>OY728161.1:1827998247-1830498247 GCA_963277665.1 Viscum album | reverse complement strand
CATAACAGAATTTGAAATACATAGAATCGTTTCATAGAATATCGTATAGAGTTTAAATTATTATATTAAATGAAAAAATTTTCTCTGTATGAAAAGTATTTCTAGAATATAATTTTATATTTACTCTTTTCTCAAATAATTACATGAACATGGAGGCAAACATCATAAAATAACTATATTCAATGTAATATGGTACTCTATGAAACAATACCACGTTATTAATTTATATTCCATAAAGGTGATCTAGAAAGAAAACATTCACTTACAATAATGAATTGTTTTTACTTTATATGTTGCTATAACCCCTATAAAATTTTTCCCTTTAGATTTTTTTGGAGTCTGATTAAAAATCCATGGAGATGACAAGAAGTACTACATTAAATCTATATATATTTTTCTATCTCAAGTTTGAATAGGTAAATAAGAACAATTATTTTCCTCTAACAACTACTTCGTTAAATATGGTATGGATGGATTAGATATAATATGACTATAAAATATCATTCCATTAAAATTAATTGTAATCACTTTATTATTTCTATATTCTTCTACAACTATATTTCTCCCATCAACACCTCTTTGAACTAAAATTGGATATATATTTGGACACTTATTTAAGAAGGATAATAATTTTTCCCTTTCAATATTATTATGATATCAAATAGTTTTAATTCCATAAATATCATATATTTTATTATCACAAAATAGATAATCTATTATGTCCCCTTCCAATCAATGCTTTAACTACCTTGTTAAAATTATAGGGTTTTAATGAATTGACTAGCCAAAATCATTAATCAGTTCCAAAAATATTATCTAATTAATATTCATACCTATATATGTTAAAATATATATTAAAATTTTATAAAACATATATAGACAATAAATTTATCTAAAAATATAATTTTTCCCAATCACTGATGATAAAAAATTTATATTTAAATGTAATCATGAGTTTAAAATTTTTTCATTGGAACGTTCAATTTTTTTGAGGAATAATCTATCACCATGTTATTTTTAAAACCCATTCTAATCCTTATGATAAATCATATTTTCCAAATATCAACATTATACATTTCTATCACATCATAATAAATGTCATAATAACAAATATGTCACGTAGTTCAATATTTTTCATTTCACCCTTAATGAACATTAGTTGTGGGTTGAATCATCACATCCTTATTAGATGTGCCATGTTTTCCTTTTAACTACATCTATATTAATATACATATTATATCATCCATGTAAATATTTTAAACATAAATATTCATCTACAGTAATATAAACCATAAAATAATTGAATACCTTCAAACATTAAAAAACATTATTCCTACTCACATAAAACATCATGTTTATGCTAATAGGTATAGATACATTATTCCAATAAAATATTTCCCATAATGTCATTAATAACATTAGAACCCATCACATTGAGCATAAAAATGTGTTCTTAAAGACACTGATCATTTGATAAAACATAAAATAATAATCACATGATAGTATCGATAACCCCTTATTTATTCAATTAATAAGAAATAAACAGTTCCAAAATTAATATAATCCATATGTGATTTGTGATTTTTATAAAAAAAATTATATTTGAAAAAAATTATATAGTATTATTCTAGAATAATATAACATTAATAGAACAACCCTCATACTTCATTTATTTGGTATAATATAGTTCCATCACTAAACAAGGGGATAACCCTATATTTTATGTAATTGATATGGAAAATTAATGTTTTATACACATATAATTTATAAAACACCTTATAAATTCATTACTCTAAGTTAATTATTTCCTTATATAAAATATTTTCCCATCTATTTGACATATTATATTATGTCTTCCTGCAAATATTCTTGTGATTTGGGATGTCTGGTTTTATTTTGAAAATGTTCATTACCACACTAAAATTCATTAAATTCTAGCTTACCCTTATTTTACACATCATGTATCACAATAATGTTTATAATGTTTATAATATATCACAATATCTCATTTGAAATAATCATAATATATTTCTATCCTATCAAATTAACATTTTGTTTATTAAAAAAATTTATTTTCTATCAAATTTAGTGTTATTATTATGCATCCTTGTTGTAGTGGTGGATCAAAAAAAAATGCATATTGGGAAATAATAATATTAATGGGGGATACTACATAATCATGAAAAATAATATACAGGATATATAAATCATGAGAAATTATTTTCCATATATGATCCCACATCATTAAAAAATTTATTTAATGTCAATATTAAAATCCTTCACAATGGTTCATTTTGTGTTTTTGAATTTCATAAATAAATTTCACTAGTGTGTAAAATAGGGTGTGTAGAAAGGACCATTATAATACACCAGGTGAATATGATGTTAAATACTAATTATCACCTTTTAGAGTTATTCACTCTTTGATAAATTTTGAAATAGGAACATCCATATACAACATCCATAAATGGATGTAATTTCATGGAATCCGCTCTGTCAATCTATTACTACAATTCCAGGACATTTCCTATAATTTGAAATATCCATAAATTTATCCTTATACATGGTTGTAGATATATTTCTTGGGACATCACTTTTTATACATAATATATTAAAAATGATAACTAATACTTTACTTAATACCAACTATAATGATCGTCACTTGTCTAGCATATATATCACATATTAATTAGAGAATATTCATTAAATAACTTAATGATCCAGGCCACAATATTTTTGTTCTAGTGTATTTGCATACATGAATACATGAGAAACTTTTTAATAAGTGAAATAAACCATCATTCATTACATTATTTATAACTATCATCCCTCTTATACATATTTCATACACAATACATTTCATTGTAACAATAGTAATGGGAACATAATCATTTTTTATGTTCAAATTCTCAATTATTTTAAACAATATAGATATGAATATAACACGATCAATTGGGTATTAGAGCATCATAATATCATTTCAAAAACATACCATACAAATAATAGTTCATAAAAACGAGTTCAGAAATAAATCATTGAAATTTAGAAGGCATATATGATGATGGAATCAATGTACATAAGAAATGATAGATAACATCATAATAATATAGTAATTTGTGGAAAAAACATATGTATGGAAAATCCTATGTCATGGCAATAGAAAATGACATTCATTGCATGTTCATCGTGGTCTATAAACCCATGTTCCTATACTGACATTGGGATAACCTTTCATGTATACTCAGTAGAACTACAAATAACCTCTTATGTACCCGATTATTTTTGGATTGTAAAAAAATTTCTTGTAACCACGGGTGTTTCTATTTACATATAATCTTATATACCCACCTTTTTAATTCATGGGAGAGCCTACCATGTACCCTTTGATCCCATCATAAACTAATAATTATTCAATTAATTGGTAAAATATATAGGACCCACTAATCACAATATCAATATATATTTTCACAAAATATAAGAAAATATTCATCACATAGTTACCCATGAAAAGATAATGGGTTTTATAAAAATTTAATCTTTGTGTATCTCATTTAAAATAAATATATTTCATAAAAATATTTTTATAATAATCATAATACATATAAGGACTGAATATATATGTTTCAATTGGATAATATCCGTAGTAAGATAAATGTACTACCACTATTTGTCACCATTGATGGATGGAAATTTTATTTTAATATTATCAAAAAAATATTGATAAAAATATCCTTTCCATTTAATAATCACTTCATTGAAAACTAAAATATTCATTAATAATAAATATTATATTTTCATTTAACGTAACCATATAAATATATAATATATGGATTAAATCACTATGTAGTCATTCCATCTCAAATATCAATTCATATTATGTATGGTAAAATAATAACTCCATTGATGTTTTTGTTAAAAATATAAAAGGGACTTGTTTAAATTTTTACAATATTATTTAATTTAAAATCATTTTTAAGAATTAAGTAATGGAAAAAACAATACTTACAATATCAATAGTAAATTTTTAAAAAAAAATTAGAAATAATATTAATAAAAAAATTAATTCTATTTAAATAAATATTTGATATTAAATGACTTGATTTTATTTAAAGGTATATCATAATATTTCACTACATGAAACTTAATCATAAATAATTTCGATTAATAATGACATTGACAATAGTTTATACATTTGAATAATAATAATCATTAAATAAATGGACATGTGTGGATACTAATATCCAATATTTTTTATTTGAATGAAAATAAGATAAATTAATTGGAATTATATATACCCCACAGATAATAAACAATTGGTGTGTATGGAATGTATCCCATAGAATCAAACGTGAGATAAAAAATCCCTTACCACAAGTCTTGAAATTCATCATAAAATTTCAGACCACCTATATAATTAATACAGGTTAATTATAATTATATTATATAACCAAAATAATATATATCATACCATATACAAGAATAAATTGACCTTTTATTAACCATTCATTAACATTATTTTTATTGAAATCACTGGTTTGGGTGTTAACGACATTGTTATTCACATATATATATATTGATATTTTGGTCCCTGTATATTGATAATGGTTCCATAATATAATTTTTTTACAGTTATATATATATATATATAATATTTTAACTATATAAGTACTTTCATTCATAAAATAAATTTATGACATTGAAAAGAAACTAAATCGTTAGTGGATATGGTTGATCATACGTACACATTAATGATTTTTCAAATATATCAATGAATGGAAAAAGGGAAATATAAATAATATATAATAACTTCAAAATAATATTTTCCCATATTTATCATATATATTTATAAAATATAATATTAATATCATCTATGTCATTAAAAATTGAAAAAGATGTGATATCCTTTCATGGAGGTGGGAATCCACACATATGTAAAAGTGATGTTATCATGTTCCAATGGTTTGAAAAAAGTAATATAGATGTGATATTATAATTAAATAAGTAAAATTATATCATAAATAACATATAAATATTTGAAAACAATCATTTTCTTAGAATTTGATATTTGGTGATAGAAATTTAATTACATTGGTTCATAATGCAGTAGTCATTCATAAATAAGATTGGCTATTTCATTATCAGTTTTATTGAAGTGGAGGGGAAATTAGGTTATTGCATTATCACAACAAGATATAATTATATCATATATACTAATTTTAATATATTATGATCGTTGAAAAATATTTTAATTGTTTGGATGAAGAAACAGACCAAAACAAGACTTTTTAATAAAGATACCTCAACATCTTACACCCTCTATAGGTTTCACCCAAAATCTTTAATATGTGTTTTTTATAATCAAGAAAATTCATCTAGAACATGGTAAGATATTTAAATAATATACATAGGATGTTAATGACTAAATAAAAATAACTAAAAATATTTATTAATGGAGGGGATGAGGTTCCCTATCATAAGTGGGGTCGATGCACATTTATATTAAAAAAAAGTTATACACATTATTACATTAAAATAATTTTTGGACATTTTACCCCTAATATTTCTAGTAATACACTACTAGAAACCAGACCAATACAAATAGTTTGGAAAAACTAATAGTATTGGTACAATAAAATCTCCCTATACCAATGGTTTAGAAAAACCATTGGTATAATTTCCATCTTATAACCATATACCAACGGTTAAGAAAAAACTATTGGCATAACCTAAATAAATTGAACTAATATGAAAAGTTTCTCTAAAACCATTGGTATAGCCTCTATTTAATGACCCAATACCATTGGTTTTTTGAAAAACATTGGTATAAATGTTACACCCCAAACATTCACATTATGCTTTTCTTTAAATAATACAATAGCTTGTGTGGTACGCATCATTGAGTTCTAGCACACCGCGACCAATAAAACAAGCCGTTTAACAAATAATTATGAATAATAATACCAACGTTTTGAAATTTTATAAATTTTAATTTTCAAAATGGACTTCATTTTTTGATTCAGAATATTAAAAGTATTTTAGGGTGAATTTTTTGTATTTTGTTTGAAAATTTTCAATTTTTATGAATAGTAAAAAAATTACGTTATTGTTAGAACTTATTTTTATTTAAATTATTATTATTATTATTTAAATTTAATTTTATTGCCAAAATATATACATAATACCTATATTATTTTAATGTAATTTATTGAAATCATTTTACTAAAATATTAGATATATAAAATTTTATTGAACTATTTAATGCCATTTACCCACCTTCTATAAACATTTTCAAATTTGCATAAAATGTAATTTTACCACTTCTGTGAATTGAATTACAAAATTATGAGAGACACTGTTGACAAAAATATAAAAAATTTTGTTCAATAGAATAAAATAATCTTTGTTGAATTGTAACATTTGAATTTTATTTACCACAGTTAAAAGTAAATAGGTTAATTATAGTTAAAAATGATATTATATTTACCCTTACACATTCCCTAATTATGTTGGATAATTTTAAATAGAACAAAATCAACCTTAGGAAGAAAATATGATCCTTTTTAACAACATGGTTTAGATTATGACATTTATTATTATTTTATTTAAAGAAGAGTTAAAAGTATTAAATTCATATTTTAATTTCTAAATACTTTTTAATATAGACATATATATAAGATAAATTAATCAATAAATATTAATTATAATTATAAAATTATATCTTATATCCTGGAATTTTATTTATAATTTTTAGATGTTAAATAATTCAATTTATTTATGACACAGTGATGATGTTGTAATTACCTTATTAATGAAATATTAAATTAATTGTTATTATATATATTCAAATATATGTAAATTTTTACTTTTGATGCATTCCACTAATTGTATTGTTTAATATGACATGTTAATATTTATTTAATTTATTTTTTATGTAATCATGTTTTGTTGACTTCCACCAAAACCAAATAATAAATAGTGTCAATATAGACATAAATGTTTTTTTAAAACAAATTCTAATTTATCAACTGATATAATAATCATAAAAATATAAGGTTATTCTAATGAAAATATATAATGATTTATATTTCATTAATGAACCAATTTTAGTTCTCTTGTCATTATATATTATGTTTATTAAACATGTATACTAAAAATACCATAAGACATTATAAAAGTTTAACTATTTAACAAAGAGTTAAACAAAAATGATGTGGTTAATATGATGACATAAACTTGTATAAAACCAATTGGTTGATATGATTTCAACTTGACCCCACCTTAGACTATAAATAAAACTATTTGGAGACATTATAAACCGAATATTATTTTATAATAAAATAATATTTCAATCATCTCATAATGTTACCCTCACCTCACTAATAAAAGGGTACTTCCCCGTCTCTCAAAATCACACAACCAATACCATTTGGCTCGTCTAAATACTTCTAAAATATCTTCCCAACAAACCTAAATTCAACCTAGAGGCCTTACTTTGATAATAAACTTATCCTATGTTTTAAATTTTGTCAAATAAAAAAATAAATCACCCAATGAAGAAGTTATAATTGCATCACCTCTTTCAGAGTTATTTTCATCTTCCACATCCTATTAAATTGTTATTTCGATAAAATAATAACAACACAGGTACCTTCTACATATTATGATGTTGATATAAATTTGGTACAACAATATTCATTATTCATTCTATTTTATGAATGACAAAGTCACCATACGTGCATAAGTACATCTTACCGTCTCCACGTCATAGTGCAGTTTGTTATTCAATACTTCATTTTTTGGATGGGTATAATAATGATTATATTGATGTAAATAATAAATATAACATGTTAATTATTATGTATATGTAATATACCATCCAATTACATATGATTTAAAAATCAATATAATGATATTTACGCTCGTTCGTATGAATGGGTTACCATCCCTATGAATGCGAAGAGATTCATTCTCCATCATAACCATTAAAGAATAATTGTTATTTTATGATTGAAAATAATGTTTAACAACATAATATAATTCTTTATATGATTCAAATACATCTTATCCATAATAAACATCACTTACTAAAAAAACATATAAATGAAAATAATAAGTTAACACCCAAATAAATGTTACTACTGAATGACAATTAACAAATAAATATTAGAATATCATATATGCTATCATATTTATTTTTGTTGTTCTTGTATAATTTAATAATAATTATTTAAATATTTTACAGGATGCTAAACTTCCCTCGACTAAAGAAAAGTACAAGGTAAGGGATAATATTACGATCTCTTTATTATCCGAGATCATTTATATGTAAGCATATAATAGGTATTATTTATCATCCTTATCGGTGTTTCATAAAAATTTATTTTAAAACATTTTATCTATTTTCTTTAATATCGATTAAAGTCATGTAAATTTTTTTTTGATTTTTTTTATTTTTTTGGAACGGAATCATTTCATTGTTTTCCAAACAAGGTACTTTATAACCTTTTCGTCAAAAAAACGTTAGAATGTTACTTTAACATATACAATGGTTGTAATTGTTTTCCACTGTTATAATAGCTTCGAAGATTCCCATTAGATTTTATATGATTATTTTAAAAAATAATTTTTCTATTATAATTATGGGAATTTTAAATGATTTCAAAATAGAAAGAGATATTTCTCTCAAATAGTTATGATTTCATCAATTTCAACATCCTCTGATTGATTTTATACATGATCGATGTTTTTTTATGATACCATATTCCATATTATATTGAAGTTTTTGTGATATGTTTGACTATGGATGTTTTATTTTTATATCATTTATTTTTTATGGTTAATGTATTAAAATTTTTTATACTCATTTAAATAAGAATTTTTATGTTATTATTAAACCTTTTCAAATGATCACTACATTGGACATAGTAAGTGACAGTTGGAGCCCTCTATAGCTCCTCGATGAATCAGAAGGTCTCATTAGAAAAACTAGTGTCTTGGCCTAAGGCCTTGAAAAAATAATATTTTTAGTCTTCCAACGAGGCCTTAAACATGTGGTTTTGATGTCCAGCATTATTCATTATATCATTATGAAATTATATATTGATTTTAAAAGTTATTATTTGACTAGTAGAAAATCCATGTAAATAAAAAATGGAATTATTTTATTTATCTTTGTTATATTATACATAAGAGTAAGTTTAGAAGAATTTTTTCTTCTTATACATTTTATTAAATGTTTGTTTTTATTTTTAATAGTTTCTTCTATATTTTAATCCTTACTGAGAATATGATCTCACCCCTTTCTTATGTTTTATTTCTCCTAGGATGTGACAAAGTATATTATGATTAACCAACTGGGATTGGGAAAAGAATATGAGTGTATTCTAAGGGAACAGAATGCAGTTTTTTTATTTCATTATGTAATAAAAAACTTATTTATGTATCTAATATATCCATGTCTACAAAAATAATATATTATCGAGACTTGATATCTTATGATAATGAAAACTTTATGTAATAATGCACCGAATCTAGGTAATTAGGGATGGGGCATTACATTTGGTATCAGAGGAAGTTTATTACAAACCATGGAAACTATATTTATAACAAAATATGATAAGAGAACATTACCCTAAGATAGAAATTGAGGATTAGTATATAAGAACTACCTAGAATTTTTTTAATGTATAGAATTTGTCAATTTTCTGAGAAAATAATCTATTTATGGATATGAGTAGTTAGAGGCGGCTCTTGAACATATGTATCTAGTGGTAAAACCCAAAAATAGTGCATTGAGATACACTTAAACAGAAACTATCGCAAGACAATCGGCCTTGTTGTACTCCTGGTTGTGATTCTCCTAAGAGATATTCTTAGGATAATTCACATTTTTAGTACAATCCATTATGAAAGAATTATGAGTAAATACATTCACAGAGAAAACATTTTTTATGATTAAAGATTATATGAATAAACTGTTCATTTAATGTAATGTATTTTAAAAATGTAGAAATCTGTATAGTGATTCATAAAATCTAGTATATGCCTTTTTTTAGAAATGGAACCTAATGGAAGAAATGTAAATCATGTCAAAATAGGTGATCCATGTATGGATTTCCCTCCTACTCGAGATAATTATAGTGGACGTAGTGATGCAACTGGTGCTGAACAACTAATAAACATTCTGAGACAACTCACTCAAGTTAGGAATTATATACATAACCGTAAAGTGCACCCTGATCCACAACAGAGAGGATCAATATCAGAATGCTTCCTGAGTAAACAACCACAAACATTGAATGGGACTAAAAAAACATTTGTAGCTGGGCAATGGATAAGTTCCATTGAAGAAATATATCATTATTTGGGGAGTAGCGAATGGGAAACATTTTCATGATAGTTTTTCACCTGACAAGAGATTAAAATAAATAGTGGTAATTAATTCAAAACACATAGGAGGATGATGAAGTATCAAATAAAAAATTAAGGGAGTTTAAATATATTTTCATAAAAAATACATTCATCTTGATCATCAAGAAGATATGGGAAGACAATTTCTAAGTTCAATGAAAAAGAAGGATAAGAATTTCTCAATGTAAGAGGCTAACATTACAAGGTTATCAAGGCATGTTTTAGATTATATACATAACCCAATTTGTATGATTGATCAATTATTTGATGAGTTAAAAACTTTTCTCCATAGTGCATTACTAACACAATCTTTATCATCATACGGAGATATTGTCTCATGTACTATCAAGACAGAAAAGCAAGTCTATATGTTATACGACATAAAAAAGCATGATAATATGAAATCTTCAGAACGCTATAGAAATAGAAACAAGGGAAGGAATGGAAAATATGAATTTCCATCTTGCTATAAATGTGGGATGAAATACCCCAGTACATTCCTGATGGTAATGGGAGTATGTTACAAGTGTGGAGAAAAAATCCACCATTCTCATGATTGAAAAGGAGAGAAAGAGGCTATAAATTGTGAATTTTTCGGTTTAAATGAAATGGTGTATTATAAAAATGAATTTCCTAAGGGTCAAAGAAACATACCTCAGAAAATGACAAGGGAGAATGGCCATGAAAATGAAATCACAACTACAGAGGATGATGTTCAGAATGACATGGAGGTTTGTACATTAATCGTTTCCACAAATGTAGCCATGGATTTATTTTATTTGCGATTATCACATTCATTCATATCTTCATAGTTTTCCACGAAAATTAAATATTTACATTTTATTTAACAAGGGTATTTTTAGTCAAAACTGCTAAGGGAAGTATCATTGCAACAATGTTTTGTGAATTAGTTACCATTATGGAATATAAACATGCTTTATCTGCTTCTATCATCATCATACCCATAATTTAATTTGATATAATCTTTGGTATGGATAGATTTCATACCATGAAGTGAATGTTTATTATAATAAGTAGGTTATTATAAGTGTTGATGATGATATGGAAGACCATATCATTAGAGAAGAAACATCAACATTTTGTTCTCATCTAGATCCATATAAATTTTATCTACATAATAAAAGTATTGGGGACAAAGAGAGTGAAATAACTATTGGTGAGGAAAAGAATGTTCAGATAGAGGATATACCTATTGTGTAAGAATATGTTGGTGTGAGTTCCAGAGGATTTACCATGACATCCTTTAGAATGTGAAATTGTGGTTTCCATTGATTTAATTCTTTGTCTAAGGCCTATAACAATGACCCCTTATAGAATAGCCACTGTGTAATTAGTGGAACTAAAGAAACAATAAGAGAAATTAGGTAATAAATCATTTATTCACCATAGTGTTTCTCCATGGTGAGATCATGTTTTTTAAGTTAAGTGGAAAGATGGATATATGAGGTTGTGCATTTACAACAAGGATATCAATGCAATAACAATAATGAACAAGTATCCCATACCTCACATTGATTATTTATTCAATTAAATTCATTGAGCTCAATATTTTTCAAATAATAACCTTCGAAATGGATATCATCAATTGAGGGTGAAGAATGAAGACATTATGAAGACAACATTTCATACCAGTTATGGGAATTAAGAGTTTACTGTAATTCCACTTGGACTAACTAATGCTCCCTTTATCTTCATGGATATAACGAATAGAGTTTTCAAGGAATATCTTGATGAAATTGTAGTAATATTTATTATTGATATCTTTGTTTACTCCAAATTCTATGAAGATCAAGAAAATAGCATGCATAGTATTCTAAGGGATCTTTGAAGAAATGAATTATATGCTATGTTTAGCAAGTGTGAATTCTTTCTTTAGGATATATTATTTTTTTGAAAAATTGTATCTAAGGATGGTATCTCTGTTGATACTTTTAAGATAAATGAAATAAAATTATGGCTGACACCAATGAGTATTACCAAGGTATATAGTTTTATTGGTTTAGCAGGTTTTTATATGCGTTTCATCCATAAATTTTCCAGATTGGCTAACCCATAAACAAATTTCATATGTAAAGGGTTTAAATTTGTTTGGATAAAAGAGTGTGAAGAATTTTTTGAATAACTGAATATATTACTAGTTAATGCTCCTATCATGACTCTACCACTGGGTAAATATAGGCTAGTTATTTATAATGATGGTTCAACGAAAGTACTTGGTAGTTTCCTTATACAGAATGATATATTTATTGACTATGCATAATGGTAGCTAAAAATTCATAAGCAAAACAATCCTACTCATGATCTTGTGTAAGAAGCTGTAATATTTTCTTTGAAGATATGTATACAATATCTCTATGGTTAAAAATGGGAGATATATACTGATCACAAGAGTTTGAGTTATATTTTCACAAGTAATGAACTAAACAAGAGAAAAATACAATGGCTTGAACTAATCAAGGATTATGATTTCAATATACAATACCTCTCGAGGAAGTAAAATAATGGGGAAGATTCCTTGAGCATAAAAAATTATGGTGTATTAAATGAAGATAGACTTGAAAAGTATCCTACATTCATGGATCTAGAGATGACAGATATAGGAATAATCATGGAAGGTGAAGCATTAATAGAATTTCAAATGGTTTCCATGCTATAATATAAGAAATGATAAAATGTTCTCCTACTGATGATGATGATTTTCAAATAACAATTAATGGTGGGAATGATGGGAGATTAATTGAATTCTTATATGAGGATGGAATTTTGAAATTTTGTAGGAGGCTTTGTGTTTCTGATATGTCTGATCTGAAAAGGGTATTGTTGGATGATGCTCATAGGTCCAATTTCTCTATACACCCTAGTGGCACTAATATGTTTAAAAATTTTAAAAAACATTTTTGGTTGGAAAACATGAAGAGGGATAATGTTGATTATGTGTAAAGATGTGTGGTTTCTTAATAGGGTACAGCCTGAAGACAACATCCTAGAAGATTCATGCATCCTTTTCCCATACCTGAGTGTAAATTTTAAGTTATTACAATGTAATTTTTATCCTCTTAACAAGTCATTACATTTTATTTCTACAATAAACTATTTACCACATGAATGTTTAGCTAGACAATATATTAGTTATGTTTTAGGACCTCATGGAGTACTTCTATAGATTGTTTCTGATCGTGATCCCCATTTTACATCATGATTGGGGAAAAGTCTTCAGAAATTCCTAGACACTGAACATCATTTGAGAACTTTGTATGACCCTCAAATGGATGGACAATCAGAATGGACTATTCAAACCATAGAAGACATGATGAGATCTTCCATACGTGACTTTCAAGGTATATGCGATCAATATTTACATCTGGTATAATTTTCCTATACCAATATCTTCTATTGAAGTATTAAGATGTAACCAGACGAAGCATTATATGGAAAGACTTTCCATAAACAAACTCTTTGGGATGATGTTAGTGAATGAAAACCGGTAGGCCCAGAAATTTAAGAGAAAATAATGGATAATGTAATGATTATCCAAACCCACATCAATGTAGCTCAAAGTAGGTACAATAGATATGTCAATAACTGAGATAGGATTTAGAATTTCAAGTAGAAGATCATGTTTTCTTGAAGGTACCTCCATGGATGGGTGTTATATGATTCAGAAAAGAATGGTAAATTATGTCCCTACTACATCAGACATTTTGAAATTTTTGAAAGAATTTGAGTTGTAGCATACCGTTTTTAATGCCCCCATGTATTTCTAATGTTCATGAGGACTTCCACATATCACTATTGAGAAAATACCTACCTAACCCAATGCATGTACTTATCTTTGAAGAAATAGACATGGAATGAAATATGTCATATTGTGAAGAGCATGTGAACATTCTTGTTACCAGAGAAAAAGTGTTGATAAATTGGACAACTCGTCTGGTAAAAGTTCTAGAAAGAAAGAATAAGATGGAAGAGGTAGCGTGGGAACCTGAGGAATATATGATGAAGAACCACCCAAATCATTTTATGCAGTAATATACTATAACTTTAAAGGATGAAATTATTAGATGGAGGGAATAATATAACACCCCAAACATCCATGATACTCGTCTATTTGAATATTATAATATCATGCGTTGTACCGAACTTCGGGTTCTAGCACCCCACGGGAAATGAAACTAGCCATTTAAGAAATAGTTATGAATAGTAATATCTAATTTATGCAATTATTTAAATTTTATTTTTCAAAATAGACTTTTTTTGGATTTGAGTGATCAAAATTAGCATCGGGTTAATTTTTGGTATATTTCTGAAAACATTAAATTTTTAATGAATAGTGAAAAACATTTCGTAGTTGTATAAAACCAAATTTGAATTAAATAATTATAATTTTTATTTAAATTTATTTTAAAGTAAATATAGATACAAAATACCTATATTTGTTCAATTTTTTATAGAAGTCATTTAATAAGAAGATTAGAAATATAAAATTTTACTGAACTATTTAACGCCTTATACCATCCTTTTAGGCTCATTTTCAATTTTCTAGAAAATTTAATTTTACAAATTTTATAAATAAAATTTCTATAATTAGAGAGACACGATTGAAATCAGTACCGAAAATGTGGTTCAATATATTGAAAATAATTTCTTGTGAATAGTAAAATTTGAATATTATTTACTACGGTTAAAAGTAAATTGGGTAATTAAAGGTATCAATGATATTGTAATTACCCCAACAGATGTCCTAATTCAATTAGATAAATGTATTTCGACCAAAATATTCCTTAGGATTAAAATATGATCACTTTTTAATTCACTAATATTAGATTACAACATTTATTATTATTTAATTTAATGAAGAGTTAAAATTGTTTAATTCAAATTTTAATGACCAAACCATTTTTAATATAGGGTTATACATGAGATAAATTCATTTATTAATATTTCCTATAATGATAAATAAATTTCATATGTCATGGTATTTTATTTATAATTTTTATTCATTAAATAATTAAATTTATTTTTTAAAAAGGATTATGCAATAATTACCTTATTAATGAATGAATAAACTAATTGATTTTATAAATTTCAAAATAAATCTAAATTGAACCATTTGACACATTAATCAAAATTTATTATTTAACAAGACATGTTAGGATTGATTGAATGTAAAATTTTTTAATTAATGAATATTTTTCAACTTTCACAAAAACCAAATACTAAATAGTGTCAAAATTGACATAAATGAGTTATTAAAACAAAAACTATATTATTGAATGATATAAAAGTTATCAAAATATAAGGATCAGACAAAGGTCATATATGATGATATATATGTCACTAATGAACTAGTTGAGGTTCTATTCTCATTTTATAGTATGTATATTAACCATGTAATATAAATATACATGAAGACATTGTAAAAGTTAAACTATTTAACTAAGAGTTACATCTAAATGATACAGTTATTATGGTTACCTAAACATTTCAAAAAACAACTGGTTGAAAGGATTTATACCCATCCCCACCATATCCTCTAAATAAATCCAATTTAAGACATTATAAACTGAATATGAATTTATAAGAAAATAACATTTTAAACTTTTCCAAAAGTGACCATCACCTCTCTTAAAAAGGGTACTTCACCTTCTCTCCAAATCACACCTCGAAAGCCATTTGGATCAACAATAACCTACTCAAATATCTTCTTAACTGCCATAACATCAACCTAGATTCAATACATTGATCACAAAGACTTCCAATAGAACCCTTTTGAACAAATCAAAAAATAAACACCCAAAAAAGAGGTAATAATATCGTCACCTCATTCAAAGTTATTTTTAGCTTCCACTTCCTCTATCATTGTTTTTCCATACCGAAATAATAAATCCATTACAATACACATAATAATATGGTATTATAAATATTTTACACCCATATTCATTATTCTATCCATCCTATGACTGACAAAGTCCCCATATGTGTGTACGTATGACTTACCGTCTCCACGTCGCAGCGTAATCTATTATTCAACACTTCATTCTTTTGGCAGGTATAATAATGAGTATCATTGATGTAAATAATAAATAAAACATTTTAATTATTCTGTATATATAATTTTCTAATCCATTATATACAATTTATCCATCAATTGAATGATATTATCGCTCGTGTGTACATACAAATTGACATCTCCATGAACGCGTTGAGATTCATTCTCCATCATAACCAGTGAAGAATAATTTTCATTTTATGATTAAATTTTTTTTAAGAACATATTATCTTTTTGGATATTAATCAGATACATCCTCTCCATAAAAAATTGGACTTGCGTAACAAAACATAGAAAGTAAAATGAATTAGTTAACACCCGAAACAATGATACTACTGAAATAATATAAAAAATGTCATATTAGAAGATCATATATGGTATCATATTTATTTATGCCATTCTTTTGTAATATAATAACAATGATTTAACTATTATACAGAAGTTTAACGTACCATCGACTAAGAAAATGTTAACGGTAAGAGTTAATTCTACAATCTCTTTATTATCTACGGTTCTTTATACGTAAGCATCTACTAGATATTTTTTATCATCCTCCTTTGTGTTTCTTAAAAATTTGTTTCCAAACATTTTTACTATTTCCTAAAATGTGGGGTAAAGAAATTTATAACTTTTTTTGAAATTTTATACAGTTATTTTAAAGGAATCATTATTTTGTTTTTAAAACTATAAACTTTATGACCTTTTCGGAAAATTGTGGTAAGAATGTTTTTTTCCATTTAAGATAGGAACAACTACATTCCACCATTATAACACCATTGAAGATTCTCATACAAGATTATAAGAATATTTTGAAAATAAATGTTTTCTTTTTTAATTAGATGACAATTATATGATTTCAAAATATAAAGACATAGTTCTCTCAAATAGTTTTTATTTCATCTATGTAGACATCCGTTGTTGGATTTAACACAAATTTGAAGATAATTTATTAGGATCCAATATTCTATTTTGTATTTATGTTTTTGTTATATGATTGATTTTTTATGTGTTATTTTTATACCATTTATGGTTTATAGATAATGTATTACTATTTTGTATGATAGTTTTAATACGAATGTTTTTGTTATGTTTTAGCCTTTCCATATGAGGAATGAATTGGACTTAGTAACTGATTGGTGGATCCCACTATAGCTCCTCGATGCATCAGTAGGTCTCATGTGACAAACTAGGAATCTGATCTCACCCCTTTCTTATGTTTTCTTTTTTATAGGATGTGAAGAAGTATATTATGATTAACCTACAGAGATAGGCCATGGAATATGAATGTGCTCAAAAGGGACACAATTTTTTTATTTCACAATTTAATGTAAAACTAATGTATGTATATATTAAATCCAAAGCTATTAAAAATTGGTCTTTCGAGACTCGATCTCTTGTGATCATGCCAATGTTATGTAATAATGCCCTAAATCTAGGTAACTAGGGTATGGGAATTACAAAAAATCCCAAATATAAAAATTCACATACCAATGGTTGGGAAAACATTTGTGTAAGTCTATAAAAATGTTTCGGAAAACTTGTTTAAAAGGAATTTTTATTTTTATCAAATTATCTTATCAAATAACATTGAATACATAATCAATTAATTTACTTATAATTATACAAATTCATATTTATCATATTATATTTAAAAAAATTATATATTAGTTCTTAGGTCATTTATATATAAATCATTGGTCTTTGGATCAATACCACACAATGTATTTTAAATTAAATATATCAATTTTTTTCAAAACCATTGGAAAATGTATGCGATATTAATTATAAAAACCGTTTGGAAATCTTGGGTATAACCAATCTATACCAATTTTTTTACAAAACCATTTGTATTGGTCTATACTGATTCAAAATATGACAATGAACACCCAACCAAATAGTATAGCCTATACTGATTGTTTTGGGACCAATACCAATGCTTTAAAACTATTTCTATAGGATTATTCTTTAATAATATCTCCCTTGATAGCCCATTGTCCACAAAAATATATTAATAATTTTTTTCCATAATTCATTATAACAAAAAGTTATGTCTAAATAATTATATAATATAAAATATTATTATTCAAAATATTCAATCCATTTTTAATAATTATATCTTGAGAAGTGGTATAATTTAATATTAAATAATCCCCTTAAAGGGTTGTAAAGATTGTTTACCACATGAATTGTTTTTCTATGTATGAAGTGTTTTTATATAAAAATTCAACATGAAATAGATCAAAATGATGTAAATGGAGTTAATATTAACATAATTGAACAAATAATACATTTTATCCATTTTAGAATAAATTGATCGTTCTAAATGGTTTAAATGAAAATAGAGTATTCTATATAAACTATTATAGTTCATATTCGTAAAAAAATTAATGATTTCATAAAAACATCATTGTAATATTATTTTTCACATTTTTTTCAAAAATGATTTTAAATTTTTTAAATAAGATATCCAAAAATGGTAATTTTTTGTATTTGTTGAAATAATCAGACCAAAATCATTTTTAAAATGTATTTTTAATCATATATGGACTTTATAAAAATATAACTACTTTTTTATAATATATTCTCTTTATCTGAATACATTATACATAATTTCCAATAAATAAACATTATTATGTATTCCACCATGTTCAATGTCTATGTTATAATTTTAATATTTATATAATATTATTAATTGTAAATTTCTGCTAGATAAAACTAAGTGATGTATGTAACAAAAGATATAAAAAATAATTTTTTTTGAAAAAAAAAATATTAATAGGTTACATAGAAGATAATACATATATGTTTAATCATTATAATAATTTCTTATAAGAAATATCAGAGCCCATCCCCTGGTGCCAGTGTCATAACTACACCAAGCCCGCCTTTAATAGGCCAAGGGCTGGTGACTAGCACCAAAGGTGTAAATCCCTATAACTAGGAAGGCATTGCCTTTATTAAACACTAAAACACACAATCAGAGGACAAGAGGAAGAAAACTCTAAGAAAACACTACATAAAAAAAGATGTGCTAGAATGTAAAAGGGGCTGGAAATACAAGCCCAATAGTAAAGTAAAAGGAAAATCCAAAACATGTACAACTAAAAGACAAACAGATGGAAGGTGACTAGCTGCTCATGGATCATCCACCATGGATCCTTCCTGAAGGGTAGGTACAAATAGCCTCCTCAGTGCTCCATGTCTGTTTGTCTCCTCTAGGTACCATCTCGTCGTGAGGTACACCTCCAGGTATCATCCACTCGTCGCACACTCCACCTCGGTCAGCGTTGTCGGTCATCTACATCCAACACAACGAGGTGTGGGCATATCCCATGAAGGGGTGAGTATAACAATACTCAGTAGTGACCCTGAGACCATCAAAGTCTCACAAAATCCTACAAGGATAAATCAAAAATAATGAATTAACGTAAAACCATTACTTAGGTATATGCCCATACATATACCTAAGTTAACTAGAAACCCATCTCAATCATGAGGAAAACACAAAGGTCATTGAATCAGCTCAAACAAGGATTTTTCGTTATCGAAAGCACGATTAGTGGAGAACTCCTCCTCATTCAAGAATAGTGGTCATGTTGTGACACCAAGGTTATTCTCACTAACCATGGACTACTGAGGTACTCCTACTGTCGAGTACCACGGGTCTAATGCAAACTACCTGGCGCTCCGTCCGATGTGGGCCTGCCGCCAAATATCGGGCGCTCCACCTAATAGCCTGCATAGGTACTCCTCCTGTCGAGTACCGCTTGTATGCTGCCAAATACCAGGCGCTCCTCCACCATGGGTCTGCTGCCAAATATCGGGCGATCCCCCTAGGCTAGTCAAATCACTCAGAGTCAAATCCGTCAAGCAGTCGTCAGGTGTATCAGCTACTATGTCACTGCACTCTTTACGCTCATCTTCGAGAGGATCTGCTCCACGAGCTACTAGTTGATACTCCAAGTTTCATGATGTCTCACAATAATGTATCTCAAAGGACCTCCATGTCATAGAGTTATCAAATTAATGGACGAAGTGTCAATCGGATGTCCGGTCTGTGATTTATTGGCATTTCCATTCCATGGGACCGATTGGATTTTAGGTTCAAACCAACTCATATGTACCATTAATATGTCCAAACAACATGTTTTGTATGCCAATGGAACCGTATCACTCTATGATTTTTGTCTTCATAGACAATTTTTTGATCGGACACCTGTGGCCGATGTTACGGGCGAGAATGCGTAATAGGCTAAAGCTGGTCCCGGTCTGGTCCGACCCAGTCAGACTGACCCGGCCCGACGCAGTCTGAACTGGGTTCTGACATGGTCCGCGGGTCTGACCTGGTCCAAGGGGGTGGCCCGAATCATGGGGGTGGCCCAACCCGAGGCGGCCCAGCCCGAAAGCGGCCTGGCGGCTCGGTCGCCCTGGCTACCCTACGGCCCACCGGGGGACCGCCTTAGCAACGGCTGGGGGGGGAACGGTGCACCCCCTAGCACCCGAATGGCTTCGTCATTTGGGAAGAAACAAACCGGAACTGGGTGGCGCTGGTTCAGCTCACGCGGGAACCAACAGGGTCCCGCTCCTCTTAGCTGGCCCGAGCGGCCTGCTGCTCCACACCACGGCGGGGCACGAGCCCTCCTCCATGACCCAGCCTGGTTGCGGCCTCCTTCTTGTCTCCGCGTGGAGCGATGGAACCACGCTCCTCATCAGACTACCACGGCCCTTCCAGGTCGTGGAACTTCCTTCCGGCGGGGTGGGATGGCACCAAGCCCCTCAGGCACTACCATGGCTCGGTTCTTTGCGCGGCATGGTGGTGATTTTCCCTTGTGGTGACCTGGTGGCCTTGCGCCTCCAAATTCTTCGCATCCGGCTCATTACCGGTCACCGCATGTACCGCCTCCATCATCTACGAACAAGAGAAAACCAAATAGAATGGTCCGGCCATGTTCGTGCGGTCCAAACTCTCCCTGTTTCGGTGATATCATTCGGTTCTCATACCTGAAATTTGTACGATGAAGAATGAGTACAAAACAATTCAAACCACCTACCTCGATTGTCGCTTATTGATGATGACGCGGGAATCAAGCGTCTTTCCATTGACATCAAGTAGAAGAAGAAGAAGAAGTCAAGGAGGAAGGATTTTCGGAACATGAGTCAATATGACTTCATAGGCATTCTTCGTGGGAAGTTGTATTTCCTCTACTTGCTACAATTGAAGAGGGAGATGGTAGTGCTCGTCGTTCTTTGGTGGAAGGAGCGTTCTTCGCATTCTTCATTTAGAGGAAGAAGTTATCTCTCAAGTCCCACCCAAAAGAATTTCCAACCAAATGAAAAAATAGCATTGTCTATTATTTAATCGTTGTCTTGAATTCAAAGGAATTCCAAAAGAGTTCATTAATTAATTTCAAGGGATTAATTAATTAATTGTGATAGAGTTGGCACATTAATGTAATGGGGGAAGGTGGAGCGTTTAACTCACATAAATGGGGGGGCGGTTAGAGGTGTTCTAGAATTAATGGGGAGTTAGAAGAGATAAGAAACTCGTGTGGGCCCCCCTAAATAAAATCCTCTCAATTGAAGTAATGTGCGGGTTTCCCCCACTACTAACCTCCACTTGGACGTTTTAACCACCATAAAATAAAAAATAAGATATGTCGTGTTTTTATTTTATTTTATATAAAAACCCCACAAACTATCTTTAACTCTCATTAAAATGCATCTACGGTGAAGGTATCACTATGCATTCACCGAAATTGTGAGTTCAATGGTTCCCTCTGATTTCAGTTCTGAGCACCAGTTCAAAAGATATAAAAATCCGGCTCGTACATTTACTGAACGTACCCAAACAAAACATCAGAAATTGATTCCAGGAACACCGGGCCTTGGAATCAAGCGCTGTCAGAAACTGCGGATTCATAAAATTCCCATGTGTTAAAAAAAATTCCACAAGAAATACATGTCTTTACATTCTCCCCACCTCGGGGCTTTATGGCCCGGTAGGCTACAACTCGAACTAAGGGAACAAATGGGGGTACTGAGCACTCATTTGAGCCTCCCGCTCCTATGTGCTCTCCTGGAGGTTCTCATCATACCAACGAATGTGAACAAGAGGTATCGAACACCCACATAAGACCCGATCTTACTAATCCTCAATCTCTACTAGGACCTTCGTGAAATTTTCCCCATCATCGATTTCCAGCTCCCCGTGGTCGATGATGATGGATGGGTTGTGCACATATCTCCTCAGCTGAGATACGTGGAAGAGGTCATGCACCCGGTGCAACTAAGGTGGAAGAGCTACATGGTAATCCACCTCGCCTAATCTTCTATGGAACCGGAATTGTTCGATGAATCACGAATATTACTTTTCACCTCAGCCAAATCATCGTAGACCTCATCGAGTGGAGACCCGTAGGAAGATTTGGTTGCAATCCTTGAACTCCAGAGGTCTCTGTCTCCTGTAATCATAAGACATCTTCCTACTCTGTGTTGTCTTCATCTGCTCCTGGATGATCTGCACTATTTCTGTGGATGCTCGTGCCATCTCTGGTCCCAATAGTGCTAACTCCCCAAAGTATGTCTATCATAGTGGTGGTCTGCATGGTCTACCATACAAGGCCTTAAAAGGTTCCATACCGATCGGGGAGTGATACCTGTTATTGTTGGAAAACTCAAACAAAGGAAAGTGATCCTCCCAGAAGAAATAGAATTTGAGGACACTTTCACATAGCATGTCCTAAAGGGTCTGGATGGTCCTCTTGGTCTCACCATCCTTCATGAGGATGGAAGGCTGTGCTCAAGTGAAGTTGTGTCCTGAAGGCTTTCTACAACCCCTTCCATTCCTGGTAAGTAAACCGTGCATCACAGTCATAGACAACAGAAGAAGTTACTCCATGTAACCGCACAGTCTCTAGCACATAGACACATACCATGCTCTTTACTAAGCCCTGCTCTCTGATGAGTAGGAAGTGGGATGACTTGGTGAGTCGGTTGAGAATCTCCCAAATCATGTCATGACACCTGTATGTATGTGGAAGACCCTTCACGAAGTCCATGGATATCCCATCCCTCTTCCACTCTGGGACCTCAAAGGGTTGAACCAATCCTGCTGGTACCTAGTGCTCCACATTCCCTTGCAGACAAGTGAGGGATCGTGAGACAAACTCCGCTACTGACTTCATCATACCTGGCCAACAATGCTGTCGTCAAAGGTCCTGGTACATCTTCACCACTCCTGGATGTACCGCTTGAGGGGAAGTGTGTAACTCCCTCAATAATTCCTCATGAAGTGCAACTCGTACCTTAGTATGTCCTCTGAAGAGGATGACATGCTCCCCATCTTTAGAAAATACATCTGTTTCCTACCCTATGAATATCTGAGAATGTCACATCTCACAGTCAGCATCCCAATGATGCACCTCCCTGACTTGCTAAAGAAGTGGGGGAGTGACTGTAAGAGACTGTAGATAGGCTACTCCCATCATTATCAACAATGGATATATGAAAGGCAGCTAGCTACTCAGTCGCCTCTCCTAGCAGCTGTGTACAAGTCCACTTATTGAGCACATCTGCAACAACATTCCCCTTCCTAGGAGTATAGACTATCTTGAAGTCATAGTCCTAGAGGAACTCAAGCCATTGCTGTTGTCTCGGGTTCAGGTCCTTCAAAGAGAATATATACCTGAGACACTTATGATCAAAGTACATGGTAAAATGTTCGCCCATCAGATAGTGCCGCCACATCTTCAAGGAGAAGACCACTACTACTAACTCCAGGTCATTGGTAGCGTAGTTTTTCTAATATTGTCTCAGCTGCTGAGAGAAATATGCAATCACTGCTCCCTCCTGCATCAGGACATACCTGATTCTGGTTCCTGATGCATTATAGTAATCTACGTACCCTACTCCTTCCACATGAATTATCAAGATAGGGGAACTAGTCTGCCTCTGCCTCAGCTCCAGAAATCTCTGCTGGCATCTCTCCGACCACACAAAGGGTTGCCCCGCCTTCGTCATGTATGATAGTGGTACTGCTAATCTGGATATGTCTAGAACAAATCTACGATAGTATCCAGCCAAGCCCAGGAAACTTCAAACATCCATCACACTCTTGGGTGGCTCCCAATAAAGCACTGCCTCAATCTTTTCTAGATTCACAACAACTACAGCCTCCGATATTACGTGTCCCAAGAAGTGAACCACTTGAATCCAAAACTGGCACATCGATAGATTACCATAAAGCGGGTTCTATTAGATTGTATCCAACACTACCTGCAAATGGTAGGAATTCTCCTCCACAGTAGTTGAGTAAATTAGAATGTCATCGATAAAGACTACGACATAGTGATCGGGGAAAGGCTGGAAGATCCTGTTCATGAGACTCATGAAAACTGCTAGAGCATTGGTTATGCCAAAGGGAATAAACAAGAACTCATAGTGGTTGTACCGACACCTAATGGTTGTCTTCTCTACATCCTCTTCTCAAACTATGAGCTTGTGATAGCCTGATCTAATGACTATCTTCATGAACCATCGTGCTCCCTTGAGCTGATCAAAGTGGTCTTCAATCCTCAGAAGTGGGTACTTGTTCTTCACAATCAACTGGTCCAGGCGACAGTAGTCGATAGAAAGCTGCAAGCTCCCATCAACCTTCTTGGAGAACAGAATCTTAGCTACCCAAGGAGAAACATTGGGCTGGATGAATCCCTTCCCTTGCAAGTCCTCAAGTTGTACCCGCAGATCACGAAGCTCTGCGGGAGCCATCCAATATGATAGAGCAGATATCGGTGTCGTCCCAGGGTACATGTCAATGTAGAATTCCACCTCTCTACGAGGAGGTAGTCCTGGAACATCATCAGGTAAAACAACTGCATACTGCTCTACCACTACATGATATGTTGGACTCTCCACATCTACTGCTCTGAGGGTAATGCAAGCCAACTGGTGAGTGATCGGCAGCACCCTCCTCCGATTAAGTCAGTCCTACGCTACAAATGTTCCCTTCTCTCCAATGAATGTGAACCTTGTCCCATCCGTGCAGACACACCACACTTTGTGCATAATATAATTGATCTGAGAATGGACATTAGATAACTAGTCTATACCCAAGATGATTTCGTAAGGCCTCGACGCCGCTATGAAGAGATCCCAACCGAAGGTCTCTCCTCTTAGAGTACGCTCACACTACCAGAACTAGTGTGTAATCATCGAGCCTACTCCCTTAAGAGTCTAAATCTGTAAGTATCGAGCCAACGGATCCATCGGAATCCTAGAGCTCTGATTGAGGGTAGTGTCTATGAAAGAGTGACTGAAACCAGTGTCTATAAGAACATCATCTAAGGTGGAATAGACATAGATAGTACCTAGAATCATCTCCAGAGCATCATGGTCATATACCTCAGCTGCCGAAATCTGATCTCTCCTCTTTCCACCCACTCCATGCGGTCGGGGTGGACCAACTGGTGGGGGTGGCAGTAGAACCTCGTATCATCGTACACTACCAGTTGCATGTCCATCTCCTCTGCCATGTCCACCTCCGTCGTATGGACCGCCTCAATCGAATCTCTTCCTCTGCTTGGGAGGTCCCTCAAATGTCTTATGATATTTATTATGGCTGGTTGGACAGTCATGATCCATGTGACCAAGCCCGCCACAGGAGTAATACTGCAATCCACTGGCATTTCTGGCTCTGTCTCTTCTATGGGTGCCCCACACAACCGATCCCGAGTTGTGCAGTCGACCACCAGTGGGTCTGGACCTCTTAGAACTCTATGTCATTTGTCTACTGCCAGCTCCAAAAGACTCCACTGCAGGTCGACTAGTGGTGGGTCTCGCTGCTAGAGACTTATCATCATGGAAACTCTTCATTAGGAGGGCTCTCTCCAACACCCCTATATGTGTCAAGATGTTGTGTGGGATAAATAAAGATCAGATCTCTCACATGAGTCCCTGATCAAAAGTTCGATCCCTGTACCTTATCAGTGGAGTAGCACGAGAGGTCAGTGAACCTCGTTGAGTAGTGTTCCACACTAATGGTTCCCTACTACA
Organism: Viscum album; assembly: GCA_963277665.1. NCBI lineage: Eukaryota > Viridiplantae > Streptophyta > Magnoliopsida > Santalales > Viscaceae > Viscum > Viscum album. Next base: position 1,830,471,717 of record OY728161.1, on the reverse strand, counting down.
GATGAAGTACCTCCTCTATCCTCACCGCTCTAAGGGTGGCTGGTACAAACTTTTCCCAGAAAAGATCCTCGAAGTCTGCCCATAGAAGTGTCGCCTTGTTTTGTACCAAGTGCATCATGCTCCACCATCTGCCTGCTACTGCCTGAATGAGGCTGGTATAAAGGATCACAGTGAAGTTTTCTGGTGTCCCTACCAGTCTGAAGACTCTCACCACAGCCTCCATCCATTCCTCAGCCACATGCAGGTCCGTCTCTCCCCTGAACCTGGGTGGCCTCTAGAATTGGAACTCGTGTAGCACACTCAAGTAACGTACACTCTTGGCCAATATGGATTGTGGCATCGGTGGCCGAATGGGAAGTAGTACTCCTGGTGCCTCCGCTGGTGCCTCAACTGGAAGAGGGCCCTGTACCGAGGCCTCGTCGATCTGCAAGATGTAATTACATAAAACTCTTGGCGCTGTAATGGGTCTTCCCTCGGGACGCATCCAGAAAGTAACATATGTGACATGGTCCAAAGACTATACATGTTGTGATGACCTGGTTTGAGATGACTTAAAGAAAACTTTTGAAAACACACACACATTTATTGTTTTCGGGCACTATGTTAGAAATCAGTAGTCAGAGTCCTAGTGTATGGATTCGTCGGTCATCGCACCAAAACTCGACTCCCTGAACTAAAAACCACACTTGGTACCCTTAACACTATTTCTTAATAGTAAATAAAAATACGAGTCCTATGTTTTTTGGTAGAACCGACTTCTCTGAAACCAATTTGTCATGACCCATCCCCGGGGGCTTGTTTCGTAACTACCCTAAGCTCGCCTTCCATAGGCCAGGGGCTGGCGACTAGCACCAAAGGCATAAATCCCTATAACTGGGAAGACATTACATTTATAAAAAGTTAACTCACACAACCAGAGTACAAGTAGAAGAAAACACTAAGTAAAAACTGTATAACAAAAGATGTGCTGGAATTTAATAGGGGCCTGAAATACAAACCCAACATTAAAGTACAATGAAAAGACAAAAAAGGTACAACTAAAAGACAAATAGGTGGAAGGTTTCTAGAAACTCTTAGATCGTCCACCACAGATCCTACCTGATTGGTAGGTACAAATGGCCTCCTCAGTGCTCCACGTCCATCTGTATCTTCCGTGTGCCATCTCATCAGGAGGTCAACCTCCAGGTAACATCCAATCCTCGCACGGTCCACCTCAATCAGCGATGTATGTCGTCTGCATCCAACATAACGGGGTGTGGCCATAGCCCATATAGGGCTGAGTATTATGATACTCTGTATGGACCCCAAGACCCTCAAGGTATCACAAAATCCAACAATGATAAACCACAATGTATGAATCAATGGATAGCCATTACTTATAATATTCCCATACATATTCCTATTTTATCTTGTAACCCATATCAATCATAAGGAAAACACAAAGGACATTGACTCAGCTCAAACCAAGATTTTTCATTTTTGAAACCATGGATGTTGAAGAACTCAACCTCTATTGAGAAAAATGGGCATGTTGGGAAACCAAGGTGCTTCTCACTAACCTTCGACTGCCGAGGTACTCCTCTTGTCGAGTACTACAGGTATGATGCCATCTACCAGGCGCTCCGTCTGCTGTGGGTCTACTGACAAATACTGGGCGCTCCCCTTAATATCCTGCAGAGGTACTCATCCTGTCGAGTACCACGGGTCTGGTTCCAAATAATGTGTGCGCCTCCGCCATGTGTCTGCCGCCAAATACCAAGCGCTCCCCATTGGGCTAGTCAAATCACTCCGAGTCGAATACATCAAGCAGTCGTCTGGTCTGTCAGCAACAAGGTCTCGACACTCTGTACGTTCATCTCTGGGAGGATCCGCTCCATGGGCTACTGGTCAATACTCCATGTGTCACGATGTCTCACATGGAAGTATCTCAATGGATTTTCATGTCATAGGGGTCTCAACGTAATAAACGGCGCGTCAATCTGACACCTAGTGTGTGAGTTATTGGCATTTCCGTTCGAGGGGCCCGGTTGGATTTTAGGTTCAAACCAACCTAACCACACCATAACTGTTTCCAAACCTCATGTGGGGTATCCCAAAGGAACCATATCTTTCTAAATTTTTTTCACCACAGACGGTTTGTTGATCGAACACCTATGGCCCATGATATGGGCAAAAACATGTAATCAGGCCATAGCGGGTCTGGGTCCAGTCCGACCCAGTCGGCCGGACCTGGCCTGACCCGGTCCGAACTGGGGTATGACCTGGTCCGCGGGTCTGACCCTGTCCAAGGGCACTGTCTGAACTGTGTGGGAGGCCCAGCCCGAAGAGGCAGCCAGGCCCGAGGGCGGCCCAGCATGAGGCGGCCCGGTCGGCTTGGCAACCCGGCGGCCTGGCATGGGACCACCTTAGCCACGGCCTGGGGGAACCACGTGCCACCTGGCACACGAATGGCTATGTCGATCGGTTAGAAATGAACCGGCGCTGGGTGGAGCCGTTTCGGCTAACACGGGACCTGATGGGGTCCCACACCTCCCGGCTGGCCTAAGAAGCCAGCCGCTCCCCACCCCGGCAAGGCGCACCGGTGCCGCACTCCTCTGCCACGGCCTGGCCTGGCAGCATCCTCCTGCTGGTCTCTTCGTAGTGCGATGGGGCCGCGCTCCTCGACCAACCTTCGTTATCCTTCCTGACTGAGACTCTTCCTTCCAGCGTGGTGCGATGGCACCTCACCCCTCTGGAACCGGTGTGGCCCGCCTGGACACAACTCGGTTATTTGCACGGCACGGCGGTGCCGCAGCCTTGTAGCAACCCGACGGCCATCCGCCTACGGCTTATTCATGGCCGGCTCATTTCCAGTCGGAGTGTGTATGACCTCCGTCGTCAACAAAAAATAACCACCCAAAGGGGAGGGTCAAGCCATGTTCATGCGGTCCGAACCCTCCTCGTTATGGTGATATCATCTGGTTCTCATACCAGAAATTTGTACGACGAAGAAAGAGTAAAAAACAATTCAAACCCCCTATCTTGATTGTCGCTCATTGACGATGTCGCAGTAATTAGACGTCATTCTGTTGATGTTGGGTAGAAGATGAAGAAGTCGAGGAGGAAGGATTCGGAGAAGACGAGTCGAGATGTTGTTGTCATCATTCTTCGTGGGCGGCGGTGTTTCCACTACTTGCTCTGGTTGAAGAGGGAGAAGACGGTGCTCAACGTTCCTTGGTGTTAGGAGCATTCTTCGTGTTCTTTTTTGAGAGGATGAAGTTCTCTCTCAAGTCCCACCCAAAAGAATTACCAACCAAATGAAATAATAGCATTGTCTATTATTTAATAGTTGGCTTGAATTCAAAAGAATTCAAAAGGAGCTAATTAAATAATTTCAAATGTTTAATTAATTAATTTTCAGAGAGTTGACACATTAAATTAATGGGGGAAAGTAGAGAGTATAACCCATATAAATGGGGGGGTTAGAGGTGTTTCAAAATTAATTGGGAGTTAGAAAAGTTAAGAAACTTTTGTGGGACCCACTAAATAAAATCCTCCCAAGGGAGGTTATGTGTGGGTGCCTCCCACCACTAACCTCCACTTTGAGGTTTTAACCACCATAAAATAAAGATAAGTTATGTCTTATTTTTATTTAATATTATTTAAAATCCCCAAAAACGTTCTTCCACTCTTGTTAAAACGCAACTGCGGTGAAGGTGTCACTAAGTGTTTACTGACACTGCGAGTTCAATGGTGCCCTCGTATTTTAGTTCCGAAAACTGGTTCAAATGATATAAAAATCCCACACGTACCTTTATTGAATGTACCAGAAAAAAACTTCATAAATTGATTCTGGGCACATCGGGCCTCGGAATGAAGCTCCATTAGAAACTGTGGACTCGTAAAATTCCCATGCAATAACAAAATTTCCCCAGGAAATACGGGTCTTTACAAGCACACTAATTATTCACATGTGGTTATTATACATTTCTAAAGGTTGGTGTTAAAATGAAATAATATGAATGAATAATTACGATAGATGTGATGAACACATTCGGAACATGAACTTCCTTCTTCCTAAAGACATAGATATGAGAGAATAAATAAATAATGTGTTGAATAAGGGAATTATATCATGTAATGTACATCAAGGATAATATAGTAGGGTGTGGATTTATATAAAGCTTGATATAAGTTAGGATTATTCAAATACTAAAAGTTACCCCCCATTTATAATAATGGAAGTTTTATTTTTCATGGATATAAAATGGGAGGAAATGAATAAGAATTTAAAGGAATGAATGTTATGTCATCTAGTATAGGGAATTTTTGATAGTCATGTAGATAATAATTTTTAACCTAAAAACTATTTTCGATAATATGTATGGATCATTTTAATTTATGAAAATTAAAGCCTTCTTAGATTAGACATTTAAAAACATAGTACTCACAATTAAATATTAATCATATAAATTATTTTGTAAATAAATATATATATCTATACATATATTTCCAAATTTCATTACTTGGATTCCTTAATTTATCATTATTTATCCAAAATTTAAAAATAAAATTTATATAAAATAGAATTATTTGTAAACATATCATGTGTATATAAAATTATTGAGATATTTATTTTAATAATTAAGGGTTTGTATTCATAATTTATATTACTTAAAATTAAATTTCTATCAATTGATAATTTTATTTAATTAGTGATAATAATAAGTATATATTTTAGAATTCATTCCTTTTTTATTAATATATAAATTATTTATAATGAAATTATTTGATAATAATTATTTCGTCTGGTTAACTAATATATACCTTAAGAAACGCAATCTTCTTCAATAAAAAATATATGTCTTTTATTAGATAAATAAGGACCAACATATTAATAATTTAAAATAAATTATATTTTATTTAATTGATAAAAACTAGTTTTAAAATACTAATGTATAATGTATCTCAAAAATATTTTAAAAAATATTTCATATAATTTAAATACATCACACATATTTTTTAAATATATATAAGATATTTCAATACATATAATTTTACATACATAAATATTTTTTTTCATTAAAAATGATTCCTATGTTAGAGGATATTATTATATTCATGTTATATATAGAGTTCCTCATTATTTTCAAAAAAATATTAATGATCCACCTAAGAATTATATATTTTACAAATATTTATAAAAAATAATATTTAACATACATTGAAATGTAATATCAAAAAATTATTTTAAATTAGTAAAATTTATTTACAATAATTGTAAAATTTGGATTTAATATCAAATAAAAATATTTCATGAAAACTATTTTTTATTAGGAATCATTTTTGGAATAAATAATATTATACCAAAATTATTTTTAATCGTTAATATATCAAGCATGAATATTAATAATTTTATAAAATTACTTTTTTTTAATAAAATTGATATATTTTATTTATGTTTAGTTAAACTATTTGGTTTCTATGATTAACACTATTTACATATATATAAGTATGTATGTATGTATAAAAATATATTCATTCATATAAATTTCATAGTTCTATTTCCACTATTTGTACATTACAATTCTCCTGCTACCATATAGTGGACTATAAAGGTTTTGTTTTATTTGTTTCACAATCTTTCATTCAGGATAATAAAATATTATTTAAAAAGAGATTAATGGCGGTTGGTAAAATGGAGAAGAAATAGTGATAATGATATAATTAATAAATATTCTCTACAATTAATGATTCATTGTGTGACCAGAGATTTCACACCGTCATGAAAAATGGATCTATAAACCATAATGTCTTACCTCCAATAATATTATTGTCAACAAATATAAAAGAAATATATGTAAAAGAATTTTGTGACAAAACCAAATCTACTAGGCATGAACCCCTATAATCATAGTAATAATGATGTTATCCATGAAATCTCTCTAAAACCCAATGGACCTTAATAAAATAAATAATTTTATTTAAGGCCCTCTTCTACAATGAATATTAAACTATGACCATGTAATATAAAGCATGTATACCCCATTTCACAACCAAATATTTAAGAAAAATATGAAATTATACAGTGCCTCCAAGACTTTTCCAAACAAACAAAAACCAAACTCCCATATGTATGATATTCTTAGGTGAATTCCTATTAGATTGACCCTATACATCTTCTTATGTATTAGTATTTTAGATACATTCATGTTGTAACGAACTGCTTCATGCACAATAAAACTCCCTATCCAAAATGAAGAAACACTTAATCCAAATTACTGACACCCAAAACCAAAAAACATGATTGACACTACAATATAGTTACTCTTTTTTTTATAGAAATTTATATGGTGAAAAATAATCTCCATCAAACTCGAGATGTTGAAATTCTTAGGGATACACCAAAATGTGTCACCCTTAAAATTTTCATACCTCAAACTTATTTTTTTCATCCACCCATAAAAATAAATATATAACATTATAAAAACCAAATTTAATTGTCCTATAATGATTTATTCATTACAGTATATGACTTTGTTCAATATGATTTAAATAGTAATTGAGATTACTGATTAGGGAGGTGTGAAATTACAACATATCAGTATTCAATAACCATCGTCTTTATTTTATATTTTTAGACTATCTATATGGGAGAAAGAACCATACTATCATTTTTTTGGTTTATGAATTTAATATGGTTATATTGTATGATAATGGGACTAAACTTTTGTGAGGATAACATTGGGATACTCTATCAATTAAGGGGTGGCGAGAATTAGTGTGGAATGAATTTATATTAAATTTAATTTTTTATCCATTAGTCTCATCATAACATATTCATTATATAGATATAATTATATTTATTCCACCAATGTTAAATTAAAAATATATGAAACAAGATTCAAGATAGGTCAAAACATGGGATTGTTAATGCAATTTACATTCATTCATAAAAAATCATTTTAGATGCATCATGGTTGATATTTAACATGAAAAAAATTCATCTTATAATAAAAATGTTCCATGGATGATTATGAACATGAAAATGTAATCATGAAACTAACTAGGTAAAACACAGGAGGCAATTATATGTCCCTTTGTACAATATAATGGGTATGTACATTCTTTCAAAAAAGATCACCTTTTTTGGAATGAGCCCCTATTGGATTATAAGTATGATATTATTCATCTATTGTACCATTTATATGTACAGAATCAATATTCTTCAAACATATATGAATAAAATTTTAATTATGGATCTCTTAAGACAATATAATGGAATGGTCTTTAGTAATATCTCATATGAACTCCCATTTTTATATACATCGTTAAGTAAAAGAGCAGTATTCTTTCTCTCATAAGGTACATAATTTTCTTTTATTCCAATGTCCACAAATTTATGAAGCACCATAATATAACCTTATTCCATCTACATAGATATATCATATTAATATATTATTATATCAAGTCCATTTTATTCTTTTTACTTATAGAATATTTTATAATGATACATCGTCGAGAACCTTGCTCTTCTTCATTCAACATTTATCTTATCTTTACTATTTTCTCTATGCAGAGTCTCTCTTCACTAAAAATTTATTTATCAATATTAATATATATATATATATATATATTTGTCGTAGAAACATCAGGTCTTTATACTGTTCAAACCCCTCAAATCATAGCATTTAATTCATTTAATCATTATATTAAAATAATTATTCCAATCATGATGAATTTTGGGTAGTAGACTAGTCCTGTTTTCTGGGTTTTATATATGTAATATTGTATCCTTGTTATTTTTTAAATATATATTCCTTCTTGATCATTTAATATAACTAAAAATGATAATATTCATGAAACAATTAGCGTGTCCCTTCATTCATCATCATTGAACTGTCCATCACCATTATTATATGTGTCGTGATGCGGAACCATCTTCTATGGTGTAGAAAATTCATCTCAATTTTTTTTCTCACATGGATTGTTCAAACATCATTTCATCTTGATTCATGAATATGTGTCTGAATATTGTGATTGACTTATAAAGAGAATACTAACAAATAGTAATATTTTTTAAATTTTATTAGAATATATATATTATGGGAAATAATTATAAATTTTAGATAAATAATATTACATATGTAATATCCCAAGATTCATATATATATATATATCATTAAATAATATTATAGTCAAAATGTTTTCACTAATACATAGTTCGTGATTATTTATTAAATTAAATTCTGCTTTTTTATAATATCAACATGATATAATATATGTTATATATATGATATAATTTTATAAATTTCTTTAAATATGAAAAATTATATGAAATTATATTAGAAACACATAAGTTATAATAATATATTTCTTAAATAGAATATATTTAGGCCTCCAATCATTTTTTTCGCATTTTCATATGGCCGGTTTAAGGGGTTGCCGGTACCCAAACATCACCATCCAGTAGCCCACATCACCACAAAAACACATTACAAGTTTCAAATTTCAAATTTCAAAAACCTATTCAAATTCGAATTCATTTGCCTCGAGCCACGACCCGATACTGACAGGCCTCGTGTCTCGAATCAGAAATGTCAGTCGCCTTCAGCCCGCACGCCAAACGAGATCCGAGCGACAGCCTCCATCGTCACGCGCCACCGTTCACCGGTGCTGGAAAGTCGACGACACTGTAAATCCGTCGTTCCTCCGGCAACCCACAAATCTCCACCGGCAGATACACATTGGGAACAAACAAACCAATAGGGGGACCAACCCAAACGCTTCAGGATGCCGGAGAGATTTCCGGCTCCGCCACTATCTTCACAACCATCGCAAACTTCACACCACAGGCGGCATCGTCTCATCGCCTCCGAGGAAGAAATAAAAACATGGCCTGAGAACAGCCACATACGCACCCATAAAACCATCCCTAATCATCCGTGAAATCACAAAACACTCGCAAGGAAGATAGCGAGAAGAAGAACATCACCAAAATCCCAGAAATCACCCAACAGAGAAGATAAAAATATCAGGCAGCAAAGGACATCACCAGATTCAAGCAAAAACCAGCCTCAAACGATCACACGCTATCCGAGAGTTCAAGGCACCTCAACCGCAAAAGGAAAACCAGATCCCGACGCCACCATCCGAAAACTCCACAGAAACAACGCCCTACCTTCGAACGCCCAGATCTGGAGGAAGTGAAGGTCTCGAACCACTGGGCCAGGAACTCGGGCGCTGAATCAACACTGTGCCGAAGAAAAAGCCACCAGTGTGCGCATGACGAGTCAGTACAAGGCCTCAACAGCATAGATCCATCCTTAAAACAAAATTTTTAATTAATTAATTAATATTAGAAAATGAGTTAACCTAAAAAAAGTATCTTAGGTATAAACATACATTTTTAGAAACATCATTTATTTAAATATAATTATTTTTCTGTGTTATGTGTCCATAATATAGAATCAAATTTCCTCATGTTGGTGAAATTGATTATGTTAAATGGATCCCAAGATATGGAAAATCTGGTCAATTTTTTATAATAACGGTCTATATATATTTTTTGTAATAAAATTACAATCATGATTAATATTTAATTATGAGTAATAAGTTCTTAAATGACTAATCTAATGTGGGTTTATTTTACCTAAATTAATTTTAACCATACACCCATTAATAACCATTTAATATATATTTTTTATCATACCAATATTCCTTGTCAACCATAACTCATCTAACTAATCTATCTACAATGATTTTAAATTGATACTCATTACTACCCAAAACATTCAATAGAAATGTCTCTATTCCTCACCTATAAAATATTGATCTATTCAACCCATGGAATAACCCACTCATATTTTAAAATTTACATTATAACATACCCAAATATATTTACTCTGTAATACTTTACATACTATAGTTACCAAATCCGGTACAAATTATCGAAACTCCAATAAGTCTATGACCTTCATCAAGAGGATATTTAATGTCAAAACATAGTTTTTAAATATTAGTAGTCTTTCTTTATTAATAATTCAATTATAAATGAATTATAACTATAATATAATTATTACATTAGAATCAACCGTGTGGTGATATTTGATTATAATAATGTAAGAACTATTATTTATTGTCATTTATATAATATAAAAAACGCGAATCATAATTGTAATTTATGTGTTGGTTACAACCTCTGTGAAATGATTCCTTCCTTTTTCCATCACCCCCATCATGGATGATATTTATGATGGTATTGTTGAAATAATATTATTTATCTTTATACTTTTTGTTTAAAAAATGATCACATATTATCCACTATCACCTATCACAATCATTGAATAATAGAAACCATAATTAGGCATTGTGTGGTCTACCGCCTCAATGAAGATTCATATTTTTTTCCATATCCTTCTATTTCGTAATTAATTTTATAAAAAATATCAAATACTATTAAATATAATATTATAAGAAAAATAATGTTATTTTTCTTCTATTATAATTATATTACTAAAAAATAAAGACATTAGTAATCATAACCACATACCGAGTTAAATCATAATCACATCTATGTAAATTTGCATAACTACATGAACAATGATATGAAAATATGAAATTGATGATTATGAAAAATAAATTACATTACATGAAAATATGAAGATGTAAATAAATATTTTTAATTGTACTAGATGTGATATAAAAATATTTAACTCATTAATTATGAAATCAGCCTTCATGGATTGAAAATCCCGGAAAAATTATTATGGTGGATTTATTCTTCTAGGATAAAGAAAAATGATAGCAATCAAAGTAAATTTTGACACCATAAATCATTATATATAAAAAATCATAGTAAATATGTTGAACATGTAGTGATAAACATTGGAATAGGAATGAATAATAAAACTACCCATACAAAACTAATAAAAATTGTGTAAACATTAAACACCATTTGTGGGGAAATAAGAAAAAATTGTCTAAAAAATATATAGACTGTAATTAAAAATGTTAATTATAAAAAAATTTAGATATGAATATAGAATTTATATTTTTTTATTAAGATATTTATTATTATTATACTTGATCATGTAGTGATTCTAGGTACGCATGGAAACAATTTAAGGGTTCAATCTGTTAAAAAATTTCATTTCAAAACATGTTCTTATATGTAACTATTTTGAGTTAAATTAATTAAATAATACTAATTTTATAATTATTATAATTTACTAACTATTTATATATTTTTTATCTTCAAATTAATGATCTCCATCATTCATTGTGTTATTGTTATAATTTCTTAAAAACAGAAATGATTTTAATATCAAAATCCTTTACCAAGACACATATTACTTTACACACAGATATATATATATATATATTGTGTGTGTATAAACTAGTTGATATGTTACCATGAAATAAATTTTATTTAGGATATTTTATTTTCTTTTTCAAAACCATTCCCATTAAACCATTTGAATGAAAATTTTACTAATGTTTTAATTTTTTTCTCAACTCAATATATTTTTTCATTGAGTCGTGAAATATGTTATAGATTTTGATCATCCACATTTCATTTAATTGTAACTATATTTTCAAATGGTATATTCATTTTTTCTCTAGGAATATTAATTCCCAACATTTTAATGAAATGATTAATATAATAAAAACACACTATTGGTAAGAATTAATCATTTCAATTCCATGTGATATTATACTTCATTGTTAAAAATTTAACTATCAAATGTGATATATTTAACATAAATTTTTTTCATATCTTATGAACATTATGATTAAATTTAATTATTAATTAATTCTTTTTTATATATTTTTTACAATTTTGGTTTCATAATTGGTTTAGATTGATTTTTAACATTATTGATAATGATTATTTTAAAAAAAAAGAGGTTTCCATTCACATAAAGTTATAAATATTTTAATATGTTTTCTAGGAATTTTTTTTGTTTTATCATCAACTATAATGATTTTTAGTAAAAAAATATATATGTAATTTTTTAATATTTTTTACGAAATGTTGTTTTTGTTGGAACTAATATATTTTACATGTTTTCTTGTGACTATATCCTTACACTTACTTAAATATTTTTTGAGAAACATCCCCACTATGATATCTAGTTTTCAAAAATGAAATTATAATTTTCATGGTTTAATAAAATAATCATTTTTATATATTTTAAAATGATAATGGAATTTATATTTTTCAATGAAATGATCTTTAAGCCTTAATCAGTGTTTATCTTCTATGTTCTATGCAATACCATGTTTATTATTATAATGATAACATCCACCATAATTATCTCAAAAGATTATTAAATTATACATCAACTAAATGTATTGATCCATTAGTTCTTTATAATTTTTTAATCATCAAACTATATAAGTATTATTTAATTTTAAATCCTTTTTTAAATTGATAGAATTTATTACACAATTTGATTCATGGTTGTTCCCCCAAATTCCAAATATATCATCTGACATGGAAAATTGTGGTAGACACCATATATATTTCCAATAATATTATATACAATTTTTGTAATCATATTTTATGGGGTTCATTTACATATAATGTTTTTTTAAGTCCACGTATACCCATTTATTTTTCATTGGTTAATATGGTCATGTTTATTTACTAAATAATGAATGATTCCTTAGGCTACCTCATGAAAATTATGTAAATCCATTTATTTTAAATTCATTAATTGATATTTTAGATCAAAATTGGTGGATTACATTGGAATTATTTTTCATTTTGATAGTTGTCCATCATAACACTATAATGAATTTGGTAATTTTAATGTCATATAATAAGCTATGTCTATGATTTGATAGTAAAAATATTTTCATTTTTATCCCTATGGAGATATCTATCTCATGTAATAATGGAACAAGGAGTAATCCATGGGATATGATGTTGATATCATAGGGAGTAATCCTTACCAATTGATTATGATATCATGTTTATGTTCTTTCATAATTTATTCGATTACATTATCTTATCATATGATCAATGATTAATATATTTCATTATGATATAATCTATTTATTTCATTATGTCAATATTATAATCATTCTCATTATAATTACATGTTATACATAATGTCTCTAATTTTATTATTGATTATGTTTTTACCCTTACTTAGAATTAGAGCACACCCCTTATTAGGTTTCACTTTGAAACTGTAATTAATGATAGTATTATGTATACAAATATGTGAATATTATGTTGTTAGTAGAATATTATATTGAAATTTGAGAACCATTATGTATTCAAAATAATTTTACACAGTTGAAATATATATCTATTTGTTTAAAATTATTGAGAATTAAAAGTATATACTTTTTCCTCCGTAGAAAAATATATAATCAAAATGTCTTCAATTTTAAATATGATAAATATATTATAATCTAATTTTTTATTAAATTCTAGTGTTGTATGTTATGAGTTTTCTTCATTGGATTTGGGAGAACAAGTTACTACATTTTAAAAATGGTAACATAGGAGTTTTCATTAATCATTGATTATTGGGATGTTACTAGTAATGGTATAAAAAATTAATGGGATTAAATGGTGATTATTTATATATGAAATATGTTTAAATGTTATATAATGAATAAATATTTTAAGGTTTTATATTATATTTTAGTATGGATTAGTATAATATAACATTAGTGGAATCCCTATATATAATTATATGCCTAGAATATAATAAAAAATAACTAGTAAAGTAGAGATTATGTGGAATACCTATAAATAATATCCCAATCATAATACTATAATATTTCTGTTTTTTTGGAACATGTACATTTATGTGTATTTCCCCTTAAAAGTGTTTTTTCTGGTATGTCTCTATTATCATTCTTTGTATGAGGAATAGTCCCTAATTGGGCCCCTAGACAGACTCCCCGTGGGGATATTTATGGTTTAATTCCAATTATATTTACAAAAAAATCACATTTTTCGAAATATAATTTTATATAAATAAAAAATACTTGAGATCCTAATAGTAAAATGACCCTAGATAGCCTATATTTACGATCATATTTTATAAGTTAGTTTATGTACATCATTTGTGATTTATTTGTTAATATTTTATAGTATCCTTATTAAATTTAATAATTTATGTACATTAATCAATAATAATTCATTTAATGCAATTTCCACAAAATAAATGATCTAAATATAACAATTGATGTAATAGAAAATGTGGTGATTGTATTGGCCTGTAATCTACTAACTCAATCGTTAGGATTAATAATCATGTTATTTTTTAAAGTTTTGTATGATCAAGGATTTTACTTTATGGTATGTTCTTGTTTATGTTTTCAATTAAATCCCCCAATTTGGGTCAATAAATTTTTTTCCCAAGTCCTGGAGAAGAATGAGGGGTGTTTCAGGGGTTCGGGACATGAAAAAGGGGAAAAGGCTTCTCTTTGGGAATTGTAAAATGATTTCACCAGGTTTGGAAAGACCTACGAGGGGAGACTATACGGGTTGTAGCAATATACATGGTTTTCATACGGTCTGGAAAACCATGCAGAATTCCTAGGAAACCGTGTGAAGATAGTGATTTTTTGTAGTATCCTCTCAACGGTTTGCCGACAGTTGGGAAAACCGTGCTTAAAACCGTGTGGCACTGTATTTTTTAGAAAATTAAACAAATTCCATCCCGGGATTTTGATCCCCAACTCGGGTTTCTCCTCCATTTCACCCCTATAACCCTACTGATAACCTTGGATGACCCAAGCATCCAAGATTTGTTTATACATCAATTTATGGTCATTTTGAGTGTCGTTGGTTATGGATTGAATCCATGGGTCAGTGTAATGCTCTTCTTGCTTCATTTCCTCGAATTAGGGCTTGTGGTTCCTCCCATGGTCTTCTAAAACCCTAAATCCATCTTTATCTAATGTAAACTACGTTGAGGCTTCATGGGATGTGTGAATATATATCCAAGGATTCAATTAAGAGTTTTTTCATCATCAGATTCGAGGTAGGGGGTCTTCAAGTATTATACCATATTATAATGTTTGTTTGGTGTTGGGATGTTTGTGTTCTTGTTCACACCCATTATGTTTTCTAGGTTCCGTTAAGGTGTTTGATAAAACGGGGTATCAAAGTGGACAATTGAAACACAAAAAATCCCCAAGTGATGCATAGATGATGGCTTGACCATTTAAGGGCCACCCATGGGGTGTGCTGGCTATTCCGGACCTAGAAAACAGTAGGGTTATATAATGAGTAGTCCAGTGATAATGTGAAACCCATGTAGAACATGTGGTAATTATTGATTTAGTTTAAATTTTAAGATACTAGAGATCACTAGGGTGATAAGTCGTAAGGTCTCGTGTGTCATGACAAGAAACCGGGAAAAATGGGTTGAAGGGGTTTGTGTCAATTATTTGACGAAATTTGGATAGAAATGACTAAGTGGATTATTGTGAATTAAATGGTGAAATTGTAATTAGATAATGGAATGGGAATAGGGGAATATGTAATGATATGTAATAAGGTAATTGGAGAATTTTTGGAATAGGTTATTACATGGGACATAGGTGGTGCACCTAAATGATTAAATGAAATACAGGGGGTTGGGTTATGTAATATGAGAAACGCGTTTGATATGCTTGAGTGGGTAAAAGATTCTGAACTGTTAAAAGGGTTCAATGGGTTAATGAATGGTCAATGATGAATTTTTCTATGGTATATTTGTTTTTGAGTACCCATATATTTCTATGGAACAAGGATAAGAATTTGGATAAATGGATAAGAAAATATTAAATGGTAAATGTATTAATGGGTATGGAATTTCATTAATCCCCATGTTTTTTGTTATGCATTGTTAATGATGATTTCCAATGGAATTGATTATGTTATGTTTTTTATGGATGGTTGTGGTGATTTGATAAATATGTAGGTGCACATTTCTTGGAATAGTGGGGTATTTACTTGAGGTTCTATTCTCATGGATCGAGTTAGACTATGGTTTTAAACACCACCCCAAAATGACTGGGTTATGGAAGGGGACAAAGGCTCTATTCGTGTAATTGTTTCATTCTAGCCGAACTGAGGCTTCCTGGTGTGGATACTCTCTAGATGTTTCATGTGTGTCCCTAGTGATATAGGGACTCTATTTATAACCCCTATTAATTATGAATGCTTTCCATAGACCCATGTATTGATTATTTATATGGATAACCCAAATAGAATGTTTTCAAAATGGAATGTGTTATAAAAATGGTATTATAAATTGAGTTAGGGTTAATTATAGTAATTAATTATTTGAACCTTGTTAAATAAAGGTCCCCAAAATATCCCTTCAACACTTAAAATTTATTTTGTACATTCATGTACTTTCTGTTACATTGTATATTTTTAAGACATCGTATGTGGTTGCCTACTGAGTTTTGTACTCACACCCTGCTCAGGCAGTCGTTGGGTACCCGATAAGATTTCTTGGTTATAGATTATAACATGGGAAAGATACCTACACTAAGATGTTGAGTTGTGATGAGGATGTACATGTAGAAGGATCTGGACTTAGAGTTGGGAACCGTTGTGGTTTTCTGTTGTTTTTCTTAATTTGGGTTTCTTTTTAATTTCACTACTAGTACGGCCTGACAATGTTGTATTTGATTTGTGTTTTTACCAGTTTGCGAGATTCTTGGTTCTAAATGTTCATGGGATACTCATATTTCTTCCTCTATTTATATTGTGTTCTAGCCTGACATGCTCATATAAAGAGGGTAGTGTCTCCCTACATGACTTAATAGACCATCACCGCTAGTCGACAACCTCTGGTGTAAGGGGAGACGCGCTTGAGTTCATGAGATGACCCAGATCAGGGCACTAGTTTAGAGCATTCATGATTAGGGATGTTAGAAAGTGGTATCCCAGGGAGGTTTGACTCTCATTCATACTATTTGGTGATGGTATAATAGAGATTAGGACAGTATCGGGCCATGGAAATGAGCTCGTTCATGGGAGTAGCTGACGTAGGTACGAGGGAAATCCCTTGTCACACTGGGTGGGAAATGTTGTTCATGATGTGTATTGTTAGAGTTTAATGTTATTTTACTATGGGGTGATTGACATGTTGTTTTATTTGACTGATTTTGATACTTTTATCTTGGATGGAATTTCATGATGTTGTTCATTCATACACCATTTTATGTACCAATGGATATAGGTGGCACACATCGTTGTAGGCACACACATGAGATGGGTGTTTGGGTTGTAGCGAGTGGCATAAATTTTACTTCATTGATATATATGAAAAAAATTATGACTAAAAATGATATTGCAAATGATTCAATGAAAATAATGAAAATTAAAAGTTATGGAATATTGTGTATAAATAAATGTTTTTAATGAGTTTAAATATTTGGTTGTGATAAATTGTTAAGGAAGTTTTAGTGTATAAAACAAAAATGGATGAATAAATATGGTATGAATTTTAATGAATTTTTCCAATTGAAATGTATAAATGTGTTAAAATGTTTATTTTAACATGTTGTGAATTTGGAAATGTGCACAAAAGGAAATGTCCTTGCTATAAATGAATAATTGGTTCGAAGAGGTGCTGACGGGAAATCTGTGATTAATTAATGTTTTTATCTCCATGTTGACCATGACCAGTAGTGGGTATAATAGAGGTTTGTGTTCTCTGTGTGATTGTGACCGTTGGGATAGAGAATGAATAGTTGGTTGTTTCAGGTAGATAGTGTGAGATCATTCCATTTCTGGTTAAACCATTTCAGCCATTGTTTGATGCATTGAATGAATGATATGTTTAATAATGATAATGTTTGAGTTCAATAGTGGGTATCCCTTTTTGTTGTCATGGGACACTTTTTTATTTTTTTTTGGAGTAGGGAGAGTCCTCTAGTTTAACACTTTGGATTTTGATTGTGATACCTTTCAGGTTTTGATATATCCTAGGGGGTGTGTTTCAGGAAATCATGGTAGGGTAGTGGAATTTAGGTTGCGAGGTGTTGTTCATTAATGTGAGTGAGTAAACTATTGTAGTTCATGACAACACAGAGTACATGATGGACCATAAGTATGATTCCTAGGTCTTGGTGACTTTGTTAGTAGAGACCTTATGAGTTGTATTTTAAATCATGGAGAGGATGATTGGATCATCGTGCTTGGGAATGTGATTACCTTAGGTACAAAACCTGGTATAAATGATTTTTTGTTGTTCATGGCATGGTGTGCATTAGAATCAATGTGAGAGACCCATTAAAAATCATTTCATTGTTCGTCTCAAGATAAGTACGGTTTTGAGAGAAGTTGAAGAGGGTTTGTAGTTCCTTTGGGTGTGTGTTGCATATGTAGAATGTTTGAGACTTTTATGGTTGGACTTAGAGTGTTCCATGGTGATATATTGGCCTTGATGGTTATATGGGACGGTTGATGGTTGGTTGTGCCCCTCGAGTTGTTTTTATATGATGATATTTTCAGGAAAAATAATGGGTGACCTCGAGGGAGGTTTGCATCATGGTATTGGTTCTTGTGAACAAAAAGCATGGAAGATTCTTCATAGGTGGTATCAATGTATTCTAAGATCCTCCATGTTCTTGTAAGTGGTAGGGTTGTACTGGGATCTTCGTAGGGGAACCCTTGTATTTGTGGTAGGTGGAAAGATTTTTCTCGAAGGGAAGTATAATGTGGATTCCCAACTAACCTATTTGGATATCGATTAATGAAGATCTTAATGGTGATTTTAGTGGAGGAGACAAGGGTGGATGATGTTCAGTTATATGTTTTTCTCGATGGTGACATCCATGGTGAGGGTGGTCATGTGGCTAAACTAGTTAGTATGAATGGTTTTGTTGTTGTGTGAGATACATAGTCCACCTCAAGAATGATGGGGCTGACTAACGAAGATACATGGTTAAGTAAGAAAGAAGGTGAAAAGATATATTTATGTTAAGGGTTTTAATAGATTTATGTCTTTGATAGTGTGTTATACCATGTTATTTGGGTGTTGGTTGTCTGGGACACATCAAAAGATTTCGAGTGGTATGGCAGAAGTAATGCCACATAAAACGTTGGTTTATAACTAGTGGTTATTTGTTCGAGGAGCGATGGTTATTCATTTTTGTAAATCAAAACAAAGTGGTGGTGGTTACATTTTTATGAAATGCATTCTATAGGGAGCCCGAAAATCCTTGGTAGGACATGATGTTTCTTAGTTGACATCAGAAATGGAAATGTTTTTGGTGGTGTTTTTTGATGACATCTTATCATGACTTAGCTAGGGATGAGCATTCCAAACTTCTTGATATCATCCTAGGTATGTTGATAATGTTTGGAATATAACATGAGACATGAATGTTTTTGGTTGGATGAGGGACATTGTGATTTTTATGCTCAAGGATATGGTATATATGGGTCTTGAAGGTGGGTTGTACAGCCTCTATGGATTAGGGTGAGTTCCCCATGATGGACTGAATGATGAAAAATGTCATTGGTTCTATTCCTAGAATATGAGAAAGTGCACTAGCTGATATTTGTTTTCATGTTTTGGAATCAAATCTAGATATCCATGTCCAGGATTTGGGGTTCGTCTTGTTATTGTGGGTAATAAATGGTTCTTGGAATCTCTAATTAAAGCAGTGGTAAGAACACTCTTAATGCGGGGTGTGATAATTTTGTCTTGGATGTGAGGTAGAGAACATCGAGTCAAATTGGTGGCACCGAGGTGTCAATAAGGAACCTAGGAGGTGCATGGAAGGTTCCTCAGAGAGGTGTGTGGGTCTTAGATGTGGTGAATAATGATCCATGTGTTGGTTTTCAGCTTAGGTTGGTTTCATGTGAAGATTGGGATATTTGTGCTAAGTCGTAGAAGGGTGTAGTTTGATATGAAAATCGGTTGTGGAAAGGGAGGTTGGGTTCTAAAACTCCAATGATGATCATGGTTAGACTCAGGAAATTTACCCTTGGGTTGTTCTAAAGCATCTTGATGTTAGGTTAACATTGGTAGTGTGATGTGGTGGCATGCAAAGGGTGAAGCTGATGATGGTATAGAGGGAGGTAACACTGTGATGACAGAATTCTACTGTAATTCAAGAAACTCCCTTGGTGGGTGCATGGGATAAGTATGATTTGATTCATAATATTATGCACCATTTGAATGTGAGAGAAAGGGGAAGAGTACCATCATTGTAGAGTGGGTGGTCTGGGAAAACCCAGTCAAAGGTGATCCATCCTGGGATGGTACACTTGAATCTATATGGTGGGAGTGACCCACCCGCAGGTTCATGTTTTAGTGGGAAGTGCCTTTTTAAATGATAATGTACCTAAGTGAGGCCAAGTTGGTCATAGTCCTTATGTGGATAGAGTAGGAATGTATTCTGAATGGTTTTAATGGTGCATCTGAATGTAAATGTAGGGTAATTCCCTATGGATGCTTTGGGAACAAAAAGTTGGAACTTGTGAGGTAATAGAATGATGTGTGGAGTTACAGTGGTCCTACTTTGATGGGGGATGTTCCAAGTAACCAAAAATAGTGGAGATAACCATACCAAATAATTGGTGGGTTGATGACATGATTAGAGTTTTGGGTTGGAACGACTCAAGTTTTCACCGTTCGGGTATGTTAGCCCAAATAGTGATCCTTGGCACTATAACGTCCCAGTTCCAGGTGCCACCCAAATGTTCCTCGTACTTGGTTGGCCACATGGCCTCAAACAAATTTCCCTTAATGTCAGAGTTTTCCGACTAGAAGCAAGGGCCTTGATTGTGATAGTGGGGAATCTATGCCACCTTTAGAATAGTAAAACATCATAAATAAACATATAACAGTAGAATATATAATAATAATAACATAGAATAGTAACAGTAGAATAATTAGTAAATAAACAACTGAAGAATATATATATATATATATATATATATATATGTATATATATATATAATGATTCAAGTCACAAGTATCTAGGGAAGCATTAAAAAAATTCACAATACGTGAATAAAATTTTAAACCAATGTGAAAAGATAAAATATATAAACAACTCCAGCAGAAACGCACGCCATAGCTTTGTCACATGCTATCCTCCTCCACAAAAATAATGTACCTAATGTAGAATGGCACTTTCAATTCTCTATAGCTATAGAAATATAACCAATTTGGGACCAAAATAATGACTCACATAGGGTCTGAGATGAATCCCAATAGGAAACCACCAAAAGATATGTTCCTAACAGTCAATAAATATATATGGCAGACAATAAGAAAAAGATGTAATGAACAAGGAAGCACTCAAAATTAAACAGTCCTAAAGATTCAATTACATCAATTATATTTTCCAATTAATCTTCCAAACTGAACAATAAAAGCACTTGGAAGTTCTCACAGAATAACCCCTCTAGTTCCACCAATCAATCTCATATAACCCTCTGGGAAAGTTCTCACAGCCTATCCCCTCTAGTTCAACTTATACAAGGATACAATGTCCTCCTAGTTAATCTCACATGGTCTCAACACTTTTGTCTCAATAAAACATAGACTCTATGAGAAAAAAACATCATCAATTCCCCATATAGTCTTTTAAAGGTCAACTACAGACACTTTGAGGAAGAACACATTTTCAAATCCCCCTTGTGTTATTGTAATGGTAACTATAGACACTCTGAGGGAGTAATCAACATCAATACCCCCGATGGTCTCACAATGGTAAATATAGAAACTCATAGGGAGAACTCAATATCAATCACCATGTGGTCTAGTAGTGTGAAAAAGAATAATAGACACTCTAGGGAAGCACTCAAGGCCAATTCCCTTTATGGTCTCACAACACTATGTTCTCATAGCCCTGTGTAATGAAATCATGCACAAACGATGTTCAACAACCAAAATGAACCAAAAAGTACAACATGGCTAAATACCGACTAAGAATATCACAAAATCAGATAAATCACTCCATCCTAATGACACTATGCATGGGAATTAATTTCCCTAACATGAAAAACTAGACCAAATGTTCAATATAAAATCAAACATGGGAAAACACCTCTATTGCATGAAAAAATAACCCTATTTAAAAACAAGAGTCCTAACAAAAGAAAACATGCATATATGCATCAACAAGGTTAAAATCCCAAAACACACAACGCCCCAAACTAGTGAATTGGGCCAATATTAACATTTAATTCAATGAAATACTATTGAATGGAAAAAATCACCTACCTCGGTGTTGTACGATCAATATACTACAGTGTCAGCCCTTGAATCAGCCTAGAATAACATCGATATACAAAAATGTATAAAACGGTCAACCAAGGAAATATTAAGAAAGAGGAGAAGTCAAAGATTGATGATATAGAAGAAAAAATAACACACATTTTCCATTCCAATGCAATCAACAATGGTTGATTCGGATCACAGATTGTGAGTCGGGGGATTGGAGAAGAATCGTCGGCTTCTGTCTCTCCTAGACAAGACGAGCCAAGAAGAGGAGGGTCATGCCAATTAGATGTGACCAAAGTTTGTTTAATAAAATTAAAAGAAATGTACAGAGCCTATATATGCCATTTCTGGTTCCCACTATAGGCGGTATCCTGGTCACCCCACATGGCCATGTACTCAGCCTTCACACGGCCAGTACACGGTCACCCACGGATATCGGGTAAACGACATTACTCCAATTTCATAGAGTTTACTCTATAAATTTCCAGAAACTCCTATTTTTATCATAAACACCTGAAAATTAAAACCTATACCTGAAAATAAGTTCTAGGTTCTTACAAACGTCCATGCTTAATGAAATTCTTCCCGAATTTCGCTAGCAAGGCAGTGTCAAATAAAAGTCCTCGAACAGATCCAACCACTGTGATCATACAACGGCCTCCCTCTCCCATTCCTCGTCATGTACTCACCCATGCTGCCATAGAACTCGTACTAGAGGAACATACCGACTACATAGAACATTTTCATTGTGATCAACAATCCAGATAGGATTCACCTTGAATAATTTTTCCACCTCCAAATCAACATCCTCGCGTTGAAAAACAAGATATAGGTTTTACAAGTAACACCATAACTGAGAAATGTGGAAGACATCCGGCATATCTTAGTACCTATGATGTAACTGAAACATATAGGAAACCATCCGAACTCTCTCCAAAACCTCAAATGGTCCAACATATCTCGGAAAAAGCAATCCATGTCTCATAATCCTCCTATGTCTCATCCTCGGTGTGATATGAATGAAAACCTAATCTCCAACCTCAAACTCTAGAGGTTTTCTCCATCAATCATCATAAGACTTAGGTCGTGACTATGTGATATCCATCCTCCTCTGAATCAACTGAACCTGCTCTGTGGTCTTCTGAATAAGACATTTTCTCAATATAGATACCTTCTCTACCTCCTGCCAATATTGGGGTTATCGACAAGGCCTACCGTATGATGTATTATATGGTGCCATTCGAATATTTTATATAAAATTATTAATGTAGGAAAAATAAAAAAGAGGTATGTGTTTCTCCAAATATCCTCCAAAATCATGGACACATTCATGAAAAATTTCCTCCAACACTAGTATCGTATGCTCGAACTGGCTATCTATCTGGGGGTGGTAATCTGTACTCAGATGTACCTATGTACCCAAGTCCCTCTGTAGTCCCCTCAGACCCGAGAAGTAAAACGGGCATCCCTATCTGAAATAATGTAGTGCATAAATCCATGTAAATGTAAAATTTATCAGATATACAAACATCAGATATCATCAAAACTGGAGTTATCCTTGATTGGTAAAAAGGATGAATCCTTTGTAAGTCGGTCAATGAAAACACATACTATATCATTACATCGAGGAGACCTTGTAAAACCTTTCTGAAATCTATCGCGACATCATTCCAATTCCACTCATGAATGGGTAACTACTAAAAAATCCATTCTGGTTACTGAAGGTCCTCCTTTTCCTATTGACAGGTGGAACATCTCATCACAAAACCTACAACATCACTCTACATACCAGGCCACCAATACTGACGATGGAGATCTCGATACTTCTTATTGACACTAGGATGAAATTCCCAAACCGTGGAATGAAATTCCTCTATAAATTCCTCGTGTATGTATTTTGACAGTCATGAACATCCATGAAAATTCAAGATCTCATCATCATATATGGTACTTCGAAGAAAAGGGTCCTACCCAAACACACCCTCCCATAGGACTAGGCCATCATATTTTGATTGCTTCCTCATTCGTACTCATTCAAGAAGAGGATAGGTAACAACTACAAATGAATTAAATGTCCACCCATGTCAATTGTGCACCTAAAAATGCATATCATAGAACAGATCTGTAAGCTTCCACTTGCTGTTGGCCTCCTGAGATGCATATATATGTGTCTTCCATCTCAACGCATCATCCACTATGTTACCTTTATCATTCATATAGGAAAGCTAAAAATCAAAGGACTAAAGGTACTCAACCCACCACCGCTATATCAAATTCAGATCGCATTGTGTAATGATATATTTGAGACCACAAAATGATTTTCCAAAATATAATATCTCCAACAACATAAGGTATGAACAACGACATCCATCCCGAGATCGTGTGTCGGGTAATTTCTCTCATGTGGCCTCAACTGCTGAGACCCATACACAATGAATCATTCCCCCTACATAGTAACTACTTCTAGCCTGATACATGATGCATCACAGTATACAATATAGCTCTTGCCGGGATATGAAAATATTAGTATCGGTGATTTATTCAACCTCCCTTTCAGCTCCTGACATGATAAATTACAAGAATAAAACCTTATGTTCTTTGGAAACTTTTTAGTCAGGCATGTCAATGGCGTTGCTATGCGTGAAGAGTCATGTATGGAATGTCTGTAGTATCTAGCCAGCCCTTGAAAACATTGTACCTCAATGATGTTTATTAGATTCTCCCACGGAACTAATGCATTCTCTTTATCTAGGTCTACTGATACTCCACTCTCTAATTAACATAACCCAATAAATAAATTTTCCCCATCCAAAAGATGCATTTTGAGAGCATAGCATATAACTTTCTCTCTCATAGTGTTCTCCAAACAATATAAAGATGTGTGTGATGGTCCTGTCAAGTGTGGGAGTACACCAAGATATCATCCTTAATGACTACCCTGAAAAAATATTAATATGGATAGAACACTTAGTTCATCTATGTCGTGAAAAATAGAGGCACGTTCGTGACACCGAACGATATAACCATGTATTTTTATATACCATACATACTGTGAAAGGCTACAATAGGTATATTAGATGGTCTAATAGGCAAGTAATGATAATAGGATCTCATGTCAATATTCTAGAATTCCCAACCCCCTGAATACTAGTCAATGATATAATCAATCCAGAGAATGGGATATAAGTTCACGACCTTCAACTAGTTCAGATTTTGATAATCCACACAATTTCTGAGGGTAGATTCATCCTTTATCACAAACAAAACAGAATAATACCATGGAGAAGTGCTGGGTCGGATGAAAGCCTTTCCCTCAAACCCCGCCAGCTTCATCTTAAGCTCATGTAACTCTGGTGTAGCCATACTATAAGGAGGAATGGACACTGGTTCTTCCCCTAGCACAAGATAAACTGAATAGTCCTCCCCTCGCTCTAAAGTTACACCAGAAAAGTCATCTGTAATAACATCCCTGTAATGATCCACCATTGGAGGAATGTCCAACTGTGAAGTCCCTATGTCATCCAGATATAGACTAGCAATCTGGGTTGTAACTCCCGCCAAACCATGATGCTCGGGTCTTACTCTCCTTACCTGGACATCCCATTCGCTGTTTGGTAAGAAAAAAATACCCTCTATTGATTCGAAACTCACCCTATGACAATAGATGTCAACAATAGCCTGGAAGGGAACTAACCCATCCATTCCAAGAATGAAATCATATCATGTCATTTTTAGGACATAGAGGTCCTAGAATAGGTGACACCCACCAACCTCAAGTGGGCACTCCATGTAGTCATGTACGTTAGCCATTATTTTCGCCAATAGAGTGTCCAACATCAAGACATCAGCATATGTATTGATTCAGATCCCAAGGCTATCCACAATAGGAATAAATATGAAACTATTGGGATCCCCTATATATAAAATGGAATAATCTAAAACTATGGAAACTAGGATCGTACCATAAACTATAGAGGGTCTGGGATCCGGGTTTTGCTAAGTTTTCTCTCCTACAAAAGTGTGGCCTCTACTACGGCCATGTGACTTTCACTGACAACAATGAGATGATCCAACTTGTTGTCGTTGAAAAGCCTGTTGACTGGATACCAGAGCTGTGACCTCCACCATGGCCTGATTGGACGAAAGAACTCCAGTTCCCAGACTGATTAGAAGTTGTTGGTGCTTCCCCTGAATGAGGAGTCATAGAGGAACCCCTATCACCAGCACCAAGTGAAAAAAACAGACAGAATGGTTGACGATGCTCATCATGCTGCATGATCGGAACTCTATTGGGTCTCTCAGTCAATGTATCCTTGTATTCCATCCTTTCCTACACTAGTAGCATACCACCTGGGTACTTGATGGTGAATCTCACATACTCAGATCTCTATGTGTAGACTCTCTGCGATGCCTCCTTATTTCAGCTGGAGAAGCACCAACTCTAGATGTTGAACTGCCCTCTCCGACAACCCCAGAATCCCTCAGGTTGCGCTCTTTGATCAGCGTATGGTTGAATATGGAAGATATGATCATAAAGATGAATATATTCACATAATATTAGATGTCATGCTTGAGACCATCCTTGAAATTCTATTCTAGGAATAACACATTAGCCAAAAGAATGGGTGTGATGCATTGTAACTCTATGAAGCCAGAATAATAATCAATGACCATGAGTGTACCCTGCTTCTAACTCATTAACACTCCATCTAGATTTACCCTCAATTTCTCTGGGTAGAATTAGTCATAGAAGTTAAATTTGTACTCACCAAAAGAAGAAACCTTTTGGCATCCTGCCTACAAGATCACATCCCACCATCTTTTTGTGGAATCTCGAAGAACATAAGTATAGAGCTTCACCATCCTCTCTAGAGGCATCTCAATATGTTCAGTGATATATAGCATTGCTCATAACCATGACTCACCATCCCAAGGTCCTCCATACCTATAGATGGTTGAAGGATGCTACTTCTAAAAGACCTGTTTCAACTTTTCTATAGATGGGGCATGATGCAGTGCACCATAGAAGGTATGGATAAATCGCATGAATCCTTCACAGAACTGTGCATTAGCACCTATGTCCGGTATAATAGCTGGTGCCATGATGGGCACAGTGTGGGGGGGGGGGGTCTACTGGTAAACCCTGATCAACCATGTCTGGTGTCTGATTGTTGCCCTGTAATAGGTGTAGAATAGGAGGACATCTCAGTGGCATGAATCTGTATGGTCAAACACACACCTTACTACAAGATTAATAAGGACTAAAAAATATAAATGAATGGAAGGATCATTTTAGAGATGGAATTCATGTCTTTCAAAATAGTGATATACAGTATTTATAATACCTACACAATGTATTCCTTTAAGACTTCACATTGGTGTGTTCTCATGATAGACCTGGTCCTGTAACACCCCATACACATGGCGTATTATCCAAAGACACGACATGTACTTGAATAAATTTTCCCATCCCTGGGTCTTCTAGAAGTCTAACCCTCACATTTATCCAAGAACGAGACTACATGGAATGTTCGTTCTAGATACGACATGTACTTGAATGATTTCACTGACCCATGATGTTAGTCACATGGCTCGATACATGGGGTACACTGCCGAGCATGTCCAAACATGACACGACATGTATGAACTATGTTTCATCCATCAGTGTCATTAGTCACCCAGGTGGACACACAATCACTACAACACGATTTTTACGTACAATACACAGCGTGTTCCTCCATGGATTCCCCAACCCCATGTCTCTGCCCACACATCTAGTGACACGGTTAGAGACAACACAGTGTGTACTTATAGTACTCCCCCTGTACCTAAGAAAAATAGTTTCTTCCATAACAAAAGGATACATGGAATGTATTCATCAACTCACACCATGTATTCTAGATTTTCCCAGACAGTAATCCTCATAAACAACTCTTAAACCCCTAAAAAGACTGAAGCAAACATTAATTCTCCAAATTCCGATCCATGGGGGCCCATAACCCTCAGGAACCCAAGTTTATAGTTAATTTGAACCAAACCAAACCCAATCCAATATGCTATCATATAGAAGATATTATATCACGGAATCGATCACAACATCCTACATTACTAGAAAAATATCAATCACAATAACATGAAATCAGTAATACACCCTAAATGGCAAGGAATGAATGCTTGACATGTGATATTTTTCAAGTTCATATATGATGCAAGAGATTGAATACCCTCATCTCATTAGGTTTCAATGGAAATAGAACCTCAATATTATAAATATTAACAACACAAGACATATGAATCACGCAAGGGTGAAATCAAATCAACTGAAATAAATAAAAAACCATAAAAATTGTTATATATTTTGTAATTTGGGGTTTCACTGTACACAAGTTAACTACTCCTTGGCACAATTTATTACCAACTACAAATTCCTTCAAATCCATATCTATAGAATCTAAATAGTAATTTAATTAGAAAATAATTCCTCTGATACCACTTTGTATCATCCGGGTTCCAGGTGCCGCCCAGAGGAGCCCCATACCCAATTGGTCACATGGCCCTAAGAGAATTTCCCTGAATTTTAGAGAATTCTAACTAGAAGTGAGGGCCATGGGGTTGAATTTGGGGAAACATTTCCCTCATTTGTAGAGTAAAAAAGTGTAAATAAAGAGATAACAATAACAGATGTCATAAAAAGACCCTAAAACAGTAAACAATTGAAGACTGAGTAAATAAACAAATGTACCATATATATATATATTGATGCATGTGAACATAATCTTGTAATACTACCAAAAAATTCACAATAATGGAATATAATACTAAACAAAAGTACAGAGGAAAAAAAGGTAATCAACTCCAGCATCATCCCAAGCCATAGCTTGGTCCCATACTCTTAATCTACTCATAAATCAAGTGCCTAAAGTAGAAGGGAAGCATCCATTATCTATACCTATAACATTATAATATGTTTGGTACCCAAAGAATGACTCAAACAAGATGTGAGATGAATCCTAGTAGGCAACCACCTAAATATCTACACATAATAGTCAGTGAATATATATGGAAGGAAATAAGAAAAAGATGTAATGAAAAAGGAAGTACTCAAAAGTATATTGTTCTAAATTTTCAATTAAATTCATTTACATTTGTTAGTTAATAATCCTAAAAAACAAGAAACCCTCTGGGAAGTTCTCATAGCATATCCCCTCTTGTTCAACCCATCAAACTCAAGTAACCCTTTGGGTATGCTCTCACAGCCTAAATCCTCTGGTTCAACTTATTCCCAGATACAACAACCTCTTAGGTAAGCTCACAAATTCTGACCCATTTGGTCTCATGCAGACCTGGAATCTATAAGGAATTACTCACCAGCAATTATCTGTATTCTCATTTAACTATAAACTACAGAAACTCTGAGGAATCACTCAATGTCAATTCCCCTTGTGGTATTTTAACGGTAACTATTGACACACTAAGGGATCAATCAATGTCAATCCCCCATTATGGTTTCTCAATGTCGGTTTCTAGTATGTAACCCTTACATGATAATTTTCATGGATTTAAATTTTTTCGGTGACGTATGGGAGAATCGTGAGATCCTGAAGTGAAGTTTGAAGCAAAGGGAAAGGTGCACGGGCGGCACACGGTTTGTCAAACCGTGTGGCCGAACCGTGCGTGTCTGACTGAGGTGGCAGTGTCTTCCACATGGTCGCCACACGGTTAAGGGAAACCATGAGATGAGGCCGTTTGTGAAGGATGGCCGAGGCAGAAACTAATTCACGGTTAGCGCACATGTTGTCAAACCATGCTGACTAACCATGTGGTCACTTAAAATTATCACCTAAAATTTTGGATCTAACTAGTATTTCCTTTAATTACCTTGTATAAAGCTCTTAAGCGTCCCTAACTCAGTATTACTCTCCCTTGAAGGTTGGAAGACTTCTCCCAAGAGTTTCAGATGTGATATGAAGGCTTCTCTTGGAGAATCGAAGCCAGATTCATAAGGTATATGATCGTTCATGAACGATTTCTTAGATATACATAGATCTAATTCTGATCTTCTCTCGTTTTCATAGATCTATTCCCATTATTGGTTGATCTAAGGGTTTGGATGCCAAATATGACATGATTTGGTCTTGGTTTTGTTAGGATAAGTGTTTTATGGAGGGTGTTTGGAGAATCGACTCAGTTTTGTTCGCATTCATCGTCCGTTTGTTGGTTTCACCCAATTTGTTGAGGTAGGTGGATTCACTCTCGATTCCTCTTTCTTAGAACATGATTCCTTAGTTCAAATTTATTTAATTTATTTGTTTTTATTGTGAAATAGTGGTGCAATGCATGTTATAAATCTTCTTTAGTGATGATGTATGGGTTTTGATGAAATTGTGTAAATTGAATGAATTGTTTGTGAAAAGTGTTTGGGTTTCATGATTTTAAAATGGTGATTTTGAAATGCGAATTAGCAGGATTTGGAAAATGGTTTGTGGGGAAAAGGTTTTCAATAAATGCGTGTTTTATTCAAATTGTTTTGGCATGGTTGAAATAGTCTGGTTTTTGGGCATACTTGGTGTGTGTGTTCATATTGAATTGATGAGGCTTGGTTGTAATATGACCTTGTGCTTGGTGCCAAAAGTGTAATAGCACACGGGGAATAATTACCTTGTGATGACTTGGTAGATCGACGAGAGACCGCTCATGAATATGGAACTGTCATAACGATTCATGCATAGTGGATTTCGTGGTTGCTAAAATGGTAGGTTGTGGGGATTTGTGAAATGGAATGAATGTGCCAAAATGGAAATTTATATTTTATTGTGAAACTTTTCTTGGATGTTTTTGTTGGAAATTTTTTTTGTTGGAAAATTTATTTGACATGGAACTTTCTATATTGTGAACTGTTTTTGGAATTGTTTTATATAAATGGTTTTATATAAATGTGTTATCATGTTTTATCCTATAGTAATGGGTTGGGAAGTCATCAGAGAAAACCTACTATGTTTCATTACTCACCCCTGCTTTGGCACGATGGTGATTTTGCAGATGTCATATACCGGGATGTTGGAAAAGGTAAAGTGTCGCATGTTTATAGCACTACTTTGTGACTCTTGGGTTGGTTCGTGATGGTGGAGCTTAGAGATTGTGGAGCATGGAGTTGGGTTGTCATCCTGAATTCTTGTATTTTTTGTTCTTCTATTTACTCTGATTTGGATTTATACTCCGTTGTTGCACTTGGTTGGGTTATTTTGAAAATAGTGGTTGAGTTGTTTTTGGTTTAAATCATGCATCATATATTGGTTACTAGGAGATGTTTTTCTGGTTTTCTTTGGTTGTTGGCTGTTTCTATTTAAAGGGTAAATTGTCCCCCATGTATTTTGAAAACCTTTGGCATTTATTTCCAGCCTTTGTCACCTTGGGGATGTCGTTTGAGGCCATGTAATGACTCATTGAGCTCTCAAGACAGTGACAATGGGCATGTCATTACAAATGGTATCAACTTGTTCGGTCCATTCCTAACAAGTGGTCATCGATGTTGTTGGTCTTGGAGTTGAAATTCCTTCTTGTCTATTCCTTGGGTTGTCATCTTAGATAGGAGTAGGATTTTCGGAACATGAAATGTATAGCATCAAAGGATTTAGCTAACCCATTTATGTTGAACATCATGTTTCTAGGGTGTTGTGTACATAAGTATTTT
Source organism: Viscum album (assembly GCA_963277665.1). Classification (NCBI taxonomy): domain Eukaryota; kingdom Viridiplantae; phylum Streptophyta; class Magnoliopsida; order Santalales; family Viscaceae; genus Viscum; species Viscum album. The sequence continues at coordinate 1,830,439,830 of OY728161.1, read as the reverse complement.
GGATACACTTCTAGAATGTTGGAAATCTCATTGTCATGAGTTTATCCAATGAGATTAGCATGACATGCATTATAGAGGAGTGACTTCCCACTAGGTTTGCATAAATATTTTTGAAAAATGAATTATGGTTTGATGCAAAAGAGTGATTTCTGAAAATTGTAAGAACATTTTCAAATGAAATATTTTGAAATGATAATGGTTTTTGTATTTTTAAAATAGATTGATTTTCAAAAGAAATAAAAGATCTATTTTAGAAATTGTTGGAAATCGATGTTATGATAGTGGTGGAATAGATATTGAAATTCAGAGCCTTCAGTTTCTAGGAAGTGAGACTAACATTGTGCGTTGTTTGTATAGAAAATGGCACCTGTTAGACGTCGTAGAAACCAAATGGAAGAAGTTGTGGAGAATGTGGTCGCACAAGAACCACGTGTGAACCAAGATCTGGTTCAGAGTATTGCTCAAGCGTTTCTGGCGGTGGACACAGGGAATCTGAGGGATGAGTCCAGGCATATAGACCATTCCATCCAGTTCCAGAAGTAGAATCCACCCTTATTTCGGGGAGATTCTGAACCAGAAAGGGCAGAGGTGTGGCTGTGTAGAATGAACGATATATTTGATTTCATCCGCACACCACTAGAACTGAAAGTGAAGTTGGAGACATATATGTTGGAGGATCTTGCACGAGATTGGTGGGAGATAGTGGTGCAGTCTTAGGTGGATCAAGGCTTGGTGTGGGAGGAATTTGAGGAATTGTTTAATAAAAAATTATATCCTCACACGTTCAAGATATAGAGGAAAACTGACTTTTTCAGACTGAAGTAAGAAAATATCACGGTCACATAGTATGTGGCTAAATTCCTGAATTTAGTACACTTTGCACTAGAAGTTGATGCATGTGCTTCGCTGAAGGCAGACATCTTTGAATCAGGATTACGACAGGATATTCACTCGAAGATAGTTGTGATATGTATTAAATATTATAAGGACATGGTAAACAGAGAAACAATATCAGAAAGAGACATCTCAGGAGTTATGGGAGGAGGACGTATGATGATACCCATGGGAATGTGTGAGAACTCTAATGCTGGGAACAAGCGGAAGAGGGACACATACTTCCAAGGTGGGAGTTCAAATCAGAATGAAATGGCTGGATCAGTGAATTTTCCTCCACGACCAATGATGTAAGCTGGGTGATTTCAATGTGGCACGATTGACCACATGAAATGAGAATGTACAACACCATTTAAATAATATCACAATTGCAACAATATGCAGCATCTTCAGCGATATTGTAACAGTTCTCCAAGGTCGTGTGCGCGTGACACTTCCCAGGCATCGGAAGCATCGTATGCCTCGACCGGGTGAGGACAGAAAAATCACCCTCGCTAGTAGAACATAGCTAGTTATGGTGATTCCAGGAATACCATGACACCTCAGGCAGGGCAATCTAAACAAGGAAATAAAGAGAAATGTGTAGTAACAAAGCAATTGTATAGAGCGGAACAAGTGAGTTTGGATGACCAGTATGGACCGTCTACGGTGAGAGGTATGATTATTTTCAATTCTACCATCATGAAAATCTTTTTCGATATTGGGACATCCCATTCTTTTCTTGCTTCTAGAATTTTTGATTTTCTGAACATAAAACATTATATGATGCCTTCTGTGTTAAAACTACAAACTCCTCTTGGTGAAAAAGAATGTCAAGATATCATTTGTAGAAAATGTTCTATAACGGTTGATGGAGCTAAGATGAAATGGGACTTCTCCTTGTTGGATATGGACTTCTATGATGTAATCCTGGGTATGGATAGTTGACAATGTTTAAGTCTCAGATCGACTATTATAGGAGAATGGTTTGTTTGCTGACAGAGGACGGAATCGACCATCTCTTTAGAGGAGAGAGGATAGTAAAGAATGGTGAAAAGATCTTGTTGGAACTAATGGTGGGAACTATATCTTACCAATTGGCAGTGTTAAATTTGGCATCATTGGAAGAGAGTGAGGTAGATAGTTTTCCAGCTGTTGTGGATCAATTTCCTGATGTTTTTACTGAAAATTTATCGGGATTACCACCTGTAAGTGAAGTGGAGTTTACGATTGATCACATTTAGGGGACCAGCCCATTCTCACTTCCATCTTATAGGATGGAACCAATGGAGTTAAAGTAATTTAAGGTGTAGTTAGAGGAGCTGGAAAGAAAATGTTTTATTTGGCCAAGCGTGTCTCCGTGGGAAACACCAGTTTTGGTTGTAAAGAAATCTGATGGAACATTGAGGCTATGCGTGGATTATCAAAAACATAACCAAGTTACAATAAAGAATAGATATCATCTTCCATGAATTTATGTCCATTTTGATCAATTGAGGGGAGCTCAGTGGTTCTCCAAAATTGACTAAGAGTTAGGATATCACCAGTTTCATGTTTGGAAGGAGGATATTCTGAAGATAGCCTTCAGAATCCGATATGGCCACTACGAATATGTAGTCATGCATTTTGGTCTCATGAATGCACCAACGGTCTTCATGAATTTGATGAATCAAATATTTAATCCATATCTGGATTCTTTGGTTGTGGTGTTTTTGGATTGCATATTGGTGTATTCAAGAACAAGGAATGCACATGAGAAACACTTGGAGATAGTGTTGGAAATATTGAGTGACCGTAAATTGTATGAAAAATTATCAAATTGTGATTTCGGGATACAAGAGGTACACTTTCTGGGGAATGTTGTTTCTGATAAAGGTGTTTTAGTGGATCCAAAAAAGTTAGAAGTTGTTCTTTCTTTGATACTGCCAAATAATGTCTTTGATATACGATGATTTCATGGTCAAGATGGTTATTACAGACGCTTTGTGTGTGACTTCTCATGACTAGCTTCACCCATGACATCATGGACAAAGAAAAACAGTGCATTTCAATGGACTGAAGAATATCAGAGATCTTTTCAAGAAATGAATGTTCTCATTACATCAGCATCCATCTTGATTTTTCCAGAATCAGGACATGGATATGTGGTGTATTGTGACGCTTTGGGAACAGGGTTGGGTTGTATTCTCATGAAAGGAGACCATGTTGTTGCTTATGGTTCAAGGAAGTTGAGGGTTCATGAGATGAATTACCCAAAACATGATTTGGAGTTACCTACAGTCATCCATAACTTGAAAACATGGAGACACTGTCTCTTTGGGGAGAAATTTACTGTGTTTACAAATCACAAAAGCTTGAAACACATTTTATCATAGCCAGATTTGAATCTGAGGTAGAGGAGATGGATGGAGTATCTTCAAATGTTTGACTTTGACTTAATGTATACACCGGGTAAGGGAAATTCGGTAGCTGATGCATTAAGTAGGAAGTCGTATGTTCAGTTGGCCAAAGAAGATTCAGAAGAACGGATGTTGATGTCAGTCTTATCCAACATGCAAGTGGAATGTAAAGACCGGGGTGATGTTGATGTTTTCTTTCTAGTTACGCTTTTTCCTTATTTGGTAAAAATGGTCAAAGTGGCACAAACATCTAATGCAGAATGTCTGGTAGTGAGTTAAAAACTCAATGGTGGGGAGGCCATTGATGGGTGGAAACTGGAAGCGGGTTCAGTTTTGTGTTTCAGAGATCAGATGGTTGTACCTATAGTTTTACAAGAACAACTTCTTCATTCTTAAAACCATTAAATATGGTCTGTACATCTGGGTACACAGAAGATGTATAAGGCGCTAAAGGCTGAATTTTGGTGGAGCAGCATGAAATGGAAGGTAGCTGAATTTTTTTCAATGTTTTTAACTTGTCAGCAAGTTAAAGCAGAACATCAGCGGCCAGCTGGTATGTGATAGTCTTTACCTATCCCAGTGTGGATTTGGGAAAATATAGCAATGGATTTTGTTACATGTCTTCTAAGAATAGTCTGAATACATGATGCCATTTGGGTGGCAGTGGATCGTCTATCCAAGTCGGCCCATTTCACCCCAATTCGTGAAACCCATACAGTGGAAGAACTTTCAAAAATTTATATCCAAGAAGTGGTAAAGAGAAATGGTGTACGAGTGTCTATCATCTCAGATAGAGATCCGAGGTTCACATCTCATTTCTGGAAATCCGTATAAGAAGCCCTTGGGACTCAGTTGACTATGAGCATGGCGTATTATCCTCAGATGGATGGGAAATCCAAGTGGAAGATACATACTTTTGAAGATATGTTGTGGGATTCTATAATGGATTTTGGTGGCTCATGGGAGGAGCATATACCCTTAGTAGAGTTCTCATACAATAACAACTATCAAGCCTCGATATGCATGGCTCCGTTCGAAGCATTGTATGGGAGTCCTTGTCGTTCTCCACAATGCTGGGTGGAAACTGGTGAATGATCACAAGTCAAACCGAAAATTGTCCAAGAAACAACAGAGAAGATTCAGTTTATTAGAAAGAGGATGGAGACTAGTCAGGGTAATCATAAATATTATGCAGATCACCGTCACAGACCGTTGGTGTTCGTTGTGGGTGATCATGTCTTCTTAAGGATCTCTCTAAGACTTGGACATCGCCATTTTGGGAAGCAGGTCAAGTTATCTCCTCAATATATTAGACCTTTTGAGATACTGGAACGGGTTGGAGAAGTGGTGTATCAGATGGAATTACCACCATGGTTCAGTGCAATTCATAATGTGTTCCATGTATCCCTTTTTAAGAAGTATCAACCTGATCCTGACCATGTGATCAGATGGTATCACGTTGACCTAGTGCAGGATTCTTAGTTGGTACATATCCAGGTGCGGATTGTGGATATGTAGGTTAAAATCTTGTAGGGAAAAAGCATCGGTCTAGTGTGGTTTTTTTGGTGACATGGTCAGATTTAGGAAGAGACTTGGGAACACGAGAAATAAATGAAAGAGCAGTGGCCAGATCTCTTTTTGTCAGGAAATGGATTTCTACTTTTCGGGGATAGAAAGGCCAATGGTTGGGAGAATTTAGTACCCCATGCTTCTAGTATGTATCCCTTAATTGATACTATTCTTGGTTTTAAATGTTTTGGGTGACGTGTGGGAGAATTGGGAGATCCTGAAGTGATGTTTAAAGCAAAGTGGAAGGCACACGGGTGGCGCACGGTTTGTCAGACTGTGTCGCCAAACCGTGCATGTCTGATTGAGGAGGCAGTGGCTTCTACACGGTCAGCACACGGTTAATGGAAACCGTTCGATGAGGTCATGCGTGAAGTATGTCCAAGGCAGAAGCTAACGAACGGTTTGCGCACGGTTTGTCAAACCGTGCGGACTAACCGTGTGGTCACTTAAAATTAGATCCTAAAATTGTGGATCTATCTCGTTTTGCATTTAATTGGCTTGTTTAAAGCTACTAAGTGGCCCTAACTTAGTATTACACTCCCTTGATGGTTAGAATACTTCTCCCAAGCAATTTGGAGGCGATCCGAAGGCTCCTCTTGGCAAATCGAAGCCGGATTCTTTAGGTATGTGATCGTTCTTGAACGGTTTCTTAGATCTAATTAGATCTACTTCTCCTCTTCTCTCATTTTTATAGATCTACCCCCGTTATGGGTAGATCTAAGGGTGTGGATTCCAAATATGACAAGATTTAGTCTTAGTTGTGTTAGTATAAGAGATCTATGGAGGGTGTTTGGAGAATCGGCTCGGTTTTGTTGGCGTTCTTCATCCGTTGGTTGGTTTCACCCAATTTGTTGAGGTAGGTGGCTTCACTCTCGATTCCTCTTTCTTAGAACTTGAAGTATTAGTTCAAATTGATTTAATTTCTTGATTTTTATTGTGAAATTGTGGTTCAAAGCATGTTATAAATCTTCTTTAGTGATGATTTATGGGTTTTGATGAAATTGTGTAAATTCATAGAATGTTTTTTGAAAAGTGTTTTGATTTCTTAAATTTTAAATTGTGATTTTAAAATATTAATTTTTGGGATTTGGGAAATGGTTTGTGGGAAAAAGGTTTTCAATAAAAGGGCGTTTTATTGAAATGGTTTTGGCATGGTTGAAATGATCTGGTTTTTTGGCATACTTGGTGTGTGTGTTCATATTTCTTTTACAAGGCTTGGTTGAAATATGACATTGTGCTTGGTGCCGAAAGTATAATGGAACAAGGGGAATAATTACCCTGTGATGACTTGGTAGATCAACGAGAGACCTCTCATGACTATAGAACTGTCATAATGATGCATTCATAGTGGATTTCACGGGTTGTGAAATGGTTGGTTGTGTGGATTTGTGAAATGGAATGAACATGAAAAAATTGAAATGTAAATTTTATTAGGAAACATTGGTTGGTTGTTTTTGTTGGAAAATGGTTTTGTTGTAAAATGGCATTGGCATTGAACTTTCTATATTGTGAACTATTTTGGAATTGTTTTATATAAATGGTTTTATATAAATGTGCTAACATGTTTTATCCTAGAGGCATGGGTTGGGAAGTCATCGGGGAAAACCTACTGAGTTTCATTACTCACCCCTACTTTGGAACGATAGTGCTTTTGTAGATTTCATATACCGGGATGTGGGATAAGGTAATGTCCCACGCGTTTATAGCACTACATCATGACTCTTGGGCTGGTTCGTGATGTTGGAGCGTGGAGCTTGTGGAACATGGATCTGGGTTGTCATCCTGAAGTCTTGTAGTTGTCCTTCCAATGTTTACTCTGATTTGGTTTTGTACTCTGTTGTTTCACTTGGTTGAGTTATTTTGAAAATAATGGTTGAGTTGTTTTGGTTTTAAATCATGCATCATATAGTGGTTTCTTGGAGATGTTTATCAAGTTTTCTTTGGTTGTTGGTTGTTTCCATTTAAATGGTTAATCGTCCACCATGAATTTTGAAACCCTTTGGCATTTATTTCCAGCCTTCAGCGCCATGGGGATTTTTCATAAGGCTATGTAAGGACTTATTGAGATCTCAAGCCAATGAGAATTGGGGGGACATTACAATAGTAACCTTGAGGGAGCAGTCAACGTCAATACCCCCTATGGTCTCACAGCCTGATAACGAAAAATTGACAATCTAGGGAGGCCCTAAACATCGATTCCACCTATGGCTTCATTACACCAGGTTCCCATAGCCATGTGTAATGAAATCATGCACAAACAATGTTCAGCAGCAAATGCAATCCTAAATGTACTACTTGGATAAATAGATAAAAATCATATCAGAAGATCAGATGAATCACTCCATCTGAAAAACACTATGCAAAGAATGCAATCTTCCAAACCATAATAACTTGACCAAACGGTCAATATCAAATCAAACATGGTAAAATAGCTCCATAGCATCGAAAAATAACCCTATTTATAAAAAAAGTCCTAACTCATTCAAAAAATCATAGAAGGAATCAACATGGTTAAAATCTCTAAACATGCCATACCCCGAACTAGGGTAAGGGAAAAGTTAACACAAATAAATCAAAGAATAAATACGGAAAGGCACAAGCAGCCTACCTTGATGTTGTACGAACGATATACTACAATGTGGACCCTTAAAATTTCATAGAATAATGTAGATATACAAAAAAATCTATAATAATCTTGAAATGAAATCTCATGAAAGAATAGAAATTATTGAATGATGATATATAATAAGGAATAACTCAACATGGAAATTTGAACGCAATTGAAAGTGGTAGATTCAGATCACAGATGGTAGGTCGGGGGCTCGAAGAAGAATCATCTACATTAGTCTCTCCTGGATTAGACGAGCCAAGAAAAATAGGGTTCGGAAAATTATAGGAGACTTTGGTCCATTAAATTAAATAAAAATAAAATTTCATGGTGTTTCATTTAAAAGTTCATGGAAAGTATATTCTTTTATCGAGACCCACTTTAGGCAGTCTCTAGGACACCCCACACAGCCATGTGCCCATCAGTCACATGGCCAGAACAAAAGTAGCTGTTGAAACTGGGAACATTGTGTGTAATATTAAGTATACGACATGTAATCCTATGTACATGGTGTGTACTCTATAAATTTTAGATTCTCCTCTTTTTTCTCAAAAATACCAGAAAATAAAAATGCATACCTAATAAGGGATGGGTTCTTACAGGAAGATGTTAATTTGGTCGAGTGCCCTAGTTTTTTGGGTGGTGTTTGGTTCTATAGTTAAGGAGAGTAATCATCGAGAGGAGTTAATGGAAAGATCATGTGTTTTCCATCATATGATACCAGTTAAGTCCCTGTTAGAGTAAATGTAACAGGAAAATGAATCCAAGTGATTTGTGTATGAGTTGTTCGGAGGATCGGGATGAAGAGGTTCATATTGGTTCCTCCATGACAATGGGATGTTGTGTGTTGAGTTTCAATGTGTTATAAGTAATGATTTGTGTCCTCTATCCCCCCCACCCCATGAAGTTCTCAAGGTGATAATGGTTTATGTGAAATCTTCTTTGATGGGGTTTTAGCTCATGAAGTTGTTGTAGTGAGGAAGGCTTGTGGGGAAAGTCAATGCCCTCGTTTCCTGTTTGATGGGATTTTTTATGTTCACCCAGAAACATGGATATTAAGAATGGATAGGTCGGCCTAATTTAATTACCTGTAGTTATATAATTATTGTAATTCTTGGAAGAGTGGCTCAAGGATGAGCCTTTATAAAGTGGGAAAATTATAAGATCTTTAATTTCTCTGTATGGTATATTCTTGTTCATGTTTCAGTTAATGCCACCTGCTTGTGGCCAATTATGTTCTTTCTCAAGTTCTTGAGATGTTTGGTGATGTTTCGGGTGTTTGGGACATGAAAATAGTGAAGTAAGGGTCCCTTTATAAAATCCGCACAGTTTGTGCATGGTTTGGAAAACCGTGCATGGAGAGACTATGTGGGAAGTATCAATATGCACAGTTTGCACATGGCCTGGAAAACCATGTAGAATCCCCAGGGAACTATGTGAAGGGGAGATTTTTGGGTAGTATATTCCTCATGGTTTGCACACAGTTATGCAAGCCAAACTGGTAAACAGTGCAGCCTAGTAATTTTGTGAAAATTAAAATACCTCCAACCTGAGATTTTAGACCCCAAATCCGGTTTCTCGTCTATTTTTCCACTACCTGTGTAATGAAGAACATGGATGACTTAATAATCCAAGAAGAGTTTGTTCTTCGATTCTGGGATGTTTTTAGTTTTGATGGATGTTGATCGATACCTTGTTTATGTCTCACACTACTCTTGAAAGTATTTCTCAGATTATGGATTTTGGTTCCTCCAATATTTGTCAATAAACCTAGAACCCTATATTTCTAGTGGATCCTATGTTGAGGATTAATGGAATGCATTAATTAGGATCCAAAGCTATTATTATGAGTTCTTTCATCATTAGATTCAAGGATGGTGGTCTACAAGTTTTATCCATTAGTTTTATGTTGGATTTAAGCATGGACATTTTTTTTTCTTTTCTCCACCTTTTTTCTTGGTTATGTTAGAGTGTTTGATTAAAAGGTCTATATATGTGACCAATTGAAATATTTATGATCACTATGGGAAGCGTAGAGGATAGCATGACCATTTAATGTCTACCCATAAGGTGAACATTCTTTTCCGGTCCTCGAAAATTGTAGGGTTAAATGAAGGGTTGGTGAGTGATAATGTGAAACCTATATATAACATGTAGTAGTTTTTGATTTAGTTTAAATGGAATGATAATTGATATTCCTAGGGTTAGAAGGCATAAGGGGTTGTGTGGCATGACATGAAGATGAGGAAAATGGCTCGAATTGGGTTATGTCAGTTATGGTATGAAATTTGGCTAGAAATACCTAAGAAGATTAGTGTGTGACAAATGGTGAACTTGTAATTTGGTAGAAGAATGGTAATAGAAAATATGTAATGAGATGTTATAAGGTATTTAATGAATTTTTGGAATAAATTATTACATAGAACATATGAGGAGCACCTAAATGATTGAATGAAATAAAGGGTTTGGGTTATGTAATATGATAAATGTGCTTGAAATGCATGAATGGGTAAAGGCTTGAAAAATGATAAACGGGTTTAATGGGTTAATGAATTGTCAATGATTAATTTGGATAAGGTATTGAAGTTTTTGAATACAAATAAAGGATTAATGTACGAGAATGTGAATTTGGCTCAATGGAAATGAATAGTAAATGGTACATGTATTAAGGGGTTATGGAATTGCATTAATTCCCATGTTTTATTTTATGAATTATTAATGATGATTTCCAATGGCATTCATTATGTTTTTTTTGTTTTATAATATGGTTGTGTAGATTTGATAAAAAAGCATGTTCACATGGCTTGGAAAAGTGGGGTACTGACTAGAGGTTCTACACACACATGTCGAGTTGAACTGTGGCCCTATACACTACACCAAAATGAACTATTTAGGGAAGTTCATAGAGGATCTTTTCCCCTAACTGTTTCATTCCACCCGAACTGAGTCTTTAAGATGAGTATAATGTGTTAATGTGACATATGTGTCCCATCTGAGATAAGGACTTGGTTTATTTCCCCTATTAATTGTGATTTTGTGCCATAGACCCATGTACAGATGTTGTATATGCCTAACCCAAAGAGAATGTGTTGAAAAAGGATTGTGTGATAATATGGTATAAGAAATCGAGATGGGGTAACTGAAAGTCATGAATTAAATGAACCATTTTATTTAACGGCACCCAAATTGTTCCTTTCTCACTTACCAGTTATTTTTAACTTGCATGAACTATCTGTTAGAATGGATATTTTATAGAAACCATTGGTGGTGTCCTACTGAGTTTGGTACTCACACCCTGCTCGAGCAACCTTTGGGTACCGATGATTATTTCTTGGATACAAGTAAGGAAATTGGGATGATCCCTACACAAACATGTTCAGTTAGGAATGGTATATATATAATGAAGGATCAAGACATAGATTCGGTTCCCGTTGGGCATTTTTTCCATATTCTTTATTTTGGGTTTCAGTCCTACTATACTACTAGTTTTGCATGAAATTGTTAATTGGATTTGCCTTTGTACCTATTTGGGAAATTCCTGGTTATTCATGTTCAATATTTATTCATATTTTTTCAGTATTTAAATTTTGTACTGTTTTTTATTTCTCTGATAAAGAGGGTATTGTCTCCTCACATGGCTTATTATACCCTCAATGCTAGTTGACATCCTCTGGTATATGGGGAGGTGTGCTTGAGGTAATGTGATGACCCATCTTGGGGCACAATTATATTAGATTTCGGGTCCGAGACATTAGAACTTTTCTATCACGAAATATAATTGTCATTGTAAAAATATTTAAATTACCAATCATAGAAATGAATATAAATATCGAGTCCACTGAAAATTTAGTAACAAATTTGATGAAGGGTAGAAGATAAAATTTTATTCATGTAAAAATTATTGGAAGAAGCACAATAGTTAATATATCAAAGTAATAGGAATATGTTGTAGTTGTGTAAAATAAGATTTAAAGTGCCTTACTACTAAGGAAAAATAAAGAATTCAATACACTTAGTAAGGGATGAATATTTATCTACTAGTTTTGAACAATATTGAAATGTTTAATTTTTCATTTAAATTTTATCTTAAAACATGTAATTATTTTCTTGGACCCTTCAATAATAATTCTTATGTAAATTTCATGGACACAATTATTTTATTAGGGAGGGAATATAGAATAATTAGATTTTAGTGTGTATATATATATATATTCCACCAAATAATATTATGTTCAATGTGATTATGTAACCACAATAAAATGAAGTTAATGATAAATTGTTAAATTAAATGACTCCACTATTGAAGATGAAAATGATAACATATATGATATGTACATGTGACATAATGTAATTAAATTATATAAATTCGAATATTATTGGGAAATAATAATTGAAATACATAAATTTTTTGGAAGACAATCTTTAAATAAAATTTAGGAATTCTTATATTTTTTTCTATAATAATTTAGATAATTTTTTTACATAATAGGATTTCATAAAATTTCCTTTATTACCAAATTTAAAATATAAAAATTCTTTTAGTATAAAATTTTTATCATTTTTTGAGAAAATCCACTTTTTAGTCATATATATTTTTTAAAATCTAAAAGATTTAGTATATTGTCATTTTATAATTATTACTTATATGGAAATAAACTCATTTAAGTTCTAAAATATGATACTACGTATTTAAATTATACAATTAAAAATATTACTTGAAGAGTGAAACCTGATGCATGATATTTTTAAAACCTCACGTATGTCATTCCATTAATAAAGATAAATATTTTAAACCATTAATTTTATTAAATTAATATATTGATAAAATATGGATATTTATTTATTTTTATGTAACAAAACATTTATTATATTTATATTAATCAAATTATTATCATAAAAATAACTGTCAACCGAAAATTTGTCTTATATATATGTTTAATGATTCAGAACACACTTTTCCATTAAAAAAATATTTATGTCATATGTGTATAAAAATTAAAATAATTATTTATTATATTTATGGAATAAATTTGGTTGAATTGATCACAAATTCAGAATCACTGTATTGAAATTTTGTATGAATAATCAAATTATTTTTCTAGTAATAAAATAATTTGAATTATTAAATTTAGATTTAGACTAATGAATTCTTAAAATAAATATATATGGATTCTCTATTTTTCATATATTAAAATAAACCTTAATCATTTTTAAAACTGATTAATATGATGGATTTTCATAATCACATGTCTCATAATGTATTCCTTATGAAACTCTACTATCTTTCATGCCTCTATATTCTTATCGCTTGCTAATCATTCTCCTATAATGAAAAGGAAATCATACTATATAATAAAAGCGGGATAACATACACCATTCAAATACATCACTCATGTATTGAAATATCATTTAACCCAAACAAACATTCATTTTCATGAATATTTTTACACATCCTAATTCACATATTCACCAAAAATTATCCTATGTCACCAAGAAGACCATCATCAAGATGTATTAAAAGGATTCAATGTATCAATAACATTTTCATAATGTTGGATTTTTATTCTATCTATTATAGAACTAAAATAAAGATATTTTTTAAAAAATAACTATTGATGTATTAATTATTTTAAATAATAATAATAATAATAATTAATTCTATTACATTCACAATGAACAATTTCAATCATGGTTAGTGTGAATGTGTGCGGATTACAACTAACATGACGAGACTCTTCCAGTTTTTCATCACCATACATCATGAATTGTATTAATAATTTTATATATAAGTAAATATTTTTTATATAATTTATTTCTGATTTTAAAATGATAAATTACTATTATCCTTAACCCCCTCATTAATTTTTTAATAGAAATGATAATCATGTGTTATACAGACTACAACATCCCCAATGAATTATTTCATTTTGTATTATAGTTTTTATTTATTAATCCAAACATGTAAAAATCATATCAAAATTAATAAATAAATATAAATAATATCATTATTATTATGTTTTAATGATATTATATCGAAATACAATCCCCCTTCACCATAAGCCATAATTGAGATAAATCATGTTCACATTTGGGATTGTTTTACTTCCTACTTGAACAATACTATGATATTCTATCATGTATTGTCATAAAAAAATAATTACTATAATATAAATTAATATATGTAAATAATAATATTTAATTATTTATGGAAGGATACAATTATATCTAAATCATTACTTTAGAAATCACCATTTATAGATATAAAATCACTCAAAAACATTCAAGGTCATATTCATTTTTTGGGATAACAATTAACATAAAAATTGATTTATATTTAAACATAATAAATCATCAAAATTTATCCACTATATTAAAAATAATTTAATTTTAAATATAATGTTTGTAAGGTTAATGAATAATGAAACTGATCATACTAAACATCGATAAACAATAAATCCTATAAACAAAAAATATAGGTAAATATGAAAAAATAACTTATATTCAAATATATAATGATTATTATAAAAAATTATAAATTTTAATATGTAATAATATTGTTAATAATTTTTTTTGTACGATATAGATATTATTTAATCATGATTATAGTGTGAATTAGACTAAATAAGGAAACTGGGTAAGAGTTTCATCTCAAAACTAAATAATGTGTTTCCCATGTACATTGAAGCACCTATTTTTTTAAAGAGTTACTATAATTATAATTGTATTTTTAATATCTTTTTCATTACAAATATATTTTTAAATAATATATATATATATATATAACTCGTATTCGTTCTTCTCTTTTATTAGACTGTTTATCAGCTGTGAGGGATTTTTTCTCGATCTCCCTTCATTTATACAGTTTATTCATTATTCACGAATTTATTTTTATTTTTTGTATATGCTACCCAAATGATCTATAACCATGTAATAATTTACATGTTAATTTTTTTTCATTTTCATTCCAATTATACTTCATGGTTTTATATTAAAAATTAATCAATTCATAATTTTTTTGAATCCAATAAATTTTCAATGATATATGGAATATCTACATTATTTTGATCATGTATGCCCCTATTTACTATTATTAGTATTTTTTAAAATATATTTCATTTTCTATCTGTATAGTAATTCACTAAATTTTTATAAATTTCTTCCATCAATAGAAGTCTTCTTTTTATATGAATATATTTTAAATAGTCAAGTGTATATTTTTATTCTACATAAATATTTTATTTACTAAATCTGTAATATGTACCAAAAATATGTATCATCTAAAATGTCATTTTTGTTTCCCTTTACTTTTTTTTAGAATGATTTATTTTTAGTTTAATTAAGTGGGTTTCATAATAGTATTTTTAATAATTTTAAACTTTTCCGCTTTGAATTTTAAAAAATGTTTTTCATTTAATGTAATGTTATATATATTTATATATTACAAAATAATTATACTATGATTGAATAAATTTTATTATAAATAAAATTAATTTCAAATAAAATTTTAGAATGGGAAATGTTTTTAGCACATTCCACATAGGTCATTTTCATATGAAGTTCTGTCATTTCAACATTTTCATGTAAACAAATTTCTCTACTATGCTTTCTATGTTATGTGAGTCATCCTATTTATTAATTAAAGTTTTAAAAAATGAAATTATTATTTTCATTGATTAATGAATTCATTATATATAAATTCAAAAGTTAAGGTGATTTCTTATTATTATATAATTTCTTGAATTATTCAAAGACGATTCCTGAGTGTTGTCAGATTCTTGATCAAGGATATTCTTAAAATTATTAGGTCCACCCTCTAAATATGGATGGATTATCAATTCCATTTTTACATATATTTTATTACCCTTAACTGTTATTTCTTTCTTAATCGTCCACTTATATAAGAGATGTTTTCTTTAATTCTGTTTACTCTATGACTTACATATATTCCTCACTATGACTGAACGTACTAGCCATTAATTCCAAATACATAAATTGACTGGGAATATTTTTATTTTAACCTTATAAATAATTCATATACTATGAAAATAGGATATAAATAATAATATTATTTGAGTTTCATTTACAAAAAAGTTTATTTATTATCATTGGATACACATTTATTTTTCATTTGTTTATCATATAATTTTAATTGACGAAATAATTAATACATATATATGATGACACATGGAATACATATAAGAAACAATTTAGTTCATTTATTTTTTATGATATGGTTATTAAAATCCAATATCCATTTAATTTAAAAATATTCACCATGTTGTCTTCTCCATGATATATCTCCAATGAATTCTATATTGTTAATGTTTTATTAGATTGTATATATGGGATTCAGGTGTAAACTAAATTTTTTTTGAGAGAATAGAGAGTAATTCTTAGCATGTGATAATTTCTTCTCGTGTAATACTTTGAATATGATGATGATTTTTATAGTTGGGATCCTTGTAATATTATAATGATAACATGTTTATGTCATTTCCACATTCTTGTTAATCAATACAAAAAAAATTTCAATCATTTTTTATCTATACCATTATGGTATCTTTTTTTTATTCAATTTTATCATGCTTATGTCCTTTATCATTATGCTAAAATGTTATTAATAATGTATATCTGGTCATTCAATATTATCATGCTTCCCTTTACTAATGATTTAAGATCACGTCTTTTTAATGTTTCTTTTTAAACAGGATTTTAGATAATTTATCATTTATTCATTGATTTGGATATTATTATCAGTGGAAAATTTATAATTGATAGTGATGTCTAATTATGGTATTAATAGCTTATTTTATTTTGGTTGATATTTTTATTTGTTACCATAGGTGGCTGATGCTTCTCAGGCACTCGATGCAACTCCTCATGTTGTTGCTCTTTATTTTGATGAAACTCTTCCATATCTCTTTGCAAGGACTCTAAAACATGATCTTTAGATTTCATATTCTCCTATTATTATGTTTCTAATGTTTATTAATCTCCCTGAACATCCCTTGAGTTGGATGGTGACATCACAAAAATATCAGAATAAATCTGATAAAATAACTGATAACCGATACCAACAACTCATCCATTCTCAAATGTATACATAGATACATGTATCCATGATTAGTGATCAAATCCAGCAACACTGGTGGCCTAACCCTTAGTATCATCCAAAGACTCATCATGTGTGTTATAATTCATGACCTAAAATGACTAATTCAAATTTAAATTGAAATTAAAATAGTAAAAATATATTTATAGTTAATTTCAAAAATATAAAAAATAATACTGACCACAATCTAGAATTATCAATTTCCAGTAGTATCTCCATAGACAATGTATTGGTAAATCCTCACATAAACCTAATACTATGTAATATTGGGCTACTAAAATTTCTATAAGAATAATAAAAAATGATGAAATAAAAATTTATATTAATTTTTCACTAAAAGTACTTACAATAGGTCATTGATGAATATTAATTGTTTAACTACAAGCTTTATGGGTGAACATCAATCTTCACTCTTTATCCTAACCTAATGAAGGGCTCATATAGAAAATATATTCCAACCAATATTACCAATATCTATGTAAAACCTTGTAGAAGATATATTATTGTCTATTACTTTAGCAAGGGTGATCAAAATCTATGACTACAACATTATTCATGGATCTATTCCTCATATTGTGAAAAAACTGATGACATTGGTCACACATGCGTGCCTCCCAGCCCTCTAGGAGAGAGGGTATCATAATATCATTAATGAGAACCATATAAACTAATAAAATAATTAATAATAACATGTTAATAATATAATAAATTACAAAATAACTATTATATATTTACATACCATCCAATGATCAATCATTATATTACAAACATCAATGGGAATACGATCCCTCATCACCCGTGATCTGAAAAAATAATAATACATAATATGAATCACCTATCCAATATATAATCTTAACAATAAATGGGAACGAATAAAAGATAATAAAATAAATAATATATGTATATATATATAAATTGGGGAATATAAAATATAATTAAAATGAAATAAATTAAACAAATGAACAACCCTTCTCATGTGTGGATCAAAATCACAATTTGGGCATCAATCGGGAATAGGATTAGGGATCCACAATCCCAAAAAACCCTGACACCCCCACCCACCTCAGTTGACACATCTTCAATAACATGAGGGTTTTATGACATATCATTATGAGCATCACCGGGTTGTACATCCTCCTAAAGCTAATAAAAGGTCTCATTATAAGTCCCATCTACCATATCAAACATGATAATAATGTTGTCAGTAAATAATTAAATATGTGTAATGTATATGTCGACTATAAAGAACATGTAATTGTGTTATTCTTCATATTCTTCCTTATAATCCTATATGATGGTGTTAATATATTCATCTTCCTCATCAGTATAAAAAATTTCCTTAGATGTCTCATCTTCATCACCACTTGTTAATTCGAATTCATTTTCCACAACATTAACATCATTGAAAACATAATATCATAACTATCATGAAGAATCATTGATATTCATGTTGGTTCATTGAAAATATGTGTCTATAGTTGTGTCATTAAAAAATTCTGGTCCATTAAATTTAATAGAACCACATTCTAATATTTATAAACTGATTGTCATAGGATTTCATTTCTATAATGTTGCCCCAATAAATTAACTCTCTTAAAGTAGCGCAATAATATTCAAAATATATTTGGTTTCCTCTATGAGTAAATTAAAAATAATAATTTAATGTAAGAAGAATTTTATATTTAATGTTGAATATTCCATGCCATGGATAAACATGCAATCCTCTATTTGTATCGAACAATTGGAATTTATATATCACTAAATAATTTTGTATCATATCAAAGATATCAATTATTTCTTCCCACATGCCAAAGAAGTCAACAACACATTATCTAGGATTGGATCATCTTAATAAGACACCACTATTCATTTTTTGTTTATTTTCCCATATCCATAGTTATTAAATATATTACCATTTACCACATATGAATTATATGATTTCACCATTTTAGATTTTTTGTTACTCAATACACAAAATCAATTAGCAATTTTACCTATATGTTCGATAGCTAAATAATTGATAAATAATTACAAATATAACAAAAAATATATTTATTTCATATGTCAAAAAATAATTATTTAACATTACTAATGTATGCAAATAGTAGGAATAATTGTTCTATCGACTTTCTCTATTAGCCACTAGAGTAATTTTGGGAAATTGTTTCATGATATAATATTCATATCATCTACAAATAATATAATTTTAATTATTTTAAATAAAAATATTGAATATGTGGTAGTATTACTAACTATAAAAATCATGTCATTTCATCAAAGTTGAGATGAAAAAATGTACGAGGCTTGTGATTTTCAAATTATGAAATTCATCATTCGTGAGCTCCACCAAATCCATTTTCAAGATGACTAAAAACTAATAATGGAATAATCCATACTGTAACATCCCATGTAAATAAAGAAATATTACATTGTCATATTTATTAAAATTTGTAAATTAAATATTAATTTTACTTTAATGATGTTTCTTTGTTAGATAGTCTACCTGACACACAACAACGAGTTTCATTGATATATTACGTTGCACACTAATAATATAATATTATTATTTTAAATGGTACTTAACACCTAGCCGTTGTATTGGTGGGAATTAATATAACTAACTAGAATATCATTATACATGTTTTTGAAATGTTTTTATATATATCCAATAAATGTTAGAGGCTAAAAATAAGATTTTTTTTTGATTTTTAGCATAAATACTCTTATATTCACAAAAATGTCGATTTACGAACTTTTGATGGAGGACCCTCTTTAAATATAGATTTGGACACCTTTATATATAATATATGACAAAATAAAATTCTTCTTTAGAATTAGGGACATTAATATTTACTTTTGGTAAATTTTTGGTATTTTTCTGATAAAATTCCAATTTTAATAAATACTGAAAAATAATTTATTTTAATCCAAAATTAACTTTCAATATAATTTATTTATATGGTTATATTATTTTCTCTATTTATTTTAATGTGAAATTAGATTATATTTTTACCAATATAAATTGAATGCATATGTTGAATAGCTATATTTTTCACTTTTTTTGAATTTTACCACTTTTGGGAATTTAATTTCGAAAATCTAACATACATGTTTGTTATTAGTATGTAAAATGTGGTTAAATAAGATGAAAAAGTTTCTTTTGTGAATATTAACTTTTTACTTTTTTTACTGCGGTTATAGGTAAATTGGGTAATCCTAGGTAAAAAGAATATCATAATAATAAAAAATTACCTTAACACTTGTTCTAACATTATTGGATGAGTCATGAGAGACCATGGTCATCCTTGGTTAAATTTTGTGACCCAATGGATCCACTTAAGAGTGATATTGATACTCTATTTTAATTAACTTATTGTAAAGACCAAAAAAACATAAACAAATAACATTTAGTAAATTAATTTTTAAATAGTGTTTTTTGAGTTATCATTTCGACTATAAGTATTCTCTGGAAATCTATAATGATTTCCTAAATAATGGTATTTTTTATAATTTTTAGACATCAGGTAAATAAAATTATGCATGACTCCATAATGATGCAGTGTTTACCTCATTAATGAATGATTTAAATAAATTAAATTTTAAAGATTCAAATAATATCCAAAACCTGTCCAATTATTATTGGATGATTTTTTTAAAACGAGTCATATTATCTTCAAATATAATTAGTTTTGAACCTTTTGAATCTGAAAATCATTATATAATAAAATAATATTTTCACACATTCTTAAAGAGCCCCTCCTCACCCTTATACAACGCCCTCACCTCTAACCCATTCCTCACACCTCTCAAGCCCATTGGATTTTCCATTCCCTACCATATTAAGCTCCCTACATTCCTCTACTCCTCTTAGAAGCCTCAAATTAGGCATAATTAACATCAATAAGTCATTTTGTTTAACACCAATGGGAGTTCTCTTAATTAAATGTAAGAGTTTCTCTTAAATCCGTTTGTTTTATTTTATTTATTTTACTTCTACAACCACATACACTCTTTTTATTTAATTATTTTATAAAAAAATTAGTATCCTCTATATACTAGGTTGGTTTATGAGAAGGATTTGAACTAAATTTACACTCACCTCCATCTAATGGGTAAATAACATACTGTTCCTGTGGACGACGAACTACTGCCTCATGAAATGATGATTGTTAAAATATCTCCAACCACCTCTAATTGTGGCCATTATGATGGAACTATATTTATATATGTTATATATAATATTTATATTTTTTCTACACTTCTGTATTTTTCATTAATAGAATACCTTTATGGTTTCCATAGTGGGTAAATACAATAATCTCATTTTAGGAAGTGCGGACTACCGCCCCCTCAAAGTGACATGGCTCGTTCATGCCTTATGTGAAATGTATAAAGGGTAGAGATAATGAAATTATATATGATATGATATTATAATTATAATATACTTATGAATCAATAATATTCCATTCCATTACAATACGAAATAGAAATGGATGTAGCGTTCAAGCGTATGTACAACTTACCGTCTCCATGAACGGTGCATTTCATTTTTATCTCCAAATGTTATATAATATTGTAAATACATGTATATAATGGATATATATGATATATATGACATCTAAATCATGAATATCATTCTGGATATAATGCATATTTCACCACATGAACAACATGTAATTATAAGAAGTCCATTTTGACTCAAGTACCAAATATTGACAAAATAACCATTATTAACATAAATATTTAAATAGTGTTTATAACATTGTACTAAGTGATTTAATAGGAATGATAAACTTGAAAAAATGTTCTTATTGAAGTAGAAATTATCATAAATTTTTTATTTAGGAGATTAAAGAAAGAACGGGTCAAATCCGACACGAGGTAAGGGACTTCGTCTCTATCTCCTTTCATTGAGTCATATTTTGTTTTAATACTCGACTTTATTTTATACGATGTATAAAAACATTATACTTTTCATTTCAGTCAAAGGGGATCTTTTTCTAAGAAGTATTTTATTAAATGAAAATAAGGAATGTTTCTTTTAATGTAAGCTGTGACAATGAAATTTCTGCCACTGTGAGTATTATTTTCTATTTGGATTACTTAACAAGCCATAATATTTCTAAAAGAAAAATAAATCCCATATAATATTTTATGTATTTTGGTATTGAAAATGGTATAGATAATATATTTTTATGGCAAAATATATTTATGTGATATATTGTGATTGAAATGTAGAAATATTTAATTTTCATTATATTTTGGGTATGTTTAATGATTTTATAATGGTAGATGGACATTTGAAGGGTGACTATGTGATAAAACAAATGACGGGTAGTGTCAGGATATACCAGGATGGGTTTTTATGTTATACCCTCCATTGCATTGGGTATAGAAGTCAGCTTTATGGCTATTCTGTTTAGTGCTATGTGTGGAAGTCGATCGTATAGTTATTCCATTTAATTATTTTATGTCCCAAGATACATTCATATGTTATTTGTTATTTATATGGGTTTTGTGGTAATATATGGCCTAAAAAAGGGTACTAAATGATCTTTTATTCAGTATATATTATTTACTACTTCATAAAGGTGAAAACTATTACATATGATAAAGTATTCATGTTTTAATTGTTGTTTTGAAAAAGTAATTGTTTTTATTTCTTCATGTATCCATTACTAAGCTTCTTATGCTCATCCCATGTTTTTTAATTTTATTCACAGGACATATAGTGGATTGGGCCATGGATGGGATCATGTAAAATTCATGATGTCTAAAACATAGAAATAGACACGGCTAGTTTTTTCAAGAATTTTTATTTTGTGAAAAAAATTGAAACCAGGAAGATGTATCTATATATAATATTCATGTTTTTATATATATGTTATGAACTAATTATCTAACGATCTAAACCTGAAAAGATCCTAAATGTGAATTATTCATTTACTTCTATATTAGGTACTGTTTAAGGCCGTGTACTTATAGTTTGTATTAGAGTTCAGATTAGACAACTTTAGGAGTTAGGGTATTGTTAAATTAATATACATAAATTAATTTCTTTTAATATTGAAATGATAGAATTTATATAATACCATGTTTCTTCGCCTAATATATATCTCTATTCAGAATGTTTTTCAGGAGATGAAATAGAGTAACTTTTATGGGATGGTATATAGAGGGAAATTACCTTCCAAATCTGCATCCTAAGAATGTTATAATCTGAGTTGAACATCTTCTTGCACTGATGGATCGGTTGGCTCAGGTGATAAATGGAATTTGTGTTTATAGAATGTATATTGGTTTATTTTAAAAGTAATGAGGAACATGAATGTCATTTAAGGGTTTTATTATAAACCTTCAAAAAATAAAATTTATGGGGAATTCAGAATGTGTGAGTTTTGGATACAAATTTCTTTTCATGTTCAAATTGTTCCAAAAAATGACATTACTCTTGATCCTTCCAAAATCAAAATATTTTGAATAATGGCCAAGACCCACAAATATAACCTAGAACAATATTTTTCTCAGTTTAGCAGGTTAATATCGGGGGTTTGTTACTAATTTTTCTTGATTATCTAGTCCAATGACTATGTTAACTCGAGAAGGTGTTAATTTCATTTGGACATAATAATGTGATGATTATTTTCATGAATTTAAAAGAAGATTGGTGAATGCTCCAGCTATGGCACTACCTTCCAGAAATGGTGAGTTTTTCATCTACAATGATGCTTTGTTGAATGGAATTGGTTGTTTTCTTATTTAGAATGATAAGTTAATTTCTTATTATTCACGTAAGTTGAATCCTAATGAGTTAAATTACCATACAAATTTTCTGTAACTAGATGATGTTGTTTTTTATTTAAAAATTATTAGGCTTCATTTTATGGATTAAAGTGTGATATATATACTAATCACAAAAGTTTGAAGTATATATTCACTCAAAAAGAATTGAAAATGAGATAGAGGAGATGGTTACAAATAGTCAAGGATTATGATCGCACAATCCTTGACCATCCTGGATAAGAAAATAAAGTGGCTGAATATTTGAGTCAAAAAAGTAATATTTCCTTAACCATGCTTCATTTGGAATGAGATCCTTTTGTTTTTGAATGGATGAACGTTCAAAACAAATTTGTTGGTGCTTGAAATTCATCTATATTATTTCAGGTGTCAGTGAGATCATATCTATCAGACAGAATTAAGTAAGCACAAAAGGAAGATAGTGAGTAGCAGAAAAAGGTATTGTTGGTTCAGAAGGGTAAGTTTCTTCATTTTAACTTTCATAGTGATTGTGTTTTCAGATTTGAAATTTGATTTTGTGTACCTTGTGATTCATAGTTTAAGAATGATTTGTTATGTGATTCTCATAGTTCCCCCTTTTTTAGTTCATCCTAGCAGTACTAAGATGTTTGGAGATCAACGGGAGTATTACTGGTGGCATGAAATGAAAAGAGATATTGTGGATTTTACTATGAAGTGTTTTACTTGTCAGAAGGTTAATGTAGAGCAATAGTTACTGAATGGGATGATTCAGTCATTGTTGGTGCTACAGTGGAAATATGAAACTATATCCCTGGACTTCATTGTGGGATTACTGAAGACATATCAAGGTAATAATGCGATATGGGTTATTATTTATCAATTGACTAAATCTTCTAATTTACTTCCTATTTGAGATACTTATTCACTAGATCAATTTTTACATTTTTATGTTAAAAATATTGTCAGGTTTCCTGGTGTTCCCTTATCCCTTGTATCTGATCGTGATCCCATGTTTACTTCTATCTATTGGAAAGGCCTTCAGAAGTTGTTGGGCACTGAATTAAATTTTAATATATCTTTTCAACCATAATCATATGGGTAGTCAGAATGAACAATTCCGAACATCGAGGATATGTTATGTGATTGTTCACAAAGATTACCAGGGAAGTTAGGAAAAACATATTTCTTTGGTAAAATATTCTTATATTAGCAGTTTTCATTCCTATATACAGATGGCTCCATTTTATGCATTATATTGGAAGCGATGTTGAACACCATCGTGTTGGGATAAATTAGGTAAAAAGAAGATGATGGGACTATAATTAGTAAATGATAGGGCTGAAAAAGTTTTTTTTGATTCAGAAGCACATGATAACATCTTAGATTAGGTAGAAAAGTTTTGCGGATAATTAGAAGAATAATTTTTCTTTTGAGGTTGGGGATCATGTCTTTCTCAAAGTTTCACCATGGAAAAGTGTGATTCATATTGGTATGAATGGAAAGTTGAGTATGAGTATCATTGGACCTTATGAAATCTTGAAGAAGGTTGGATCAGTTGCATACAAAGTGGCTATACCTCCAAGTTTGTCTCAGGTACTCATTGTTTTAATGTTTCAATGTTGAGAAAGTATATTCGAAATCCATCTCATGTTTTGAACACAAAGGCAGTTTAGTTGGAAGAGAATCTCTCGTTGAAAAAACATCCATTCCAAATTCTTTACTGAAGAGTGAATGTGTTTTGGAATATGTTAATTTTCCATGTAAAGGTTATTTGGAAAAACCATACGGTGGAATAAGCAACATGGGAATCTTAAAATTTTATGAGGGATAAATACCCCCATTTATTTGATAAGTGAATAAAATTTTGAAAATGCATCTTCAAAAATGGGGGAAGGATGAAACATCCTTGGTAAATAACGAAATATGACATTTTCATATTTTTTAATATTTTAGAATTAAATATTAACTTTACTTTAAAGTGTTTTCATTGTTCTATAGCGTACCTGATACGCAAAGATGAGTTTCTTTGAAATCTTACGTTGCACACTAATAATTTAATATTATTATTTTTAATGGTAGTAAACACCTAGACCTTGTATTGGAGGGAATGAATATAACTAATAACAATATGATTATACATGTTTTTTAATGTTTTTTATGTATATCTAATAAAAGTTATAGGTTTAAGATAAGAAAATAATTCGATTTTAAGCATAAATAATCAAATATTCACTAAAAGGTCAATATACTGACTTTTGATGGAGAAGCCTCATTAAATATAGTTTTGGTCTTATTTATATGTTATATTTGAAAAAATAAAATTCTTCTATATAATCGGGTTATCAAAATTTACTTTGGGTAATTTTTTGGTATTTTAATGATAAAATTAAATTTTTAATGAATGCTGAAAAATACTGAATTTTAATTCAAAACTACCATTTAATATAATTTATTTATATGGATAGATTATCAATTTAATTGTTATTTAACTTTATTTAGATTATATTTTTACCATTTAATCCAATAGTGGTCATTGTAATTAGTTTCACATTAAAATTGGAATAAACATGTGTCAATCATTTGATAAATATTGTTTCTTAAAAATACAGAATTTGTTTTGACAACGAGAATTAATTTTAAATAAATTATTCCAAATTATATGTATTTAATTTGGTAAAATAGAAATCCTTTTTTAATTCAAAATATCCAATATATCATAGGATTAATTTTGGGTATTTTTCTGAAAAACATCAATTTGTGATGAATATTGAAAACACTGAGTAGTAGTTAAAAAGATGTCTTTTTTCACTTAAATTAAATTTTACCACATCTATGAATTGAATTTAGAAAATTCAACATAATAATATTTTATTAGTAATTCAAATTTCGTTCAATAAGATGATAATATATTTTGATGAATAGTAACTTTTGACTTTTATTTACCGCATTTAAAGGTAAATAGGGTAAATCAAGGTATATAGAATATCAAAATAATAAAAAATTATATAAAATATTGCCTTAACCATTATTGGATGAGTTATGGCCGACCATGGGAATACATGGGTCTATTTTGTGATCAAATGGGGCCACTTATGATTGAAAATGACACTATATTTTAATTAACTTAAAGTAAAGACAAAAATGACATAAAAAAATATCTTTTAGTAAATTAATTTTTATATAGGGTAATATAAGTTATCATTTCGACTATAAATATTATTTGGAAAGATAAAAAGATTTATTACATCAATTTATTGTTTTTATAATTTTTATACATCATGTATATAAAATTATGTATGACACAATAATGATGCAGTGTTTACCTCATTAATAAACGATTTAAATAAATATGATTATAAAGATTACAATAATATCAAAAACCTGTCCAATTATTATTGGATTATTTTATTACAACCTTGAGTCACCTTATATTTTACTTTTATTAGTTTTGGACCTTTTGAAACCGAAAATTATTATATAATAATATAATATTCTCACACTTTCCGAAAGAGCCCCTCCTCCCCCTTATAAAATGCCCTCATCTCTAACCCATTTCTCACAACTATCAATCGCATTGGCTAATCCAAACTCTGTACAATTAGGCTTCTTACATCACTATCCTCCTTCAATAAGACTTAAGTTAGGAATAAGGCATTTTAAGAAGTCCTTTTGGTTAAAACCAAATGGTGTTATGCAAATTAAAGGTAACTTTTTCTCTTAAATTCTTTTGTTTTATTTTGTTTTATTTTTCTTTACTAGCACCCTAAACTATTTTTATTCCGTTATATGATTACAACACCAAAATCCAAATTATACTAGGCTTTTTTTAAGATATGTATACGAACTGAACTTACATACACCTCTGTCTAATGGGTAATGAATATACTGTTTCTGTGGACAACAAACTACAGCCTCACAAAATGATGATTGTTTAAATATCTTCAAACACAGCTCATGGTGGACATTATGATGGATCTATATTTATATGTTATATATATTATATTTATATTTTTTCTAAGATACTGTATTTTTCATTTATAGAATAACTTTATGGTTTCCATAGTGGGTAAATATGATAATCTCATTTAAGGAAGTGCAGATTACTTGCCCCTTAAAGTGATATGAATCGATCATGCATTAAGTGGAATGTATAAAGGGCACTATTAATGAAATTATACATGATATTATTCTATATTTATAATTAAATTTTGTATCATTATGTTTCCATTTCATTACATTACTAAATTGAAATGGAAGTTGCGTTCAAGAGTACATACGGCTTACCGTCTCCATGAACGGTGCATTTCATTTCTTATCTCCAAATGTTATCAACTATTGTAAATACATGTATATAATGAATATATATGATATATATGACATCTAAATCTTTAATATAATTCTTTATATAATTAATTATTTACCACAATAACAACGTTTAATTATAAGAAATCCATTTTTGACTCAATTACCAAAAATCGACAAAACAACCATTATTAACTGAAAGGATTACATAATGTTTATAACATGGTAATAAGTGATTTAAAAAGAATGATAAACATGAAAAATGTTCATAAGATTTTTTAAATAATGTTTAGTTTACTATTCAGAAGATTAAATAACGAACGGGTCAAGTTGGACATGAGGTAAGGGTCATCGTCATAATCTTCTTTCATTGAGGAATATTTTATTTTAATACACGAAATTATTTCATGCGTTGTATAAACACCTTGGAATTTTCATTTCATTCAAAGGGAACTGTTCTCTATGAAATGTTTTACTATATTACAAAAGGGAACGTTTCTTTTAATTTAAGCGGTGACAACGACCTTTCCACCGCTGTGAGTATTATTAGCACTTTGGCCTCTTCAACAAGACATAATGTTTTTAAAATGAAAATAAATACCATATACTCTTTTCTGTATTTTGGTATTGAATTTTTTTTGATAATGGATTTGTAATTTCAATATATTTAGGTTATATATTGTGATAGAAATATGGAAATGTTTTTTCCTTTATATCTTTTGTATTTGTTATGATTTTATAAAGGTACTTGGACATTATATGGGTGGTTACATGATAAACCATTTGATGGGTGGTGTCATGATAAACCAGGATAAGTTGTTACATTATAACCTCCATTGCATTGGGAATGGACGTAAGCTGTATTGCTATTCCATTTAGTGATATGTGTGGAAGTTGGCCATATGGTTATTCTATTTTAGTTTGTTTAGGTCCCAATATAACATTATATGTTACGTGTTCTTTATATGGGTATTATGGTAATATTTGGGTTAAAAAATGTTAATCAATGATCTTTTATTCAGTGATGAGTATTTATTACTTCATAATGGTGAAAATTAGTACATATGATAATGTATTCATGGTTTAATTTTTGTTTTGATAAACTAATAGTTTTCCTTGTTTGTGTATCCCTTACTAAACATTTTACGCTCACCCAATGTTTTTGAAATATTTTTCACAGGGCATAAAGTGGAATACGGTCATGGATGGTATCACAGAAAAGACATGTTGTCTAAAACATTAAACTAGGCATGACACAATTTTTTAAGAATTATTATTTTGTGAAAATGGAAACTGGGTAGATGTGTCAACGTATATTATTCAAGTAGTTATGTATATTTTTTGACCTAATTATCAAATGCTCTAAACCTAAAAAGATCCTCAATGTGAATTATTCATTTAATTCAAGATTCTGTAATGTTTAAGGCTGGGTCCTTACACATGCATTGTCAACATTTTCCCCATTATAGTCCATTCAGTTATGTATTCAAGGATATTCAGGTTAAATAATTTGAGTATAAAAAATTAATATCCTCCCAAAACTGTTTTTCTACAATTTAACTGTCAACAAATGATTTATTTAGTAAAATTTTATTTGTAATTTCATGAATCTCTTGTATGGGTAGACCCCCAGAATTGTATCTGACCTCTTCATTTTGTCTTCATCTGAAATTGTAATATCAAATGTTCCATTAAATGAAAGAATTTTGTGGAATATTTTTCCATATTTGATAAGATTATAAAAACATATTCTTAGTGTCTACTAAGTGAATAATATTTTATTTTCCCTACACATATGTCTTGGAAGAGTTATTTTTTTTATGTTAGCTCATCAAAAATTGAATAATTAAAAAAAATCTAAATAAATTTGTTATATTTATATCTAATATATCATTAAGATTAGGATTTTATATTCTTGTAATATGATTGTTTTTGAAACATCATTCGAAATGGAAAACATAACCATATGGTAGTGTCAAATATATAGCCCACTGAAAAAAATAATAGGCTGTTATCAATGAAATATGTATATGCAGCTTTTGTCGCCATAAATTTTTTTGGTTAGTCATATTCATACAAACCCGGTTTTGGAAATGTATATATTTGGGAAAGATATACTCATAACATTAAATTATAATTTATCTTAAAAATTATTTTAGGAAAAATAAATATATATTATTATAATGTTTCTTCTCCATATGCATTACATCCAACATCTGATGGACTAAAAAATTTGAAAAATATAGAAGATCCTGAAAAATACTACATTTAATAAAATTTTGTTAATTCCCAGAGTCATATTTTTTTTATTCGGTCCAATGTTAATTGGGGGTAATGAATAAAAAATAGTTTTAAATCACTTCCAAATGTCATTTTGATGGTACATATCTTTCAGTTTTTTTATTTTCTGAAATATTTTTTATTCATTTGAAAAGGATGATAAATAATATGAAATATTTGATGAATGTAAAAAATAGTTTTCTCCCATTGATATGAAATAATACGTTACAATCAATCATATTTTATAGACATGATTTTGCACAATTTGTACTCTATCCAGGTAACATGTCATATGATTAGATGTAACTAATTGTCCACATTAGCGTATCTTTCATTAGAAAATAATATTTCTCAACAACATCATATTTACTAAATCAATTACATCACAATAAATTTAACTCATCAACAAAAGTCTTCAAATACACATCGATTTTCATTTTTGGATTTCATGGAATTAATAATGTTAAATACATATTTGGGTCACTAATCAACATCCATGGAGGTAGGTTATATGGAGTTCTAAAGACATGCAATTTTTTTTGACTAATTTAAAACCAAAATGATAAAATGATCATTATAAGAACCAATGACATGTTATTGGGTTCTAAAAAATTATGTGTATTTTAAAAATTATTCCATGAACCTGATTTACAAGGATAATATATGGTGTTACTGGTTTAAATATTGGATTTGTTATGGACATTGTATTTTGAGGCATAATTAAACTTTTCAATCTACAATTCAGTTAGGAATACCTCAAATTATAAAAATGAATAAATCATAACATAGATAATTGAGACCTTTTTTAAATCAATTATCAACATGTAGGACAATTATACAATGACTCACTTTCACCATTATGTACGTTGTAATCAGCTGAACATGCATGAATATTCTGATATCCATGACCCAAATTTTGATCCATCTTCTTTCCCTCATAGAAATTAATAGGAAACAGATTTCTATTTAGTAATAGTGATTTATCTAAGGAGAATATTTGTGAAAAATATCTATTGGGCATTCAAATAGTATATTTAATAAGCATAAATTTTGGAACCACTTCACATTTTTTATCATACCTCTAATATATAAAGAAACCTTATCTGACTTCATAAACTCATATAATCAAGAAGGATCTTAATTACGAGTTAAATAAACATCAACCTATGTATCATATTTTTGAAATTATGGATCTAAAAAATAAATCACTAATTATTGAAACCATGAAGAATATGGGACCAAGTTATTAAAATCGTCTTCAAAACATCATAAAATATATTGATTCAAAAAAAAACAAAATCCGTTAATAGAATTCAATAGCTAACCCCCCATATTTTGAAATGTGTAAAAACTCATCAATTAACATTCTTACAAGGAAACCTAACTCTCTATTATGAATTAATTCTGGTTTTGATGATGAAAATGATAAAAAAAATTCAACACCCTCAAAATATAAAAGATTTATACCAAAAAAAATCCTATTCTGACATTAATTTATCTAATCATGATAATGTCTTAACAATTTTCTTACATTATTGTTTAATATTTCACTATAAAATAGAAAATATGTTGTCATAAATATATTGATATAAGAAATGACTGACCAAAAAAAGAGTTAAATGTGAAAAAAAAATTAGTTAAGTATCATAAATTTTATATTTTTATGGACGATTTATAATAATTAGAAATAATATTAGAAAATTACGATAAATTATAAATATTTATAGTACTTTTTTATTAATTAGTATTAGTATTTACAGATTATGTATTTTTATAGATCAATACATTTTTTTAAAATTATAACTATTTGTTGAAAATTATTACTAATTACTACTACTTTTATGTAATTATCATTTGTTTTACTATGTGTCTCTCACATTTCTTACATGAAACTTATTTTTAATAATATCTACTATTTATTTCATGTTACAAAAAATTATTATCATGATATGGTATTTTTATGTAATTATCACCAATTAAAATTATGTGTCTACATTTATGACTAATTACTTCAAATTTATACTAAATGTCACTAATTATTAATAATTCTTGCTAATTATTACTATGTGACTGTATATACAACTAATATTTACTATGTACCTCATTGTATCACTAATTGTTTGTAGTTATCCCTAATTATTGTAATTACTAGTAATATTATGTAATTATAACAAATTTTTACTATGTTGCCCAAATTTTTACTATATGTTTCTAGTTTGTACAAATTGCAGTTGATTTTTACACAGTACCTCTCGTTTTTACAAAATAATGCCAATTTTTAATAATTACCATTAATTTTAGGTAATTACTTCTTATTTTTACCAAATATATTTAATTCTTACAATATTTACTATTAGTTTCTATTTATTAACAATTGTCTCTAATTGTGATTAATTTTTACTAGATATTAATATGTCCTATAATTTTTTATATTTTCTACTAACATTTACTTTGAGGAACTAATTATATCTATTTACCACTAATTTTTTGTAATTACTGCATATTTTTTTGTAAATACCACTAAATAGCACTGCTTTTTACGGAATTTTTCTAATTGACTCGAAATCTTACTATTTACCGCTAATTATTAAATAAAGACACTTTTTTCACTGATTACTGCTAATTATCAATATGAAACATTAATTTTTAATATTTACCACTAATTTTTACAAATTACTACTAAACTTTATTATTTACCAACAATTTATACTAATTAATAATAACTTTTACTAAATTTTACTATCAATAATTACCATTATTTTTTAGTAATTATTTCTAGATTTATTAGGTACCTCAAATTTTTAGTAACATCCTCTAATTTTCAATAATTTTTACCTATTTATGTTATTTTTTACAAAATATCACTATTTATAACAATTTACATTTAATATTGTTGTAATTATCGCTAATGTTTAATAAATATTTTTAATTATTTTTTATTATAGATGATTTAAAATAATAATCACTGATTACTATTAATTGTCTTTCATTTATAATAATTACCACCCATTTTTAATAATTATCACTCATGTGTACTAGTTATCACTAATTTGAACTCATTACCACTAATTTTTACTAATTGTGTTATAATTTTTAATATTTACCATTAATTATTCAAAATTACTATTATTTAGTCCAAATCGTTAATTAATAATTATTATTGACTTAAACATTTAATATAAAAAAATAATTTGTTACAAACATCTGAAAATTATTACCAAATTCTAGTAATTCTCAACCATTTTCTTTAATTAGTACTAATTGCCGCTGGTTACTGATATTTTTTTTAAGATTAATAGTTTATAAAATTATCTAAAGCTAATTTAAAAAATTTAGAAAGAGTGTATAACAATTTCTTGAAATTTATATTATTTATCAATAATTTCATATAATTAAAACAACTATCTATGAATTAAAATTACCAGAAAGCTTTGTCAGTGACCAAGTCTTCAAGAATTTATTAAAACAATAAAAAATTACAGCAAGCAAGCCAAACAATCCATAAAAAATAGCTACATATCATAAAAACCATACTCATCACCAAATCCATGCCCGGTTTCTTCATCCGCAGTGGCCGACTCCCAATACGAGCTTTCATAC
Organism: Viscum album; assembly: GCA_963277665.1. NCBI lineage: Eukaryota > Viridiplantae > Streptophyta > Magnoliopsida > Santalales > Viscaceae > Viscum > Viscum album. Next base: position 1,830,406,325 of record OY728161.1, on the reverse strand, counting down.
TGGTTTAGTAACTTAACATAATTCCTTCTGATATTTGACATGTCTAAATATAGATACTCCTTAGAAGGCTGCATACCATTCCCTTTTCTTACAGAGGACTCGGTGGGCATCGGCTGTGGTAAATGGTAATAATACTTCCTTTACTTTCGTCTTGGTGGAGCAGTCATAACTTCTTCCTTCCCTGATACAACCGTCTTTCCACCATGAACAATGTTGCTATAAGAGGTCCTCAACCTACCGCCGACATTCTTCTTTTTGCTATCAGATATACCCCCCAATTTCCAGTGATCTTTACCTTCGGATAACCATCATGCACTCCCTGTTCATACTCAAAGTGATTGTTATCATCAACCGATACTAAACATTGTGGATGCTTCACAGGATCCTTACTACCATCCAACCCCTCCTGTAGAGAGCCTTCTCTAAAAAAATCATTGGGCTGAGAGTCAGACTACAAATTTTCAACTTCATTTCTTGAATATTCATCTCCAACCTGAGACCCCCTCCCATTCAACAATTGTAACGACCCATCCTTGAGACTCGTGCTGTGATTAACCCAAGCCCACCTTCCATAGGGTAGGGGCTGGCGACTAGCACCAAAGGCGTAAATGCCGTCAAAAGGGAAGGAATTTCCTTTATAAAAGTAAACAAACACAACAGAGTACGCAAGTGAAATAAGCACTAAGTAAAACTTAGTACAAAGGTAAGTGTTTGAATGTAAATGGGCCAGTATACAAACCCAAATGAAAGTACTGTACAACTGAGAAAGAAAGTACAATAGCTATAAAGTAAAGCAGCAACCACTGAGTCATCCTCCGAGAATCTCATCTGAAGGGTGGGTACAGATAGCCCCATTGGTAGCTCGAGTCCATCCATCCACTCCATGTATGTTTCACTAGGTGGTCCACCTCTTGATACCGTCTAGCTCCACAAGCCTCAATTACAATCAGTGTTGTCCGTCGTCTTAAACCAAAACAATCTAGTGAGGGCATTTCCAGTGCAGAGGTGAGTGTAACGATACTCAGTCGGGACCCCGAGACCCCCGAGGTCTCCTAGAATCCACGAAGGATAAACCAAAAAGGAAAGTTAAAATCAAGAAGTATCAACCGGATTTACTTAGGTATATGCCCATACATATACCTAAGTCATCAATTCCTGTCTGTATCCAACTCTCGAGCCCAAGCACAACCCAATCCACACATGAAAGATGTCAATCACACCGTTGGTAATGAATACAAGTCAAGCCTCATCTCACACAGGTATACTATTCATGAAGAAGGGTGAAGATGATTAGATGTAGCCTCTGAATCATCTCCTCTACTGAATCCATGTAGGATCCATGTATAGAAGTCATCGTTGCCAAACCCACATAGGATCTAAATATAGTAACCATCGCTGTAAAACACACGTAGGATCCATGTACATTCGTCATCGTTGTCGAACCCACGGAGGATCCAAGTAAAGTCGTCCTCACTACCGAACCCACGTAGGATCCAATTATATTCATCCTCATCATTGAAACCACAGAGGATCCCAGCACGGTAGTCGTCGCAGTAACAACCAGCTCTAGGGTTCCCACACACAGCATGCTTGATTCTGTGAGGGTCCGCTCCTCGAGTAAAGGGATCGATACATCAACTATCATAAATTCCAGATTTGATGTATCCCAAAGTTCCGTATCGTTAATAGGAACTCAACGCGATAGACGGTGTGTCAATCAGACACTCGGTCTGAGAGATATTGGCTTTTCCGTTCCAGGGGCCCAATTGGAAATATGCTTGTTCCAAACCCGGCCGTTTTCCAAAGTTTTCCAAAACTCAATTGTAGTATCACAAAAGGAATACCTCGTTGAAGGGGTCCCAATGCCGCAGACGGCGCGTCGATCGGATGCATGGTCATTAAGATATTCAAGTTTAAGTGAAAATAGGACCGGCATGTTAAACCTAGTGGGCCGACGGGTCAGGTTAACCCAGTTTTAGTGGCTCCGACCCGGCAGGGGTGTTGGACCGGCGCGAAGAATCATTCGGCCCAGCCTGAGGAGTGTGGCCCAGCCCGAAGAGGTGTGACCAGGCCCAGAGTGGCGCAACCCGACCCGAAGGCACGGCCCGGCCTGGCAGGGCACGACACGGCATAGCCCGGCGCGGCCCGGCCGAGTGCGGCACAGCTGGGCACCTCCCCGCTTGCTTGACCCAAAGGTCGAGCAGTCCGGGGGGGGAGACCCCCCGCATGCCCGAACTGGCGGATCCACCCTCCGTAACCGGCCGAATTCCTGGCGCATGCGTCCCGCTTGGGGGGGGGGGGGGGGGGGCGGTTCATCCGACACGATTCCCTCTTGGCGCCGCAACTCTCCACACCCCGGCCAGCCCTTCTGCCTATGCGGCGAGCGAAACGGGCCGCGGTTCCTTTCGCACAGCCGACACGATGGAGCATGCTTCCTCCGCTGTGGCCTGCCACAGCCGCGGTTCCAAATTGCCCGCATGGTGCAATGACACTGTGCTTCCTCCACCACGGCCCGCTTGGCTGCGGCTTTTCTTTGTGTGTATGACAGTGGCCCTTGCGCCATCAACCTCTTCCGTGTTCTGCCTCTGGTCGCCGATTCCAAAAGTAAAAAAGATATATCAGAGGGCTGTCGGGCCGTGTTCGTTCTGCCCGTGCACTCTGTGTTAGGTGATAGATATATTTCAGAATAAACAAAAATGTTGAACATCAAATGAGGCACAATTTTAATCCATTAAAATTGAACATAAATCCCCCTACCTCGAATACTATTTGTTAATTGTAGACATGGAAAGCAATGTTCCATCATCAATGTCAGAGAAAGAACTATTGTTATTGGGGAGTTCTTCGCATCAGTGTATCCTCCCTTGATTTGGATGAATAAAAGGATTGAAGAAACATAGAGCATTCTTCGCCAAGTCGTTCTCCGTTGAGGGTGAGTGTTCTTCGTCGGAGAAAAGAACCGTTCTTATTTGAAGAGATGAATACCTTTCTCCCTTCTCAAAATCTCTCTCCCCCACTATCTTTAACACAAATATTTCCTCATAAATAAATAATAATCCTAAGATAATATTTTATTAACACAATAAATTTTAAAATTCAATAAATCAAATCACTTAATTAATTAAGTGAACGGGTAGAATTTATTAATTAGGCTATATTTGTAAACAAGTAAGAGGGAGAGAGGAAGAGGAAGGATCCTCATAAATAAGGGGTGTTTTCATGAATTAAACATTGTAGTCTAAATGGTGATTTGAAAAGAGTTATGGGAGGTGAAAGGTTGGGGCTCATGTGGGCCCCAACTTCCACCTCTCCATTATCCACACATGGGAAGTTGGGTGGGTGTGGGCCCCACCTATAACTTCCCATGGAAGAAATTAACTTCCAATGATATAAATAAAATTTTCCAACATTTTTATTTAACTTTTTAACTAAAAAACAAATTTTAATTTACAACCCGCATAAAACGCAGCTGCAGTAAAGATCCCCTAATGAAATTACCGGCACTGTGAGTTAATTGGTGCCCTCAGATTTCAATTCTGAACACTGGTTCAAAAGATAGAAAAACCTGCTTGTTCGTTCACTGAACGTACCCAAGCTAAAATTCAGAAATTGATTCCGGGAACACTGGGCCTCAGAATCATGTGTCGTCAAAATCCACAGGTTCGTAAAATTACAATGTATTTAAGAAAAAAACATCCTTGGAATTTCCGGGTCTTTAAATTAATCCCACCTCAGGGATTTACGTCCCCGTAAAGATACAACATAAACTGGGGAAACAAATGAGGGTACTGAGCACACATCTGAGCCTCTCGCACCCATGTGCTCTCCAGGAGGTTCCCGTGCTGTCGACGAATGCGCACCAGAGGAATCGACCATCCATGTATGACCCTCTTCTGTCGATCCTCGGTCACCAATGGGACCTCCGTTAATGTCTCCCTTTCATCGATGTTCATCTCCCCAGGATCGATGATGTTGGTCAGGTCATGGATGTATCTCCTTATCTGAGAAAAATGGAAGACATCATGCACCCGATGCAAATGAGGTGGAAGGGATAGCAGGTAAGCCACCTCGCCTACCCTACTGAGGACCTAGAATGGTCCGATGAATCATGGAGATAACTTTCCTCCCCAACCAAATCACCATAATCCACGTCGTGGTGAGACCCATAAGAAAACATGGTCGCCATCCTCGAAATCCAGTGGTCTACATCTCCTATCAGCATAGGACATTTGAATGCTCAGTGTAGTCCTCATCCACTCCTGGATGATCTGCACCTTCTCCATCATAGCATGGACCATCTCTGGTCTAACAAGTAATGACTCCCTAGGGTTAGTCCAGCATAGAGGTGATCTGCATGGTCGGCCGTATAATTCCTCGTAAGATGCCATCCCGATGGTGGAGTGGTAGCTATTGTTGTATGAAAACTCCAACAATGGTAGGTGATCCTACCAGCTGCAACCAATGTCAATGAAACATGCACGGAGCATGTCCTCGAGATTCTGAATGGTCCTCTCCGTCTGGACATCAGTTTGAGGATGAAAGGCGGTGCTCAGGCGTAGCTGCATCCCAAATGCCTCCTACCAGCCCTTCCAATGTCGGGAAGTAAAGCGACCGTCTTGATCAGAGATGATAGACAATGGAACAACATGAAGTCGTACAATTTCTTGAACGTAGAGGCATCCCAAGATCACTACTGATCCCTTCTCTCTGATCGATAGGATGTGGGCCGACTTGGTGAGTCGGTCTATGATCACCCAGATGGAGTCGTGTCCTCTGGATGAACATGGAAGCCCCGTCACAAAATCCATGGATATCTCGTCCCACATCTACTCTGGAACCTCTAAGGGCTGTACCAAGCCTGATGGTTCCTGTTTCTCCGCCTTCACTTGCTTGCAGGTGAGGAATCCTGAAACGAACTCTCCTACAGCCTTCTTCATACCCGGCCACTAGTGCGGTCGTTTGAACTCTCAGTACATCTTCTCCACTTCAGGATGTACCGGTAGAGGGGAAGTGTGAAAATCCCTCATCACTTCCTCCTATAGTGCAACTGGTACCATGGTACATCCCCTGAAATGGATGACATTATATCATACTTCAGAATATCCATCAGGTACCTGCCCTGTGGAAATCTAAGCACGTCGCATCTCACAGTCAACATCCCCAATCTGGGCTTCTCTGACCCACTAAAGTAGTAGAGGAGTGACTATAGAAAGGATGCCCCATCTCTATCCATGAAGGATATCTGCAAAGTGGTTAACAGCACTGTCACGTCTCCAAGTAGCGGAATTCCTGATCTTCTGCTGAGAGCATCAACCACAAAGTTCCCCTTCCCAGGAGTATAGAATATCTCAATGTCATTGTCCTGGAGGAACTTGAGCCATCGCCGCTGTCTCAGGTTCTGGTCCTTCTGCGAGACGATATACCTGAGACTCTGGTGGTCATAGTAGAATGTAAAGTGCTCTCCCATCAGATAGTGCCTCCACATCTTCAAGGCGAACACCACTGTTTCTGACTCCAGGTCATGGGTAGCATAGTTATGCTCAGGCTGCCTCAAATTCTTTGAACCGTAAGCGATCACTACTCGCTCTTGCTTTAGGACACACCTGGTTCTGTTTCCTGATGCATCGCAGTATACTACGTACCCAATTCCCTCATCTGGTAGCCTCAAGATGGGTGCACTAGTAAATCTCTGTCTCAGCTTTTGAAAGCTATACGGACATCTATCTAATCATAAGAAGGGTTTCCCCTTCATTGTGAAATCTAAAATCAGTGCTACAACTCTGGAGAAGTCTGTCACAAATATCTGAGAGTACGCATCCAGTCCCAGAAAACTCTGCACCTCTGTCATGCTCTTGGGTGGCTCCCAAGCATGTACTGCGTTGATCATCACAGGATCCACCTCAACACCCGCCTCCGAGATGACATGCCCCAAGTAGTGAACCTCTCGAATCCAGAACTGGCATTTCCAGAGCTTACCAAAAAGCTGGTGCTCTCGGAGTGTATCCAGTACAACCCGAAAATGGTAGGAGTGCTCCTCATCAGTGGTCAAGTATATCAATATGTAGTCAATGAAGACTACGAAAAACTGATCGAGGTAAGGCTGGATGATCCTGTTCATGATACTCACGAACACATATGGCGTGTTGGGCACACCGAAGGGAATAACCAAGAACTCATAATGATCGTACCAACATTTGAAGGCTGTCTTCTCCACATCCTTGTCTCGAACTCTGAGCTATTGATAGCCTGACTTGAGGTATATCGTCGAGAACCATCGTGCTCCCATCTGTGGGGACACACCACACATTTCACCTAATACAGTCGATCTGGGAATGGACTGTAGATAACCTAACCATACCCATGATGACGTCAAAAGGCCTCGACGCTGCTACAAGAAGATCCTAGCTGAATCTCTCGCCACCTTGAGTAATCTCACACTACCAGCACCATTGCGTAATCATCGAGTCTGCTCCCATAGGAGTCTCTAGCCGTAAGGATTGAGCCAGTGGCTCCATTGGAATCTCTGAGCTCCGAACAAGGGAAACAACAATAAAAGAATGACTCGCTCCTATGTCTATATGTACTGCAGCAAGGGTGGAGTAGACATAGATAGTTCCTCGAATCATCTTAGGTGCATCGTGGTCGTAGGCCTCAAATGCTTGGATCTGAGCTTGCCCCAGTCTGCCTGCTCCCTATGGTCGGGGCGGTCCTCCTGGTGTTGGTGGTAGATCCTCTAAGCGCCGTCCACCACCGGTGCTAAGCCATCTCCTCTACCTTGTTCGCCTTCTCAATGGTCTGGGCCAGGAAGAATAGGTCTCGTACCATGTCTGTGAAGTAGCCTGAGAGGTCGGTAAATCTCTCCGAGTACTGGACTACTGTCATGATGCCCTGTCATAGATGTAGTAACTCTTAGATGTGCACCACACTAGGGGTGGTTGGAAAAAACTCTGAGCGGAAGAGGTTCTCGAAGTCCGTCCAATGTAGTGATACCTCGTCCTGCTCTTGGAGCATCAGGCTCCACCATCAACCTACTTCTGCGTGCAGAAGACTTGCGACAAGGATAAACATAAGATATGCTGGTGTCCCTACCAATCTGAAGACTCTGACGATAGCCTCTAGCAAATCCTCAGCTGCCTAAGGGTAAATCTCTCCCTTGATCCTGGGCGACCTCGGGTGCTAAAACCCGTGAAACACACTCAGGAGGTGTGCACTCTTTGCTGTTGGGGCTGCTGGTATTGGTGGCCCGGAGGGTAGTGGTACCGCTGGTGCCTTCGCTGTAATGGGGCCCTACACCGAGGCCTCGTCACTCGGTGGGCTACCATCTCGCACGAAACTAGGAACCCTAGTTGGCTACCATCGTTGGGCCATCCTGAAAAAAAAAACAATTGCACCACGATCAAACAGTATACCTGGTGAGCTGAGATAAAGTAATCACAATGAAAATTTTTGAAACACACATGTAATTAATGATTTCATGCACTAAGTCAAAAATCCGGAGTCAGGGTCCTGGTGTATGGATATGTCGGCCGACGCAATAACACTGGACTCCCTGGACTAATAACCACACTCAATACTCTTAAAACTATTTCTTCACTGAGAAGAAATTTTCAATGTCCTGAGTATGCGGCAGAACCGACTCCTCTTCTACCAATTTTTCACGCCCCGTCCTCGGGTCCTGTTCTATGACTACCCCAAACAAGCCTTCCATTGGCCATGGGCTGGTGACTATCACCAATGGCGTAAATCCCTGTATAATGGAAGGCATTGCCTTAATAAAAGTAATAAAACAAAACAAAGTACGCAAGTGAAGTAAGCACAAAGTGAAACTGAGTACAAAGGTAAGTGATGGAAATTAAATGTGATAGTATTCAAATCCAACTGAAAGTATAGTATAACTGAGAAAGAATGTACAATAGATGTAATGTAAATCAGCAACCATCGAGTCGTCCTCCGGGAATCCTACATGAAGTGTGGGTATATATAGTCTCGTCAGTACCTCGGGTCCGTCAGTCTGCTCCATGTATGTTCCTCCAGGTGGTCCACCTCCGGATACCATCCAGCTCCACAAGCCTCAATCACAATCAGTGTTGTCCATCGTCTACAACCAACACAATGTAGTACGGGAATTTTCTGTGCAGGGGTGAATATAACATTACTCAGAAGGGACCCCGAGTCCCCGAAGGTCTCCTAGAATTCATGAAAGATAAACCACAAAGGATAGTTACAATAAAAAAGTATCAATAGAAATTACATAGGTATATGCCCAAACATATACCTAAGTCATCAATTCTATTCCGGCTCCAACTCTCGATCCCAAGCACAACCTAGTCCAAATAGGAAAGATGTCAATCACACCGTTGGTAATGATTGCAATTTAAGACTCATCTCCAACAGGTATACTACTCCCGAATAATGGTGGAGATTATTAGATATATCCTCTGAATCATCAACTCTATCGAAACAACGTAGGATCCAAGTACAGAAGTCGTCGCTGCCGAACCCACGTATGATCCAAGTACATTAACCATTGCTGTCGAACCCACGTAGGATCCAGGTACAGTCGGCATCACTGCCGAACCCATGGAGGATCCAAGTACAATCTTCCTCAGTTCCAATCCCACGTAGGATCCATGTACAGTCTTCCTCATTGTCGAACCCATGAAGGATTCCAACACAGTAGTCGTCGCAGTCGCAGCCAGCTCTAGGTTTCCCACACACAGCGTGCTTGATCCTGGGAGGGTCCACTCCTCGAGTAAAGGGGTCGATACATCAACTATCACAAAGTCCGAAGTCGATGTATCCAAAAGTTCCTTCATGTCTATAGAAAATCAAAATGTCATATGGCATGTCAATGGGATGCATGGTTGGAGAGTTATTGGCTTTTCCATTCCAGGGACCCGGTTGGAAATATGCTCATTCAAAACCCGGCCATTTTCCGAAGTTGTCCAAAAATCACTTCGAGTATTGAAAAAGTAATGCCCTGTTAAAAGGGTCCCAATTCCATAGACAACGTGTCGATCGGACGTGTGGAACGGGCCCGTCCCCTTAAGCCCAAGGGGATGATGGGTCAGGTTAACTGAGTTTTGGTGGGTCCGACCCAGCAGGCATGTCTGACCATCCCAAAGAAACATGCGGTACTGCCCGAGGGGCGCGACCCAACCAGAAGAGGCGCGACCCAGACCAGAGTGGTACGACCCATCCCGGCGGGGGGCAGCCTGGCCCGGCGAGGCACGACCCGGCCCGACAAGGCACGGCTTGGTGGGGCCCGGCCCGGCCCCGCCAGGTGCGTCCCCGCTGGCTCGGCCCTAAGGCCAAGTGGTTCGAGGGGGGGCTTCCCGAACCGGCGGCGCCGCCCTCCCTAACCAGCCGGCCGAAGCCGACCAGCATCCTAGCATAAGCGGCCCGCTTGGGTGGGCCACGATTCGTCACGCGTGGCACCCTCCTGGCACTGTTTCTCTCCACTGCCCAGCTAGCACTTCTGCCTAAGCATTCCGCGAAGTTGTCTGTGGTTCCTCTCGCACAACTGGTGTGATGGCACCGGCTTCCTCCACTGCGGCCTGCCCCAGCCATGGATCTGTGTTCCCGGCATGGTGTGACGACGCCTTGCTTCCTCCTCCACAGCCCGCTTGGCCGCGACTTTTCTTTCTGTGTGTGAAAGCGGCCCTTGCGCCACCAGCCTCTTCCTTGTTCCGCATCTGGTCACCGATTCCAAAAGTAAACAAGATCCGGCAGAGGGTTTTCGGGCCGTGTTCGTTTGGCCCGCGCCCTCCATGTTAGGCGATAGAAATTGTTCAGAATAAACAATGATGTTCAACATCAAATAAGACACAATTTTAGTCAATTAAAATAGAACCTAACTCCCCCTACCTCTAATAACATTTTTTCATTGTAGACGCAGAAATCGATGTTGCTTTTTCAACGTCGGAGAAAGAACCGTTGTTGTTGGTGAGTTCTCTTCGTCTGTGTCTCCTCTCATGATGCGGAGGAAGAAAAGGATTGATGAAACGTGGAACGTTCTTCGCCGAGTCATTCTCCGTTGAAGGTGAGTGTTCTTCATCGGAGAAAATCTCCTTTCTTCATTGAGGAGATGAATACATCTCACCCTTCTCAAAATATTTCTCCCTCGCTCTCCATAACACATAGATTGCCCCAAAAATAAAATAAAAAGCCTATGCTATTATTTTATTATCACAAGAAATTTTAAAATTCAAAAAATCAAATCACTTAATTAATTAAGTGAAGAGGTTGAATTTATTAATTAGGGTGTGTTGGGAAAAAATTAAGAGGGAGAGAGGAAGAGGAAGGGATCCTCATAAATAAGGGGTATTCTCGTGAATTAAACATGGGATTTTAAAGGGGGTTTGAAAAGTGTTATGGGAGGTGAATGGTTGGGGCTCATGTGGGACCCACCACTCCCCCTCTCCATTATCCACACATGGGAAGGTGGGTTGGTGTGGGCCCCACCAATAAATTCCCATGGAAGAAATTAACTTCCAAATATATAAATAAAATTTCTCCAACAATTTTATTTATCTTCTTAACAAAACCCCAAATTTTAATTTTCACCCCGCATAAAACACAACATCGGTAAAGGTACCCTTGAGCAATTACAGGTGCTGCGAGTTCATCGGTGCCCTCAGATTTCAATTCCAAACACCAGTTCAAAAGATAGAAAAACCCACTCGTTTGTTCACTGAACGTACCCGAGATAAACTTTGGAAATTGATTCCGGGCACACCGGGCCTCAGAATGATGTGCCATCAGAATCCACAGACTCGTAAAATTCCAAAGTATATAATACAAAATATTCCTTCAAATTTTCAGTTCTTTACAAAAATACCTGAAAACAGTTTCTAGTAGCCTGCTATTGCAACTGCCCATCCCCCCTACCTTGATGTGCACACATCATTTCATGAAATGGGATCCTTCTATCATCCAGATCAGTAACAATATCAATCGACACACTACCACGAGACATAGGAGAGGAACTATGAGTATTCACCAAAACAACCTGATTCAGGATCGGTTCCACTTCATCATTCACCAGACCAACAAAACAGTTCCCATGCTCATTAATGCATGACTGATTCTCAGGATGTGACTTTCGCCCAGCTGATACCTTCACCCACCCATCAAAAACATCCGTTGAATCAGCCACCTGAATATCCATAATAGAATTTTCCGTCACTGTATAATTTTCTCCAACAAGATCCGCTACTTGATTTACCACATCCCCCATTTCTCATATGTTTAGAACCTCAAGGGATGAATTTTTATTCCCAATATATTGAACTGCAGCATTCAAATTTTCCACCAGACCTCCTGTATTGGACAATCCAAGATCACTCTTCAATCTTCCAAACACCACATCCACCATAGGGATTGATGGCACCCCCACTATCCTCACATCATCCACAAAACCACTATCAGTAGCCTTGCCGGCATTATCCCGAAGGCCTACCTCAGCTCTAGGTTCCACAACCATTGACCCTAGAGTAAATCCCACCACCCACTATTTTAGATTACTAGACTTTCTCCCACCATCACACATACAATTCACCAGTTTGTGCCCCAACTTCTTGCAAAATTCACTGAAACATACACACAACTCATATATGACCAATTGTTTGTATAGGAAATCATCACCAACAAAAATCCAAATAAAATCAACCGGTCTATGTGAGACATCAACTTCACCACATACCAGGGGTTCTATTAGATGAAATACCGATCTTGTTTAATTGTCCGAGCAGTGAAATATTCATACCAAGTTTCCAAACATGCAGATAACCGGGGGGTTTTGAAGGCTGAGGGGATGTTTGATGAATCTTACCCAGATGGTTGTCGCGGGAGAATCCTTATTCATGTGAAATTCATAGTTCCATTGAAGAAGAAAGAACCTGAGTCTTTTGAGAAGGCGAGGTGCTGAAGACCAGGCTTGGATAAAATGAAACACATTATATTAAAAATGATTACAACTTCATAAAAATTTTCAGTCAAATATAAAAATAATTCTTCTTAATTAAAACTAATCATGTAAAATCAATAATAAATATTACTAATCTAAAAAAACAAATTAACAATAAATTTAATGTATTACATAAATTCTTTAATATGATCTTTTTTAGATGGAAATATTAAAAAATTCTATATAAAAATCATAAAATTAAAAAATTTAGGAGAATAAGTGTCGTTGAGGAAAAGAGAAAAGTGGAGGAGGAGGATTGAGTGCGAAAAATCAGGCAGTGGGGAAATATATATAGGCTATATTTTTTTATTTGAAAATATGTGATGGTTCTATAGTCAAAAATAGTACCCACCATAAATAACTGTTTTAGTGCTGAAAAACTTATTTTCTATGTAACCCATGGGAAATATCATTCTGATGACTGTCTATTTATAGTGTGATTTAATTCCCATCACAAATAACTAACAATGTCATAAATTATTTTTGATCTGTCTCATACCAAAAAATAATCAACAGAATTCATATTTGTGGTTGGAAGAAAATCACATCACAAATAACAACACAGACTGAAAGAAAAAAGAATGGTAATATATTCATGTATCAAACTATCATTGTTAATGGACTATTTGTGAAGAGAGATGATCCCATCACAAATAGATCAACACAAACTCCCATTTTTATTTAGTTCTATAAGAACTATAGCCATCACCCATATCTCAAGCTAAGTTCTTTATGAAAAATATATACATGGAAATCATGCGGTCATAGAAGATGCTAAAAAAATTCCCTTAAGTTATTTTCTTCCATATCTTAATGTTGAAGACTACTACAGGTAGTTAAAGATCATGGGTCACATATTTTTTCCCATGTGATCTCAATAACTTGGACCTATATAAAATCACTTCATACCCCTATATCATGATGAAACCACATAAATCACCAAAGGAATCACATAACACTTTGTATGTGACTCCCTTATATAGAAATCTCGCGATGGGGGTACTCGTCAAACTATACCTCATCTGTGGAGAAAACTGGTGACAAATTTTCAACTTTACAAATGGTTTCCCATTCAAGTAAAATATATGTAATGGTTGTGGAAAACCTAGTGAAATAGGGTACAAAACACAAATAGTATCCTTACAACCGATGAAATATATGCTCATTTGTAACTCTCTAGTGTATATCTCAAGATTGAACTACCACACCATTAAATAGGTCTACTACAACACTTGCATTTGAGACAACATGTCCTAGAATGTAAATCTATATAATTAAAAATGTACACCTTGAGTGATTACATTAATGATGTTTACATTTTTGTTTGCTGTGGACCATCCTAAAATTTATTTTATTCTCCTCCTCTGACGTAAGTTAATCTAGGAAATCATTTTCCAAAACCACCAAGAATATATCTAATAAAGGCGTGAATATATAGTTCATGCTTCTCATGGACACTATTGGGGTGCTCATCACACCGACTGGAATCACCATGTATTCATAGTGACCGTAATGGAATACTAATGTCCTCATCGATATATCTTCATCATACACTCATAGTTGGTGATATCTTGGTCTGAGGTTAATCAAAGGTAACCATCATGCACCTCTCAAATGATTGTTGAGTTTATCGACCATCTTTGGTTAATTCATATTAAATATGGTCACCATGTTCAAGTGCTTATAATACACAAATAACCACAAGCTCCCATCATCCATCTTGGTGAAAAACACCGGGGCTACCTAAGGGGAAACACCAGGCCTCACAAATCCCTTTTCCGAAATTCCTCTAACTACACCCTTAGATAACAAGTTCAATCTGATATACTAATGAATATGTTAATACCATCATGGGATGTATGTTGTTTCCATAATTCTCTCTCTTGTAAGAGAGGTAATTCTCTCACGCACTCATGAAACAAGTCCTAATACTCATTTAACACCAAAGGGAACTAGTATTCCATTGCATCAACTACTCATTGAGACATTTTATTAAAATCATGTTTAGTAGTCTATAATGTACTATTTCATAGCTCATCCTACACTATAATGTTTTCCATTTAAACCCTAAAAGAATCCCAAATGTTATCATTGAGGTCACACTGTATTCTCCACATATAAAATCAACATAAGAATAAAATAATGATAGTTATTCAATACCTAAGAAGACATCATACTACCTCATTGATGCTAAAAATATGTCCCATACAATTATCACACTTCAAAGAGTAAGATTTCATTTTTGGTATAACTATGAAATATTTCGGTCACCTCTAGTTAGAGTCTTTAAGTTCAAGATTCAAACAAATGTCTTAATAAGAACGTATTTTTCCTACACTAGAGATATGGAATTCATGGAATGACTCACAAAATTATATATCAGTATTGCAGAAAATGTGGAAATTACATAGATTGTACTTCATGTAGAGGAATAAAAATGGTTTTAAGGTCTCAATTTAATCATCGGTTCATCACTACCAATGAGAAATGTCTTCTATAGGTAATTTAAACATTGGTTATTTAGATACATATATTACAAGCCCACATTGAACATCAGTTATAGAAACCCCGAAATTTAAAGTCCTCATGCAAATATTTTTATACAAGTTGTCTAGTTACCAATATGACAAAATACCTTTTAACATTGTTTTAGGATAACCAATGTGAATATATATTGGGGGAAATTTAAAATTATGATGACGTGCTATAAAAAATTGGAATCCCTCTTTCGTGGGATATTATATTTTCCTTCCACGTCAATTTTATGATAATTTTCATGAAAATATTTTTCAAATTTCATTTTTCACATTTGTTTTTAAAAACACAGATGTTTATAATGACTGGAAACATGTATGTTATTTTAAAATCATCGATTTGAATAGATCTAGTTCCTTAAATGATGTTAATAATTAGAGGAAATCAAAACAAATGGATTAAGAAGGGTTTGAAGGGGTACCATGATGTAGGGTGTTTCATTTTAACTAAAGGAAGGAAACTAACTAGAGGAATGACTACTCATAACCATGTAATTCAAAACAAATATGATCAGATGGTAGGGCTATGAGAATGGAATGTAAAACAAGGCATCCGGTCCTCGAATTCTTGTCGGGCACTAATCTATAGAGTGAAATTCATAATGAATAGTTTAGAGACATTATGTATCAAGGAATAGATGGTGGAGTAAGAGATATTGATGGAGTGAAAAGGTGTTACCTTGAATTTATTTACCATTATAGTGAATAAATTCATTGAATGACTATCAAAATAAATTCCAAAAGTGAGGATTTAGAAAGAGTATTAGAAAAAGATGTTTAAATGGATTCTAGTTAGGATGAAAGGGACTCTATCAACCAATAATATTTTAATTTTCAATTGGGATTCAATACATGGAATAACAACCTAGAGGAGTACATCCAACCATTGGACAATATAGCCACTCACGTTGAAGACTTAATCAAATAGTACACTACCATTGAAATTGAAACACGTCAATGGGTAATATACTAGGAGTGAGATTATAAAAATCTTCGCCTAGTTTCTAAAAAATTTGGGACTTACTTTTATGTTGAATTACCATCAGATTTGGAAATTCATGGTTTCCTTCTTTTTCTTAAACTATGATATTGAAAAAAATTACATTCGTTTATATAAAATTGAACATAGATTGAATTCTAAAATAAAGGTAATAATGGTGTATCATTCTAAATTACGAAATTCTTATGATGGTTGTAAGTGTAATATTAGTGTTTTAAAACCTGAAAATGTTCATGAAATGGTAAAAACAATAAAAAATCCACATATTTACTTGAAATACTTGGAAAATTACTGCAATATTATTATATATGTATTCATGGATTGATTTTCTATAACACATGTGGTGTGGTAAGAATGACTCAGTAAAAACTTCTTAATGTTTCAAAATCCTTTAATGGCATGTTTGGGGAGGAGGTCAATACTATGTAACAAATGATGGACTGCCCTCGAAATATAAAACAACGATAGTATATTTAAATTTTAAATTTAGGAATCAAAGACATGTAATTTTATATTTAGGTCTTCCCATGATAGATGTAGGCACATTTGTAGTGTTTTTAGACACTAAAACTTTTTGTAATGATTAAAAAAATAAAAAAATACCTAATATAGACATGGAATCTTGGGAAACCCACAACTATGTTACTCTTGATGTCTATACATAGAAAATTTGACAATTAAACATGTGGTGGGGTGAAAATTACTCATTAAAAACTTCTTAAATTTACAAAATCCATTAAAAACATTTGTCAAGAGCTCAAATCTAAGAAAAAGATGTCAAATTACACTAAAATATGAGGATAATGACTATAGATTTAGTTATGAAATATAGAAATGGATTACATGTCATTCTAAATTATGGTTTTCTAAGGATGGTCATAAATGCGTGGTTAGTGTTTTAAAACACTAAATTGTTCATGGAACACTCACAACAATAGATTACATCCTAAAATTGATGTTAAATTTATGGGGAACAACCACTATGTTATTTTTGAAATGTACACATAGGAAACACACCAATGTGTCTTGTGGTGTGGTCATAATTTCTTGGTATTATCTTATTAAAGGTATAAAAGGACTTATAAACTAGTATATGGGTGGTAAAAACCATGAAAATTATTTTATATTTCTATGAAATAAAGGGTCAATGACAGTAGATTGAATTTTGAAATGTATGAAGAGATGGATTTTCATTCAGAATTATTGTTTTTTTTATGATGGATGTAAATGTGTTTTTAGTGTTTTGAAACACTAAAATGAGGATGGGACAAACCAAACCATATAAAATGACAAAATATTGGTTTGGAATAATGGTACAACACCTGATTAGATATTTTAGAATTTATATGTTGACAAAAAATTATCTAAATGTGGTATTGTCGGAATTACTCAGTAAACATTTCATAATGATATAAAATCATTCAAAAATTGTTTTGTTTGGTCAAAACCTAGAAAATGTTATCAAATTTCTATAAAATCAGGGTGCAACTGTCATCGAGTGATCATTAAAATATAGTATCATAAATAATGTTAGTTCTATTTATGATTTTTCCATGATGGTCATAAACATTTTTTCTCTTTCATAAAACACTAAAATGTGTGTGCAATTGTAAAAATGTTAGAAATGAAATTATATTAGTGTGAATTAGTTGGAAAATCATTTCTGAATTATTTTTGAGGTGTATATTCTGACTACAAAACAATATGCTCTGTGGTGTGGACAGAATGTCTTGGTAAACACATATTAAATATTCAAAAGCCATTGAAAATACGTTTTGGGAATAAAATCATGTATAAGTACCTATAATTATACTAAAATTTGGGGACAATGATAGAAGAATGAATCGATAATTTATGTATCTAAACAAATATTATTTTGAATTACAGTTATCACGAGATGACCATAAATGATATTTTAATGTTTTAAAACAATAAAATGTGCATAGAATGGTCAACACAATGGAAATTACTTCAAATTGATGGTAAATTATTGTACAACCACCGTTGAGTTAATTTTAACTATATGCATAGACAACACATCAATGTGACATGCGGTGTGGTAAGAATGAATAAAAAACACTTCTTAAAGCTACACTACTATTTTTAATGAGACATCGGGGGTATAAACTATGAAAAGGATATGGGATTTCCTTTAAATCTGTGGACAATGACATTAGATTGAACTGTGAAATGCTAGAACTGATGGCACAACACACTGATTTACATTTTCTTGGGGATAGAGATAAATGTTTTTTCAATGTTTCAAATCCCTAAAACATGCATGTAATGGTCAAATTGTTTTAAAAATGATCTCAATTTAATTTTAAATCATATTAAAACCACATTAAATTATTTTGTAGGTATACTAATAGATAAAATGTTAATATATGTGTCTTGTGGGGAGAATTACTTGGTAAACTATACTAAATGGTTTAAAGCACTAAAAAATATGATATGAGGATCAAAACGCATAAAATGACGTTAGATATACCTATAATCAAGGTAAAATGACCATAGAGTAAACTATGAAATGTAGGAAGGAACGACATGTCATTCCAAAGAACAGTCTTCCTGTGATAGATGTAAAAGTGTTTTAGAACTTTTAAACACTAAAACATGCATGGAATGGTCAAAACCATAGAATAAATCCACATATTGACATGGAATCATAGGACAACCACACCTGATTTATTTTGGAAATATATAAAAATGTTGAGATATAAAAGACTGTAAATAATTTTAACATTTAAATTTCAATCACACCACACATCAATTTAAATATTAATTAATATATTTTCTAATCTATTTTCGGTTTCACCAATTGGATCATATTCTATATTGGCAGCTATATGTATTTAAAATTTTTTAAATTATATATTATATATTTTATGTTAATTTAGTTATGTTTGAATAATAAAAGAACAAATTCTATATGCATAATTATGAATATATTTTTTGTCTTTTCTATTTTATATCTCTTTTCATTAATATTATATTTCTCATTGTAGGTGGAAGATTCCAGTAATAGGTATGGATTGACCAGTACAAAACATGAAATTATTCATAAGGTATTTTTCATGGTTCATAGTTTCCATTTTATATTATAAAAATTCAATTATTCTATTTTAATTCTTCTTTATTTTGTTTTTTAATTTTTAGTATTATTTTTTGTTATAATTGAGGATATGACATTGTTGGTTTCAGATGTTGAGATGATATTGATGTAGATGGATGCAGCAGGGGTCATGAAATGGATATATATAGGGTATTGGTTTTTAGTAGACATATTTTATATGTATATATTGAGGATTGAGGTATTGGTCAATAAATGTATGGGTTGACTGAGCATTAGGTTATGCTGAGTTTTAGTTTTTTAGTATGAATATGGATATATGATTTTTGTATGACGGATTTAATATACATACATGTTTTACTTTATTTCCTATAAGTTTTTTATATTAATAGTTATTATTAAATAATTTATATAAAAAAAATTAGTGGGGCATTTTATTAACCACAGCTAAGTACATCAATTAAAATATGTTTAGAATTAGTAATTGTTTATTACTTCTAAATAAAAAAATTCAAATATGGTTATTTATGGTTAGTTTCATTTTATTTATATTATTATGGGGTATTTTTTCTAAGAAATCAATAATTAAATAAATATGAATCCTTGTATAAATTCACCAAAAACGTTCATGAAATTATAGAACAAACGGATAAATAAAATTCTTCCATGAAAAATGAAACTATTATAATACTGGTACTATATTATTTTGTGTGGGTTTGAACAAACACTAGTTCATGAAAAAAAATCCCATACTAGCCTTATATTATTCAGTGTATGAATGAAATGGAATCAAAAAAAATTCTTATATGATTCATGTACTAATGTTCTTTTAATAGCCAATATCTACAAGAAATGATTCAATACAGAGGTGATCAGGGTTCTTGTTTAGGGATATGTAAGTCCCAAAACCAAATCTAAAGTCTATGAGATGAAATAAAAACTCATATCCCTTTACACTATTTCATAAAATGTTTAACCAATATCATATAATCTAGTCCTATGGTAAAACTGACTCCATCAATACCACTCTATCATCACCCAACCAGTTGGGGTCTATTCCATAACTTCCCCATGCCTGCCACTAATAGGTCAAATGACAGTGATTAGCACAGAGTAGTAATATTGTAAACATGAGAGGAATTAACCAAATATACATGTACACATACACATATCAAATTAAATACAATATTTAAATGTTAAACAAAAAGTATAAAAGCGTTAATGAATCTATAATACCACAATTAGAGTACTAAACTAATGTAATAAAAGCAATAAAAGAGGTAAATACGAGTCCAAAAAAATGGTAAAGAGTCCAACATGATTAGAAGTAATGGAATAATATCAAATAAAGTTTCTCAAAAATCACCTTTTCATTCATTCTCATACTATGCTCCATGAGATCGATATCCTCCTTGGATGCCATCAAAAGGTCCAACATTATCAAAATAAAAATCACATGCGAGATGATCCCATGAGGGGTTGAGTAAAAAATAAATTGTTGGCTACCTATAATGATTATGTATAATGAATAAATATCAGTATGTTCATAATATAAATAATGATATATACTTAGATAAAAACTATGATATAAAAAAATCATGCCTCCATGAGGTGATAACCAATCGACAAGTAATATAATTTTTCCTGACGTAATTATCATTATATGTGATTAAACCCCATGATTCATTCAATCAATTAATACACATGGAAATAAATTCATGATAATTATACCCTACCAAAGAGAAATCATGGGTCATTGAAGGCCTCGATACACAAATTGGGGTTCACACCTAGGATCACTGAGAGACACCAAAGACACAATCCAAAACAACCCGCTATGAACGGGAAAATACAAAAACGGTACAAAAACCCTATTGAAATGGTTTTTTAGATGGTGGATCACCACCTCATTCAATAGTTCACAATGATTCAATAACAACCATATTGGGTATAAGATGAAATGATATGGGATCCCACTCTGGTCTCAGGGAGATAAACCACAAAATCAATCTGAGACTCATCATCTAAAGGATACCACAATCCATCTAAGTGGATGTAATTTTAGATTTTAACCTCAAGGGGATGGGACATGGCAACATAATCAATTATTATTAGTATAATACTGAATAAATTAAAGGATTTAAGGACCCTCAATGTGGGATACACGATCTGTACTAGGTTGTACACTGTGTATCTAGACATCCCCTAGTCTACCTATGTGGTGCTTTCCCACATGAGATATAAATATATATATAACACATATAAATAAGTATACATAATATGTAGGGGTATAATGATACTGTTCTTGTAATTTCTATCAATTCATGTCTTCCCTCCTCTATTACTATTTATCATCCCATGCACACATGGATGTGTCCATGTATACTTAGTTGTCTCTATGTAAAACCTCATGTAAACCTAGAAATATCGGTTTACCCCACTCAGAAAATGAATGTGATCCCATTAACATACATTCCAATCAACTAGTATGGTTCACAAAATGTTTGACATATTTCACGCAACGTGTGATCTTTCTCTTCAATGCATAAATGATAGAGCAGCAAAGAGTGTCCAACAAAACATTTAATTTTGAGTGACATATTGGATATCAGTGTATTTTACTAAACCCATGAGTTTCTCTTCATGTAAATATATGGAAATACCATCAAATCCACTAATTTAGGACATTAACAATAGATTTGTGGATTACTGGCCACACCATCACCTACTCACTAGATTTCAACCACCGTAAATGATCGACATCACACCCCAATTGTTTGTGATGTTGTACGCCACTTGAGGAAATGAGATAGCTCTAAATTACTATGATATACCTATATTCATCATCTAATGTGTAAAATAATCAATCATACACACAATTGAAATTCATACTCATTGTATTGATCCATTGTATTTATGATTGAAAACACATCAATCAAATACTTAGTATTTATCAAACCACGGGTGAAAAAGAATTCATGTGATAAATGTGGTATAAAACATGGGATAAATCCATAAAAAACGTGATGACTAAAGCTTGTACATTATTCAATGATCCATTATCAATTTTACAATAATATAGCAGAATGATGAGGTATTATCCAATAATGAAAAAAGAAATTAATCTAAAATAAATCTACTACCATTGTGTGAAATAATTCTTGACAATTTAATTTATCTGAAATCAGTAAGGTTATGAAATGGGTTGAAAATTCAAAAATTCAACATCGTACATTGTGCTTGGTTTGAAAACTAAAGAAAAATAGATTATGTTTTTCTATTTGGTGAGTTCAATGTAATATATTTACGCATGATCCTTTGTCGGATCTTGATATTAGGTCATCTTCTAATGATCCTCCAATTGATCCTCCCAATCTCTAGGATATGAGTCTCACCAAACAAACTTAGGTATAACTATATATTTAGAGAATAAATGTGTAATGATTTTAATAAATTTAATTAAATAAAATAAATAAAATAATTTTATTAATTTCACATGTCACTATACTTTACCAACACTCTGGATGGCGAAAATGATTATGTTATGCCTTGTGTAAAGCCCATGTACTATACTCAATGGAGGAATTAAAATTCTAATATAAGGTTCCATTTGAGAGTAATTCCAATTTTTCTAGATAACCACACACACCTGATATGATTATTTTTAATATTAATAAAATCTAATTTATGAAATCACTAGAGCTTAGAATCTGACAATGTCTCAACACCTAGCTCAAAAAATAATTCATAAATTTATCTACACTAATACAGGCTAGAATTAGTGTCTATAAAAAAACATCCATGCATTATTGAATTGGATCTTCATGAATCATATATATAGGATTGGGCTCTATATGTTTCTTCCATATTGTCCGTCTTCATTCCATATTGATATAATTCATGCATTCACATACATTGAAAACAAATAAAACACCAATATAAATATGTTTCTTTAGATAAATTTAATGTAATTGATATATTGTTGGGAGAAGGTGAAGATTACATATGATCATGTAGAGGGGAAATGGATTTTTGTTTTGGTGTTTGATAGAACAAAAATTTAAATTGATGGATGTATCTGTCTATAAATAGACTACCACAATAAAATAGAAGTTCATTGAATGTTGTAGGGGCATTGTGAGTGGGATGTTGATAGAAAATAAGTTTCAAGAAATTATTCATCAATGAGTATGTGTAGAATTGAATGCATAATCACATATTGTGATGATATTTAGCACACATAATGTCTCATTTCAATTAGGGTATATTTATTTAAAAAAACTACAGGTATATCACAAGGAGTATAGCTTAACGGAACATATCATCATTTTTTTATGTGGGAAGAACCAAAGGTGTCATAATTTTATATCCCTAGATAACAATTTTTATATACATGTAAAATTAATAGATAATACATGTCAGGTCTAATAAATAAGATATGATGTCTTTGATATTTTTCATTGATAATGATAAATCACATACGCTAGGTTATTAAAATATGATTTCTATCATCATGTTAAAACTACTATACAATAGTAAATACACACATATCATCTCAAGATAAAATTGACTTATAATGTATATTTAATTTATATTACCATTTTATACACTATATTCACATTTTATCGATGTGATATAACTATTTGAATAAATATTGTATTATGATAAAATTTCTTAATGAAATTAGACAATACAATACATTTAATGCAATTATAAGGATTTTTTTGTGGTTTGGTATTTATTTCGTATAATTAACTATATAAAGGTTTTGTTGAAGGGGTAGGAGTGGAGATTGCATCAATTTCTCTATGAGAGACATAGTATATAAAATTATTGTGACCTCTATACAATATATGGATTATATATAAACATCTGTATTAAATATTGATTCTCAATTTCACCTATAGAATTGATGTCCCCTAGTTTTAGAAGATGCATGAGTACCACAAAATAGTGATATATGAGGTACCCCTTAGTGGGATATGAAATTGGTATTAATATATGAGATTAGTTCCACATCAATAAACAATAAATTATCTTCAATTATTTGTGTGTTATATATAGGTTTTGTTATCCCCCATAGATTAAATTAAAAAACATAATAGGAATAATGGATGTTATGGTTGTTGGATAGTGTGGATTTTAAGGTTCATGGGAATTATTAGAAATAATTCATATATTGAGAAAAATAACCATTTTTGAGATGGTAATGGTCACAATGACTTCAAAATTACAATAAGATTATCAATCCACTAATCATATCTATATTTTCTTAGTTTTCCCATTCTTGTTCAATTATGATATGATATATCATTACATAGTTATCTTTTTTTTTTCTGGAATCCAATTAGTCATTTTTAAACATTCTTATATATATGACTCATTTCACACATATATTGTGTTTATGTTGATGAATAACAATTTCGAGGTGACCTCTATTTACTTAGAGTATTTAGAGAAGTTTTATAGTGGTGTTTTATAGAAATAAATATTGTTATATATTGTTCTAATAGTATTTTTTATAGGATTATGTTTTATATCATCATAAGACCATCATGATTGAGGATATTTTTCTTTAGAATATTCCAATATTATAGGTGTTTATATTTTGAATATTCTTTTAGGTGTTGGATTTATTATCAGGTATAATATTGTACAATTATCTGATATATTAAAAATTACACCGTTTTTTTCATGCACCCAAATACTCATACCCCTTTGTGGTAGGTAGTGAAGAATTAGATAATGACTAATAGATACTTTATCTATTTTTCTATGTGTGGAAGACTAGTAGAAATTGTATATAATCCACAAAAGGTATGAATTACCATTAATTGATATGTTAATGGATAATTTATAAGATAAGACCAATGATCCACTATATAAATTAAATTAATAGTCATTACTTATATAAAAACTCAATATCATTAAACCTAAAGAAACTAAATATACCAAAATAATCCTTGGTTGAGACCATGAAATCTAGTAACTCATGAATAACACAATGAGATTCCAATGTACATCTCCATATAAAACTCATGAAAACTGAAAAATGGTTTATATATATAGTGTGGAAATAAGTATAATTGGTTTCGAAATCCCCAAAACAACTCTTACAAATTGGTAAAAACCCATCATATACTCTAGTGAATGATAAATGATTCAAAATTGTTATCTAAAAAGTAAAATTCTAGACTAATCATTCAATACATTGATAACCAAGAAATATATACAAGTAAGAAAATCTATATCCAATAATATAAGCATGAATCCTAGATGAATTTGATATCCCAGATAGTATATCACTATCAAACAGAAATTCCAATCATGATTTTTCAAAATACCATACATAGGACATAATGAATCCCATGAATACATATCTCATCTGATCACTAATCATATACATCTTTGTCAAAACCGTGTCTGATCCAGAAAAATAATCATAAAAGATACAATAACAATTGGATCATGCATTTCATTTCAATACACTAAATCCTAGGAATGGAAACCCATGATAAGTCATATCCCCCATAAAATAATACATGTTTGTCTTATACGATTATTCATGTACAACCTATATATAAAATTAATGTATATCTAGTTCTACCAAATCACAAATAAGAATATTCCATATATCTTAATCAATTACATCATATATATTCCTATACATCCTGTTACTCTAAAAGGAGAGTGGAAAAGAGGAAGATAGTTTTCATCTATTTGCCCAAGAACACTTTTTTTGGGTAATACACCAATACCCAAAACATTTGGGAATCAATGGCTACTAAATTTTTTAGAATTATTATAAGTAATAAGATAATTTAATGAGAATTTCAATTAAAACCAGAATATGGGTAACTAGATATACATAAAATGAAACTATATCTCTCATCTAATATGAGAACACGATTTTACAAGTATAGTCTAGAAATGAGTCCTCATATAATAAAAAAATAACACATATTCAATATCACTAACATTTTCCCATTAATAATTAAAAATTAACATTCACTCATTTAACCCCATTACAAATTTCTGGTTATTCTACCTCACTTCACAATATGAGAACATTGAATCCTAATATATATTAAAATTCTAGAATTAACTACCTTGATCATTGAGATTTCATCTAACTAAAGCTTGTTGATCAGTAAACTATAATTCATTATGTCCATCTTGCAATCCCAAAACCACATGTTTATCATTAATACATATATAATTCCATATTATTTACTACTCTAATAACAATTCTAAGCTTCAAAAACCAATTATTAAATTTTATGGCATAAAAAAATACCTCATGTTGGTAAAAATCATAAAAAACCCATCTGAAAACATATCATTTAAAAATAAATCACCCAGAAATAACTAATGATTAATCACAACTATTAAAACATTTCTAATAATGACTATGTAATCCATATAAAGATTTCGGATACCTACCTATATCCATCCATCTCAAATACTAACAACCACTCTAGCCCTTTGAAACATGTACATTTCCTTCTAAATAAGAAAAAAAATAGATTTATAATAACAACATCATATAAATACCATAATAGAGAATTTGTTCATGGAAATTAATTATTTTCATCACAAAAAACCATTAGGAAACTAAGCCCATAATATCATGGAATATAATACATTTTCAAAGGAATTGTATTCCTTTATAAAAAAAATATAATTCTCAAAAAAATATTTAATAAAAGGTAATTAACTAATTAATTATTCATAGGTTTTTGAATCATGAGTCATATGACCAATATATTTACTTCCCTAGAAATAAAAAAATGAAATGACTTATATAGTATAAGCATAATACATAAATTTCTTGATTTGAATAAATGAAATTTATAGACCCCTTTTAAAACTATTTTCATCATTCCATAATTATTATTTTTAATAAATTATCAGAATATTAACAATACTAAATGAAATAAATAAAAAAATAGATAGTGCGCCATATAAAAAATAAAGAGGAATCTATAAAGAAGAATCTAAACATAGGATCACACCACCCTTCAATTTCACATTGAATTATGTATATTATACATTGAATGTTGATTCTAAGTTTATCAATATAAGATAATGTGTGATATTCACACACATAGACATAAATAATGGAAATGAAAATAATCTATTACCTCAATTATAAATTCCATATTTTCTAATTAAATTAAGGAATAGTGATAAACTGTTAATCATGTTGATTGATACCACTATCTTCGCATTATAGATTATAAACAACAAATTATAATATCCACCCAAAAGAGGTCCTCAATAAGGAAAGATAATAATTAATGGTGAAGTGAAGATAAGTAAAGACTACCTTGATCTAAAACAATTCAATCTAATGATCAATATTGTCTAAATATTCAACAAAATTACTAAAAAGAGGTAATATGGATAAGAAAAATCTAATGTTTGAGGAATGTTATTGATAATAAAATAATGGCTTTATTATCCCACTATTCGTAAAGGATTTTTAGTTGCCTGTAGCATAGTGTAGTGATTCCAATCATGCCCTAGGATCCTCTTATAAAAGGGAGTAATAAATCGTCACCATTTGAAATGACATAAACACTAAGCATCTAAAATTGTTTATAACCATATATAAAAACATGAAATGGAATTAATTTTTGAACCACGGGATGAGTTATGTAATTTTAAAGAATAATCATTCCACCATTACCTCAAGCATGGATAAATTGAAAACACATTTACGTTTTGAAATTTATCATCAAAGGACATTAAATATATGACTCCATCCCCTAACTGTTCTCGAGTTCACCTCATATAAGAACTAAAATAACCAACAACATGGAATGTTGGTATCCTTAATTCCCATAAGGAGACCTTCTAAACTCATCACAACAACACGTCAACATCCCTGGGTATTTTTCATTTATTTTTTCCAATAGGTATACGTTTAATATAACATAGTGATGATACACCCTCCACTATATGAAAGAGACCATCTCAATATCCCACATGGGAAATATCCTTGGTAGTACAACCAATTAAATGGCTTTCATAACCATTCTAATCATGTTGGGGGACTAGTAGCCAAAAATGATTCACATAAAGAACGCGACCTCAAATAGACCATCGCATAAATTCTATTCTCTCTTTCTATGAATCCAAAAAACACAAAATGGCCATCACCACACACTGTGAATATAAATGTTAGACCTATAAATGTAAAAGAACACAATTATCACCTAATAAATAACTCCATACAACATATATAATCTTCAATGACTAAGGAAAATAGTAAGGGATGGATTCTTGAAAACAATGACTATATATTATTATTTTTATTGGGATAAAAGGTTGTTTCATTGTCGATTCAGTTAAAATCTCTCATGTTTGTGATATTTCATCCATATACTAGTCACTATCAGCTAGAACATTTGATTCATTCTTGGGGTGGAACAATCATGATAATTTTTAACATATTATGTGTTCTGATTATTATGTTCTTATCAGTTAGGCTAAATATATGAATTATTTTTTTACTATATAATAGAAATAATAGAATCAAATTGAACATTAATTCAAATCATTGAGGGGAAATTAATTCCATTGGGTCAATATAAATTACATTATAATTAGTATCCATAATATAAAAGTATTATTTAATATATCTAAATAATGCTCAAGTCTCTTATACGTGAAATAATTGTATATTTGAATTGAATTTTATAGTCACAATGTTTTTCCTATTTTGTAATAATAATAACTATTTTTTGGATTTTAATTTCACTTCATTGATTACCTAATCAGATTTCATGTTATGGTATAGTTAATATTATTTTTTGTTCATATATATATATATATCTTAATTTATCTATTATTTTATTTTTATTAGATTACTCAAAAAAATTAAATTCACGAGGAAATAAAAATATTATTATTATCCCCTCATGATAACATAATGAATATCCCAAAAAATATTTATATATTTTAATATCTTTTATAAGATTTATTCTTATTTTGATTCAACAAATAATTGATATTTCCCTGTATATTTTATTATATATTATTTTTATGAAATCTTATTCATGAACGTTAATATATTAAAAATGATACTAAATTGTGTTAATTAACACATCAATATATATTTGGAATTACATATTTTGATATTTTTTTTAACAAAACAATAATTCATTGAAATATATTATTTATTCGTTTCAATATCAACATTTATATTGTACATCAACAAATTTCTACGTATCATTTAGAGTATAAAATCATGGATCATTGAAAAATGGGTTAAATAATTTGTTTCACAGAACATATAATTTTATTCTATTAATGTGATATATATATATGTAAATGGAACCCAGAAAATGTTTTTCTTCATATTTTCTATTTTGTTCACTTTAGACCTTGTAATTCATCCAAAAAACGTATCATCACTATGTTATTTAAATTCTATAAATTACAATTAGTTATATTATATGAATATGGTTCCCTTTAGGGAATAATTTTTTATCTATTTTTTTAAATAGGACATGTTTATTTTCATACCATAAAATATATAAATTAAATTCTCAATATTATATCATATTCAACATCATCTCATATCATCTTTGTATATTTAATATATTTATTCTAAAACATCAATAGTAATGTATTTTAATTAGATGATTCTCTTGGGAAATGCTTCTCCACATATCATCTCCCCAGAACATAATAGAATTATCACCACATAACCATCATTAATGGGGGGATCATCAAAAAATAATAAATTTTTTTATTTCGATATAACCTCTCTTAATATCATTATTTTCATATGCCCATGTTCTTATTTTCTTGTCTCAAATTTATAAATGAAAATATATATATATATATATAGAAAACGGGATTCATATTTTTCTCAATAATTAACTCCATTAATTATATATGTATTTTAAATCATACCATCATCTAGATTATAATTATTTCAACTTCAAAAAAAATTCTATTACATAGACGTCATTAAAATTTACTATATTCTAATAAAAGAATATATCTAAAAATTAATTTTTATTCACCGTCATATTCTCATAATTATTCTATATCAATTTCAATTGTTTTTTTCCACCTTGTAAATATATACAAATAACCCCCATATAGTAATTGGAAATATTCATGAGAATACCTCTTTGTAAATTTTGTTTCATAAATATCCCAAAAATAAGTAATTTCTCTTCATTTTTCTTCTTATTCAATAAGTTTAATTCTAGTACGCACTATAATTTCTAAGTTCATATATATTTTATGAATCAAATCTATGTACAAATTATATGAATTTATTAATGTATAGTGATTTTTCCAATAATTCAATATTTTGATGATGTATACATTAATGAAGGGAAATAAATTCCAACATATAATTACATTGGTAATGTACCAATCCAAAGATACTATAATTTCATCCAATATGGACCCATTATTCTGTCATGGTTTTTATTTTTTTATGATATGGTCTATACATCCAGTTGGAGAAGTCATTTGATGATAATGTATTGTGTAATTAATGTAATTTTTTGACTAATTCCTTACCAAATAAAATATAGGATCAAAAATTCTGACAAACAAGGGGAACAATTTAATCATTGGAATGTTGAATTGGAAATCTATCTACTACCATATATATCATCCTAGACATTATCATAATAATAATGTAAAATTTGGGTTTTAATGTCCCTTATGATTTTCTTTTCCTCAAGATATGGTTCATTCCTCCCTTGTGAATGTCTTTTTGATGGGTAGGGTATCAATAAAAACATAGATTGTTTTTTATATCAATCATATTGGATGGGGTATAACCAAATTATTGTAAATATCATGATGCATATACATAAATGAATTCTTGGTGGGAATATTCAACATGTCAATTGAATCTATTTATCACTAGAGGTAGGTAAAGATGGCACCTCAGCTCTCCACGTCCGTCTGTCACCTCCGGGTACCATCTCATTGTGATGTCCACCTCTAAGTACCATCTCTTCGTGAAGTCCACCTCTGGGTACTATCCAGCTCTACAAGCCTCAACCACGATCAGTGTTGTCCGTCGTCTGCATCCAACACAACGAGGTGCGAGCATAGCCCATGCAGGGGTGAGTATAATGATAATCAGTAAGGACCCTTATACCCTCAAGGTCTCACTAAATCCAACAAGGATAACCACAAAGATGGATCTCAACCGATAGCCCTTACTTAGGTATAAGCCCATACTTATACATAAGTTATCACGAAACCCATCTCAATCACGAGGAAAAACAAAGGTTATTGAAATCTACAGATAAACACTACTTAGGTATATGCCCATACATATACATAAGTTCTCAAGTTACCCATATCAATCATGAGAAAAATAGAAAGATCATTGACTCAGCTCATACGAGGATTTTCATTATCGAAACCACAACTGCTGGAAAACTCCTCCTTTGTCGAGTACAGTAGCCATGTCACGACTCTGTGGTGCTACTCACTAAGCATAGACTGCTGAATTACTCCTCAAGTCCAGAACCGTGGGTCTGCTGCCAAATGTCAGGCACTCCGTCCGTTGTGGGTCTTCCGCCGAATACCGGGCGCTCCCCCTAATAGCCTACAGGGGTAATCCTTATGTCGAGTACCGCAGGTCTGCTGCCAACTACCAGGCACTCCGTCTGCTGTGGGTCTGCTGCCAAATACTAGGCGCTCCGTCCACTGGGAAAATCGAGTCACTCCGACTCGAATCGGTCAAGCAGTCATCAGTTCTATAGCTAAAAGTTCTCCATACTTTGTACGCTCATCTCTAGGAGGATCTTCTCCTTGCTCTATTGGTCTATACTCCATGTATAAAAAAGTCTTATTAAGAAGTATCACAAAGGACTGCCTCTTCATAGGGGTCTCAACGCAACAGACATCGCTTCAATCGGGCATCCGGGCTATGAGTTATTAGCTTTTTTGTCTCGGGGGGCCCGGTTGGTTTCGTGTATGAACCAACCTGACCATATCTTCACTGTACCCCGATCTCTCATCGTATATACCGTTTCTAAAGGTGATTACCAACGCCGCTGACGGTTCGTCCAATGAACATCCGGTCTGAGAGTTATTGGCTTTTCCGTTTTAGGGGCCCAGTTGGATTTGGGGTACAATCCAACCCGAACATACTCCAACTACATCCAAATATCAGGTGAAGTATACCAAAATAACTGTCTCACCAAGAAGAATATAACAAAGTCTACGACAAGTCAATCGGATGTCCGTAGCTCAAGTTATAAGTGTTTCTACTCCGAGGGCGTTGGTTTTGGGTTCGAACCAACCCGGACATACTCAATCTTTGCCGAAACCTTGATTCTAATATACAAAAACGAACTTCTCGATCCATGGAATCCTTCACAAATTACGGTGCATTGATCGGAGTTCCGTAGCTGAAGATATGGCCATTTAACTAAGAACGGTCCAAAAATAGGGGGTCTAGGCCCGGTCCGTCCCGGCCCAATACACCCAGGGTCGGCCCGAACATGGTCTACCTAACCCGGGTCTGGGTCCGGCCCAGTTGGGCGCGGCCTGGCTCGGAATCCGGCCGCGGATCCGCACTGGCCGAGCGGGACGAAAGGGGCACGATCCCCTTTTCTAGAAAAGGTGGACCCAGCGGGGTCCACCCTAGCAGTAGGTTGGGGGGGTTATACCCCCGGTTGTCTGGGTAATGGCCGACCATTACGGATAGCAGGTTTGTGAGGCATCGTGGGACACAGAGGGGGTCCCGCCTCCTAGAGTCATCGGCGGCTAGCTCGGTCGGCCTCCCCTGCTGGTCCTTCATGGCTCGTCTCTCCGGCGCGGCGCGATAGCGCCGTGCCCCTCCTTCGCAGCCTGCTCTTAGCCACGGCCTTCTTCGGCCTCACTGGTGCGGCGTGACGACGCCACACACCTCTACCGCGGCCCGCTCTGGCTGCGGTCCTCTTCATCTCCACACGGTGCAACGAAACCACGCTGCCTTCACCATGACCTTGCATGGTCGTGGGTCCCTTCCTATCACCGGACGGTGCGACGGCACCGTGCACCTCCGCTTCCAACTTCAACAAATATCCACAAAGAAGAGGGGGGGGGGAATCGGTTGTGTCCGTGTGGTCTGATCTCCTCCCGTTACAACGATTTCATGTGGGAAATTCCTTATGCAACGAAGAACGATCATAAAGTCTTGAACAAGAAAAATAACCCCTACCTCACAAAGACATCGCACATCATCGAGCCGCGGAAATAGCCAAGCGTTACGATAATCGGACATCGCGGAAGATCGGTGGCGATTCTGTTGATGTCAGAGGAAGAGTCATCATTGATGGCTACTTTTCCCGCTGTGGTGTCTCCTATCGTGACACATATAAGGAAGATGAGAAGGCACATCATCGATGACTTTGCATTCTTCATCATATGCGTTCTTTGTCGGAGGCGTTCTTCTTTGGATATGTGTTTTTCTTCATCAAGAACGTTCTATGTTGGAAAGAGGGAGCTCTTCAAAATTCTCCATCAATTTCACAGACAAAATTTTCCTAAAAAAATATTAAAATGAGGTTTCCTCCATTTTAACAACATGTCAAGCAAATAAAAACAATTCAATCCATGAGATGACACCACACATTAATTAATGAAGTAATAAATTAATGTGTTCGTATTCCTTAAGAGAGGGAGGGGGAGAGGCTCCACATAATTAATGTAAGGTGTTGTCAAATATAATAAATGGAAGGGAAGATTAATGAGGTTAATGGGAGTTATGGGGAGGTGAAGATTTAGGGGTTCATGTGGGTCCCACACCACTAAACCCTCCCATATGAGGTTAGGTGGGTGTGGGTCCCATATATAACTCTCCCTTTGTAGGAAAAAAACCACCTTCCATAGATAAAATTTGTACACAACAAATTTTATCTATTTTATTCTAAACTCCCATTTATTAAACATCAACCAGATCAAAATGCAACTATGACAAAGGTCCCCCTAAGAAATTATTGATGTGGTGAGTTCATCGGTGCCCTCAGATTTCAATTCCAAGCACCGGTTCAAAAGATACAAAAACCCAATCGTTCATTCACTAAACGTACTCGAGCTAAACTTCGAAAATTGATTCCAGGCACACCGGGCCTCAGAATCAGGGGCCGTCAGAAACTGGGCAAACATAAAATTCCGAAGAAATTAAAAAAAATTCTTCGAAATTTCTGGGTCTTTACAGGTAACTATTATATATGGGGAAATATTGTTATAATAGGTTATCCAAAAATTAGTCACCAGTATTGAAAGAAAAAATAGCCCCCTATGGAATAAAAAACCATTCCACATATATGACATATGTCTATTAGTGTAAATTTCTACTCAGATCACAAGTGAGGACAATGGTAATTGACAACCTTTCTTAAATTGAAATATGAATATTAGTTCATAGTTAGAGTAAAAACAACATAACACGCATGATAATTTATAATAATGTAGACCTATATCATCTCAAATTTTTTAATTTTTTAACAAGAGATTAATAAGAATAATACGATTAGTCTTGTTCATGTGTGTCGTAATCGTATATACTAAATTATTTCTCTTATAGTTTTGAGGATTATGAATAAAAATTAATCTCTATGTATAGTTAGATATTTATACATATAGTGGAAGTGTCCCATGAGTAACAGTTTTCTTATTATGCACTTTCTTCTCGTTTTCATAGATAACGAATCTTATAATAAAATAGGTAATATAATTATTCTTGAAAGGTCACCAAAAGTAGAATAAATATAATGATGTGTCATCTTGAAACGAGAATTTGTTTGTTATCCTTATGACTAGTACACATTCATAAGTTTCCCATTTATTCAAAAATGAACTATGAGACCTCATTGTACACATAAAAATTGGTTATATCCTATAACAAACCTATGAGAATATATTAAATAATTATACAATTACTACAATATTGTTGGAATTCATTACTCCGTTAATAATTTTTGATTCAAAATCAATACGGTGTAGAGGTGACTCATTATGATCCACAATTACATCCTGAAAATGTTCACCAATTAAAGAAATTAAACTTAATTTTCTCTTCAATATAATTAAATTAATATTTTTTATCTTAAATATTTAGTAACTATTCCATAAAAATATTTTCAATGATCACATATTCATTGATCTTGTATACAACACTTCATTATGTTCAATTAATTTGGAGTGATGATGTATTTTTCGTATTCTGTAATAGGTGGACACTATAAATCTCTTTGAAAATGTGAAAATCCTTATTAAATTCAATCTATAAGCCATATTATTCAATTAAATATAATAGGTAACAAAATTATTCTCATCAACACTGTGATATAATGAACTATATTCCACTACTAGATTATATCCCATAATTAAAATACATGGACCTATAGAATATGCATCTAGGTAAACATCAAAATCATCAACCATGCATGGTAAAATATGAAAATGATTAAAAGATAACATAATCTTAAAATTTTGAAATTCTATTCAACAATAGTTATACAATATTAAAATATATCACCTCTTCATACATACTATTAACTGAGAAGAAATAAACAATATGTAAGTGAAGAATAATTTGTATTACCACCCATGTTAGAGAAAACATTTTAACAGGAATGAAATTATATGTATATTATATGAGATTACATAATCTTTATTAGTTCGGAATAACAAAGTATGACCATTAAAAAATGAATGTTTAACCAAACACAGTAAATCTAAAATGATTTTTTTGATAATTTATCATATTATAGGTTTAGAAATGAAGTTCAAAATAAATTATAATGATGTTATAAATTAGTTTCACAAGATTTAAAATAAATATTGATATCATCTATATAGAAAATAATGAAGGAGTCTAATATTGGATGAATAATTCCATTTATCAAATAAATAAATATGGTATGATCCTTAGTTATCTATACTGTAATGAACATACTCTAAAAATACATGTATCTATACTATAAGGTTCTCCAAAATTGTACTCTATTATATAACATTTCTTTTGATAACAAAACATTGGATGGAATCTTGAAAACATATTTATAATTACTAATGAAAAATAAAATGTTTTAAATATGTTAAAAGGTATTTAAATCATAGTTGTTCCCAAATTTACTTTCCAATATGGTACATATTGTTGAACACTTCAATAAAACTTCTTGGAAAAAAATGTCATAGGGACCCATGGTGGTCTACTCAGCGAAATGATCCCAAATAATTTATCATCAATTAAAAGAATCATCTTCACTATCTTAAATATATAATATCTGTTAATAGTCAAGGAGTTTTGCATGACCTCCCCGTGGAAGGCCCTTTTTGCACCTTGGCCAGGAGGGGGCAACGACTCTTCTCATCCTCTGAGATTTGATCCTTCTGCAATCCCTAACATCTAGAGATTGGGGTATGCCCTATGGTTCTGAATCAGGTGAATGGTGAGCTCCCCATCCCGATGTCATCTTTAGAGTTTGTGAAGGCGGTGTCACAGATGGATCTATTCCTTGTTGCATGATTTGTTAAGAATCAACCATTATTTTCCATTTTTCATAGGTTCATTTTCTCCTCCTGGAAGCTACATGCACAGGCGCATGTAGGGATTTTAGATTTGAGACATTTTAAAATTTGTTTCTCTTGCGAAGATGACTCAACTTTGGCATGGTCTTCTACTCTGATAGTGGATGATGGGTCTAGATTTTCCCTCTTCACTGGTCCTTTGATTTTAATCTCCATCGTGATCCTCCGATGACTGCGTTATGGGTAATGCTTCCTGTCCTTTCTTTACCTTTCCAGAACCCTGCAATTCTATGTTTTATTGATAATATGATCAGATTCTTCTTGTGTATGGACTTGCGGACCCATGTTTCTTGCAACCCTATTGCTCTACGAATTTGCATTGAAGTTGAAGTTTTGATGGAACCAGTTGAATCTATTTTCATTGAGGTTTAGGATGTGATCAGGTGAAATCAACATGTCTGCTTCGAGTCCTGGACACCCTACTGTGTGAACTATAGTCGCCTTGGTCTCTCGGATCTCCTTTTTCGCCGCAAAGCTCACTATAGAGAGGATGTTGTTGTGTAACATCCCAATGCTCTTGGTAGACAAAATGCACTGGAGACATGTGGATCAAGGGATGTTTCCATTGATGTAGCTTCTGGGGATTCAGTAATTGAGGCCCCAGGTGGTGCTACTCTTGTCCAGATGAAGGAGTCCAATGGGTGTTTCAATACAATGGTTAGAGAAATTTTCGACAGACTGAAGAAAGATCTTAACTGCAATGTTGAAGTTGAGTCAAGTCGGTTGAAGGTGGTTTCAGATGCTGAATGTGGAAATGGGCTGTCAATTTATGGGAACTGTAATACCGGATTGAATGAAATCAGCATCATATCTCTTCGTAACCGATTTTCAGGTTTGTCTGATCTCGACCCTAATGAACATGAGACACAATACCAACATCAGGACATTGCTGCAGTTGGTAATGATAAATCTATTTCTGGTTGTAATGGGGGAATGGGGGAGGTTTCTTGGGATCATTCAATCCTGATGAAGGAGGGACCTAGTGTGGGATGTGGTGGGTCAAAGAAAAATGAAGTTATGAATCTAGGGAAGGAGGTTCCTGGAACTGATGTTGGAAACTTTTTTGGGTAAGTGATTAATGAAATTGTTACCATGGAGCAACATGGTTTTAGAGATATGTCTTTGGAGAGGAATGAATTCTAAGAGGAATGTAGTAGGGATCGGGCCAATGGAGATCATTCTATATGGTTGATACCTATATATGGTAAGAAGGAATATTCACGGGCCACATCCTCCTCGGTGCAAGAGGGCTCTCCAATGGTGTATGAACCAGCCATCCTCTTAGATAAGTTGGCTGATGCTTTCCATGAGGGGAATGAGAACCAATGATACAGTTCCAAGTGTCCCATGAAGGAATCCTACAGTGACATTCTCAAGAATGGGGTGAAAAGGAATGAATGTAGGGGACCATCCACCACTCCAACAAAGTGGAAACCAAGGAAAGATTACTCCAACATGATGAAGACCATATCCACAATGTCATCTACCAAGAGTGAAAATTTGAAAGACAGGGACCAAAAGAGGGGACGAAGCAAGAACAATGAGCCTTTGTCCCCAGTGCAGTTACGTATGAGGGAGCAATACATCCAAATGCTAAGTCAATATTCCTTACTATCTGAATGGGTGTCAGAAGATCTGAATGATTTCACAAAAGGTGTTTGTGGTGACGAATTTGATGATGTCTGGTATATGATTTTGAGAGGTATTCTTTTTATTATCTTTCTTTCCTTTTTACTATGTATTGTCTTTTTCCTTAATTAATTTATGGGGGACTGGGAACTCTGCCTAGTCCTTCACCTTCCATGGTATATAAGATCTATTAATAATTGAAAATCACTGATAATTGATGTTCATATATGAATATAAATACAAAATTACATATCTCACCTCGATGGGATTTATGTGAAGTCCTAAAGGATAGAATCCTTATAAAAGTATATAATGGCATGAAACAAAATATTCCTAGTAGGTTTATGTCCACAAATATTTATCTAGTAATTTTATAGGAGATAAACCTAACCAATCCTTGATAAGGACTTAATCAACTAGAATTGTTGTCTCATTCACAATAGATGTAATTTTTGGAATACATTAGAGGTGAGAATGATACATTATGAGTATTAAAATCAGTGAAGTATTATTATTGAGTCAGTTATTTTATATCAAAAACAACATCAAATGACCTTATATTCACCATAATAAGAATCCAAATATTCCATGATGTAGTTAAAAACAATTAACATGATGGATGATTAAATTAAAACTATATTATTTCATTTTTACATGTATCAATGTGTATGAAGTTAGATATGGATTATTCTTAATATCCTAGAATCAAGAAAAATTTCACATTGAAATAATAATAAAAATAACCTATGAAAATTAATGGATATGATTAGTATAGGGTATGAAAATATTATCTTTAATAGTACATGGAATTAATCAAAAATCAGTATTAGTTTTATCTACCATATATAATATTTTGATTCTCTTAATTTATTCATGTGGTTGAAATTTTTGGCCAAATTGTATTGCTAAAACTACATAACAAAGATTCAATTTTATAATAAATATCTCGGGATATTGGAATGTGGTGTGAGACCTCTGAAATGTTATTTAGGTAAAAAAACATATGGTCCCATATTTATAATTAATCATTTCTTAATATATCATTTAAATATATTTTTAATGGGTTTTTATGGCCATAATGACCAAAAATGTATACTCATTTATCATTAATTAAAACCATATAACAAACATTCCCTGAATACCCATAATAATAAAATTTCATAGATGATGCTTATAATATAGTAAATTGAATACAATATCCGTATTCATCCAACATATTATCATCAATACCTGCATGTAATCTGTATCATTGGCTCCCTCAAGGATGACCCCATTCACATGAAACATTATCATACACCTGATTTATCATATAACTTCTCCATTTTGGTGTATCTATATGATGTATCATTGTGTATATAGTTTGAAAATATCAAATGGGTAATTAAACATGAACATATAAAATGTAGATATTTAGAATCCATTCTTCATCATCTTATTGGGTAATACATTTCCAAATGGTCAATGGAACATTGTTATATATAGGTTATCAACGAGTAAATCTTTCCCACGCTACATATAATATTTTATAAATTCTAATTATATTATATAAGTTTAGAGATGATTTTATGAATAGTTAATACTTGTATACTCATTCTAAAATCGTAGGTGGGTGTTTCTATGGATCTATCCCATAAAAAACATATATAAATCCTTCAATCTTATTTACAATAAATTAAAAATATAGTTTTTTTAACAACATTATTATGCCTAGGCCTAGCCATATTCACCCCATAATTTTTTCAAATATTTTAATATCATTCATTTTAAATGACTCACTGAAAATAATTTATGATATGGTTTTATGTGATTATATTAACACTTTTAAACGTGTACAATATGATACTATTATATCATAATGGAAAATATTGTGTATTTACAAAAGGATTTCATAATTATTGAATTTATTATTGACTAATGTTCATTGTATAACTTCTACAAAATATAAAACAAATAATAATGAAATTATATTTTGTGTTTGAGTAAATAAAAATAGTTATTCTTGTATGATGATAAAATAAACAATCATAATTTATCCATCTATATACCACATTATCATAGCTATTCCAACCATAAAACCCAATGAGAAATATATGATATGTGAAAATTAGGGCTAAACAGAACAACTGGATAGATTACAAATGATCAAATAATTCCCCCGGTAACACACACATAGACAACAATTATTCTAACCATAAATATTAATGGGTTACATCCTCTGTACCTATGGTCATATATCTTTTTAATTATCATGTATCATATACAAGAGTTGTAAATGTGGGGCTTAACAAAAAATTTTTAATATACATGATCTTGTTAATTGACGGAATTTAAGACAAGTCACCATTACTCATTCATCACCACACTCAGTCCCCTAATGAACGAATAATAATATATATATTATTAACATAGTAGGAGGAGATCAATTTCACTATATATTATTAATATGACCCCAGTGATATGTATTACAGCATTATGATAACCATGTTGTTCTTATGGTAAATGTGGTTTTAATGGGATAAATGATAAATAGTAAAAGGTGTTTAATATATATATAATTAATTATGGTTCATCTATTTACATTAATAGACCCCAAAAATATCTATAAAATAAGAAAAATAATCAATTTCAATTGTTCTAGATGAAAAAAATCAATAAAATTATTCAAGAATACTAACATTGACTGATGACTGAAAATATAGATCACCTAAGTAAAATCATCCATGATAATAAAATAATGATATCCCCAACCCATTCTTCAAATATACACTTTAACAGCTAAAAAATATACCTTATATTCACTATATTCCACATTCAACTCAGCCCTATGTTTATAATATTTTAATTTATATGGGTCATGTATGAATTGGTTGGTACACATCTCAAGAGGGAACTATAAAGTGTATGAGTATAAAATACCTTAAAGAAAATCACCACCCCAAACCACCTGTCAAAAACTAATTTATATGATAAATACGAAAAGATAGAGTATAATATGTTGATTAGAAAAAAAACGTGCTATGATAACATATTCAATTCAATATTCGATGAAGATAATAAATAACATATTCATTTAAGAGGATAAATTAAAACCATACACAATTTGATAATAAACAAAAATTTAAGATTAATTATATAGTATATTTTAACAAAAATAGATATCATATTATATGGGTAATGTGGATATTGTATAAAATATAATATGCATCAATCAAGGACATTACATTTAG
This sequence comes from Viscum album, assembly GCA_963277665.1. Classification (NCBI taxonomy): domain Eukaryota; kingdom Viridiplantae; phylum Streptophyta; class Magnoliopsida; order Santalales; family Viscaceae; genus Viscum; species Viscum album. The sequence continues at coordinate 1,830,365,317 of OY728161.1, read as the reverse complement.
GTGGAATTGAGAAGGTGTATAAAAAATACATTGTGTTATGAGCACATCCCACAACAGACAACATGTTCATTATAAAATATGTGTACCAAAACATTTTGGACACGAATATAGTATATCCCAAAAATATATAAACTTACACAAATAATACATTTATACATATAAACATTTAATCCATAAAACATAATGTTAGTAATAAATCAACAAATAATTCTTTTATATTTTCAATAGAATCCCAAACATTAATGAATATTTAAAAGACCCGTAAAATTCAAGGGAAATGTTTTCTTAATTTTCTTTGTAATTTTACAAGAACGCAGTTTCAAATGGCACCTGATTCCGAGGCCCGGTGTGCCTGGAATTTCTATCCAAAGTTTAGCTCGGGTACGTTCAGTGAACGAATGAGCGGGAATTTCAAACTTTTGAACTGGTGCCCGGAATCGAATTCTGAGGACATTGATGGAACCGAAACGCCGGTAATTGCTTAGGAACTCCTGTTCTGGAGTTGTGTTTTCACGAGTGTTGATGATAAAAATTGTGGAAGTTTATTTTATAATTACTCTACAATTTTTATGATTTTTACTCTAAGTTTTTAGTTCTTGATGGAAGTTGGGTAACCACCCAACCTTCATTGGGAGGTTATGAGGGTGGTGGGTCCCACACGAACCCCACCCCTTCATATCCTTTAAACCCCCTCAACTCCCACTTAAATGTTGATAAATGAAGTTTATTAAACTTATTGTTTTAATGTGGTGAGTGAAATGTAAGTTTATGAAATTCAAACTCTTGAATTTCAAAAGTATTGTTGTGTTAATAAAATAAGTTTAGAACTTATTTTATTTGGGTTGGTGTTTAGTTGTTTGAGATCTTTTGGAGAAAAAAGATAAGGAAGCCTTGAGTTCTTCTTTCCCTTTGACGAAGAACGCGAAGAACGAACGATCTCCGACGTGGAGTGTTGAGCCCTCGGAGACCGTCTTCCGCGACACCGACCCGCGACGCGATGACTCCTTCCACGATGTTCTTCTTCTGCATCGTCTCTTCCGCGACGGTTTCCCGTGATGAAATCTCCGTCAACGTCTTCGAATCCTCACTTCACGACGCTGACGTTCGTTTTCGGTGACGCCTGACCTCTGCGACGCTCGTTTTCCGCAACTCGTTGACGTGCATCTTTCTTGAAACCGAGGTAGGTGTTTTATTTCTTTATTTTGTTCATGAATACCAACTTGACGATCTTCCTGGATTAAAACAATTTGTTATCGAATAACGTGAGGGGGGCCGGACCGCACAAACACGGCTGAACCTCCACCTTTTTCATGATTGTTTCCTTTTTGGTTTGGTACGGGAAGGCGTGGTGCCGTCACACAACGCGGAATCAAGCGAAAGGAAAATGCACGGCGTCGTCGCGCTGCGCCATGGAAAGAAGACCAAGGACGCGACGCCGTCGCACCGCGCCGCGAATTAATCCATTGACGCGGCGCCATCGCACCGCGTCGGAGACACCCGAAAATACAGTCACCAGTTCCGGGGCCACGGCGGAGGTGTGCAACATCGTCTTGCCGCGCCGAACGACAAGGGCTACGGCCGGTTCCGGGCCGCGGCGGAGCAAGGTGACCGGCGGCCGGACCATGCCGCCGGCGTCAGAGCTGGAAGGGGACCGGCCATCATCGGTCCTGTTGAGGAGGAACCGGCCGGCCAGGTCGGGCCGGCCAGACAGGGAGGAGCCGGGGGAATTAATTCCCCCGCCCGGACTTCAAACGGCCCCATAAATGGGGGGCCGCGGTTACACAAGGGGGGCAGGCGCCCCCCCCCCCCCCTTTGGCCACCGGCTCGGCCGAAGGCCGAGCCGGCAGCGCGCTGGGCGCGCTTTGCCCAGCCGGGCCGACCGCCTGGCCAGACCACCAGGCCGGGCCGGGACGACCCGGACCGGGGCGGGTCGACCCGGTTCGGGCCGACCGGGGGGGTCTCGGGCCGGGTCGGTCCGGGCCCGAAACCCCCGTTTTCGGACCGTCTTCGGTCTTTTGCCCATAACATGGGCTACTGACCTCCAACCGACGCACTGTCAGTTGCGATGTGATACTTGAATCGAGACGGTCGTTTCGGTATATCACACTCAAGGTTTCAGAATTCTTTGTGTTCGGCCGGGTTGGTTCGTACACGAAACCAACCGGGCCCTCGGAGCGGAAATGCTCATATCTTGAGGTCCGAACGTCCGATTGACGTTCCATCAACATTGGTGGATTCCTCTAAGTGAGATGGATCATTTGGCATACTCCGCCCGAGGTTTGGACGCAGGTGGAGTATGGTCGGGTTGGTTTTGCCTTAAAGACCAACCAGGCCCCTGGGACGAAAAAGCCAATAACTCTCAGACTGGGCGTCCGATTGACGCGCCGTCTGTGACATTGAGTTCCTGTTGACGATACGGAACTTTTGGATACATCAACTCTGAAATAGGTGTCATTTGATGTTTCAGCCTCTCAGCTCGTGGAGCGAACCCTCCCTCCCGAGCTTGCAATGTGTGGGAACCCTAGAGCTGGCTGCGACTGCTACATCGACGATGATGAAGACAATATTACTGGAATCCTATGTGGGTTCGACAATTAAGACAATCATACTGGAATTCTATGTGGGTTCGACGTTGAAGACTATCGTACTGGAATCCTATGTGGGTTCGACGATGAAGACTGTCGTACTGGAATCCAATGTGGGTTCGACGATGAAGACTTTCATACTGGAATCCTATGTGGGTTTGACGATGAAGACTATCGTACTGGAATCCTTTGTGGGTTCGATAATGAAGACTCTCGTACTGGAATCCTATGTGGGTTCGACGATGAAGACTGTCGTACTGGAATCCTATGTGGGTTCGACGATGAAGACTGTCGTACTGGAATCATATGTGGGTTCGACGAAGATGAATACATTGCTTGTATCCTACGTGGGTCCTAGAAGATGAGTCAGTGATTACATCTGATAATCTCTCTTACTTTACGAAGAAGTATACCTGTAAAATATGAAACCCCGTTTTGCTTTCCTTTGTGGATTGTGTTGTTCTATCCTGTGTGGATTTACGTTTTTCATTCCTTTGTGGATTGTGTTTTGCTATCCTGTGTGGATTTACTTTTTGCTTTCTTGTGTGGACTGGGTTGTAATTGAGCTCGGATGTTGGAGCCGAGCGAGAATTGATGACTTAGGTATATGTATAGGCATATACCTAAGCAGTGTCTGTTGTTACTTCGTGATTGTATCTTTACTTTGTGGTTTATCCTTTATGGATTTTGGGAGACCTTCGGGGGTCTCGGGGTCCCTACTGAGTAGCTTATACTCACCCCTGCACGGGCTATGCCCGCACTTCGTTGTGTTGGTTGCAGACGACGGACAACATTGATCGTGGTTGAGGCTTGCAGAGTACGACGGTACCTGGAGGTGGACCACTAGGCGGGACGTACTCGGAGCGAACGATGGGACCCGAGGAGCAGTGGAGCTATCTGTACCCACCCTTCAGGTGGGATTTCCAGTGGACAACTCGGCGTGGCGGATTTTACTTTTCAGTTGTTGTTTTCCCTTCCGAGTTGTACTTTACTTTTAGTTTTGGTTTGATTACTGACCCACTTACTTTCCGCACTTACAGTTGTACTCTGTTTTTACTTAGTGTTTACTTTTTCCGCTTGCTTACTCTGTGGTGCTTGTTTACATTACAAAGGAAATGCCTTCCCTTTTTACCGGGATTTATGCCTTGGTGCTAGTCGCCAGCCCCTGGCCTATGGAAGGCGGGATTGGGGTAGTCACGGCACGGGCCTCGAGGAAGGGTTGTGACAAATATGATATTTTATTCATTCATCATAATTTATTTTTAATGAATTATTTTAAATATCTCATATATTAAACAATGCAATAAGTGTGTGTTATTATAAGAAAACATATAATAATAATCATATATTATTTAACTAGTTTATAATTCCAGAAATTTTATTGAGAAAACTATTATTTGATGAAAATAATTTAAATATAGATATGTCTGGGTCCGACCCATTAGGGCGCGGCCCGACCAGGTGTTGCAGCCCGGCCCAACCGGCGCGGCCTGGCCCCGCCGGCATGGCCCTTCCCGGCCTGGGCGGCCTGTGGGCCTGGCGCGGGCGCGGCCCGCATGGCAAGGTCGACGCATGTCAATCCACCGCGGAAGGGTGGGGGGGGTGTCCTGCCCCCTGTTTTGAAACTGCGGACCCCCCGTGGGGGCTTCTCCCTTTGCCAGCTGGGGGTTACGACACCCAGATTTTGGATCTGGCCGGCCGAAACAGCTGGAAAGGGTGTCGTGCGGGACCAGCCGGTCCTGCCCCCTGTGCACCGGTGGCTGGTGGCTTCGGCCGCCCTCTCCTACTCCGCCGCGGCCAAAGGCCGCTACCTTGGTCCAACCGGCGAGGCGTGACAGCGCCGCGCCGCTCCGCCACGGCCCACCGTGGCCACGACCCTTCATGTTTTTCCGGCGCGGCGTGGAGGCAATGCACCCCTTTCGCCATGGCCTGACTCCGGCCTCGGCTTCGGTCGGCCTCAACGGCGCGGCGCGACGGTGCCAAGCTTCTTTTCCCGTTCCTCTTGCTCCTGCGCGGTGTCGTTGCACTGTGCTGCCTTTTCTCGTGCCGCAACAAGTAAAACATCAAAGGGGGAGGAGGGTGGGCCGTGTTCGTGCGGTCCGATCTCCTCCCGTTATGACGATAATAGGCGGCCATAAAATAAATATGAAGAATATCAAGGAAAAGTCTTCGAACCTCAAGCTAACCCATACCTCGATGAAGTCGTCAAACGAGGTTCATCGCGGGAAAATGACATCACAGAAGACGATGTTGTGAAAGGCGGCGTCACAGAAGTTGGCGTCGCAGATCGATGCTCCGTAAGCGTCGTCAGCGTTCGCCCGAAGAAAGATTTGGCGCATCATCATTCTTCGAAGAAGGTGTCTCTCATCGGCTGTGGATAAGAGAGGAGATAGCACGGGGATTCCCCAATAGTTATGGAGTTCTTCGTCAAAAACTCGGCGTTCTTCACGTTCTTCGACGAGGATGAAGATATTCCTCAAGAGTGCAGGAGTCCTCTCCTTTCCTCACAAAAAAACAAAAACCCAACAAAATAAGTCATTGTATTATTTTATTAACACACACAAGACATTAATTTGAAATTCAAAAGATCTCATTCACTTAATTGTCTTAATTGAAGAGCATTAATAATTAAAATTAATTTGGGGGTTGACTTGCCATTAAAAAGGGGTTGCGGGTGAGTTACAAAATTAAATGCACGTGGGAGGTTAAAAGGGAATAAAGGCGGTGGGGCTCGTGTGGACCCTACCTCAAAAATATCCTACCTAGTGGAGTTAGGATATTAGTGGGTCCCACTCCAACCACTACGCCTAGGTTATCACTACTTAGAATAGAAATAAAATTTGTAGCACAATATTTTATTTTATTTTTTAGGTAACCCATTTAATTAATAGCCTCACTCGAGCAAACGCAACTCCGGAAAAGGTGTTCTTAAGAAATTACCGGTTTTGCGGTATAATCGGTGTCCTCAGATTTTGATTCCGATCACTGGTTCAACGGTTAGGAAAACCAGCTCGTTCGTTCACTGAACGTATCTGAGCTAAACTTTGGAACATGATTCCGGGCACACCAGGCCCCGGAATCAGGTGCCGTCAGACACTGCAAACTTGTAAAATTCCAAAGAAATTTATGAAAAAATTTCCCTTGAAATTTATGGGTCTTTAAATGGGAATTAAGAAATATTTTATATCTCTATAGAAAATAACATATAATAGTATAACTATATACAAATGAAACAAAGATCATGATCCAACAATACCTAATATTTGAGATAGAGTGTTTATAAATTTTCCCATCTAGAATGTATAATGAAAAAACTATTAGAGAATTACATTAAATAATATTAAATAATAAGTTTTATCATGATCAATTGAGGTCACAAAATACAATATTTTGAATACGGGGAAACATTAGTTGATTGCGAATTAAGGGGGAGTTTCAAAAGAATCTCAATAATTTTAGAATGAGACAAAAGATTATTTATATTATTGTAGGAATTAAATTAAATGGTGCTAAAGTATAATAGCCACATTTTTCTTTGAATTTTATCAACGTATATAATGATTTCCTATTATAAGGAATTGTGAAACCATTAGATCCCTTGAAGAAAACAACATATCTCTCATACCCCTTCTAAGTAACCATTACTGAGAAACAATTTAACAAATGACTTTAACATTATTCCCCCATCTTTTTATATAAAAAATTCCATCTCAGATTCCAATGAATTTTTTATTATTATAGAACCCCAACAAAAAAATGTATAATATGATGAGAAATATTGGACATATAATCCAAAAAATAATTAATGTATTTATAAAAAAAATAACACTATAATGGCGAACAAACAATTTAAATGAAATATAATATATGAAGTCCATGAAAAATGTGATCAATCGTCATTGAAAATAATTTTTTCACTCATAAGTACTTGATTACAAGAAATTACCATTGAATTATGGTACATCCAAAAAGCATCCTGAAATATTCATATTGTTTTATTATTAGCCATAACTCACCTCTAATATTGGGAAATAATAATGTTATTGAGTAACGTGAATAGGTAATACTATATAATTCACCCACAGTGGGTTATTTTCTAATTGAAATCACATAATGATGTGACAATGTACCTATAGAGTATTATGATTTTAAAACAAAATTATTATACAATTCATGTAAATATTTATTAAACTAAAAAAGTATACACTTGAGGGCCATAACAGTTTTTTTCCATGGGAAACCTGGAACACAATATTCTCTATTCAAGGAATATCTTCGAATGCTCTCATAAATAACTTTCTCTATAGTACACTTCACAATCATATCCTTGAAATATAATTATTCATAATTAGGGGAATGGAACAAGAATAAATGGTGATATCAGAAGCAGAGTAATGATATACCAATAAAATACATAATTATAACATGAAAATGGGTATTATAACATGATAATAACATTTGAAAACCATAACCTATAAATCAGTAATCATAGTATAAATTCATTGAATAAATTTTGGAATTTTTTAAGACAGAAATAAAAAATAAATCAAAGAAAGAGAACCACGGATCATATCATTTTAATAGTGTATAGAATTATTGACAAAAATATGTATATAATATAATTTATATATTATTAATGGTTCCCATAGAAGACCATCATAATTAAAAGTTTCCATTACTAAACAAGTTTATCCCCTTGTTCTAACTCTATTATACTAAACTTGGTTCAATCACCATTGTATCCCTATTTTTTCTTAATCTTTGTATTACATTATATCACATACATTTTTTAGTAATCTCCCAAATTCATCTATATTCTATTCACTCTATGAAATTTTATAAGTAGTATGATTATCCACTATAAGGAAAATAACATCTATTTCTTTTTTTATAACTATGTGGCATTTAAAAAATATACTGACGGATTTTTGTAGTTTTGTTAATGTTCCACGTTTTATGTATTTAGATATTAGTAATATTTATTATCTTTATTTGGTGTGATCCTATAGAAGCACTGTGAATCCTTAATTGTAAGTTTGATAATAATCACAAATATAACTACTAAGTGAAATTATATTGCAAATGGTATTATTTAAATTGTATAATTAGTTAAAGTTTTTTTCTTACTATTTTGTAGTGGGTGTTTTATGGTTTACTTTATACACAAATTAACATTGTTTGTATGAATCGTTAAATATTTAGTGGTGGTTTTTTAGTTTATATACTTATTTTAGTTGTATATAGAAATGTTTAAAACTACATGTTAATTAATTGTGAATATTTATCCATCGATAAATTTATTCACCCACTACAAAACAAAAATATAAAATAGAAACTGGGGTATTTAGATAATATGATTCAAATAATTTAATATAATAATTTATAAAATTAGTCTTGAATTAAATACATTCAATATTCAATTTGGAAAAAAATTAAACATCATAAAAAATAATATTTTAGATAAAAAAGAGTATTTATTCATTTAAATTATTTATATAAAAATATATATATGATTTCATTGAAATTACATAACACATAAAATTGTGGAACCATGACCATTACCACTATTTTATGTCTTCCTTCCATCAGATTGATGATTCTCAGTCATGATTTCAATTATGTCCACCTGCATTTTGTGTATCTAATTACTAGATTAATCTCATTTGAAATGTATACTTTTTTATTAATTTTCTAATAAATAATATATTTTGAACAATTATTATAATATTAAAAAAATAATCTATTAAACTTATCTGATTCAAAAATCTATAAATCAAGTATTGAATATCTATAGTGAGTCATTCATATTTTCTTTCAAATAAATTATTCACCGCACAACCCATTTCTTAAAAATCCTAATACTAATCTATACATAATTACTTCTACTCCTATATTATTTCTATAATGATTATAATTTACTTTTTTGAATGTTATTTATTATTAATAAAAAAATCAATAATACAAGTGACATAATCCTATTGAATGTTAATGAAATCATGTTAATGACCCTTGAGGAGAAGGGTTATTTGACCAACCCATATACACGACCAATATGAATATTTCATTAAACATGGGAAATTAAATCCATTTGGGATGATGATTATGGATTCTAGGGATTTAAATATTATTCCTATATAATATATTTTATAAAAATAGAAAAACGATAATGAAATATAATACAAAAAAAATAAATTGTAATTTATATTCTTTACCGTAATGATTATTGTTATTTAATTTCTATAAAATCAATCATCATAAATTTACACAAAAAAATTAGTTAAATTAATATCATATCTATCTTTGTTCACCTATACTATCAATTGAAAATGTTTACCACTTTGAGAATTTTATTAATTAAAATACAAAAAATTAACAATTTCTAATTATAAAATTTTTACCAGGTTCAATATTATCCATGTAAAATCTTTCAACCAGTCTATGAGTTCATTGACATGTTTATCCCAAATTAATGCTTTATTTTTTGGTAACTCATGGGAAAAAGGATAATATAATTTAATATCAATTTTTTAATACATACATTAATTATACAGTGGGGGTAGAAAATAAATTATGTGAATTATAATGATATATATCCACAATTTATTACTACTAATCAAGTGGTTTCCACTATTGTAAATTTTTTCAACATTAACGATGTCCTAAAAAGGTGTCACTTGACATATATTAAGTCCAATAAATAACTTCCATCAACATTTTCCAAACATATCATGTATTCTTTAATAAAAAGTTGCATCATGAACCTTATAATGATAGAACCTATATATAATTTATATGAAAAATTAATATAATATATATTTAATATCAATATTAATTTAGAAAATGTAATTATATATTTGTACAAAGATTCATGTGCTTATCATAAATATAATTGATCCAGTTGATGGAAATGTGCCCACATTCATGGGAGATGATTTAAAAGACATCAAAATACATGATAAATTCACAAATAAATTTCAAAATATGCTTTCATAATCTTATATACACAACTCATACAAGTAAACAAACCCATCTAACTGAAATTTGTTCATCTTCCAAACATCCAATGCATTCATGATTATTTTTTACATTTTTATTGTCTAAATATCTTTAAATAAATATATTCAATAATTAGTTTATAGGTGTCAAAAAATATTTTTTTCACAATAAAATCTACATACCTATAACATCCCCCATCCAAAATAACATTAGTATAACTATAAAAAATATTCATATTTTATGATTGATTCGTAATTCTTCATCTAATCCATCCACCATACCTGTGAAGGTGGGGATGAATTAGAAGTATGGAGTTACATATTCAACATAAGATAATACTATATATAATAAAATTACATAAATTTTAATAATTAACATAGGAATTGTACTGAATGATGGTGGGGGAGTATCAAATGGTTCTAACTGTATAAGAGTTGTTTCAGATGAAGTTGCGTCATTAATTCATTTTCTCAATAATTACTACTTAAAAAAATACAATACAAGATTAAAAATGAAATATTATTTAAAATAATAACTTTATTATATTATATATTGAGAAAAATTGGCTTATGGAATTATAAATTTGTAAATTAACATATTACTTAGGAAAATATGGAATAAAACATAAACTACACTGATATTGAAAATATTATTTTACTTCTACACCCTTAACACGATTACATCATCTTCACACTCCATTGAAAGAACGATTAAGTCAATTTAATCATGGAAAAATATATCAAATTATTATTTTTAGTCGGGTTCTTTTTAAAAAATTAAATTCAACATCATTAAAAATTCCATATATGTCACCTATCAAGAAATATGTTTTATAACTATACTCTTTGTTGAGATTTTCATCCACATAATATTTTATTATAGTTTTTGAATCCAAAAAAATATATATTATTTTCTATTCAATATATTGTATTAATTAATGACACATGTCAAAAAAATGATTATTGTATCCAATAATACATTTACACTTATAAATACAGATTATTATTTTCTGAATAAAGCACTTTCTAATTTTATATAGTTTTATAATTCTATAATTTTAATCATCTATCAATTGTATTACAACTTTTTGAATATTTTTAATATTCTATACTAGTTTGATGTAGAATCGTATTCCTATAAAACAATACAGTGACATGTCTAGTAATATTTAAAAAATATCTTATTGTTTTTTTCTTCAATGGTATTTGAGTCAAATATTTAAAACCATCTTGCAATGTTGCAAAATTTTTAGAATTTGTTATACAAATAAAATATTTTTAAATTTTAATATATTTAAAATATTTTAATTTTAAAATACTATTCATTTGAAAATAATAATGATCATGAATTATTTTAAAACCAATAAATATTTTTTAACAATATTTTTTTTCATCTATTTCTCATTTTATTTTCACTTATAATGTACATTATTTTTCATGTAAAATTCATTAATAAATATATTTCAAACCTCAGTATTGATGAAAAAATATTCATTTGACTGATCTAAAATTATTTTTTATCAATAAGAATTGTAATGTTTTCTCAAAATAATGTCTTAATAATGTAATGTTCGTCTATTTTCCAGTGAAATGGAATTTTTATTCATTATATCAACCATGTTCTACAAGATTTAATCATGTGCCTAGATTATTTAAATTAATTATGAAATATGTAAGAAAATATTTGTACCAATAACCATCTCTAATAAAACCATATAGTCGATTATTTTTTCACTTAAATGGACATAAAAGACATAGATACATAACTACAAAATATAAACACATCCTAATAAAGCATAAACATAAATATTAATAAAATAAAATTTCAGTAATTTAAATAATATAAGACGATAGAAATAATCGATTAAATATGTCAATATATACTTTCTGAGACCTCCATCAATAATATCCCTTGTTAAATCCAATTATATAGGAATCCTAAAATTTTATAAAGGGGTGAAATATTCTCTCAATATTAAATGTCCATTGTAATTTTTCATTAATGGTTCTCATTATAAAAGTGTTTTGATTTTTCCTCTCGAAGATGTCATATGAAAATTGATGATTTAATTATAACTATTGTTATTTTGTTTGATAAAATATTATAAAATGATATTTTTACTGATTTCTATATCAAAATTTATGACTCGTGACTAATGACACAAGTTTAATAATAAAGTTTTTAATCAATAAATCTTGAAGTCTTATATGAATATTAGTTTGGTAATTTCACATTTTTATTTCAGTGACTAAGAATCATTTTTTCATTATTCTTATAATTATTTGTTATATTTTATACATACAATTTTAATTTTCCAATAGTTCATTACTTATATATAATTTATTTATGTTCATAATATAATTAAGATGATCTTACAATATTATTTGGTAATTCAATATTGTAAAAATAAAATTATAACTTAAATTATACACAATGGGAGAAAATTCAATATTATAATATAAATATTCAAATACCATAAATGGTTGTTCAAAAAAATAATGTTGTTACTTCTTTCATTATATAAGAACTATATTTAATAACCTTTAAAATCATTTACTTTAACGTAACACCCATAAATTCTAAAATAATACACTGTATTAAATAGTTAATGTGACACACAACACCATGTTTATACATAAAAAATGTAAAAAATATATTTTTATTTAAATAAAATAAATATATTTAAAATATTTCATTACATTTAATATATAATTTATCTTTCATTACCCATGGTACTATTTTCTTTATTGTTACAGTTTACACCATCATTAAATAAAAGTGAACATATTATTAAAACATTATTAAATAATGTGATAGTAATCACAGATTATTTATAATATAGGGTATGAATAAGAATAAAAAAATTAGTACCATAGAAAATTTAGACACATTTTGTCTATTTATTGATTAGAAATAAAATAATAATCATTTAAAAAGTTAATTTTCTAGATATGTTTTTTCGAAGACTGATTAGTGACAAATTATGCCAAAACAATAAAATTAAATATTAAAACTTTTATTAAAATTGGTTGAATATATAAACATGATTTTTAGAGTTCAAAATATCATAATTTTCTTCTTGTGATTTCTTTTGGATTTTTTTGAAATTTTTTTGTTTTTTAAAGAATAATGAAAATATTGAATTTTAATTTGAAAGTTCATATTCATTTTTATTATTACTATGTTTAATTATATTTTGATTTTGTGTCAAGGTAAAACAAAGATCTATAATAAATAATTTTATCAAATTTAGTTACATGGAATAATTTTCTATGTTGAGTTTTCATATTTAAACATTGAAAACAATCTAACATTTTTTCTTTAAAACCCGATTTCTAGGCAGGCCATTAAAATTTATTTTTATTTATATATTAAAATTTATTTGAGTTTAACTTATAAAAAAAGGGTTTCATATTTTCCATCAGAATAATTTATATTTTATAATATGGTAATATAGTTATTTATTTATATAAATGTGAAAATATTACAATTTACATCATGTGGTTAAAGTGAAAATGGATTTACCAGGGGGGATACGACTTAGAGGATACAGGTTTAAATGAACAAAAAACATTTAAAAGAATTATTTGATGGAAATAATTCCACCTTATATCTTTTAGGATCTATAATGGGCCATTTTTTATTCTTTTGGAATGATATAAATGTATATATGATTGAATCTTTTCAAATTCGTAAAAGTGTGTAAACTCACTGCACTTATAAAATGGCACCACTCTCCTCTCTTCTTTACACAGTCAATTATCCTTTATAATATAATTAATTCACAAATATCCTAATAAATTATCTCATAATATTATAGAATACATAGATTGGGATGAAATCAAACCTACAAAATCTAATATTGTAGGTGTATACTTGAAGTATTTTTAAAGTTCTACAATTAGAGTTTTTTTTTATTTTAATTCATCCTCCACCTAATACATTTCATATTAAATTGTTTTGATATAATAACCTGAATATATTCCAAATTTTTATATGTAGCAATATTAAGGTAATAACATACAACCTCATCCACAACCATCAATTGTTTTATGATATCATCATTCATGTGTACAATAGACTCCCACCTAATGAACTGATGTCATTAGTTTTTCCATTACCACTAATCTTGATTGGGTGTGAGGATGGAAATAAAGGATATATATGATATCTATAAATCACTTATACTTATAGAGATATCATATCATATATATATTCACTTTCCATTCCATACGGGATATAATAACATTTCTCGTGTGAACAGTGGACTACCACTATGTGAAGAGATGCCATTCGTCAATCACTTACACTTTTCATTACAGATGATAATAAAAAAATAAAAAAAAAATATGATATAAAGTACATAATTATGATTTTTTATCATATTTATAATTTTGAAAATAATATATATATATATATATATCTTTTTCATTCATATCATTTCAGTTAATGGAAGTTAATAACATCATTTACATACGTGTGGACTACAACATTCACGAAACGATGTAACTCTCTTTTCATAGCCATGCCACATGAATGATATATATAAATACATATTTATGTATATTTAAATTAATAATATTGTATATATGATATTATGTTAAATTTTATAATTATAACATATCTCTTTGCTTCTTTCCATAATGATAGTTGAAAATGGGGATGTTACACAAGTTTTTTGTACGACCTAATGTCTCAATGATCCAAATGTATATCATTTTTCATACCAATATTTTATTATTTTTTTAAAGTAATATTAATTTAAAATTTAGATTATCATTTAAGGATTATCATTTTTGATACAACAAATAAATATAATATGTATAATATACAAAACATTTGTAACAAATGATAAATGAGAAAACAAGACTTTTGTCACTTGAATAAATGAAATCCAAAAATGATTGTTAATGAATGGGTGATAATTTGTTATAAAAAGATCACATTTTTTGTTATATATTTTAATATGTTTTTAGTGTAAGTAAAATACATTTTTAAAACCAATATATAGGAGGTAAATAAATGTTTCAACAAAAATATATGTGAGGTAAGGGATTTCTTGTCAATTTGCATTTTAATGAGGTTCATTTGTTATTATGAACCTATTAAATTTAATGTTTTGAATATACTTCTAGATTTACAATAAATATCACAATTGATTATTATTTCATGGTATATTATGTGTTAATAGGAATTATTTCATCTAATGGAAATTGTGTTAAAAGATTTCAAGTGGTAAATCATTTCATAAATCGATTTCTTTCCCTATGGTGATATTACTCCTTTTTAGTGATTGATACAATATTATAGTGTCTCTAGAAAATATATATAATATTATGATATATTTAGAATTTTTTTATTTGGATTAATTATAGATACAGATAATCAGTTCACTGATTAATTCTCACATAAATCGTATGATCAATATGTGGGTTTATTGCAAAATGTTATTATAATTGTGTTTGATTCTACTTTCCATTAAATTGAAAGAAAAAATTAGATAATTATCTAATAAAAAAAATTTATTTTCTAAATCTGTGGTTATTCGTTTTATTTTTTACCATTTTCTACTCTATAGTACTTAAAAATGTTATAATTTTTTTTGAAAACACACCTTTATTTATCTTCAGTTAGAATTCATTTTTCAAAAAAAACCCTTGTTTTATAATAATTTATTACATTTTTTAACAATATAAAAATTATTTCTTATACATATTTTTACTCATTTTATAATTTTATTAAAATTTTATTGAAAGGAATATTCTGGTATTTCAATGCATATGGTACATTTGTATTCAGTTTACAAATAAAAAAAATGGTCTCATGTGTTTAGTCCACATCATAAACTACATTTACATGATTCTTCCATTACATGTTCACAAGGATATTTTTTATTTAAAAAACTATTCACAATATAGTAATTATTAGATTATAAATTTAATTTTAATGAAATAGTTTTTCCAAATGATTTTTGAATTAAATTTTTTTTTAAAATGGAAAGAATTTTTCCAAAAGAATGTTATTAAATATTGTTTTATAGAATTTAAATCCATCATTGACATCAACCCTTTGGTTTTCTTATGATCAACTAGGTATATGTTGTATTAATTTCATCCTTATTCATTATTTGGATGGTTTATGATTATTTTTACTGTGTCTGTTTGATGTTGATATGATTTTCCACCATAATATAAAGTATTTTTGATTATGTTTATTGATATATGAATGTACTCACATTTCATATAATATTTTTTTCTATATGATTTTTATTGTTGGTAATCCTTCTACCCATTTATATGAGAAACAGAATCTTCATAGTATGTAATGGTAAGGGCCCACTTTAGACACTTGATGAATCAACCTGTCTCGTGAGAATTTTTTTTTGAAAATTTAGATGGGTTACTATGAATGGATTTAAAAAATCATGTGTAAATATCAATATAGTAATTTTCTTTCCAATCGATCATGATAGTTCATATGTATGACATTATGAATTTCATCATTATTAATACATTTATTGATATGACCATTCATTATTCAAAAATATATAATATCCATGGTTATGTTTTCAAGATCATGGGATTATTTGATTTGAATTACCTAATCATTATTTATTTTTTCTATATTATTCTTATGTTACTGATTAAATGACTTTTGTTTTATTTATTTATGTATACTTATTAATAATTCCTTATTTATTATTATCTTATGTAGTGTTGTTACCTTTAATAAGAATTTTAGCTCTCCCCTTTCTTATTTTTTTTAATATTTATCATGTATTAATGGATGTATTTTGTGATTGACCTGCATAGAAACCCTAAAATGAATAGTGGCATTTATAAAAAAAATAACATTTCATTTTGTAAAATGTAGTGTTAAAATCATGGATGAATTATGTTTATTAATAATAATAAAATATTAGGTCCTTCAGGATGGGATTCATTAAATATTATTATAATCTAATAAATTACAATCGAGGTCCATGTAATAGGGATTTAGGTTGGAATATTTTTTATTATTGTAAATTTAGGAAAAATCATGGAACTCGATTTAGTAAAAAAAAGTAATTAGGGAATATGACCTTATGATAAATTTTAAGGACTATTATATAAGATCCTTTTAATTAATTGGTAATTTATAGATTATGTTTCTTTCATGAAATAAATCCTTATATAGATAATTAAATTGATCGGGGTTCTAATACATAGTAAACTATGGGTAATATCATCAAAAAGGGAATATTGTGATGGATCGTATCATCACCATGTGCATTAAAATGTTCCTTAATACACACATGTTTTGATACTACTGGTGATATGATTATGATTATTCAAATTTATATTACAAGATATTATTTAGGATTTGAGATAGGGGTATACTCATAGTCTCTATGCCTATGATAATCATATTATCAATGAATAAAATTTTCAATTTATATAAAATATTTTACTTGTTTTAGTATTATATAATATTTTTCCTAATAATATGAAATTATTTAGCATCTTCTATAATTAAAAAAATGATTATATTTTAATTAATGGAAACCACAATAATGAAAGCAATCAATTTAGAATTAATTACTATTCACTTGATGAGATTTTGATAATATAAACGGGGGAAAATTATCCCAAAAATTCATATCATATGAGGAAATATTATCATGTGATAATAGGATAAAGAAATAATTGTACATGTATTATGGAATAAAAGGGAAGATTCATAATGAGATGATGGAATGGGAACATATGGATAATGGAAATAATGGATTGAAATATTTTTCCACAGGTGCTAATTTTATAATGAGACACCCTGGAACTTGCATAAAATGAATGGGACCTTTTTTCAAGTGTTAAAAAAATTGAAAACATTAATGTGATTTGAAGGGTAATAAAATGTTTCCAATGTACAATGCTTCAACTATGAGTAAATGGGACACTAAAAAACTTTTTGATGATTCAAAGAAATGTAATAAATGGTAACTAATAGATCATTGTAAACCATATGATCTTACCATAGAGGTAGTGGAAGGATTAATATTTTTATAGTTGTATTCATGAATTGGGTAAATTGACTATTTTATCAATGGTATCCACATAATAAAAATTATGAAATATATAAATATTATACTACAATACATTTTCATTATTTATTTGAAAGACTGTCTTGAATGATATCTATAACCAATATAAATTATTTTTTGAATATTTCAACTTCATGGAAAACACATGATTAGGGGAAATATAACACATAATATATTTCTATTTTTGAGATAAAAATGTTATGATAAATAGATTGTAGATATGGATAGAGTATATTTTTTAATTTTTAATACCTTGGTACTGGTTAATGATAAGTTCATTTTGAATATTCAGTGAACTTATTTATATAGGAATGGATCATAATCTTTTGATGGGCCATAAGGATTTCCTTTCATGAAGTGGATTAATTATAAAATTTGACAAGGTTTAATTATTACATTAATATATTAGATAATTTAAATTAACAATTTTAGTTTTTTGAAAATAGGTTGAGGCATATTGGATGACTTGTCACTCGTTTATTGATTTTGTGGAACATTAAATGTGAGTTGCAATTAGTTATGAATAAAAAACCCATATTTTGGAAATTATTTTATTATTGTATGAGAAGAATTCGAAACAGGTCGAAGAAAATTTAATAGTTGAAATTTAACATAAGATATAGAAAAATATAAATTAAATATATTTATTCTTATTGTGATTTCAAAATATAATTCCTCAACATTAAGAAAAATGATCTTGATATTAAATTTTATCATATTATAAACATTACTGATGATATCAATGACCGTTTCACAAATATTTGTTTCTATTTTGGAGGTTTTTTAATACATATTAATAATATTGTTTTCTGGGATCTATGAATAAATCATTATCTATAATTTTTTATTCATTTATTTAATGTGCATATCATTTCTTTCCCCTAATGTTGTCATATATTGAAACACAGTTATATGATATTTCAATTGACATATGTACTCCCCTTCCTCTATTATTAATATAGTTTTCAATTTAATATTACTATGTTAATCGTTTTCAAAAAATTAAATTTTCTATATAAAAACCCCAACAATTAGGATCATGTTTTAATTTTTAGGAAGAAATTTACTCAATGTAGGTAGAATATAACTCAAAAATACTATAAATTAAGAACATTATATTTGACCTAATATGCGACAAATAACCCCATGACAAAAAGAGAATATAACACAATGAGACTTTAAAATTTATTTACTTGTAAATAAATTCAAACTATTTAATAGATTAGAGTATAGAAAAAAATATTTCTAGCTTTTAATATGTGCAACATTGCCTATAGATTGCATTACATACAACAACGATTTTTAAAGGAACTATGATATATTATTA
Organism: Viscum album; assembly: GCA_963277665.1. Lineage (NCBI taxonomy): Eukaryota > Viridiplantae > Streptophyta > Magnoliopsida > Santalales > Viscaceae > Viscum > Viscum album. The sequence goes on along the minus strand of OY728161.1, from coordinate 1,830,346,329 downwards.
ACATATTATTATTTAATGTGTTTGTTATGATAAAGAACCTAAAATGGAATTTATGAATTGGATTATCTAAAATATTAAAATATATATTTTACAAAAATTAAATTTTAATTTATTGATTTAAAATTAAATAATAATAAATTAAAATAACAATTAATCTTTCGGAAAAAACAATATTTTTCTAAAAGCCTGATTAGTCACGCTTTGGATTTTTTTTCCAATTTATGGTTCAAAACATTTAGAAAATTTATGTAATTGTATAAAATATTTTTTAGGGAATCAAAAAATTAAAATTATATTCCATTTCTTTTTTGGGATTTTTCTAAAAACAATCATTTTTTTATGAATAATGAAATGTAATAAATTATTATTGAAAGTTACATTTCAATTAAAAATTAAAATAATGATAAATTATAATTTTTATTATTTTTAATGTAAAATTAATTCAAATATATATCATTTAATTAAATTTTTTTCATTTTTATAATCTTCTAATAGAATATTAATACAAAAATATATATAATATTAGGAATTTCCCCTATATAAAAACTTTCTCATCACATATCTGAGATTAAATTAGAATTAAATTTCATAAATTATTTGAATTGAATTCGTAAAAATTATTTACATATTGGGAATGAGAATAATTTTTAATTTCTAATATTTTCAATAATTTTTAGAGAAAAATTAATAGTGGCTACTAGAAAAATTAATTTCCACTATTAAGGTAAAAATAGTTTTACTTATGGATAAACTAAGAAGATAAGGGTTGAAAATGTACTGAAAAAATTTCCAAAACCCTTTTATGATCATATATAACCCTTATAAATACATTTTTAGTGTATAGACCATTTTGGAATATTTTTTTACTACAATAATGTCTGTATGACTAAATAATTTCTAAATATTACTAGTGAAAAACTCACCTCACTTATACAATGTCTCCCTACTCTTTTACCCCTTTCACCTTCCATCATCATTGGATATAAAAATTCCAGAAAAAATTACTTCCCAACATCCACACTCTCATACTAGAAGCCTTATATTTTGGCATAAATATAACCTAGGAAGGATTTTCGTGGAAACCTAAGGAGGATTCCATAAAAAGAGTTATTGTTTATTTATAAGAATTTTTATTTAATTTCTTTATCCACCCCTATAATATATTATTATGAAATTTATATATAATTAATTTAGTAAGATTCATAGAATCATTATTTTTTATGTCAATGTGATGACCAGAAAAATACTTCATATAAATGATGTGGATAACAAAATCATAATTCGTGTGTACAAAAGACTACCGCCTCATGAATCGATGTCATTCAGTTTTCCATTATGGCACACATTATTGGGTATGATTATGTTTATAAGGTATATATATTATAATTAGAAATTAATTATAAATATTTATAAATTATATCATATATACAATTATAACTTCTATTTCATAGGGGATACAATAATGTCACGCGTGTTTATGGTGGAATACCACATTGTGATGTGATCTGATTTATCTTTCACTAATGCTTTACATGGAAGGTAATAATAGAAATGTTAATGATTATATGTGATATACTAGAAATTAACTTTTTACTAATAACATATTTATTATTCGGAAATATTAAAATGAATTAGTTTCATCTTTACTGTTTCACTAAATGAATCTGGATAATGTCCGTTAAGTACATTTTTTTAAAAGGGTTGAGGCGTAAAGGCCTCTTTATTGAATGAAAAAAGAAACCAGGGGAGGTACAACAAAGAACCACAAAGAATAAAAAAAACCAGAACCAGGGGCCCTAACTCATTCTAGCTCGGGAACTCATACTTTGATGGGGTGTTATGAATAGGAACCATTCCTTCCCAAATAGAAAATTTTCAATCCTTGCCAGCATTTGTGAAACATCCTCCATACTACAAACTGCCAAATTCTGGTTGTAGGAGTCCCGCCTGAGTCCAGACATTACTGCTCTTGTGTTGTACTTTTCATCCTTCTCAGCGCCTGTTTATTAGGTTGTACATCATCCGCCTTGTTTTTTTGGTGCATCTGATCTCTGTTTGGGGGAAACTATCCCGAGTCCTGTTTTTCAGTGGCCTAATTTGATTGGAGACATCACAAGTGAGCTATGCAAACCTGCAGTGAACTCCAGGGGGAATTTCAGCAGTAAGGTGATAACCACCAGACCTAAGTGTAATGGCCGCCTGTTTGAAAGGGGGCTGCATTTGTGTATCATGCACACCACATGAAGTTGGAATAACACAAATGAATTAGAAAGATAATAGGGGAGAAATATATTTAACAAAACATCACTGTTCAGATAATAAAGAATCAAGATGAGATAAATAATATAGGCCAAGAAGAGTATAAATTCCCAAATCTGACATCCAGTATCAATAAAATCAAACATAAAACCAAACCGTACAGTGCAGATCTTGAGAGTGCAGATAAACCGCATTCAGAAAAGCACTATTTCAAGAAATGATCCTAAAAATAGGAGATCTGTCCAAAATTATGTGTACTACACCATCACAAAATTATGTAATGTTATTTTTAGTAACACACCATATTTAAGATATATATAAGTATATTTAATTAAATAAAATATTATATATGAAATTATGATAATTATTTAATGATAATATATCACTTACCTTATTTCCATAGTGATCGTTGAAGAATGGAAACATGACTCATCCGTAAATTTTAGATACAGTCTCCCTGATTATAACATATTTAATTTTTCATAACCATAATCCATTATTTTTTTAAAATTAATGACGATTTTAAAATATTATAATAATATTATGAATAATCAATTTCAAATAAAAAACAATATATTTTGAAAAATAAACAAACCTTTCATTAAAAATCATGAATGAGAAAACAATGCAATTAACACCTGAATCATTGAAAATAATGAATGATTGTAAATAAAAGACTAATAATATTTTATAAAAATATAATATATTATATTATACATATTAATACGGTTATATTATAATATAATTACATCTGTTAATAAATTATAAACATAGTTAATATATGATCATTCAAAAGGAATGGAGTGGAATGGGACTTCTTAATTTTCATTTGACTGAGACGTATTTTTTATTATTCACCAATTAAAATATATATAGTTTATTAATTTTCCTATTAATATGTAATATTGTGATTCAATTATAATTTAATTTATTTGAGGATTAATTTTGAATTGTTTCTTTTAATTTTAATTTAATTAAAAGTTACCATGTATTAATGGATTCTATAACTCAATTTCATTTCAATGTCTCATATTACTCCACTATGGGCAATGATACATTATGGTTTTGTGCATAAATAATTTTTTATCATAAAATCAATTTAAAATTGATTATTTGAATTTGAATCTGATACACATAATAAATTAATTTATTAATTCCTATAGAAATGTTATAGTCATTGTAATGTTGTATTTCAAAATATCATTGAAATTGAGGATATTAATACTACTATTTTCATTGAATGATTTTTTTCATCAATTTCTAATAATATCAGTAAATATTATCCTCCTCTAGTTATTCATTAATTTTTCATGCAATAATACAATTCATTAACTCTTCTGAACATAAAATATTTAATTAATTATTTAAAAATACATGCATTCATTAATCATAGGCCATAAATTCATTTTCAATAAAAATCTTTAAAATTAAATCATATAACATTTTGAAAAAATTATTTAAAAAAATAAATAATTTTTTATTTTTTATAATAACTGTAGAGAGTAATATTCTTGTAATTTTTAAAAAAAACGAAATTTCTATCATTTTTTTGACAAAAATAAATACTCTCCTATGTAATTTACAAAAATAATCATTCTTCATGAATAAAATTTCATTCAATATTAATTTGAAATATTTCAAGGTTCATTATAATGAATAATTTGTCCTAATATTCTAGAAATTTTTTGTTTTTAAGGTGATTATTAATGAAAAGAAATTTCAAGGTATTTTAGGAACTAAATAAATGATATTTTCATAATGAGAAAGATATTTTTTGTACGAATGTTATTAAATAACTTTTTATATTATCTATAATCATAAATGATATCAACCATTTATTGTAACTATTATCCATTGGGGATATGTTGTATTGATATCATCTATATTAATTCATTGAATTGCATGACTATTGATATGAATTGTTGATTCCATTCCCCATATTAATCTAAATAGATTGTGGAAGAATTTATTTTTTATGAATTATATTAACATTTAGTATTTTTGTTTTTCTATAGGTTTTTTTGTTTCTAATTTTTCTATTATTGCTTATGAGGAATGTAGCAAAAATAGTATATTATTCATTGGGGCTTCTACAGTCCCTTTTGGTGTTGACGTATCTCATGATACAAATATGATAAGTTTCAACAGACAAATTTTACCTGTCATGATGATAAATATTGGTATTTCAAATGACTAAAACTATAAATTCCATCATTATTAATTCAATTATAGATATTCAATTGGATATTTCAATACTATAAAATAACCATGGTAATATTTTTAATAGAGTGTTATTATTTATTTGAAATTACTTAATGTGGTGTCTCGCCTTGGATGACATATAACATATCCCTGATAGATTAGTTGCAATACCTTAAGTGAACCAATCCCAAATACCAGAGGCTACAAACTAGCAATGAGGACCTAGGATGTTTCAATGGCTAAATAATTCATGCATAGATTAGAGTGCAGTAAAAAATATATACATAGAAACATAAATTATAGATGATGAAACTTAGACCACACCAGTAACACTTCGTAGTGGAAGAAGAAGTAAACAATAAAAAAATTGGAAAAAATAAAACATAAACTAAGAAATATAAGAAGTCATGCAAAATACTAGTAAATAATATGAAAGTGCTAACCGATGCATACCTAATGCACATGTTAAACAAAATGTACAAAAATTCCAAAAAATTATAATATTAGAATCTCGAGCACAATCTTGTGCCTCTTGTACTGTGCTCAATCCTAGAATTAAATTTAAATCATTGGAAGATGATTTCACCAATTTATCAATTATTTCAACAATAAAGTCTACTAATTTAACAAAGGAGGACTAGTAGGGTGTGAGACAAAATTATAGTAGGCCACAACCAATTTTTTGAATATTAATCTATTTTATAAAATATTAAATGATTAGTTTTCCATAATTAATATATATTTCATGGTAGAAAAAAATAATTAAATAAACATGAATGGGTTCCTATTGGAAACACATCCTAAGGTTCCTACTTTGGATAATGATGTTGAGTCTGAACTAATAGGACACATGAAGGTATATTGTACCATATAATTTTATATTAGATAAATTTTCCACACGATTTTCACTGGGATTAGAATAAATTTCCAAATATTTTCCTGAAAACAATGTATCATTCCACATTTAAAAACATGTATTTACTTTTAATTCAATTAAATCTTATTATAACAATATACAGTATCACCATGATCCCATACATGAAAATTATAAGATAAATTCATGTATCTTAATAGTGGATTGGTATATGTTACAAGGTCTAAATGGTTCATCTGTGTTGAAATATGAATTTAGTCATAAGTGTCACACCAAGACATGAGTAAATACTTTATGAAATTACCTCTAATTATGTACTGATTATCATACATAGGGTCTCGAGACTCTCTTGTGACATGGTATGACTATATTGATCATATCCTAGAGCATATATATTGTTCCAATTTTCATGTTACTAACAAATTAAAAAAATTAAGGTGAAAGAGCCCTTATAAGGGGTCCTTAAGGTAGAACCCCTTTTATAATGTCTAGTACAATGCTAAAAGCGTATAACCGACCAATATATATATGACAAGTGCAGAAGAGATCCCATTTTTAGTTGATGAATTTATATCAGGATAGGTTTATTAGGTCAAGTAATTATCATTGGGAGAAAAATTGATGACATAATTCATAATGGTTACGGCCTAATACCATGGCCAATCAAAATATGTGAAATTAATTTATTAACCAAACCAATAATTATGAAGAAAACCTACTCCATGGGTGTTTATATGTTTTAGAAAATGTTAATTCAAGCCTCAATAGTGGATAACAATCATTGGGGTGGAATAATTCAAGGTGACTATTCTATGGGGTCGATTCACACCTATGTCTGTTCAAAATTAGAACATTAATGTCTCCCATTTAATTTATTTGGTAACTAAGTGGTGTAACTTGAAGGGTCTAGGGCCTGGAAAAAATGATATTGTTTTTTAATTAAATATAATGAATGGTAACAACCTATAACTCCTCTTATATACTTTTAGTTCTTCTCTCATCCAACATCATTCTTTTATTCAGACTAGAATGATAGATACTCGAGAAACCATCAAATTATTGTATAATATTTTAAATCATGTATCACATATATAGAAAAATATAGTATTGTGGAAAATTAAAAATAACTTAGGGGATTTAAGATATTTTTATTTCATACTGATGGATCCAATGGAGATAAAAACAAGTATCAGATGGTGGATTTATAAAAATATCTACCTTGATGGATTAGGGTTCTTCATATCTGAGGAAGGAGGAGACACCAACTATAATGAGGATGGTGAAATATAAAATTAGTACTAATTGTTTAGTTGGGTAAAAACATAATTTCACTCACCCAACAAGGGGCCCACAATTTGGTTTCATAGTTTGCCCAATAGTTTAGCAAATTTGTGCCATGATCTTCATCAAGGGGAACCTCACACAGACTACGTACATAGTTTTTATAACTATTCGAATCCAGTGAAAACACATTATATCCCAAGAGTATAAAATAGTGAACAACCATACACTTGGGTTTGTATGATGTCAAAAAAAATCATGCATACATAGTAACCAACTATCTACAACTGCACAATGTAGGGAAACCATGCGGGCTAGGCGGCATAGTTTCTACTAACTACGTGAACTAGTGATAGTCCTTTATTATTAGGATTTAGGGTCCGAACAGTCCCTTGAATCGAACTATACATACTTCAATCAAATAGAACAAATTAATGTAACCAAAAAAATTAATACTAGCTGAATGATAATGATCTATACAATTGGAAACAATTGGGACATTATATCCACCCCTTCATAAAAAACATCATGAGTTTCCCTTCAGTGTGTGGAGAAATTTTTTCTAATACATGTTATAAATGTTGTTCATGTACAATGACCTTTCAATCCTAGTTCTTATCTTGTAAGTTTTTATAATTCCATTGCACTCATACTAGAGTAACTCACCCCCAATGATGATAGTTCATTCTATAACCACTAATACGTATCAGATGTTACTCGACAAACAAGTCCTCTTGTAGATAAATATGAACAGGGTCAACCAAATTAGATGAGACTAAATGATATTGTAGAATAGTGATAAATGTAAGACTCTAAGCACAGGGTGGTACCTCTATGGTAATTGAAACATATAGACCACCATTTAGAATCTCTGCACTATCTCAAAGGCCTGACATATTAAGGCCATAACATTCCCTATCACTTGATTTATCTATGAAAAAATATAGTTAAAACAGAAATAAATACCTTATGTGCCACGTAATAATATCTTGGTCAATTATGAAAATTAGTATATATCATTTTCCTAGACTGTGAACTATCCATACACTTCTAAATCAATTATACGTTCTCTAAATTTCTTAGAAAAATATGGGGACCTAGTTCTGATACATCTCTTACCTCTGACTAGAATAGATTTGAACAAAACAATTTATCATATTGGTCCTCATACAAGGAAATATGAATCATTTCCTGAAAACTATTATTTTATGAAAACTGAACCAGAGAAAAATACATCTCTCTTGAACCTCTAGAGAATAGGATGCTTGAAACATATTCTTGACCACTCGTATCATCTAATTAGAATTCCAATTGGGGTATGGGTTTTATGTTGTACTAAAGAGAACCCATGTTCCATGATCCCTTTGGAAACATTTCAATAAACATGATGTGAAGTGGGAATCACATTTTTAAATTCTTGAAATGGGAACACCATGAAGTTGATCTATCTCTCAGACGTAAATATTTCTTCTCTCATCAATACAGATGATCTCTTATGTCAATAATAAGTGTCCATCCTTGGATATCCAATCAACTATCAGCCAAAATACATCACTTCCTCAATGGGAACATAGAAATCTAATAGTTAAATACATGGAGATGTTATTCCATTTACACTCATGAATGGATATAGGTTTTAGATGTTCAATAGGTCCCTGTTTCTCTCCCTTCACCTCATGATAGGTGTATCACCAAGTGATAAAAAATGATATCTACTTCTTAATAAATAGCCTCTAATTCTAATTGACTCATATCTCTAATCATCAAAATAAGAATGAAATGAAATTACCAAAATAGAGGGATGAGATTCATTGAACAACTCCATCCATATATGATGATGCACACACATGAGAAAAAAGATGAGGGTGTCACTTCAATTAGAAACCGAATCTATGGGTGGGTTTTCACCTATGAAACTCTCCCTCACGATGAGGCCCTATGAATCTGACAACTACATCAATAAAGAATTTTATAATAGAATATGTCACAATGAGAGATACTATAACAAGATTCTCATGATTTTATAGAACCTATATATTAATATTATAAAACACAACCTTCAACTACCACTCAAGGTTATCCTCCATGATAGATTCTGTCCGAATCAAGTATATAAAGGCATCAAATATTACAATAACCATTCCAGGTGTATAAAAAATATCATAGTTGAATTATTATAGGTATTGCACCTATCATAACTACATCAGAATAGATCAATTTGGGATTTTTTGATCAATGTACCCAAGAACCACTCACATAATAAGTAGAGTAATTAATAGGATAGAGTGTGGATCAAATTAGCTATCTTGAGTTCAAGTGTAGGATATTACTTCTCATGAGGTCTCAATTGGAAAGAACCATTCACTATAACCCAATATCCCTATATCAAAACAGCCTGTAACTTAATAAATTTATCATATTATTACATATTATATCTATTTGCAGTCTCAAGAAGAATCATGATCTGTATAGAAGTCATCCTTCCCTCTAACTATTGAATAATTATCTTATAGTAATTAATCCCTTATAATTTCAAACCATTCAAGGAAAATCTCATAAGAGGAACTTGAAATCATGAAATTTTCACATTTAAATTCAATATATCCCTACGAAACAACATATATAAAAAAAAATTCATATGGTGATCCTAGGAAACCACAACACTCACCGTCTATCTATAAATAGGTACAGCTACATCATATATTATATGAACGAAGAGATGAACCTTAAAGATCCAAAAGTTGTATTTATTGATCATTGCATACAGCTAGTTCTTCTTTAATGTACTCAACATTATCTCAAGATGGTTGGAATTTTTATTTCTGGTGTGAGAATAAACAAAGATATAATATATGAACACAAATAGAAATTGAGAATGATATGGAATGAAAACTCGACTCATCGAAGACATGAATATTTATTTTTCATTCATCATATTGAAAAAAATTAAAATATTTAGTTAAAAGTCATAACTAATCATGTATTTTATAGATGATATATTGTTTTTTCAGATGTAACTGATAGTATCTAGAAAAAAATGGATCTGAGATAAAATTATTCAATCTCATATATGGTCAATGGTTACATCTATAAATGGATGATGATACATATTTTTTACTATAATGTAGTTCAATATGAATTAATCCACTCACAATTTATGGTTATCATCTACGTTTTTGGTCAAATAAACATGTGAAACCCCTAGTGATGTGTTGGGTTAGATAAACCCATTACAATCTAGAACTTCATGATTCTACAAGAATTCCTATAGCTCAGTATGGGATATCCTATATAGATAAATGGACATAGTATCTGTACCAGGTATAAAATCAATGGATAACTTGAACAATATTTTATGAGGTAGAAAAAATCAATAGGTAAGATGTTTCAAAATTGATAAAAAATTTAGTAAATCAACATTATTCTCTCAACAATCACATATAAAGAGACTATCCATATGGGATGTCAGTATACCTAGAGAAATAGTTTTTGTATAGTTCCTTAAACAATGATATCCCATTCACCCTCATATATATTTTTTCTTCCATTGGGTGACGTGAAAGATAACAATAAACAATTGAAATCCACTAGGCTCAATAGGGAAACTCCATTCCATTCTGAGAATGATATTGAAATCAGTCATATCGAGGATAAAAATACCCCATAGAAAATGGTTCTCCCATAACTCAAGGGGGCACTCCATTAACAAATGTTTTCCCTTAAATCTACTTCTTAATGATTTTCAAGGGTCTTAATGCCGGATGAGAACTCTATCTCTATGACCGAAAATCTCAAACATGAAGATGATAAAAAAGAGTGTTATTCACCTATATAATATAAAGTGGACACTAAAGTAGAGGAATCCATAATATTACCTCTACTATTAGATGTATCTATAATATTTTCCTTGGGATAGGGATATATATCATATATATTTCATGAACCTCAACCATGAGATGCTTAATGAGTAGTCTGATCATGTCCACTATGATGACGTTAAACCTTTAAGGCCCGAATACCTCATCCATGGCCACATTCATTTCTTGACCAGCTAGTAGAAAACAAAATTTTTTCAAAAACGGTGTCTTTGATCCCACACCTGAAGGATATTATGACAAAAATCAATGTTCACTTGTTATTGGTTGAAATGATAAACTAAAACACATGAGGTGACTCATCCATCCATAATCATTACACTCAATCATGTTCCACATTAATTATAGATTTTAATGCCTATCATTCCCCACAAGTGACACACCCTATATCTGTTAGTGAATTCCACATAGCTTGCATATACACCACATGTTACCACAAACTGTTCCATCATGTCTCTAGATAAACCACTACTCTTCCTAGAAGTCAAACTGCCCTATTTAATGTCACCTTATTCCCTCTGGATCATCTCATCTACGATTGACTATATCACTATTTTAAAAATGGTTTTCATCTAAAATGTGTTCACCTATGAGTTTATTGAATATTCATTCCCACACTGGAATCTTTTCATAAAAGTATGCACATTTCTAGACAAGATAAGTGAAAATAGCTGAAATTCAGTTAAGCACGCTATGTAATCCATCAAATAAATTTTAACTTGATTAAGGTGGAGTAATTACCAATAGTGATATCTACTCAAGGAATACAGAAATATATAGTCAAATTTTCTTCTGTAATTCTACCTAACCATACCGTGATTTAAAACATCCTGATCAAGAATGTGCAACCAAAACTAGGAGGATTCCACTGACATTTGTGCCCCCATATTTAGCCTCCTCTCTAGTAGAATCATGATATTCTCAAAGATAAAAATTAGGACCTCGATCCATGAATCATCATCATGTGGTTCGACATCCCCCTAATAGTTGGGAGGATGTAACTTTTGGAACTTGCGTGTCATGTCTGTCATAGAAGAGGTAGGTCTGGGAGCACTCTATACTGATTTCCTGGTCTTAAAGAAAATATCACAAAAGTGTGCTTCATCACATGGTGGAGGATATATATGAGGTTCCTTAGGTGGTGCTATAAGTAATACCAAATGTGTCTCTTTCTCTTACATCTCAATAGAATGATCATTGCCAATATCGTGGCGTAAAACACAAGGAAATTACAATGAGATAGATATATAATTTCCATGTTCATGAATAGGATTGGATTCATAAAAAATACATAATTAAACAAAAAGGCCATGTACAAATCATTCTTATAACAAATTTCAGCCTAAATCATGAGCTTTGTCTCGGTGATGAGAAATATTTCATTGAATTATTATAGTATACATGACCTACAACCCTCTGTAGAGGTCGCTTTGGGGACAATGACTTGTAGAACACATATAAGGGGCCCATTTCAAATTAAAAATAGTTTTCTCTTTAAAATATTAACAATTTTTTAAGTATTAATTTAGGTATTTAAATTCCCTATAAATTTTTGAATTAAATAAGTTACCATTTACAATTTATAAGGACCAATAGTCTTTTTTAATTTAATGTACGTGGCCACATAATCCTAACCATAAAAATTTAAATCTCATGATAAGATGGTGCATGGATCAAAATGACATAACTAAGCACATAACATGTCTTACTAATACTATAGAGTAAAAGTATTATGTTAATGAAGGGAATATAAGTGTCCATTATGATTTCGTATCCTTGTAAGTTATAATAGATACAACATGACAACAATAATTTGTAAAAAAATCCACAAAGAAGAATAAATATGGAATGACATAATGCATGAAATTTTAATCCTATGATGCCTAATATGATACACTCATTTATATTCCCATATATCACTAAGATATGGAAGATGAAACCCTTTACAGTTAATAATTTTATTCTATTATAATAATAGAAAAAATAATGTGTGTCACCCATTTTGGAAATCAATGAAATTGCACCTATAAAATAAATGAAAACATTTTCCAATGATAGGAAATTAGTATTTTATTGTATATGGGGTTTCTACTCCCACTAATGGATTATAACCAAATATAGATATTTTACTATCATATATAATCAAAAAAATTATGACAATAGTAAAATATCTTGGATAAAATGTTGTGGATTATTTATACATGTTCCACATAAAGAAACCCCTAAATGGGTTCCACAAGAACACAAGAACTTCCCCCTGAATTCCAAAAGCTTTTGAATAATATCGATGGCCTTAGGTAAATCTATGGAGGGATTACTTCCTCATAGGATAGATTGTATCTCAATAATATATATAGAGAAATAAAAACAACTTCTGTGGAAACTCATACCACACAACTATCCCACTAATGAACTATAAAAAATAAATAATAGAAAGAAAAAATAATAATAGAAAATAAACCGTCCTATATAAATAGACATGAAGAAGTTGAATAAATAATATGAGAAAGAGATGATGATAATGATATTATACAGAAATAAAAATGTATAGGAAAGGGGATAACAGCATATACCACATGCTCACTAAGATATAATATAGTCCAAAAACTTTTAGAACTCAAATCTAGAGCAATGGATATGTCCATTCCCCCATATTACATCATTGAAATTACAAACCAGCACTGGAATCAAGCTAATTTCCTTTATTTATTTCTACAATCATAAGGTTACTTGGGTACCAAAGGCTTTCCATGTATGGTGTGAGATAAAATCCCAGTATTCCACCAACAATGGTTCTTATAAAAAACCATTTCATGAAATATAATATGAATGGTATACCTTTATTCATAAACTATTATTTGAAGAAAAATAAAAAAATAGTTCTGAATGGGATCTAATAGGACACCCAAACTATTTTACCAAACCCGGATTATGTCGGTGATTCCCCAACAAGATGACATTTTAATGTAATGTGGGGATAAATGTGTAATAAGGATGATTATTCCCATGATTTTTATTGGTTTTTGAAGACACATTATTTTGTTTTCCCGAAAAAAAATGATAATTACAATTTTAAATACATTCATTTAATTTTTAAAATTATTAATCCTTTTTAGGATAATTTAGTTATCCAATTAGTGCCCATCTATAAATATTCTTAGATAATTCCATGTATTTAGATAGGGTGATGGTATATCGAACATTTATTATGGGGTCCATCCATGGTTTCTCAAGAATGAAGTCCAAATTGTCTTTCAATGCATGGAGTAAATACATCATGAACTAACCTTTGATTCTATATCTGGAATCTCACAAGGGGTCCCAAGTCTCTCCCATAGCAAGGTACAATTATCATTCCATCAATCCTATTAATGGGGTCTCCCCTTGGGAGATAATTCTAGTTGTCTATATTTAAAATGTAATAATACACACTGAGATTATACTAGGAATATCAAGTGTAACTCTCAACTTGATTACAAATAATTTAAAATTCTAACATGAATGCCCAATACTCATTCCACGATATCCTTAATTCGGATCCCATTATATCACCCTCAGTACTAAGGTGAGTGCATTTAATAAAAAATTGTATATATGAAATGTCTAGAAAAAATTTTGATTTAATGATGTTCAATAATATATATCATAATATTCATATTGGGTAAATAAATTTTGTTTGGGAAATAAATTTATGTCATAAGTAATACGGCTCAAGGTTTATTCTCCTGGAGAATAAATGATGTTCAATTTTATTTATTAACCCAATGAAGTAATTAAGAATAAACACTCCTCCAGAGTTATTTGTAAAATTTAGAAGAAAGTAAATAAAGCCTCAAAATATATGAATACCCATTTGAGTGACTAATTCCTTGAGATCACCCCATGGGGTTTATCCACTGGTATTTGTGGTAAAAAAAATATAATGGTAATATCTATCATTAACATTATTTAGAAATTAAGAGGCATTGTCAGAAGGGATCTGCTCATGGAATAATGATGTATTTTTTTACACAACATAAATTGGTTTAAGATCATACACCACCCAACTTATACTCATTGTGCTTCTTATATAAAACACCAGCCATTGATTCTCACTAAAATGTTTGTTTTTGTAGAAACATCCAAATTCCATTCAAAGAGTTTAAATGTTCTTATACTGAGCTTCAAAAAATTAGTATGGAATTCAAATAAAATATAAGGGATAAAATTTAATATCATTTGTAACACCCATGACTTTATAGTATGTTATTTATTCAAAATAATTCAATAACTTGCACTACCTGAAACATCGAGTTCCAACGCACCACGACATACCAAACAAGCCATTAAATAGAGGATATCAATAGTATAAACTACATTTATAACTTCATATAATCTTTATAAATTTAGAATCCATATTATAAGTTTCATAGACACAATGAAAAATCATATTCCATTTTTCAGATAAATGATCTTTTTTAAATGCGATTTTATCCCCTTTTAATGGAGAACATTTTATAAGTCAAATATTTAAAACATATATATATTGAATTTGATAAAATAAAAATTTTCTTTAGAATCGGTAAAAATAATTTAGATTCAATAAATCATTGGTGTTTTTATGATAACTATTATAATATGGTGAATAGTGAAAATACAATATTTTAACTGAAAACAACATTTTTAATCAAAATAATTTGATATCTTAAATTATACATATTATTTGTTTGTAATTATAAATAGATTATTTATTTTCCATTTAATCTAATTTTATTCAATGAAAATAATTTTACATTCAAATTGAACATAAACATGTATCAGTCGTTCGTTAGTTATTATTTCTTAAAAACAGGCTTTTTGGTTTTGACAAGGGGAATTAATTTTAAATTAATAAATGAAATTTATATGTTTTAAAATTTGATAAAATAGACTTAATTTTGGATTTCATAATTTCAAAATTTGCTTACTGTGAAATTTTGGTATTTTTCTGAAAACATTCAATTTGTGATGAATAGTGAAAAACTCTGAGTTATTGGTTAAAACCGATTGTTTATATAAATAATTATTTATTTTATATAAATTAATTTTAGGTAAAAATAGATACATAATACCTATATATGTTCAATATAATTCATTGTAGTCATTTTATAATAAATTTAGATATATAAAAATTTATTGAACTTTTACCCGTCTTTTACCCACCTCCTAGGATAATTTGCAAATTTGCATAAAACTGAATTTTACCATTTCAGTGAGTTGAATTTCAAAAAATTGAGAAACACGGTTAACATTAGTATGTAAAATGTGGATCAATAAGATGAAAATATTTTTTGGGGAATAGTTACTTTTGACTTTTATTTACTATAGTTGAAGGTATATAGGGTAATTCGAGGTAAAAAGAATATTATAATAACAAAAAATTAACTTAACACTTGTCCTAACATTATTGGATGAGTAATGGACGACCATGGGAATCCTTGGATCAACTTAGGGACCCCGTGGAGCCACTTATGAAAGATAATGACACATTAATTTAATTAACTTAATGTAATGGCAAAATCCCATAAACAAATATCTTTTAGTAAATTAATTTTTAAATGGGGTTATATAAGTCATATTTTCGACTAAAATATTAATTCGAAATATGAAAAGATTTCCTACATAATGGTATTTTATTTATATTTTTTAGACATTAAATAATATAATTTATTTATGACACAATGATGGTGCAATAATTAACTTATTAATTAAATATTAAAATAATTGATATTATAAATGTATAAATAAATGTAATTTGATACTTTTTATGAATTAAACTAATTTTATAGGATAATATGAAATGATAGGGTTGGTTAAATAATTTTTTTTCTAATTAATAAATGTTGTATGAATTTAATTAATAAACAAAATATCAAATACTGTCAAAATTGACATAAAATAGTTTTTAAAACAAATATTATCTTATTAATTTAAATTATATTCCTAAAAGTCTATATTTTTTTCCAAAAGAATTCTATAATGATAGTTTTATCATTAATGAACCACATGGGGTTCTCATGGAAATGTAATGTGTGTTTATTATACATATAATATAGAAATACAAAGAGACATGGTAAATGTCAAACTATTTAACTAAGAGTTAAATAAAAATGATAAGGTTGATATAATGACCTAGTGATATGATACTGTATGCGAGTGATGTATTCGTTGGAAAAAATATGGAAACAAAAGAAAAGAAAGAAGAGGGGAATGG
This sequence comes from Viscum album, assembly GCA_963277665.1. NCBI lineage: Eukaryota > Viridiplantae > Streptophyta > Magnoliopsida > Santalales > Viscaceae > Viscum > Viscum album. The sequence continues at coordinate 1,830,329,606 of OY728161.1, read as the reverse complement.
AAATTAAAAGAAATGCAAGAGGAATAAAAGGGGAAGGGGATGATCAATTAGGACCCCAAGGAGACTTGCCCCTTGAAACTCTAATTATAAAGCGCCACAAAGGTTGATCACTCCTTTGATGAGCCTTACTTTCATTCACCTAAGAACACAAGAAACCCAAGCATAATAATGCTAGAAACTCTGAAATTCGAAATTAACCATCAAGGGGGTACAAGAGGTGACGATTTATAGCCAAATGAGAGGAATACATGTCAAACTACCTATCCCACAAAAGACTAAAGCCTATCCCATGAATTTGACTTTGTTTACACATGTCCATGGCTTTAGGGGACAAGATATCTCTATAGAAGACTTTTAGGAACCACCCCAAAGAATTTGAAGATTCCCACCATGGATTTGGAGACAAGGGGCCCACCACTTTTGACATTGGAGATTTTCTTCATGCAAGTGGATTAAATTTCGTGGAAGCATATGTGTGGGCCTTTTAGGTTCACTTTTGGGATTTAATAAGTGTCATTAAAGGCCCATTTTCTCCTCCCATGAATGAATGTTGGGCCTCCTCTTGAAATTTCAAAATGAGGCCATGTAAAGCCTCTCTCATCCTCCTCATTCTTCCTCTTGTCATTGGGCCACCAATCCCATGCAATGGGTCTTGTCCATTAATGATCCTTCCACGATCAATGCCATGATCACCCTCAACTCCTTGCTTCATGTGTGCACCATGATCTGCATCATCCCCTCCCTCTTCAAAAGGATTCGTCCTCAAATCTGCATATTCAAAAGGAGAGAGATAAGAAATATTAAAGGTAGCACTCAAATTTCCATACCTGCTGGGAAAGTCAATCTTGTAGGTATTAACATTGACTATTTCTAAAACATGAAATGGACCATCTCCTCGCGACTGAATTTTTGATTTTCTTTGCTCCGGGAACCTTTCCTTCCTCAAATGCACCCACACCCAATCTCCTGGTTCTAGTACAACCTTATGCCTACCCCTGTTTGCTTGCTTTGCATATTGTTCATTTATTCATTCAATGTTGGCATTCTCCTTGTCATGTAAATCCCGAATAAATTTGGCCTTCTCATCACCTACGTGATCAACAACCTCATTAGTAGGCAATGAATGAATATCTAATGGAGTCATTGGATTAAATCCATATACAATCTCAAAAGGTGAGAAGTTAGTAGCGGAATGAACTACTCGGTTATATGCAAACTCTATGTGTGGCAAACATTTTTCCCAATTCATTATATTTTTTTGAATTATTACAAGGAAAAGGGTAGAAATAGTTTTATTCACCACTTCAGTTTTCCCATCAGTTTGAGGATGTGCAACAGTTGAGAACAATAATTTAGTTCCCAATTTATTCCATAATGTCCTCCAAAAGTGGCTAAGGAATTTCACATCCCTATCACTTACAATGGTTTTGGGTAGTCCATGTAATCTAAAAATTTATTTGAAAAACAAATATGCTATATGTAGAGCATAATTAGTTTTTGAGCATGCAATGAAATGGGCCATTTTGCTAAATCGATCCACAACAACAAAAATGATACCTTTTCCTGATTGGGATCGAGGCAACCCCAACACAAAATCCATAGAGATGTCGGTCCAAGGATGGGATAGAACATGCAAGGGGGAATACAATCCACTAGGTTGAACCTTGGAATTTTCATGCTTACAAGTGACACACCTAGCATAAATTTCAATAACATCATTTCTCATGCATGGCCAATAAAAATGTTCATTCAAAGTAGAAAGTGTTTTATCAACCCCAAAATGCCCCATCAAACCACCCCCATGAGTTTAGTTTACAAGAAATTCTCGAGTTGAACAATTTGGAATCCACAATTTATCCCGTTTGAAAAGAAACTCATCACTTTTTTAATAGTCTTTAAAACCATGTTTTTCACAAGATGTCCAAATTTGAGAAAAATCTCCATCATTTTCATACATTCACTTCAGTAAATCAAGTCCAAGTAATCTAGAATGAAGAGAAGTAAGAAATGAATTCCTTCATGAAAGAGCATCAGCAACCACATTTTCCTTACATTTTTTGTGCATGATCACATAGGGGAAAGTCTCAATGAATTCCAGTCAAGATTCATGCCGTGGATTCAACATACCTTGGGACTTCAAATACTTAAGGCTTTCATGGTCACAATGAATAGTGAACTCTTTAGGCTATAAGTAATGTTTCCATGATTCCAGGGTTCGTTTCAAAGCATAAAGTTCTTTATCGTATGTTGAATAATTTAATGTTACCCCGTTCAATTTCTCACTAAAGTAAGCAATTGGACACGACTCTTGAGTCAAAATAGCACCAATACCGACTCCCGATGCATCACACCCAATTTCAATGACTTTGGTGAAATCGGGTAGCATTAAAAAGGGAGCACTGACCCATTTTTCTTTGATTGTGTTAAATGATTTTTCTTATTTTTCACCCCATTTAAAGACCAAATGTTTCATTACATGTTCATTAAGAGGTGGAGCGATGGATGAAAAATCCTTTACAAACATCCTATAGAATCTTTCCAATCCATGAAAACTCCTAACCTCGGTTGCACTCTTCAGTGTGGGCCACTCCTGAATTGCTTTGATCTTTTCATCATCAACACGAAACCCTTCCGACCCTAAAACAAAGCCAATAAACACAACAAAATCCATGCAAAAGGAACATTTTTTAAGATTGGCATAATGTTGGTTTTCTTTAAGGGTCTCACACACCAAACACAAGTGTTCAACATGGTTGTCTGGGGATTTTCTATACCCCAAGATATCATCAAAATAGACAACTACAATTTTTCCAATGAATGAACGAAGGACATGGTTCATTAAGCTCATGAATGTACTTGGTGCATTAGTTAAACCAAATGGAATAACTAACCACTCATACAAAACGAACATAGTTTTAAAAGCAGTTTTCCACTCATCTCCTTCTTTCATTCAAATTTGGTGGTATCCACTTTTAAGATTAATTTTAGAAAACAATGATGCCCCATGTAATTCATCAATCATGTCATCAAGTCTAGGGATGGGATAACGATACTTAACTGTTATTTTGTAGATGGCGCGACAATCCACACACATTCTCTGTGTTCCATCTTTCTTGGGTACTAGGATCACCGGAACGGCGCATGGACTCATGCTTTCCCTTACTAATCCTTTATTCATGAGTTCTTCAACTTGACATTGAATCTCTCTATTATCTTCCAGATTAGCTCTATATGCTGGCCTGTTGGGAATTGCGGCACTGGGTATGAAGTCAATCCGATGTTCAATGCCTCTCAAAGGGGGTAACCCATCGGGTGTTTCTTCAGGAAACAAATCACCAAATTCCTGTAGTAAAGACACAACACAAGAAGGAAAAGAATGGTGAAGTTTATTAGTTACAAGGTAAGAATCCTTACTAATGAGTAAGAACACTTTCCTGCTCAATAAAGCACCTTTCACCTCACTTTTTCCTGAAAATAAACTAACCTTTCGCTCATCACTCTTGTTTTTAGCTCTTTGATTTCCCTAATTTTTTTATATATCACTAGACTCTCCTTTTTCACTCTTAATTTTTCCACTCTTTTCATTTTTTTCTCTCATTTCATTTTTCATCAACTCATCACTCTTTTTTTTGTCACTGAAAATTTTATTTTTCCCACTTTCTTTTTCACCCATTTCTTTTTTATTTTTTATTATTTCTTTATCCTAACTTGATCTTCATATGCTTGTATGGGACATAGAGGAGTCAAAATAATCTTTCTACCACTAAAATTAATTAGAGAAGCGGTTAGTATAGCCATCATACATCATCCACCTATCAAATTTCCACGGTCTCCCAAGTAGCAAATGTCCAACTTGCATCAGAGGAACACCACACAACACCTCATCATGATATTTTCCAATGGAAAAAGAAACTATGGCTTGTTTTGTAACCCTCACTTCACCACTATCATTCAACCACTGCAATCTATAAGGTCTAGTATGCCTTAGAGTAGGCAAACTCAACTTCTCCACCAACAAGGTACTATCCACATTAGTACAACATCCACTATCAATGATCATGCTACATACCTTCTCCCTGATGTTGCATCTCGTATGAAAAATATGCTCACGCTGCTCCTCATCATCATCATATATGGGTTAAATGTTTAATGCTCTTCTTGCCACCAATGCATCTCCATGTACGGGTTCTTCATCTTCGACATCTGAACCCTCCACCAAAGATGGAATCTCATCATCGCTAGAGTGCTCACTAAGGATGTCTCCATTATCCAAAATAATCATGGCCCTTTTTTTGGGCATTGAGATGCAATATGACCATGTCCTTGACACTGAAACCACTTTATATCACGAGATTTATAAGGGAAATTTGTATCCATTTTTCCTTTTGAAACAGTGGGGACGAACTTATTTTTGGCCTCTTCTCTTTGTTTTGGAACAAATTTGGAATATCTTGGTTTTGTTTCATTCCACTTAGAAGTTGATTTTGGATCTGTCCAGTTATCCTTCCAAAAATTATGAGAACTTATTTGACTCCTTCGAAAATGTAGATGTTTTTCGACCTTCACCGCCTTATGTCAAAAATCCTCCAAGTCAATATAAGTCTATAGTTCCACCACATCTCTAATTTCCGGATTCAATACATTGATGAACCTTGCCATGGTAGCTTCGCGATCCTCCTCCACATTGTCTCGAATCATTGATATATCCATTTCCTTGTAGTATTCCTCCACACACATGGAACCTTGCACATGTTTTTGTAACATAAAATGCAAGTCTCAATTATAATGACTAGAAATGTACCTTTTGCGCATTACTATCTTCATTTCTTCCCATGTTCGAATTGGCCTTTCTTCATTTTGTTGTCGACTTACTTGTAATTGGTCCCACCAAATACTTTTATAGTCATTAAATTCAAGCGCTGCCAATTTTACCTTCTTCTCCACCGAGTAGTTGTGAAGTCCAAACACATGGTCTACCTTCCGCTCCCACTCTAAATAATGTTCTGGGCCACTCTTCCCTTGAAAGGATGGAAGTGTCACTTTGATGCTTCCCATGTCATTTTCTCTCCATGTAGCACATTTCCCTCGCCTAGGAATTGATTCTTCAAAATCGGAGTACTCATCATCACCTTCATGAATTTCTTTCCTTCTTGGAGCCTTCAAAGACGAGAAACATTGCATATCATCTAACCTAGCATTCAATCTTGTAAACTGGTCAGCGACTACTTTCATGAATAAATTAAAGTCGATCTCACTTCTTTCTCCCTCACATTCCATTTTTTTAATTCCTCGCACACTCTTTCTCTCACTTTTTTTAACCTCTCAAAAGGTTTCTCACCCTTTCTAGCACAACAACTTGGTTCCTATATGTTTTCTTAAATAGAATCAAGAAGATAACTAGTAAGAAGCAATCAATTCATGACAAACTTTAAAAATCAGAAATTTTAAAAAGGGTTTGAATCAATGGAGTCCAAGAAATATGAGAGGAAAATGGGAGAAATGGTTATAGTAGAATGTTGGATATTGATGAAGGAAAGAATATGGTGGATAAGAAAATTACAGTCAAATATATGACATATGAGAAAACACAATGTTTCAAATGAGCAGCTTCCTTTTTTTGTATTTCTTTTGATTGATTTTTTTTTTATTTTTTTTGATTTTTTTTGATTTTTTTTGATTTTTTTGCTACTCAACAAACAAGAATTGAAAAGAGTGCGCTTTTCTTTCTCAAAGTACAACAAATGAAAAATGTACAAATCTAATTGCAATGATGTAGGTGGTTGTGATAACTTGAACTTCAAACTCAAATGGAAATCCACCTTGGAGATTGTTAGATTTCACAAGGGTGAAACTGTAGCACGAATTGATTCGGCTATATCTCCAAATATAGATGTCGGATTTTAGTGTTTCCAAATCGAGAATAAAGATGAGATTCTGAACTATTAAAATGACATATTATACGCCCAGGAACTCAAAGAAAAAGCAGACGAAAATATGGAATAAAGTTCCGTCCATAATTGGTCATGGAAGAAAATCTAAGAAGGGGAAGAAAAAAAAAGATGGGAGAAATAGAAATGAATGAACCTGGTTTTTGTTGCCTTCCTCTAATACCAAATGATATGATACCGTATGCAAGTGCGGTATTCATTGGAAAAAATGCAGACACACATGCAAAGAAAGAAGAGGGGAATGTAAATTAAATGAAATGAAAGATGAATAAAAGGGGAAGGGGATGATAAATTAGGACCCCAAGGAGACTTCCCCTTGAAACTCTAATTATAAAGTTCCAGAAAGGTTGATCACTACTTTGATGAGCCTTACATGCATTCACCTAAGAACACAAGAAACACAAGCATAATAATGCTAGAAACTCTCAAATTCGATATTAACCTTCAAGGGGGTACAAGATGTGGCTATTTATAGCCAAATAAGAGGAATACATGTCAAACTACCTATCCCACAAAAGTCTAAAGCCTATCCCACGAATTTTACTTTGTTTACACATGTCCATGTCTTTAGGGGACATGATATCTCTATAGAAGACTTTTAGGAACCACCCCAAGACTTTGAAGATTCCCACCATGGATTTGGACCCAAGGGGCCCACTACTTTTCCCATTGGAGATTTCATTCATGCATGTGGACTAAATTTCATGGAAGCATAAGGGTGGGCATTTTAGGTTCACTTTTGGGCTTTAATAAGTGTGATTAAAGGCCCATTTTCTCCTCCCATTCATGAGTTTCGGGCCTCCTCTTGTAATTTCAAAATGAGGCCATGTAAAGCCTCTCTCATCCTACTCATTCTTCCTCTTGTCATTGGGCCACCAATCCCATGCAATGGGTCTTTTCCATTAATTCTCCATACACGATCAATGCCATGATCACCCTCAACTCCTTGCTGCATGTGTGAACCATGATCTGCATCCCCACTTTATCCTTTAAATAATTAATTTTTGATCCATTAAAAATTGAAAATGATATTATTATAAAATAATATTTCTATCTTTTCCTAAGGATCCTCTCAGCCCTCTTATAAAAGGGAACTCCCCCTTCTCTATAATTTTCAACTTCAAAGACATTTGAATTGGCCAAACCTAGCCCAAATACCCTCTAAAAATTCCTCCCTTATTCTTATAGGCCTTTTTTAGTCAGAAATACAACCTAATGAGCCCTTTTGGTCAAATCAAAAGGAAGAACCCGAAGAAGAGGTAAATATTTCATCACCTCTTTTAAGTTCCATTCTTCATCCACCTCCTCTTTCTTTGTAGTTTCCATTCTAAAATAAAAACACCGGTATATTCTATATATTGTTATGTTATTATAAATATGATACAATCATATTCATTATTCTATCTACCTTTTGAATGACATGTCACCATATGTGCGTACGTATAGTTTACCGTCTCCATGTCATGGTGTAATTGTTATTAAATACATTATTATTTGAATGGGTATAATAATGAAGTGTATTTTATGTAAATAATAAATATAAGAAGATAATGATTCTGTATATATGATATAACATCCAATTAGATATTTTTTTATATAAAAACGGATATTGTCATTCGTCCGTACGTACGGATTACCATCTCCACAAAAGCAGTGAGATTCATTCCACATCGTATCCATTCAATACGAATTTTTATTATGTGATTAAAAATAATGTTTAAAGACTTAATATAATTGAGAATATGAATAAGATACATCCTATCCAAAACAAATATTACTTACACAACAGTGCATATAAAGTAAAACGAACAAGTTGACACCTGAAATGAGGATAATACTAAGATATTATAAACAATTCAATGTTAAAATATCATATATGATATCATATTAAGGTATATGATTCATGTATAATTTAGTAACAATTATTTCACCATTATGCATGAGTTTAATCTACCATAGACTACAGAAAAGTACAAGGTAAGGGTTAATTATACACTCTCTTCATTATCTGAGGTTGTTTATGCATAACTATCTACTATGACCTATTTATCATCCACATCCATTTGTCTTAAAAATGTATTTCAAAACATTATTTCTATTTTATATACTATGGGTTAAATTCATTTATACCTTTTTTTGAATTTTATATTATTTTTATAATGGAATATTTCAGTGGCTTTCCAAACAGGTTCCTTTATAACATTTTTGAAAAAATTATGGTAAGAATGTATTTTTTAACTCATACAATGGGTGCAGATATTTTTCACGGTTATAACATCATCAAAGCTTCCCTTACAAGATTATAAGAATATTTCCAAAATAAATTTTTTCTTAAATTACTTCAAAATCGAAAGACATATTTCTCTAAAAATGTTATGATTTCATCTATAATGGTATTTTAGATTTTTTGATGTTGATTTATTATGATAAAAAACATCCATAATGTATTGAAGGTTTTGTGATATGTTTAACTATGTAAGTGTTATTTTTACACCATTCATTTCTTATGGATAAAGAATTGAAAATTTGTATGCTAGTTTTAATAAGAGTGATTATGTTATGGTTAAAGCTTTTCATATGAGGAATGCATTGGACTTAGTAACTGACGAGTGGAGACCGCTATAGCTCCTCGATGCATTGATAGGTCTCACGAGACAAGCTAGTGTCTTGGCACAAGGCCTTGACAAAATTTTATTTGTAGTCTTCGCACAAGGCCTTGACTATGTGGTTATGAAGTCTGGAATTATGCATTCGAACATTATGAATGTGGATATTTATATTTCTTGTGATTATTCGACTAGTATAATATAAATGTGAATAATTAAATGGCATTATATGATTTTATCTTTTCCATATTATGCTGACATTCATGTTTATAAGTCTTTTGTTTTAGTCTTATACATTTCCATAAATGTTTAAGCTTATTTATGAAATTTTCCACTTTTTTGTTATACTTACTGAGAATATGAGCTCACCCCTTTCTATGTTTTATTTTTCCCTGGATACAAAGAAGTGTTTTATGTTTAAGATTCAAGGTTAATCTATGGGAATAATGGAATTCACAAAGTATTATTATTTTTTGGTTTTATGTTAGAAAGTATAATGTTTCATTCATGTATTTAACCAATTTTCTAAGATTGCTAAACTAAGCAGTCTTTTGGGACTTGATTCCCTGTAATCATGACAATGTATTAAAATAATGAATCAACTCTGGGAATCTAGGGTCGGGGAGTTACAGTTGGTATCAGAGGAAGCTTAGTAGAATCCTTGGAAACTAGATTTAGAGAAAATCTGATCAGATCACATATTCCTAAGATAAACATTGATTATTGGTATAGAATAACATCCTCAAATTTTTTATATTGTAGATATTTTTTGTGTTTTACAAAAAAAATACATATATGTATAGATACAAGAAGGTAGAGGAATATCTTTCACAAAAGTACCTAGGGGTAAAACATGAAAACACCTCTTTGATCTAGTCTCGAACAGGAACAGGTGCACGACAACGGGACTTGCTGCACTCTTGGTTATAACACTTCCATGGGATATGCTTAGGATAATTCTCATTTTCTATAAAAATCATTATGAAGTATTTACAAGTATATACCTCTTCAAAGAAAATATTATTATGATTATAGATTATATCCCTAAACTGTTCAATTTACATTATGTATTTTTCATGTTTGGAATTATTCATTGAAATTCATAAATTGAACTATTTTATTCCATTTTATAGAAATTTCACCCAATAGAAGGATTTGACTCCAGAAATATGTATGATCAAAAGAGTGAGAAGGATTATATCTTTCATGGTATTAAACCAGCATTGAGAAGTTAAATATTCTCCCTTGTATTCTTAACATATGATGAAATAGTATCATGTGTCGATAAGATAAGTAAATAATTCTATGTCTCCTATGGGCTTGAAGGGAAGCAAGAGAAAAAAATGATGGAAGAGAGAATGGTGGATAAAGGGAAGAGTAAAAAAAAGGATTTTCCCATATGTGATAACTGGGGAAAGAATCACCATAGTAAATGATTGAAGGGAATGAGAGTTTTGTACATGTGTCAAAAAAAGGAAAATATGTACATGATTTCAAGGGGATGAAAAATTATTCAAATTTACAATGCATCATCTGTAAGGCTTTGAGACACTACGAGAATCAATGTCCCAGTGATCAGAGTATACCTTAAATGATGCTATTGGATAATAATCAAGATAGGATACTACCTCAAATGAAGAGGAATGACTGGTGTTCTTTTGTTGTTATTATAGAATTATTTCATTTGAGTTTTCTATCAACAGTATACTAGTCATATGAATTTTAGAGATAAATAAGGATTGTACTACAGTATTATTTTATCGCGTATTTGAGATTATATGGTTCTAAGAAAATTGAATTAATAGAAAGCTACGCTTTTTGAAAAAATACATGGTTGAAGGAAAAGTAATCCTTAATATGGTCCTGATAATGAGGTAGTGATTTTTGATTAAGAGATGGTTGATTTGGATAAATTATATTGGATATTCTTGCCTTCCATGGAACTGATTAACAATTTTTTTATTTCATCATTGTTAGAATATTCAATATTTTTGGATATAAAGAATATATCCAGTATTACATAAAGTAAAATAGAGCATGAATGTTATCAATAAGGTTTTATGGTAATTCAGGGTGTTACCATGTTTTAAAATAATACATGATGAAGGTGTTCACATGTCATTATGTGGAAAAAAGGATCTCTATTATGTTTAACTTCCTAATAAATTTTAGACAGTGAGTTTGGATAGAAGTATTTTGGATAAGTATAATGGATGGATTGGATTATGTTTGAAATTGGATTTTATTTTTAAAGTTATTTTTTGATCTTTATAAAAAGGAAAATTTGAAGATCGTGTGACAACCTCTCATGTCAGAAAAAGCTGCAGGAATAGAACCCAGAACCATTGTGGGATTGGTATTTATCTCCTACAACTGGACTATGTGATGTCCCTATATTGTATAATGTAGGTTTTTTAAAGGCTCTGATAGGTGAATTATAATTTCAATTTTATAAACCCTATTTTAATTTGATAAATATAATATTTTTCTATGTTTTATTATCTATTAGAGTGATAGATTCGTTTGTGATAAAAATTAGTTAAATGATGGAACTCTACTTGTCAAATATATATTTTTTTAATTATCTTATTTTATGAAGAACTTAACTCTTAAAATTTAATAAAGGGATATTAAAACTAAAAATGTGTTATCCTAATACTTTCTATTTTGTTAAATTGATGATATTTTAAATCATCATAGAATGATGTCTTTGAGGACCTCAAATCTATAATTGATTGTGACTGATGACCTCAATCACCACTATAAATCTTTAATTTTTTCCTCCAATTATGTGTCTCTAATTTCTACCAATTTTATCATAATCTTGATCATAATTTGGTTGTGACATTTTCATTCCCCTTTTCCTCTTATCAAGACTAAATTTTATTAACCCTGTTTCCGATGTGGTTTTTCCCACAATGGTATTTTCTATTTTCAACCTTTTATTTTCGAAGAACAATTTCAAATTTCAAGGACGCAATTTATTGAAGGAGGTAAGAATGTAACACCCCAAGATTTTATAGTACGTTATTTCTTCAAAATAATTCAATAACATGCACTACACGCAACACCACGTTCAAGTGCACCACGACTTAGCAAACTAGCCATTCAAAAGATTTTATGAATAGTATTAACTAAATATTGAACTTTAAATAATCATTATAATTTTAGAATCAATATTATGATTTTATTAGGCATAATGAAAAAAAATCATTTTTTCAGATAAAATAAGTATTTTTTAAAATGAAATTTTACCACTTATTTATGGAAAACCATTTTTAAATACAATATTTAAAACTTTTAAATATTAAATTTGACAAAATAATCCTCTTATTTAGAATTGGGGCACAAGAATTTTGTTTCAATAAATTTTTGCTGTTTTTCAATAACTTTCATATTTGGTTGAATAGTGAAAAATACTACATTTTAATTGAAAACAACATTTTCATTGAAAACAATTTGTAGTGTTAAATTATACATTTTAATGGTTTGGAAGTATATGTAGATGATATTTTTACCATATAATCCAATTTTATTCATTGGAAATAATTTCTCTTTGAAATTGAACATAAAAAAGTATCAATCATTTGTTAGTTATTATTTCTTAAAAACATGTTTTTTGGTTTGGACAACAATAATTAATTATAAATTCATAAATGAAACTTCTATGTTTTTAATTTGGTAAAATAGAATTAATTTTTTAATTCATTATATCAAAATTAGTTTTCGGTGAAATTTTGGTATTTTTTTAAAAACATTCAATTTTTTATGAATAGTAAAATACAATGAGTTATTGGTTAAAACAGAATTTTTATTTAAAAAATTATTTATTTTATTTTAAAATTGATAAATAATACTTATATAAGTACAATATAATACATTGGAGTCCTTTTATAATAAGTGTACATTTATTAATATTTTATTGAACTTTTTAGCGTCTTATACCCACCTTCTAGGAGAATTTTCAAATTTGCATAAAACATAATTTTACCTTTTCTGTGTGTTAAATTTCAAAAATCAAAGTGACACAGTTAACCACAGTAAGTAATATTTTTTCAATAAGATGAAAATAATTTTTCTTGAATAGAAAATTTTGAATTTTATTTACCGCAGTTAAAGGTAAATAGAGTAATTTAAGGTAAAAAGAATATTATACTAATAAAAAATTACCTTACTTCATGTCCTAACCTTATTTAATGTGTCTTGTCCGACCATGGGCATCATTGTGTCAATTTCGGGACCCCATGGAGCCACTTATGAATGATAATGACACTCTATTTATATTAACTTAAAATAATGGAAAAATTGATAGAGAGAAATATTTTTTAGTAAATTAATTCTTACATGGGGTAATATAAATAATATTTTCTATTATAAGTATTAATTAAAAAGATAAAACAATTTACTACATAATGGTTTTTTATTTATATTTTTTAGACATTAAATAATTTAATATATTTATGACTCAATGATGATGCATTAATTACCATATTAATGATATATTAAAATAAATGATATCATAAATATCCAAATAAATATAATTTGAGAATTTTTATGAATTACAAAAAATTTATAGGTTAATATTAAATGTTATGGTTGATTAAATGAATTTTTTTTCAATTAATAATTCTGTTATGAATTTTATAGAAACAAAATAGAAAATAGTTTCGAAATTGACATAAAATAATTTTTAAAACAAATATTATATTATTAATTGATATTCTATTTATAAAAATATATGTCTTAGTCAAAATACTTATATAATGATATTTGTATCATTAATGAACCACTTGGGGTTATCTTGGAAAAATATAGTATCTTTATTAACAATATAAAATAAAAATACCAAGAGACATGGTAAATGTCAAAGAAAATTTAACTAAGATTTAAATCTAAAAGATAGGGTCAATATAGTGACCCAAACCTGTCTGAAGCCTATTTCTTGAGAGGTTATTGAGACATCCCCACATTTGATTTTATATAATCCATTTTGGAGATATTATAAACCGAAAATTATTTTATTATAAAATAATACTTCTAGCTTTTCCTAAGGTTCCCCTCACCCCTCTTATAAAAGGGCACTCCCTCTTCTCTATAATTAAAACCTTAAAAGCCATTTAGATCAGACAAAACCTATCCACAAACCCTCTCAACTATCCTACCATCATCCTAGAGGCCTTCCTTTAGTCAAAAAGTCAACCTAAGGAGCCCTTTTGATCAAATAAAAATGAATAACCCGAAGAAGAGGTAAATATTTCATCACCTCTTTCAACATCCTTTCTTCTTCGACTTCTTCTTTATTTGTTTTTTCGATTATAAAACAATAAATCCAGTATATGATATGTATTGTGATGTTATTATAAATATGTTAGAACCGTATTCATTATTCAATCCATCCTTTTAATGACATGTCACCATATGTGCGTTCGTATGGATTACGATCTCCACATCGTGGTATAATTGTTATTCAATACATTATTATTTGGATGGGTATAATAATGAAGTGTAATTGATGTAAATAATAAATATAACATGATAATGATTCTGTATATATGATATACCATGCAATTATATATTATTTTAATATATAATGAATGATATTGTCACTCATGCGTACGTACGGATTACCGTCTCCACGAACGCGATGGGATTCAATCCCCATCACATCCATTCAAGACTAATTTTAATTAGATGATTAAAAATTATTTTTAAAGACTTAATATGATTTAGAATATAAATAATATACATCCTATCAGTAAAAAACATTACTTATGTGACAAATCATATAATGGAAAACGAACAAGTTAACACCCAAAATGATGATAATACAAAGTATTATTAACAAAGAAATGTTAAAAGATCATATATGATATCATATTAATTTTTATGAATCTTGTATAATTTAAAAAAAATTATTCCACCATTATACATGAGGTTAACATACCATAGACCATGTAAAAGTAAATGGTAATGGTTAATTCTTAAGTCTCTTCATTATCCGAGATTGTTTATACATAACTATCTACAGAGACCACTTTATCATCCACATCCATATTTCTTAAAAATGTATTTCAAAACATTCTTAATATTTTATAAAATGTGAGTTAAAGTCATTTATACCATCGTATGACTTTTATAAGATGTTTATAAAGGAATGTTTCTGTCATTTTCCAAACAAGGTCATTTTTTACCTTTTCGACCAAAGTAAAGTAAGAATGTCTTTTTTAACTTATACGTCAGGTGCGGCTATTTTCCGCCGTTATAACATCATCGAAGCTTCCATTACAATATTATAACCATATTTACAAATAAATTTTTTCCTAAATGAATTAAAAATAGAAAAGTTATATTTCTCTGAAAAAGGTTTTGATTTCATCTCCAATGGATTTTAAGATTATTTGTAGTTGATTATTTATGATACAAAACTTCCATAATGTGTTGAAATTTTTGTGATATGTTTGACTATGGATGTGTATTTTTGACAACATTCCTTGTTTATGGATATATTATTGACAATTGTTATGCTAGTTTTAATACAAATTATTATGTTATGTTTAATCATTTTCATATGGGGAATGCATTGGACTTAATAAGTGACGGGTGATGCACGTAATGCCTCCTCGATGCATCCATAGGTCTCATGAGACAAACTAGTGTCTTAGTACATGGCCTTGGAAAAATCTTATTTATAGTCTTGGCATAAGGCCTTGACTATGTGGTTGTGAATTCCCGCATTGTGCATTCCATCATTATAAAAGTGTCTATTGATATTTCATGTGATTATTTGACTAGAAGAATATCCATGTGAATAAATAAATAGATTTATTTTATTTTATCTTTTCCATATTATGCTGAAGTTAATGTTTAAAAGGCTTTTGTTTTAGTATTATACATTTTCCTTAAATTTTGATGCTTATTTATGAATGTTTATACTTTATTGTTATTATTACTAAGCATCTGATCTCACCCTTTTCTATTTTTTATTTTTTCCATAATGCAAATATGCGATTTATGTTTAAGATGCAGGGTTAAGGTAAGGGAACAATTGCATTATCAAAGGATTGTGTTTTTTGTGCTGTATGTTATATAGTGTAATGTAACGTTCATCTATGTAATTTATTTTCAGATACTGCTAAACAGATCGGCCTTTCGGGACATGATTCCTTATAATCATTCCAATGTATTAAAATAAGGAACCGACTCTAGGAAACTAGGGTCGGGGTGTTAAATCATACCTCTATCTTCAAAAAGGATTCACTAGTGAAGAAAGTAAAAGCCTAATTCAGGAGTAATCCAGATCAAAAACTTAATGGTGGATGGATCTTTGTATGTGATGGGGGATGGAATACCCCCTTGAATGATGATGGAGGGAAATAAAAAAATATTAAATCATTAATGATTGTGAAAACATAATTCTATCCTTAAGAGAAAGGGAACATGGTTTTCTGCATGGTTGAAAAACCATTCACTAATCGTGCACTATGTTATGCTCTAAGGGAATCCATGACCATGAAAGGCACATTGTTCGGTTAACTGTGCATAGGCCATGAAAATTATTTCTATCTTGGTGGCTTATAATCCAAAATTTACATGCACCTATGCATTCATGGTTGTCGGAAAACTGGGTATCCCTCAACACCACACTATCTGCAATAGTACGATTTAGGGAAAAGATTCTTAATAGGATGCATGGTTTATACTATCCCTACTCCCCAGTATTCCTCTTCCAATTATGGGATCTAGGCTCTGAATGATCCCCAAACATCTCCTAAATTCCCCTTGACCCCCTTATACAAAATTTTCAAGGCCAAAACAAATTACTTTATTCTGGAAACTAATGGCCTACACCATTGAGAAAAACCATGATGTTAAACTTGATCATCATTTTTTCTCCTATATTATGCTAATATTATTGAGTAAAATATAAATTGATTTTGTTATTTAAATAACATATTGATTATGACATATTTTTTAAATCATTGTTTTTATGCTACCCTTAATGAGAATTTGATCTCACCCCTTTCATATGTTTTCGTTTTTGTAAATATGTATAGATGTATTTTTCCGGTAACATGAATTGATATACTAATGAGAATATTATAATTTAAAATGAAAATTCTTGGTGTATTTTATGTTTGGAAAAGTATTGTGAAATCAATTTATATATCTAGTTTACTAAAAAAATAAACTATTCATTAAATCATGAAAAAATTTCTTATATCTTATAAATATGTAATTAAGTATACCTATGCTTCATGTAACTATGGTTGGGGTTACTGTATTGAAAAATTTAATCAATAGTGTTTCTTGAATATAGTAACATATTATAATTTTGAAATTATTTATGGTAATGATTAAAATATTTTTTGGGGTGGGGGATAAATAACATAATCCATCATATCATGACATATTAAAAAGTTATTTATGATATTAATCCACGATTTGATTATAACACATGTAATAAATAATTGAACAAAATGGAAGTCTTATTGATGACATCTCAATTTCACAATATAAAAATGAAAATAAAGTGCCACCTTTTAAACAAGGCAAATTCTTATTTGATTGAAATTACAAATAATTCGCATCAGAGAAGTTCATATTTTAAAAAATAATTTATCAATTTTTTTCCAATGTCTTTTCTCTACTTTTATAAAAATCATGAAATTCATCTAAATGAATCCAATCCTATACATTAATTCACAATCTTTTTTATCAAAAATTATCATCCAAATAATTAAGGATTTTTATATTATATGAATTTATTATTTTATATTTTATGTGATGAAACAATATTTTGTTTTTGAAGTTTTTACATAAATTTCTAAATTAAATAAGTCAACTAGTAGAGTTTCCGAAAAAAACATAGAAAGGATAAGAAGAGAAATTTGGATATAATCGATTTTTGAATATCCATTCCTTCAAATAAATTATATATTTTTATATCCCCATTTTTTTGTTATTCATAATGTTCCAGTATAATTTTATATTGTTTTATAAGAAATACAGAATCATTGAAATTGTAGTTTTAATTTAATGAGATATAAAATCTCTAAAACCGATATATATATTTATATATATAGTAAATTCATTCAAACATTAATACTTCATCAATAATTTCTATCTATAAGTGTAACAACATTAAAAAAACTCCCTAACTAAATATTGTCCCCTATAAAATATATATTCAATTGAAAATTATTGTATGTTTATAAAATTGATATTGAGCTGGTTAACAACATTATTCATTTCATAAAATTTTATCGGGATTTTTTGTTCAAAAAAATAATCTTTAAACATCTCAAACACCAAAAAAATTATAATTTATTATTCAATATATGTATATTATATAGTACAATATTAGTGAATATGAAATTTAGTTATGTCTCTTATATCATTAATGCAAATATTAACTTTATTAATCCATAATTTTATTAAACTCATTTAATTTCATTATTATCTTATATTAGGTATCTATCTCATAAAAAAATAGACCCCCTAATATAATAAAATCATAATAATGTTGTTTTATATTTTTAAAAACAACATTAATCACGTTTTGATTCTTCATTCTCTACTATCAGGGTAATAGATTGATCAATCTCATCATAGATACATATATTACAATTTAAATTTACTAACTCCCTATTTGAAATATATTACACATACCCAGTAAGAAATTATTTCAATTTCAAGTTATTACATAATTTGTATCTTATCAACCAAATTTTATGTTATAATTAGGTCACCAACATTTTTTTCTTCCATATATAGATCAATTTTCAAAATAAAATATAAAAATTATTCTAACACATTTATTTATTTAATTGTATTTTAATGTAAATCAATCTAATTTGTATATTTTTATATCATATTTTTAAATATCTATTTAGATGGAATAATTCAAATCATATAAACACAAGAAAATAATATAAATTGTGTAGTGAGAAATAATAAACTATTAATTTCAATTAATTAGTATTTTGGAAATTATAATGAGAAAAAAATTCAAATATATGATAATTATAACAATTTAATTATAGGTTTTCTTATTTAATAATTCATATATATCAGAAAATTTAGGAGAAAAAATAAATCATTGCATCAACTGAAACTACATATAAAATGATTAAATTATATTTTATTCTGTTAATGGATCATTAGTTGACAACTAATTTAGATTTTCCCTTTTCTTATAAACCATTTTTTGTGGCATGAAACATTTTAATTTTAAATATGAGTTAAAACCTTTTTGATTGAATATTAAAGTCACAACACATTCATTCCATTTATGTAAAACAATTTAATTAGAAACATTATAACATCAAAAGATTAATAAATCACCGTACAAAATTCATAAGTTGTTTTTAGTAATCGAATACTCATTATAAATTAACTGCATAAAAACAAAATAACATTAGTGTTAATAACTAATAAAACTAAATCAAATCATATAAAATAAATGTGAATAAAAAATATATATCATATACCAAAATATTTATTACTCTATAATCTTATAGAAATTGAATTTTTAAACAAAAAATGATAATTTAATTCATGAATGCATCAAAGAATCCATAAGAAATTGAACAATCCAAAAAACATTATCCATATATTCAACTACTAATTTAACATAATTTATATTATAAAAATCAAACATAAAATTTATAATGTAATAAAATTACTGGATTTTTTGGTCCAAATTATCAGGACCACCAAAGTAAACAAATTAGTGGGAGGAAGATAAACTGCGGGGTTAGAAATCATTCATTGTGACCCTGAAAGTTTCCTAATGAGCTAGCTTTTCTAATAATATATTATAGAAGAAAAATATTAATTATGATATCCATGTAATAAAATAAATAAATAACTTATTCAAAATCCTTTTTAAAATATCATTATTTTTTCACTTTAGGAAATAATAAGTTTTATATCATATTATAAAATCAATAAACTTAAAATAATCCCATAAAAATAAAGATGGTTGATTCTAGGATCAAGATTGAAAAGATAGATATTGAAAATATTAAGTGGAAGAGATTCAATAATGGGGAAAATATTGGGATGGAGAAGTCATAATGGTTGAATATCATGATGTATACACTTATCTATATAATATGGCTTAACTAGATATGGATTTTAAATAACTACCGCAAATTATCATACACACATTATTTATTTAAAAAATTCACATAATACATTATGTGGTGGTTATATTTTTTAGAATATAATTATTATTATTTGGACTTAGTAAACATTGGATTCATATTTATTAGTAGTATTTTTTATACCACCACTAGGAAATCCCAATATTGTATTTTTTTATTAAAAATCATCCTATATTATTTAAATCAGTCATTATCATAACATATATCAATTAAACATATCATAGATACATAGTTATTAAATTAGGTTAATCAATATATATTTATGTTTTATTATTTAATATATATTCAAAGAACTCTTATTTAATGAAAAAAGCTCACCCAAACATAGAATAATTTCATTTTATTTCTTATTGTGTAATTGAAAATGAATTATATCCATCTATTTTTAATAGATTAACAATGAAACAAACCTATAAGAATTTTATCATGGTTAAAGGAAAATATATTTACTAATCCTAATATACAAAATCATCTTCCTTTAATGTTAAATCACCAATTAATTTTTTTCATTTATAGTAGGACACACAAGACCAGAAACACATATAAAAAAATCATTAGGGAAATCATCCATTATAAAATAATGGGGTCCCTTGTGTATTAGAAATAGTTGGTTATAATATAGGGTTAAATATATCATTATTTCAATAAAAAAATATTTTTTTTAATATTTACCACTACATTGTGATATTAATATTCCTATTTATTAAAAATTCTAATTGAAAATTATTATTTTATAACTATAAATATCCAAACACAACTATTGTTCCACATTATCACACCCCAAATTAAATAAATTATTTATTAATGAATATGTTAGTACGTTATTATTATTTATAATGTTATCAAAACCTCTTACATTCCCAAAAGTATTAATTAATATCTACAACATGAATTTTTATAAAAAAAATAGTTATTTGTTAATCGATTTTCACTAATATTTTTAGAAGGTACACCCAATCAAATCACATAAGTATTATTTCTAATAGACCAATCCTTTCATGATTTGTTATCAATTTTCATATAAATAAAAAACTATAAAATTTTATTTTAAATTTAATATCATAATAGGATATTGAATAATTTATAATGAATTGGGGTCCAAAAAAAATAAACAATAAATACATAATAATAAAAATAAGATGGTAAATATATTATGGACCGATGAGAATAATAATAACTAAATTAAAATAAATACACAAAATAAACAAGAAACTATGTAATGTGGTTGAAGTATATAACACAATAATATGGTAATCACTCAACCCATTCACAATATCATCTCAGCAATACCATTATTAATATCTACTAGAATTACTATATAGAAACATAGTGGATATCTTTTGTTTCATAAGTTATCACAATGTTTGGCATCAAATGAATTATCATGTAAAATTATTACTATGAAAATATCTTCATTATATAATATTTTATATAAATATTATCATATTTTTTACAAGGTTCATGATGACTTCATTGGACTATATTGATTTACTGAAAATTTCATAATGTTATCCACTAAATCAAGCTCCTGTACAATAAACTTTTTCTCCTACCACCAAATCATGCATTAAACAATATCTAGTCACAAATACTAAATAACAACATTATTGAATGACTACTAATAATGATTTATTTCTTTTATAAAATTATCTAAACAAATAAGAAAAAAATCATTTCAACTAATGAATAATCATAATACTTTAGCCCATGCGGAGTTAGTCGAGTGGTACCCACTGGTTGTAACCCTCGCTCTATGTAAGAACTATCCTAGGCTCGAGTCCAGCCAGACTCGGACACAATACATATTATGTATAGGGAATTTCAAATCCATTTTTGTAGTTGGGGAATGTGTGGTACACTCTGGGCATGGTGGGGGCCCATATGGGACCTGATCATTACCCTACACACATTTTTCCCATGGGGTGTTTGCCGAGTGGTACCGGCTGGTTGTACCCCTACCTCTAAATGGGAACTGTCCCAGCCTCGAGTCTCGCAAGACATAGACACTGTACATATTATGCATAGGGCGAATCAAAGCTATTTTCCTAGCCGGGGAACTTTCGGTGCACTCTGGGCATAGCAGGGTCCTCCAGTGGGAGGTGAGCATTAACCTACACACGTTTTGCACATTGGGTGCTAGCCTAGAGGTACTAGCTGGTTGTACCCCTCACTCTCAATGGGAACTAGCCCAGGCTCGAGTCCCACAAGACTCAGACACTGTGCATATAATACATAGAGTGATACAAATCTATTTGCCTAGCTGGGGAATGTGTGGCGTGCTCTGGGCATGGTGGGGCACCCCTAGTGGGAGGAAAGTGTTACCCTACACATGTTTTTCCAATGAGCCTGTACCCAAGTGGTAAAGGCTCCTGCATGGAATCCAAAATACCCAGGATCAAATTCGAGAAGAGATGAATTTATGGTACTATAGAAAGTATTGTAGCAGCGGTGTAACTACATCAGCGGTAGCACAATAACAGGGGATGCTTTGTAACTGGATCTGTAGCGGAAGAGTTACTGTAGCTGGTACTATAGCAGCCCAGGAACTGTAGTAGTACAGTTCACCAAAGGGCCCTTCGGGCCAGAAAAGGGGCTTTCTGGCCTTGTATTCAGACCACTTGGTCTTGGGACATCCGGCAATGTAATGGGTCAACCTATACCTAGTATGAAAGCGGTATTTTCATTTAATAATAAATGAGGCTTCGACCCTAACCATAAAAAAAATCATAATAATTATTTTTATCTGTTAAAATTTATCTCTATTTGGGTCATATAATTATCCGATGTTTTATAATATAAATTACAATATATTTTAACCCTAATATTCATGAATACTTTTATGGATATAGATTCATTTTTTCAATCATTCTGACATTAATAAAGGAAAACTACTTTGTGGTGGGAAATTTGATAGATATTATCAACAACTCATTACTATTTTCAATGGGAAAAAATATTACATACTACATATATGAATGATAAATGAAAACATCATTATAAAACTTAATTCTTGTGGAATTATTTCACATTGGTTTATTACATATGTTTTTTTGGATAATCATGTGATCTGTGAGACACACTACATTGCTGGTGTAAATTATTATATTTTTAAACAATTCAAACAACTATAACTCTCATACTTCCAAAATACCTATCTTATATGATTATAACCAATGTCATAAATAACAAATGATAATATTTATTAACTAGAATTATCTCATTGTGGATTACTAAATCCCTAATGTTTTATTGATACTATCCCATGTATATAGTTTACATCATATTATCAAAATAAATTTGATCATTAGAATGACGTTGAACTCATTCAATCTTCTCAAACCAACAAGTTACACCTTCTTATAAATATAACATTAACTCCTTTGATGAAGATTGAATGAAATTTAGATTTTGAGTTTTAAAATTTACACTAGATGATGATCCGCTTACTCATCCATACACATCAAACTTCCATGGTTGTACATAGATTATTTTCTTCAGTATGTTATTTTATTAGTTAACTCACACAGACAACCTCATAAATAACATGTCAGGATATTTATAATAAATGATTATTTTTAAATTATTTGTTCCATAAATTTAAATTAAATATCTACAAAAATATGTGGAATTGAAAAACTTGTTCATTTCTCAAAAACAATGCATCACAACATAATTCAAAATCATAAGGAATTTTTGGTTGAGGATTTGTATTTTTTCTATATTATTATATTTTATTTGTCATGGGATTCTTAATTTATTTGAAAACAAATTCTATTATGTTTTCATGATATTTTAACAATATAATATCTTTATTCAACATATTTTATTTCACATTATTCTACAGTATGGATATTTCATACCAATATGAATCATGATCATGTGGTTGATCTTTGATCCATAAAGACCATGACATAAAAATATTATCATTTCCCCCTTAATTTAAAATAAAAAAAATCATGGAACTCATATTCTATGTGTGATAAGTTATATAATTTCTAATTAATCCATATATTCTTAAAATAATATTTCTTTTGGGATACTGATAACAGAAATATGTATGATAAAATCTCATCCCAATTCTAGCAGACATATATTTTACCTCATAGAATATAAATTACTTAAGTGGAATCAATTATCTTATGACATGAATGAAATTTCATAAAAGATATAAAAATACATTACATAATTATGATAAAATAATCTCATTTACATGACATAGTTTACACTCCACCATATAGGATACATTATACTATCAGTATTTAACTCAAACCTATATAATCCCAAATAAAATCAAATTATCTTGAAATTTGTAAGGGGGAACATCTAAAAAACTCTTATCATTCTCTATCACATCAAATAGAATTTGATGAAAATATTATTATATCCCTTGTGATTAAAAAAATATAGATTTATTCCTCAATACATTAAATCATTTATCTTTCTTTGGGAATATATTTCAATGTTATAACCAATAACATTATATTCAATACAATGTAGCCAAAAAATCATTCTGATATTTTATAGAAAGATTTTATTCATCTCTACACTTTTCATAAAGCAATAATAACTATATTATTAAGTTATGAGAAATAATTATCACCAAAAGAATATGAATTAGAATACTGTATTGGATGAGAGTTTGAGAGAATAGTTTATTAATATAATTTTGGTGTGTATTATAAATTTTATTGGTACTCTAATGCAGTTTTATTATATTAAATTGATACAATACCAAGTTATTCTTTGAGGCTTGTAAACAATGAACCAGAAATCTGATCAAATTCATGAATCAATGTATGAATTTATTAGAATTAGATGCTTTTCAAATTTATCAAGTTAGGTTTGGATGCAAGGGTGTGAAGCCATAGTAAGAAACATTGGAATTTATTTCAATACATTGAAATATTAATTATGATGGAGTCTTGATTAGGTCCATGAAAGGAATTCCATTGAATCCATTTGAATAGGAACAATTCTCAAAATGTTTGGTTATAGTTAAAAGGAAAATTGATACATGTAAAGGTCTTGTTATAGGGATCACATAGAAATGTTTATCATTTTATGGATTCGAACAAATGTATAATGGTTCCATGAAATTGAATTTTTGTGACCTAAGTGTGAAAGAAATTTACAATATGGTCAATATATAACTATTAATGGTGGGGTGTTTATTAAATCATGTAAAAAGAACATATTATTTTCCACATGTGAGCCATGATGAAATATCATGGCTTTCACATGAGACATGATGTTTTATCCTCTAATTTTCACTAATGGAATATATGTCTGAACATTAGAGACTTGCGTAACTTATCAATATATTAAAATAATATACATTATTTTCATAAAAAAAATATTTCATATGATCATAAATTTTGGGGTGTCATAGGATTATCACCTAAGGAATATTTGACATGATCTCATTAGTCACGTAAAGTATCATTCCCATCCTGGACATCCCATAATATCACAAAAAATGGACTAAAAATATTAATATACATTCTTGATTAAAGAAACTATTGATTAGAATGTATCTTGAATACAATGATATTTAGAGGAATTTACCCTTTTATAAGCACATATTTATATAGAATAAATCAAAGCATGTCAAATGAAATTGAGAATATAATACATGTAAAAACGTAAAAACCATAACGTTATCACGAAGAAACATTATAAAACGGGATAGATAATAAACTGTATTAGACCATGATCATGAATCGTGAAGTATCCCATGGTTTTATCTCTATATAACCATATGTCTCTACTATCTTAACCCATCGAATAGAATCTTAGTCCAAGAATGTAATACACTACTTGACACTAATTTCTATTCATTTATCATTAAAAATGTAAAAATAAGTCCAAATCTATGTGATGGGTGTGAAGAAAATGAGCCAACAAGGATACCCCTACGAATATATACAATGTCTTACCAAAAACATTTGTTATTTCTTATATAAGAAAATTAAATCAAATTCAATAGACATCCATTTCCAAAATATATTCATCTGACTATTTTCATTTAAGAAAATACCAAATTGTTGTATGAAAAATAATATTACATAATATATTTCCATGATTAAAAAGAGTTTAAATAATAAAAACATCCATCATTCGACTGCTATATTAAGTTGCAAAACAAATATATTGAATAAACATACATGTAACTCATCCACATAGATCCCATGGGAATTAAACTAAATGATAGAGTATAAAAAGAATACATACAAATTAATTATATTTTGTATAAGTGATTTAATGTTTTTGGGAACCAATTTCCTATTTTATGGAAACCCACTAGAAACCATGTCATCATTCAGAACAACATTATTGATAAATTACTCCAATAAGGTTCAAAAAATTTTAGTTATCCCCCATACCTAATGGTATCCAATGGATCTATATTCCAATATTTCATTTCAATAAAAACCAATCCTAGGTTTCATAAAAAAATTATATTGTTACCTAAACATTATTCCATTAATGATAAAAAATCCTAATTTAAAATAATCTTTTATTATTTTTTAATTAGCACACATTGTGCATAATAAATTTTTAATAATAAAAACAAATTTATAACATGATTTTTTATTCAACTATAGTTCTCAGCGATTAATCATGAATATAAAATAATCATCCTCAAATTTGAATACAAATGGGTATTCCATAGGGAAAAATAATTTTATTGGATCAATCATTGGACAAATACCCCGAACATGCTAATATATATAATTACGTTTTCTTTGATACCGATGAAGGGAAAGGATTTGATCGAGTAATAACAATTAAATATCCATGATAAATACTAACAATTACATATTAAAAATAATATATACAACAATTATATTCCACTATGTTTTCAGTGAGATGAATATTATTGAGATAAAGATATGATGTACTGAAAATTGTTGAAACATAGAGGAAATATATAAATATATCAAATAAATCATCAAAAGTCAACTAATAACTACAATGTTGTCATGTAGTGATTATTTATGAGAATCATAATGTCGATGGCGTGGTCTACTAATTTCATATGAAGGTATTAGTGTCAAAATGAAAAATGTGATTCAGGTAAATAATTATACATTTCAATCATGTTATATAATTAGGAAACATGGTTAGACAAATCATTAATTAATCATGATGTAGCTATTTTCCATTAAAAACAACAGTTTCATGGTTTCCTAGGAATGGTCATAAAATTTGAGAAAATATAAACCATCCTCAAGAACCATTCCTAAATATATTTATTATTCTCATGGTTACTCACATAGTTTTTTCAAATAGTTCCCCTCAATCTTTGTACTAAGAGAGTTATGTCACATGGATTCCATGAAAAAAAATTAAAACTGTGGACATAAAAATTTTACCATGGAAGTACAAATTTTAAAAAAAACCCCAAATTTATTTATAAACTAAAAATATATAATCCAATATCACAATTAAAAACACATTTAATCTAAAGGCTGTATCAATTTTCACCAGTAGGAAATATTCAGTCCCTAGTTACGGTCAGGTAATCGATCCCAAAGTTGGATAAAGAGATTACTGCAATATTAGTTCATCAGCCATCTATTTATCATGATTTAATACCCACAAAACCATCTCACATACAAAAATGTGATCATATTTATATTTATTATATAATCATATCAGACCATAATTTAATCATTAATTTCAATCATATAGGTTTCATGCTCGATTTCAAAATCCTCTCCCTTGAAAACATTGGATGAATAGTATTGTTACTTAATTGGGTTGGAATCATAAAACCTATCATAGATAGAAATAAAAAATTAATGATGACTATTAATGCTAATCCTTTATCAAGAGACCCCCATCAATTTCTAATAGGTTGACATATGAAGATATTAAAATACACAAACAACCTAAATGACAATGTCCCAACCAAGATGAAAAAATATAGAAAACATGATCAGAAAAATTAAATTCCAAAGGAGGAAAATACTTATTTGAATTTAATTTATATAGACTTTGGGATATTGATAACATACTTTTCATCAATTAAACTACATCTATTACTTCTTAAATTATTTTTGGTCATTCTAAGGACCATTCTCTGGTCAATTGTAATGAAGTATTTGACATACAATTACTCCAAAAAAGTAAAAAAGTATCAATAATGATCAAAAAAATAAATCTATTTATATATAAAATCCATAAAATGTAAAATATTCTTCTTGGGTCCACTAAATTCAAGAACTCGGTCTAGAAATAGGTCTTATTAATTTGAGATATCTCATGATTTTTTTTGTCAAGGGATTATATATCAAGATAAACATCAACTAAGACCACAACACTACATAAAATTTACTCTAAAGCTAGGATGTGATGTAAGGGACCTTATTATAATTAATTGTCGATTGGAAACAATAGTGAAAAAAAATATACCACTCTGACACATTATTAGATTATACACATTCAATTAATCCATGTACATTAGGTAATGCACTAATTTCATGAAACAATCAACTATCACTAATATCTCATGCATTGGAATATTAGTCTACACTCTCCCAAACACGATTTTTAAAGATAACTCATTAAATTATGATATTAAAATGGGAATGGGTTATAGAAAAACATTAGTCCATGGAAGGTTGACCTTAATGCAGGGAAAAAAGTCCCCAAAATGATGAATTTTTGAATTGATTGTAAATTTATCTTCTAACAGTAGTAGAATATCAATTAATGATATAAATTGGTAAATTAATAGTGAAAAAACCAATTAGATAAGTGTACATGATCATGAAATTATTCTCTCTTGTATATCAGAACAACCATTATACCTTTGATTTATTTAACCCTATTTGAGACCCAGACTACTCCCTAATGATCTCGACAATATAAAAAATACTGTTATAGAAATAACAGTCCAAGTCCCCTACCTATCAAAGTAAATTATTATCCTCTAAGTATGTTCTATCATGAGATCATAATAGTAATGAATTTAAATTATATCTCCCTTCCATAATGATCTTCTAATGAAACACATCAATTAGGGTCCACCCTTCTAATGATTTCTTCAATTGTAGATTAAATAATATTGTACACATAGATTCATTGATCATGTTTCGTTTTCTAAGGGTCTGTGAAATATCAAAATTCATGGTCTGAAGGTAATCCTCCTAGAATCTATAAATAAAATTTTATCCATATACCTAACTATATACATCAATTTTTTTGACTATAACTCACTATAAACATCTTCACGAAGAATTAGTGTCACCATGTTTTCATAGAATACCCCACTACAAATGAATCAATATCATTAAATGGATGATTTTTATCATTATCACATATCTAAATAGAGAAAAAAATATTATATCTACATACAATAAATCGAAGAATTAATGAAAACCATACACAAGGCATCATAGTAGACAAAATTTCCAAAACATGACTCATCAAGGAACATGACAAGAGTTCAATTCAATCACACATTAATACATAGAAATTTCTCCTGGGCATATAGACGGTGATAGGGTTACTGTTTTTTACCCCATAATAGTTCATAAATGTTTGGTGGTTCAAAAATAATATAAAATAGGATAATTTAGTAGAAGTGTAGTTGTACTATTGAAGAGGTGGAACTATTGCACATGAAGCATTGTAGTCGGGGTGGTAAATTTAGAAGGAATTTTAGTGGAAACACTAATATTGAAGGTACTATTGTAACATAGGTAATGTATGAGTACTATTAATAAAATGGAATTTAGAGAATTTTTTCCTCCAAAAAATGTAATGGTCATTAATTACCATTGATCCTACGAGCCATGTAATGGGTCTACATTACCCAAAAAATAGGTCATTGTTTAAATATTAAATAGGGTTCTTCCCCAACATTGGAAAATTTTTTATCGTGGAATATAAAAAAAATTCACATAAATATTATTTTTCACTATCATAGGAGATGAAATATTATAGATATCTATAACAAATTCTTGATGTAATCTAGTAATCCCATGAAACTCTAGTACTAAAACACATATCGTAAAATCACCAAAGACATCACAACTCAAATCTAATATAGATCCACTGATAAGCCTTGATAATAAATCAAAGTCCCAATTATTATTACTCTTAAAAGTAGAACATACATTTGAATATAATTATCTAAAAATGATGCTCATTAAATATGTAAAGGCTGATATTTAGATTCTAATATTTATCATACTCTATTCAGTAATAAACAATAAGTATCATCCTAAAAAAACAACTACATAATCCACAAAAAAATTAATGATTTGATTAATTAAATCCTTAAATTTTTATAGATTTTTGGTAATATGAAATGGATATTCATGATACCTATAATTGTAATACAATCTCTGAAATACCATCTCATGTGTATCCTACTCTCAAAAATTCAGCGTATGCTACCTTGAGCTACGATCAACAATCGAAAAACACTGGTCTATCATAAGCAACTAAAAAATGTAGTCAACATTTTGAATGAGATATTTTTTATTATCTACATCAGATATGAGATTATATTGTTTAACATAATGTTAGATAATTATATCAAACCTCTTTAAAAATAGTGTGGGTGATTCTAATAGTTATATTCTAGGATAAATGAATATATTATTCTGGAGATATTCTTATTCATCCATTAATTATTTAAATTTAAAAATTTTTATTTGGTATAAAATTAATGTAATAGGAATATTCTTCAAAATAATTTCAATTGTAAAATTCACATACCTCATTCAAGGTAGCTGCGAGATATCAATTTGGAAAAAAATTGGATACTTACACAGCACCATATGAAGATTTCCAAGATGATATATATAAAATAAAATAAATCTCAATTAAATGGAATGATTATATATATTTAATTTAGAAAACAATACTTATGGTTTCAAATCTTGGATACCAATCATCCTGAATATGAAGAGTTAATACTTATTTATTAATATTATTATTGTAAGTTGCAGTTATCACATAGTTGTCAGAATGGATTGAATAAAATATACTATCTAAATTAGGAAAATAGGGTTTAAAGTTATTTATATAATGATTCAGTGGTTATAAAATTAATTAGAAATGATAATAAATACCTATTTAATATAAAGGACGTCTTTTTACGTAAAACTATTTTCGTGAAATTAATTGAATTTGAAAATAATAAAATCACCATTTTGTAACATATTAATTAAATATAATTTAAATATGATGTTTAAAATTTATCGTATATGTTTTTAGACGTGATGTTAGAATAAATTCAATTTTTTTAATAAATGGAGTTTTTTTTCATAAAAATGAATTTCAACAAAATTTTCATTGTGAGCCTGTTTTAAAAAAAATTATTATTATCATATACGATTTTTTTAAAAAGTAAACTTATTAGTTGGATTAGTTATGTCAAAATAATTTTTTGAGTAATTTTTGGTATTTTTCTAATAAAAATCATATTTTAATGAATACTGATAAATATTGTGTTTTAATTCAAAACTTCATTTTTTGCTAATAATTTTTTTATTGATAGAAAATATTTTAAGATTTTTTAATATCTCATTATGTTGTATTTTAACAATTTAATATTATGTTGTTAATTGTAGTAAATTGAAATTTTAAATTAGATACAAAAACATTGACATCTTTTCAATGTTTCACTTCAAAACCCCATTTTTTGGTTTTTTTTAAATTAATAATAACTATATTTTAAAAATTTATGGGTATTGAATTAGGTAAATGATATTTCATATTCGGAATAATAGGTTCTATATTAGATGTATGGTCAATTTCATTGTTTTTATAAAAAAAAATTTCTTTCGTAAATAAATTATTCCCCGTTGTAAAAGATAAATATTCCCAATGGTTAATGTGAAAAATTAAATTCTTAAAAAAAATTATAACTAAAATCTATAAATTATTGTTCAGGTGTGGATCGACCCTAATAGGCTTATACAAAATTATTTTCAATCTAATATCATGTAATTTAATGACACCTCTTTACGTATCGCTTTTAATATGAAATAATTAATAAATTAATCACTGGAATGTATCTCTCCTCAAGTGTAAATAACATTCATCACCTCCCCATTTAATCCTAAATATTCTTGTAGCTCATAATATCTATAATAAACACTCTCCTCATCACACTCCCCATGTCTATGTGCTACTGGTATCTTCAAAGGACCACATCAATGGGCTTGAAATGTCTTTCATGAAGGGGATATTAAAGAGGTAATTTTCTCAATGTACTTATCTTAATTTCTTTTCATTTCATAAATTCTCTTCACCAACTTCATAAATTAATTCATAATTACTCCATAATCAGGTATGTATTGTATTTGTATGTTTACAATTCAATATCTCATTGGAAATTCATTTCTCATATCTATATATTCAGCGAAACAAAATTATTGTCCATGTTATGCCGGTTAATCGCCTATGTAGATAATGTTTTTGTTATTTTTCCATTACCTCCATCATGTACGGTCTTGAAAATAATTTCCCACTTACATAATATTTTAATATTTTAATATTTATAATATAACCTAGTTCATATTCTAGAAATATTATATTAAACTTACCTTCAGGTTTTCCATAATTATGTTATATGATAACTTCGTTTAAGGAGGTATGGACTACCACCTCCCCAAAGGATGTGATTCATTAACACGTCACATGGAATATAATAATGATTGTTTTTGTAAAAATATAAGATATAAATTTAATATTAATTAAAATTTAATTATATTATATATGAATACATATTTACATACATTCCACCTTATTTAATTCTTTTAATATGATATGAAAAATGAAACTAGCATTCATGTGTACGTAAAACATGTTGTCTCCATGAATGGTGTTTTTAGATTGCAATAAGATGTCATGGTAAATATGTATATAATTAATATATAAGATATTTATATCATTGTTTATTTTCATTATATGATGGACTTATGACGACGTGGAATTTTGACATCATACTGAGTTTATTTTCGACTCACGTAGAGAATATCAACTAAAAATACACCATGAATTCAAATAATTAAGAAATTGTTATAAAATTTTATAAATTGATATAAAATTAATTATAAACCATAAAATGTTCAAATTAAATTATAAATCCACAAATTTTTATTCCATAGGATGAACCAGGATCATTCATAATGAATCGAACTCATTATTAGGGGCTTCATCTCAATCTCTGTAAATTGAGGAATTTCTTGATAATATGCTCATTTATTATTTTAAAAGGTTTATATAAATTCAGTATAACATTCTATACACATATTTTATCAATACTAGTTTTTTTAATGTTTTTTTGAAAACTATTTATTCATGGATATTAATATTTAAATGTCCAAAGTGGCAAGGGACACCATGAACGTTTAAATATTTGATTATCAAATATTTTTCTTCATGATATTAATTCACATGTTTATTATATGGATATAATATGATTATATAGGAATTTTTTTATATATTCAATTTAATTAAATTTTTTTAAAGGAGCCTTTTTACGTGTTTTATATGTAATTTGTTTTCAAAATACAAAAGGAATGATTTTTTAACAACTACAATGACAAAAACCATTCCACCTCCATAACCATTTTTTGATAAATTGAAACCTATATGTTATTTAATTTATTCGTAAAGGATGAAAAATCCCTTATTTTCCCTTTTTTGTTCTTTGGTATTTAACTTTTTTAATGTTTATTGAATTCTAAATATCCCGTAATGAATTCTTGTGATTGAAAATGTAATTTTATGACAAAAATGATGACAATTGAATTATTTAATGTGTTATGATTAAGAAATGATACACATACATTTTAAGGGTGGTTATGTGATAATCAGGATACCAATGTTTATGTGATAAACCAAAGATGGTTGGTTATGTTATAAAGCATGGATGTATGGAATCACTGTAACCTCTAATGCATTGGTTATTGAAGTTTTCCATATTGATCTTCCATTTGGTGATATTTGGGGAAGTCGACCATATTGTTTTCCTATTTTTGAAATATTTTGTCCCTGGTTTCCTTTATATGTTATATGTTATTTTTTAGATTTTATGGTAATATTTTGATTAAAAAATTCTTTGAAATGAGATTATATACAGTGAAGAGGATTACTACATATTAAAGGTGAAAAGAATTACATTATGATAGAGTATTCATGGATTACAGGTTTTCTCTAGACTAACTGTATTCCTTCATTATGTATCCCTTAAAAATATTTTTATGCTCATCCCATGTTTTAAATAAATTTTCATAGGTCTTAAAATTGGTAATTACAAAGATGATTTCATGATAAAATAATGGAGGATGTGTCTTGAAAATAAATCAAGTTTTATTTTAGAAAGGTTTCCTTTGGTGGAAAATGATGATACAAAGTTTAACTGTCCCCATGTAATGTATTGGTCTCCACTCTATGATATTATCTTAATTCTCTAAAAATCTTTACCAGAAATGATCCTAAATGCGAGATAATGTAAAATTATAGAAATAAGTCAATATTATGTTATGTTTAATGATGTGGAATTATAAAAAGGTGATGGATAATGGTTTTCCCATAAATCAAATAAAAAATTAAAATATATATCATAATGGATTCATAATTTTTGTATTAATACAACATAATTTTAGTATATATTAGAATAAATATAATTGAATTTACATGGTTATGAGTTATAACACATAATTGAGTTACCACTATTAGCTTAATATTTATTCAAATAAAGTACAGTCCTTTTATTGGTCCCAATGATCTATGATTTGGGGAAGTAATATTTTAATGTATTAAGGTGGATATTTGATGATCTAGAGGGCTCAATGTTTTTGGATATGAAAGTATATGAGGTGTTATATTATAAGTGTTGAAAGTACACACAATGGATTACATAAATAATTAAATAATTCATATGTAATAATCATTTAATATGATATGGTTGATGTAGATTCATAAAACAAAATTAACGAAATAATTGGTTTAATTTTAAACCGCATACTCAAGTTAAAAACATTAATATCATTTGTACCATTACAATGAAAACATAACAAATTAAAATGATAACATATTTATATGACAAAAAATGACACAAACCCCTAACTTCAATGATATCCTTATAAATGAAGGCAGACACTGTCCCTCAAGTCCCATATATAGTGATACTTTAGAGGGATTATTTAATCATGGGTATAAAAATCACACATATGAGAAGAATTAAAAACTAAAAATAAGATAATTATTGGTATAGGATAATCAACAGCCATGTAACTACACCATATAATGAAAAAAAACCAAAAACCATCCCACAATTGTTGAACAAAATAATTAACCAATGAAAATGACATCTAAAAATATAACAATAAGAATGTCCACAACAGTGACTCAATAATAACTACAAATACATCACACAAATGTCTTGTTCAGTCCCCAAAAATCTCCTTGAAATCTAAAATACCGTTTATTTGTGTAGGAAGTTAATCAAAGTATAATATGTTTGGAAATAACCATGGAATAAAGTGAACACGTAAAAAAATAATTCTAATGTTCTTATAAAAAAAATTTGAACCACATATACCTAAATTGGTTAACTAAAACAACCTTCCTCACAATGGATCAGTCAAAAAATCATGCATACAATATGGTAATATAACATAAATATTATAAAAATTTAGGGTTCTCTACTGCAACTTTCCCACTAAATTTACAGTCTCATTCCCCATCACCAATCACCCTTTTCTCCTTTTCCTTCTCCCAATATCACATCACACCACATCAACAAAAACATTATCTAATTTGAATCAGTATCTATCCCTAACTAACCCACCCTAAAAAGTTCAATAAATGGATTCTGGAACATTCAATCAACAAATATAATATCACTCGAAGACACCTAGTCCATCACAATACATCTCTCCCAAAAACACATGGGCCGTCACAATGAATCTAATCATAATTCCAAAGTAGTATGGTGTGATGACATAAATTATTATGTTTATTAATGAAGAAAAGTGGGGGATTACAAATTAATGTGGTTCAAAATAGTGGAGACCCGTTTTGTCACCATTAACATCATAAATAAAGGAAATCAAACTTGTTCCCTCATACTAACAATCATGAACCCACCATGAATTAAATCTAATCACATTATACCTCATCACATCATATTTATTCAATACACCTGGGCATTATCACCATATCTTGAATGAATATAGTATTTCCATTAATGATAAAGAAAAAGCTTCATTGAGGGGTTATCCAACCATCTATATCACCACTGTCATGGATAATGGAAAAACACCCATAACCAATAATATCTGAGCATTGTTAATGTTATCCAACTCAGGTATGGTGAGTAATGAAATATAATAAAATATATGATATACAAATATCAAACAACACCAATCATATAGGTTCACAACATCTTCATGAGAGAAAACCACAACTAATCGTAAACCACATTTCATATATAATGATTGATGTCTCCAATATATTACCCACATCACAAAACCACCACACAAGCCACACACTTCACTTACATATACAATGACACCTGATTCAAAATTAACCAAATAATCACTTAATTTTTATATCATTTATTCTCTTAAATATATGTCAATTTACTGCCCATATCACATAAGTACTATCATTTTTTCATCAAAATTTTATTCGTGGAAATCCCGGAATATGACACCACCATGCCCCAACACAATGATCCCAACTCACATCAAACCACATCAACATGAAAATCCATGAATATCATCATTCCAAAATACCTACAAATCTCATCCACTACACATCAAAACCATTATCCACTAAAACCTATATGTTCCCAAATCACTAAAAATAACAATAACATAACACACCACCACCACACATAATAACACCAAGTCATGTCATCACTATCACACCCTAACCACCAAGTTACATCCCTCATTACATAAATCAAAAACCTATCATTTCATCACATACCAACATATCTCATAATCAAGTTGGTAAAATCCATTCCCATATAATTTCCAAATCCTCATAGGGAAAAACAATAAGAAATGGAACACAGAACAACAAACATCTCTTCTTGAACATATATTTATGGGATTTCATCATATTACTTATTTACCTAGAATTGGTATTGTCAAAGAAACCAATTTCTTATGGAAATCCAATTTTTCATTTGAAAATATTATCTTTAGAATTTTATTTATGATGTGATCAAACAACAACACAAAAAGGGTATCATGGAATATCATCTACATTACAATCAATGATCTCAACTGATGTTATTATCATCATGGAAACAATATGAAATAATATCATCATCAATAATATCAATTATGTTAAAACTTGTCAAATCTGCTAATAAAAAACTATTTCTATTATTCTAATTATTTAATTGAGTATTCTTACCCTTAATATCCACCAAATTTTACAAAAATGAATGAAGCCCTGTACATTGTACACAAACTGGAGACAATAATATTCCTATAAGGAATGTTTTTTATCTATCTATATATTTTATGATGATGTAGAAACATCCTTAAACCCACATAAACATATGGAACTCAATGATGAGCATAAATCACATCAAGGGTAATCCAAAATATCTATCAAAGCAGTCCTGAAAAACACAATGCTACATAATATCTCTATGAATTTAAGTAGAGGAAAAAGCCAGTAATTGAAGAATAACTAATAACTGATCACCAATGAGTAACCATTGAAGGCTATTGATCAAGGAGAGGAAATATATTCTAGATGTTCTACCATGGATGGAATATTGTTTCTGAACATGAAGAGAAACTAATGCAAAATGAAAATTAAATCACAATATATATATAGTTGTTATATCACTTGTTTTATAGTGTGAAGAAAAACCCTTGGGGTCAAAAAAATATTCCAAAAAACTAGTTATGGTCTTAAATAACTGTTTAATCCATTTTTTATCCCAGTTAATATTATAATAAAACAAAAATTATTTTTTTATGATATAATCACGTTTTTCATTTTCCTCCACTATCGGACACAACCTGTAATATACTGGATAACCAAATCAAAAACGAAAAAAACATATTACACATAGTTTTTATATTTTGGAATACATTATATAGTAATTCTATAGTTCTAGACCATATAAACCCTCGTCAAACCACCACTAATCAATTATATCATCCAAATCAAACAATTTAATGATTTAGAAATTCATAGAACATAAATTTAAACACCACTAAAATATGATTCTCCTCTATGTGAACAAAAAAACTAAAAGAATGGAAATGGGTCTATGTATCCACCTTATGATATACTTATAAAGGATATCATTAATCATAAATAGTAAAACCTTAAAAAAAACAACGTAATGAGGTACCCAAAAAACATATCACACAACTACATCACCACCACCCATCGAGAACAACAACAAATTTTCCTATTCTAGACACTTGCCACCGCATTCCCACATATTTGTGAACAAACTGTAATATAATTTCAACATACCAAACAGACCACTACAATTAACAAAACACATCACTTCATTAATCACAAAAAATAATGTAATTTCATATTCCATCTCAAAATAATCAATGATTTGGGTGACACTAACTTACCTGCATGGTTTTGATCATGTAATTGTATAATCCATATCAATAAGGATTTTGTTATTACCTTTTTATATTTATAAATATTTATATCACATGTAATAAAAAAGAAATTTGAAAATATCAAAAAAATTAAATATATAATTCTGACTTCCTCCGTGAAAATAACAAAGAAAACTAAAAATAACTCTGGTTACTAGGTTCAACTTTCCTACTCTCACACCCATTAATGCTTCTCCTAGACACCATTCTTCTATGGCATGCGATCCAAGAGAATTGTTAACCCATATAAGTCCTTCTATTGATGAAACTATCCCTCTAATAGCATCTCCATGGATTTTTATTGTCCAAAATATCCAACTCTCCATAGTCAAGGATGTGGGAATTTTCATGAAGATACAATTGAATGTGTGAAAAATTAATGACATCATAGATCCTTGATAACTATGGAATGAATTAAAACTAATACCCAACAATTCCAAATCATCCCAACACATTAAATTTACAAAACAAATATAGAATTCTATTCCATGTTCCATTCATCCACTAAAAACATTGAGGGGGGACTCTCAGGCACCCATATTCTCTAACATCAAACTATATGGGGGTCCCCTTGAGAACACAATATGTATTCATATAGGTTTACTGAACCATTGTCCTATCTCTAAAAAATGAATCATATCATTCCTTCTCAAAACTAGTTCATGATTAATATAGTCATTTTTTCACATCATTCTTCCATCAAAAATGTGAATGACATAGTCGACCATACTTTTCCATAAACATAGCCATGGTAATAGAATATTTATAGTTATTGTTGTATGATAACTCAACCACATGCATATTCAATACCTATGATCCATAAAATTCCAATATCCCATTTGAAATCCCTGCTTCTATTTTTTGGATGGTTCTCTTGGTTATATCATATATAGGATGAAGGAAAGTAGTGTTAAGTAACATTAGGAATATTAAATATTATTTTAGTCCCCAATAGACTCAAGAAGTTAAAAAAAGGATCCAAGTTGAAAATGATGCAACATGGAACTCGATGAAAAATTAAAAAAAAATACCATTTTCTTTTCTAAATAATAAAACTATGGTACTCGACTCATGAATTGATAGAAAGTGATTTGGCATCATCAACCAATCCACTACCACCAAAACTGTATCACAAACCCTTTGTCTTTTTAAATGTTGGGGCCGATGTCTCATTAATTATGAAGCCAAACAAAGACCTTGTTTAACTTGGTAGAGGGAGACCTATTGCATAGCCCGAAGGCCCCGTGGACATTTATCCCATTACATGGCCCGTAAGCCCATTTTTCTGGCCCAAGGCCTATTCGGTGAATAGTACTACTACACTACCTGCGCTGCTATAGCGGTGCACAATACCCACCAATGCTACAGTGCCCGCTGGTGCTATAGTGTCGCCGCTGCTACAATATAATAAAGCACTGCTACAGTACGTATGCCCAATGGGTTTTGAACACCCATTTTTATGTAGAATTAAGGGGTTCTTACCACTAATCCAATCCCCAACTACATCACAACCTCCTTATGTGCCAGGTAAAATAATTAAAAAATCAATCAATATGTCCTCCCATTTCTAAAAAGGTACATATTATTAATTTAAAAAACCTATAGGAAGACAGTGATCCAGTTTAACTTACTAAAAAACAATACACATTTCAACAAACTCTACCACTAACCATTTTCTCTCTTTACATCAATGAAACCTCATTAATCTTGGAAATATATTTGACACATTATGTTGTAAAAATAAAAATGATCTATGAAACTCATGAAGAAATTCCACATTCTCTACCAAAAAAACCTTATCGAATGAAACAACAACTTGTTATAACAATACATTATCTATACATATATAGCATCATCCTAAAAAATTTGTTCTTATATCTCAGCTTAGATTGAGTCTACCAACTGATACAACCCCACTAACTAAATTAGGTATAAATTCAGATTCATTTGGTAAAGGGATCCATATAAATTTCTCTCTATGACATAAAGATTCATTACTAAAATCTAATCCAATCATTTACCATATTTAAGAAATCCAAAACAATGCATCTTCCGGTCATCTCTCTCAATGCATTTGGAAACAGATTTCCTTTTACGATGTCATATGATATTTCCAAATAAAAATTCGAAAGATAAAATACCACATTACCTTATATAAATTCATTTCAATATAACATTATAAATATTTCAATATATTGTGGTCAGTGGAAATATAAAACTGATCACCAATGTGGTAATGTTTCCATAACATTGTAGAATAAATGACAGATACTAACTCCAGATAATGGTTGTTTTAGTTGTGCATTTGTGGATGTAACAAAGTAGAACCATATTATATTAGAACACTTTTCTTCATAAACATACATTCCTCTACCATATAGGATGTTTTGTTTTAAGTCTCAAACAACACACCCTCTATAGGCTACCAAATTAATAAAGCACTATCCAACATCTCCATTAGCTCACCAAATTCTCTATTTGACTCGTCTGTTGAATTTATATCATGGTTAATTTTATATGAACATTTTTTTTGGGGATGTGTCTTTAAATAAATTATGAAAAAACTCATAGATACTACTCCATGAGACCGAGTATAACATGAATCGCTGTTATGTTATTATGTTTTCCAAAAGTAAAAAAAAAAGTTTCACTATTGAAGGTTTCATTATCACACCATGTTGAGAAACCAAATTCCCAAGTAAATACTCCAACAACATCTAGAAAATACATTTGAAAATCATTGCATAGATTTTATGGAGATAACGGACCTACAATATAGCTTTAGGATGATTAAAAAACCACTCCAATTACTTCTTGTAGATCAATATGAAATCAATGAATATGGAAATTAAATTTAAAAGGAATTCAAAAAACATGGAGTTCATGAGAACCATGAACAAGGATGGTGTGTTCATATAACCACATGAAATGGCCATAAACTAAAAACTCCCAAACCTATACCTGATGTCTATATTCAGGATACAATCATTTGTAAACATAAAATGGTGATATCTAGATCTCTGATCTGTCTTAGAAAACCAATGAGATCGGAAATGGATGTTGAATGTATCATTTATCCTTATAAGATCGAAATAGTTAGTGACTGTTATTGAACTCAACCTTTAGTTCTCTTTACATTTCCTCAAACAGTTATCTTCCTTATTATAGAATTATAAAACAAAACATCATAATGAAACACTAGGTCAAATAAAACCCCTAAAAACTAGATTATTCATTGGAAAAAACATCTAATAAAACACTTTAGGAACTATTTTCAAGGGAACCATTGAAATTGTAGACGCACTTGGATGGAACTATTTCCAAAACAAGAAATCATGAATCTAGTGTAGTGTCATAATCATATATGGTAAGATATCATGGAACCCCTCCAAAACCCTGGGAATAACCTCCACCTGATCTTATACTAAATTTTTTACCAACCTATACAAAATAGGATTCAAATAACTACCAATCAACTAAAAACCACTATTTCCAATTAATAGAACTCACTGACCCTCCACAACATAAAATGAAAATATCATATGAAAACAATAAATTACTAGATGGATTTATTATAGGTAACACACTTCAAGGATATCATATTATTGTTATATATTTTAAAATATAAAATCTAGCAAAGACTGTTGTTACACCATCACTAGTCTACACCATTTTCGCAGATTTAACAAAGTTCCTAAACTTACAACGGGATTTGGTAACACTAGGGGAAATGGATTCTTATCTATATATTATCCCAATGAATATAAAATTTTATGAGACACCAATTAGTGTTAGTATCATGTATATTACAAATAACAAACAATAAAGCATGATAAATTGATCATTATTTTATCAAATCCTTACATTACGGTAAAATATTTAACTAAAATGTGTAGTTTACTCCACCCATCTATAGTACCTCTTTTCTATCTAACTCCATGAACACCAATTGTCCATGGTACAGGTGGGAAGGACTATCACATTTAGTATATCTTTAATAAACAACCACACTCATCAACTGAATAAGTGTCAATAGTCTCCACCACTTGTAATTATCTTGGATGAAACTAAAGGTGCTGA
Source organism: Viscum album (assembly GCA_963277665.1). Taxonomy (NCBI): domain Eukaryota; kingdom Viridiplantae; phylum Streptophyta; class Magnoliopsida; order Santalales; family Viscaceae; genus Viscum; species Viscum album. The sequence goes on along the minus strand of OY728161.1, from coordinate 1,830,287,172 downwards.
AAAGGGGCCTGAACATCAACCAAATACTATCATCAATGATTCGACCAAAACAATAATTGGTAGTTGTAATTTCCCACTAAAAAATAGCATGAGATTGAATGTTCTATAGTAGGTGATTGTTCCATATGTCATGTAGGGGAAATGAATGATCATCCATAGTTATCTCCCAAAAAACCAGATTCCTAACTATGCGAATCCCCACTACCTACTACTTGATGACCTTCACCTCAATATTAAATGATAGAACCTCTCTTGGGGATCAAATACCAAATAATAAATCCACTCAATAATCGCTTATTTATTCAACTCCATTATATATATATAATTTATAAATTTGGTGATTTATATCATTATTACTAGGCAGAAGGAATTCTACAAAGGCCATTATATTAAAACCTCTCTAGAAAAGCATCATAGTAAATGTTAAAGAAGACCTTGAAAATAAAATCATGATTTAGTAGACTACATATCCACATCTAAACTGATTGAAAAATATTATACATCACTACCATCATCATTTTCTATAGAAACCTTAAATGAAACTCATTCTAAATGTAAAGACAAATAATATCTTACTACATTATGTGAACAAGATACATCATACACCACAAAAGAAAAGTACCAAATAAATTATAGACCTATAAAATCACAATGAAACCATATTGAGATCTATGTATTCAAAAATTGATCATGAAATCCACAAACCAGTTCTACATCTCTAGATATGTTATGATCTTATCATATATTAACAAACTCTATCATTAAATTTCTCACAATGACCAATTCTAAATTACACCATCCATGGTTGGATGAATTATGTTATGACCATTAATATTTTAATTCTAATGATAAAATTCACAATCCAATAAAAATTATGATGTGCATGATCCATTCTAGAGAAATATATAGAAAATAAAAATCCCAGTAGTTGGAAAAATTTATTATTTCTTATTTAATGGATTATTTTGTTGAATCAACATTTTTTAATCTCCTAGTTAAAACATGGAAATAATTAATCATGTCTGAATCACATCACCCATGTAGCTCCACCACACATGGTCATTCGATAATATTAGTGTACATGAACTAGATCATAGGAGGGAAAATCAAATTCCAAATTTGGTCATCAAATACTATTTCATGCACCATGGTTAGCTAGAACCACATCCCTAAAATCTATTAAAATCCTTAGAGTTCTTTATTCTAAAATCATCCCTATAAATATACTATCAATTGTGATTCAAATATTTCTTGATCGCATCACTCCATTGATACCACAGAAAATGATGAATGATAATGACCCCCCGAGTATGATATCCAATTGGAATTTGGTTGGGGACATTCATTGAGGTAATAAAAATAACACATTTTAGAGTAATTTCCCTGTATAATTAAAAATAATATCAATATATATGATAAAAAAGAATATTTAAACTCCAGCATGAACATATAATTAAACTAAAATTCATACCACAATGCATGGAATAATAATTTCTCTATATATTAATTGTATTCAAAAATATAAGAATAAATTACAGTAGTAGAAACTAAACTACAACCCCAAATCCAAGATTTCAATTTCCATCTTGGTCCCCCACGATCTTGTAAAAACCTGAAAGAGAGAGTATATTCATAGGACATGTAAACAAGTTTACTCATTCGGGACATAACCAATATATGATGTGCACCTTTGAAATTAGAATGCTAAGGATCCTGTGGAAAAAGAGTATAACCAATAAGCATGTAATAGTTCATCTAACCATCCATACCCCAGAATGGCTCCACACTAAATCATGCATCAAATATTTGAATATAACGTGGAGATAATAAAAAATAATTTCATCATACCGCCACATCCACACTAAAGTTCCAATATCACACCCTAATGTCGAACGTCATATTATCCCATCCATTTTGATGATATCACATAATTTATTAATACAGATTAGTACTCTAGGATGTCGTTTGAGACCCATCCAATTCTAATCCAAACATGAACTATCTTGTATTCAGTTACTGAATAAGAAATCACCAAATTGTGTATCAAATGATGACACCATAATGATCAGAACATATCTCAACAAATAAACAGTGTAGTAGGGTATCATTAATTTAATGTACATAAATGTAATTACATCATCCTTACATGAATAACTCCAGAATGTATGTCATCACATCACATCCCACATCATCACCTCATATTTCTTGAATACACTTGGCCCATCACACAACATATGGCTTGAATAAACCTGGGATTTCACTTCTGAAAAAATGTTGGGGAAGATAAGATAACTATCCATTTGTATGAAATAAATTCATGACTTTGACAAAAAAATCAGAAACAAGAACCTCTATGAACTGTTAAGGTTTTTCAACCCATGTGTGAATGTATGTAAATAATATTACATATAGATTATATAAATATCACATAATAAAAACATTTGGGTTCATCATAGCTCCACAATCAATAACCACTACCACCAATACACAAGTAATTAATTGTAAATACTACTTTCAACAATATATAAAACACATCCCATAAGAAGATCATAAAAAACAAATTCCACTTACATTTAAAAAGACACATAAATTACATCTACAACACTATTTCACATAATGTTCATTTTATTTAACCTAATTTATAATAATCAATATCAATATCATTTCACTTATTTTAAAACCTATTTTATTTGGTTTTATCATCCCAAATTTATTCTTATCCTAACTGATAAACTAAAAAACCCAAATGACAACACGTCAATCCCATATAAATAATCGTTGTTTTATCACACCAAACAATAGATTTCACCACAACAACCAAAAATCTTGTTCACCACACACTATAAGAACCACACACCAAAACCATTAAAACCCACATCAACCTTACATAACCACTAAATTTTACACCCCCTATACAAAACAAAAAACATTTAACCATAATATTCATCACATTAAAACCATGACCATCTACCCATATAAATACACTCATACCCATCATCACATGACAACCTTGCATATCAACCTGCCTAACTGATCACCTCCATCCACAATCAATTACTAAAACCCCATCAGGAAAATAAACAACATCATGTGAACAAAACAACAAAAATCAGGGATTCTTTATTTTTATAATGTTATTTCATTAAATTAATTCCTTACACATCATTTTTATTATCAACCAAACAAGTTTTCCCTAGAAAACCAATTTATTTTTCCCATATAAATTCATTATTATTTTAGAAATGTATTTTTCATAAAAAAACACAACATGTATCTTAAGGATCACCATCTATAATAAAAACCATTCTCCCAATACGTTTTATTTTAAGAATGAAACAAACATGGAATAATATCATCCGAGACAATATAAAGGTTTTGAAAACATTTGTTATCTCTGCATATCCATCAATTTTGGTTTCCCAATTAATTACTATATTATGTTGACTATTACTCTCATACTAATGGGATGAAAGTCATGAAATCCCCCAACATATAAAATAAATATGTGATAATGATGATCACCAAATTCAAATGTATATTTTCAATCTCTCTGTGCACCATAATGAGAATAAGAAAAATATATAAGCTATAGAACCACAATGAATTCACAGTTCAAACATCACTACATCATTGGTTATTGAAAACATCACAAAAAATGAAACTAAAACTAGAACCACAATTTTAGTGAAGAAATACAATTAATTAATTATAAGATAAAATTAATAAATGTAGAAGAACTCATAAAAAATCCACCAATGAGTTACCATCAACACCTAAAGATCGAGAAGAAAGATTATGGGTGAATGGTCTCTCAAAGTCACCAAGGGATGACCCAAAAATAAGGGAAACTATAGTAAAGTGATGAAAAATATGCAAATAAAGATATATATATATATATATATGATATAACACTCATTTAATAGCTTGAATCCCACATTTATGGTGTAAAACCCATATGTTCTTCTAAAAATACTATTTAAAAACTATTTTTCCATACCCCACATTTCCTAATTTGAACATAGAATCTTGGAATTAATTTTATAATGCAAAAAATTCATGTTTTATGATGTAAACTCATTTTATATATTCCTCCACTACCTCACAAAAAGACATAATACACTGGAATATGATGAAATAATCCTAAATGGATGTAATAAAAAAATTAAAGGATAAAATAAATTAATTAGTTTAGTTACAACTCTAACTCAAATATAAAGTCATAGAAACCCATCTGAACACCTCAAATTTCCCAAATATATCAATTAACAGGATAATATTTCACATATGATAACAAAAAAATTTAATTATTCTAAAAATTGGCTGTTTTGATTAAAATTTTAAAATTCATTTTATGATATTAAAATTTAATACATTCAAAAAATTATAATTAATATTATATAAGAAAACACATGAAATACAATTTCGAGTAATTTGAAAAATTTATGTAGTAAAAAATTATTAAAACTGAAATAAATTAATAAATTATTTGACACGAATTTATTCGGTTATAAAATAAAAAATAATGATTTTTTGAATTTTTTATCAAGATAAATGTTTTCCCAATTAGGTAAAATACCCTAATAGGGAGTGAATAAGGGCATGAAAGATTAAATCAAATGCACATTCATATGTTATTATTTAAAACAGATCAATCTTCTCTCTTCTTCCCTAGAAATATATGAATAGAAATGAAATCATATATGAGACTCAATAATTTTTACTTGGTTTTCCATTCCTGGGCGATGAAAAACGATCGTACAATGATAATGTTCCCATTATAAAAAATATATTATGGGACATTGAAAAATTATGAGTTTGACCTAGATAAATTATATGCCTAAGATCACTACCTGTACACAATTTGGGGTTTTCACAAAGCATTTCCAAGGGTCACTCCCAATGTCGCATTATATGGCTCAATGCCAGTGGAAAAGATCATCATCTTCCTCTACCTTCCCTCACTAATCTTGTAAGGGTTCAACTAATAGTATATAGACTTGTATGTCATTTAATATTCATCATGTAATGCATCCTCAACTATATAAATAGGCTCTCTTGATGTTCTTTTTTCACCCTTAGAGGAAATCCAATTATTCTTGTACTATTAGTTTGCTGAAATTGCTTTAGTAAACAATATATTTCTCTTCATGAACAACCTACTTCATGCAAAAACTATGTAGAACCACGTACCATGTGTGCTTCATAGACTACCTATCCTCCATGGACTACGTCTACTTTCATGAATTGTCTCTCCATCCACCAATAACCACATATTCTATGTTGACCTCCTCTTCCAGGACCCATTTCCACTACTACGTACCATCATCCTTCCGCGTACCATCTCCACATCATGGGATCATCTATGATTACTCATACCACTTATTCCATTGAATAACTTCTTCTTTTGAGGAAAATATTACCCCCACAAAAACCATTCGATGTAATTTCTTCTGTGAACTGGTTCACCCTTTTTTGAATCCTCCATAAGAACCTCTTTAACACATAACTAAATTTCATCATAGAAAAAAATTTCTAATGATATTTTCTCTAGGTAATTATGGGATTACAGGAACCAATATATGATAATTTATCCGATTAATCCCCTAATCCGAGATTTACCAAATATTTGATATGGTACAACCATCACCTCATATTGAGACTTTCACGAACAATTTATTCCTACGTAGTCTATATAGCGTCTTTCATACTTCATGGATACCACTATCCTCCTTGAACTAATTTCATCATGGTTCCTTAAATCACAACCTCATTTCCACAGAAGATGATCCATCCCACATACCACAGTCCCTTCATGAACTTCTTTCCTCCCTAGAACCAATTTCATCCTGTGAATTATTTCCACTCCGTAGTCTTCATGCGATGCGCCATGGTTTTCATAATGAATCTATGATTAATCCAACATTTTCTAATTTTCCAAACCATTTATGTGTATCACCTTTTTTAGTCTGGAAACTATCTTTCACACTCTGTGTACTATTCACTTATAAGTGGAAAACATGAACTCTACTCATTCACGATCATCTAGATTTATAAACACACACAATCACATGAATAAACACCAAGAGGATGTCTTGGTGGATTTTTCCAAACCATAAAAAAAAAATTACATCATCTAATAATGTTTTTAAATGGAGACAATGACAAATATTTGTAAATTCAAAAAGAAATTACTTAACATGACCTGATTTTGTTATGATTACCCAGATTTAAAAAAAATTATATTACATTATATAAGACTACAAAAATATCAAAGGTTATAAAACATTCATAGAAAATGAAAATGTGAATTTTTTTGAGAGAATCTTGTGTTTTACATTATTTTTTTAACCATTTTTTACATTGTTTACATAAATGAAAAATAACTACCACACCTACTATTCATATTTCCAAATATTTATATAGACCAAATTAAAATATATTAAATATTATGAATCATAATATTGAATCAGTGTTATTAAATTTAATTTCTAGACGTTTTATAATTTAATTGAATTTTAATCCCAAAAATCATAGGGGAAAAGTGATTTTCAAAAAAAATGACATCTAAAAAATAATTTTTCTACACATACGTCATGTATAAAATTGTTTCAAATGATTATAATTTGATTATTGATTATATATATAAAAAATGTGTAACTTTATGCTTCTTTAAAAAAACGTATCATAGTAAATTTTCAAAATCAAAACGTTTTTGGAATTAAAATAGTAAAATATAATATTTGTTGAATAATTATTCATTTCATAAAACTCAAAAAAAATCATCTCATCATTCTTGTGAATTTTTTTAAGATTGATATCATTTTCATAAAATTTAATATTTACTATTGTATGTAAATAATTATAATATTGTCTATAATAATACCCAACATTAAAGAAATTATATTATTTTGGTATAATATGACTTCAGTAAGAAAATTAGTGCGTATATATTATAAATTAACAACTAAAATTGTATTATGTTATATATAAATATTATTATTTATAATTTTATTTGTTCCAATAAACATAAATTTTGGGTTATAATATATAATTTTTCATTTAATGATATGTGTATATTGTCTAGAAATATATCAAATAAATATTATTTATTTCAATAGAAATATATTATAAAATATTAGGGTGTTAAAAAGGTAACTTAACATGAAATTTTTTATTCCAAAATGAGGTGTATTCACATAAAAAAGGAGTTTTAAAATCCATGAAGAGTATCATGACTCAAGAAATTCTATAGGGCCACATTTGGGGTCACACATATTACAACACAGAATATCACTACTTCGGTATGAAATGGTCCATGTGTGAGTTTAATTTTTTATATAAGATATTGAATGAATTGAAGGTAACCTTATTATATCCCAAGAACATAGTGTAATATCCATAATTTTGGTAATTAAAATTCTTATAATAATGATGAGTAACTTGTTTTATACGCAACACCAAAGTAAAAAAGGAAAAAGATAATATAACAAATTAAAATTATAAAATAGGGCTACTATATTACATCCATCTAACTTTATGTTATTAAAATATGTTACCCCTTTATGAAAATTATATATGTTGATTAATAGAAAAAAGACATTTCATAATTGAAGTTTCAATTTTTTTTAAAAATGGCTTCTCACATTATGTGTGTTAATATGAAAAATAATTTTATTTCACTCATAAATATTTAATTTTTTAAATTAGATATTAAATTTTTAATAATAAATTAAAATTTATTTACATATTCCAATTTTTAGAATAATGTTATATTACTGGTGTTATTTTTAATTACAATAATAATGTTAATACTTTTATCCTGATAGAATTGTTAAATTAATATTGTACCATTTTTTAGACATTGTAAATATAAATTTCCAAAAAAAAATATTTAAATATTAAGTACTACATATCAATATCATACAACACATTCAATTAGAAATCATTTTTAAAATATCTTTATTATACTTAATGCTAAAATTAAATATTTACTATAAATGTTTGTTTATATAGTATATCTTCTAATATAAAATTTTCAATTCCCTTTTGTAGAAATTAGACTACTTAAAAAAATGAATAATTTTGGTTCCCCGGTCCCAAATACTATAAGAGGGGTAAATAGTAATTTTAATAAAATAAATATCTATTAACTTAAAACAAGTTATCTATGTAACAATTATATTAAAATTTTATAAATATTTAATAAATGAAATGAAAATTTATTGAAAATTGTGTAAAAATGGGTCATAGATGATTTATTGGCTATATCTCATCTAAAAAGTAATTATTTATTAGTTATGGATCTTATTAAACATTATTAATTTCCATCCAATTTTTAAAAATTATTGGTGTTCATAAAATATCCATTTTCATTACTAATACAAGTAGAAAACTTCCACCCATTAATAAAGAACACATACAATTGAATATTATTATGAATATCATCATTTTATATCATCAAATAATATCTTATCATGTTAAAAAGCCAATGCGTCCAAAAGAATTTCTCAAGGGTCCTATTTCCAAAAAAAGTCATGATAAATTCTCATGATTCCATTATATATATTTCATACTATTTAATAATTTCATCTTAATTAGCATATTATAATCATTACATAGGAACCTTATTATAATGAATGGAATATTAATTTTATAATATAGTATAATTATAACAATTCATGAACCATTATTTAATTCATTCTCTCTATTAATGAAATTAAAACTACAACATTATTTTGTAGATGTTTACTACCACAATCATAAAATGTTTTACTTTATATTTCATTACTAATATCCATGAGTGGAAACAAGGATAGATTTAATAGATAATTATTATTATTAACGAACAATTATGAATATTATATTATAATTCATTATATATTATTAATATTCCACATGCATTGATGAATGGAATAATTAATCATACATATAATTGACTATAGTCTCAACGAATGATGAATCTCTATTATCACTACCACCATACATAGATGATTATATTAATTATTTTACAGAATATATATGATATTTATGAAAATTATATAATTTTTTTAAAGATATTGTATAATATTTTATTTACATATCCTTACACATAATATCATCATAAAATTATCTTATTTGGGTCAGTTTTTTACACTAAAGACTATGATGTCATAATGTTTAAACAATGAATGACTAATGAATGTTATATAATGGTAATATTAGTACTTTATAATTTATATTTTATGTTTTAATGATTTTTAAAATGTTTTGTTAATATATGAGATATTTAATAATTTATCTCATTTCAATCCTTAATACACCATAATTGGATAATATTTTGTTTTCACTTTTCATGAAAAAAAACAATTTTTTCTGTAAATGTAATGGAAAATAAGGAATGATTGAAAAAAGAATTTTTATATCATGAATAAAATGAAAAGAATAATGGAGAATAAAATATATATTTTAAACTACTTAAAAATGATTAGGATTACCCACAAGTGATATTATAAATAGATAACAAGTAGTTAATACACATATTGATCACAATTATAAATAAATTACATAAATAGTATAATATTTTAATAATGTAATAAAATATATTCTTATGATAGTAATGTTTTTCGTAATAGTGGTTATAGATTTTTTCAGTAATCTAGAATAAAAGGTATGAGTTCTTCCATACTCATCCATTTTCTTATGTCATGATGATTCCTTGTTTACAATGGTTATCATGCCCTTTTATTTTAGACCCAATATATTAATACCATCCATAATAGTATCTCACACACATAACTTATAAATAATGAAACACAAAACTAAATGTATCAATTAAACCAATATAAATTCCAAAAGAATATATAATTATAGTATATAAAAATACAATATTAAATTAAAATTATTACATATTATTATTTTCCATTGATAATTATTTTAAAAATGATACAACATGATGTTACACCAAAATTTTATTTTATAATTATATGAAAATGTTAATTGATCAAATAAAAACATATATTAAGATAGATAACATTTATATTTATAAACTATTATGTCCAAATTAAATTATTTAAAAATATGAATGAAATATGAGTAAATAAATATGATTTTTAAAAAGGATATAATTTAAAATTAAAATAAATAATTCTTTAAATATTTTATTTTCATTTATAATCTAGATTTAAAATATTTATAAAATTAATAAGAATAAATTAGTATACTTTTAGGATTAATATACTCACTATAAAATAAAATAAATGTATATCATATTTGAAATATTTTTTTCATTTGTATAAAAAGGATAATATTATTTTTTGGAATAAAATTATGACCACTAATATTAATATTAATTTCCATGATACTGGTGAATGTTTCCTTTTCACAGAATTGATTTATTAACATCTTATAGTTTTTTTCAAAAAAATTTAATTTATTGATTATATATAATGGATTATATATTATATTTACACATATGTTATAACACATTTAATTAAAAGTCAATTTTATTATTTCTAAAAACATTCTATAAAATTAAAATAGTCTAATGATATTATTGAAAAATAATTTTTGTCCAAAAAAATTTCATTTTCTTCGCTTATAAAATGGGATCATTAAAATCCATCGAGTGATACATATTACCATAAAAATTTATCTAAAAACATGTTTTATATTCCTCTAATATATATAAAATTCATGTACGAAAAACCATGTTAACTAAAATATATCCTCTTTATTTTAATTTTAATGAGTTCATTGATAGGATGTTTAAGATCTCAACCTCAGTATTACATACTCCTTACATTTTCTTCTTCATATTTATTTCCCAAATAAAGCCATACCATAGTAATATAATTAATATAAAATGATTAATAATCCTAATTTTTAATATATTAAAGTATCTAAAACTATATATTATATTCAATCCAATTATAATAATAAATAAAAACTAACCATGCGGTGTGGGGACTGCCTCCTCAAAAAAGAATCAGTTTTTATTGTTATTATTAAATTTATTTCGTTATTAAATTCATATAAAATATTATCATCAACAAAAAATTTAAATAATAACATTTTTATGCTAATTTAATGAAATTATTAGTTTAATTTATTGAACTCACCCATCAAGATAGAGATTGTTATTGTCTGGGTTGGTTTACCAACATACATGCATGATGTATACAATCTCTATCATAGAAGAATAAGCGAACATAAAAACAATAATATTATATTTTAGCATGTACATAATAATATTTTATGTTTCAAAAAAAATAATTATTATTTATTTTCTAAATAATTTAAATACCATCATAGATCAATAATATTATATAAATGGGTTTACTTTAATCAAACTTTCACACAAATATATAAATTAACAATAAGAAAAATTTATAGAATATGAAAATTAATGGTTAATATTATTTAAATTATATATTTATATTCGCCGTAATTTTTTCACTAAAAAATAATTTTATTTTTATAATGTTGGGTGCATTTGCAAATTGTATCAAGAACAAGATATGTGTTTAATGTCCCATTATTCACCCCTGAGACTTTATTATTTTTATAATCCATTTCTACATTCAAATAATATATTAAAACCCCTTTAATATTTAGTATAATGATTCCATAATAATGAATTATTTTTAAGGCTTTAATTTAAGTTCATTATCTCAAAATGTTTTTCTCAAAAAGTATATAAAATATATTGTATTAGTCTCATTTTAAACTACATTAGACTAGTTTGATTATGTAAACCATAATATACATTATATGTTGTATTGACTTCCCTCTTTAATTAATGAAAATTGAATATATTTCATCTGATTGTATATCAATTCGCATTAAATAGTAAATCTATAATGTTTTACTTATATTAATGAAACCATTACGTCAAGGGTTTTTATGAACATAACATAATTAGTTGATATAAAATTATTCTTCTTGAACATATTTCATCCATGATTAGTTTCCTCAATTAAATTATTTTTTTTAATGGAAACATATCTCCATCTCAAGTATAAAATGATCACATAATAAAAATCTTACAACTTGATGAGATTAATTTTTCAAAATAATGTTATCATTGAGAAAAATTCTCATCCACATTAATTATGGGTATGTATCCTTATCCATATAAAACATTACTTTAATATTATAAATTATATTTGTAAACATAATTATGTTATATCTCATATTACTTTTACATTTCTCGGTTATATATTTTAGATAGATATTTTATTATATCCATTTATGATGTTTTCCTTCAACAGTGTTATTTCATAATATTAAAAAAATGATATATATCTTTTCAAAGTAATTTTTTTCTCTTTCACAATATATTTTATCTACATAACCTTTATATATATTTTAATATTCTATTAAAGTGTATGTAATTAAAATTAATTTCATAATATATAATTTTATTATTTCTAATCATTTAGGGAAATGAGTTCCATAATAGACAAGTAACATAGTCGATTAAAGGTTTATTATAAAAATTTGAAATGATTAATCCACTTAAAATGTTTAACATGAATATATTTCTAATAAATATGAATTAAATTTCTCATATTTTATTTTACTATGATTTAATCTTTATTTTATATTTTAGAAGATTTTTGAAATTGATTTATTTAAAAATATTCAACTTCATAACTCCTTTAATTATAAAATTATTGGATTATTCTATATTTTTTATCCATTGACTATTTTCTTATTTTTTAAATTATTAACTATTGTAAATCATTGTATAAGAATTGAACTTTCAATTAAAATATCTTCCCTAATCATCATTGTTTTATAATAATATTTACTTTTTCAAATCATTTCTACTTTGAGATACTATTTTTGATTCCATTGATTGAACGGTGTTCACAAATTTTCAAAACATTAATTGGTGATGGATATTTTTGACATTACCATACACATGTTATATATATGGCATATATAACATATTCTCTATTATCATGATCAAATTGTATTTACCTATAAATATTATCAAATAACTTTTGATTCCAATTTAATTTACACACATATATATAATGTTATGATAATTTATGAATTTTAATACATTCATTTATGTTAACCCATTTGAAAAGGATATGAAACTCATTTTGTTTCCATGGATTATTTCTACTATTTTGACTAATTTTTTTATTTGGATCACATATGTATGGATGATGATGGTTGGGTAATTATAAAAAACTATAATTAGTTATTCTATGTTTATATCTCATGTGATTGTTTGGTGTTGAAATAATGAGTTTTCCACACAATCATTGGAATAAAATGTTTTATCACATTCTTATGTAGGGAAATATTGAATTTTGTCAAATAATTGTTGTGATAATGAGTTGTCTCAACAATTATTTCATATTAATATCATTATTCATTGTTTTAATTTTGTTTTCCATTATATTAAATACATATATGATAATTTTTATAACATTTTAACTATATAATGACTTATAATAGCTAAAATATATTCTCACACATCTTCTGATTCAAGTCATATATTGTGACACGATTTATCTATGAATTAATTATTTTTGATATATCATCTGTTTAGTATTATATTCTTAAGAATTTTTGTTATACCCATTTTTACATCTTATTTTCACCTATGATCCTTGAAAATTTTTAATTATGATAATATATCTTGGGTGTATGATCAATCAAAATATTTTTTTTTCATTTACATATGTTATAAATTTAAGTAATACATATGATATTTCTGAAAAATTATTATGTATGGAGAATTTTTTCATATATTAGAGTCTTGTTATGAAATATTCAGTTTAATATATAATAAAATATTATAATGGAAAAGGAAATATGTTTTTTCATTAATTTGATTCCTTTTTAACTTAATCTATAATCTTAATATATCATTGTAATAAATTTTAATGAAATGATTTTTTTATTAAATATAATTAGATTGTAACATACATGGAATATAATAGTTGGTATTATAATAAGAATTTAGATAATAATATTATAATTTTCTTTATAATTTCGGTGTTGTAAATTTTGTCAATGTTTAGTATGTTATGGTCTATCATAATTATAAAGTAATCTATTAACCATAAATGTTTTGGAAAAATATAATATTTTTTAGATTGGGATTGGACAACATTAGTGAAAACAATTTTAATGTGTTTATTAGATAATTCAATGTATAATATGACATCGTCGTGTTTGTTTATTGATGAAATTATGTGCATTTACAGAAAATACAACCATGTATGGAAAGTAGAATTTTGATGAGGCTACATAATAAATCCACATAGTGGTTAACACCATGAAAATTATTTTTGGAATATCAATTCATTACTCAATAATGTGAATGATGAATGGTCCAAATAATGAATTCCAACTATACACTCCCAGGGGGTATGACTTGTTTAATCACATTATATGTACATACCATTATGAAGGATATACATTATAATTATATGGTGTTATTAGGTTTGTATGCAGTATATTACACAACATGAATAACCAAGGATGAACAAATTGAGTCTTATGATGATTCAATTGTTACAATATTGAAATAATTCTATCATAGTTTTAAAAAATTGTGTCATCATTGAAAACATTATATAATTGTGATTTACAATTCATATAATAATTTTATATGATTATATTAATGGAAATTTTGTTTTTTATTTTTTTCCTCATACATGATCATAAATTAGAATTTGAGAATTGTTTTTATTGTAATGAGACATCTCACTGTGATCATTTTAAATAAATTAGTATATTTAATTTTAAATTATTAAATTATTGCTGTTTTGATTATTTATTCATAATGGGTTTCAGGAGTATTTATCTTTTAACATGATATTTTCCTAATTTTTTTGATATAAATATAACTCAGGTTCGCGGTTCATCTAGAAAATATTTTAATTAGGTTATAGGTGTTTAGGATGATTCGTACCTTGAATCATTGTTTAAGGAAATAAATTTACACTGACATCCTCATGCTTTTTTGCATTTCAATTTAATCAAAATATTTCCTATATTCATGGTTAAATAATAATTATGGAAAATCATGTGATGTTTCCTGGGAATATCTATTCATGATGAATATTGGTAAAAAACCCACCCACATGGTTTAGTGCAAGCATTTATAGCCATTCCATTAAACCATAAGTGGTAGAGTTCATGAGCCTATATGATTTTCATGTTTAGTGAATGGTTTGGAGAACTATATGGATAAAAAATTAGCCCTTTCAAAAAATTTAATATTTCAAAAATACCCCTTTATATTTCAGCCATTCTTTATCCTTATTCATATTTGTGGAATATGTGGACCATGGAATATCCTATCTCGTTCTCCCTCTTTAAACATCTTTGATCTTATGATATTTCGGAGTAGTTATTCCTTAATTCAATGTATTATTTCTCCCTCATTTTCCACATTGGATCTACTACTACCATATTATTTGATTTTAGTTTCTTGGTTTGTGGATTTAGTGATGATTCCCACATAGCATTAATTAATCAAACACATCTCATGGAAAATTTGTTTCTCTTATGAAGAGTGGATTCTGTGATTATTCATCCACATAATGATAATAATTTAGGGTGGTGTTATGTCATGAATCTTATTTTTGATAACTTTTTTATTCAATTTATTTTAAACATTCATATATAATTACTATCTCTTCATAGGAAAAGTGTACTATCGGCATAGGGAGGATCCCTAGACAGTATTTTCATGTGGTTGTAGAGAGTTTTGATGAATTATTTCATTTTTTATTTTATATGTTTCTCATCCATATAATTATAATTAAATTTATAGTTAAATTATTTTTAGGATTTAGGTATTTTTATCAAATTGACGTTGACACCATATCATGGGTTATTTTATAATGACTTCTTCATTGGTCATGTGAGATAAGGTCAATTGGTGAGATATTTGGAATTAAACAACATTTAAATTAAAATTTATTTTTTAAAAATAATTTGTAGTTAATTACACATTTTTAATGTTATTATAATTAATTTATTAATTATACTCTCTTATTTAAGAAATGGATCATAATGTATATTGAATGATTACTATTTGGTATTGGAAATACTCAAAGTGACCAGATGTGTTATGTTAAATGTGTTTTATTCTCAGAGTGACGTTGGTTGTCCTCACAGATTTCATCATTTAGTGTTATGTTTTTTTATGTATGTGTAATATTCAGGATCCTGAATCATTAGGGTATAATCTACTTATTAAATTGACTATTATTTTTTTATTAAAAAGGAGGCCTATAACTAAATTATAGAATGTGTAGATGGAGTCTTTGTACCCTATCTTAACAGATGGATATCATGGATATTTATTTTGATGAATTAAAATAGACTTATGTTACTTGTAATGAACTAGTAATGGGTTTTTGTAGCACCCTCAGTTTCATGAATTCATCCCTTATATGGTTCTTTTCATTTGTTAAAAGGTTATTTGGGATTTTTGGGAATAATTTTTAGTATGTTGTATGGTTTGGGTAAAAATGGGGGTTCATGTTTAGCTCACGGTTAGGCCAAACCATATTGACAAACCGTGCAAGGCCAAAAAACTACTTATCTATCTTTGTAGATCTAATTAAGTTTGGAAATCTGTTAGATATATTTCAACTCAAATCAACCCTAAGATGATTTTTTACACACCTAAAGGCCAATGGATGTTATCCCAATGATTTTGATGTGATCCAAACATGATCACTATCAAATAAAAGTTAGATTCTTTATATAAGTCCATGTTCGACATTATTTTCATTGAGGTTTCATAGATCTACTCATCCATTCATATATGTTTCATATATACACTCCCCATGTGTGTATATATATGTTTTTTGAGTCTATATAATTTTATATGTGGTTTGTTTCATTATAGTGGCTGAGATCTTGCACATTTTCATAGATTATTTTGCCGAATTCTTAGTATTTTTCATCCATTATCTGGTTTCGTCCAAACAAGTGAGGTAGGTAGAATCAATCTCATCTCTCCTTGATGGAATTCATTGTATTAAATTAAAATTTATTTTTTATTCAAATTATTTATTTATGATGTAAAATATTTTATCTCTCTTTAGTGGAAGGTGGTGGAAAATGTGGAAAATTTTAGATTTAATTGAAAACACATTGTTTTTTATTTTAAATGAGGATTTTTAAATAATGGATCTTCTTGAATTTTGTAAAATTGATTTATTTAGAATTTTTCTAGTAGACATATTGGTTTTTGAAATGAATTAATCTTATGATACTAGCTAGTTGGAATGATTTCAATAAATATGTGTTTATATTGAAATAGGTGAAATTCATTGAAATTGGTATTTGTATTTGGAAATCATGTTGTGTGTGTTTCATATTTCATTTCTCGGAAATGTTGAAATATGATAATGTTCCTTGTTCTAATTGTTAAATGGAACAAGGGGAATAATTAACTTGTGACGACTTGCTCGATCAATGAGAAACCACTCATGAGTATTGAACTGTTATAACGATACATGAATTTTTTTGTTATTATTGTTGTTTGGTATTTAATGGTTTTCCAAATTAGTCTTTATAAAGTGTTTTAAATGTTTGTTTATATGTTTTCCTGGAGTAAAGATTTTTGGAAAATTGTTTCACATGGATTTATATTATATTTAGTTTCAAACTATTTTGAGATGAATTTATATTTATTTATAAAATTTTTTTGGATATGGTTTTATATAAAATATTTTATCTAAATGTGGATAAATCTTCCATACTAGTGGAGTGAGTAGGAAATTCATTGGTAAAGAATGTTGATTTTTATATTCACTCCTTCTTTTTCAGTTTGGTTCTTTTTCAAAAGATGTCTACCAGGGCATTTGCAATTATAGTTGCAACTGGTTTTTGCACTACATCTTGAGTTATTGAGTTGTCTCGTGGTGGTGGAGCACAGAGATGGTGGACAATAGATTCATTTCGTTTTTAATTGGCCTTTTTGAGTTATCATCTATTATTAGGTTGATTTTCTATTATATTCCAATGTATCACTTTTTTTTTGTATCAATTAAGTATAAAATATTCTCGGAATTATGATTATTTTTGTCATGATTCATATAGAGGCAATAGAATTTGTTTGGTTGGTTTATTTTTTATTTATAAAAAGTTTAATCATCCCTCAATAGTCATTGAAATACTTCAAAAATTATTACCAAATTTAGAATCTTGTGGATGACACCTATGTCCCCATAAAGACTCATTGTGTTGTCATGATAATGAGAATGTGTGGGTCATTGCAAATGGTTTCACTTTAGTACCTTCACTATAGAACAAGAAGTCTTGAGTTTTCTTAGTAATGGGGTTTAAATCCTTAGTATGAATTCCTTGGGTGGTCTTCTAAGAAAAAGTTTGTATTATGAAAACATTAAATGTATATCATAAAAAGAAGTACCAATAAATTTTGGGATGAAAGTCATGTTTACACGGAGTTGGGTACATCATTGTTTGGGAAAATCTTATTGTATAGTGGAGTCTTATTTTCTTGGATTAGAAAATTATACTAGAATAAAATACACTATAGAATAATGAATTCACACTAGGATTTCATATATAATTTTTACTAATCAAATATGATTCAGATCATGTTTTTAGTCTTAGAAAAAATGAATATTTTTTTCCAATGAATGACGTTGAAAATGAAATAGTATTTTTATTTTGAAAATGTTTTTATTTTAAAAATAAAGAGTGGTTTGTTCTAAAAAATGGTTATATTTTGAAATAATTGTTGTGATATTTATGTTATATAATTTTACATGGCGTCAAAATCAATTTCTAAAATAGTGAGACATATATAATGTGTTGCTTGTTTAGAAATTCCACCTGTTAGGCGGCATAGAAACCAACCTAAGGAAGATGCTAAAAATGTTTTTGCACATCAAAAACATGTGAACCAATATATGGTGTAATGTATAGCCAAATAATTAAAATATATTATCATGTAAAACCAAATTGTGGATCCATTCAAGGAGGACCACCCCATCAAATTTCATCAGAAGAATCATCCCATCTTCTAAGGTGATTTGGAACCAGAGAGGGAATAAGGGTTGATGAACATGATGAATATAATATTTGAGCACATCAACAAAACAATAGACATGAAGGTAAAACAAGAGAAATTTAAGTTATAAGACATTTCATTCTAGTGGTGTGATTTTGCGGTGCATGCTAGATTGGATCAGGGCCTATGTTGTTAGGATTTTAATGAATTGTTTAAAAAATAATTATATTCTCACACATCCAGAATCCAGCAAAAAAAAATTAAATCCTAAAGAATGAGAGATTATATATTAGTAGATATGATGATTAATTAATTAATATAGAACCATTTTCAGTAGTTGATTTTTCAATTGTGAGCTTCAAGGAATGAATCATTGAGTTAGGACTCATGTAGGAGATTCGGTCAATGTTTAGGGTATTTTGTATCAAAGATTATATAGAGATGGTAAACAGAGTGTCTGTGTCTATGTCAAATTTATGTGAATCTATGGGAGGTTGAATCATGATGATATAGAGAATAAATGGTGATAACTCAAAATATGCGATAAAAAGTGATAGCGACACCAATTTATGGGTTGGAAATTGGAATAAGAGTCAGGTAGTTGGATCACTATGTTTTCCCCCAAAACCCAAGGGCCATCCAAGATGTTATTAGTGTGGTTCATTTGACCACTTCAAGAAATATTTTATATTAAAACATCTTGAATTCCAAAAATGCATCAAAATAGTACATCTTCAGTGATATTATCATAGTGCTCCAAGTTTAAGTGCTCGAGACACTTATCAGGTATTACCGGAATTTTATGCTCCTATAGAGAGGGCCAACAGAATCAGAGCCTCCGTTAGAGCAGGGAGAGACTAGGTGAATCTAGGAACACCATGACTCCCCAACATGATCTATCTTAATCGGGAAACAAAGAGAATATTTATATGATTAAGTTGTTATTTGCAACAGAGTAGAGGACTCTGGATGATTAAGATAGACCATCTAGGGTGCATGGTACGATTCTTCTGAATGTTACCCTTATGAATGTGTTTTCTGATATGGGTGCATCACATTCTCTTCTTTCTTCTCATACCTCTATTTTTTGAGTTTGATATTTTAAATGATGCCTTATGTGATAAAACATCAAACCCATATCGGTGAAAGAGAATGATGAGCCTTCGTGTGTCTAGCTTATTCTATAACTACTGGTGCAGTTGAGTAGAAATGAAATTTCTCGGTGCTATTGAAGGATTTATGATATATAATCCTATTAATGTATTGGATGACTGGGTGTATGGATCATTTCAATTTTTATATTTGGATGGTCAGTTTAACAATAGAGGACGGTGTCGAGAATCTCTTTATAAGAAAAAGGGTTTCAAATATAGGTGCTTCAGGCTTGTTGTCACTGGCAGTTAGAATGATCTCTTATTAGATGGTGGTGATGATATTATAATCGAAAAAAGAGATTGATGATAGTAGTTTTATAGCAATAGTGGATCAATTTCAATATGAGTTTTCTAGAATTTTTTCTGGCTTACCACTTATAAGGGAGCTAGATTTTATGATTGATCTTCTTCGTAGAACTACTCCTATCTTCGTTAAATAATATAGGATTTCACCAATTCAATTAAATAATATGGAGATGTATTTATAAAAAATTTAAATAAATTGTTTTATTCAGCTATGTATGTATCCTTAGGAAGTATTGGTATTGTTCATCAAGAGAGTAGATGGAACTCTTATGTTGTACATTGTTTATCATAATATTGACTAAGTTACGATAATGAATTAATATCCACTTCCACTCAATTATGAATTTTTCAATCAATTAAAGGGAACTCAATGGTTTTTAATATTGATGTGTGATTGAGATATCATTGATTTTGAGTTTAAAATAGAAGATATTCTGAAGACATATTTTAGAAGAAAATTTTGCCACTATGAATATGTATTCTTGCCTTTCAGTCTAATTAATTCAACAAAAATATTTCGGGCTTTGATGAATTAGATATTTCATTGATATATTGACTCTTTTGTTATCGTGTTTGTGTATGACATCTTTGTGTTTTCAAATACAACGGATGAGCATGTAGAACACCTGAAGATAATGTTATAAATAAGGAAAGATCACAATTTTTTTGTCAAACTATCAATGTTTTATTTTTGGATATACGATATATGATTTTTAGGCCATGCATTTTCAAAAAAACTAGTTTCAGTGGATCCTAAATATATATAAGCATTTATCTCATGGAAACCGTAGAAGTATGTTTTTGAGATACAATGCATTATTTGTATTTTTGGGTATTATTGTAATTTTTTTCAAGACATATGATGACTAATATTGATACCTGGTATTTTTCCTAATGAGGCTTTGGAATATTTCTAAATATTATTCAAAAGCAGGATGCTGATACGACGTGAATTTTTTAGGCTTGGTGTGTCCAGAATAAATATTATAATAATATTAAGTATATTTTATATTATACATGTGTAGTTGATTAAAGAAAATATGAAAACACATAAAAGGTTGATCAGATCAAAAATTTGAGACCACAATTGGGTTTGGAACACTTTGTTTCCCTTAGGCCCAACTTAAAATTAGTTGGCACGGGACATTCAGACCCCTCACTCATTTTTTGTATTTTAAATAGAGGAATTAAATTATTAATTATTAATTTAATAGATCAAACCCAAATAAATCATAGACATGGACTGAAATGAGAAATCATAGGCAACCATTGAGTTCTGAACATTTTTTTACCCTAGATAACATATAACCTATTTCAGCATCAAGAGTTCAGCTTATGCACCATCGTGGGAAAATAATTAAATAACTAAATTAATATTTTATTTATTTAACTAATATAATTAACCAAATTAGATGTTATAAATATGAGTTTTTATTTGGTTTTCTTGATAATCCATGAAAATCACCAGTGGCATCATAAACCTTCTGTAGAAGAAGTCATCCCTAATGACGAATGGTGAACAAAGAAGAGAGAACCCTTGGCTAAAGGCTGATTGAACAACGATAAACAAGTTCGATCATCCTCCTCCCTCAAAAGGAGGGTTCTACACCAATGATCAATCCCAACTTGAGGTAGGACTTATCTTTGTGGATTTCTTACCCTAGTTGAAATTTTATGACGTAGCTAAATTAAATTAATGAATTAATTCACGAATCGAAATACAATGGGTTGAAATATATTCTTCTTATTTATCATGAAATCTAAATTACCAAGGTATGATAAATATCTATTTTTTTAATTAATTGTGTTTTTTATTATCAATGAAGATTAAAATACATTCACACACATCGATCCACACTTACACCAAGATATATTTTAATTCATTATTCGTGCATTCTTCATCGCAAAAATAATTAATCCTATAAAAACTCAATTTTTTGTTGAGCATGACATATGGATGTTGAGATCATGACTAGAGTATCACAGATCTGGATTCATCTATTCACATTGTGTTAGATTGACGATGGAATGGAAGGAGGAAGGATTCCATGGTGCGAGTTCGGAGAGGTTCCTGGTGAGGCACCCGATAGAGGTGCCTCCCGGCAAGGTAGCTTCAGTGGGAGTAGAAGGCTCCCGAGCCGTGTGGTGGCCATGCACATAGGTGGGGTGTAGTTTAGTTGGATAGGTGGTGGAAAACGAAGATAGAGGCAGTTCAGTGAAATATGTATATTTTGTTTTTTGACCGAGGCATATGACCAATGGGATTCTTCTTGAGCATAATACAGTGACATATGACATTTCCATCGGATGTCCATTTAGGTTGAATGAATAGTCACTTCCAAGCATTTTTTCTCCAAGGATCTAAATTGTGTGATATGTCTGGTTATCCAATGTCATTTGAGGAGGCCTACCTGAAAAATCATGTTTTCTCCCATTAGTTTAACAATGTGAATTTTCACTAGTCATATTTTGGCTATAGACATCACACACTCTTGGACTACAATAGAATTCCTAGGGGTACGTGATTCACAGTTTTGTAACTAAGTATGGAATGGTACACGGCCATGTAAAGAGGTGGGACAACACCACAAGTATACCCTACATGCACTGTGTACCACATTAAAAATCTTTTATCTCATGTATATCATTCTTTTGGAATCATACCTTGGCATATGAGTAGTCTATCCTCAATGTTTTTTTTGTGTAGAATGTGATGAATCACTCCGTAGTGGATTTTGGGAAATTATACGAGATGTTCTGGATGTGACACATATCTGGGGTGTCAACCGAAGACTACAACAGTAAGAATTACCATGATTTACCATCCACCAGGGATGATCATAGTTCCAAGATGCATTTATGAGATATACCATTGTGCATGGATGATCACAGTTCCTTTATGCTTTTCCACGAGGTTCCATCCATCATGATATGATGTGGTTGGCCCTGCAGCCATGATAGACCAGATCATGCAAATCCCAAACTGGGTTGGGTCAGATTGGTTGAATTATGTGGGGCCATGCAAGGCCCCAGGGAAGGGTTGGTTGGGTCAGTCTTACCGGGTCAGATTGGTTCTAGACACGACCAGCCCCCGATTACAAAAACTCCAAAGACATTCAGATCGGGCATCCGATTGATGAGAATTTTTCATTTTTGGAACACTTGTGATGACACGGTTCATTTTTAATACTCTATGGAGGGTTTCATGGATGTTGAAATGAGAAAAATGACATGAGGTGTTGTTTCTCCTAGTATCAAGTGCACTATGTGCAAGAATCTTACTACTGACTGAGACCTAATAATTTCTAACAATTGACCCTATGTGGATTAGAAAAAAAGAGACCTTATGTTGATAATCTATGATGGACCAATGGAAAGCAGTTTTGTGTGACCCGAGGGGACCATGGTGGGGAGAGGCTCTGTGTGACCCAGTAGACCCACAATACACATTAGGGATAACTAAATCAGTACGATGGCCAATGTGGGAAGTAGATTTATGTCCCTCGGTTGGCCCATGGTGTGGAGTTGCTCTGTGTGACCTAAATTACCCATGGTACTCATCGGGAAAGAGTACCCCAGCCATATAAGGTGTTCTTTGTTGTGACATATGGTCTTGATTATCTTCATACTCACATTCTTGGGCAGAGTTATGAGATGTAGATACCATCATTCCTTCTTTTGGGTTTCTTTTAATGATAACTTCTATTTTTTGGTGGAGATACAATCCTTTTAATGTATATTTTTCCCATACATGTCTTATTCTGTTAAATCTCACACTTTTCCCATCTTCATTACTAATCTTGATGCACCCTCGAGCTTTTAGTGGATCATACTGAGTAATTTTATACTCAGACCTACTTAGGCCTTTCCAACACTTGGTGTGCCCTTATAGACAATAGATAGGTTGATCGTGATATCAAAGGGTCTTAGGGACTTTGGGTCTTATACCGTGTGTGGTGGTTGTAGCTTGGGATTCAAGCATGGGTCTCTCCCAGCTGTTTTACATTTTCACCATTGCCGATTAGTGGCAATTTTCTAGTTTGGTGTTTATATTATCCCTTTCCATTTCCTCTTTACATTACATATAATTGTACCATTTTGAGATAATCCATTTGTGTTTAGTTTCCTTTTTACAGTAGTTTTTCATCTCTCTTTATTTTCCCTCTTCACTTTTCAATTGAGTTAACTATATGTGTGTACAATTTATTAGGCAAAGGCCTCCCTATGTTTGATGTGAATTTTACACAAGTCACTATTCCATAGCCTATTAATGCTGTCTTGGGGTAGTTTTATCTCGAGCTCTAAAAAAGTTCTGGTCGAGATAGTGTTGTATCAAAGGTTTTTAGAGACTTGGGATGTTTTTCGGATATATCCCCAAAAAAGACTTGGTTGGGTTTAGGGAAATATTTTCTAAGTGGATCAAGAGAGACTCATTGGTTGGGGAGTCCAGTGATGATACGATTGGTTGATGTATCCATTAACCCGGAGCTTGGTTACCCTCTTATCTACTCGACACGACGAGGCTCCTTTTTTAGTAAATAATGGAAAATGCATCCTATATGATAGGGTGTTTGTTTTTACATATTGAGTTATGTCCCCATTATTGTTTATTTTTATATATGCTCATCTAACTATGGTACTCCTTGAAAACATTCCAGATACCCCCACAATGACAGCCATCCAGGATAATAGCTATGGTTTATGATAACGATCTCATGCGAGAAGAGGCCTCAGTTCAGTACCCATCATGTGATCCCCATTATCTAGGTGGATAGGTAGTAGCACACCAACATGTTGAGTAGCATACATTTCCAGTATAGCGGGCTAAGGAAGTGTGCATGATGAGTGTACCATGTGTGTTCCAGCACTATAGACCATTGAGAATATGTAGTGAGACGAAATCTCTAACAGTGGAGGTTTGGAAAGATTTGGTGGTCCTTCTATTCAGTCTTGTATAGAAACTGGTTGATCATATGGTAGTTTTTTCAGCTGAGAATTTCCCCAATGTAGCTAAACTTTGTTGGAGCTTGGTTTCTCAGATACATGATGAGTTGATACTATCATGGGATGACTACCAGTACTTTTATCTTGAGTAGTTATAGCCCTAATTCATGTGCTCTATTTGACATCAGTTTCTCCTCTAGTGACAATAGGGAGGGATGACAGTGATTGAGTATGTGAGAAGGTTCTTAGACATTTCACAATATTCTATGAACATGATCTACAACTATTAAATCTCACCATGACTGTTTTATTAGGGAATCCGTAGATATATTTGTTCTATCATTGTACCCTTGTGCATCCTCGCCTATATCGAGGTGCTTGAGCAGCCATTGGTGATAGAGATCATTTTTTTCAGATGAACTCCATACAACTGGTTGTGGAATTGAGAGAAAAAGAGTTGAAACATCTACTATAACTAGTGGACACTAGATGATGATATCTCAACATATATGATCTTCTCATGATAGGACTTATAAATGTGGTCATATGGGCCCTAGACTACGCAGTAGAATAGTGGTGGAATTGTTTCTCTGACATGTGCACTCAAGGCATGGTTGTGTTGAAGATATTCATAGTGGGAAGTTTATGAAGTACCATTACCACCTTGTGGGGGATGTTTTATAGCATTTTCCTTCCATGTAGCTGACCCTTTGGAGATGTATGGTACAACTTTTCTTCAGTGGACACTATTGACTCATATGCTTCTCGAGCATGTAAGGGAGTCTTGGTTGTGATGCACTGACTATGAAATTCAACGTGACCAAATATCCTTGGGTGTTTCTCCATATAGATATTCTAATGGAAGGAATCATGAGAATCTGTTCCATGGGAAATCATTAAGAGGATAGACCTTCCCTTTGGATCATGTGTTGTGACAGTTTTGAAACATCCAAGAGTTTTATTGGGAGTGGGAGAGCTCTGAGTGGGCTCGGTATCCTGAGTGGTTTCCCTAGTTTTTCTTTTTGAGGATGAAAATATTTAAGGGGGAATAATGTATAGATCATTTTTTCAAATTGAGATTTGGAATGTTTCTAAATATTATTCCAAGGAGGGATGCTCAGACGTCATGCAATTGTGAGGAATGGTGTTCCTAGGATTAGTATTCTAAAAATATTAATTATAATTTACGTACATGTAGTTGATTAATTAAAACAATATAAATCATATAAGTTTGATCATATAAGAAATAAAAGACCACATTTGGGTCCAGAATATAGTGTTTCCCCTAGGCGCGAATTATATTTAGTGGGTGTGAGACATTCAGAGGCATCACTCATTGGAGTTATGCCAAATGAGTGAATTAAATTATTAATTTATTCACTTCATAGATCAAACCCAAAAAACTAACTAAAAAGGGCTCAAATGGGAAATTAGATGCCACCATTATGTTTATAACATGGTTTTTTCCAATACTGGGTATAACCATTGTCATCATCGGGTGTTAAACATCTATGCAATAATGGGAAAAAAACAAAAAAATTAAATGATTAGTTATTTAATTATTTGATTACTATTTATTACCTACTTAGAGGTAATACATATTTGATTATAGGGCATTTTCCTCATAATCCCTTCAATTTTTCTGCGTGAGAACAAACGCTATCTTAAATAACTCATCCCTGACAAAGAAAAAAGAAAAAAGAATGAAGATCGTTTGGCTCAAGGTGGATCAAATGACGACGAACGCAAAAGATCACCCCCTTCCATCAGCAGGCATGTTTTCCCACAATGATCGATCCAAACCTGAGTTAGGAAATATCATTGTCGATTCTTTACCCTGGTTTAATTTTCATGACAAACACGAATGAAAAGAATGACTTAATTCGTTGAAGAAAAAAACAATTTCTTGAATTAATTTCCTCTTGTTTATCATGGAATTATATTTCTTAAAGTATGATAAATATCTATTTTTCAATTATTCATTTTGTTGATTCTCAATGAATATGGAAACAAACACTACCATTGATCCGTACATATACCCTGATCATTTCTTATTCATTCTTCGCGCATTCTTCATGCGTTCTCCTTTTGTTCTCTGCACATTCTTCATCACCAAACAATTAAATGTGTCAAAAAATAAATGTTTCATTGAGCGCAACATATGGATGTAGATATATCAACCTGAGGATCACAGATCCATATTCTTCTCTTCCGATCGAGTTAGATTCAATATGGAATGGAATGAAGAAGGATTTAATGTCATGGGTCTAGCAACGGATTTGGCGAGGGTTAAAGTCAACACAGCTCTTGATAGGCGACTTTAGGTGGATCAGGAGGGTCCCGAGTAGTGGAACAACAAGGATGATATGCATCATTTGTTTCATTTGGAATAGTAGTGATGGGCGAGGTTGCAGGTGGTCCGATGAGTTTGAGGCATGGTGGCGGAGCTAGCTTCAACAATCTATGAGGGCATAGAGTGGGTGATAGAAGAGTTCGGCATCCATAAGATGGGAGGGCGTAGGCTGCGCGGTGGAGGCAGCATATAAGTGGATGTGAGTGAGGGAGTGAGAATGTGGTGTGGGTTGTGTGAATCTAGGAGGGGAATGGGGGAAATACTGAGGGGTGATAAAATAGAAATAAATAATTTGAACAAAATAATAATATTAATAATATTAATGTTATTATTATTATGTATTTATTTAAAATTGTGTAACTCCCTCATTTTACTTCTGATCGACACACTGTATGCGGCTGCAAGGCCCCATTTATAGGGAAGTCATTTAAAGTCTATTCTAGATGTTTCTCCTCAACCCATGACTATGACCCATGATACACCCTTGAAATAATAGATTTAATAATATTGTTAAATCTTAGACCTACCAAAACTCTTGTGTTTGATGTATGATTGAGGTAGATATTTCAAGACCAATTACTTCTGTTTACATCGAGATTTATGTGTGGGACCCTTGAGGCCCGCTTCACACTTGTTATAGTGAAATGAAACATTTTCACCATGATTCTGTTTTGGAAAAATGGATAATCTATCTCATGTGTTTTTCTATGAGGATTCCAATGGAGTAACCTGTATATTATGTTTCATGATCTAGGAGTAGGCCCCATAAGATGCATCTTGAGGGTATTACATTGACCTATGTATTTTCAAAAAAAATTCCATTTAGGGAGAATGGATAGTCGATCTTGGGCGTTTTTTCTCTAAGGATTCCAATGGAATGATATTTTAGGTTATCTAGTGTCATTAGAGGAGGCATGCAAGTAAAAGTAAATTTTATACCATAGGTTTAACAAAGAGAAATGCACGCTCGTTAGATTTTGTTGACAGACATCATTCAATCTTGGAGTACACTAGCATGCCTAGTGGTACTTGATTTACGGTTTAGTACCTGAGTATGGAATGTTACACATCCAGGAGAATAGGTGGGGAAAAACAACATGTCGGCCCCACACATAACGTGTTAAAAATTATGAATCTTCTATCTCTTATATATCCATCTTTGAGACTTGATTTTTGGTATATGTATAGCCTGTATTAGGGGTTTTTCTACATAGAATGTGATGGTTCCCTTCATAGTGGATTCTAAGATGAGATTCGAGATGTTCCTGATTTGATTCCAATTCGAGGTGGCCCACGATTACTACAGTTGTGTGCTTTACCAGGATGTACCATATAGTTGGGATAATCAGAGCTCCTCAGTGCTTTTTCAAAAGGAACCATCATGTTGGGGTGATCTACGTTCCATAAATATTTTATATGAGGCAACAACCAGCATTCCCAAATGGGAATGGCCTAGCGGACATGTCAGACAGGGCTGGCCTAGATGCAAACTCGGTCGAATCGGATTGGTCGAACTTTGTCGAGGAATGTGGGGTCCTCGAGCAGGGTTGGTCGGGCGACATTAGGTCGAACTAGGATCATGCATATAGGGAACCTAGTCATTTCATATGGGGCACCCAATCATGGATGGACTTGTAAAATTATGGCGAACAGTGATGTGACACGTAGCTCCCCTGGGACGGGTTGGTCAGGTCAGTCTAATTGGACCTAGAAACGTCAGACCCCAAATTACTAAATTGACAATGTCATTCCGAAATAGCCCCTGATTGATGAGTAATTGGCGGCATTGGAACCCTTTTGATGAGGTGGTTCATTTGGAATAATCTAAGGAGGTTTTCATGGAAGTTGAAATGCGAAGAATGAATTGAGGAGAGTTTTCTCTAGGAATCGAGCACACCACATGTGAGAATCCTACGGCTCACTCAGACCCAAATACTGTTCGAAAACAACCCTATGTAGATCATCTACAGGAGAACATGTGGGGGATCATCTACGATGTCCTAGTGGGAAGTGGATCTGTGTGACCCTGATGTCTCATAATGTGGTGTGTCTTTGTGTTACCCGACAGATCCATGGTACCCATCAGTGATGAGTACCTCAGTATAATTGACAAGTTCAGAAGAAGCTCTATGTGAACCAAAATGCCCATGGTGGGGAGAGTCTCTGTGTGAACCATCATACCCATGGTTCTCATTAGGAATGAGTACACCCGTAGTCTACAGTGTTCAGTGTTGGTACTGATGGTCTTTAGTTTCTTTATACTCACCTTCTTGGGATGAGTTGTGAGATTGATATCTTCTTACACCCTTGTTTGGATTTATTTGAATTATCATATCTATTGTTGGGTGGAGATGAACTACTTTTACTATTCCATGTTCCTATAATTGTATTCTACTATTATCTCTCTTACTTTTACCCTCTTTAATTTTTCAATTATTTCTCCCTCAATCCTTTGGGGCATCCAACAGATTATTTTTATACTCACCCCTTCATGGGATTTTCTGAATGTCATGTACACGTATAAGGGAAATACATGTAGATCTTAATATCATATGAGTTTTGGGATGGGGGGTTCTTGGACCACATGCGATGGTGATAGCTTTGGATTATGGAGTGGGACTTTCCAAGCTATTTTACATTTTCTCATCTTGTCGGGTTGTGGCACTTTTAATGTTGGGTGTGTACTTTCCCCCTTTCCCTTTCATCTTTAACTTTTGTGTTTTTCTTATATTATACAACTATGCATATATATTTGGTTTCCATTTTTATTTTAGTGTTTTATCACTATTTCTTTTCCTTCTACACTTTTTCATTTAGTTGGATCTGTGTGTGTGTGTAAAGGATCTTAGGGAACGGCCTCCCCAAGTTTGGTGTGCCTTCAGCAATAGCCGCCGGCCCCTGGCCTTTGGAGGTTGCAATGTGTAGTTGCATCCTAAGCCCCGACAAGGTTAAGATCATTACTACTATTATCTCATAAAACATCATTGATAATGAAACAAGTTCCTTTCTAGTGGAGTGATGAATTATAGAATTATTTTCAAGAGATGGAAGTGTATATGGAATCGAAACCTATCTTGGTATTGCCATAACTATGATTGGGATATGTGGTCTACAATGATGCTTACAAATTTTCATGGGATGCCTTATTATGCAAGGTGAACATGTGGTTACTAATGGTTCATGACTATTGGGAGTGTATGATTATAATTAACCAACACATTATTTGGAGTTAGCTATGGTCATTCATGCATTAATGTCTTGGAGTCACTATCTCTTTGGTGATAAATTGAATATGTTTACCAAACATAAAATCATGAAACAAATATTCTCACAATGGGATTTGAATCTACGGAAGAGGATATGGATGGAGTATCTCTAGATATTTGAATTCAACTTGATGTATACACTAGAAAATGTAAATTTTGTGGCTGATGAATTAACCATGAAGTCATATTCTATGTTCCCAAAAGAAACTTCTTAAGGAGTGGTAGATGGTTTCATTCTTATCCGACATCCATGTGGAATACAAAAACCAAGGTGATACTATGGTTTTCTTTTTAGTTTTTGTATTTCATTATTTGGATAAAATGGATATAAAGGCACAAAAATGAAATGCAAAATGTCGTCTTATGAGTTTAAAACTCAATACCGTGGAAGCCATGGAGGGATGGAATCATGATGGGACTTCCATTATGTTGTTTGGCGATTGGATGGTTGTAAGTAGTGCTTTCCAGTTGCTACTACAATACTCCTAAAACAATTAGAGATGGGTCTTAAATCTGAGGATATAGAATATGAATACGTTATTAACTGCACTATTTTGTTGGAATGGTATGAAATGAAAAGTGACTGAATTTTTTTCAATGTACCTAACATGTCATGTAACACCCCAAGCTTCCACGGTATGTTTCCCTTCGAATAATGAGATAGCGTGTGTTGTACGCAACCTCGAGTTCTAACACACACCACAACTAATTAAACTAGCCATTGTGAATAGTAATGCCTACTTTTTGAAATCATATATATTTTATATTTCAAAATGGACTTCATTTTTGGATTCGGAATATTGAAATTAGCCTAGGGTGAAATTTTGGTACTTTTCGGATAACTTTTATATTTTGATAAATAGTGAAAATTACTAAATTTTAATTAAAATCAACTTTTTTAATCAAAATAATTAATATTGATAAATTTTGAATTTGAGTGGTTTTAAAGTATATTTAGAATATATTCTTACCATTTAATTTAATTTTTGTCATTGGACATAATTTCACAATTAAACCAGACATAAACAAGTGTCAATCTTTTGATAGTTATTATCTCTTAAAAACACGCTTTTTATTTTAACAACGGGAATTAATTTTAAATTAATTTCTTCCACTTCTGTGTTTTGAATTTGGAAAAATTGATTACATATTTGGAATCAGGATTTCAAAATTATGTAAATAGTTAACTTTTATTTTTACACATTTTGAATAATTACTGCGGTAAATATTTTATTTACCATGGATAAAGGGTAAATCCGGTAAATAATGGTTAAAAAATAATATTATAATAAAACAAAATTACCCTAAAACGTGTCCTAACCTTATTGGTGGACACATACCCGGCCATGGGCATCCTTGGGTCGATTTGGGGACCCCTTAGAGCCACTTGTATGTGGTAGGGACACATTATATTAATAAAGTTAAAATAAAAATAAAAATGGCATAAGCTTACATCTTTTAGAAGAACAATTTTTAAATAGGGTTATACATGTTGGATTTTCGATTATAAATATTCATTAGAAAGCTAAAAAGAGTTCCTACATAATGATATTTTATTTATTATTTTTAGACATCAAATAATTTAAATTATTAATGATACAATAATGATGCAATGTTTACCTCATTAATAAATCATTTAAATAAATAAGATTATAATGATTAAAATATTATCTAAAACCTGTCCATTTCTTATTGGTTGATGTTATTTAGAAAATGAGTCATCTTATCTTCGAACTCAATGATTTTTGGACCATTATAAACCGAATATAATTATATTATAAAGTAATACGTTCACTCTTTCCTAAAGAGCCCCTCCTCTCCCTTATAAAAGGAGACCACTTCTACTCATTCCTCACACCTCTCAAGCCACTTGGCTCGGCCAAACTCTGCCCAAATACTCTCCCAACTCCCATCACTACAACTGAGAGGCGTTAGTTTGATCAGAAAGCCAACCTATGGAGCCCTTTTGATCAAATCAAAAGGAAGAACCCGAAGAAGAGGTAATGTTTTCACCACCCCTTTTCAAGTTCCTTTCTTCTTCCACTTCTTCTTTCTTTGTTCTTACCATTCTAAAATAATAACTCCAGTATCTCAATTATACTGTGATGTTATTATAAATATGGTACTACCATATTCAGTATTCTATCCACCCTTTGAATAACATGTCACCATACGTGCGTACGTACGGCTTACCGTCTCCACGTCGTGGTGTAATTGTTATTCAATATATTATTATTTGGATGGGTATAATAATGATGTGAAACTCAAGTAAATAATAAATATAACATGTTAATTATTCTGTATATATGATATAACATCCATTTATATATTATTTTAATATCAAAGGAATGATATTGTCGCTCGTGCGTACGTACGGACTACCGTCTCCACAAACGCGATAAGATTCATTCTCCATCGTATCCATTCAAGTATAATTATCATTTGATGATTTAAAAAAGATGTTGAAGGACTTGATATCATTCTGGATATGAATAATATACAACCTATCCATTACAAACATGGCTTACGTAACAAAACATATAAAATAAAACAAGTAAGTTAACACCCGAAACAACGATAATACTAAGATATTATTATCAAATCAATATTAAAAGATCATATATGATATCATATTAATGTATATGATTCTTTTATAATTTAATAACAATTATTTCACCATTATACAGGAGGTTAACCTACCCCAACCAAGGAAAAGTACAAGGTAAGGGGTTTTCATCTCACTCTTTATTCCCGTGAGATTCATGCCATATTGCCACCATCACCTTTTGTGTGGTGTATGTACTGCCCACAATTATATTCTTTGTGTAATACACTATAATTTATGTGTATTTACATATTAATTGTATGATTCCTCTTTCATGGTTTGTATGTTTCATAAGTTACCAAATTGGTAAGTGTTATTTCACAATCTCTTTATTATCCGAGGTTGTTTATACGTAATAATCTACTGGGATCTCGTTATCATCCACATCCATGTTTCTTCAAAATGTATTTCAAAACATTTTTAATATTTAATAGAATATGGGTTAAAGTCATTTATACCCTTGTTTGACTTTTTATAAGAGGTTTATAATGGAATCATTCCGTCGTTTTCCAAACAAGGGGCTTTTTAACCTTTTCGACAGAATTAAGATAAGAATGTTTTTTTTAACTTATACGGCGGGTGCGGTTATTTTCCGCCGTTATAAAATCGTCAAAGCTTCCCTTACAAGATTATAATAATATTTTCAAAGAAAATGTTTTATTTTATAAATATATGTCTCTTAAATGATTTCAAAATAGAAAGATATATTTCTTTAAAAAGAGTTTTGATTTCATCTCTGTCAACATCCTTTAATGGATTTTACGCTTATTTGAGGATGATATATTATGATTCAAAACTTTTATATTGTATTGAAGGTTTTGTGATATGTTTGACTGTGGATGTGCTATTTTTTTATATACTATTCATGGTTTATGGTGAAAGTATTGACATTTCGTATGCTAGTTTTAATACGAATTTTTATGTTATGTTTAAACCTTTTCATATGGGAATGCATTGGACTTAATATGTGACGGGTGGAGCCCGCTATAGCTCCTCGATGCATCGGTAGGTCTCATGAGACAAACTAGTGTCTTGGCACAAGGCCTTGGAAAAATCTTATTTGTTGTCTTGGCACGAGGCCTTGGCTATGTGGTTATGATAGTCTGGCATTATGCATTCCATCATTATGAAAGTGGTTATTGATATTGCATGTGATTATTCGATTAGTAGAATATCCATGTGAATAAGTAAATGGCATTATTTCATTTTATTTATGCCATACTATGTTGAAGTTAAAGTTTAAAAGGCTTTTGTTTTAGTTATACATTGCCTTAAATGTTTATTCTTATTTATGAAAGTTTCCGCTATATTGTTATCCTTACTGGGCATTTGAGCTGACCCCTTTTCTATGTTTTATTTTCCCAGGCTGTGAAGAAGTAAATTATGAATGACTTGCAGGGATATTATGAGGGGTTAATAGTGTGGACTATGGAGACAATATGTTGTTGTAGTAATTCTTTTTTATTTTGATGATGTAATGTAAAACTTATGAATATATCTAGTGTTTCCAAGGCTACTAAACCAATTGGTCTTTTGAGATTTGATCTTTCTTGTGATCATTCCAATGTTATGTAATTAATGCACCGACTCTGGATAACTAGGGTCGGGGCGTTACAGTTGGTATCAGAGAAAGTTTAGTACAAACCTTGGAAGCTAGATTTACATAAACTCTGATTAGAGCATGTAGACCTAAGATGAACTTTGAGGATTAGTATAGAAGAACTTCCTAGAATTTTGGTATTGTAGAGATTTTGTGAGTTTTCCGAGCAATACATCCCTGTCTGGATACGAGCAGGTAGAGGCGGCTCTAGCACAGATGTACCTAGGGGTAAAACCTGAAAACACCGCTTTGAGCTAGACTCGAACGGGAACTGGTGCATGACAACGGGTCTTGCTGCACTCTTGGTTACGACACTCCCGGGGGATATTCTTAGGATAACTCTCATTTTCTTTACAAATCATTATGAAGGGTTTTAGAGTATATAATTCCTCAAAGAAAACATTTTTATGATTATGGATTATATCCATAAATAGTTCAATTTATGTTGAGTGTTTTATAAGTATGGGATTATGTATTTTGATTCATAAACTGATCTAGTTTATGCCATTGTTTAGAAATGGCGCCTAGTGGAAGAAATGGAAACCGTATCAATGCACGCACTCCATGTAGGGATTGCCCTCCTGCTCAAGATAATTATAGTGGGGCTGGTGATGCAACTGGTGCCGATCAGCTAATCACCATACTGGGACAACTTACTCAGGTTATGAATAATAACCTTACCCGTATGGAGAACCCTGATCCGCAGCGTGGAGGATCAATGTTAGATCGATTCATGTGGCAACAACCACCAACGTTCAATGGGAATACAAATCCCTTAGTAGCCGAGCAGTGGATAAATTCCCTAGAGAAAATATTTCAGGCTTTGGGGAGCAGTGAAAGGGAAAAAGTTATCATGGCAATTTACCGCCTCACTGGAGATGCTGATCAATGGTGGTCATTGATTCAAAACATGAAGGAAGATGATGAAGTATCAAATATTGAGTGGAGGGAGTTCAAAGATCTGTTTTTAGAAAAATACTTCCCTCGTGACCATCGAGCAGATATGGAAAGGCAATTTCTAAGTCTGAGACAGAAGGAGGATGAGAATGTCGCAAAGTATGAGGCTAACTTTACAAGGTTAGCAAGGTACGTCGGTGATTATATACGTAACTAAAGAAGTAAGATTGATCGTTTCTTTGATGGGTTAAAACCATTTCTCCGTCAAGCATTAGTCTCACAATCCTTTTCATCGTACGAAGACATTGTCTCATGTGCTATCAAGACCGAAAAGGAATTCTCTAAGTCATATGACTTTAAAGCAAAGCAAGAGAAGAAGAGACCTGCTGATCAATCTGGGAATGGAAATAAGGGGAAGAATGGAACGGTTGAATATCCATCCTATGGTAAATGTGGGAAGAAACACCCTGGTACTTGCTTGAAGGGAATGGGAGTCTGTTACAAGTGTGGTGAAAAAGGCCACCAAGCTCGTGATTGCAAGGGGAAGAAGGAATCTACCAACGTTCAGTGCTACAATTGCAGGGAGATGGGGCATTATGCAAATGAATATCCTAAGCGTCAGGAGAACTTACCGCAGAAAAGGCCAAGGGATCAAGGCCAGGCTTATGCTATCACTACTGCTGAGGTAGAAGCTCCGAAAGACGTGGTGGCAGGTAATTTAATGGTTTCCTCCAGTTTAGCAAATGCATTATTTGATTCTGGATCATCGCATTGTTTCATATCTTCCCAGTTTTCTAAGAAAATTAGATATTTCCAATTTGATTTAATAAGGGAGTTGTCAGTTAAAACTCCTACGGGAAGTATCATTGCAACAATGTTTTGTGAATCAGTCCCCATTAGAGCACATAAATTTTCTTTATCTGCTGATCTCATCATCATACCTATGATTGAGTTTGATATAATCTTCGGTATGGACTGGCTTTCGGACTATGATGCGAAGATTTATTGTAAGAAGAAAGAGGTTAAGATTCTTGATGATAATGATAAGGAACACCTTATTTTTAGAGCAGAATCGTCACCACCTAATTCTTATTTAGATCCACCCCCAGTAGCTCAACTTAATTCAATTATTGGGGAGGAAGAGAATGAAATAACTGTCGGTGAGGAAAGGAATGTTCAAATAGTGGATTTACCTGTTGTGAAAGTATTTGTAGATGTATTTCCGGAAGATTTACCTGGACATCCTCTAGAACGAGAAGTTGAGTTTTCCATTGATTTGATTCCTGGATCAAGGCCTATATCGAAGACCCTTATAGAATGGCCACTGTAGAATTAGTCGAACTAAAGAAACAAATAGAGGAATTGAGTAATAAGGGATTTATTCACCCTAGTGTTTCTCCATGGGGATCCCTTGTTCTTTTTGTTAAAAATAAATATGGATCTATGAGTTTATGTATCGACTACAGGGAGATCAATGCTATAACGATAAAGAAAAAGTATCCCCTACCTCGTATTGATGATTTATTTGACCAACTGCATGGAGCTCAATACTTTTCAAAGATTGACCTTCGATCTGGATACCGTCAGTTGTGTGTGAAGAAGGAAGACATTCCGAAGACAGCATTTCGAACCAGGCATGGGCATTACGAGTTTACCGTAATGCCGTTTGGATTGACTAATGCACCCTCTGTATTCATGGATCTGATGAATAGAGTTTTCAAGGAGTATCTCGATGAATTTGTGACGGTATTTATTGATGATATCTTGGTATACTCCAAAACCTATGAAGATCATGAAAATCACTTGCGCATTATCTTGAAGACTCTGAGGAGGCCTGAATTATATGGGAAGTTTAGCAAGTGTGAATTCTGGCTTCAGGATATTTCTTTTCTTGGCCATATTGTCTCTAAAGATGGAATCTCTGTTGATCCTTCTATGACCAAGGCAATCCAAGAATGGCCAGCACCTACGAGTATAACTAAGGTACGTAGTTTTATTGGTTTGGCAGGTTATTATTGACGTTTCGTCCAGAATTTTGCCTGATTGGCTAACCCATTAACGAAGCTCACACGTAAAGGGGTTAAATTTTTTTGGACAAAAGAGTGTGAAGAATGTTTTGAATAACTGAAGAGAAGATTAGTCAATGCTACTTTATTGACTCTACCATCGGGGAATGATGGGTTCGTTATTTATAGTGATGCATCAAAGAAAGGACTTGGTTGTGTCCTTATGCAGAATGATAGAGTTGTTGCCTATGCATCACGACAGTTGAAAATTCATGAACAAAAATATCCTACTCATGATCTTGAGTTAGCAGCTGTGATCTTTGCTTTGAAGATATGGAGACACAACCTCTATGGTGAAAAATGTGAGATTTATACTGATCACAAGAGTTTGAAGTATATTTTCTCACAAAAAGAACTCAACATGAGGCAAAGGAGATGGCTTGAATTACTCAAGGATTATGATTGCACGATACAGTACCACTCGGGGAAAGCAAACAAGGTGGCAGATGCTTTGAGCAAAAAAGACCCTGGAGTTTTGAAGATGATGAGAATTGAAAGGGATCCAATTTTCATGGATCTAGTGAAGATGGACATGGGAATAACCAGAGAAGGTGAAACATCAATGCTTTTTCAAATGGTTGCCAAACCATCTTTACTAGAAAGGATTAAGAGTTCTCAGACCGATGATGAAGAATTTCAGAAGAAGATTAAAGCTATGAATGATGGGAGATTGAGAGACTTTGTGTATGAAGATGGAATTTTGAAATTCGGGAAGAGACTTTGTGTTCCCGATTTACCTGATCTGAAAAGGGAATTGCTGGATGATGCTCATAGTTCCAATTTCTCTATACACCCTGGGAGCACCAAAATGTATAGAGATTTGAAGGAACATTTTTGGTGGGACAACATGAAGAGGGAGATTGCTGATTTTGTGTCAAAATGTATGGTTTGTCAACAAGTGAAAGCTGGAAGGCAACATCCTAGAGGAGTCATGTAACCTCTTCCCATACCGGAGTGGAAATGGGACAATATTACGATGGACTTTGTCATGGGGCTACCAAAGAATCCTAGAAGGAATGATGCAATAGGGGTTATTGTTGATCGTCTTACCAAGTCAGCACATTTTCTTGCTATAAGAGAAGATCTACCCCTGGAATGTCTAGCAAGACTATACATTAATAAAGTTGTGAGACTTCATGGAGTACCCCTATCGATTGTTTCTGATCGTGATCCCCGTTTTACTTCAAGATTTTGGAAAAGTCTTCAGAAATCTCTGGATACTGAACTTCATTTGAGCACTGCTTACCACCCTCAGACAGATGGACAATCAGAACGGACTATTCAAACCCTAGAAGACATGTTGAGATCTTGCTCACTTGACTTTCAGGGTATGTGGGATCAATATTTACCACTGGTAGAATTTTCCTATAACAATAGCTTCCATTCGAGTATTCAGATGGCACCATATGAAGCGTTACATGGAAAGAGATGTCGTACACCAACCTATTGGGATGAGGTTGGTGAAAGGAAACTTGTAGGCCCAGAACTGGTGGAGGAAACGGTGGAAAAGGTGAAGGTAATCCAAAATCACATCAAAGCAGCTCAAAGTAGGTAGAAGAGCTATGCCGATAATCAAAGGAATTATTTGGAATTTCAAGTCGGTGATCATGTTTTCCTGAAGGTATCTCCATGGAAGGGAGTCATATGTTCTGGTAAGAAAGGTAAATTGAGTCCCAGGTACATCGGACCTTTGGAAATTCTAGAACGAATTGGGGTTGTAGCTTACCGATTGGCAATGCCGCCAAGTCTCTCCAAAGTTCACGATGTGTTCCACGTATCTCTCTTGAGAAAATACATGCCTGACCCAACGCATGTACTCACCTATGAGGAATTAGAACTGGAACCTGATCTATCTTATTGTGAAGAGCCTGTCAGGATTCTTGATACAAGAGAACAAGTACTGAGAAACCAGACGACGCATCTGGTAAAAGTTTTGTGGAGAAATCATAAGATGGAAGAGGCAACGTGGGAACCTGAGGAACTTATGATGAAGAACCACCTGAGTCTTTTTATGCAGTAATACCCTAGAAATTGCGAGGGTGCAATTATTTGAAGGAGGGGAGAATGTACACCCCAAGCTTCCAAGGTATGTTTCCCTTCGAATAATGCGATAGCGTGTGTTGTACGCAACCTCGAGTTCTAACACACACCACAACTAATTAAACTAGCCGTTGTGAATAGTAATATCTACTTTTTGAAATAATATATATTTTATATTTCAAAATGGACTTCATTTTTGAATTCGGAATATTGAAATTATCCTAGGGTGAAATTTTGGTACTTTTCGGATAACTTTTATATTTTGATAAATAGTGAAAATTACTAAATTTTAATTAAAATCAACTTTTTTAATCAAAATAATTAATATTGATAAATTATGAATTTGAATGGGTTTAAAGTATATTTAGAATATATTTTTACCATTTAATTTAATGTTTGTCATTGGACATAATTTCACAATTAAACCAGACATAAACAAGTGTCAATCTTTTGATAGTTATTATCTCTTAAAAACACGCTTTTTATTTTAACAACGGGAATTAATTTTAAATTAATTTTTTCCACTTCTGTGTTTTGAATTTGGAAAAATGGATTACATATTTGGAATCAGGATGTCCAAATTATGTAAATAGGTAACTTTTATTTTTACACATTTTGAATAATTACTGCGGTAAATATTTTATTTACCATGGATAAAGGGTAAATCCGGTAAATAAGGGTTAACAAATAATATTATAATAATACAAAATTACCCTAAAACGTGTCCTAACCTTATTGGTGGACACATACCCGACCATGGGCATCCTTGGGTCGATTTGGGGACCCCTTAGAGCCACTTGTATGTGGTAGGGACACATTAAATTAATAAAGTTAAAATAAAAAAAAATGGCATAAGCTTACTTCTTTTAGAAGAACAATTTTTACATAGGGTTATACGTGTTGTATTTTCGATTATAAATATTAATTAGAAAGATAAAAATATTTTCTAAATAATGATATTTTATTTATAATTTTTAGACATCAAATAATTTAAATTATTAATGATACAATAATGATGCAATGTTTACCTCATTAATAAATCATTTAAATAAATAAGATTATAATGATTAAAATATTATCTAAAACCTGTACAATTCTTATTGGTTGATGTTATATAGAAAATGAGTCATCTTATCTTCGACCTCAATGATTTTTGGACCATTATAATCCGAATATAATTATATTATAAAGTAATACTTTCACTCTTTTCTAAAGAGCCCCTCCTCTCCCTTATAAAAGGAGACCACTTCTACTCTTTCCTCACACCTCTCAAGCAACTTGGCTCGGCCAAACACTGCCCAAATACTCTCCCAAATTCCCTCACTGCAACCTAGAGGCCTTAGTTTGATCAGAATGCCAACCTAAGGAGCCCTTTTGATCAAATCAAAAGGAAGACCCCGAAGAAGAGGTAATGTTTTCACCACCCCTTTTCAAGTTCCTTTCTTCTTCCACTTCTTCTTTCTTTGTTCTTACCATTCTAAAATAATAACTCCAGTATCTCAAATATACTGTGATGTTATTATAAATATGTTACAACCATATTCAGTATTCTATCCACCCTTTGAATAACATGACACCATACGTGCGTACGTACGACTTACCGTCTCCACGTCGTGGTGTAATTGTTATTCAATATATTATTATTTGGATGGGTATAATAATGATGTGCAACTCATGTAAATAATAAATATAACATGTTAATTATTCTGTATATATGATATAACATCCATTTATATATTATTTTAATATCAAAAGAATGATATTGTCACTCGTGCGTACGTACAGACTGCCGTCTCCACAAACGCGATAAGATTCATTCTCCATCGTATCCATTCAAGTATAATTATCATTTGATGATTTAAAAATTATTTTTAAGGACTTGATATCATTATTGTTATGAATAATATAAAACCTATCCATTACAAACATGTCTTACGTAACAAAACATATAAAATAAAACAAGTAAGTTAACACCCGAAACAACGATAATACTAAGATATTATTATCAAATCAATATTAAAAGATCATATATGATATCATATTAATGTATATGATTCTTTTATAATTTAATAACAATTATTTAACCATTATACAGGAGGTTAACCTACCCCAACCAAGGAAAAGTACAAGGTAAGGGGTTTTCATCTCACTCCTTATTCCCGTGAGATTCATGCCATATTGCCACCATCACCTTTTGTGTGGTGTATGTACTGCCCACAATTATATTCTTTGTGTAATAAACTATAATTTATGTGTATTTACATATTCATTGTATGATACCTATTTCATGGGTTGTATGTTTCATAAGTTACCAAATTGGTAAGGGTTATTTCACAATCTCTTTATTATCCGAGGTTGTTTATACGTAATAATCTACTGGGATCTCGTTATCATCCACATCCATGTTTCTTCAAAATGTATTTCAAAACATTTTTAATATTTAGAAGAATATGGGTTAATGTCATTTATACCCTTGTTTGACTTTTTATAAGAGGTTTATAAGGGAATCTTTCCGTCGTTTTCCAAACAAGGTGCTTTTTAACCTTTTCGTCAGAATTAAGATAAGAATGTTTTTTTTAACTTATACGGCGGGTGCGGTTATTTTCCGCCGTTATAAAATCGTCAAAGCTTCCCTTACAAGCTTATAAGAATATTTTCAAAGAAAATGTTTTATTTTATAAATATATGTCTCTTAAATGATTTCAAAATAGAAAGAGATATTTCCTTAAAAAGAGTTTTGATTTCATCTATGTCAACATCCTTTAATGGATTTTACGCTTATTTGAAGATGATAAATTATGATACAAAACTTTTATATTGTATTGAAGGTTTTGTGATATGTTTGACTGTGGATGTGCTATTTTTTTATATACCATTCATGGTTTATGGTGAAATTATTGACATTTCGTATGCTAGTTTTAATACGAATGTTTATGTTATGTTTAAACCTTTTCATATGGGAATGCATTGGACTTAATATGTGACGGGTGGAGCCCGCTATAGCTCCTTGATGCATCGATAGGTCTCATGAGACAAACTAGTGTCCTGGCACAAGGCCTTGGAAAAATCTTATTTGTATTCTTGGCACGAGGCCTTGGCTATGTGGTTATGATAGTCTTGCATTATGCATTCCATCATTATCAAAGTGGTTATTGATATTGCATGTGATTATTCGATTAGTAGAATATCCATGTGAATAAGTAAATGGCATTATTTCATTTTATTTATGCCATACTGTGTTGAAGTTAATGTTTAAAAGGCTTTTTTTTAGTTATACATTTCCTTAAATGTTTATTCTTATTTATGAAA
This sequence comes from Viscum album, assembly GCA_963277665.1. Taxonomy (NCBI): domain Eukaryota; kingdom Viridiplantae; phylum Streptophyta; class Magnoliopsida; order Santalales; family Viscaceae; genus Viscum; species Viscum album. The sequence continues at coordinate 1,830,243,626 of OY728161.1, read as the reverse complement.
GTTTCCGCTATATTGTTATCCTTACTGGGCATTTGAGCTCACCCCTTTTCTATGTTTTATTTTCCCAGGATGTGACGGAGTAAATTATGAATGATTTGCAGGGATATTATGAGGGGTTAATAGTGTGGACTATGGAGACAATATGTTGTTGTAGTAATTCTTTTTTATTTTGATGATGTAATGTAAAACTTATGAATATATCTAGTGTTTCCAAGGCTACTAAGCCAATCGGTCTTTCGAGATTTGATCTTTCTTGTGATCATACCAATGTTATGTAATTAATGCACCGACTCTGGGTAACTGGGGTCGGGGCGTTACATGTCATCAAGTTAAGGAAGAACATCCTCGACAAATAGAAATGTTGTAGTATTTTCCTTTATTTTGTGAATAAATAGGAGTATATATCTATGTATTTTTTATATGTCTCTCCAGAACTATCCAGAAATATGATTCCATAAGGTTGATAAAGCATTGGCTCACCAAGTCATCCCAAATCATTCTAAGTCATAATACTCATATGGTGGAGGATATGTCCATAATATATATTCATGAAGTGGTAAAGAGACATATCATAGCAGTTTCAATAATATCTGACAATTATCTGAGGTTTACGTCTCATTTTTGGATTTCCTTATAGAAATCCCTAAGCACTCATATGACTATTAGTATGGTATATCATCCTCAGATTGGTGTGAAAACAGAAAGGATGATACAGAGATTGGAAGACATGATGGGGGCTTGTATAATGGATTTTGGGGGCTCAGGGGAAGAGCAATTTCTATTGGGGGAGTTATTATAAAATAAAATTTTTAGGATTTGATACAAATGGCCTCCTTTAATGCTTTGTATAGACATCATTGTCGTTCCCCACTATGTGGGTTATAAATTGGTGAGACCTCATTTCTTTGGTCAATCCATGTTTAAGAAACAACAGAGAATATCCAATTGATCAGGAAGAGAATGGAGACAACTACGATTTTCTAGAAATCATATGTGGATCATCATCGAATATTGTTGTTGTTTGTAGTCAGTTATCATGTGTTCTTGAGTATCCCTCCAAGGTAAATACATCATCATTTTGGAAATCATAAAAAATTGCCTCTCTAAAAAATTGTCCCTTTTGAGATACTATAACGGTTTTGAGAGGTGGAATATCATTTTAATTTTTAATAAGTGTTCAGTTTTGTTCTCAATGTGTTCCACATATAACAGTGGAATAATTTTCATCATAATACTGATCATGGGATGAGACAGGATCATGTTGACATAGAGACAGATGCTTCATTGGTACATATCCCAATGTAGAATATGGATAGGCAAGAGAAATTATTACCAGGAAAAAGCATAATTGTAGTCTGGGGTTTGTGTAAACAAGGTCATATTCAAAAAGAGACATGAGATTGTGATATGGAAGTAAAAGTGTAGTGATCAAAACTCTTTCAGGTTAATGATCGCTTTCAGCTTTTTGGGGGCGGAAGGACCAATGGTGGTGAGAATGTAGCACCCCCACTTTTTTCTATATAAAAATTCCTTAATTAATTTCATATGATCAATTTTTGTTTGGGAAGTTTGGGAAGAATTTAGATTATTTTTTGAGGGTTTTGTGTAAAAAGTGTTGTATGGTATTCACATGGTTTGTCCAAACTGTGTGGCCAAACTGTTCTTGTCAAAAAACTAATTCCATTTCTTTGTGGATGAAATTTGGGTTGGCCATATTTTTTATCAATATTGACCAAACACAACATTAGAATGAATAGTTTCTCCCTAAAAGTCTAAATGAGGTTCTCCCATTGATCTGCATGTGATCCAAACACATTCAATGGCTGATCCAAGGAGGATTCATGCAGTAAGTGTATGTCCTTAATCCTTTTCTGCACTGTTTCTTAAATAAAATCCTAAATTTATCTATTTTTCATAGAGATATTCCCCATGTGGGTATATATAAGTGTTTTGAGGCCAAATAAGGTTATATATGGTTTTTTCATGATAGGGGAGTAGATCCATGATGGTTTCTAGGAATCTTGACCCGGATTCACGAGGATTCTTTGTCTGTTGTCATTTTTCATTGAAACGAGTGAGGTAGGTGGATTCAATCTCATCTCCCCAAAATATAATTGATTAAAATTAATTGAAATTTTGTTTTTTAATCATATATTATTGTTTTCTTGTTGTACTAATGTTAAACCCTTTTTAGTGATGGGTGGTGGAGAAAGTGGAATATTCAGGTTTTTTGAGAAAGATAGAGTTTATTTACATTAAATGTGTATATTTATAATATGGATCTTCTAGAATATTAAAAATTTAATTAATTTATAATTTTTATAGAAGATGTATTTCTTTTTGAAATAAATCATTTTTTTAAAATTGGATGGTTGGAACGTTTTCAATAAATATGTGTTTTTATTGAAACTGGTGTTATTGAAATAAACTGGTTTTGTTTCTTAGAATATTTGTGTGTGTATAATATCGAATTACATTAAATGGTTGAAATATTATCATGTGCATAGTGAAAATGGTTTAATATCCCATGAGGAATATTTATCTTATAATGACATGATAGATCGAATAGAAACCTCTCATGAGAATGGAACTTTCTAAATGAAGCATGTATTTTTTGTAGTTGTTTTTATGTCGGGTTTATTATTTCCCAAAATTAGTTTTCAGAATGTGTTATAAGTTTTTTTAGATTTTAACATGGATTGTATCTTGGTATAAAATTGTTTTACATGGTTTTAGATGTTATTGATTTAAAATCAATTTTTAGAAGTGTTTATATTTAGTTAGAAATTTTTTTCAGAAATGGTTTTATATAATCTTGTTTATAGAAATGTTATTAACTCTTCTATCCTAGTGGAATGAGCATGGACGTTATTGGGGAAAGAAAACTATGTTTTATTCTCTCATTTACTTTGAAACGTTTTTCATTTTGGTGATTTTATCTTCTAGGAGATGGGAAAATGTATGGTGCAACAGGTTTTTGGAAATACTTCTTGATTTGTTTCACAATCTGATGGTCGTGGAGCGTAGTGCAAGTGGATTCTAGTGTTTTTTGGTTATTTTTCTGTGTTATTGAGTTATCTTATATAGTTATATTGGTTCTTTGTTTTCATATATTGTATATATTTTTTGGGATCACTTTGTAAAAAAATATTTTAGGAATTATCATTGTTTTTTTCATACATCATATATTTTCAATGGATCCTAGTTAGTTTGTTCATAGATTACATTTAATAGGGTAGATATTCCCCCAATTCTATTTGAAAACATTTAATTTTATTTATAGACTTTATTGTCTTGGGGATGTTGCCTAAGAACTAGAAATGACTTATTGTGTTTTCATGTAAAGAGAAAGACAGGATCATTACTGTTTTCACATGATAAATTCACTATATTCAAAAGTCTCATTATAAAAATAATGTGTCATGTGTTCCTCCCCCACTTATATAAAACAAAAATAGGGGTTATACACTAAAGAATATTGTGAATAATGTAGGTTTTCAGTGCAAAAAAATATTCGTAGGAATGGGAATGAACATATGCCCATTACACTATAGTGAATTTCTTAAGAGGTTATGGATTCCTTTATGAGAAAAAGGATAACCTATGGGATCCCCTATGTATTTCCACCATTTTGAGATTGTGTAAATTAGTATTGATAGGGATGGTATAGAGTGTCTTTATAAAACATGTACAATTATGTAATCTAGAGTGGTTGTGGAATATTCAGATGGGACTTTTAATTTAGAAAACTCCATCAATGTTATTATAATTTTTATTGATGAATTGTATTTCCCATATTTTCTAGGATTTGTCTACTGATATTTACACTGAAATTATTGGTTTGTATTACCAATAAAAACATGTTGACATGGATGACACCCTAGGATTCATATTATTATTAGGATCTAATCTAATAATATCATGATGGTAAATTCTATGAATACATTTTTAGGTAGATTGTGAGAGTGGATCCCTAGAGTATGTACTCGGAACCCAATATCAGTACTTTGGTTTCACACATATAAGAATTGAAATTATAATATAGTTTTCTCAAACATATGATATAATTGTGAATTACCATGTGGAAATTATTAAATTGCAAAACCACTAGACCATTTTGAATAATTATGTATCGCAACAATATAATAGTATTATGTGGATATATGTGTGTATAAAACCAAAAACATAGATGTTGGAAATCATGAGGGTGATAATGGGATCACTGTGGTTAATTACATGGATATATCCATGGAGTTACCAGGGAACACAAATGATGATATGGAATAGAAGATGAGTGTATTGGGGATCCTTTTGATTAAATTTGGATTATTGGGATGATTTTTCCATTAGAATACTAGGATATCATAGTAACCATTTAGTCTTGGTTGATAACATTTATATTGGTTATCCCCTAATAAGAATTAATAATCATCATGATAATATAGAACACATTGAAATATCATTGGGGTTTAAAAACTAGGTTTGGAGGATAAAGTTTTATTTGTGATTATGTAGGGTCATCTACACATCATGTTGGTTTAATGGGTGTGGGATACCAAAGGCATGGACCTAGGTTCCCCTAAGTTAAGGCCCATTCTCAAATATACAATGAAATTGGTAGAGGTAGGTATGGATGATGAGGTTCAAGGACCAGAGAATTGATTATTATTTTTGGGAATGGCCTCAGATTAAATATATCCTCCCTCAATGTGGTTGGGTTATGGGATTTCATGGGAGTAGTTACATAATCATATATATTCAGTAAAATACTCTATGTATTTTTTTTATTCCAAGGTTTACATATTTATTTTGGATATTCATATCTCATCTATAAACTAAATTTACTAGTTTTTATTGAGAACTCATTGCTGGTAACATAATGAGGTATGTACACACACCCTTCTCTAGGGAACACATCACATGGGTACATGGGAACAATTTAAATTAGATATGGATTTAGGTTGGTCAAAGTCTCTGCATTATATAATCGAATTAGATAACACATATGTGATTAGAGACTTGGATGGGGAGAGGCATAGTAAGTATAATAGTTCCTCATGTGTATTTTTATTTCAGTCTATTAGACACACACACACACACACACACACACACACACACATATATATATATATATTTGTGTGAGAGGCCTCATAAGAGATTACGTCTGTATGGTTGTACTGCTTATATATTACCTTATATGTTGATTATTTTTTGTTTCATCTACATAACCAAATTATTTTCAATTTTTTATGATGTTTGGTTAATTTTTTGATATGACTGACAATGATATGGGGTTTATTTTCCATGTGGTACTATACTATATTGTTTCTTATGGAATGAATCATATGGTATATAGGTTAGCGTGCCTTTGGTCACATAGATAACTGGTTTTTTTATATGATATAGAGTTGGTAGCGGGATTACAATTTGGAATCGAATTCATTATTTTTCATTCATTTTTTTTGATTTGGTAAATAGTAATTTAGGAATGTGTCGAAGCATGTGATGTATATCTGACTTCCATGAAGAGATCACGTAATATGTTATAAATTTTATATTACAATAGGAGAAATCATTGTATTCAACTCAAATTTTATATAATATATTATATTCACCATTAGTCAATAACGTGATTATTTTGATTTTTTATTTTTTAATTTATGTACTATATATGTAGGACCACTAAAAAGAATCAATTTATATTTTTGACAATTATATATAATAATAAAGTGATAAATAATGCATCATATTTGGTATATAGTGTTCACAAGAAATTTAGGCCATCAAATATTTTATATTAATTATTAATATGGTTTATTTGTAAAAATTATAAAAAAAACCCATATAATGATTTCATATGCAACACCTTTTGGAAATTATACTATTCTTCTCTGACTAGTATTCAAATTTCAATTTTATGGATAATAGTTTTAATATACGGGGAAATACTATATGATGCTGACTATGAATTCTGTATGTGTACGGGATGTATATAGAACATTTTATGTTATGGGAATTAGATGCATTAATTATGAAGCCATAGTGGGCGTATTTAATTTAAATGATTATTCTGAAAAAAATAATGATCAAGGATGATAAAATTATAGTAAAAAAATTTATCATTTTCTACACATAACATTCAATGGTAATCTATATAAATATCCCATGTGACTATGGTGATACAAACAAATAATAAAAAATAGTTTTTTTATGAATTTGAAGAGAAATGAGAATATGAACCTTGAGGGGGATACTCCCATATGTGGACTCCTAATGATTTATTCACTGAGGTTATATAATCTGAATGGTTTGTCCCATATATGGATAACTAAGGTGGATCATATCCCATATATGAAATTTTATGGAACATGATTCCTTCTATTTAATCAATGTGGGGGTTTTTTTGTTCAGTTTTAGTTACCTAATGCCACCACTGACAACCAAAATGGGTTTTACCGTATAACAATGAATTATACTATACATAACTAAGTTTTTGTATACTTCTTAGTTGGATATGGTTCGCCATAGAGGAAAAATAGTATATTGTAGCCATTTGGTAAAATAATATAACTTTTCACAAAAAAACTATATATTATCTTTCTAAATTCTAACTCCCATTGATTTTAGAATTTATTTCCCATTTAAATAAATTATAAAATATATCATATATTTATTCACATAAAAAATCATTAAAATGAACTATGACATCTTCTAAATTAGTGGTTAAAGTTGAATGCATGAATTGTTTAATCAAAATCATGAAAAAATAGATCAACTATAGGGAATAAAATTATATTAAATGATTCATAAAAAATAAATAATAAATTTTTTGTAAAGTCGTTTTATTATTTAATCATATGTTTTCTTGAGGATTATTTTTATTTGATTTTGTTCCTGGCCATAAAAAATAATTATAATCAATTTTCTAAAATTATTTTGTGTAATATAATACCATTTTTAAAATACTAATGTCATTATTATCCTAGGGTGTTACTTTTTTATTTTACAAAAATAATTTAATTTCATTTGTGTAATGAAAATTTTGGATTTCTTTAAAACATTCATTTCAATTATTTTAAAAGCTCTATCTTGTTTTTAAATAATCTAAACTTAACTAGAGACTACTTTAATTTAAAATATAGTATTATTTTCATTGGAAATCAACATAATAGATGATTTTCAAGATCATGTTTTGGGTCACAAATGTATTGTTCAAACAATAAATTCCATTCTCTATTAATAATTTATATAAAAAAATTCAGCCACTTATAAAATTATCAAATAGAAAATTGGGAAAAATATTTATTATTTGAATGATTTAGATATCTAAATTAGTTTTTCATTTTTTTCATTATGAAAATAAAAATATTAACTAATTTTTCACATTGGTATGGATAAAATACGTTAAATATAGTAAAATATTTTGGAGAAGTCACTAAAATATCTCCAAAAGTTTTACTTATCAAATTGTATGAGTGCATTTCATTCGTTTTCATCCATGATTCAAAAAAATATATAAATTTAGATATTTTTATTTTATTAGGACCTTAATATTTTTAAAAGAAAATTTGATTATAAAATTTCACTCTCTTGACATTAATGTATGTTAAATTTTTTAAATTGAAAAATTGTTATGTTTACCTATAAATTATATTTTAAATAAAAATTATATTTTTATCTGGGTAATTTAGATTATTGTAATTTTTTATTAAAAAATTACAGAAATTGATTTGTCAACACCAACACAATATATGTTAAAATATTACAAAAACAAAATAAGAATCAGTAGAAATTTTAATAGTTATCCAATTTGGATGATTTATTATATTACCAAATATTTTTAGTGAAATATAACATAACAGTTAATTTTCAAATATATTTATTCAAATTTCATATATATCATGTTATTGTAAAGTCAAACTATTTGAATAGACCAAAAATGGATATAATTGTATCTTATGTAAAATAATTTTTTATCAAAAGAATCAAAATTAATAAACACATATCCAATAATAGGTGGATGTCATATGGTCTAGAATATCAACTTCTTTCCTCTAATTGATCAATTTTCATTTTATAATGGTATTATTGACTAGTAATCCTAAAAAACAATGATATTACGATAATTGTAATAAGGCATACCAGGGTAAAAATAAGAGATATGAAATAAAAAAATCACCTAAAATTATAAAAAAAATAATTTATGGGATTACATAGACTTAGAGGGACATTAGATTCTAATCATACCAATAAAAATTCATTAGAAACTAAAAATTAAATTAGGAAAATTTAATTCATTGACTAATACCAAGGATAACCCTCCCCTAACTTATAACAGTTCCCATAAACTATTACATTATATTGAAATTTTTAGCACACTATATTTTCCAAAAAATTCAGTAATATAATATCTCGTTCCATACCCACATCCTATAACATTTATTCATACCAAAATACAATGTTTTTATGTCAAATGTTGTAATCCAAAGGAGGTTTATCAATAACAAGGCATATTTTATAACATAGTACTTACAATTATTTCTTCTTCAACCACATACTAATATAAATTTTACATATTAAATTAAATATTTAATTATATTTATTATAATTAATTTTTATTAGTTTTATGGAAAAAAATTGTCAACAATATTATATCAAATCATATAAGAATGTATAACATGTTCGTATGAGTGGATTATCACCTTCATGATTTGATGCGTTACATTTTTCAATAGAACATCATATTGTTGGTTATAATGATATATTTAGTTAATATAATTTATATTTATGATTCTATAATTTTTTGTGAATGGAGATTTATTAATTTTCATTTATTCATTTACTTAATCTAAATGTTTTAACATCATTTATCCATATTTATAAATTATTCTCTCCAGGATGTGATGAAATTCATTTTAAGTCACATTATTATAATAAATGTTGTAAAATTGTATTGAATTATAAAATTTGATATTTTTTTGGAATAACAATTTCGAGAGGATGGATCCATGATAAATATATAGTTATAGGGACCTTCGATCCCATGTTTTAATGAAAAATTACCCAATTTTCACTCTATATATCGATTTGGTTATAAAATTGTAAAAAATGTGTTGATAAAATGTTATAAGTAAATATTTTATGGTATTATATATATGGGTGATGTTTTTAATATAAATTCATGAAATTATAATTTATCATACATGTTGTTTGAATGTAAAAAAATCACGAAAAGATAAAATTTGACAGTTTTTCATCTCAATATTATTTCCTTCTGACATATTCCATTGTTATCACTTGTTTATATTTCATGATTTAAATACATAAAACGTATTTATTTTATGACTTGCCTCATTATAATTATTTATATGTATAACTAAATCAATTCATCTTACATTTATATGTTTCTTATTTTTAAATTACAAATGAGGGAATTGTTTTTGTAAAAAATCAATTTTTTAGGTGTTGTCTACTCTATATTTTGATTGAGGGATATTTTAAAGATTAAATACATTAGAACAATTATATAATATTCTCCACTATTTATTTCTCTAAATTTTTTATGATAAAAGTTTCCATTTTCATGGTACTATAAATGTGGAAGAAGATGTTTATAGTGAAATGATGACATTAATTTCATCTATATTTGGAAAAATATTATTCATCTATTTCGACACACATAAAAAGAATATATGATATTTCATATGTTTATATACATGGATTTAATAATTAATTTTTCACTAACATTATAATCATTTAGAATTTTTTAGATTTGAATCTTTTAAAAAATGAAATTTCATTCATGTCATTTTATTATCTTACAAAGATGTGAAATGAATGTTTTCTTTTGTGGTTTATGAAATAAAATGGTTTAACCCAAATAAATAACAATACATGAATTGAATAAAACATTAAAATCTAATACAGACATTTAAAAATAAAATTATTTTTTCTACAATATTTTAATTTTATTTTTATGAAAACATTTAACGGAAAAGGTAGTTTCTCACTTGTTTTTAATGAATTATTTTAATATAATTTTATAATTATTTTCATCCACATCAACATCCATTATGAATATACATATATCCTTCCGTATATGATATTATGATTCCATAAAATTTAATGGATGTTTTATTATGATGGTTATTATATGAAAAATATTTATTTCCAGTCATTTAATTATGTTTGGATTAGTTATTTATGGAACCCATTTATTTTCCATATTTCATGCTATAATTAAATGATGAATGGTTTATGATAGTGTTAAACACATATGTTTTCAATAATTTTGGGATGTATGGATCAATTTAATCCTTATATTGAATTGGGTAAATCATTATATTTTATGATATAATTATAGTAATTGAGTTATTGTGATAAATCCAATTTGGGGAAACATGTGATGATTTCTAATCCACAATAATATAGAAAACATGTGGTGATTTATAATCCATAATGATATGGGAATGATGTGGTGATTTATTATCAACAATGATATTATAAATATGTTTTGGATCATAATCCAATATGTTATGATTTTTAGGTTGTTAACACTGACATATGAAACGGTATATATGTATGTGATGCTACCATACTCTTTTAATATATTTTTATTATGATGATTTTAATCCAAGGTTCAAGGTTAATTTTTTTGTAACTTCTACACCATATGATTGATTTATTTTTAAATGATTAGGTTCTATTACATTAATCATTAATATGTTCTATGATGGATTAGGTTTACGAATCTTCAATTAAGATCATGATCTCATACTCTTATTATTCTAAAAATATAAGTATTTTTATTTTCAATGTATACTTTTAATAGAATATTGTGATACCAAAAGACTCCAACTGGGTATTATCCCGCCTACATCAAAATCAATCGTCAAAACCCTGACATGAACACAAATTCAAAAATAATAATAAATCATAATGATTTTTTTACAGCTATTCTCATACCACGAGACACCCACATCACGTATTAACCACTAGTCGCATCAATTCTAACTTCCATCATCATCGTGACCAGATCAAAACACATACATATCAGAGCTGAACTATCCTTTATTGATCAAAGTGCCATTACTGTCAACATTCTCTCCCTCATAGTCATCCCTACATGAAGATGCCCTCAACCACCATTAGAACCAGAAACCATTCTGTCATCATCAAAATCACCATCCTCCATCGCACTAGACATCCAAGAGAATAACGCATCTCCAAGAATGTTATAGGCCACTCAAACATCACTCCTAATGCCCCAAAGAACCATCACACATAGATGACTTAGGGAGGAGAAATGGGACTCAAGGAAATGGTAGGGTTAAGAGGCTAGATAATAACATAGAGTTCATCACCTGACCTTGGGCAAGAAAAAAATCATAAAAAACATAAAGTATTCCTAAAAAATTCTATGTTTTTGGTGCTGCCAAAAACCACTGAGATGCATGACCAAGTGAAAACAAATGAGACCAAAATCACCAAAACATCAAGAGAAATACAATTATAACGCATTGAAGCCATGTAAAATGGAATAATAAAACATGATTGAAACCCTAGAACATAAATATAAGTATATTACTAAATATGAGAAAATATATACCACAAAATTGAAAGCAGGAAAAACACAAAATAGAATTATAGATTAAAACCATAGGAATAAAATCCATCTCCGGTATGTCTTGCAAATTTTTCATCTACCAAATCACTTACCCAAACCCTTAGTATATCCCATTCTCAAAATCATAACTGGAGATGAGCTAATGTATTTTTGTGGGTTATGTCAGTGAATAATAGAGTATCTTATGAAAAATATTTGATAAGTTGAATAATTTTATTTTTTTGTTACCATTTCTTGTATCCAATGAAACCTAACCCATATCATCCATTTTAAATATAAATGATATGTAATAAGTGATAATCTATAGTGATGTAATATTTTTTTTATGTATTATTTTCTATTATTTTTTTAAAATTAGAGAGGGATTTTTATTTTTATATAGTATAAATAAAAATATAACAATAAACCTTATGATATGTCTAAATATTGTTTATCATCAAATTTTTTTTGTAAAATATATTTTATGTTGTTTTCCATATCATTAATTACATTTATAGAGATAACAATTTCTATTTAGTAGTGAAATATGTGAACTTATGGTAAAAAAAGTAATTTTGATGATTATGTCTTAACTCAAATGTCACTGGAGCCCGATGAGTGGTCAAAAAAGAGCTGACTGGTGTAAACCCTCCTTGGGTATATCCATTAGTGATTTCATTTTTTATTTATGAACAATATTGATTGATTTTAATAGATGATGATAATGGTTAAATAGAGATAAAACTAGGTTATCAATTGTTGAAAATATTATTTCATGATTTAGACACCCTATTAATATATTTTCATTATTACATTATTATTAATATTGATTTTTGTTCATCACATTTTGATTTTATGAATTATATAAAAGATAATAAAAATTGGAATTATTTTAATGAATAATCTGATTTCTAATGGAATTAGATTCATATTGAGAAAATAAATTAAATGGTATTTAAAATGCGACACCATAGTATAACACCAAATAAACTTTAATTTCATATGTTATATTTGAAAAATATTGCGTTTTATAGCAATTTAGTTGATGGATCCCATAAATGGAAACATATTAAACACCATAAATTATTTTTTTATTGGAATAACCACCTAGAAAAATGTTTCAACGGAATGATAAAATATTATATTTGTGGAAAATAAGGGAATAGAAATGTAATTGTTGATGAGACAAAAGAATATTTATATATATAAATTTTGATCATTCAAATGTATTTGTTATATTTTTATATATTTTGTAAGGGATATTTGGAAATTATCCATGTCAATTCCCTAATAAAAAGATTACTCCAATGCCAAGGAAGAGCCCATTTTATTTTGATATATTATATGGATATATTTGTGTTCTTATGTATTATGATTCTTCCTTATATTATAATATTATATTACCAATGATATTCTACTTATAATAATCGTGAAACATCTATGTATGTTTTACATTTTTTTTTATTTTCTTATTTTTATGAGTATGCTAAAAGGTTCTAATGACCATAAATTTTATTATGTAGTAATGTGATATCTTTCCAAAATAAAAGATTGACCAATTTATAACCTATTATATTGGCATTTTGTAGAAAATATTGTTTAGTTGGGATAAATAAAATATTGATATTGATAATATAAATCTAACATTTTTTTTAAATAATTATGTATTTGTTATTTGATTAAAAGGTATTTAATAAAGAAGTTTATTTCATTTATAGATTTATGGAAGATATTTGATGGTCAGTGATTTTATTTGAGGAAATTTTATTGTGGTGATTTTTTATAAGAACATATATTTTATTTATGGTGTTATAGGGATCAGATATTAACATGTTTTTGAAAAATATATAATCAATGTACTATCATTATTAGAAAGTGATATAATGTGATACATCAAATTGTTAAGGGATAAATGATAAATATTTTCTTGAAAAAAAATCAAATCATTAGCATTTGAGGTATTTGAATTTGGTCAGACATATTTTGAATGTGTCATAAAATTATATGTTTATTGAATGGATTATGTTGATCATTGGGTGTTATTTATGAGGTGAAGGTATTATATTTTTTGATTAAGATTAGCATGTGGTAATGGTTTTTATTATGGTAAATATTTTGAGGCAGAGTGAATGAATTTTCATTATTTTAATGATCTTATAATCTGTTTAATGATAATATTTATTCTTCATCCATGAATAAATTATCATGAATATTAATTTATTTTCATTTGAGATGATGTGTGTTTTAATCTAAGGACATAAATGTAAGATATTATTCATAGGAAATGAAAATGAATAAAGTATGTATATTATCTCATGTTATCCATATTGATTTTATTTTAATCTATCAATAATATGAAATGGAAAATGAAGAAAGTATTTTTTCATTATACCATCATTTAGGATGAATTTAATGTCTTTTCAACCCTCAATTATTTACACATTTTTGGTCATTATAATTCTAATTACAATGTTCTCTATCACTCTCTATTATTTAATAAATTTTTATTCTTAAAGATGACCTTGTTTTCACATACCACTTATGTTATATTTATTTGGGAAACTCGTTTTGTTTGTTTTAGGTAACATTTATATTAACCAATCTAAATTTCCCATCACTGTATAATTATCCATTTTTTATGTGGGTTTTCTAGAAATTGATTTTCAAATAATAAATTTTTTTTACTGGTATAAAAAATTTGATGATGAAATTAATTTTTATGGCGAAGAATTTAAGAAACTAATATTTAATAATATATTTATCGTAAAATAAATTTTAAATGGTTGATAAAATTATTAACTTCGATCCCTATGAATAAAACATAACATGATGTATTATAACGTTTCTATTTAATAGGAATGTGTAATTAGTAATAACAAAATTGTTGAAAGTATTTTTAAAGGATCTGGAAATTGAAAATTTATAGATTGATTAGTGATAAATAAATACTACATTATAAGTAAAGTCATATTATTCATTAAAAAATGTTTCATAAATTCATTGTTTACATTCTTATAAATTAATATTAAAATTAACTACAATAATTTATAAGATTTGGGTTATTTTTTGTGATTTTATTTTAAAAATTATTTTCCATTGAATAGTGATAGATGCTGATTATTGTATACCATTAATTTTTATAAATTTATAATTCATATAATGTATTTAAATATATATTAATGTATTATATGTCATATTTAAATATATATAGACTAATTACATACATTATAGTTAGTATTATACATCATTTGGCTAAAATTTCATTTTTAGGCTTACAAACACTTTTTCCTAAATATAAGTTATTAGTGCCGTTTATATATTTATATTAAAATTCATGTGTGATACATATATAAATTTAATATTGAATAATTGCTTCCATATTTTTATTTAGAAAGTCTATTATTAGTAAATATGTATTTTATTTTTTGTCACTATTAATAGTGAGCTTGTAATATTTTTGTCACCTCAATTATGATAAAATGAGAAAAAGATGGTTAAAGCTTTCAGATAAGGAATTTTAAACAATCCTTAAAAAATAAATTTATCATATTTTATTTTTGGGTTTATCCCATTATATTCTGTTTTTTAAATGGTATCTTAATGCAATTATTCAATGGTGGTTTCATTTATATTAATTTAATAAAGGGATAACTAAATTATGTCCTGCTATTAACTTTAATATATATCATAATTTTTCATAAAAGCGATATATTGACTAATAATTATATATTTTAATGATGAAATAATTTTTTATGGTGGAAATTATTTTTAAATTTAATTTATAGAATAAATACTGTAAATCATTATACATAATCAACATAGTTTTTGTTCATGTAAAAGAAAAATAAAATTCTTCCTAAAACATAAATGTAATATAGTTTGGAAGCATTATTATATTCTATATATATTATAAATAAATATATCACAAAATTTATATTTTAAATGATTGTATTTTAATTCTATTTCAATTGTGTTTTCTTTAAAAACAAATATGATTATTGTTTGTAAAATTAATTTGATGTTTTCTTATAAAAAACAATAATTTATTTAATGAATTAAATGACAAAAAAATATGATATTCTTCTATGTGAATTGAATTTATTCTATAATAATATCCAATTTCCACATATGGTTCATTATTCATTTTATAGTATCATTATTAACAAAAAAGAAGAAAAATCATTGATATTGTTATAATTTGAAAAGGGATAATGGGGGGTTAAAACAACAAGATAAGGGTCATAAAATAAAATATTCATGTAAAAAATATTATTTTGAAGATATTTGTTGAATTATATTCTCATTGATTCAATATATATCAATTCGTGTCCACTTGAAATGAAATATTAGATAATATTAATTTAATGCATTAAATAATTCCAAGGGTTCCCATCCGATAAAATAAAAATGGAGACCTCCTTTTATCATTTATTCACAATGTTTTAGCACACTATATCAACAAATTGATAAATTAATGTCACAATGTCTTTATTACTAGAACTGTATATATCATTTTCTAGAAAGTGTACAATCCATTGGGGAAATAAGTTGTAAACCAATGTATGTATATTACTAAAGTGTTCTAACTCTTAAATGAGTACTTTTAGTTCTACTTATTCATTATTCTCCAATAAATATAGGGTTTATGGTACTACATTTTCTCATATAGGATAATAAAATATGAATTGCACCAGACGTTTGGTAGAAGGATGAAGAAACCAAACAATTTTCAATGTTATATCACCTTAATTTACCTACACACACATGTTAAGGGCTCCAAATGGCCCGCACATACCCCCACTACAAGACACTAATGGAATGCCCAGCCATGCACATTGTATCAATAATGGGTAACTATGTTTTATACCTGCATGAATGTATTCATTTGAATTGATACCCTTTCTTATCTTTAAATTGGAGAGAGAGTATCCTCATTTGTAAGACATAAAATATAGAATAGGCCTTTTAGTTGTGGTCATGCATCCCCTCGCCAAGGTCATTAAAAATACCTCAGCTAGCCCTCCAGAACATGAGTGAAGATATAATTAATGGTGATAGTGATATTAAAGTCCCAGTATGGTCTAATAAATAATAATCCTATGTGAGGACCCCTTTACTGATATTCTACAAACACTTGGACGAATGCCCCTTTTATAAACTTGGACATGTGTGAGACCCTTATAGGGACACCTAAAGAGTCATCTTGAACCTCGAGTAAGGAATCTCAAAAAAGTTGTTGTATAGGTTTTCCATTTCCCAAGGCACCACCAACTCCTGAAGGCCTCCCCCTATGAAATTATCTACCAAATCCTTGTAGGTTTATAATAAATAACCTATTGGTTTCTAATACATGACCTATAAGAGACATCTTCAATCCCTCTTTCAATTATTTAATAGAATGAATCCCATTCCAATGGATCCATTCTCTAAGGTGAAAAAATATTAATCCTTTATTGATAAAACTATACATTAAATACATCGAAAAAAGGAAAAAATATTGGAATCCATTTAGATGTACATTATTTTAGTCAAAGGAGTCCTACCCATGTCCTACATGACATGTAGAGTGCTCGGAGTGCATACTGATTTGATCACCTCAATCACAAGGACCCCGACCCCGGGGGAAGTGTAAGTGATATACTAATATCGGATAGTAGTGTGATGGAAATATATATCACTTCAATACTCTAGAAATATGGACCCTCTTATCAATTTTGGTAGGGATATGATCACTCTAGACATTCCCTTTAATGTGTGGTGTCCTATCCCCCCTGTCATTTGTATGAACAAATAAATATGGAATCCCAGATAGAGTAAGACCATATAATTTTTTTATGATTAGTATACAACTGGATATAATTATATAACTATTTGGATACAAAATAATAGAAGGTATGAATATCAAAGACCTCTCTTATTCTCTTGTATCCCCTACATCTACCATTAGGGGTTGAAGGATCATGTGGTTTTCCAGATTTGTTGCTTCCTCTTGTTTCTCAAATCCAATAATGTAACATATGAGATTATTCTTTAGATAAGATTATTAAATCAACATTATTATTTGTTTTTTTCCGAGAATATTTTTGTGGATCTTCCTCTTTTCCTTTTTTAGAGGGCCTCCATGGGCATGGGTCCTTATATCATTATATCTGACTACTATGTCATCCTCCTAAATGGTTTAACCCCTGAAATAATTAGTAAATCCTTACAATTTTCCACATTAAATGTGATAAAATCCTTCCTAGTCCCTCCATAATTTTGGTTCCACAATACATAACTATGTAGGATTTGATTCCCATCCTAATGGGATATATAAGAATCCTCTCTAATGTTTAAACCCAACACCCCAAATGAGACCTAATTCAATTTGGGCCTCCTTCACAGTAGATTCATTTCTATCTAGAGAACCAAAATTACATCCAGTTTTCTTTGGGATTCCAGGATATACGGCATGCACCATAAATTTACTAAGAACTATTCACCTAGATGTCCAAGCTATTGGATGTTATAATGTGGGATTTGGTACTTAAAGTAAATTATTTTAGAGTTTGATGTGTCTATTAAGTGTCAAAAAACATTTTGGGTTATAATTTTATTAGGGATGACAAGTTGTAATCATTTCTCTACAGTCCAATAAAAAAATCTAAACTACTCAGACCTTTGTTTACACTTATAAACATTATAGAGCCCCACTACATGGAACAGAACTGACATCATTAAAATTTGTGAAATAATGACTGTGTAGTTTATTTATAATAGGGTACCATAAATTAGGAATCTATGATACTCATATATCTTTGCATCAATGGATATCCTCATATACATATAAATTATTCCTTTTTTACTTTCATGGTATGAATTTATTATTAATTCATGGGTGAACAAGGTCATAATTCGGAATGATTGAAGAATTCATGAACATATATTAAATCTATAAAGATTCTCAGAGAAAGTAATAATTCCACAACAATGTGTGTGATGAGTTTGACCTCCAATCCTCTCTATAAATATGAGTTATTAATTATAATTGGAAATGATACATAATGAGTACATAGATTTTGAAAACCGGTCCATTAGTCATCATAGATTTGAGATCCACTAGATGTTTCTAGTTCCCTAAAAACCCTCTTTTGGAAACCAATTGGAATAGATGTTTGTATAAGTTTCTGACAAAATAGTTTTACCAGTAACACCACAATACAACGTTCTAACCCATTTTGGAATTCTTGGATGAAAAAAATAGGGAATATGATGTGGATAATTAACCATGAGGATGATGTTACCCAATATATAGTTCCCTTTCATTCCCAAAATTTAAAAACATCTAGACAATATAGTTTATTATGAATACATTCATTTAAAGAAATTCTAGTTTGACAATATTATCTTTTTGGTTTTTATCACCTATAATTAGGGATCTATCATGAAGTGTTCAATTCAATCCCAATGGGGTCACCCCAATTTCCACAAATATATGACATTTCAACCCTTGATTCTAGGTCCTCATTGAAATAGTGGACGTCTTCAGCCTCACATAGTCTTCAATATTGGTTCCCAAATGACCTGTTGTTGGACAATAATAAAAATTGTTCCATTGTGAACATTGAAAATTATCGATAGGCCCTCCATCTCATGAATAAATAACATATGTTCATTTAGTGAAGGATGGTGTTGTGGAAGATGATGAAATATATTTCCAACTCTAATAATTTCGATAGCTTATCCCCAAAATGTAACAATCAAATCCTCCCATATCAAGGTGAGGTAGAACAAGAGGGCATAATCGAACTCACCTGTAAGATTCATGGTTCTATTCAAAGGTGTCCTTCTAGTATTCACTTCTGATAACATTACACATTATTGAACTCCCAAAATGATGAATATTCCATCCTTGGGCGTGTTCTCAATTCCTTTCATTTACATTCCTACTGGAAATACACATCAAGGGTAGTGATTGATCATCTGGGAACATCAGTACAACACTTCCCCATATAAAGAATGCTTAAACCAAATTTTGTTAAAATGTTTAGTATGGAATAAATATTTTCGAAACCAGTAAATAATACTACATAATCATCTAGGTGAATCTCGACAAACCCACAAGAAAAATAACACATTAGATTGTGAGAAGCCATAATCAAACACCCACACCTAAAAATCACGCTAGTAAAATTCGACAACAATTGATAAGAAGGCCGAAACACCTACCTATGTTCACAATTTCTAATAAAAAACTCATCTATTTATGTCCAAAGAATCATTTATGCCAAATTTGGTTTTTATTAGTGTGCAAGAGAATAAATATGTCCATATTTATATAGACAACCAATAATCTCATATGTTAGTATCTAGAAAAATAAACTAGTACGTACTAACAAAAAATAATTGAATGAACCGTACCTATATACTAGATCTTGAGTGTTTTAAGTATCCAATAATACTATATTATGTATAAGAGTAGGTACACACCCCCATGTCTGCCACATAATGGTCATATAATCATGTTTTAGTCCTTAAATTTACCATTGAAATACAGACAATGGTGAAGGAATGAAAAAAATTCTGAACCAAATCCTAAATCCTACAAAGATATCAAAACATCTATGATTGATGATGATGTGAAGATATAATACTATATCTCTACAAATGGGGTGACTCATTAACCTGTCACTCTAGAGAAGAAACACACCTCTTATTTCCTAAAGAAGGGTATTGGGGAAAAATCCCTAATGATATAGGTACTGCATCATTATGTCTATAACCCTATTCTATCTATAAGTAATTTAATTTTCTAATGGACTCTCCAAGCTGTCACATACCCCTATCAAAATTCAAAAAATCATCTAGCATGCTCTTCCAGAAAATGGGAACATGAAAAACAGACTCTCATTCCTAAAAATTTTGTTTCCCAATATGATTCCACAATATCTCACAATGAAGAATAAACAATAAATCCCCACTAGAGATGGAAATAAAATGATGTGTCAATATATGATCCCATCATACTAAATTCTATAGGTAATTATGTCCTTAGATGGTTATATTTGGATGATCATGAACCTTATCTCTAATTAACAAATTATGAGGATAGTAGTATTAGTTCTAGATGTCCCCAAGACACATTTTCATAAAGTGTTTATTCATTTACATAATTTAATAGTGGTTAATATCCCATATATAGATGAGATTCATGGAATCCCTACATGTTTCTATAAGATCAAACAACAAGAAGAACATTACAATTCTATTTTATTCTCTAACAGATCTCCATAGTGAAAACATTGTAAGAATTATCCTGGTATTAGGATGTTAATCCAGTATGTAAGTCTTACACATAATGGAAATAAAATCATATGTCCTCTCTATATTATAGATTAAATTTTTCATGTGGAATATACATTGGAAAATTTAATGATGATAAATAACTCATATCATGTTTCACGTAATAAAATGAGTCTAGTTATGCCTAATGCCTTATCCAAGTAAGTGAAATCCTTTCTGATAAGGAATATATCTCAAGGATTTAGTCACACTCTAGACCACCATTAGATATACTACCTTATAACATAATAGATTAATTACCCACCAATATTTTTATTAAAGATAACAAAGTTGGAAAGAATCCACATTTGGGTTCACCAGGATAAGGAACATTTTCTGAAAGACAATGAATACGCATTGAACATGAGAAAACAGTTTTTTAGAGGTGACATACCCATATTGTTCCATATATTATATTCTCCATGGATTCGCATTCAAGATGCCTTTCCTACATAATGTGAACATGAAATCCACCTCAATATATGGAAAACAATTCATCACTTGATAGGAAAATTATTACCTTAAGTGGAATATAATTTCCAAGTCAATGTAAGAGAAGTTATAATATGCCTAATTGACATAGAATATCTCCTAGATACATGAATTCCAACATTTTGGGGACAAAATTGTTCCATTCAATTCACATATCTCTATGAATTTTACTAATTTTGTTTGCTGGTTGCAGGTGCCACATCCACTGTTCATATAAGAGGATGGGGTCATCAATGTGAATTTACTATCACTAATCTCCCAAATTAGTAATTTCCACCGATGATGACATTTGGTGATGTCATATAATGAACCCATATTCTATATATAAACACTATTCATATAAAATGATATGCTTTGAAAAAACCTTCACTGTCCAATTCCCATTAAATATGGGGCATATAAGATAAGACCAATTAAATATTTTTTCTGTTCGAAGTCAAAAATATAGATTAGTTCAAACAAGTAAGGGTTATTCAATTTCAATATATAAAAAAACCATAAATAGAACAAATTCCTTATGTGGTAGGATAGTCATGTGAAAACAATATGATGAACCCATCCTTTGTTCAAATATAACAATGTATAATCAAGAAGGAAGCTATGGTGGTATAATTAAGTATAATCAAAGAGAAACCCAATCCCCTAGGGATGGGGGATTTTTAAAGAAACCTTTGATGTTAAAAAATTCTAATTAGAGGGTTGTGAAATGGTTGTGGCATTTCCCTAGCCCACAGGGCTATGTGATTTTTCACTAAAACAACCTCATCTTTGTTGGATGTCAATCTTCATTGGATTATGGGTAACACCACAAAATAAATAATATTAATAAAACACGTAACATTGTAAAGTGTCTTCAGTATGAACCAAAATTAAAATAAAATTCTAGATATTCCCTTCAGAATATAGTCTTCCTAGTGACTCTAGGGGAAATAGTGAATGTGAGTAAAATCTCGTGTAGAGGGTGAAAAAAATGACAAACTTTTAAAAATACTGATGAAACATATGTAATGTGTTACACATCTGTCGATGTCAATAAAACCACCACTAAAAACCCTATATAACACATGCACCACATATATGTGTTTGGGGGATGATTCTTATTTTTATAATATGGCCCACACAAAAATTATTAAAGGAGGCATGGAAAATAGAATCCAGAGGGATTATTTGAATTTTTGAATTCCCTTGACCACTCTATCAAAACCTCCTCGATGAGTATTTACCTGCCAAAATGGTATGTGTATGGATTCACCTCACCAACCTCTCAAAGAGGATGAGCATCTTGCACTTGTTCCAAGGGTCACTTAGAAATAATTTGAGATTTAATAATTTATATTTCTTGATAAATATCAAATATGTTAAAACATTCATATGGATATGTTCTACCAACATATCATAGTCTCGCACTACCATCCAATGTACATCAATGAAGAAGGTTCACAACATAAATCAAGATGGATCTAGAACTTCCCCTCATTATATAATAATCATAACCAATATATTTTTATCCCATGGTAGTTGGTCAACAATTACATCAATTTGGTGCATGACCAGAATATATGTTGGGAACTATTTATAAGCCTTCCCCAAATGGTTACCCACTACAGCTTCTGGAAGGGCCTATACAGGTAGCCCTATATATTGCGACTCTTATTCATGCATCAGCTTGTCCAAACATTTTTTAGGTATTATTCATAATTTTAAGTCATGAATGAAAATATTATAAGGTATTTAGGGACAACATGTTTTATTAAATCTAGAAAATTAGCCTTACCTAGAATGGTTTGATCATAATCTTCCACCTATGATCATTGGAAACCCTATATTTCAAATATTAAATGGTATGGGGAAACAAAAAGTGATTTGACACATTTTTTTTCCCAATGTGATTCAATGATGTGGAATCCTACACGATAGGATATAGTGAATCTCATGTTCTTTGTTAAAATAGTATATGGTCAAGCCTTGTACGGTACAACATTTTTCTATCATTGAGAATTCCAGGGTGAGACGATTTGTAAGATGTTTCACTTCTTAATCACCAAAATGTTACAGAAGACAACGGTCCATGACCTATAAAAATAAAGAAAATGGTGTAATGAGAGGGTATTTTAATTACATTCTCATTAAATAGGTATTACATATTTTCTAATCCTACAACTTCCTCATGAAGATATTTTATTCATATGTACTAAGAATCTTCACAACATGCTTTAGACATCTATAATCCCTATGAAATGTATGGAAAAGTTTTGGGATCTTTGGGATGGTTCTAAAATAACTGTATAATATATTTCACATACTGATTCATTGTAATGAGTAATTCCATAGGCTCAAGGAAATATAACTTGTAATATGTAGGCCTCCACCTCTACACATAAAATGGCCCATGCACCCATTTATACTTGAATTCATGTTCCATATCATGTGTTCCCCCATACAAAGTATCATTAACAATTACATATATTTTAGGATAATTATAAGGAGTAGATGTTATTTTATTTAGGTTATAGTGAATTTTTTTTCATTATAGAAATTCCATGTCCCTTGTTACATCTTATTGACGTTAGAGAACAACATGATCCACATTCTAAAGAATAATAATCCCAATACAGGTGGTGATGAAGATCACTCAATCTATTTATCCTACAGTCAGGTATTGTGGAAAACCATGTAATAATATTTTGTTTTCGTGCACATCCTCTTAAAGATGATTCCCTCTAGGAAGGTGATGTTGGGAAAAACACCCGCACAAGTATCATATGTCACTACTAAAAACCCATAAGATGATAATGAATGGTTATAAGTTAAAATAAATATTAGAAAGGTGTTCATTGATTATTTGGTCACAAAGAAAATAAATATAAAAAATTATATCATATGGGAGTAGATAAAAAATAAAACTAATACCCTCGTCAATTTATGATATGCCACAAATGATTTCATTATCCCCACAATCCTCTAAAACCTAGTACTCTATGGAACAAAATGTCCATAATAAAAGGAATACAAGACATGAATATGAACTTGTACAATGGACAATGACATATTTAATGCTATCATACACCATCCATTTTATCCTAAAAGATTGATCACAACCTCACCAAACCATGCAACAATAGTCAACCCGATAGATGGGGATATCATCCAATGATGAGTTAATATTTATTTCTATTACTGTAATTGAATTAATAATTCCATTCATAGGATGATTATTGTGTTAATGAAACTGAAATCCCTACCTATGATTATGGAATTATGGGAATATTTTTCAAAAGATAATAATATTTTGAAATAAATAGTTATCCAATAAATTATTACTTTTCCCATGTCCCTTATTGAATCATCTATAAAGAAAAAAATAGTGGAGACCCCTCTAGAAATATCAACAATATAAATAATGTTCCCCCACAAATGACAAGGTTTTATTTGACCGAATCATCCTAGCTGATTGATTACATGGGTCTTCATCACCCAATCATCCTCAGTGCACTTGTAGACATAGTCAAACCTATATATAATGGAAAATAACACACTTAACTCATATTAAAAGGTTCGTTATGCCTATATAAAGAAGTTAAGTTCCCAAATTTCCTCAACAGAATCATTCCCATTTTGGGAAACACATACATTTAGTTCAGAAGTATGATATCGTATATTAAGTTTCAATAGTTATGACCAAATTTTCAGAAATGGATTCTATGAGCCTATAAAAATACAATCAAGAAGAAGTTATACTGGTTTTCTAATACCTAAAAAATTGGATTCTCATGTTGATTTTTCCTAACAGGATAATAGAGAGAAAGATGCAGAAGAATTCCCTATGATCATATCAATAACATAATAGAGAAATGATGCCATTATACAAGTCACATTAACCATATTTATGTATGTGGATGGATAAATGATGTTGATATCCAAAAATCCATTAATGAAAATGGTTCATGTGTCAACCTCATTCGAGTATGAAAACAAAAAAAAATGGGTTAAACCAATCCCCACATGTCCCCCTATAATCTAATTAAACAATTTTATCACAAGAGATATAAAAAATTCCATATGAAATCATATTTAAAACATTAATAATTGATCTCATATCTAACTCATAATTATTTGATGTTCGATAATATATGGCCTTCAAAATTCTGTTTGGGTGGCTTAATTACATCAACATGCGTCTTTTACCTCATAATACTTGCAATAGATTAAATATTTCATTAATGGTGAAATTGGGATTTTCCACAGTGATAAATCCCAATTACATTACTTGGAATCATAATAAATTTATGAATTATTCTATCATAGGGAAGGGTAATAACCCATGATAAAAATAATGTGGCTTGAATCAATTCTCTAAATAGTTTGGAGATGACTCCGGATAATATCATAAAGTATATGTGTATAGATTATGTTCCTCCCATCAACCATATTAACGGGGTGGGTTAGAATTTGGGAACAAATTCAATGGAATTAATGATGATTTTAATAGAAACTAAAATCATAATCCATTATGAAATCATAAAATCTCTATATAGTGATGGAAGGATGAGTGAGTATGCCTTCATTGATTCTTATGAGATTCAAAAAAATAACCAAAAAATAATCTAGGTTTGAAAATTGTGCCACATTACTAGGGGAAATTAATATTAACATTAATTTTCCCTTGACTCTCCTTCAGAGCATCAAAAATACCATGAATCTTCAATCTAGTTAGAAGTTTTTTCTTTTTATTCGGAATTTCAAAGTATTGAATCTACCCCTAATCCAGAATGTCTTTTTTCCTCAACTGAATCTCTTAAGAACCTATAAATTGTGGAATTGGAGGATCATGAGGAACAAGAATTGGGTGAAGTCCTCATGGATAGCATTCAACCATTTCATGAATGGGTATCTACAACCATTGATGAACGTAGCTAAATAAATCGTCATAAAGATGAATATATGAAACCCAATCTAATCATTATAACCATGAATATCAAAGAAAAATTGGTTTATACCTAATTATTAATGAAACATCAAAATTCATTCCCCTGAATTACATATAGATTTTAGTACAAGATCCCGAGGTGGCCACTCATCACATGGGATTTACTGAAAACAATCAGGGGTACAAATAGAAATATAGATGTATTCACCCGACTCAAGACTCTAAAATATAAGATGAATATTGAAATCTTACCACGTAATACATCATCAAGAAAAACCAATATCCAAAATATATAGCCAACATCATCCCAAAAAATTAGAATAAATTAAATATTGGGGCCCCATTGACTTTATATACCACAAAATACACTCTCCAAAATATTAAATTTCATTTTCAATCATAGAGTAGCTGATTGATGTAACGTATTGGACTTAGTCCCTCTCCTTCATGTATATCCATTAAAGGTACAAATAAATTCATATAGACCCAAAATATCAATAATTTAGACCTATCAGGACCCCAAGGGAGTATTCTGATATCATGTAATTACCATTAGAATAAATAAGAAAATACCCACATACCATCATTCTTTTCATATCATATCCAAACCCTTATTAGAGTGTTTTTTGAAATATTTGATGATAATATAGAATTCATCTCCAAATATATTTTTAACCAATTTCTTATTTGAAGGCTGCCTTCAATAGTCTAAGACAACACAACCTAAAGATAAACCCCCAAAAAATTTATTTCAGGGTATCCTCATGATAATTCATTGACATCATCATACACAATTGTCGATTTAAAGTAAAACCAAATAAAAAATGGTCATCCTCATTATATCACCACTATGGTACCTAGAATAGTGGAGGTGTCAATAGGGACACTATTCATACATCCAACTCTTTATATTCATCCTCCATGGAAATGTTTTCTCATCCGCTATATTGATAAAGAATGGTGTATCATATAAATGGACCAATAAAAATTACTAAGAATTCAATTGACCTAATAAAAATATCTAGAGTCTGCCATTGTTAAATACACACCTTGATGGGGGAGTTTCTCATTTTATATGTTGAATCCATTCATCGATCATTGGGTTCTTTAATTAATAAAATTCAATATTGAGAATAAAAATTTTATTATTATCTCATTCAAACCATGCTCATCACTAAAATTCATTATTTCGATATCAGAATGGTTTTCTGACATTAATCATTGTTGTTCCGAAATTGAGACGATGTCTATAGAAACATGATTTCCATTGGGTCCCTCAAAATTACCCAGTTAAATATATCCCTATAATTCCCATATTGATTGGGAGTTGGGAATATTGTAAATTTATTATGAATTATATTCTCGTATAGTTCATTCCACTAAAGGAATTGAAAGGCCATTATTTCATATATATTTTTCACAGAACTACCATATAAAGAAACAACATCACTAGATGCTAAAATTTTAGATAATAAGATCATCACACTTAAACTAAAACACAATGTAATTCAAATTTTGTTTGACTAAGTATCCAAAACAATTGTATAAAATATAATGGAAGACCCTAAAGAGAATAAATGAATGTGAAACGTGCTCATCTCACTAGAAAATGTAGTTTTTATATAATTATTCATATTGACATATGGATGTACAAATATTGAAGTTGAATAACATACTCCAATTGATGGCCTAGAACTTTCAGATCAAATAATAGTGGACCACCATGAGGTGAAAAGAGATTATATGTTGGTAATATAATAGATCATTTTATATTATTCCATTAAGTAAGAAAAAATATTTCCCATCATTTACTACGTTTTAGTGTTGATGGATTAATTAACCTTATATCTTTTGTTGCCTCCTATCCCATTATCATAGAGTGATGAGGATGATTCATTGGATATGTATGTACCAAAATCATCAATTAAGATCATTCGGGATATTGTGGTGCCCACCAGTTAGTGTTTCTTATTCATAATGAATTATGATAGCTTGGTTACCTATGAACATAAATTATGGATGATTTAAAATAATTATACAAGGTATTTAATTCCTTTATTATTCATGAAAACTTCATCCAACTACCCCGAGAGTTTCTATAAATAACCAAATTTTCCTAGCCATTTGCTATATGGGGAATGGATGTTATTGGATGGTATCATATTTCAATGCCCGTGTAGTTCAAATACATCTAAATTCTACTTACTACTTTCCTAAATGGGATAATAATATTCATCTCAAATAATTATTCGAAAAAAAGAATTTATTACTTCTAAAAATCCAATGATATTACTATATTTTGTGTCCCTCATACAATATTGATGCCCAATGGCACTAATTTATGATATTCTATGTTGGAGAAGTTTTATCAGAAGTATACTATCAAATAAAACCACTCATCAAACTATCATGTATCAACTGATGGATAAATATAGACATTTAACAAGGCCATTTGAAAAATACTCAAAAATATAGTGCATAATGAAAAAATATATTGGCCTATCATGATCCTTCATGATTTGTATGCCTACCAGACAACAACCAATACATCCAAAAGATAAACACTCTATTTACACATAGATGGAATAGATGAATACATTCCCATTGATGTCCAATTATCATAGGTCTAGATTTACATATGTGATATAGTATCCATAGATGATAAAATTTTGAAATGAGTGGATTAAATTCAGTGACTCAATGATAAAATAATGCATACATTGCATCACTTGGTATTCCATAAAAATTGGATAGTGTTGGATTTCAACAAGATGTACTGCCTCCATTCATTCATCCATTGAAAACTATTATAAGTCCATGTGACTATAATTATAACAGTGAATAATCCTCAAAATATTGAGCCATGTGGGAGGGAAAATATTCCATACCCAAGGTCCACTCTAATATATATTATTCCATGATATTGATGAACGAAGAGCTCATTATTTTCCCTACCAATTCATGATTTATAAAAAATTACTACATGGTAAAAAATTGTTACACATCTCAACTCTATGATGTTAAATAGTGTAGATTGTATTTGTCTCATTTCTATAAAAATCCATGACATGACGTCCATGCTTCAAGATAATAAACATCATGACACTAGAATCCTTGTTTTGTGACGGTAAATTGAAAATCATCATGGAACATGTTTTACGACCTTGAAAGGTACATAATATAGTCCTAGTCATATGAACCAACAAAATAAGACCTCATAGTCCAAGATATCGTACAATAAAAAACATTTTTTTAATGTCCAAAAATAATTATGTTAAAGTGTAAGAAAATATCCTTTCCTCGCATTATTAAAATACATGTTTATCATCCATGATGTACAACCTAAAATTTTGTATCATTTAAATCTTTGTGTGAGATGATTTAAATCTATGTTTCTGCTATCCCAGTATACATTTTCAATAACTATATGTTTCTTTATTCATGTCATCACAAGATATATAATGATTCCTAGATCTGTAATCTTGGGTATACCCATAACATATGAAAATATTCCCCCACCCAATGTTCAGTTCATACTTACACATTGATCCTTTTAAGAAGTATGCATGACTTTATTATAACAAAAATTAGATAAGTAGTGATGCCTATATAATATATCCTTATCCATCTACTAAAAGATCAAAATTACCATATCCTTTATTTTTATTACCTTTGTGTGGTGATAGATTCAATTTCATATACCTGTTTATTTCAAAAAGAATATATCATCTCAGATAAAATGTTTTAATAAAGGATTCCACACATCATGAAGGCAGGTCATTTCTCATTGGGGTTACTACAGTCTTGGCAACGTGAACATAAAAGGCACACCAGATTCACTAACCACATGAATATAACCATAATTGTTCACCCAGAACTGCAAGTTTCTTGATTCTTAATACAATGAGATACATTATAACACCCCAAGAT
The DNA here is from genome assembly GCA_963277665.1 of Viscum album. Taxonomy (NCBI): domain Eukaryota; kingdom Viridiplantae; phylum Streptophyta; class Magnoliopsida; order Santalales; family Viscaceae; genus Viscum; species Viscum album. The sequence goes on along the minus strand of OY728161.1, from coordinate 1,830,213,351 downwards.
TCCATGGTATGCTTCTCATTAAATAATACAATTACGTGTCTTTTACGCAACATCAAGTTCTAACACACCACAACCAATCCAACTAGTCATTATGAATATTAATAACCACTTTTTGAAATTTTATAAATTTTATCATTATAAATGGACTTCATTTTTGGATTCAGAATATCGAAATTAGTATAGGGTAAATTTTTGATATTTTTCTGGAAACATTCATTTTTTGATTAATAGTGAAAAACACTGAGTTATAGTTTAAAAACAATTTTTTTAATTATTTATTTTAATTAAAATTATTTTAGGTCAAAATAGATACATAATATTAATATATGTTCAATTTAGTTTATTAGAGTCCATTTATAATAAATTTAGATATATAAAACTTTTATTGAAATATTCACCTTCTTTTACCCACCTCATAGTAGAATTTTCAAATTCAAATAAAACATAATTTTAAAGCTTATGTGAGGGGAATTAAAAAAAATACTAGAGACACGGTTCATATTAGTATGAAAAATGTGGTTGAATAAGAGAAAATATTTTTTGGTGAATAGTACCTTTTTACTTTTATTTACCACGATTAAAAGTAAATAGTGTATTTAGGGGTAAAAATGTTATTAGTATTACCCTAACACATGTCCTTATTTTTTTGGATAATTATAATTCAACCAAAAAACAACATTAGAAATAATATATGAACCACTTTGGTCCACTTGGATTAGATTAGGACACATAATATTATTTAATTTAATGAAGAGTTCAAATAGTTAAAATCAATGTTTGATAACTAAAACATTTTTAATATAGGGTTATATGTATGAAAAATTCCACTATATATAATAATTATAAACCTAAAAATATTTAAGACATAATGGTATTTTATTTATATTTTTTAGACGTTAAATAATTAAATTTATTTAGGACACAATGGAGATGCAATAATTATCTAATTAATGAAATATTAAAATAATTGATATTATAAATATCTAAATAATTGTAATTTGAGACTTTTTATGAATTCCAATAATTTTATAGGTTAATATGACATATTATAGTTGGTTATATGAATTTTTTTGAAGTAATAATGCTGTTATAAATTTGAAAAAAACAAAATATCAAATAGTGTCAAAATTGACATAAAAGACTTTTTAAAACAAATATTATTTAATGAAATGATATTATATTACTAAAAATATAAGGATCAAGAAAAAAGACCTAAATAATGATAGGTGTATCATTAATGTACCCCTTGGGGTTTTCATGGAAATATATAGTATGTTTATTAACCATACTATATAAAAATAAAAAGAGACATGGTAAATGTCAAACTATTTAACTAAGAGTTAAATATAAAAGGTAAAGTTAATATACTGACCCAAACCTATCTAAAACCTATTGGTTGACTGGTTTTCGACCTATACCCACCTTATAATTTAAATAATTCATTTTGGATCCATTAGAAACTGAAAATGATTTTATTATAAAATATTATTTATACCTTTTCCTAAGGTGCCCCGCAACCCTCTTATAAAAGGGCACTCCCACTTCTCCCATATTCACACCTTAAATGCCTTTTGGATCAACCAAAACCTACCCAAATACCATGTAAAATGTACTCCCTTCATCCTCGAGGCCATTATTTAGTCAGAAATCCCTCCTATGATGCCCTTTTGATCAAATCAAAAGGAAGAACCTGAAGAAGAGGTAAATATCTCACCTCCTCTTTAAAGTTCCTTTCTTCTTCCACATCCTTTTTCTTTTTTGTTTCCATTCAAAAATAATAATTACCATATATTCTATATATTTTTATGTTATTTAAAATATGGTACAACCAAATTCATTATACTATCGATCCTTTGAATGACATATCACCATACGTGTGTACGTACGGTTTACCATCTCCACGTCGTGGTGTAATTGTCATTCAATACATTATTTTTGGTATGGGTATAACAATGATGTTTAATTGATGTAAATAATAAATATAAAATGCTAATGATTATGTATATACGATATAACATCCAATTATATATTATTTTAATATCAAAATAATGATATTGTCTCTCGTGCTTATGTACGGATTACCGTCTCCACGAACGTGATGATATTCATTCCCCATCGTATCGATTCAAGACTAATTTTTATTGGATGATTAAAAGTATTGTTTAAATAATTAATACCATTATGAATATGAATAAGATACATCCTATTCATAAAACACATTACTTACGTTACAAAGCATATAAAAGAAAAATGAATCATTAACACCTGAAATGAAGATAATACTAAGATATTATTAACAAAGCAATGTTAAAAGATCATATATGATTTCATATTAATGTATATGATTATTTAATAATTTAATAAAAATTATTTCACCAGAATATAGGAGGTTAACCTACACTCAAAGAAGGAGATGTACAAGGTAAGGGTAAATTTCACAATTTCTTTATTATCATAGGTTGTTTTTATGTAAGTATCTATTGGGACCTCTTTATCATCCACATTCAGGTTTCTTAAAAATGTATTCCAAAAAATTTATAAGATTTACTAGACTATTGGTAAAATTAATTTATACCCTTGTTTTACTTTTTCTAAAATGGTTTGAAAATAATATTTCCACTCTTTTCCAAACAAGGTAATTTATAACCTTTTCGTCAAAATTATTGTAAGAATGTCTTTTTTTTAACTTATACGACGGGTGCGACTATTTTCCACCATTATAACATCGTCGAAGCTTCCCTTACAAGATTATAATAATATTTTCAAAATAAATGTTTTCTTTTATAATTATTTTCTTTTAAATTATTTCAAAATAGAAAGAGATATTTCTCTAAAAAAAATTTGATTTCATCTATGTCAACATCCTTTAATGGATTTTAAGCTTATATGAAGTTAACATATTATGATACAAAACATCCATGTTGTATTGAAGGTTTTGTGATATGTTTGACTATGGATGTTTTATTTTTACACTATTCATTGTTTATGGATAAAGTATTGACGTTTCGTAATCCAGTTTTAATACGAATGTTTGTACTCTGTTTAAACCTTTTCATATGAGGAATGCATTGGGCTTAGTAAGTGACGGTTGGATCCCACTATAGCTCCTTGATGGATCGGTAGGTATAATGAGACAAAGTAATGTCTTGGAACATGTCCTTGACAAAATATTATTTGTATTCTTGGCACAAGGCCTTCATTATGTGGTTATGAATGTCTGGCATTATGCATTCCATCATTATGAATGTGGATATTGATATTGCATGTGATTATTAGACTAGTAGAATATCCAAGTGAGTAAGTAAATGGAATTATTTGATTTTATCTTTTCCATATTATGATGATGTTCGAGTTTAAAAGGCTTTTGTTTTTGCCTTATACATTGCCTGAAATTTTTATTCTTATTTATGGATGTTTCTGCTATATTGTTTTCCTTACTAAGTATCTGAGCTCACCCATTTCTATGTTTTATTTTTTTGCAGGATGTGAAGAAGTATTTTATGACTGGCATGTAGGGATAGTCTAAGGGGGTTTGGGTGTGGTCTATAGAATCAATGTTGTTGTAGTTTTCCATTTTATGATGTAATGTAAACCTTATGAATGTATCTAGAACTTACAAGGCCAATAAACTTATCGGTGTTTCGAGACTTGATCTTTTTTTATCATGCCAATGTTATTTTATAAAACACGAAATCTAGGTAACTGGGGTCGGGGAATTACAGTTGGTATCATAGGATGTTTATTACAATCCTTGAAATCTAGATTTAGATAAACTCTAACTAGAGAACATTACCTTAAGATAAAATATGACGAATATTATAGAAGAACTTCCTAGAAATTTGGTATTGTAGAGATTTTGCGAGTTTTACAAGGAATACATCCCTGTCTGGATACGAGTAGGTAGAGACGGCTCTACAAGAGATATACCTAGGGCTAAAACCTGAAAACACCGCTTTGAGCTAGACTCTAATGGGAACTGGTGCACGACAATGATCTTTTATGCACTCTTGGTTATGACACTCTAGGAGGATATGCTTAGGATAATTCTCAATTTTTTACAAACCATTATGAAGGGTTTATGAGTATATACATCCTCAAAGAAATTTTATTATTATTATTATGGATTATATCCATAAATTGTTCAATTTATGTTATGTGTTTTACAAGTTTGAAATTATGTATTTCGATTCATATACTAATCTAGTTTATGAATTTGTTTTGAAACAGTGCCTAGAGGAAGGAATGGAATACATATCAACGAACATAATCGATGTAGGTAATTCCCTCCTACTAAAGATAATTATAGCGGTGTTGGTGATGCAACTGGTGTTGATCAGCTAATCACCATCCTGGGACAGCTCACCCAGGTTAGGAATAATAACCTTAACCATATAGAGTACCCTAATCAACAGTGTGGAGGATCAATGTTAGATCACTTCATGAGGAAGAAACCACTAACATTCAATGGGAGTACAAATCCATTAGTAGCTAAGAAATAGATATATTCCATTGAAAAAATCTTCCACGCCTTGGGGAGTAGTGAGAGGGAAAATTTTTTCATGGTTGTTTACTGCCTCACTGGATATGTTGATCAATTGTGGTCATTGATTCAAAACACAAAATAAGATGATGAAGTATCAAATATGGAATGGTGGGAGTTTAAATTGCTTTTCTTAGAAAAATACATTCCACGTGACCATGAGGTGGATATTGAAAGGCAATTTCTGAGTCTGAGGATAAATGAGGATGGGAATGTCGCAAAGTATGAAGCTAACATTACAAGGTTAGCGAGGCATGCTGCAGATTATATACGTAACCCATGATGTATGATCGATATTTTCTTTGATGGGTTAATTCCATTTCTCCATTGATTATTAGTCTCAAAATCCTTCTAATTGTATGAATATATTGTCTCATATTCTATCAAGACAGAAAAATAATTCCTTAAGTCTCACGACTTCAAAGCAAAGCAAGAGAAGAAGTGATCTGTTGAACACTATAGAAATGGAAATAAGGGGTAGAAGGGAAATGTTGAATATCCGTTCTACATTAAATGTGGGGAGAAACACCCTGGTACATGCCTAAAGAGAATTGGAGTTGGTTACAAGTGTGGCAAAAAAGGCCACCATGGTCGTGATTGCAAGGGGAAGAAATAGGTTGTCAATGTTGAATGCTACAATTTTTTAGAAAGGGGAATTACCTGAATGAATATCCTAAGTGTTAGGGTAACACACCTAAAAAAGGACAACGGATGAAGACCAAGATTATTATATCACTACTACTGAGGTTGAAGCTCTGAAAGTTGTAGTGGAATGAAATTTAATGGTTTCCTAATGCTTAGAAAATTATCTATTTGATTCTGGATCATATCATTGTTTCATATCTTCCCAGTTTTCTATGAAAAGAAGATATTTCCAATTTTATTTAACAAGGGGGTTTTCAGTGAAAACTTCTAAGGGAAGTATCATTGCAACATTGTTTTGTGAATAAGTCCCCATTAGTGCACATAAATGTTCTTTATCTACTGATCTCATCATCATACCCATGATTCAATTTGATATAATCCTCACTATAGTATGGCTTTCGGACCATGATGCAAAAAATTATTGTAAGAAGAAGGAGGTTACTATTTTTTATGACCATGAAAAAGAACACCTTATCTTTAATGCAGAATCATCACCACCAAATTATTATCTAGATCCACCCCTAGTAGCTCTACTAAATTCAATTATTGGGGGGGAAGATAATGAAATAAATATGGGTGGGGAAAATAATGTTCAAATAGCAGATGTACCTATTGTGAATGAATATGTTGATGTGTTTCAGGAATGTTTACATGGACATCCTATATAATGAGAAATTAGGTTTTCCATTAATTTAATTTCGGGATCAAGGCCCATATCAAACACCCCTTATAGAATGGATACTTTGGAATTAGTGGAACTAAAGAAAAAACTAGATTAATTGATTAATAAGGCATTTATTCACCCTAGTGTTTCACCATGGGTAACCCCTGTACTTTTTGTTAAGAAGAAACATAGATCTATGATGTTGTGCATTGACTAAAGGGAGATCAATGCTATAACAATAAATAACAAGTATCCCTTAAATTGAACCGATGTTTTATTCGACCAACTTCATCGATATCAATACTTTTAAATGATTGACCTTAGATCTGGATATCATCAGTTTTGCGTGAAGAAGGAAGATATTCTGAAGACATCATTTCGAACCAGGAGTGGGCATTATGAGTATACAGTAATTCCTTTTGGATTGATTATGCGCCCTATGTCATCATGGATCAAATGAATAGAGTTTTCGAGGAATATCCCAATGATTTTGTATTGTTATTTATTGATGATATCTTAGTATACTCTAAAAGCTACAATGATCATGAAAATCACTTGCGCATTTTCTTGAAGACTCTGAGAAGAAGTGAATTATATTGGAAGATTTTCAAGTGTGAATTTTGGCATCAAAAGATTTCTTCTCTTGGCCATATTGTCTTAAAGGATAGAATATATGTTTATCCTTCTATGACCAAGGAAATCTAGGAATGGCTAGCACCGAATAGTATAATTTAGGTAGGCGGTTTTGTTGGTTTAGCAGGTGATTATCGACGTTTCGTCTAGAATTTTACCCGGTTGGCTAACCCATTAAAAAATCTCACACAGAAAGGGGTTAAATTTGTTTTGAAAAAAGTGTGTGAAATTTTTTTTTGAGAAATGAAGATAAGATTAGTTAATGATCTTATAAAGACTCTACCATTGGGGAATGATGGTATTTTTATTTATATTAATGAATCAATGAAAGGACTTACTTGTGTCCTTAAGATGAATGATAGGGTTATTGTCTACGCATAACGGTTGCTAAAAATTCATGACCCAAACTATACTACTCATGATCTTGAGTTAACAGCTGTAATATTTTCTTTGAAGATTTGGAGACACTATCTTTATGGTGAGAAATGTGAGATTTATACTGATTTCAAGAGTTTAAGGTATATTTTCTCATAGAAAGGACTCAACATGAGGCAAAGGAGATGGCTTGAACCACTTACGGATTATGATTGCACGATACACTACCACCAGGGGAAGGAAAATAAGGTGGCATATGCATTGAGAATAAATGAAATTGGATTTTTGAACAAGATGAGAGTTGTAATTGATCCTATTTTCATGGATCTAGTAAAGATGAATACGGGAATCACCATGGAAGGTGAGACATCAATAATTTTTCAAATGGTTTCCAAACCATCTTTTGAATAAACGATAAAGCATTCTTAGAATGGTGATGAACAGTTTATAAAGAAGATTAAAGCTATCAGTGATGGGAGATTGAGTGAATTCGTATATGAAATGGAATTTTGAAATTTGGGAAGAGACTTTTTGCTCCCGATATACCTGATGTAACAAGAGAATTGTTGGATGATGCTCATTGCTCCAATTTCTCTATAGACCATGGGAGCACCAAAATGTATAGATATTTGAAGGAACATTTTTGGTGGGACAACATGAAGAGGGAGATTGGTGATTTTGTGGCAAGATTTATGGTTTTTCAACAAGTGAAAGCTGGAAGGCAATAGCCTAGAAGAGTCTTGCAACCTCTTCCCATACTTGAGTAAAAATAGGATAATATTATGATGGAAATTTTCATGGGACTAACAAAGACTCCTAGAATGAAGGATGTAATATGGTTCATTGTTGATAGTCTTACCAAGTCATCACATTTTTTTGCTATAAGAGAATATTAACCAATTGAACGATTGGCAAGAATATATATTAATGAAGTTGTAAGACTTCATGGTGTACCACTATTAATTTTTTTTGATTGTGATCCACGTTTTACATCAAGATTCTGGAAAAATATTCAGAAATCCTTGGATACTGAACTTCATTTGAGCAGTGCCAATCATCCTTAAACTAATGGACAATCATAATGGACTATTCAAACCTTAGAAGACATATTGAGATATTTCTCAATTGAATTTCATGGTATGTGGGACCAATATTTACCTCTGGAGAAATTTTCCTATAATAGTAGCTTCTATTCAAGTTTTCAGATGGCACCATATGAAGAGTTATACAAAAAGAGATGTCGTAGACCAACTTGTTGGGATGATGTTGGTGAAAGAAAACTAATAGGCCCAGAATTGGTGGAGAAAATGTTGGAAAAGGTGAAGGTAATCAAAAACCACATCAAAAAATCTCAAAGTAGACAGAAGAGATATGCTGATAACATAATGAAGGATTTGGAATTTCATTTAAGTGATCATGTTTTCTTAAATGTATCTTTATGGAAGGGTGATATACGTTTCGGTAAGAAGGGTAAATTGAGTTCTAGGTACATCGGACCTTTCAAAATTATGGAATGAATTTTGGTTGTTGCTTACCGTTTGGAAATGCTCAAGTATCTCCAAAGTTCACGATGTGTTCCATGTATCAGTGTTGAGAAAATACATGCCTAACCCTACACATGTACTCACCTATGAGGAATTAGAGATGGAACCTGATATGTCTTATTTAGAAGAGCTTGTCAAGGATCTTGATACAAGAAAAAAAGTGTGGAGAAACCGGACGACTTGTCTGGTAAATGTTCTATGGAGAAATAATAAGATGGAAGAGGCAATGTGGGAACCCAAAAAACTTATAATGAAGAACCACCCGAGTATTTTTATACAGTAGTACTATAAAAAATTTTAGGATGAAATTATTTGAAGGAGGAGAGAATGTAACATCCCAAACTTCCATGGTAAGCTTCTCATTTAATAATACAATAGCATGTGTTGTATGAAACTTCGAGTTCTAACACAACACAACCAATAAAAATAGCTGTTATAAATATTAATACCCACTTTTTGAATTTTTTTTAATTTTGTCTTTCAAAATGGACTTCATTTTTGGAATCAGAATATCAAAATTAACTTACGATGGATTTTTGGTATTTTTTTAAAAATTTCAATTCTTGATTAATATTGAAAAACACTGAGTTATAGTTTAAAACTGAATTTTTATAATTATATAATTTATTTAAATTTATTTTAGGTAAAAAAAGATAGATTATAACTATATATGTTCAATTTAATTCATTGGAGGTAATTTATAATAAATTTTGATATATAAAAATTTTATTGAAATTTTCACTAACTTTTACCCACCTCCTAGGATAATTCTTAAATTCACCTAAAACATAATTTTTCCACCTCTATGAGAGGAATTTCAAAAATCTGAGAGACACAATTTATATCACTATGAAAAATGTGGTTTAATAAGATGAATTTTTTTATGGTGAATAGTAACTGTTTTTTTTAATTTACCACGTTTAAAAGTAAACTGGGTATTTAAGGGTAAAAATGATATTATTATCACCCTAACACATGTCCTAATTGTTTTGGATAAATATAAATAGACAAAAAAAATATTAGGAATAATATATGAACCTCTTTGGTCCACTTGGATTAGATTAGGACACTTATTATTATTTTATTTAAAGAAGGGTTAAAAGTGTTAAAATCAATGTTTAATAAGTAAGAAATTTTTTATATAGGGTTATACATAAGATAAATTCAACTATAAATATTAACTAGAAATAAAATAATTGTTTCTACATAATAAAATTTTATTTTTATTTTTTATACATTAAATATTTTTATTTATTTATAACGAAATGATGATGCAATTATTACATAATTAATAAAATATTAAAAAATTGATATTATAAATATCCAAATAAATGCAATTTGAGACTTTTTATGAATTAAACTAATTATCTAGGTTTATATGACATATTAGGGTTGGTTAGATGAATTTTGTTGAGGTAATAATGCTGTTATGTATTTAGAAAAAACAAAATACCAAATAGGGCCAAAATTGACATAAAAGAGTTTTTAAAACAATTATTATTTTATTAATTGATATTCTATTCCTAAAAATATAAGGATTATGAAAATGAATTATATAATTATAGGGGTATCATTAATGAACCACATGGGGTTTTCTTAGAAGTATATAGTATGTTTATTAACCATATAATATAAAAATACAAAGAGACATGGTAATTGTCAAACTATTTAACTAATAGTTAAATCAAAAATATAAAGTGAATATAGTGACCCAAACCTGTATAAAAACTATTTTTTGAGGGTTTTTAGACCCATACCCACCTTATCCTTTAAATAATTATTTTCGGAGCCATTTGAAACAGAAAATAATTTTATTATAAAATAATATTTCAAGCTTTTGCTAAGGTCCCCCTCACACCTCTTATAAAAGGTCACTCCCCCTTCCCTCAAATTCACAACATCAAAGCCTTTTGGCTTGTCCAAAACCTTCCCAAATACCCTCTAAACTGTCCTCCCTTCATTCTAGAGGCCTCCCATTAGTTAGAAAGCAACCTATGGAGCCCTTTAGATGAAATCAAAAAGAAGAACCTAAAGAAGAGGTAAGTATCTCACCACCTCTTTCAAGTTACTTTCTTCTTCCACTTCCTATTTCATTTTTTTTTCCATTATAAAATAATATCTCCAATATATTCTATATACCATGATGTTATTATAAATATGGTACAACCAAATTCATTATTCTATCCATCCTTTGAATGACATGTCACCATACGTGCGTAGGTATGACTTACCGTCTCCACATCGTGGTGTAATTGTTATTCAATACATTATTATTTGAATGGGTATAATAATGATGTTTTATTTATTTAGAAAATAAATATAACATGATAATGATTCTCAATATATGATATATTATCCAATAAAATATTATTTTAATATCAAAAAAATGATATTTTCGCTCGTGCGTACGTACGGATTACTGTCTCCACAAACGCGATGAGATTCATTCCCCATCGTATCCATTGAAGACTAATTTTCATTAGATGATTAAAAATAATTTTTAAAGACATAATATCATCATTAATATGAATATGATACATCCTATACATAACAAACATTAATTACGTAACAATGCATATAACGGATAATGAATCGTTAACACCCGGAAAGACGATAATACTAAGATATTATTAACAAACAATGTTAAAAGATCATATATGATATCATATTAATGTATATGATTTGTATATTTTAATAAAAATTATTTCACCATTATATATAAGGTTAACCTACCATAGACCAAGTAAAAGTACAAGGTAAGGGTTAATTTTACAATCTCTTTATTATTCGAGGTTGTTTTTGCGTCAGTATCTATTGGGTCCTCTTTATCATCCTCATTCATGTTTCTTAAGAATGTATTGCAAAACATTTTTTACTATTTACTAAACTATGGGTTAACATAATATATACCCCTATATGACTTCTTATAAATTTTTTTTGAAATGAATCATTCCATCATTTTCTTAACAAGGAACTTTATAACCTTTCTGAAAAAAATTATTGTAATAACGTCTTTTATTAACTTATATGACGGGTGTGGATATTTTCTGCCATTATAAAATCGTCAAATATTCCCTTAAAATATTATATAAATATTTTGAAAATAATTGTTTGGCTTTATAATTATATGAATTTTAAATTATATCAAAATACAAAGAGATATTTCTCTAAAAAAAGTTTTGGTTTCATCTATGTCAACATCCTTTAATTGATTTTATGCTTATTTGAAGTTGATTTATTATAATACAAAACATCCATATTTTATTTAAGAGTTTGAGATATTTTTGACTATGGATGTGTTATTTTTACACCATTAATGGTTTAAAGATAATGTATTGACATTTCATATGACAGTTTTAATTTGAATGTTTATGTTATGTTTAAACCTTTTCATATTAGGAATGCATTGGACTTAGTAAGTTACTGGAGGAGCCAGCTATAGCTACTCGATGCATCGGTAGGTCTCATGATACAAAATAGTGTCTTGGAACAAGGCCTTGACAAATTCTTATTTGTATTCTTAGCACACGACCTTGATTACATTGTTAAGAAAGTATCGCTTTCTGCATTCCATCATTATGAAAGTGGCTATTGATATTGCATGTGATTATTCAACTAGTAGAATATCCATGTGAGTATGTAAATGGAATTATTTGATTTTACCTTTTCCATATTATGCTGATTTTCAAGTATAAAAGTCTATTTGTTTTATTCTTATACATTTCCTCAATTGTTTATGCTTATTTATGAAAGATTACGCTATATTTTTATCCTTACGGAGAATCAAAGCTCCCCCTTTCTATGATTTATTTTCCCCAAGATACAAAAATGTATTTTATGACTGGCCTACAGGGATAGTCTGAGGGGATATGAGTGTTGTCTATGGAAGTAATTTTGTTCTAGTTTTTCATTTTATGATGTAATGTAAAACTTATGAATGTATCTAGTACTTCTAAGGCTAATAAACTAAGTAGTCATTCAAGACTTGATCTTTTGTGATCTTGCCAATGTTATGTTATAATGCACCTATTCTGGGTAACTGGGGTCAGGGCGTTACATACATAGTAAAATATACACATCCTGTCCTTTTCCCATCTACGGGGTAAATAAAAATCCCCCCACTCATATATAAAACAATGATTTATATATGAGATTACATTATCTGTTACCTCATTCATGGGTCCATCATAGAAGTAGAAATTACACCTCCAAAATTTGAGGTAGGTCAAGAAGGGAATCAATATTTTTTCCCAATTCCGATACCAAATAGTATTTTATTCACGGTCATATTATTTCTACAAAAACACTCCAAATAATGAATAATTTTGTACTATCATTATAATTATACAACTACCAATAGTATGACGTGACATACATGAGGACATGTCTTCTTGAAAATGAAATAACTCACCTCAATAGGAATTGAATGATTTACCCATCAAAGGAGCATTCCATATAGATGATGAAATTGTTAAATTATGTAGTAACATTCCTTAGTTTTCTATATATAACATTTCTAGAAATATGTGTTGTTTAAACAATGGAACGTTTTTTCATAGTAGAAGAAACTTCTATCTCTGTAAGCTGTGATGACATCATGGTTTCTAATATCCTACCACACATTCAAAGTATTCTGGAACAACATTGGTCTAGTAGGCCAAATATTATTAATATTTTCTATGAATATATCATCCTAGTAATATCCCTCATAATCCTTCCAAAAAATCAATAGGTAATCATTACAAGAAATGATCCTTTAAAATTTAGGAATATTCCTTCATAAATGTTTTTTTGGGAAATACAAATCAACATTAACATTATCTTTTCATTAGTAGTATATTTTAAGAATTCATATAGATAACATTGTAGGACTATTAAGTAACACACCCCTATAGAATTATTATATATCAAACATGAAAAAAATATCAGGTCATCTAGATATTACCATTATTTGACTATGTAGTAACACTCCTAAATTTTATTTTCATAAACTAAATACAAAATATTGGACTAAAAACCAATAGAACATTAGTCTTTATGAGGGACCACCTCTATCTCCCAAATTCTATTCCACCAAGTCACTCCTTAGATCTAAATATCCCCAAATTAAATTTTATAATATATCTCATTCATTCTAAAAAAAGATTGAACATTCATGAAAAATTTATCATAGAAGTGAGAATTAGTAATATTTTTGTTATAGTAAATGGGTAATAAATTATATCCCCCTATGTACATACTTCATGAACATAAACTAAATTTCATAATTTCATTTCGTTTGGACAGAAAACTTCACAATATAATCTTCATGTCAAAATAAATTGAAATACATATCATAATATACTCATTATAGGGCATTGAACTACACATTCCATGTCTGGTTTCATGACGTTAAAATACACGATGTCTCAAACCTTATTGAAGAGGTTCCTCCTGAAATAATTATTCATTAAATAGATTTTACCCACATTCACTCATCTCAAAACAATGTTGGAGAAGTATCCCATTCATTGCTTATACCAATACAAATACACCCTTTATTTGTTATACATCCCCTTAGAAAATCATTCATCATGGTTTTGAGAAATCATGGTAATAACATTTTTTGTACCATTAGTAGTATAATTTCCAAATTCCTATAGATTAATTTGGTTGAATTTTGTTTATTATTCCCAACTTAATATTTCATAAGTCATCCATCAAAAAGACCTTTCATCTAAATGATCCCACTATTTTACTATTATGTAATATACCAATCAACTATTTCATAAATCATGATCTACAGCTCATGAAAGGATTATTTCACCTTAGTAAAATTACTCCCAGTGTAGTTATCAGAGGGTGGTCATATATCCCCCAATACTAGTATGCATAAAATTATTCATATTAATACCCAATTTCTATGATATAGTTATATATTTCATACCATTCATGGATTTACATGGGTTGCACATTATTTGGTGATAAATCAACTAGATGCGAGGAAGATCCGTTGCATTTAAATCTAAATCCTTTAAGGAGTCACTTCTCTCATAGAGGACTGGGGTCGCAGAACTCAAATATCCACCAATGATGGAGAATGAAATTTCTTAGCCAAGAATATATTGTTTTATCAACCATGACCCACACTGTGGTCCCTATCCAAGGTCTCCATGAATATTTTAGAGCTTCTACATAATCATCTTGAAATTGGATATTCCTTCCACTTTTCCTAAGAAAAGTATTTGTTTTAGATTAAAACTTAAGGTATGCCTTCATTATCACCATTTTAGTATAAAATGATATAAAGGTACTATAATATCCATATTCTAGCCTAGTTTATACACCTAATGGATAGAGCATTAATTATAATTGGGAATACTCTATACACTTCAGGATCCATAATTTTTGGCCCACCATTGGGGTTTTTTCAAGACTAACTTGTGTGGAAGAATAAAAACATGAATGTTGTATACAATTGAACTAGATGGTGAATATATAAGGTGATTATGCCTCACAAATGATCTCTTTATCAATATTCAGTGAAAATACCCTTCCCCAAATTACATCATGTACACCCTCATATCGATGGTATCATTTCAATCATCAGTGAATATCCTAGTCAATGGTTCATAATATAGGAAAATTTGATCTATGTAGATAAATTCAGAATAATAAGGACATCGTGGTGCTTCCATGTTAATAAATGATAAAACCATCCTAAAAATGTGTAAAACAAACCTTCAGGCATATTAACATTTCTTAGTACATATTAATAACAAAAGTTTGCTAAAATCCACACCAACCTACCTAGAAATGGGCCTGAAAATATTAATGGGTCCTTCTTAGTGTTCTCATAAAGAAAACAATGTTATATCCTTACCATGATAGGGAAAACACACTATATTGATCCATTCATCTAGTTTGAATGATGTTACAAAATCACCTTTTCTCACACCACCATTGGATTCATACACCATTATTAGGTACATATTCATCCACATTGTGATGATTCCTGCTATATGGTAATTCATAGAAACATGAAAATTATCCATGTAACCAAAATGGGTATACAAGACCTTATCGAGTGTTGAAAAAACTAGTAATTATAAAATTAACTAAAGTGGGGAAAAATGTAGAGAAATTTAATTTGGTAACTCATAATTCTATATTGACGAAATCCATCATCTAGACATCGGGATGGATTTATTCCCTTATATGAGGATAATTCTTTTGTACCTTTTGAAAAACATTTCAAAGGAAATTTTCCCATATTGTAGTCCTTAAAAATCATCCCATATTTTCTTTAGTGGGATAAACTCATAAAACATATCCCCAAGGAGAAGGTATCGATAAATATTGCAGTGGTCATATAGTCTGATGTGGATATCTCTATGCATCTGATAAATTTTTTATGGAATACATTGTCATAGAAGTTTGAGGATGATGTATATATTCTCATAAACATATGATTTACTCATATATACAAACTCATAAATTCGTACATCTTACAAATATTACTTTAATTCTATACATTTTGTAGAACCCAATATTCCCCAAACCACTCAGTCCAAACCCACCCAACAGATCTAAACTCCCAAACCTCTTTATAACATTTTGAAATGATACTCTGAGTAGTGAGTAAGTATGATTCCTAATTGTGTGTCCTCAACACTAGGGTATGACATAATAGATCTAGGGTTCAAAATCTATCTTACATGAAATAGTTAGTGAACAACATCCCTTCCATGATGAATACCCCTTATGATCATACATTTCTTGTAGTAAAATTTTTTATATTAAAAAAAATGGAAATAACTATGATCATTCAAGATGACAATGTCCCTCCTAATTAATTGAATGTACCCACAATAATTTTTTACTTTATGGTTAATTGTGATGATAAAATGTGAAGTTCTTCACCAATTCTGGGTGATTAAATCCACACATTTCCTAATAATATCTCCCGTCATCTTTGATAATCTATTAGATTAATGTGACAAGTTCTTCATGAAAATAAATCTAGGTATCCATTAAAAAGTAGCTAGACGATATCATGATTTTTTTCATAATATAAAAACATGATTTCATAATGTTGTAGATTTTTGGAAAATGATGTTATGTCCCACTAACTCTTCAACCAGGTCCCTCACACGGGAGACTAGACAGAATTCCTCACATTGGTTCCTTGACATGGTTTTTTCATGCATGGTGGTCAGTCATGGAGTTATGTGAGGTACATGTGAAAGGATATACATTATAAGACCATTGTAAATGAAATGTATAAAAAAGAAACACTATGGATATTCACGAGGATAGAAAACTGAATTAATGTGGAATAATGTTTTTGGAATATGTTCATCAATATTTATAAACACCACATGACATTGTATCTATTATACTAACCCCACCTACACATAAGACTTGTATATTATACCTATGCACTAGTCCTATTCAAATTACATACATGGAGGTTTTCTGCATATGGCATGCACCACATTTAGCATATCTTCCTACCTCTACAAATGCTCCGGACCCTCTTATTTCATCAGATCCACTCTTAAAGAGAGAATTTATTGATAATACAATTCATCACAAGCGATGAAGAAGTTATGAATAATAGACTATGCATATTTTAGATATGAAGAACAATTAAATGAACGAAAAGGAATTTATCTAATTGTTCCTGGGCTGCACCCATCATGTGTACCAGAATGCTAGTGCATATCCTCTTTTACAGTTTTGAAGGGTCGACCACCCTACATGTGACACATATGTCGGGTACATATGAATTAGACCAATATAGAATGCCTATATCAATCATTGCTTCATGTTCATCTACTAATAGGAAAATGGGGCTTCTCATTTTGAGGACTAAAAAAATTCATGAGGTATCCAATCTCAGGTTGTAAATAAATATTACCCATATAATCAAAAAACTATAAGGTAGATCACTAAAATAGGATAGAAACAATAATTAAGTTGGATTGTGTGATAAAATTACCACCAGGTTTGGAAACAACAGAAATTTGGGTGGGGATCACTTCCCTTTAGATGAAAAGAAACTTGCGCCAAGGTCTCATCCCTAGCATGATACATATGTGAGACACTTCCAGTGACACCGGAGGACACTCTTACCAGTATAAGTAATTCCTCTCCCATGGGATGCTTCTAACAGGGTCCATTTCTCAAGCCCCCACCAACTCAAACAGGCCTATAACCCTTATGAGAAGAACCTAAAATGATTCCAACGTCATGTGTAAAGCCTCTATGACTCGCCAACTATGGCCTTCATCAGGGACATTTGATCCAAATTTCAAGACAATAATGGACGCACTATCCTTTATATAGGTTTATATTCTTAAGGGGACTAATCTATAACCTTCACAAAACATTGTAGAATTAAATGACCATTAAAGTAGGCACACTAGTTTTTCTCTCATTTAGTTATGATTTTCTTCTATCAGAGGTTCCCCACACTTATCCAAACTGATGTTTATGGTCCTCTAGGTACATGTAGGTTAGCATCCTGTTGTCATGTGGACCCTTACAATGAGGTCAGATTAAAGGATTCTAGGGCCTCAGATACTTGGGTTAGAACAATATCATTATATATTCATATCTAATAGTATGGAATTATGTTGTTATAAGGGTATATAGATGATAAATATTTCCTTTCCCCTTGAGGTGTAGTGTCTTATCATTATATATTCCATAGGAATTCTTCACCATACAATAAATCTTGAGGTAAGACCTTATAACTTTTTAGGGGTGGTATCTATATTGGATGTATAATGTTACTAACATTGATATGAAATGATTTGAGAGTTCCACATTGAACCACTATCATCACCTCCCATGGTCCTATCCTATTCGACTAGTTGAAGAAGGATCAATTGTTTTGTCAGATAGTCAGATTCCTCTTGATTATAACATTCACAGATGATGCACATGAGCTTAGAGGATAGAAAGGATCATGAAATCAACCTGTTCAGATGTATTTTTTTTAGAGACTCTTTTACCTTGTTTTACTCCAACCTTCCATTAAATGTCTTCCATATGTGTTGTTCCTTAAATCCTTGAATCCAACCACCAGGTAATCTCTCAAGATATTGTGAACCTCAAAATAATTCATTAATACTCTCATAGGTCCACATTCCCTAAGAAACAATCATTTATAGGACCTCAACTGTTCTGGGTCCTCAAACCTGAACTATGTGGTCTCTGATTCCCATCAAAATTAAATACGTAGAAATCCTCCCTGATGTCGAAACCAAAAAAACCAAATATAACCTAATTATATCAATGCCATAATTAAATTATTGTAATGTCTTACCTATAATCCAACATTCTTCTCAAATTCATTAGGATTCATCAATATAATTCCCACACCAATCTTTGATTGGAAAACATTCACCTAGATGTCCTTGTTGCATGATGGTAAACTACATGGTTTTTTCCAAATAACATGACCTTAAAAGTTATAATGTTTCTTGTTAAGTGGGGAATAAAAATTTGGGGTTTGATTCTTTTCATTAGGATACATAATAATATCATCACGTGGGTCCAATCCCATAATAAAAAAACTATTATCTCCCTAGATGATAATAAAATCAATATCATCCCACTATGTGTCTTAAAATTACCATCAATATAATAAATGAAAAAAATATTTTATAATCCATTCATAAAAGGGTATCATTGATGGAGAACCTCACATACATAAAAATATCACAATCGATGAAGAAGTTTAGATACATACAAATAATTCTAAATTCCATGCTGTATAAGAATTTAATGTTAATTAATGGGTGGAATATTTCATAAATGGTAATCAATGAATGATTCATGATCATTTCAAAATTATATAAGAGTGTTCTAATGTAGGAAATAGTTCACCCCAAGGTTGTGATGTAACCATCCTCCCATTCTGTTGAACTATGTGACTTCTAAAGCATTCTTTAATTTGTAACCCATTGTGTGGTTGTCTTTGGAATTATGTATATGTCTTATAATATATATAATATTTGTTGCATGGTTCTTGTTCCATAGAAAAACCCTGTTGAAAAAACCGTGAAAATATTTAGGAACATGTTTCTATTTTAAAGGATTCTAAAAAACACCACAAAACATCCTTCCTTCCCAACATAGTATTTTGGGAAGAAATAATTTTGTCCATTACAAATAATGAATTTTTTAATAATAATATAATGAATTGTAATTATTTTTATGGAACAAGAATTTTGTCCCTATATTAAATTAAATAGAATTAAAATTATCACTCAAGTGTATGCGAGGATTACCACTTCCATGAATTTTTGCATTTATATTACAATCACTCTTTCATATGGATAGTTTAAATGATTGATTTGTCAAATATATATTATATTTTTTTATATATTTATAGGCATATAAATCTGAATTATTTTTTTATTTAATTTTTCATATCCGTATAAAAGTGGAATCAATACACATGATTACATATTAATTATCCCATCCATAATGTATCATAATTAATTTTTCATAAATGATTTATAATTACACTTATAAAAGTGTATATAATTAGTAATAATTATACTCATTACAATATTATCATTCCCAATATTATAAAATGTTATAAAAATTACATATATCAGGAAGTACATATTAGATTACAGTATGAAAACCAAAACATTATCATCTATAACAATGATTTGAATAATGAATTATTAATAAGTTTTTGATACGAAATTATAAGTAAATCATATATAGTATTGCACACACATATAAATATATATATATATCATTGTGTGTTTGTGCGTGGTTCCAAAATCGATTTATAATAAATATATTTTTTTTTGTAAATGATGTTAGAATGAGAAACTAATTATATATAGAGATAATATAAGGGTTTTATGTCTTACTTTTATTTCCATTTGTCATATTACATAGTCAACACCAGTTTCTAGGACAATGATGGAGCCATAATACTTTGAAAAAATTATATTAAACTGGTTTGAACTCAATGATCATGATTTATTTATGTAGATTCATCATAGTTAATATTATTATCTTCTTAAATGATAATTTATGATTGTATAACTCAAGTTTATGATCTATGAAAATTTATATATCATCAATTTATGTTATCAAAACTATCACATAGCCTTGTAGTTACTTATTATTGAAAATTATTAATGATTAATATCTCTTATAGATAAAATTCTTGTTCATCTAATATCAACCATTCATATTTTTCCATTCGCCTATTTATAATAAATTTTTTAGTTTTTTCCAAAGACGTGAATAATGTGAGTTGATCAGTATAGGGAAAGTTAAAGATACTTCATAAAATGTGTTGTTAATTTATATATTCATAATAGACAATAAAAAATAATAGTTAAAATGTGGTAGAAGATTATATTTACTTAATTCTCATATAATTGGATTTAGTATTTCTGTATGAACTTATTGTGTCTTTATATGTATATGATGTAATTAAATTCAATCTGGCAAAACATTCTTAACACATATCACATATGGAGATGTCTTTGTAATGTTAAGACCCATTATGATACATGATTTTTTGTATTTGGGATGTGTGGAAGAACTAGAGACCAATATATTTTTATATTCAATTTATATAATTGTTGGTTAGTGTTATTGAGCTTGTCCCATGAGAGGGGCCAGATGTGGTTACTAGTTACCAAGTAAAAAATAATTGGAATGTTATTCAGGATTGAGATTGGTGTATGTTAGTTATCCATAGGTATGTGAAATGGGATTAGGGTGTGTTGTGTTTTTTTGTGATGAGAACAATGGTGATTAAATATCATGAGTAAATTCAGGGTTTTCATGTAAATATCAGTAATTTCTTAGTTCCTATGTGTTTTGGATGTGGATTTAGTTGTGTGGTTAGAGTTTTGATGGATGCTCAGTAGTAGAATGGATTTCTTGTTTGGATAAGTGTTTGGATGAGGCTCACATATCAGGGATTATTACAAATATTGTGTCATAATTTTACCTTAATAACAATGATATATGACTCATTGGAATGTGATTTTGTCTATGTTGTTTGATTGAATGGAAATGTGTTCTCAATTGTGTTTAGGATTTAGGGTGTGCATGACTGTGGATATTAATGACAAAAAATGTATTATAGATGGTACCAATCTAGGTCATTCCCTTGTGTGTATATCTTCTAGTTGAGATATTTTGTCCTTCAATGTTTGGGGGTGGGGAATATCTATGATATATTTAATCTTGGTCGATAATTTAGAATCAGTGACAAATTATGGTGTGTGATGTAATGATCAGGAGTTTTACTATGTTTTATGATGATATGGATGCTCTTTTGGAGTGGAGAAGTATATTTGTCACATATTTCTATCCCCTGTGTAGGGATGGTGTCATGGTTATTGATCATGGATTTGGGAGGCCATTTTTACTTTTTTATGATGTTGAGAAGCATGTATAAGACTCATCTATATTCTCAAGATAATAAAAATAATAACAAATTAAAATGTACTATAGTATAATGTATTTTCATTTCCACCTAGATAAAAAAAATTAATGAAAATTGAGAGGGTGTCAGATCATAGGTTCATCAATGCATATAGTGGGGAATGATGAAAATTTAAGAGGATTGAATATCTAAATAAAGAGTTACACTAGAATATTGGTATATCCGTTGGTGGGGGTGTTTGAATTATAAATGATTATCTCCTGGATCATGTGCACTAGCGATGTTTGTTAGAAATGGATTCACTTATGAGGATGAATGTCTATGAAAAGAACAATATAGAAGTGGGATTACCAGTATTTCAATTTACTATTGTCAGTAGTGAGATGTAAGCCACATCAAATATGTTTTATCTTGTGCAGATAGTATGTTTTTTTTAAATTCCCAAATAATTATATTTGAAAAATCAATAAAATTAGGTTGTGATAACATTAATTTTAAATTAAATTAATAAGCATAAATCATGATAAAAATGAGTGGAGTTCTCATGGGTGAATATATTTTCTATTGGGTAACCATTTTAGGAGAGTTTTTATGACCCTAGAGACAAATTTAGATTGGAAAATATAATGGGGGAGGAATTTCTATTTCGAATTATAAATTTATTTCTATTCATTATGGTGGGGAGAAGCATATGAATAACTAAGAATTTGGTGAGTTAGTGTAGTCATTTTGAGATTCATGTCATTATTTAAATGAATTATCATTATTTCTATGATGATCATTCGCATTTGATAGGGTTTTCTTGGTTTATGCATTATTAATTATAGGTTGTTCCTTAGAAGAGATTATGGGGGTTAGGAGTAGAATGTGATCATCAATTGGGTAGTTGATGACAAATATATGTTTGGATTTTCAGTTTGGTAGATTTTATGAATTTTTTAGGATGAGAAGGGTTATGTTGGAGAGTATGTAATTACTGACGTATATTCTTTCATTTTATGTTAAACATTAATTTCAATTTTCCATTACTTTATAATTCAATTTTTCATTCAATATTTGGAATGAAATTATAATAATGGTAATTTGTTAATGTTATGTTTATTTATTTTTTATAGGATTAAATTTTATCTCATGTTCTTTGTTGGGATATAGTGTCATAATGTAAGTATTTGATAGTTTTAAGAAATCCATCCTAGGGAGAATAGTTTAGGCTATATGGATTAAGTGAAAATATATGGCACGCTAATCATAAAAATGTTTTCTATTAAATATGATATAATCATGGATTTTTAATATAATTAGGGATTCTTATTTGAGGGTATAATTAAAACCATTTATGTATAGTAGATGGGTTTTAGTTCTATATTCACATAATAGAACAATGTTTCAAAACCATGTTTCAAAACTATGTGATGTTGAGGGAATTCAGTCGTACTATATGAACTTTTGGTGCTTGGTTTGGCTAATGAGGACGCCATATTTTGGGGAAAATTAAAAATATTTAAATTAATAACACCTTGGTTTTGTCCCTACCCCTTCCCCTTTTCCTCTTTTAGGGGTATGTGTACGATGGTGGCCCCCTTCACCTTCTTCAACTTTCAAAACCATGATCTTGGGTTGTTCTGGGTATATATTAAGTGATCCATGATATTTGTCTTCTTTCGTTATCCTAATTTCATATCATCCTCCATTAGTCTGTAATTTTTATTCCATTTTAATGATGTTGTATTTAATGCTTTACTGTTTTCTTTCGTTTGCTTGTGCTTATGGTTTCTAGTTGAACAATTAGGTGCAGAACATAGTTAAACATCATTACTGAACATGAAAACAAATTGGACAAAAGGGTTTGGTTGGCGAGAGTTGTGACTCGGATTTGAGTGTTGTTTCTGTTCTTTAGGCTTGCTAAAGAAAAACCTGAACTTGGGAGAGTGCTTGATACCTATATATATACTTGTAGTTTTTTTGTTTCTTATTCGTGCCCCACCCAAGTTGAGCACTTACTGCCAAACACCCCCATTTCATGGTGGATGGTGTTTTTCACAACACTTCTATTAGTGGATGGTTATTAGCTCCTTTCCGCTCCCTTTCCCGGATACCCCAAGTATCTTCGAGTAGGTTGTGATGGCCTGAAGTCCATTATTAGCCCATGAACCTTTGGGAGGGGTAGTGTGGTGGTTGGCCCCGGTGTGTGCGGGCAGGTGGTTTCCCAAATGTCTTCGGGATGAGGCCCAGGTGTCATCGTGCGTGGCGGTGGTTGTTCTGGCCAAGGTGTTTGCAGGCATGGTTACATGTGATGGTTGTGGCCCAGGTGTGTGCAGGCGGGGTTTGGCAGTGGGAATGCGGTGACAAAATGGCGGGATTGGTTTGAAGCGTAGGATGTCTTCAATAACCAGTGGGAAAGTGGCGCGGGGTACCCAAACATCAATGTGCTCTTATTATATATATTACTTTCTTGTGGTATTTGGTGAGTGTGGCCGATGAGTGGGATGGATGAACTCCTTGATAGTGTTAGTTTTCTGTTTCTCATGGGACTTTAGCACATTCCCCCACTTCTGCACGAGAGTCTTTGTTTTTCCATACTGAGTGTACTTGTATGCTCACCCTACGTATATAAAACAGCTTTCAGGTTTCCAAGAGGACTTTGGGGATCGTGCGGGACCATACTAGCTCAGACCTTTGGGGATGATGCAGTTGTTTTTTTTTCTTTATTTAGTACATTACCCTTGTAGTAACTTTGTACCTTGTGGTTTTTAATTTTGAAACATGCATTGGTATTGGTTCTTGGATTTACTTTTACTTTCTACTTTTGGTGTTGTTGGGATTTACCATCTTCTGTCCCAATCCTATTAAATGAAAAAGGGTAATGCCTTCCATTTAGTAAGTGAATCTTTAACCATTGTTCTAGTCGCCCCTATGGGACCTATTGAAGGTGGGTTTCGGGGGTCATTATCTCTCCTTAAACATAAAGAAGGATGGGCCTGGCAATCTGCCGACCCTTCCCTCCTTTTGGTGAAGGCGGGTCGTGACAGAATGGTATCAGAGGAGAGTTGAGAGATAGGATGGAGTCTGGAGTTAGGAACGGTGAGGATTTCATTGGATGGTAGGGAAATAGTGTTGGGTAACCATGGTGTGTGAATTAGGCCAGGGAATACTGGCTAGGAAACGTGATTTTAGGGGCCCCCGTGATCCGATGTAAGGACTCTAGACCAACCAAACGACCAAGTGAGGACACGTTGATTGCAGGGTATATACCCTGGGGAAGGTACATGCATCATAATGAATTTTTTTCTCGTGTTTCTGTGGTGTCTTGGGAATTAAGAATTAATAAAAAGTTTAAGAAATTTTAAAAACAATATTCTACACTACTTGGGCTTAGGCATTCCTTGTTTACCTTGCAACTATGGCACCTGGATGGCGACCATGTTTGGTGCGGGCAATCGAGGCCCCGATGACTACCTTGGCTGATCGGTAAAGAGCTGATCGAGAGGTGGAGGACGACCAGTGGAAGAAGACACTTCAGGCCTTCCAGTGACAGACCATCTACAAGTATGAGGGCAGAACCTATGACATGAAGATGGAGAGCTGGGTAGAGGAGCTGGTGATAGCCTTCGGCCTGATCCAGGCTACGACCGAGAACTGGGTTCCTCTGGCCGTCATCCAGATGCAGGGGGAAGCACATCAGTGGTGGACACTCTACTTGGGAGAGAGGATAGAGGCTGAGGTGGAATGGGCTGATTTCGAGAGGGGGTTCCGGGCGGAATTCCTCTCTTTGATAGTGAAGGCTGGAAAGAGACAGGAGCTACTCTCCCTCCACCAGGGTAGTATGTCAGTGAGGGAGCTAGGAATCAAGTTCAAGAACCTCCTATGTTTTTCTTCGGACCTCTTTCTCGATGAGGAGTCTTGGGAAAGACGTTTGGAGGAGGCGCTCCGACCCTCCCTCCAGTATGTTGTTACCCCCTTTTCCATGTCGACGTACTTGGAGGTCCAGAAGAAGGTCGTAGTGGTGGAGAGGATGCACAATCTTGGAGGTGTTTCATGAGAGGGGATCCAACCGAGATCATCGAAGGGGAAGGACATCAGCACCAGGCCTCCAGCGTCAGGACCCTCCAGGTTCCGACCAGTAGAGAGCATGCCACATCAGTTTGAGTTTCAATCTCCTAGACCTCGCAGTTTTCCTTCGGGCACAGGACCGCGGTGCTTCGTCTATGGGAGCCATGGGAATCTTCAGAGTCAGTGCCCAGACCGAGTATAGTACGGCGGTGGCGGACATCCCCAGCACCCGCCCCAGCAGCAACTTCCAGCTAGGCCTTTCCAGCAGCAGCAGCAGGGACAACGAGCTCCCGCTCCTCTGAGGGCAGATGTTGCAGGAGGAGGCTGACCTTAGTGCGCTCCTCAAGGACCTCGATCGGGGCGTGGTCAGGGAGGTGTCCGACAGCCGAGGGGTAGAGGAGCTGGGCGTGGACAGTCACACTCCGCGGAGGCAGCAGTTCCAGTAGGGCTAGAGGTCGTTCGAGGTACAATCAGTTTGTTTAGCACCGTTTCTTATGCGTTGTTCAATAACGGAGCCCCGCACTCCTTCGCCACACGTAGTCTAGCCCATGATTTGGTTCTAGATACTGAGAGACTTCCAGTGCCCCTGGTGCTGAGAACAACAGTCGGAGGTCAGAACGACTTGTTATATGTTTTTCGGGGATGCAGACTGTTGATAGGGCCACATCAGTCAGTCATGGAACTTCTTCTACTACAGATACAACCATGCAATGGAATCCTAGGCATCTACTGGCTGTTCTCCATGAGTGTCGTCATCGAATGCTTCCGAGGAAGGGTTGTGTTATCAAACTTGGGCGGCTGACGTGTTACATTCACCGGCGAGCGGAGAAATCAGAAGGGTAGCAGGCGAGAGGAACCCCTCCTCTCCTTGTTAGCCGAGCTATCAGTGGAGTCAGTAGATGATGAGATGGTGGAGGTGACAGAGATAATCTGTGAGTTTATGGACGTATTCCCTGGGGAGGTGACAAATCTACACCCTCGATGTGATATCGAGTTCGCGATAGACCTGACGACCGGAGCTCGTCCGATTTCGATGTCTCCTCACCGGATGGCACCTTCAGAGCTACGGGAGCTATGGATTCAGATGAAGATTTGATGAAGAGGGGTTATGTTCGAACGAGTGTTTCAACGTGGGGTTCTCAATTCTTGTTTTCAAAGAAGAAAGGTTGTTGTCTCAGGTTGTGCATAGACTACAAGAGGCTGAATGAGGAGACGATCAAGAATCGCTACCCTCTTCCGAGGATAGACGATCTTTTCTACCATCTGAAAGGGGCATGATGGTTCTCGAACAATGATCTGTGGTCTGGGTACCACCAGTTGAGATTGTAGGAGAGTGACATCCCGAAGACAAGTTTCAGGTGCAGATTGGGACATGTCGAGTTCATAGTCATGCCCTTCGTTGTTACGAATTCCCCAGATGTGTTCATGGGGCTTATAAACTCCATCTTCCGGCAGTACCTGGATCGGTTTGTAATTGTGTTCATAGATGCCATCCTGATCTATTCAAGATCAAAGAAGGACCATACGGAGCACCTGGGGATGGTTTTGGAAGTCTTCCGATAGCACCATCTCTATGGTAATTTTTCAAAATGCAAGTTCTGGACATGAGAAGTGCACTTCCTCGGGAACGTGGTGTCAGAGCAGGGGGTAGCTATGGACCCATCCAAGGTTGAGGAAGTTGTTTCTTGGGTAGCACCCAAGAATGTGGCAGAGGTATGTAGTTTCCTCGGGCTGGCATGTTACTATCAGAGCTTCATACCCAAAAAATCTTGATTTACATCACTTTTGATAGTCTTGACCATGAATGTCCAGGTTTTTGTGAGGAGTGAGCTGTGAAAGGCAGCCTTTAGCTATCTGACGGAGATGTTGGTTAGTGCCCCAGTGTAGAGATTAACAGAAGAAGGGGTGGCCGTTGAGGTGTTCTGTGATGCTTCAGGTAAGGGGAATGTACTTTCTGATGCCTTGAGCAGGAGGACGCAGACGTATGTGGTCCGAGAGTCAGAAGACACCTGGAAGGCGATGGAGGAGTTGGCTGCCTTACACCTGGAAGTTAGGATGGATAGCTATAGAGGTTTCCGGTATCAGATGATAGTACAGTCTTCTCTATTGCAGCAACTGGAGGAGTCTCAGTGGGGAGACCCAGAGTTCGATGTGATGTGTGACCGAGTTGAACATAGGAATGCTCCGGAAGGGTGGATGGAGGACGGTCAGAACTAGATTCTTTTCTAGGGATGGTGGTTTGTTCCATAAGTGA
Source organism: Viscum album (assembly GCA_963277665.1). NCBI lineage: Eukaryota > Viridiplantae > Streptophyta > Magnoliopsida > Santalales > Viscaceae > Viscum > Viscum album. The sequence goes on along the minus strand of OY728161.1, from coordinate 1,830,185,223 downwards.
TGCGCGGAAATGTTCTCACTGAGTTCCACAAATCACCCCTGGCGGTACTCCCAAGATGTATTCAAGATATACCAGGGACTATAGAGACTGTTTTGGTGGCCTGGAGTGAAGCGAGCATTGGTAGAGTTTGTGGCCAAGTGCTTAGTGTGTCAGAAAGTGACGGTTGAACATCGAGTTCCAGGCGGCCTACTGCAGTCTCTAGATGTCCCTGAGTGGAAGTGGGATACCATCTCTATGGATTTCGTCACAGGAATACCCAATGTCCAATGGGGATACAATGCCATCTGGGTAGTAGTGGACCTGTTGATGAAATCGGCTCACTTTCTTGCGATTAAGGAGTAAAGTTCAGTGGACGCTTTGGCACGAAGGTACGTGGATGAGGTGGTGTGGTTGCATGGAGTTCCTAGGTCCATGATCTCGGATAGGGATGCATGTTTTACCTCACGAGTCTAGGGGGTTTGCAGCATGATTTTGGCAGCCAGCTATGCCTTAGCACTGTTTTCCACCCCTAGATAGATGGGAAGACCGACTTCACCATTCAGATGTTGGAGGATATGCTACGGGCACGTGTTTCAGACTCAGGAGGATCATGAGTGCAACACTTGCCTCTGGTAGATTTTTTCTAAAATAATAGCAATAACTCTACCATTGGCATGGACCCGTTTGAAGAATTTTACGAGAGGCCATGACGCTCACCAGTGTGTTGGACCAAAGTCGAAGAGGTGGGCATCCTTGGCCTGGAGGTGGTGCAGACCATGACGGAGAAGGTTCAGCTTATACGGGAAAGGATGAATGCGGCCCAGGACTGACAGATGTCGTATGCTGGTACTAGGAGGAGGCCATTGGAATTTGAGGTTCGAGACCACATGTTCTTGAAGGCCTCCCCTCGGCGTGGACAATAGAGTTTCAGCAAAGGGAGTAAGCTTTCTCCCAGGTTCATCGGACCCTTCGAAGTGTAGGGGCGGGTCGGAAAAGTGGCTTATCAGCTAGCATTACCACCTCCGCTACTGAGGATACATGATGTCTTCCATGTATCCCAGCTCTGTCGGTATCTGCACAATGATTCACACGTCCTTGGCTGGGGAGAGCTGGACATCGTGGACGACAAGACTTTTGTTGAGAGACCAGTGATGATCGAGGATCGCAAGGATAAGGTTCTTCATGGGTGAACCATTCCCTTGGTTCGTGGGTTATGGAGACACGGTGGGCTTGAGGAGAGTAAGTGGGAGAGGGAAGAACAAATGTGTGCCCAGTACCCTGAGTTGTATTGAGATTTGTGATGTTCTGTTATACATGTTTGGTAGAACGTTTTTTCTTGTTGGATATGAAATATACGGTTTTCATTCCTCTGAATGTGTGTGAAATTTACTGGCTACGGTGAGTGGAGGACCCGACCCCTAATCAAGATGCATTATGGTGGATGCGATTAAACCCGTGCGGGAGAGTTAGTGCCTCCCAAAGAAGATAATATCTTGACATGGGGGAAGGAGACTCCCCAACTCACATGGCTGGGCAGTTGGCATTGTATATTTCTTGGTTCTTGACAGGAAGGTGATCTTAGTTAACAATGAGGTTCACTCCTGAGAGGTATCTTTGGAGGTGGTTGTTCGGACCCTCTCTTTCCTTCTTGGTTGTTTTGAGTCTCGAGGATGAGAATTGGTTGAGAGGTATCTGATGTAATGGCCCGAGTTTTTTGGGGTCCATTACTTTGTGAAAATCTAATGTTGGGTTTACTGGGTAGTCCGGGAACCTATGGAATTTTGACCCTATGGTAGGTCTACCAGTAGCTCGGTCTACCAGTATCCGTAGCCTACCGATATCTCTGTTTACCGGTAGCTCGGTCTACCGGTAGTCGTAGCATACCGGTAGCTCTGTCTACCGGTAGCTCGGTCTATGGGTAGCCGCAGCCTACCGCTGGTTCTGTCGACCGGTATCTCGGCTACCGGTGGTTGCAGCCTACCAGTAGCTGTAAGCCACCGGTAGCTCTCAGCCTTCAGTCGATGTCAGCCACCGGTGGCTCTCAGCTACCAGTGGATCTCTCCTACCCCCACAGGGTTTTTCCAATAGCGCTCATTTTTGGGAAATTTGGGGTTTAAACCCTATTTTGACCCCTTCGTTTTAAAGACAAGACCAGTAACGCCCAGAAATGTCATTTAATTTAAATATTTAAGGAAATAACCTAGTGTGGGCATCGGTTTAAACCGCCTGACCCTTTAATGGCATGTGGGGTCGCGTGGTCAACCCACGACCCTGCTCCTTACGCGGTTTCACGTTCTTATCTCAACCGTCCCCGACCTTTATAAACAAAAGAAATGGTACTCCTGGGTTTCTTTTCTCGATCACCCTGTGCTAGAAGTACCATTCATTTAGATGAGGCACATTTTGTTCAGATGAGCCGCATCGTTATCCGTGGAGTTCCACACCCAGGCTTAGCGTTGATCATTGATTAACAAGTATGGAATTTCTCCTTCATCTCTCCCTTTTGTGTATCATGTGGGGTGGGAATGCTTTTGATTCTATAGAATTGGATTAACCAAACCATAATGATGATAATGAAAAAACTCTAAGGAATGAAGGGGGGCTATGATCGATGATGCAGCTTTGTTTTATGATCTTCTTTTCTGAATTATGCGGGTTACGCCTTCTGAAAATCATGGTCATTGGTGGTATTTTCTCTGTGCACTAATGAACCCAATGGATCGTATTTGTGAACCCATGCTATGAAAAGGAATTTGGTTAATTACATATATCCGGCCAAATAAATTGAGGCACCAAGATCAATCCCTTTTTGTGATAACCACTGTTAAAGCACACAGAAATTGAAATCATGGAGTGTGTTAAATATTATAAATATGAAAATACATGTATGGTCCTGATTTGATTTGGTGGTGGTGGTTTGGTTTTTTTTCCTTCACGGGACGTTCGAATGGCGATGTCGATGGGGATGGGATCCCCTGTTGATATGGATTCAGTGGTTGTGAATTTTTTTAAGGCCGGGTAGTTACCTTGTTTATATCATGAATTGGGGTGGGATCCTCTATTGTTGCGAAACCCTTTTGGCTCCTGGATGTTAGACATGGGGCTTTATCATGGGGTTTTATTTGGTTTTTTTGGATTTATGAGAGAAACATGTGTGGATTTTGTAGTTAATTCTTGACTTTTTTCTTTCCTTGGCTTGTGATTATGCTTGATAGTTTCCCAAGTAGGTGAAAAACATAGTTAAACATCATTAATGAACATGAAAACAAATGGGACAAATGGGTTTTGTTGGTGAGAGTTGTGACTCGGACTTGAGTGCTTTTTGTGTTATTTAGGCTAGCTGAAGAAAATCTTAAACTTGGGAGAGTACTTTTTAACTATATATATACTTGTAGTTATTGTGTTTCTTATTCGTGCCCCACCCAAGTTGAGCACTTAGTGCCAAACACCCCCATTTCATGGGGGAGGGTGTTTCTCCCAACACTTATATTAGTGGATGGTAATTAGCTCCTTTATGCTCCATTTCCCGGATAGCCCAAGTATCTTCGGGAAGGCTGTGGTGGTTTGAAGTCTATTATTAGCCCAAGAACCTTCAGGCGGGGTAGTGTAGTGGTTGCCTCAGGTGTGTTCGGGCAGGTGGATTCCCATGTGTCTTCGAGATGAGGCCCAGGTGTCTTCATGCGTGGTAGTGGATCTTCTATCCCAAGTGTCTTCGGGCATGGCAGTGGTTTTTCTGGCCTAGGTGTTTGCAGGCGTGGTTACGTGTGACGGTTGTGGCCCAGGTGTGTGTGGACGGGGTTTGGCAGTGGGACTGTGGTGATAGAATGGTAGGATTGGTTCGATGAGTAGGATGTCTTCAATAACCTGTGAGAAAGTGGCAAGGGGTACCCAAACATCGATGATCACTTATTATATATATTATTTTCTTACGTTATTTGGTGAATGTGACCGGTGAGTGGGATGGATGAACTCCTTGATAGTGTTGGTTGTCTTCTTCTCATGGTACATTAGCATGTTCCCCCACTTGTGCACGAGAGTCTTTTGTTTTCCCTACTGAGTGTACTTGTATGATCACCCTACGTATATAAGACTACTTTCAGGGTTCCAGGAGGACTTTGGGGATCGCGAGAGACCATACTAGCTCGGGCCTTTGGGGAAGTTGCAGATACTATTTTTCTTTCATTGGTACTTTACCCTTGTAGTCACATTTTACCTTGTGGTTTTTACTTTTGTAACAAGTATTGGGAATGGTTCTTGGCTTTACTTTTACTTTCCGCTTTTGGTGTTGTTGAGATTTACCATCTTATCTCCCGATCCTATTAAAAGATAAAGTGTAATGCCTTCCATTTAGTATGTGATTCTATACCCTTGGTGCTAGTCTCCACTCCGGGGCCTATTGAAGGTGGGTTTTGGGGGTCATTATCTCTCCTTCAACTTAAAGAAGGTAGGGCCTGGAAATCTTCCGACCCTTCCCTCCTTTTGGTGAAGGCAGGTCGTGACATATAGAGACTGCAAGATGGTTTGGATGATCATGTAGAACTATGATTAAATTTAATGGGAATAATATTAATTCAATTACATGATATTAACATACCTAAGTGGCCAATTAATCCTCAATGATGCCTAAAATATCCTAGTCGTTCCCCTATTACGTTTGAAACAAGATAGAAGATGAACATGTGAAGTGATATATATGGTAGCATGAGTATCATTACATCTCATCCTGAGGGTGGATTACATTGGGGTTATGGATCATATTGATTGGAAAAGGAATGTATTCAGACCCTATAATTATTTTTCCATTTATCTATTATAATATTTTATTACCCAGGATACTTATTAATTCTCCCATTAGGTCGGCACTAACATGAATACCTTGGATTCGTAATGATCACATGTTTTCTTGGATGTCATCCTAGTATTCCACTTAGGATTACAATCGAATCTTATGGTATCTTAGTGGTGTATTCTAATTATGATTTTCATCCAATGATTAATTCAATTAATGATTGTATTCATTTGGTCAGTACATAGGATTCAAAATTATTATGTGGTTTTTGTGTGTGTATTATAATGTTGTGGTTACTGGGGATACCTATGAATTGTGATATTATTTTGATGCCATGGGTGATGGGATTAAAAAAAGAATAATGAAAATTTAAATTCCCACAATAATCAGTATTTAATGGTTAGCATGAGGTTCCCATTGGATGTATATCGCCAATCATTGATATCGAATATCTCATGTGAGATTTACAATCTTTTCATATCCTAAGGGAAAAAATATTTTATTAGTTTTGTAAGACATGTTACTGGTAGAAGTTCAACAATACAACATACAATGAAACTCATTATTGAATTTCTATTGGAATCATTTATGACTCCTAGATTTTAGTGCAATTCATTCAGAGTATTCATATTCACAACCCAAGGAAAATAAAACGTAATGAAATTTTGTGGTATGTTTTTCATTAATTATATGTATTATAGCAGATTTTATCAGGAAAATAAACACTAACCATGGTGAACACCTAAAAATATCTGCATTTAAAAAATACTTGAGCATCTTATAGAAGATATGAATGTTTATAAAATAATGAAATATAATTGATCATAATATAATGAAACATAAAAATTGATATTATACTGATCAACATACTACATAATTAATCAATTAATAATACTATAATGATGGAATGCATAATGTCGAACATCTGAAACATGTTGTGACACTCGTGGAAAATACATCAAAAAATACTACGGTAAGCCTTAGCGAAAACCCATATTAGTTTTTTCTAATGATTTAAACATATGAATAAATGGATTTTAGAGTTACCCAACCTTCTTATTCTATTTCCAACTCATTCCTCTTTTGAATTGGGATAAACATATATAACCTGGACATATGAAATATCTTTCCCCATTCAGTACACATAAACACTTACCATTCAGAGTTTTATTTTGAATGGAAACAAGGTAGCACATCCACAATCAAACTGAACAAAAAAAAAATTTAACCCGGTATGGTCGATAATAATCATAACATATTAACCTCAATAGAACATTAAATATAATAGAGGTGTTGAAATAAAATAAAAAGTCTATTATAATCATAATGGAATTTTTTAGATAAATAAACTTTTATTTTGAAAAAGAAATGTACTTTTGGAAAAAATATTTTCATAATAAATTATCTATATTATTTTTCCCATTATAAAATTAATGGTTTTATTAAAATAATAGGAGATTAAAATAGAATATATTATGTAACACCCTGAGCTTCCATTATACGCTTCTCATTCAATAATGCAATAGCTTGCATTGTACGCAACTTCGAGTTCTAAAACACAATGATTAATCAAAGTAGCCGTTATGAATAGTAATAACCACTTTTTAAAATTATAGAAATTTTATATTTCAAAATGGACTTCATTTTTGGATTCGGAATATCGAAATTAGCCTATGTTGAATTTTTGGTATTTTTCTGAGAACTTCTAATTTTTTATGAATAGTGAAAATTACTTAAAAACACCTTTTTTAATCAAAATAATTTATAGTGATAAATTATACTATTTAGTGGTTTTAAAGTATAATTAGAATATATTTTTACTATTTTATCCAATGGTGGTCATTAGAATTAATTTAACATTAAAATTGGACATAAACAATTGTCAATCTTTTGATATAAATTGTTTCTTAAAAACACGCTATTTGTTGTGACAGCGGGAATTAATTATAAAATTAATTAATGCAACTTATATGATTGGAATTTTGTAAAATAGACATCATTTTTGAATTCGGAATATCAATTATAGCTTAGGGTGAAATTTTGGCATTGTTCTGAAAAACTTCAATTTTTGATGAATAGTGAAACCACTAAGTGGTAGTTAAATAACTGATTTTTCGTTTAAATGAAATATTACCACTTCTGTGATTTGATTTTTAAAAATCCGACATAAATGGTTTTCATTGAGAAATAAAATGTGGTTCAATGAGATTAAAATAATTTTTTGGTGAATAGTAACTTTTAAGTTCTTAATCGCGATTAGACGTAATTAGTGTAGTTTAAGGTACAAATAATGTTATAATAATATGAGATTAGCATGACACTTGTCCTACTCCTATTGGATGAGCCATGGCCGACCAAGAAAACCCATGGGTCAACTTGGGGACCCCATGGAGCCACTTTAGTTGGAAAATGACATCAATATATATTCATTTAATGTTAAAATTAAATTGACACAAACATGAGTTGTTTTACTAAAACAGTTTTTAAGTGGGGTTACACAAGTCCAAATTTTGATTATAAATATTCATTAGAAATCTAAAACGATTTCCTACATCATATTATTTTTTTTATAATTTTTAGACATTAAATAAATTAAATTATTTATGACATCATGATGATGCAGTGATGACTTCATTATTTAACGATTTTAATAAAATGGGAAGATAATGCAAACTCCAAGGCTTACACTTGTCCAAAGCCTATTGGATGAAGAGATTTCGAACCCTTATCACCTTATACACGAATTATATAAGTGTGGGACCTCTAAAATCCGAAACTCATTTTATAATAAAGTGTCTTTTCTTTACTTTCCAAGAGTGCCCCTCCTCTCCACTTATAAAAGGCCCCCACCTCTCCCACCTTATTCACAACTTCAATCCATTTGGCTCGGCCAACCTCTGCCCAAATACTCTCCCAACTTCCCCCTCTTACTCCTATAAGCCTCACTTTGGGCAGAACTCTTCCCAAAGAAGCCTTTGGCTCAAATCAAAAAGAGTTACCCGATTTTGAGGTAATGTCTTCTCTAATGTTGTTTTGTTTTATTTTTCTTCTCCAACCCCCTAAACTCTTTTTATTAATTTCTTTTGTAACAAAACCAGTATCCTCAATATACTAGGATGTTTTTATAAGAATTATTCGAGCAACACTTACACACACCTACATCTAATGGTTAATGAACATACGGTTTCTGTGGATGGCGAATTTCTGCCTCACGAAACGATGATTGTTCAACACTCATATAACACCTTCAAAGGTGGCCATTAAGATGTCACTATTTTTATATATGATATATGATATGTTTAGTTTTTACTTATGCTTCTGTATTTCTCATTTATGGCATACTTTATGATTTTCATTATGGGTAAAATGCGATAATTTCATTTTAGGAAGTGCGGACTACCGCCCCCTCAAAGTGATTTGAATCGTTAATGCCATATGTGGGATGTATAAAGGATGAAGAAAATGGTATTATACACTATATTATACTGGAATTATATTATACATTTATATCATTATGATTTAGTTCCATTAAATATGAAATTGAAATGAAAGTAGCGTTCATGCGTACGTACGACTTACCGTCTCCATGAACGGTGCTTTTCATTTCTTACCTCTAAATGTTACGTAATATTATAAATGAATGTATATACTAGATATATAAGATATATATGACATCTAAATCATGAATATAATTCTGGATATAATGGATATTCTACCACATGAACAACTTGTAATTATAAGAGGTTTATTGTTGACTCAAGTTACCAAAGATCGACAAAACGACCGTTATTAACTTAAATAATTACATAATGTTCATAACATTGTAATAAGTGATATAAAAAGGATAATGAAATTTAAAATGGTTCTTAATAAGGTAGATATTAACTCTAGTTTATTATTCAGGAGGTTAAAGAACGGTTGAGTCAAGTCGGACACAAGGTAAGGGAATTTCTTAACCCAACTTCCATTCTTTGGGTTAATCTTTTACTTTCAAATTATGTCATGATAATATTATGTCCTATTTTGTATTTTTACATTCTTTATGTGTACCTATAGTGAATACACATAATAGATCTATTTTATTTTAAAAATTATCTTTTAAGGACTTCGTCTCAATCCCATTTCATTGAGGCATATTTGGTTTTATACACAACTTTATTTTATACGGTGTATAAACCCCTTTGACTTTTACATTTATTCAAAAGGAATCTTTTTTATACGAAGAGTTTTGCTAACGACAAAAGGGAATGTTTTCTTTCCGTACTTATGTGGCGACAACGACTTCTCCGCCACCGTGACCGTTATTTGAGATTCGGCTTCCTCTATAAGACATCATTTTTTTTAATGAAAAATAAATACAAAGTTTTTACTTTCTTTTATTATGGTATTGAAAATGGTTTTGAAAGAATTTTTATTATATCAATGTGTTGTATTTATATCTTGTGATTGAAATGTGGAAATGTTATGTTTCCTTTATGCATGTTTTATGTGATATGATTATGTTATGGTTTATGATATATTTAAACCTATTCATATGAGGAATACATTGGACTTAATAAGTGACGGGTGGAGCCCGCTATAGCTCCTCGATGCATCGGCAGGTCTCATGAGACAAACTAGTGTCTTGGCACGAGGCCTTGACTACGTGGTTATTATAGTCTGGCATTATGCATTCCATCATTATGAAATTGGTTATTGATATTGCATGTGATTATTCGACTAGTAGAATATCCATGTGAAGATGTAAATGGCATTATCTCATTTTACTTTTGCCATATTATCTTGATATTCAAGCTTAAAAGGCTTTTGTTTTAGTCATACATTGCCTTAAATGTTTATGTTTATTTATGAAAGCTTCCGCAATATTGTTATCCTTACTGAGCATCTGAGCTCACCCCTTTCAATGTTTTAATATTTTCCAGGATGTGAAGAAGTATTTTATGAATGACCTGCAGGGATTGTCAGAAGAGCATATGAGTGTGGACTATGAAGACCATGTTATTGTAGTTTTTCACTTTATGATGTAATGTAACGTTTATGAATGTATCTAGTGTTTCCAAGGCTACTAAACTAATTGGTCTTTCGAGACTTGATCTTTGGTGATCATGCCAATGTTACGAAGTAATGCACTGGCCCTGGGTAGCTGGGCTCAGGGCGTTACAGTTGGTATCAGAGGCAGTTTTGTACTAACCTTGGAAGCTAGATTTAGATAAACTCTGATTAGAGCACATAGCCCAAAGATAGACTTTGAGGATTAGTATAGAAGAACTTCCTAGAAATTTGGTATTATAGAGATCTTATGAGTTTTCCGAGCAATACATCCCTGTCTGGATACGAGCAGGTAGAGGCGGCTCTGGCATAGATGTACCTAGGGGTAAAACCCGAAAACACCGCTTTGAGCTAGATTCGAACGGGAACTGGTGCACGACAACGGGCCTTGCTGCACTCATGGTTACGACACTCCTGGGGGATATGCTTAGGATAATTCTCATTTTATTTACAAACCACTATGAAGGGTTATGAGTACAAACTTCCTCAATGAAAACATTTCTTTTTATGATTATGGATTATATCCATAAATAGTTCAATTTATGTAAAGTGTTTAACAAGTATGGAATTATGTATTTTGATTCATAAACTAATCTAGTTTATGCCATTGTTTAGAAATGGCGCCTAGTGGAAGGAATGGAAACCGTATCAATGCACGAACTCTGTGTAGGGATTTCCCTCCTGCTCAAGATAATTATTGTGGATCTAGAGATACAACTGGTGCTGATCAGCTTCTCACCGTACTGGGAAAACTCACGCAGGTTATGAATAATAACCTTACTCGTATGGAGCACCCTGATCCGCAACGTGGAGGATCAATGCTAGACCGTTTCATGAGGCAGCAACCACCAACCTTCAATGGGAGTACAAATCCTACAGTAGCTGAGCAATGGATAAATTCCTTAGAGAAAATATTCCATGCCTTGGGGAGTAGTGAAAGGGAGAAGGTTGTCATGGCAGTTTACCGCCTCACTGGAGATGTCGATCAGTGGTGGTCGCTGATTCAAAACACAAAGGAAGATGATGACGTATCGAATATGGAATGGAGGGAGTTCAAAGAGCTTTTCTTAGAAAAATATTTTCCTCGTGACCATCGAGCAGATATGGAAAGGCAATTTCTGAGTTTGAGGCAGAAGGAGGATGAGAATGTCGCAAGGTATGAGGTTAACTTTACAAGGTTAGCGAGGCATGCTGCCGATTATATACGTAACCCAAGGAGTAAGATTGATCGTTTCTTTGATGGGTTAAAACAATTTCTCCGTCGAGCTTTAGTATCACAATCCTTCTCATCATACGAAGATATTGTCTCGTGTGCTATCAAGACAGAAAAGGAATTCTCTAAGTCTTATGACAACAAAGTAAAGCAAGAGAAGAAGAGAACGGTGGAACAAGAGACAGATAAGGGGAAAAAGGGAATGAATTATTTTCCATTATGTGATAATTGTGGGAAGAATCACCCTGGTACTTGCCTAAAAGGAATGGGAGTTTGTTATAAATGTGGAGAAAAGGGTCACCAGGATCGTGATTGCAAGGGAAAGAAAGAGGCTGTCAAAGTTGAAAGCTACAATTGTAGGGAAACAGGGCATTATGCAAATGAATTTCCTAAGCATCAAGGAAACTTACCTCAGAAAAGGCCAAGGGATCAAGGCTAATCTTATGCTGTGACTACAGTTGAAGTGGAATAATTAATGTATTGGTGCTTTTGGACTCAAGGATTATATTCTGGTTATAAGAATAATGTGATATATATATGGATTGTACTGCAGTACTTGTTGATTTTAGTAAGGTTTTAATATGATTAAGGTAATCATATTTTTAGTATGTGACAATAAGAGAAACTTTTCTTTGTTTGGGGAATCTGATGTTACAATTGATTTTGGAATTTAGAGACCTTTTAGAGAAAGTCTGGACGGAGGTATTTTGGATAACTATTAAGGTTGGAATGGATTAAGTTGAACCATGGATAGTATTGTTTAAGGTTAAAGAATTTCTGAAGATTATTTTTTGAATATTATAATACTATAGTTTTAGGAAAAAGGACAACCTGCAGGGTGGGGAATAACCCGTCGCGTCGGACAAAGCTGCAGGAATCGAACCCACAACCATAGTGCGACAAGCCTTTATTTCCTACCACTAGCCTACAGGAAGTCCCTGGTTATTACAAAATAGTTTTACTAATCTAAATGGTATGTGTTAACATTTTGAACCTTATACAATTAGGAAAAGTATAATATTTTTGGGTTCTATTATCTTTTTGAGTGAAAGGTGAGTTGAAGGTTGAAACTCTAATTGTCAGGAATAAATATATATATACCTATCTGTTATTAAATGAATAAACTAATTCTTAAACTTTAGTAAAGGGATATTAAAACAAAAAAATGCGTTATCCTAATACCTTTTGTCTTGTTCAACTGATGATATTTTAAATCAACATAGATTGAAGGCTTTGAGGCCCTCAATTTGACAGTTGATTTTGATTGATGACCTCAATCACTCCCTACGAATATTTACGTTTTTCCTCCAATTATATGTCTCTAATTGCCACCAATGTTCTCCTTATCTAGATCATAATTTGGTGGTGACTTTCTTATTTCCATTTCCCTCTTATTAAGGCTAAATTTTATTAATCTTATTTCCGATGTGGGTTTTCCACAAAGGTATTTTCTCTTTTCAACCTTTTCTTTTCAAAGAAAAATTTCAAATTGCGAGGATGTAATTTATTGAAGGAGGGGAGAATGTAACACCCCGAGCTTCCATTATACGCTTCTCATTCAATAATGCAATAGCTTGCATTGTACGCAACTTCGAGTTCTAAAACACAACGATTAATCAAAGTAGCCGTTATGAATAGTAATAACCACTTTTTAAAATTATAGAAATTTTATATTTCAAAATGGACATCATTTTTGGATTCTGAATATCGAAATTAGCCTATGTTGAATTTTTGGTATTTTTCTGAGAACTTCTAATTTTTTATGAATAGTGAAAATTACTTAAAAACAACTTTTTTAATCAAAATAATTTATAGTGATAAATTATACTATTTAGTGGTTTTAAAGTATAATTAGAATATATTTTTACTATTTTATCCAATGGTGGTCATTAGAATTAATTTAACATTAAAATTGGACATAAACAATTGTCAATCTTTTGATATAAATTGTTTCTTAAAAACACGCTATTTGTTGTGACATCGGGAATTAATTATAAAATTAATTAATGAAAATTATATGATTGGAATTTTGTAAAATAGACATCATTTTTGAATTCGGAATATCAATTATATCTTAGGGTGAAATTTTGGCATTGTTCTGAAAAACTTCAATTTTTGATGAATAGTGAAACCACTAAGTGGTAGTTAAATAACTGATTTTTCGTTTAAATGAAATATTACCACTTCTATGATTTGATTTTCAAAAATCCGACATAAATGGTTTTCATTAAGAAGTAAAATGTGGTTCAATGAGATTAAAATAATTTTTTCGTGAATAGTAACTTTTAAGTTCTTAATCGCGATTAGAGGTAATTAGTGTAGTTTAAGGTACAAATAATGTTATAATAATATGAGATGAGCATGACACTTGTCCTACTCCTATTGGATGAGTCATGGACGACCAAGACAACCCATGGGTCAACTTGGGGACCCCATGGAGCCACTTTAGTTGGAAAATGACATTAATATATATTTATTTAATGTTAAAATTAAATTGACACAAACATGAGTTGTTTTACTAAAACAGTTTTTAAGTGGGGTTACACAAGTCCAAATTTTGATAATAAATATTCATTAGAAATCTAAAAAGATTTCTTACATCATAGTATTTTTTTTATAAATTTTAGACATTAAATAAATTAAATTATTTATGACATCATGATGATGCAGTGATGACCTCATTATTTAACGATTTAAATAAAATGGGAAGATAATGCACAATCCAAGGCTTACACTTGTCCAAAGCCTATTGGATGAAGAGCTTTCGAACCCTTATCACCTTATACACGAATTATATAAGTGTGGGACCTCTAAAATCCGAAACTCATTTGATAATAAAGTGACTTTTCTTTACTTTCCAAGAGTGCCCCTCCTCTCCACTTATAAAAGGCCCCCACCTCTCCCACCTTATTCACACCTTGAAGTCATTTGGCTCGGCCAACCTCTGCCCAAATACTCTCCCAACTTCCCCATATTACTCCTAGAAGCCTCACATTGGGCAGAACTCTTCCCAAAGAAGCCTTTGGCTCAAATCAAAAAGAGTTACCCGATTTTGAGGTAATGTCTTCTCTAATGTTGTTTTGTTTTATTTTTCTTCTCCAACCCCCTAAAATCTTTTTATTCATTTCTTTTGTAACAACACCAGTATCCTCAATATACTAGGATTTTTTTATAAGATGTATTCGAGCTACACTTACACACACCTACATCTAATGGTTAATGAACATACGGTTTCTGTGGATGGCGAATTTCTGTCTCACGAAACGATGATTGTTCAACACTCATATAACACCTTCAAAGGTGGCCATTAAGATGTCACTATTTTTATATATGATATATAATATGTTTATGTTTTACTTATGCTTCTGTATTTCTCATTTATGGCATACTTTATGATTTCCATTATAGGTAAAACGCGATAATTTCATTTTAGGAAGTGCGGACTACCGCCCCCTCAAAGTGATTTGAATCATTAATGCCATATGTGGGATGTATAAAGGATGAAGAAAATGGTATTATACACTATATTATACTGGAATTATATAATACATTTATATCATTATGATTTAGTTCCATTAAATATGAAATTGAAATGAAAGTAGCGTTCATGCGTACGTACGGCTTACCGTCTCCATGAACGGTGCATTTCATTTCTTACCACTAAATGTTACGTAATATTATAAATGAATGTATATACTAGATATATAAGATATATATGACATCTAAATCATGAATATAATTCTGGATATAATGGATATTCTACCACATGAACAACTTGTAATTATAAGAAGTTTATTGTTGACTCAAGTTACCAAAGATCGACAAAACGACCGTTATTAACTTAAATAATTACATAATGTTCATAACATTGTAATAAGTGATATAAAAAGGATAATGAAATTTAAAATGGTTCTTAGTAAGGTAGATATTAACTCTAGTTTATTATTCAGGAGGTTAAAGAACGGTTGAGTCAAGTCGGACACAAGGTAAGGGAATTTCTTAACCCAACTTCAATTCTTTGGGTTAATCTTTTACATTCAAATTATGTCATGATAATATTATGTCCTCTTTTGTATTTTTACATTCTTTATGTGTACCTATAGTGAAAGCACATAATAGATCTATTTTATTTTAAAAATTATCTTTTAAGGACTTCATCTCAATCCCCTTTCATTGAGGCATATTTGGTTTTATACACAACTTTATTTTATACGGTGTATAAACCCCTTTGACTTTTACATTTATTCAAAAGGAATCTTTTTTATACGAAGCGTTTTGCTAACGACAAAAGGGAATGTTTTCTTTCCGTACTTATGCGGCGACAACGACTTCTCCGCCGTCGTGACCATTATTTGAGATTCGGCTTCCTCTACAAGCCATCATTTTTTTTAATGAAAAATAAATACAAAGTTTTAACTTTCTTTTATTATGGTATTGAAAATGGTTTTGAAAGCATTTTTATTATATCAATGTGTTGTATTTATATCTTGTGATTGAAATGTGGAAATGTTATGTTTCCTTTATGCATGTTTTATGTGATATGATTATGTTATGGTTTATGATATGTTTAAACCTATTCATATGAGGAATGCATTGGACTTAATAAGTGACGGGTGGAGCCCGCTATAGCTCCTCGATGCATCGGCAGGTCTCATGAGACAAACTAGTGTCTTGGCACGAGGCCTTGACAAAAGCTTATTTGTGGTCTTGGCACGAGGCCTTGACTACGTGGTTATGATAGTCTGGCATTATGCATTCCATCATTATGAAAGTGGTTATTGATATTGCATGTGATTATTCGACCAGTAGAATATCCATGTGAAGATGTAAATGGAATTATCTCATTTTAATTTTGCCATATTATGTTGATATTCAAGCTTAAAAGGCTTTTGTTTTAGTCATACATTGCCTTAAATGTTTATGTTTATTTATGAAAGCTTCCGCAATATTGTTATCCTTACTGAGCATCTGAGCTCACCCCTTTCAATGTTTTAATATTTTCCAGGATGTGAAGAAGTATTTTATGAATGACATGCAGGGATTGTCAGAAGAGGATATGAGTGTGGACTATGAAGACCATGTTATTGTTGTTTTTCACTTTATGATGTAATGTAACATTTATGAATGTATCTAGTGTTTCTAAGGCTACTAAACTAATCTGTCTTTCGAGACTTGATCTTTTGTGATCATGCCAATGTTACGAAGTAATGCACCGGCCCTGGGTAGCTGGGCTCGGGGCGTTACATATTATGACCTTTAAAATATGTAAAAATTTGAGATGTTCTCTTGAATCATGTTTTTTTTATTGGGATAGATTGGGGAAGATCATTATAAAACATTTAAATCAACATAAAATAAAGAATTATTATTGTTAGAAAAATATATAAAATTAAAAAATAATTAATGTGGTTTAAAAAATAATTAGTTTTTTAATTGTGATTGATATAGATAAAGTGTAACCCAAAATAAAATGTATGTTCAGGAAGAAAACCCTTACCATATTTCTGAATGAGTTCTACACATGACCTTATTGTCATAGATAAACAAATTAAATCCATTAATTAAGAAATTAAAACTTATCTATATGTATTTGATTTATTAAAATTTTATTTAGTTTTGTTATGGAAATTAAGATGAGTTTTAATATACAATTTTATCGCTCAAGAGTGTTGTAGTCCTTGGTTTTCATGAACGGTATACTTGTATATGAGTATTGAAGTTCATGGGGAATTTGAATAATTCTATACAATTGAAATTATATGATACAAATTAAGATTTATAATATTAAATTCTGATATAAAATATATTTTTTCTATGGAATGAGGATGAGTTATTATATAGAACATTAATGATAATAAGTAATATTATTTTTGGAGATATTTTTATTTTTACAAACTATATTTGTTGTATAATTTTTTTAATCGATATATACTAGTTAAGAACATTAAAAAAACATATGATAGATTATACAATTTTTTCAACCATAATAATGGTTTCATGACCAGCCTTGATGGTGAAATTGAATAATGACGGTTTTTTGTCCATGAAATTAGTAAATCAACCCCTCCATGATGATGATTTAATATTAAAAATAAAAGTGAGATAAAGAGTAGTTTGAGGAAGGATATTCCATTTAAATGATATAATTATAGTATATATATTACAATAGAATTATCGTCAGCATTTTTAGAGAGTAGTTGTGGATACTATAATTAAAGAAAACAAATTTAAAATGAAATTAAAAGAAAAATGAATAGGATTTACCTCTTACAATATCTTCCTTGGGAACCATCTTAATAGAAGGGGTTTTAGCATATTAGTAAGAAAAAGAGCTCATGTAAATGAGGAGAATCTAGGGAATAGGATTTTGCTAGAAAATTGAAAAGCTTCATGTCTTAGAGGAGTGAGAATATGAGGTAGTGAGGGGATAGTTTTATAGTAGAGGACATAGGTTATTTTTAATAGCTAATTCATTATTTTATTGTTTTTATCAAGATAAGAAATACTGTTGATTATTATGAGCCAAAAAAGTAATTAGTTCATGTGAGATCTAACCATGTGTTTTTAAATTAGACATACATCACCTATGACTCAATAGTTGGCGTATTTATCATTTATCTGAAATTATCATTTTTTTAATATTCAGCAAAAATTCATGTATTTTAGGTAAATCCAAAAAAACTAACCCAGACCATTTTTTGATGTATATAATAAAAAATAAATTCCAATTTATGAAAATAATTTTATAAATATGTGAAAATAAATTTTCATATATATATATTATTTATTGAGAAATACATATTTCTATTTAAAAATGATTTTATAATACTTCCAAAAATTAAATATGGTATGTAAAAAGTATCCTGAAATCATGGGAAAATATTAATTTAAGAATAAATTTGATGAAAATGAATTTTTTTATATCAAATTAATAATTTAAAATTATAATAAATTTATTATTAATAACAATAATATCAGCACATAATTATTATTTTTTAAAAAATACCCACTTTCATTTATAAGGTGCCAAAATTTTATTTAAACTTACTTAGGTGAGAATATTTTTGATATGGATCATGTTACTATTCATATGAGTATATTTCTATTCTTAAGGGTTGTGTTACTATTCATCAAGAATGTATATTGATCAAAGAAGACTCTAAATGTCTTACTGATCACAACTGTGTTTGTCCATTTTTTGAAATTAAAAACACAGAGCCAGAAAAATTATGTTTAACCAGTAGTTTGTAATAATAAAGTGTTTTTTCGTAGAGACCTAGTGTTTCATTAAATACATTCGATTGTAAATTTATTTGTAAATCCTTTTCTATGTTAAAATATTCCCCCTAAAAAATTCATCCTCAAAATTTCTAAAATGTTATGTTATAAAATGATTTGAGAAGTTCTTCTTCAAATGTTCCTCAGGCTCCCACGTTGCCTCTTCAATTTTATGATTTTTCAAATGTGCCCTTAACTACTAAGTCATATTATTTCTCAACAAAAGTTCTTTCGTGTCCAGAATCCGGATAGGTTCTTCACAATAAGATAAGTTACGTTCCAATTATATACCTTCGGATGTAAGTACATTCGTTGGATCTGGCATGTGCTTTCTCAACAATGAGTCCTAGAACACATTATACACCATAGAAAGCCTAAGTTACATTTCTAAATGATAATTCATAGCTCCAACTATATCCTGATTTTCAAAAGATCTAATTTACATGTGGATCAGTTTCCATTTCTTCCAAAATCTTATTACCCCCTTACATAGAGATATGTACAATAAAATTTAAACTCTGACTTGATATTAAAAGTCTTTCCCCTACTAATCAGCATATATCTTTTTCCATCCTTAATATATATTGATATGAGATTTATTATTTACCATTATTTTTATTTCCTCTAGATGATATAGGCCCAAAATATTTTGTTCACCATCTTCATCTGAATAGGTTTATGTACGAAATCACTTTTCGTATAATGATTCATATGGTAGAATATGAATACTTGAATAGAAATAATTGTTGTAGGAAAACTCCACCAATGGTAAATACTGATCCCACATACCATGAACGTTTAGTGAGCATCATCTCAATATGTCTTATAAATTTTGGACTGTCTATTCTGACATCCCATTAGTTTTAGGGTGTTAAGATGTATTCAAATGATATTAATTATCCATTGATTTCTAGATATTTTTCTATAATTTTGATGTAAAATGTTGATCAATAAATGAAGCAATAGAGATAGGGTCTCCATGTAGTCTAACAACATCATTAAAATAGAGTAGTTCAAAGTGGTCAAGTGAAAAATATTCCCTCATAGATGGAAAATGTGTAGATTTGGTATGTTGATCTACAGTTACCCATATTTCATTATTATTTATTGGAGTTTTGTGTAATATAGGGAAAAATACATACTAATGTAATTCCATTTCCATGTATGAAAAGCTATAAGTTTCACGAATCATCTAGGATTTTGTATCATGACCATAACTTGTTGATTAAATAAACATGTTAATACATAATCACCAATTTCTAGTGATGTGTTGTCTCACAAGAAATGTTCCTTCAAATATCTATATATCTTAGTGGAACATGGGTTTCTAGAGAAATTATAACAATGGGAATCCTCCAATAACTATAATTTGAGATCCAAGATAGAGGGAACACATATTTACCTCCCAAATATTATAATTATATCCTTATACATAAAGTATTCTGACTTCCCATCATTCATAGATTTAATTTTCTTTTAAAGATTTTCAACCTCAAACTGAGAACCTTTAATTCTCATTTTTTTATAACTCCATGTTCCTTCATAATCAATGCATCAGTTACCTTATTTTCCTTTTCTGGGTGGTATTGTATCGAACAATCATAATCCATGAATTGCTCTAGCCATCAACATTTCCTCATTATGAGTTCTCTAAGTGTGATGATATATTTCAAGATATTATGATCTGTATATCTCACTTATTTAACCATAGAGGTTGTGTCTCCATATCTTAAAAGAAAATATCATCTTTTCTAACTCAAGGATATGAGTTGGATAATTTGGTTCATGAATTTTTAACATCCTTGAGGAATAAGAAATTACTCTATCATTCTTCATGAGGGTGAATCAAAGTACTTTATTTGATGTATCACTATAGATCACAAGTCCAAGATTTCATAATAGAATATTATATATCATATAATTCACTAATATACTCTTCAATTCATCAAAAAATTCTTCATATTCTATTTCGATATTAACCTGACCCGTTTATGAGTATGTTTGGTAAACGAGTTAGTTAATCATGTGAATTTTTAAACTAAATGTTGATAACTACATTCTATCCAATAAAACAATGTACCTCTGTTATGTTTTCTAGTTTAGGTCATTATTGAACTACCATTGGATTTTTAGGATTAAAAATTAGTCCTACCATAAAGACAATATGGCCCAGAAAAGAAGTATTTTGAAGATACAATTCACTCATGATAAACATCACATATAACTTGTATCATCTAAGAGCGTTAAAAATAATATGAATGTGGTTCTCACAATCATCATAGTATTTCTTTAATACTAACATGTAATCAATAAATACCACCACATAATCATGAAGATATTATATTGAAACTATAGTCAATAGATCCATGAAAACAAAGGGTGAATTAGTCAGCCCAAAAGGCATTACAGAAATCACATAATGTCTCTTCTTGTTTTAAATTCAATCATTGCAATATCATCCTTCCTCAGATGAAACTAATGATATGTAGATCAAATTTTAATCATTGAAAATAATTGTTCTCCATGATGTTGAAAAAATAAATCATCAATTTGAGTTAGTGGCTACTTTTAGTTTGTTGTAACAGAATTGATCTCCTACTATTCTATATACAGTCTCATAAATCCATATTTCTTCTTAAAAAAAATATATAACCACCCATGGGAGAAACAAAAGCTTGGATAAATAATTTCTCACTCAATTACTATAATTTTTTATTCATTTATACTAATTTCAATTATAACATTCTATTAGGGGTCTTTCATATAGGCCTTTGCATGAGGAATTAAATAAACAGAAAAGTCAATTTCCTACTCTGGAGGATGTCCATGTAAAGCATCTGGAAACACATAAACCTATTATTTCACAATAGGTACATCTTCAATTTCAATATTTCTTTCCACACCCATAGATATTGTTTTATCGTTTCCCCCATGAATTGAATTCAGCTAGGATTATGTGGGTGTATCTAAATAATAATCAAACGACGCGATTTCTACTCTAAAGATAAGGGTTTATACATTATTCTATAAAAATATATCTTCCTTCATATTGAAATATATTTTCACATCATAACTATAAATCCAATTGAAACAATACATTATATGAAAATAAATCATTGGTATAATGACATGGTCAGCAACTAAAACATGTTTACGTGTTATATGGGGGACTTCTCCGCACTTCTTTGTTCTAATGATACTTCCCATATGTGTTTTAATGGAAAAATTATTTATTAAATCAAATTGGAAATGTCTAATTTTATTGGAAAAATATAAATATATAAAATAATGTTATAATATAGAATCAATTAATCCATTGGTAATGTTTGATGAAATTATTAATGTACCTTCCACCAAATTATTAGGAACTTCAACCTCAACATTTGTGATTGAAAAAGAATGGACATTATCTCTTGACCTTAAATGGGTAATATTTCCTTGATTTCTAGTATAATTATTGGAATAATTACCCATATATTTAAAAATTTATACTTGATCATTGGTAGATTCATTATTTACCTTCCAATCAAGAGATTAGTGTCCTCTTTCTCCACATATGTATCCGACTAAATTTCATTTTAAGCAATATCTGGGGGTTTTCTTTCTATATGTATAACATGATGGAAAAATACCATTTTTATTATTCCATTTATCCATTCATTTCTCTACCACCCTATTTTTCTCTTTCATTCTATTATTTTCATAAGCTATAGATAATTCATTATCTGTCTTGATTTTAAATGATAATATATTTTCATATGATGAAAATGTTTTAAAAACTAGAGGCCTTTAGAGGATTGGTTTTAAACCATAAATGAATCAATAAATATTTCTCCATGAATTATATATGTAGTCCATGACATGCCTTCCAAGAATTCTAAAACTGTAATAATACATTACAAAGTTTTCATCCCCTTTTTGTTTCATACTCATGAATTTCCTCTCTATATATACATGTTGTTCCTAAGGAAAAAACATTTGTAATAATATTTCCTTAATTTCCATCCATTATATTTCATCTATATCTCCCTCTCATTATTTTTTTTAATTAAAGAACACCACTGATATACATCTCTTGATAGATTATAAACTACAATTATAACCATCTCCATTTTATTACATCCTAACCTAATAAATACCATATCTGATGATCTTATCTACTGCTCCACTATGAAAGGTTTTGTAATCCCATTTAATGATTTAGTTCATTGCTAAATTATGTAGTATAACATTTCTCCTCCAGATTTTGGGTGAAGATTCCCCATTCAGGAATGGTTATAGTTCACAACCTAAGTCAGTTGCCCGAGCATTGTTATATTTTTCTTAGCACCAGTCACAACTTCAGAACCAACATCATTATAATGACTAGTAGGGAAATCCCTATATTGGAAATCTACATTCATTCATTTTCCATTCCATACACTGGGAATCATTTTTAAATAATTTAATACACTAAATAATTTAATTAATCATATTATATAATGTTAAACTCGAAAAACACTTAATATAAATTGAATATTTTTCATGCCTAATTTAATAATAAAAATAATATTTTCCTTCCGAATATATTAAAATTTAAGTCCTTCATTATGGTTTATATTGAAAATGTGAATTTTCTTATGAATTACCCCTGGTAATGTCAAACCATGGGCGCATTCAGGTCAATTGTGGTGTATCGGGTTACCCTGAGTCAAGACTAAAACACCGTGTCAGAGATGTCACTCTTAAGTACATCTTGTTCAGAAACACACCCACATGTAGAATCCATTCAAGGATGTATTTTCTAGAATGATACACATTATCTATAGATTTTAAAATTTATAGTATGCTCTAGTATAATTATCCACAAATTCTATATTAGGGTTTTGTTCCCTATGTTATGTTTTCTACATCTATATTTCATGTTTTCTACTAAACATATTCTCATAACAACAATAATGCTATGACATAAGAATCCTAGATATAGAGAAGTATTTAATTAAATATTAATGATTAAAATAATATCATATCTAGAATTACTGAATATTTTAGTTGTTTTAGGATACCCGATACCAATATAATTTCAACGTTACAATGTGAAATGAAACCTAGAATAGAAATTCCATTATAATCATCTATAACTACTACTGTATCCATTAATATCATTTATAATAATATAATTTTCACAAAATATGGATAATAATTCATAATAAAGGGTTGATCATATATGATAAGTAAGGGTATATAATACATCTAATTTTATTATAAATATAAACCCTTTCCATGGTGGAAAACTAAAAATAAATTCCATTAAAAATACACATGAGCATAATATAACAAAAATGAAAGAAGATTAAATAAGGCAATAGAAATCATCCCATGAAAATGAAACCTAACCATTGATATTCTACGTGAATAATAATACCATTTTGTATCAATTTCAAATACCATAATGAGGGAATTCATAATGCTGGACATCTGAAACATGTTGTGAAGGCCTTGACCAATACATCTAAAAATACTAGGTTAATAAATCATCCAAAAACCAATTCTGTTTTGTATCATTATACCTACTGATTCATAGAAGAAATATAATGGGACCTATTTGTCGCTTTCTAATTCAAATTCATTCATCATTTGAAAATAGAAAACATAAATAACATGAATTGATGAAATTACATTCCTCGAACTTAACCCATAAATACTAACTATTCTGAGTAATATGATGAATGGTATGACGACTAATCATCTAAATTCAAACTGATAAAAAACATTGCAGAAAAAAATTTACAAGATATAAATAATATGTTAACCTCATTAATGATAAGAATTCAAGAGAGGTTTAGAAATATTCAAAAACACTAAAATAAAATAATTGATCAATTTTTTAGAGAAATACGCTCTTACATTGAAAAGATGAGTTGTTTTGGAAAAACATATTTCATAAAGCCCAAAATGAACATATGTAGTTTTATCATGTCAAAATGTTTTGTTTTATAAAAAAATGGGGGTATAAAATAGTTTGTTCTGTGATATAGAAAATAATTAATATTTTGAGAAGTTTCCATAAATCGGGTTTGTTAAAAAGAGAAAATTGAGAACAATATTTATAAAACATTTAATTCACCATAAAGTAAATAAGGATTATAATTGGTACAAATATATAGAATATTCACATATTATTTATGAGTGTTAAATAATAATTATTATTATGAATTTATTTTGGAATGAGAATGAAGATGAGTAACCCAAAAAAATGGATCTTCAAGTAGAAAACACTTACCTTATGTTTGAATGAGTTCATAACATAACCATAGAATCCTATATAATAAAATTAAAAACATTAATTAATTAATTAAAAAACTAATATATCTTTTTTGATTCATTATCATTTTTTAATCTTTATTTATGTAATTTTTGATGGGTTATAATATACAAATTTATCACTCGGGAGTGTTTGATTCATTGGATTTCATTTTCCGTATAGTTGTATATGAGTATGTAAGTTCATATGGGATGGGTAGAATTCTCCAGAATTGAAATAATATGATAATAATTAACATTAATAATATTAAATGTTGATATAATTTATTTGGTTATATGGTATGAGGATGTGTTATTATATAGAACATTTTTTATAATCATTTAGATTATGTTGGAGATATTTCGATTATTACAATATAGTTTTGTCGTAATAATTAATATTATGTATATATTCTAGTTTTATAACATTAAATAAATATATATATATATACATATATATATATATATTATAATATATTTCAACCATAAAAATGGTATCATGACGAGCCATGAAGGATAAACTGATGGATGAATGTTCATCTTCCATGAAGGTTGTAAATCAAAACCTCATGGATGATGATTTTGTTTTTAAAATAATATTGAGATATATATTAGTTTGATGAATTATATTCACATAAAATGATATCTATATAGTATATAGATAGTACTGGAGTTAAATTGATCATTTAGACCGAGGAGGCGAGGAGGTAAAAAAAATTAAAATGAAATTAAAAGAAAAAGGAAGATATATTACCTCTTGAAATATCATAATTGAGAACCTATTTAATGGAAGCTGTTTTGGTCTTTTAACAAGACCATTAGACCTTGTATACAGGAAAATATAAGGGAATATTATATGGGTATGACATTGAGAAGCCTCATGGTTTATATGAGTGAGTAGAAGAGTGAGTGAGGGTTGGGTTTTATAGTTGAGGAGATGAGTGATTTTGGAATATCTTATTAATTATATAATTATTTTGATAAAAACAAGAAATAATGTTTATTGTTATAACCAAAAATAGAAAAAAGTGCATGTGGAATATGTAAAAGTGTTACTACTTCATCCATGAATCAGTAATGTCCCAATAAATAATCTATTCATAATTTATCAAATATTATAATATTTTAATATTCAAAAAATATTAAAGTATTTTTTAAAATACAAAAAATTATCCCAAATTTTTTTTGTGTAGAATTGAAAAATAAAATCAATTTCATGTAAATATTTTTCTATTTATTTGTAATTTAATCTATAAATAATATCTCTATTTACTTGTAAAAATGATTTAAATTTAAAACTAATTTTATAATACTAAATAAAATTAAATAAGGTCTAATAAAATATTCCTAAAATCATATGAAAGAAAAATATTAATTTATGAATATTTTTTTGTAAAATTAATTTTAGTTTAAATCAATTTATTAATATAAAATTTTGAATAAATATTTATTATTCACAAAATAACACCACTAAATTGTTAATTAGTTTAAAATATTCACATTTATTTATAAGGTACATAAATTTTATTTATTCAAGCATTGGTGATGTTACAATTCATAAGGGTTATGTTACTATTCATAAGGTTATAGTACTATTCATATAGGTCATGTTATAATTTAGAAAAAATATATTTTGATTCTATCAAACTATACATATCATACTCATTGCAACCACGAGTCTCTATTTTTTAAAAATCAAAACACATATGTGGACAAATTATGCTAACCATATTGGTTATAATTACAAAGTGTTGTTTCACTGAAACTCACTTTTTCATGCATTACATTTTATAATTAATTTATTTATAAAACCATGGAGTTTTAAGAAAAATGAATCTGAATTGATTTATGTCAAAAATAAGATATAAATATTTTGAAATATTATTATCCAATAATTTTTAAACATGTATGTGTTTTATTTTAAAACATATCATTTTTGTTTAACCTTAATTAATTTATATTAATTTTAATTATGTAAATTTATTTTAAATTTTAAAATCCTATAAATTTTACTTACATGGAATGATTTTTCCATAAATCAAAAATAATTAACATTTCGGCCACTTCGTAGATACATTTTAGTTTTATACATTTATTATTTTTACATAAATTAATAAAAAAAATTATAAAATATCAATAGTGTCAATTTTCAATCTATTCATTTCATTCAAATTATATAAAATCCAAACACATAGATAAGTTAATAAAAAACCATTTAATAGACTTATAATATTTCATAAACACTTATAAAATTCTTGGAGTACCCTAATAATTTAAAATTACATTTATTTTAATATTTTTAATATAATTTGTTTTAAATTTCTCTTAAAAAAATAATTAGTGAATCAAGGTTGTCTCAGTATTCATGATAATTATTTAATCAATAAAATTTATAAATAAATTTACATGATGTACATAATTTCATTATATTCTTGGAGACTATTTATCATTAATTATTTTTCTTGTTTATCCCAATAATAAAATTGATATATATATTAAAAATAAGAGGTTGATATGTTGTCACTTTCTTTGGATTTGGTAATATTTATTTTATATCATATAAAAAATTCCATAAAAGGAGTCAATTATTATCCTTAGGTGTTAATGGTATGCATGTATTCATCTAATACGATTCTGGAAGGTTTTAGAGTAATTATATTTTCTATATCATGTTGTATGTTACCCTAATTTACATGATTTTCCTTTAAAAATGTTAAATAAAAATTATTATAGTTACAATTCCCAAAATCCATAAAAATAATAGGAACCTGTTTATTTAACATTGAGCTAATAAATTCATAAAGGATTGTTTTTTAAAAAAGTTAAAATAAATTTGGATGTAATTAATTCAAAATGAATCTCCATTTTCCAAATGAAAAAAAACATTTTAAAAGTAAAAACCATCAAAAGATTGAGATGAATTTATATCAAATTTGAACATGAAATCACATAAACTGACCAAAATATGATTAAATGATAAAACATAATCTTATTATAATTGAAAAACAATCCAAAATAGAATCTATGTACATAAATAAATTAGATAAATAATAATTTTTGAACTAAAATGCAGAATTTTTCACTACTCATTAAAAAATGATTTTTTTCAATAAAATACTGAAACATTATTCAGCCTAAATTTTGATTTCAACATGAAAATAATAATTTAATTTTGTAATGTATAATTTATAAAATTGAAAAAAGTCTATTTATTAAAAATTTCTCCATCAAAAGGTAATAACAATTGCATTTTTGAGAAATAATTATTTTATTCAAAAAATAAAATGTGTTCTTTTATCGTGTATTGAAAATAGATAAGAAGAATCTTAAATATTACATTTAATATATTAAATATTTATATTTCATAAATAAATTCCACTAAGAGTGATTTTATTCATTTATAAACTCACTTATTTTCATTTAAATATTTTATTGTCAGAATAAAATCTCATATATTCAATTTGTTTTTTTAATTCCCTAATTAAATTGTAAACAAATGAATAATTATATAAAAATGTTTAAACTGTATTTTCATAATTCAATTAATATTTTTAATTCCAACAACTATAATGGATTTGTAATAACTATCATATTAAATAATAACATTAAGTTTTTCAGTTAAGCTAAATGTGATGTATCATGTATTCTATCGAACACATTGTTTCCATCTAAAAACATCAGATGTTACAATATCACTCCATTAGAAAATGGGGTCATAACAATTTGAAATTTGGATTGGTATCTAAGGAATTAATTTTCATTATATATTTATTAAAATCCCATATCAGAAAAATCATTATCAATATATCCACATTAAAAGAAGGAAATAAAAGTAAGAATATCACAAAATATATCAAATATTAGGGTTCCGTGTTGGAATGCATGGATATGGAACAAAAAATATCTATAATGATCTGATGATGTTTGAATGAAAACATGACGAGGATAAATTTAACATTCACAAAACCATATTTTTATGATTGTTTAAAAGATCATTTATTTCTTAGTAAGAAACGTAGACATATGAATTTGTGATTTAAGATCCTTTTCATCAAATTGTAGAATTCATTCACTTCATTAACTCAAAACATAAAGTAGCATTATTAATTTTCATGTACAGTTTCATCCCTTTATCTATTTCCACTATCAACACATCCTTTCTCAAAATGAAGTGTATTGAAAATGAATGAAATTCACGAGAATCACACAATCCACAAAGATAACTATCCATTTATCATGTCATGAAACACTAACAAAAACAAAATATTTTATGATGAAATAATATAATTCCCTAAATAAAATTAAATTTTAAATAATAAAGGATAATTTTTATATCAAAAATTCCTAATTATTACCCATAGTCTAATATAAATCATTTCATAAAAAAATTTCAATAACATTTCTAAATAATATTACAACTAAAATTAAATCCCAAAAATCAGAAGGATTTAATTGAATTACATTCCAAGAAATGTTCTATAATTTAACTCTATTTATCACTCTTATTGTGTCATAAAAATGTTAATTTCCAAAATCACATATTCTCTAAGATGGTTTATTCATTTTAATAACTAAATTGAATCCCCATAAGTCAACAATAAAAAAGTTGATTCTTACAAATTTAAATTCAACATTTACTAGTCAAATAAAATACCATATTATTTTTTTCATGATGAATATATGGTTCCTAAAATTGTTATCATCTTCTAAAAAATACATTTTTACACAATCATCAATTTTTTTCATGTACCATGGAAATCCATTTGATAAAAAAAATCTTCCCTATAGTAAACTTATTCGAATTCCATCGACTAATTTAACTGAAAAACTAATGTCATACTAAAAAGGGCATTCACTTACGCTCTTTGTATGTGATATATCAAGGTCTCTCTTCTGTTTTGGGTTCGATTCCTATGTCATTTTCTGATATATCTATTTTTCACAAATCTTGTTTTTTTCCTTTTTTTTATAAAACAATATAATTATTATACATATAATAAAATTCAAAATATGAGATAAAATCTTCAAAAATAACCAAAACTAATTTTAACCTCAAATGATTTATCATACCTTTAATTTTATTTCAAAAAATATAATATCCCACAACTACCTCAAAGGTGAAAGCCTCCAAAAATACCTTTAGTCACCTTAAAATTTTATAACATATAACCTAAAAAAGGATTTTAACATATTAAAATTCTATTAAACCATAAAATTATGATATCATGATGATATCCCTAACACTTTAGAAAATATCATAGTCACCAATGTTATCTAAACCTTCTTCTAATACCAACTATAAAGACCCAACATTAAACCTTACTTATTCTTTTGTTATGTCATGAATTCTACATTATTTCACATTGAGGTTCTTTTAAATTTTTTATCATTAGATAATTAGGCTATAAAGATTACATGAATAACCATAGAAATAAAATGTGGACACTTCCATAAAGTATCAAATTCTTTCATAACAAAAAAACATTTAAAAATAAACATGATTTCTTTTCACGTTTAATCATCATAACTGTTCACTAATTCCACCCATGACACTATGCTCCCGTAAATAGTATTAAAAAAAATTAAAAACATGGGATGAGAACAAAATATATAAAAATAATCCAGAACAAATGAAAAATATTTGAAATGCGAAAATATAAAATCCACGAATACTTTATGCTAATGAAATACTTATCACCTTTTAAAAGTAATTAATACCCCTCACTAAATATAAGCTTATTTCATACCAATTGTTTTCTAAATCACATATATAAAACCCATAAAAATAAAATATAACAAATAATGTTTACATGGGATATAATCATACATAAATTGAATTACCGTAAAGTCAACTTCCATACATATCACTATTACCAATGGAATAACTATATAAAAAACATCCAAACTCAGTGCATTAAATCATTGAACGTAACTACCATCCATGGTTTACCATATAACCAACCATACTAGTTTATCATGTAACCACCCATAATAGATTTACTGCATAACCAGCCTTCAAAATTCCATGTACAATTATATAATCATAAAAAATAAAAGATTACAATTATTAACATTTCTATCAAGAAATTTTTATTTACAATTAATGAAAATCATTTCATGATATTGAAATAGTAAATTCACTTTCAATGTAATTTTCAATACCATAACACAAATAAAATAGAATAACTGATTTATTTTATCTTTTAAATCATAATAGATTATATAGAATTCCAAATATCTAATAACAATTATGGTGGCAGGGAAGTCGTTGTCACCATATACGTTAAAAAACCTCCCTTCTTTCATTTTATAAATAAATAAACTGATTCGAATAAAAATATTCCTTTTGAAATCGCTGGATTGAATTACCTATCCAAGGGAATGATTATACATATTATAAATTTAGGTGGTGTATAACATCAAAATATCACCAAATGAAAGGAGATTGAGATAACGTCCCTTACCATGTGTCTGACTCATCACGTAAAATCATCATCTTCTGGAATAATAACCCTAGGTTAATTAATTAAATTATTAATAACATTCATAAATATTATTATTACATTTATTTGAATATTATAATTTCATAACAATTACATAATTATTTATGTTCAAATTGGTAATTTTGACAATTTTCCATACTCGTGTCAAAAAAGAACGTGGTAGGATGTAAATAGTTCACGAGGACATAATAACATCATATAAAAAATATTATTCACGTCCATATAATCTGTTTTATATATCAATTATACATTCAATATCATTTATTAAATTTGGAGGTGAAAAATCGAATAACTTTTCAATCATGGAGACGGTAAGCTGTATGTACTCATAGGTAACAATTTCCATTTTTTGTTGATAATTTCAGAAAGAATGTTAGTATTAATTTTTCATTCCAAAATTATCTTTAAATAATTAATATCATGTTATTAATATGGCTATAATTATATATATATATATATCATACAACTGATGTAGTGAAAAAAATTAACCACATCAACTCATGGAGGTTGTAATTAATATCTGCGCACGAACAACGTTATTGTTTTTATGTGCATTTAAAGTGCGAATTTAATTGATATATTATTATATTATAATGAGTA
This sequence comes from Viscum album, assembly GCA_963277665.1. Taxonomy (NCBI): domain Eukaryota; kingdom Viridiplantae; phylum Streptophyta; class Magnoliopsida; order Santalales; family Viscaceae; genus Viscum; species Viscum album. The sequence goes on along the minus strand of OY728161.1, from coordinate 1,830,153,530 downwards.
ATATGTCATGAATATAATGTATTAATAGTTAATTCCATAATTATAACAATTCTATAAATATAGTGATGAAAAATGATCTATATCAGTTCACTAGGGGGTTATACAATGTATAAAACTATAAAATTTATGGTGTACCCTAATTAATTCGAATTACATTAATTTTAATATTTTTCATATCATTTATTTTATATTTATCAATATAATATAATGAATGTTTCGAATTTGTGTTAGTATGTATATTAATCTTTTAATATCAAAAAGTTTAAAATACATTAGCATGATTTATATAATTTTATTATATTATTAGATAATATTCATGATCAATGTTTTGTCATATTTATCCCTATATTACAATTATTATACTCAGAAAAAATAAAAGGTTGGCATGTTGTCAATTTCTTTTGTTTTAATAAAATTTATATCACTTTAAATGATTCAAATCCGATACATAGGTGTTAAGGGTTTACTTGTATCCATTCCATAGGATTTTGGTTGGTTTCATAGTAATTGTTTTTTCTTTATCATATTATTGGTTACCCTAATTTACCTGATTTAACTTTAGCATCATTAAACAATAAATAACATAATTACTATTCATAATATCCAAATAAATAAAACCAATCGATTTAAATACTTTTTACCACTAATTAAAAATATCTAATACATTTTTAAATATTTTACAACAAATAATTTTAATAATTATTTTAAAATTTATTTTTATTGTCAAAATGAGAAATCTAGTTTTTAAAAGTAAAATCCATTATATGATTAACATGGGTCTATATCTAATTATAATGATAAATCACGTCTAATTTCCAATATAGGATTCAATTATAAAAACATAATCTCATAACAATTTAAAAACAATTTTGATAATAATATAACTATATTAATAAATTAGACATAAAATATGTTTTGAATTATAATGTTATATATTTCTCTATTTTTTAAAATATGAATTATATCAAAAAAATAAAAGACCACTATACAGACCAAATTCTTATGCTCCTCCTCATGGAAAAAGTTTATTTTGAAAAATAAAATATTTCAATTAAGAAATATATATTTAACATTGGTTCTTTATAAAAAAGGGGTTAAAATGAATTTTTTGGAAAATACTTATTTTATTTGAAAAGATTAATTTATTCTTATATAATGTCTATAAAACACATAAGATAAATTAAAAACATGATAATGAGTATTTTAATTATATATTAAATTAATAAAATCTATCAAGAGGGATTTAATAATTTTATAAACTCACTAATTTTCATTTAGATAGTTTTTTAATAAAACATGTCTTATATAGTTAATTGTTTTTTATTTAATTTCCTAATTAATTTGGAAACCAGTGAATCCTAATATAAACATGTGTAAATAATATTTTCATAATTATGTTAATCATTTTCATTCCCACAATAATTATTTTTATGTGTTATCAATAATATTAAAAACAATATTATCTTTTTAATTTATGCAAAATGTGGTTTATCATTTCTTCTATCGAACATAGTATTTACTTTAAAAAACTCATCATTTTACAACAATCCCTAAAAAGATTAATTTAATACACACCCAGTTTTCCACACCTAGAGTAATTGTTCCATTTCTCAATACAATGTTTAGAACATGATATCCTATATCCTTTAATTTTAATTAATTCGTCAAGATGTTGTTCAATGTCCCAATGTAATTATTACACACTCTATATCGATTTTTTAAATCATATTCTTACAAAAGTCTGAAAACATAGTAATATAATATCATAAATATAGTTATTATATTTATGTGTTACTATATTAATGGAATAACCCTTATTTATTACCTTTAATCAATATATAAAAATAACAGAACCGCGTTGATGTGATGTGTGGACTACAAGATCCATGATGAAATTTTTTCAATATTTCATCTAGATATTGTTTATCTATCCCAAACACATTAAATATTACTAAAAATAAAATATTTATTTAAATAATATCATTGTTAAATTATTTTAATGATTTTATGCATTTCATTGATCATTCTCACCCATTGATACAATTTTTTTTAATGTTTAACATTGGTTTGACCACCATGTTGAAAAATTTCATAAAACACTATCATGGATAAATAATGGAAAAAAATGATAATATTATTTCTAGTTAATATGAAAATAATGATAGGTTAATGGTTTTGGAAATATAATATTATATATTTAACTTATATATTAAAATATCATCTTTAATAGCTAAAATTACATATTTGATCAAACAATGATTAAATTTTCACACAAAAATAAGAAAAAACCATATTAAAATTAAACAACATTGAAAATAAAAGATTATTTTTAGTAAAAATATTTGTGATAAAGGTTCCTAATAATTTATCTATTAAAAATGACATTTTTTTAATTATAAGTGCACATGTAGTCTAAATCAGTGACATAGTAACGATTCCATGTTTTAATTTTCCCCGGTTATTATATGTTTATTATTATACGCCCCAAATTACGTTATCTATTTATTATTAAGTAATATCCTCCTTTTATTTCTTAGAGGGAATGTTAAATTTCTATTAACAAAATATTTGATTAGGGATAAAAAAATAAGTTCAACTCAATCACAAATAAATGTAATCATGTTGGTTCCCAGAAACATTTCAAGGTCCCAATCAACAAAAAATTTATTCTACTATGGATCCTATTAAATCATATTCTAAAATATAATCACCATTTTTTCATAGACCATTAGGTATTTTTCCATACTAATCATTCTAGAATTAAATCCATGAAACAAATTTTATTCTTTGTCTTCAATTAATGGCATTTGATCTTTGTTTAATTTATATTTATGAAATATATTAATCACCATTTTGAGATATTTCATATACGAATCAAAACCCATATGGTATTACACATACTCCTAGTTTTTAATCATGGATATTAATGTGCTCAATATCCAATTCATATTATTCAATCAGAACCATGATCTAATATATATGATCTAAAAATACTTATATTCATGTTTCTCTACATCAATACTAACCTCTTACAACATTTCATTTACAATAATTCTTTCTTAAAATTTTTTACTTAATATTATTTTTATTACATGTATTTGAACACTATACCCATTTTCCTTATATAACTCACATTCCTCTATAAGTTAATCACCTTACCCATTAACCATGTGGTCATTGGACCCAATAGATTGTTGTAGCCCAATAATAATAATCTTTTCATTCATATGTTCACTAGGTACCCAACATATATATTCTTTGATTCTTACCATTCATCCTAAGGGTATCATAAGTTTCACTATCAATCCCAAAATAAAAGGATTAGTCAAATCAAGAGTATTTTACATTGATACGATTCATCCACCATCTGAGAATATTGTGGTTCAATCCATTATGATTATTTATTCTCATGACCTATTGATTAAAATGCTAGAAAAAATTATGATAGAAGAATATATACAAATCATGTAACCTTAGTATCTATCTAGGATTCCTCTACAAGACAATATTATGGGTTCTAGAAGTCCGTCATGAGTCAAACAAATTCTAGGTAAATATTAGTATTAAAAGATATAAAAACCTATTAATGAAATATTTAGGTGATATATTTTTTAGAAACCTCTAATGTGTTATAACAATGAGAAGATATTCTATAGAAGATGAACAATTATCATCCATAAATAGTTTAAAAATCTCAACGATAAAAACCCCATAATCCTTCATTGATGGAGCACCTGGAAAATGATGGGAATAAAAAAAGGTATTGAATCAATAATCATACACCTTGTTTCCCATCCATCACCAAAATAGGATGGATCAATAAAACCTATAATGGATAAAATTTTCCTTTTAATAAAATATTATTTTACATGTAATACCTACTAATAATACATGAAATAGCTACTCCTAGATTTATGCTTCCCAGATTTATGTCATCATGAATCCTCTTTGACACGAATCTAAATATCCTTTATTAGGGGTTAGAAAAAATAAATATGTACACAATAACATAAATCAATATGGGGGGAATTTCTTAGGACCTACTATCAAAACAAAAGAAATGACATAACATGTTTCAAAATAGTTTAAGGGTAGGATGGATTTTGAATGGAGGGTCATTTTTAGGAAGAATCTAAAAACTATCTATAGTGGTGGTTTCCTTTTATATATGTAATTCATAAGTTAATGTAAGTAAAATTAAAAATGACCCAACACTGATGCATAGGTATCAAGACCAATTCAAATCAATTTCATCAAAAAATAGATATGTTAACCACCATTTTCTATGAATGAATCACATACAAAAATTAAATTTACATTGATCACCATGAATTGTTGAAAAACCCATAAAAATTATACATTAGAATTCATATCTATGAAAATCTTGTGAAAACCAAGTTTCTATTGATGAAGTATACCTTAAAAATACCTATAATGAGAGAGGAAATTGTGAGATATTATATTGTAGTAAAGGGACATTTAGGCTCAATGTAATGGAATGAAATTTACTATAAAAATTGGGATTTGTGAAATGTATTATTGGAAATGTATTACAGAAAGATGTAGGAAACCCCTCTTTCGTTGTATTTGTGTGTGTGGGGGGGGGGGGTCATCACCACTAGAAAATAAACAAGTATTCAGTAGACTGTCCTTCCCCAAAATTGGTATTCTACTATAAGAAAATATACTTTATCATTATTTACTTCTATTTTATTTTATTAATTTTTCCCCTTGTTCATTCCCTTATATGGTTTTGAATCAAAAAATATAATAACAATAATGGATTATTTACATCAATTTTCACTCCAGGCAATATGATTGATATTATGAACCATAATTTCATTTATTCTATGTCTTCACTTCAATATAGACTTCAAATAAAATAAATATCATTCATTCCATGATATTAGAATGTCAATTTAACTGTAACTATTTCTTGTTCATTTGATACATCTGTTAAAATTATTGTAATGTTATTTAAAATCAAGTCCCACCCTTAAGATGTAATGATTATTAATCCAATTTATTGAACAATTATTGGTGACCTCCACCCTAACATTTTTTTATTTGTATATTTTATTTATCTCTATGGTAATATTATCTCTTACTTCAAATATTTTTTCATGATAAAATCACATTATTAGATTTATATTATTGTTGATGGTAATTTATAGTCTCTTTAATAATAGTTTCTCCAATAGGTAAATATATTCCCTTTATCTGGTGTTATATTTTAAATTTAGAAACATTGTTATGTCTTTTCTCAAATAAAATTCATATATCCCTTCGTTTTTCAAAAGGAATATTTTTTTTGTCCTTTTTTATGATGTGGGATATCAAAAATGGTGTTTTAAAATATTAAATAACAATTATCCATAATTTTTACACCAGATGATTTATTATATAGATTCATTTTCTCTATAAAATATTGATCTAATATTTATGAAACAAGTAATGAAATTTTCATAAAATATATTATTTTTATTTGAATGAAAATTTTTCCATCCCAACAAATCAAAAATAACAGATTGGAATTAACATGTTAAATTATGGATTCAAATTTAATTAAAAAAACAAAAATACTTTTTAAAACATTTACATTATGATATTTCCCATCATTTTGATTCATTATTCCTATGGTTCATTATATTTCAAATTAAAAAATTTCACTAAATTGTATCAGTTTTATGTACAAAATTATTTTAAAAGGACCTTCTTAATATTAATTTCAATAAAAAATATTCTTTCTATAACATCGTTCTTCATATTTTATATTTTGTTTTTACGTATGATTTCTCATATAAGAAATGATAAATCTATATAAAAAAATAACCAGAAACTTCTATTTTATATTCTAATATCCTTCATTGTATAATTATAATGCTTCATTATATTCATTACCTTTCAATATATCTTATTATTTATTCCATTGATTGAATTGTTTTCACATAAATTATATACATTGTTTGATTGGGAAAACTACAACATTTATTTATATAGTATTAATATATAATTTTTAAAAACCACGCACTATATTATATTTATTGAATAGAATTTACCAATACTGCAATTTAATATTTTTGGAGACCGATTTATGTTCAATTTCTATATCTTATAATCATTATTGATAGAAATTTGAATTTTTTATTTATTTTATTTAATTTATATAGGATATGAATCCAATATTCGTTCCATGTTTTATTTCTTAAATAATTATGATTTATTTTGTTTTGAATATAAATTTATTTTTGATTAAGGGTGGATCATAAATCACCCTTATAGGGATTAATATATATTTATATCTCTTTGATATATTTAGTTGTTGGAATAATGAGATTATTAACATTGTATTTGGTATAATGGGTTTACTCACACTCTCAAGAATAGACCTAATGAATATATTCACATAGGCATGAACATAATTAATTTTATCAAAATAGGTTTCATGTTATTAATATTATTCTATATCTTGAAGATGATTTATATGATATTATATTATTTAATTCTTTTTTCCAAATGTAAGTATCTAATGGTTTCTAATTCATGGAATACGTTATAACAGACATTTGATTCAATTATTATTATAGGAAAATATTTATTCCCTAAATAATGACATTTGATCTATGATTTTTTTATATCATATTCATTAGGACATCATTTATACCCAGTTTCATATCATATACTCTGTTATGATCAATGAAAATTGTCACTTACGCTTAAATTTACTAAGAGATTGACCTCACCACTTTATTGTGTTTCCTTCTCCCTAATTTAGAAAGAAAAATAATATCATTTTTTATATTTTATTTTTATTTTCATATATAGTTATTTTTTGGGTAATGATGAATAATTTTAGGGTTTTATATAAATTTCATTTATATTAGAAAATTTTTATTTGGTTGAAAATGATATGGGTTTTGTTAATTAATCATTTTACCGAATTATCTAAAACTCTAAACCTAAAATATATTTCCAATTTATTATAATGAAATAATTTATTAACTTCATGTAATGTGATTTTATCATATTAATTTTTTTTCTGATTTGAGATATTTTATAGGATATTTTTGAATCAAGGGACCTAGATGGCATGAGAATCTAAACACCAGTGACACATACAGATTATACAATAAATATGTGAATTTTTCTCTAATGATTTTATATTTCCTCGGAAATATTTTTATAAATATTGAATAGAATCTCTGATTGGAAATATAATACTATGGATGTTTTGGGAAGGCACTGTTTACCTTTGGGGTGACATAATATTAGTCAATGTAAGACATTCCATTGATGTGTTCTATTTAAGGGTCCATTGAATAAATAAATTTAAAGAATTATTTAATTTATTTAATAACCCTACCCATATTATGTATCGATAAATAAATAATTAAGATGTATTTTCAGCGATATATGTTTATACCTAGGAGAACTAGAGGATATCCTTATCATCATTGGAATATGTAGATAGTGTATCGACGATGTAAGGGTTTAGTTGAACCACGAGTCTTATAGAGTACACAAAAAAATTATTCTCCCTCACTAGAAGAAGAATTATTCTCTTACTAATGAACCATAATAATGGGAGGGAATTTTCATTGTTGTTTTATACACATTTAAATAATGAGATGAACATGAATGAATCTGTGTCAAATTAAATCATGGATTTATCTCCATTGTTTCATACAACATTTTATATATCATCCAAGATATATAAAATAAAGATTCAACCCCTTTTGATTCTTCATACTATTTTAATCCATCATTATGGGATTCTAATGATTGTGGAAAAATGGACACGACCTTTATTTGAGGATAACTATGTGTCTTGTGACATTATCCCTTCATTCAAGGTATTCATCATTGGTAATCTGTTATCATGTGATTTGAAAATATCATGGAGTAGCAATATGTGTGTTTTGATTCATTGGTAGAATAGATCATACCCATGAGTACATATTTAGTTTTGGGAGATGCAGAAGAGTTCTAGATTTGGTTACTTGAAAATTACTTTAGATATGCTATCAGGATATTGTGTGATGGGTTTAGTAGATCTCTCTAGTGAATATAAACATTATCCTTTAGGAAAAATGGTGGATTGAAACCATATATTATAATTGATCGTGTACATACATGGATAGTATATATGTGTTAATGAATATTATGATGTTTAGTTTATACAATTGGATTTGATGGATGTACTTTTTAAGAGAAACGTTCATGGAATTATTTATGTACAATCATAGAAGGTGGTGTTTGTTATTATTTTTTCAATAATAATAAAATTAAAAATGACCCATTTGTGGTAAATTATTTTAATAAATTATAATTATATTGAAATATATAAAAATTTATAATATTCAAGTGGTTCATGATAGAGGGAGGCACCCTTTTAGTGTTTATTGTGGGTGAATGACATGCGTATCACCTCCCATAGGACAAATAATTTTTTATAATGTTTTCATGAAATGGGTGGATTTTATCATTTCTCCAAAATCAATAGTGTATGATGTTTCTAAGTACATTAGGGTTCCAATGACATGGTATGTGCAGTATTAATGAATGTAATTGATTGATGGTTTTTCGGTAAATAATGGTAAGAATCCCATTTCTTTCCGCCCATGAAGGGAGTTGTTTGTTATTACTTGAATAATTATAATAAAATTATTAAAAAACAATTTTTTGTTATTTTTTTATTATTAAGGATTATAAAACTGGATTATAATATTAAATAAATGAGGCACCTTAAGATTATCTAATTGATGGGGTTCCCTTTATGTGATTTTCGGGGTTGAAAAACTTGTGAATTCCCATCAATGCATTAAATAATTCTTTAAATATTTTATTAAAAATAATTAATTCGCAATATTATATAGAGGGGGATTTAAGGGAGCCCCCTTGAAAGGGAGAAGGGGGATAACCTCTTGAACATGAAAAGTATTGGAGAAATCCCATCCCGATTATATTTTAATATGTATAAAAATTATATTTAAAATAATAAATCTTTTATTTTTATATATATCATTAATAAAACATTTTTAGTTGTATCTTCTTAGTACTGTGAAATATTGATGAACTTTTTGCAGCATTATGACCCTCTCATCATGATATATGATTCAATACCCATTTTTTTCATTTAATAATGAAGCATAGTATCACACAATGAGGCACCCTTAATAAGTGATTCGATGAAATGCATTGTTCTTTCAGTGGGAGTCATTGTTTAGCATTTAAATATCCTTTCGTGAAAGATATTAAATGAGGATTTATATTTTATTATAAATTTGTGAATTCCTTCACAATTTCAAATACATATTGATGTGATTCTGTTTTAGAATCTTCTAACCAATAACCTGCCTCTTTCATTCTTTAGGATATTTCCAGATATTGATTCAGGCACATGAGTAGTCCACCATGACAATTTTTACAATAAAAATGTAATTTTGGATTATATTTTTAAAATATGATATTTTACATGATTTGATGTTAGTGGAAAAAATTAGGAACTATTTCCCATTATTATTTGAGTATGATCACTTCGACCACTCTATTTGGGGAATTGTGTGACATCATGTCATGAACATACGATTTTGAGACATCATTTTGATTATATCAGATAGGGTTTGTGAATCCATACGTAAGGTATGGGGAGGAATAATCTACAATATATTTATACCAAGGTTGTTTTTTCAAATAGTCCTGACTAGATTACATGGTTTTCAATCTCTAACAGATAGGGTAAATATTGATTGATATCATGGTGTCCCCCATGTCCTTTGGGTGTGACCCCAATTCATTGTACCAATATTATTATAGTATAATGAGTTATATAAAAATTAAATTTGTTTCTTGTTGGAAGCCTCTTAGTTTAAATTGAGTAAATTTGGTCCATGATAGATTATACTGCACTCTTGGATGAGCGGTAGTAGTGAAAAAATAAATCATGTAGTTGATTTGCATGGGTGACCATTAATATGAAACCTTATACATAAAACTATTCTTTAGATTGATTTCTAAGAAATATTGAGTATTGGAGTTTATTATTTGAATATATAGTTTTCTATTTTTATCATTATGTATTTAAATTAGATTGAAAAACCTATGTATTGATGAGCTGAATACTATTTAAGTTTTATGCTTGGTGATTATGGGATATCATACTAGGAATTAATATAATGAACAATGAAATATATCTTATCAAACATGTAATATATTATAAAAATAATAAAATAATTATGGAGACTACGGAGAACAGGAATCATGTGGCATGGGATATGGGATAAAAGACAAAGGTGTATACTAGTGTTTCATTTGAAAATAGTTGTATCATTATAATGAGGATTGGATTTGATTCCACTTTTATGGAGCGTGTATGTGTACACGTATTTGATTTGATTTTTTTCCTTTTTAATGAAGTATATTAGTTCTTCATGCCCAACTAGAATTAGTAATTTTTTACATTTCATCATTGTATGGTATTCGAGATGTCTATGTACTATTACATAGGCTATGTACTTCTATGTGTGTGATATGGATACTTGGCATTAGTCACTATAAAAATCATATTAGAGGTGGGATTGGGGTATCACACTGATTTTACCATCAACCATGAATTCCTGAGTGGGTCAAGTCATGATAGGGTCGTATCACATATTTTTTGTTATTCGTTTAGTTTTTTGAGATGTACCCATGGTGAGAAATTTATCAGGAACATATGGAAATATTTTCCTAGTGTGTAAAGTGAGGTTCTCAAGCTATGCACCCCAATATTAATGATTCTATCAATGTATCCATTTTATATGACTAAATCACCATTATTGGGTTCTATAGCCTTATAACCACACTTAAAACAAACCCTCAAAATATTATATTATGTCCTCAATGAAATAACGTTAGATATTGATCTTCAAGTCATTTATTCTAGGTGAAAATAATATTTAAATGTTAATAATTTTTTTTTAAATTAATTGAATATAATACAGTAATAATTATTTAATTTATGAGTTTAGGTTATGAGACATGGCCTCTATAATTTTGTATGGTTACCCGATAGAATTGGAATAAATTAGTGCAAGGTATAACGGTTCCACTAAATGGGATTCATTGTGGATTAATTTTGGTGGTCCTTGGGAATTTTAACCTTTCATCGTATGAAATCATTCTTTGTATCATATATTAGTTGGAGGACCACAATAAGTTGGGATACCAAGTTTTGAAAATCATTTTTCTGAATGTGGGCCCTATTGACAAATTGACAAATGATTAAAGGTCCCAAATGGATCCATGTATATATAATAGATATCTTTGTTTATTATGATCCCATCTTGATGATAGTGGGGAATGTGTTCCTCTCCTAACTACGTGACTACATACAGGGTTCAACCCTAGAGATACATGATTTTGGATTAGTTGTTCAAGTAAACATGTATTCCATTAATGGTTAATGAGATTAATTCCATTACATAATATTAATAATCCTTATAGGATGTGGAAGACATGATGAGACCCAAGGGACCCTAGGAGTTCCCTTGTTACTTTAGAAACTATCAAGAAGACAGACTTGGGAAGGGATAGTGATAGAAACATGTATTTTCTTAGAACACCTACTGATGGTGTATTATATATGGGTTATTTAACATGTTGAAGGGAATGGTATTATAGTCAAACCTTATAATGAATTTTCTATAAATTTGATATGGTATGTAATTACCCAATATAATTAGTATTTCTATGTATATTCTTGAACTAACAGGCAGACCTGGGTTCCCCGATAGTCACATGTTTACATGCATGAAACCCTAGTATTCTAGGTGTGTTTATGATTGAATATCATGGTATTAGAGTTGTGAATTGGAATAATGGTTTTCATACTATGATATTTGTGATTCATTTTTGGATTTATTGAGGTGGTACCATGGAATCAACATCATTAGGAGGCTATTACATGTGTATAGAAATTCCATGAATGGTACGACTACCTTTGACTTGTGATATCATTGTAAATTCTTGGGATATGGTATTAAAAAAGTATAACACTTTGAATTTCCAAAATAATATGGATTTTAATGTTAGTATGTTGTTATATATGGTATTATATCACCATTAATTGATATTATAAATCCAATGGGAGACATTTGTACCCCTAGATCAATAAATATGATATACCCTTATGATCAATTGAATCTTATAGGGAATGCAAGACTTATGAGTAGAGTGTATTAGATTCCAAAAATTGTAATTGTGTGATCCATGGAAGGTATTGTCATTTAATTTATTGTCCACCATTGAATAATTAATGTGTAGACATATAGGATTGTAGAGGACCTCACCCACCTTGGAATCAATTTTCATCCATGAAATCTAAAACTATTAGAGTTTAAAGTGGGGTTTAACTGTTAGGGAATGTGGATGAGGTGTTCAAGGTGAAACCCAATGGACCTATAATTTTCATTATGGTTTTATGAGTATGTGATCATCATTGTGTTGAAAGAGGATCACTTATGGTGAAATTCATACTCTAAAAAATAGCAACACATGTCCTTCAAGGTATGGTCAATTGTTCTCATGGACCTCAAGATCCATTCTTATCATTAGAAATATGTCAATATTTTTTTTATACAAACTCTTTTAAATTTGGTTATTGTTAATAATAGTAAATGTGGCTTTATAATAATAATTTAAACATGGATTAAATATATATATTTTGGTTTTTATCTATCTTCCATATTTTATTTACTTATTTCATAAAAAAAATATTTATACCTCTATTTTATTTTATGTATAAGAAAACATTTTCGGATTCCTAATGAGTTAGGTAATCAAACCCTACAAAACATCCATATCATTTGGTACTAGTGTATAGTTTCCACATGTTTAAGGATTAGATGGGAAGAGGATCAGAATTGCATGATTGAGTAGGATAGCAAGGAAGTGTCTGATATATGAAAGTGATGAGTATTGATTATTGTAGTAGGGATTCATGTGTATTTACAATTTAGTATTTAGTAATAATATGTCATTGGATAGGTGGGTGATCACTCATGTATGGATTTTATTCTTATATAATAAATGTTATATTGATTATTCTTTATTGTTTTCATATACATTGAATTTTTCTCTACTCTGAATGATTTTTAGTTATTTTTTAATTATTTCCAATGTTGATATATTGATATATTCAAAGCTTGGTACATCACCAAACCCTCTACAACTTGTTGAGAGACTCTCAAATATAAGGATTCATTCCTGATGTTGTAGGGTGAAGTTTCCCTATTTATTTTCATTGAGTGATATGGGATGCATTGTTACATGTATCTAGAAGCCTTGAAATATTGTAAAATAATAAAGGAGCTTAAATAAGTTTTTGAGAAACCTATACTATTATCATTATTATTATGGAAAAGGAAAATTCTCTATCTTATCTATGGTATTGATGTTTACTTAATAATATAAATTAATTCTTAATCCTATTATCTAGTTTCATTAACATGGGATATATTTTTATGATATTTAGTAATGATGAAAAATTTATGATTATTATTGGGAAAATAATGAATTTTCTGTAGTATTATTTCTTTATTGATTTGGAAGTAAATATATATTATTGTTAGTAACCGTTAAAACATATTTTATGTCATGGTTATATTTATGGGGATAAATTTTGAATAATGAATAATTGAATGACATCTAACTGTTAGGATTAGAATATTCTAGATGTTGATATAATAAAGTTATAATTGACATTGGAAAATTTATTTTCTCCATTATTATAAACTTTTTTATGGATGATATAATCATGATAGTTTTTGGTAGGATTATCTAACTATTTTGACGATGATATTTGTTGACTATTTAGTACCTTTTTAAGCTAGTTGTTAACATATTTTGGGGTTTTATATAGTGTCAACATATAGAGGAATATTAAATATATCAACAGATTAATACCAAATACATTTGAATATTTTTTGAGAGGATTATAAAAGTGAATATTTTATTATAGAATATATATAGATATTAGGGTAATTGATTTAATGAATGATTAATGAGGATGTATTACCGACATGCTATGGTCCATGGAAAAAGGATAGTTATATATTAGAATATATATTTAGAATGATAAACATGTTATGAATACCCTCTAAAACATTTATACGTTTCTATAATTTAAAATGTGTGGGCAAAATTTATTTAACACAGGCACACTGTAATAATAAAAGACAGTAGACCCATAAAATTAATATTATATTTTGTAGTTGGTGTCATATAAATCATTGAAATAATGAAACATCATACTGAAATACCCAAAAATAAATTAAAATTATATGAAATAATAAATCAATATTATATAAAATTATTATAATAACATAAATTTTTTTAAATAATATTTTCCATTGATTAATATTTTTAAAAATATCCATTAAAAGGACCATTAAAAAATTATTGTATTTTTAATAAAAAATTAAAACTGGTCTCATAAAAAAGTTAATTATAATAGTTAGTTTTTATGTTTATTATTAAATATGTCAACATTCAATTATTTAGAAATATAAATAATAAAATATTCAAGAAACCTGAATATTAAGCATTTAATTATTTATACAAATAAAAATATAATGTATTAATTGATTTTTTATTTAATTAGTAATTTTATTAATTTTTTAATTTGAATTTTAAAAAACAATTTTAATTTTAATATTAATTATGTCAATATAATATTAAGACGATGTATTATTTTTAATTTTCACAAAAAAAATATTTTTTGAATAGTGATATAATAAAAATGTCCCAAATAACTTGAATTTTTTGATTTAATATAATTTGGAATCCTTTTCCAATAAAAACATAATTTGGAAATGTAAAATATATCAATAAAAAATGCATTGTTTAACTTATAAATCCTGTATTTTTAGTTTTGTAAACTATAGAAATATATTTACTCACTTAGAGTAATTTAATCTAACAAATTGTATTTGATATTTAAAGTCAAGAAGTTAATTTTTTCTATTTAGTTAACATTATTTTAGGTGTTGATATGTCATTTCTAGTATTACTATTGTTGGCCATGAAATAGGTGAAAAATACATTTTATGGAATTTTTTTCATTATTTTTTGTAATATTAATCAAATAAATTAAATTAATATTTATTAAATATTGAATTTGATATTATTTTTACACATATATTATAACCTGTTTTGTTGGAAATGAGTTTCATATTTCATCCGCAATGAAAAATGGTGAACAAATTATTTTTTCTATAGAAATGTTTTCATATATATTGAATGATGTAATGTTAATGTTCAAATATTTAATATTTGAATTAGACTACATGGATATAATTTTTTTCTATAATATTCTTATTTGGTATAATGATGAAATTATATTATTAATAAAATATTAATTAAATGGTAAAATCATGTAATCAATGTAAAAACAAAAATAGAAAAAATGTTAGAATCATGTGTTAAAAGGAATGAAAATGTTTAAAACACTATCTAAAATTAGTGGTGGGGAATTTATCAAACATATCTCAAATGTCATGACCCATCCTCGGGGACCGTTCCATGACTACCTCAAGCATGACTTCGATAGGCCAGGGGCTAGTGACTAGCCCCAAAGGCGTAAATCCCTAAGCTGGAAGGGCATTGCCTTTATGAAAGTAAAAAAACACAACAGAGTACGCAATAGAAAGTAAACACTAAGTAAAATTGAAATCAAAAGAGTGTGATGGAAAGTAAATGGGCATGTATACAAACCTAACTGAACAACAAGTACAAGTAAAGGGACAAATAGCGGAAAGTAAAGAGCAGCTTCTGGATCATCCTCTGGGGATTCCTACATGAAGGTTAGGTACAGATGGCCACCTCAACACCCACGTATATCAGTCTCCAATGTGTGCCGACTCGTCACATGGTGCACCTCTGGGTACCATCCAGTCGTGGGGCTCTCGGCCTCCGTCAGTGTTGTCTGTCGTCTGCATCTAACAAAACGAGGTGCAGGCATAGCATGTGTATGGGTGAGTATAATGATACTCAGTAGGGACCATGATACCAGTGTGGTCTCACAATATCCACTAAGGATAAGAAAAAGAAGAAAGATATAACTACAAAGTAACAACCAACCCTAATTAGGTATATGCCCAAACATATACCTAAGTAACCAGTCACAATCTGGCTTCAACTCCCAAGTCCAAGCACAACTCAGTCCACATAAGAGGTAAAGTCAAACACATCAATGATAATGATTGAAAGTCAAGACTTAGCTCACATAGGTATAGAACTCACGATGAGGGATAGAGATGATTAAATGTAGCCTCTAAATCATATCCTCTGTCGAACCCATGTAGGATCCTAGAACAAAATTCATTGGTGTAGAACCCACGGAGGATCCTAGTACAAAAGTAATCATTGTCAAACCCATGGAGGATTCGTGTAAACAAGTCATCATTGTCGATCCCACAGAAGATCCTAGTACAGAAGTCATCGCTGTCGAGCCCACGGAGGATCCCATTACCGAAGTCATCGGTGTCAAACCCAGAGAGGATCCCGGTATAGAAGTCATCACTGTCGAACCCACAGAGGATCCCAGTATAGAATTCATTACTGTCGAACCCATGGAGGATCCTAGGACAGAAGTCATCACTGTCGAACCCACAGAGGATCCTAGTATAGAAGTCATTGTTGTCGAACCCACAGAGGA
The DNA here is from genome assembly GCA_963277665.1 of Viscum album. Taxonomy (NCBI): domain Eukaryota; kingdom Viridiplantae; phylum Streptophyta; class Magnoliopsida; order Santalales; family Viscaceae; genus Viscum; species Viscum album. The sequence continues at coordinate 1,830,136,834 of OY728161.1, read as the reverse complement.
TCCCATTACAGTAGTCATCGCAGTTGCAGCCAGCTCTTGGGTTCCCACACACAGCACGCTCAATTCAGGGAGGGTCTTCTCATCAATCCAAGTTTCGATACATCAACTATCATTAAGTCCTATGTTGATGTATCTCGTAGTTCCATCTCATCAATAGGAACACAAAACGTCAATCGGTGCGTCAATCGGACGCCCGGTCTGAGAGTTATTAGCATTTTCCATTCCAGGGGCCCAGTTGGAATTACATTCGTTCCAAAACTGGCCATTTTCCAAAGTTTTCGAAAACAGACTTAGAGTATCAAAAATGGACCGCCTTGTCACAAGGATCCCAGTTCCGCAGACGGCATGTCAATCGTACGCGCGACCTTGAAGATATTCGTGTTTAAGCGAAATGGGACCGATACATTAAGCCCAATGGGTTCGAAGGTCGGCCCGACCCAGTTTGGCAGGTCCAACCTCGATGGCAGTCAGCCCGACCCAGTGGAGAGCGGCCCACCCAGGGACCCATCCTAGTGGGTCCGACCCGGTAGGGGGGGGGGCAGCCCGGTGGGGCGAGGCCCACCTGCGGGCCCAGCCTAGTTCGCGGGCCGGTTCGGCTCTCTCGGCGGTGCCGAGCGGCGCCGTCCCTCCTTGTTTCCCGGTCGGCCGAAGCCGGCTGGTTTTTTCCTGCACAAGCACCCCGCATAGAGAACCGCTGTCTCCCCAATGCGGCGCCAAGCGACACGACGACCTTCAACCCGATCGGCTGGCGGCATGTCGATTCTTCTGTCGAGCGGCCTGCAGAAGTGGGTCGTGGTTCCTCTGCAGTGTGGCTTCAAGAGGTGTCATAGTCCTCTTCTCGGCCAGCTGAATATGGCCGGTTCGTCCAACATGCGGCCCGCGGTTTGAGGGACGTGGTTCCCTCCACGCGACAAATGCGGGTGGAGCCGTTTTCAGTGGGCCGGCCGGTCGGCTGGCCGGTTCATCATCCTGAGCGGCCCACTGTTGCGGGCCGTAGTTTTCCTCCATGCGGCTGGCGTGCAGCCGCTGCTGACGTCGTCGGCTCCGGTCGTCACCACATTTTCCATCACCGCCTCCATCACCAATACAATCAAGAATAAATGGAGGGTCATCGAGCTGTGTTTGTTCAGCCCGCCCCCTCCGCATAAGGCGATAACAAATGTCGAAAGAACGAACAATAACATTCAACAAGAATGAGGGTATAATTTTATTCAATTAAAAATTATGCAAAACTACCTAACTCGATTCAAGGTATGTTATCATAGTCGCGAAAAATGGTGTCGCGGAAGACTGTGTCTCGGGAGAGGGTGTCACGGAAGATGATGTCGTCCCGTCAACGTCGGAAGAAGAGTCATTGTAATTAGTGACATTCCTCATGGGCGGTGTCTTCTCCCTTGAAGCGGAGGAAGTAGAATGTAGAAGAAGACTATCGAGGGCCTTGTGTTCTTCGTTTAAGAGGGAAATTGTTCTTCGTGTTCTTCGTCGGAAGAAGGCCCTCTTTATTCTCCCAGGCTCCACCAAAACAACATGTTCCAACCCAAAAATAATAGTCTAGGTTATTATTTTATCATTAACATTAATTTCAAATTATTTCAAAATGGTGATCCAATTAATTAATTGATCATTAATTGAGAGTTTGTTGGGACATTCATGAGAGGAGGGTGGAATGTGGAGAGTTTAAATTAAAAGAGGAGAGGTGGAGAGTTTAGGAGTGAATGGGGGGTTTCAATAAGTTAAAGGGGGGGAGGGGGTTGAAGGGTTAGATTCACATGTGGGCCCCACAAAATTTTATCCTCCCATGGGAGGTTATGTGGGAGTGGGCCCCAACACCATCCTCCCATTGGTGATAATAACCACCAACAAAATAAAAATGTGTTCTCACACATTTTTATTGAATTTTTAATTATAAACCCTAATTTATAACTTCCTTCCTGTACAAAATGAAACTACGGTAAAGGTCCCCTTATGGGAATACCTACGCTGTGAGTTAATCGGTGTCCTCAGATTTCAATTCAGAGCAGAGGGTCAAAAGATAGAAAATCTCGAACGTACTTTTACTGAAAATACCCAAAAAATAGTTTGGAAAATTATTATCAGTCACACTCAACTCATGTCGATCAAGGTTATGCTATTCCTAGTTGAAAAACGCCCCAGCGAACCCAAAGGTACTCTCATATTTTCAATCCGAGTTACCATTTAGAAGTTATGAATTTCACAATAAAATAATTTTCCCTTAATTATTTTATATGCGGCAAAAAACTAACATTTTCTGGTGGATCACACGAGCCAATGTTAGTATATACATAAATAAAGAATGACCTCATATGTTCAGCGGTGTTCTTTTATTTTTAATCTGAGCTACCATTTGGGAGTTATATGTATTTGAAAAATAAAATAATTTATTTTATTATTTTATTTACAATTATGTCATTTTAGGGATTTCTCACAGGAGGCTCGTAATGAGTTAACTTAAGTTGTGCCTAGGGTAAACCCGCCATTCTGAGCACAACGGTGCCCTCAGATTTTTGATCCATGTAACCATTAAAGAGTTATTCCAATTTTTCAGTAAAACTGCTTTTGCGTGTTAATTTAAGCATAACAAAATATTAGAAAATAATTCTGGGCACACCGTGCCTTAGAATTAGGTCCTGTCAGAAACTACAGACTCATAAAATTATAAAGAATTTAAGAAAAAAATATCCTTGACATTTCCGGGACTTTACATCTCCCCACTATCCAATATTATGGTTATTTAGATCTAGAGAATTAGGAATATTAAAACCATATCATTGGATAATAATTGGTGCTCTGAAGAGTTATTATTCTTTCACATGTAATAGGGTGTCAAATCCTCCCTCCCAATGATCTTTATTAACTATGAAATTTAATTGAAACCAAACTATATTTTCCACTTTTAAAGGTAACTTGAGAGTCCTTACTTCAATGGTTAGAACTTGATATCATATATCCATTAATTATAATAAATTCATCAAGATGGAGCTCATTGTCCCAACATAAATATTACACACTCTATACCAATTCAATGAAATAATAATTCAAAAAACAACCCCAGACATATTAATCGGATGACCGGAATATCATTATTAAATTTATGTGTTGTTAAATTAATGTAAAGATTGTTATTTGTTCTATTTTATCCAAGTATAAATATAACAGAACACCATTCATGTGATATGTGGACTACCACCTCCAAGAAGTAATGTTTTCGATATTTCATATATATATTATTTATTTATCCAATACAATTCAATTTTGGGTCACCAATATAAATTCATCTATGTAATATTATATTATTTTAAAGATTTTATTCATTTCTATAACTATACTCACCCATCGATACATATTTTGGTAATATTTCACGTTGGATAAACCCCCAACTTAAACATTGTCATAAAACAATATCATGGATAACTATTGCAACACAAATAATAAGATTATTATATGTTAATATAAAAATTATGGTAGCATTATGGTTTTTGAATGGTTCTATTATTTATTTTACTTTTATTTAAAATATCCCCTTCAAAAGATAAAATTAAATAAATAAAGAAATAATGATTAAAATTTAACATAAAAAAAGAAAAAAACAAATATCAAAATACAAAACATTGAAAATAAAAATTTCCTATCAAATATAATATATGTGGTAAATTTTCCTAAGAATTTATCTTATAGATAAATATTTGTATGTTATGTGCATGTAACAAACAAATCAATGACCTGGTGGTGATTATTTTTTTAAATTCCCACCACTTTATACAAAATTATTATTATCCTCTCCAAATTACATTTCATATTCATTATTCAATGAAATCGTCATTTTAATGTTTAGCGGGAACTAGAACATTATATGAACAAACTATTTTAATACGGATAAAAAATAGTTTACACTAAATCACAAATAAATTTAAACATGTTGGATCAATGAAACATTTTATAGAACTAATCAACATTTGATTTATTCCAATATGTATCCTATTAAATAATATTACAAAATTTAATCACCAATTTTTCATAGACCTTTTTTTATTTCTCTATATGAATCTGAACACAATTAAATCCATAGAGCATGATTTGATCATGAGATTCAATTAGTGATATGTGGCCATTTTTTATTTTATTTTGTTGAAAAATATTATTCAACTTTTTAAATTTTTTCATATGGGAATCAATATATAAATTATATTTGACAGAATCCCCTTTAAAATCATATACCAAAATGATCTAAATAATAATTTCACATAATTCAATGGGAACATTGATCTGAATTAGCTTACCCATAAAAACCATATTTTCAGGTTTATCTACATTAATAATATCCATGGACTTTATTTTGTAAACATTTAAATCATATGAACTAATTTTTACTCAAATATGTTACTATTACACATATTTTAACACTATATTTCCTTTCCATAAAGGACTCCCATTAATCTATATGTTAATCACCTTACCCATTGACCTTATGGTCTTTGGTGTAATTGGATTGTTGTAATCCTTACATTCCCATGTTGTCATTACTTTGATCACTAGGTTTCCTATATGTAAATTCTACCATGAATGCAATTCTTTCTAAGGGTATCATCAATTTCACTATCTATCCCAAAATAAAAGTATTACTAATTAAATTTATAAATCTGTCACGACCCGTCCTTGGGGCCCGTGCTGTGACTACCCTAAGCCCGCCTTCCATAGGCCAGGGGCTGGCGACTAGCACCAAAGGCGTAAATTCCGATAACTGGGAAGACATTGCCTTTATAAAAGTAAACAAAACACCACAGAGTACATGAGGAAGTAAAACACTAAGTACAAAGAGAAGTTATGAAAGGTAAATGGGCCAGAATACAAACCCAAATGAAAGTACAACTACAAATGAACAAAGTACAATAGCTGGAAGAACGGAAGCGGCTCCTGGGTCATCCTCCTCGGATCCTACCTGAAGGTTAGGTACAGATGGCGCAACTCCTGGATCGTCCACAACGGATCCTACCTAAAGGGTAGGTACAGATATCCTCCACAACGGTCTTACCCGTCAACCTCCTTCGAGTGTCGTCTCGCCGTGAAGTCCACCTCTATATACTGAATCGTCGTGTATACCACCTCCAGGTATTGACTCGTCATGTAGTCCACCTCTAGATACGGTCCAGTCCTCGAACACTCGGCCTCCGTCAGCACTACCCGTTGTCTGCAACCAACACAACGAGGTGCAGGCATAGCCCGTGCATGGGTGAGTATAACGATTCTCAGTAGGTACCCCTAGACCCTAAAGGTCTGAATAAAACCAACATGGATAACCACAAAGAAGATCTCAACAGATAACCTCTACTTAGGTATATTCCAATGCATATACCTAAGTTATCAAGTAACCCATCTCAATCATGAGGAAAACACCAAGATCATGAAATCAATGGATAACCACTACCCAGGTATATGCCCATACATATACCAAAGTTATCAAGTGACCCATCTCAATCATGAGGTAAACACAAAGGTCAAAAGTCTCAACTCAAACCAATATTTTCCTTATCGAAACCGTAACTGCTGAAGAGCTCCGTCTCTGGAGTGTACAGTGGTCCTGTCACGACTCTGAGGTACTGCTCATTAACCTAAGACTGCTGAGGTACTCCTCCTGTCGAGTACCGCAGGTCAGCCACCCAAACACAGTAGTGCTTCCCGCCGGGGTATGCCACCCAAACACAGTAGGGCACACCCCCTAGTAGCCTGCAGAGGTACTCTCTGGACGAGTACCACGGGTCTGCACTATCACACAGGCAGTGCTTCGTCCACCATGGGTCTTCACCTCACAAAGTAGTGCTCTGTCCAAGGTGCTAGTCGACTCACTCCAAGTCGAGTCGGTCAAGCAGTCGTCAGGTCTCAGTCGGCTACACGGTCTCCATACTCCGCACGCTCGTCTCTGTGAGGGTCCGCTCCCTGAGCTACGGGTCAATACTCCAAGTATCTCAAAGTCCAACAAAGAAGTATCTCAAAGGACCGCCTCATCATAGGGGTCTCAACGCAACAGTCGGCGAGTAAATCGGACGCCCGGTCTAAGAGTTATTAGAATTTTCGTCCCAGGGGCCCGGTTGGTTTCGAGTGCGAACCAACCTGGACGTATCTCAACTATACCCCAAAATCTCATAGGGTATACTCAAAGGGAATGTTTCTCCACGTGATCACCAACGCCGCTGACGGTTCGTCAAATGGACGTCCAGTCTGAAATATAACAGTTTTTCCCTTCCAAGGGCCCGGTTGGATTTCGGGTACAATCCAACCCAAACACTATCCAACAGCAACCAAAACTCGGGCGAAGTATGCCAAAAGTTCCGTCTCATCATGGGGAAAGCAATGAGACAAACGGTGCATCAATCGTACACCCAGTCTGTAAGTTATTGGCTTTTTCTTTCTAGGGGCCCAGTTTGTTTCATGAGCGAACCAACCAGACCGCACTCCGACGACATCCGAACCTCAAAAGGAGTAAGCCAAAAGATCTGTCTCACTTAGAGGAATCCATCAAAGTCGACGACACGTCAATCGGACGTCCGGAGCTCAAGATATAAGCATTTCCGCTTCGAGGGCTCGGTTGGTATCGTATCCGAACTAACCCGGCAGAAAACAATGTATTCCGAAACCTTGAGCGTAATATACCAAAAAGACCGTCTCGATCCAAGGGTCGTATCGCCACTAATGGTGCATCGATTGGAGGTCTACAGCTCATGATATGAGCGAAAACCGTGAGGTGTCCAAAAACGGGGGGTTTGGGCCCGCACCGACCTTGCCCAACCCCCCCATGGGTCGGCCCGAATCGGGTCGACCCAACTCGGGTCCGGGTCCGACCCGGCTGGCCCGACCCGGCCCGACCGGTGGGTCGGCTCGGTCAGTTACGGATGAGCAGGGCGGAGCGGGGTGTTGCCCCAGCGTGAAGAACCGCGACCCCGCGGTTGGGGCCGCCCGTGCCAGCGGACGCGGCAGCTGGCCGCGTCCCACCGCCCCCTTCCGGTCTTGTGCGGTCACAGGACCGCGCTCCACCGCCGCGGCTTCAGCCGCGGCGGATTCTTCTAGCGGCGCTCCGGGCGCCACCGCCGCGCTAGCAAGGCACGCCGGCGGGGGCTTCCGTCGACCACCGGACATGCTCCGGTGGTCCGATTCGCCTGCAGTCTACACTAGTGATCATCCCGGGACCCGGCCTTCTCTGCAAAGATCCCAAAACACCTATGCGGATTTGTTTTTTGTTTTCCGGCGTGGCGCGACAGCACCGTGGCTTGTTCAACTTCATCGGCGCGGCGCGACGGCACCACGCTTTTTAGCCCTTCCTCATAATTTTCGCGTGGTGGAACGGCACCGCGCCGCCATTCATGTGCCGCAACAAATTCAACAACAAGGGTGGAAGGAGGGTCGGCCTTGTTCGTGTGGTCTGACCACCTCCCGTTATAATGATAGAATGCAGCCATCTATTAGAAGTCGACGTATGACAAGAAATAATTCAAGTACAAAAAAATCCTCAACATCAATCCGCATGAACGAACGATCCGCGGATCAACCTGGATTTGGTTGGTCCGCGCTCGTCGTTCTTTTGTCAAAAGATAAGAGAAAACCAAATAAATTCCCCTACTTGGATATTTGACATAGAACGTCGGGTGTCGTGGAGAACGGCGTCGCGGGGTCGAACGTAGATTTCGTGGACGTCGGGGTGCGTCCGAGGAGGAAACAGCATCTCCTCACTTGTTGCTATGGAAGAAGAGGATGGAGAACCATGGACGCCGAGTCATTCTACATTGAAGGGAAGGTTTTCTTCATTGAAGAAGAACCGTTTTCGTTGAAGATGAACCATTCTTCGTCGAAGGAAAGTCCTCTTCTTCTTCACACCAAATCTCTACCAAAAACTCTAGGACTTTGCTAAATTTTTCTCACACACCAAATGCTCTAACTCAAAATTTTATCCCATGATATTATTTTTATTCACACCACCATGATTTAAAATTCAAACCAAACCACTTAATTAAACAAATAAAGTGACTCATCTCATTAATTAAGGCATGTTGGCATGAATTAATGGTGGAAGGAAAAGGTGAAGAGTTACACAAAATAAGAGGAGTTAACAAACTTAATGGAAGAGGAGATTAATGGGGAGTTGACACATTAAAAGCAAGGGAGTTTAAGGGGGGGGGTTGTAGAGTTATACATTTAAACACAAGGGGTGTTAAATGGGGGGAAGTTCGTGGGGTTAAAGGGATGGTGAAGGGTTAGGGTTTCATGTGGAAACCACCACCCTTGGTCATACCCTCTCATGGGAAGTTAGATGGGGTGTTTCCCCACCTCCAACTTCTCTATGAATAAATTAACATCCACATAAAATAAATTATAACACTACAGTTTATTTAAGACTTATCGAATCCCCAAAAATTAACCACCTCATGCGACAAAATACAACTGCGCTTAAGGTCCCCTTAAGCAATTATCGGCGATGCGAGTTCATCGGTGCCCTCTGATTTCAATTCCAAGCACCGGTTCAAAAGATAGAAAAACTCGCTCGTCCGTTTACTAAACGTACCGAGCCAAACTTCGGAAAATGATTCTGGGCACACCGGGCCTCAGAATCAGGTGCCGTCAGAAACTGCGTTCTTGTAAAATTCCAAAGAAAATTAAGAAAAAATTTCCTTGAAATTTTCGAGTCTTTACAAAATCCCTTGAGATTCATCTAAATAACATTCACGTACCTCTATTTGTGTTTTTCATTACCCATCTCTAGTGTATTTTCCATTGATATTATTCCTCCTTCATCTAAGAATAGTACGCTTTATTCCATTAATATTATTTATTCACATGACCACTTTAGCATACTGGGAGAAATAATTATTGTGGAAGACTGTGGAAAAATTATATAATGATAGTATATTTCAATGACTCCTCAATAAGACTATATTAGAGGTTTCATAATTTCATTATGATTCTGTAAATTCTATCTAGATATTAGTATTAAAATATATACATCATTCCTAGATGAATATTTAGGTAAAGCCTTTGTTTTCACACTCTAATGTGTTATACCCATCAAAAGGTAATCTACATAAAATGAATCATTATCCTCTCGAAATAATATAAAGATACCAACTATGAAAACCTCTTCAACCCTCAAGGTTGTAACCACCTGACCCAATATGGGACAAAAATAGGTATATAATCAATAGGAAGACACCATGATTCCCTTTATCAACTAAATAATATGTTCTTACACTTTATATATCAATAACATTTTTCTTTTTCCTAAAATCATATTGCAGATGTACTAATTCATAAAAAAGCACAAAATAGTTTCTTGCTTTAATTTAAACATCACCAATTTATATCATAAAGATTTTTATTTGAAAATAATCAAAAAATCCCTACAATGAGTTAGGATAATTATATATCAAAACAAATACATAACACAATGTGGGGGAATGAATTTAGACATACAGTCAAAGAAAAAGAAATTACCTTACATGTTTCTATGAATTTAATGGGTTTGAATAATTTTCAAGGGAGGGAAATTTCTATGAAGCATTCCCAAATATCATTAGTTTTGTTCTCCTTCTATATATGTAATTCAAAATTCCAAATATATAAATTAAAAGTTGATCCAACAATCATCAATATGTACAAGGACTTAGGGAAATGTATTTCATCATTAATAGATAAATGAACAATCATGCTCTATGAAATAATCATATGCAAAATTTTACTATCCTATGATCTACTAGAATTATTCATCAACCCATCAAAGGCCCCGATTAGCATGAATGTCTATGAAAAATGAGTGACTACTATTTTTTTATGGATCAAATAGGCCTCAAAAAATACCTACATGGGGATAGGAAGTTGTTATATATGGTATTAGAGTAAATGAACATTCAAATTAAACAAAATAGAATTAAATATAGGGAGATAATTCAGATGGATTTAATGAAAGAAGGGTAATGAGATAGAGTAAAATGATGGAATCATATTCTTCATCATTCATGGGGGGGTCATCACTATTAGAGATATAAAATCGAATCTACTTGGGAGGTTAACCCTTAAAAGATGGAATCTACTAGACACAAATATTTATTTTCATTATTTCATTATATTCAATGTTTTATTACATTTTTATTCCCTTATAGGGTTTTCAATCTAAAATTTAAAAATAATAATGGATTATTTTCCTCAATATGAACACCATGAGACATGTTTGATATTATGATACATAATTTTTTTATACTGTCTATTCACTTCCATATGTTCATCTAGTAAAAAAATATCATTTATTCCATGATATTAGAATCATTATTTAATTGTTACTATTTGTTGTTCATTTGAATTTTGTGTTAGAATTATCTTAAGGATATTTTTAATCAAATCCCACTATTGATTTTAAATAATTCATCATCAACATAATTTCCCAATTATTGGTTTCCTCTACCCCAAAATTTTATTTATTTGAAAAAGTGTCTTTATCATTGTGGTAAAGCGATATATAAATTCAGATATTTTTTCTTCATAAGAAGTCATTATAAACATTCTATTATTGTTGTGAGTAATTCATATTATCTTTAATAATATTTTTCACTACATTTCAATATATTTCATTCATCTATTGTTATATTTTAAATTTTAAAACATTATTTTGTTTTATATCATATGAAATTCAAATTTCCCTTTTTCTTTATTAAAATTTAATAATTTTTTTCCTTTTGGATGATATGGGATAAAAAAATGGTATTTAAATATATTAAAAATTTATTCTCCATAAATTCTATACCAAATGGTTTATTATCTACCACCATCTTCTCTACACAATATTAATGTAATTTTCAGGACAATATTAATGCAAATTTCATAAAATGTACAATTTTCATATATATATATATATATATATTTATTTACAATCATTTAAAAAACAAAATATCAACCACATATTATGATAGTATATATTTTAATTTTATTTTAATAATTACAAACAAAACTTATATTTAAATTAATTTCAAAGGATGATATTTCCCATCATTTCAATTATTCATTCTAATGTTTCATTATTTATTAAATTAATTTTTTTGAAAAAATTTATGTTTTATATAAACATATATATTTTAGAATAATCATTTTATTATTCATTTCATAAAAAATATATTATTATTATAATATATTTCTTCATCAATTCTTCTAAAATTTTATTTATGATTTAATATATAAGAATTGATAAATATATATAGGAAAAAACCCAAAATAACAATTTTAGTTCATATCATTCATCTATGTATGCCTATAATAATTCATTAAATTCACTACCACATTGTATATCTTATTTTTAATTCCATTGGATGAATGGTGTTCACCACATTTACATACATTGTTTGATTTGGTAATTTGTTATCTTCTATATATTCTATTGTTTGATACTGTGTAAATACCACACACTCCATTATATGGATTGAATTTTATTTCTAAATAATGTAATATTATTTTTTTGGATACCAATTTATGTTCCATGAGAATATCATGTTATGATTATTGATGTAATTTTGAATATTTTTGTTGTGTTATTTAATTTGGATAGGTTGTCGACCCAATATTTATTACATGGATTATTTATGAATTTCATATGATTTATTTTATTTGGAATATAAATGTATGGTTGATGAGGGGTGTTTCTTATATCACCCTAGAACGGATTAATATATGATTATATCTAAATATATATCTATCTATATAAATAATGAGTTCATTCACATTATATTTAGTATAATTGGATTCCTCACATTCTCATGAATAGACCAATGAGTGTTTTCAAAAAGGGATGAACATAATTTGTATTCTCAAAATATATTTTCCATTATTTTGATTTTTCCATATAATGAAGATATTTTCCGTGATATAATATCATTTTCAATTTTTTTCAATGTTAGTCTCTGATTGTTTATGATTCTAGTAATATGTTTCACACACATTTGATTCAATTAAAATATTATGAAATGATCTATTCCTTGAATTATTCATTTGATCTATAAATTTTTGGATATTATATTATTTATGACATTATTTAAACACAATTTCTTATCATATATACACTTATGATAAATTAAAATTATCACTTTTATTTAATCTTACTATGATTTTGAGTTCACCTTTATTTGGATTCCTTCTCCCTAGATTTTGAATAAAAATAACATGCATGATATTTAAATAATTTTGTCATATATGGATAATATTAGAGATATTATGATAATTTCTTATATTTTTAATTAATTTCATGTATATTAGAAAAATATTATTTTGTTTTAAAAGACATGGGTGTTGTTAATTATTTTTTTTACATTATTATCGTAAACTTTAATCCTAAAATATATTCAAAATATATTATGATTTATTATTTTATTAACTTCGTTTTATCTGATTTTGACATCCTTATATTTTCATTGTATGGATATTGAAAATTTTATTGAATATTTTTCAATTGAATGACTGTGATGGAATGAGCTTCTAAATCCAATTGAGACATAGTGATTACACAATAGAAATTTAAAAATTTTCTATCAAAATTTTATATTTTTTCTAAAATGTATTAATATATCATTAATATATTCCATGATTGGAAATCTATGAATATGGTTTGTTCTAGAAGGTAGGGATTACCTTAGCTGTGAGATAATTTTTTTAGTGTTATATATTCTCTGGATAGTGGGCATTGGAGGGTTAATTTAATAAATAAATAAATTTATTTATTTATTAACTATTTAATAAACATAATGATAACAAGTTTCTATAAATAAATGATTATAATGTGTTTATAGGGTTTGATTCATACCCCTAAAATAATTTTATGATATACACATCATCCTTGGAAGATGGATATAGGGTATCCACGATAAACAGATCAAGGTAGAACAAAATTCTGATAAAAATTAGTAAACTATTCTTCTCCTCACTAGATGATGCATTCATCTTTATCTAATGGACCATAATCAATAAATAGAATATTCATTATGGTTTTATCACCATTTAATGAATGATATAAACATGAATTAATCCTTTTCAAAATTAACTAATAGATTGTTCACCATTTGGTTATCTAACATTTGATTAATATACATTGATATATAAATTTTAGTTAAATTACTTGATGGTTCTTGATACTATTTTATTTAAATATTGTGGGATTCTAATTATGGTGTCAAAATGAAAAAGGCATTTAATTGACTCTAAATTTGTGGCCTGGGACATTATACCGGAATTCATGGAATTTAACATTAGTTATATATTAACATTAGATTAAATGATATATAAGAGTACAATTATTTGTGTGTTGATTCATAGGTATAACAGATCATAACCGAGAGTTCATATTTTTTAAGAGATGTGATAAAAATTTAGAAGTGGAGACATAAAGCTATATTTTGATACAGTGTGAGGGGTGTACGAGCAAGTTTTAGTAGATCTTTTTAGTTGTGAAAAATATTATCTTTATGGTAAAATGGCGGATGGAAAACAACTACTAAAATTTATTGTGTTAAAAGATGGATATTAGATATTTTTTCATGAATACTAGGATGTTTGGTTTCTATAGAGGGAAGTGATAATTTTTTTATAAGAAATGGTCAGAATATGATTTATCTCCTGATGTGGAGATTGGAGTGTGTTAAATTTATTTGTAATAATAATTAACTATAAAAAACACATTTAAGTTAAATTATTATTATTAATGATTATAATATAGAAAATTACATCCATGAATAATGATCACAGGGGTTTGTGATTAACATAGGAACCCTTCAGTGACATTATGTGGGTGAGAGGTATGTCAGTCCCCTAACATGTGTTGAATAATTTATTGTGATATTTTTTATAAATGGATGGATGTTATACCTTCACTTAAATCACTGATATCTAATGATGGTGAAAACATTAGGGTTTTCATGACATGTCATGTAAAATTGTAATGAATTGAATTGATTGGAGGTTTTCCTAGAAAGGAACAGCTGGAATCCTATTTTTATCCAACTATGTTGGGAGTTGTGTGTTATTATTTATACCATTATAATTAATTTATTAAATAATAATTTTTTCATTTTATTATTATTAAGCATCATAAAACTGGAAACAATAATTAAATAAATGCTGAACCCGTGCATTTTCCAATTGAGGGAGTTCCCCTGTTAGCGATTTCAAGGGGTGAGAGGAATGTGTAATGACTTCCATGATTTGTAAAATAGTATAATTATTTTATTCATAACAATTATTTTTTAACCTTAATGAAAGGGGGAGTTAGGGGTGCCACCATTTAAAAGAGAAAGGGGAAAACCTCGTGTACATGAAATAGATTGGAGAAATACCACCCCCTATATCTTTATATATTATTACTATTATTATTATTTTTATACCAATAATGATATTATTTTCATTATTATTACTAAAAATCCCAATTTTTTTTACTTTTCTTTATATGGTGTTATATTGACAAAACTTATGCGGCATCATAACCATAACATTAAGATAGATGATTCAATGCCAATGTTCTATATTTAATTCTTAATCATGAATTATTCCCATGAGGAAACCATCATAAGTGATATGATTAAATGAATTTTTCATTCACCGAACATCGTTTTTGAGAATTTAAATAGCCTATACCAAGTTCTATTTTACGAGGATTTAAATTGTATGATCTATTTTGACATTGATGTAAACTTTCAATGTCATATTTAAGGATTTATTTTATAGAATCATCTGACTTATGACCTTATACTTTTGTTCAGTTACATTTTACCAAACATGGAATTGGGCACATGAGTAGCCAACATTGATCTGTTTAACAAGATAAATTTAATGGTTGACTCTATTTTTTACATCATATATTTAACACTATGTGGTATTATTAGAAAACAAATACATGGGTTTTTACACAGTATTAGATGAGTATGATCACTTCAACCACTCTAATGGGGTTATTGTGTGGAATCATGTCCAAAACATATGAATTTTATCCATCATTGGTATTAGAATCTAATAGAGATTTAGAATCCATTTATAAGGGATGGGGAGGAATAATCTACCATATATTTTCCCGAAATAAGTTTGTTTGAATAGTCATGACCATCATACATGGGTTTTGATCTCCAATTGAGTGATTTAATCCATTTTGATCTCATGGTATCCCCCATGATCCTTGGGTGCACCGTCCTTTATTAAAATTAATTTTATTACATTCTTATGAGTTATAGTCCAATTATGATTATATCTAAAAGAAATATTCATAGTATCAACTGAGTTTTTAGGGCAAGGATATATGATAAGGACCTCATGTATTAGCATCACCAGGGAAAATATAATATGTGCAGTTGATTATATTAGTTGATAATTACCTCAAATACTTCAGGAAAATCCCAGGTAATGACTGATTGTTATGATCATGAGACATTATGTCTATTATTTCTATATTTAGTTTATTATATATTATCATTATGTCTCTTATCCTGATCCAGAGACGTGTGTATTGATGAGGTGACAACTATTGATGTTATATGTTTGGTGATTTTGGGCTGGCATTCTGGGTATTATTATAATGAACAATGTAAGACATATTACCACTGATGGAATCCCTTATAGAGTTGAAAAAGATTCATTTGGAGTCCATGGAGTATTTGGATAAGGTGTCACGTAGTATGGGATAGAATGACCATGGTTCATACTTGGGAATCATTTGAAAATAGTCTCACACTTTTGAGAAGTTATGTTTTTATTTCCATTGTTGGTGAACATGTATATGGACCCTCATATGATATGATTAACTTCTTTGATAGTTTATCTGAGATTGATTTTATGCATGCCTTACTAGAATCAGTTGTTTTTATATTTCATCATTTTATGGTCTTTGAGATGTTATTGAACAATTACTTTTGCTAAATACTCCAATGTGTGTGATAAAACTACATGAAATTAGTATATATCCCCTTTCATATTGGAGTTGGGATTGGGGTGTCACAATCATCATACCATTTATCTAGCAATCCCTAGTCGGTCATGTTGTGATAAAGTTGTGTCATTTATTTTTTATCTTCATGTCATTTTTTGGAGATGGTCCCTTGTTGAAAAATTTATAGGTAACATAAAAACATATTTTAAGAGTGTATTAGGTGTGGTTCTAATGCAATGTAACCTAGTATAAGTGATTATATCAGCGTATCCATTTTATATGACACTAAATTTCTGTCTGTTAACTTGAAATAATAAGGCATTAGTTTTTGGGGAGACATGGTACATATATAATAAAGGATTGAGTTATTTTACTTTACTATATAATTAATCTCCAAAGATATTCTTATCTTGTGAGATTGATACCCAGGTAGTTCCGGATGATATCATTTGTAGTGGGATAAATTTAAATTATCTATTGAATAGTATATTCGTTGGTGTAGTATAATTTACAATAATTCTCTTCATGCATGATGGGAGGATTATGTGAACAACCTCCCTAAGGATCTTCCATGCTTACAACCCCAAATTAGTTTTTTTCTATATAGTCCTTCATAAATGGATGAAATGATAATATTTCATTCATTTCATATGACCACATAATGATATTTGAACCAAATGTGTTTTTGTAATATCTAATGTGGTATAGAATTGTAATATCATGTATGTTTTATAGAGTAGCATAATTTTATTTCCATTAGTGGTGGATGCGAGTTTATGTATATGTGTGGACTATGTTCACCTAAACTAGGTAATCATTTGGGAGGACTATTATCCAAAATTGATTGACAAAGGACTCAACTAGTTGTTTGGGGATTTTTTGTTCTTAGAATTTATCATCATAATATTGACTACCAACTATAGTTTTTATAGGATGATATATAGTGGACAATATTCTAAATACACTACAATTTCTTTGTGTTTATTTATATACCCATAAATGTGTTGAAAACCCAATTACCATTTGTGAAACTTATGAATTAGATCCTCAAATATTTTTGGATTAGATCATTTTTATATTATTTGGATAAATCCATGTGTAAGTAGTTTCCATGGTGGTGCACACAATACACACGAGGATTATTTGGAACATGCTCTGAGAGAACCAAAATTATAGTATGGTCATGATGTATCAATTCATGATTACAGATTTCCACTTCTCGATATATGTCTCCTGATTCATGGGGATAAATGTGGGCCAAGAAATGATTGATGGTGTACTAGCTTAGGAACTACCTGAGAGTGTGGTGGTGGTAGAAATTGTTCATAAGGAGGTTTCCATTATCGACTACTAGATGAGTTTTGGGAGTACATAGAACCATTGATGTTATCCTTCATATATGGGGAAACATAGTTTACCTCCTTTAGATGTTTTTACCCCAGTTCTTTTACAGTGTGTTATATAGTCTAAGATTTGAAATTTCAATTATTATATAATGAGATAATATATATCAAATGGTAATTTTCCCATTGGGAATTTTAATTTTGGCTATGAAAAAATCATTCATATTATGATGATGGGGCATGTCACCTGGTAATTAGTGGTATTGAGGATTTTTACATCACATAAATGTACAACAAGAGGAGATGAGGGTTTATAGATATCCTTTGGAAAAATGGTTGGTGTCTCATGAAGATATATCTTGTTTTAGTGTTTGACTACTAATTTCTCATCCATTATTAGTTGAAGATCGATAGTTCATATTAGATAGTTGGGGACACTATTGTTTGTATATTATTTCATCGATTCACGTAATTCCCATGAAGATTTTTTAAAACCTAATGATCAATACATGCAATAACTATAGAGATAATTTCAGAGGATTTGGGACTCAATTTTGTTTGAGTATGGTTATTCTACCCATGATTAGATGGACATTTGATTTGAACTACTTATGTTCAATTGAAAATTCTTTATCATTCTACCTTTTACTATCTCCATGCCTGTTATATTCACATTCCATCAAGGGAGATTTTGTGTCAATACCATTAGGAGAAAACCATAAGTGTCTCACTATTTGAGGCCATGTACAGAGATGTTATAGGATACTATGGTACTGGATAGATCTGGTGAGAGATAGTTCATGAGTTCATATTTTTTGTTCTAGTTACATTTTTATGGTATATTTAATCTAGCGGAGGATGAGTAAATTTCAGAGCCTTTTTGAGTCCTTTGTTAACCCATAATTGAAGGCATTAGAGCACTAATAAAGATAATATATCTCGAGTGATCTCACTACATCAAGACATGAAAATATTTGGATAATGAAGTAGGATATATTTATGGTTATTAGGTGTTTTTTCCAATTAATGCATTGGGATAGTTATGTGGTATACATTTATACATTGAGATGGTAGTGGATCTGGGTTCATGGTGTTTTCCATGAGTTACAGTCAAGGATTCATCTAAAAATCTCATTATATGAAGTTGACTAGGGTGAGATGCGTATTGTGGGTGGATTTACAATTATTTGGAGTTCCAAAATCCTTGTAGTGTTCCATTACTTACAAAAGAATACACTTAATGGGAATATAATTCCCCTTAGTGTGTTTTTTTAATTGTATTGGAATCTTTAGGAGATCTGGTGGGAGTGAAATGCATATTTTACAGCTCATCATCTCCCATTATGTATAGAATATTATATTTTTTAATGAAAATATGTACGTTTGAAAGACTTTAATATCCATTTTTTTAAATGATGGTCTACAAATTATTTTTTTGATTTTTTTTATCTATCTATTGAGTTAACGTGGGATTATATAACATTATTTTTCTCAGTGATGATATAATAATGATATTAAATATATTTAAATCATTAGAGTGTAGATATAGTAATGAAGAAAACTCTAGTACAAAGTTTCATGCATAGGAATAAGATACCATGGCTTATTTTGGAATTTATGTTTTACCCAAGTTGTTTCATTTGGTTGGTCAACATCATAAATTTTTTGTAAGGAATTAAATGGTTGGCACATTTAATAAGTTCATTAAGAAATTTAAAATATTTAATAATGATACCATACCAAAATAATCATAATTAAATACAGAATTATGTTTTATTGATAGTTGTAGTTCCATATCACCACACATTATTTAAATAAATGAAAAAATATTTTAATAATAGTAATTAATGATTTATTTTAATGGTAGATGGATTTGGAGGTTCCACCATTCAATGGAGAATGGGGGAACATCCATTATGGGCATTGGATTGATGAAATCCCTTCCCATGTATATTTTTATATTCAATAATATTAATATTTTTTTTATTTTTTTATAATTAATATTAATATTAATCCATGATTCAGATGTATCTAATTCATATTGTTTTCAATAGATAAACCATCAATAGATTATTATACCAAATATCGAGATATGTAAAGACCTGTAAATTATGTGTAATTTTTTTAATTAAATAAGAATTTTACGAGTCCGTCAAAATTGACGGCACGTGATTCTGAGGCCAGGTGTGCCCAGAATTAATTTCTGAACCATTATTTTGGTATGTTTAGTAAACATACATTTGTGTTTTCATAACTTTTGAACCAGTCATTTGAATTGAAATCTGAGGGCACCGTTAAACTCACAGTGCCGATATTCACTTAAGGAGACTTTCACCTCGACAATAGTTGGTCAAGAGTGAAAGATAATTTTTGGTTTTTTCGTGAAAGAAAAAAATAAAAAAATTGTTGTGTAAAATTTTATTATATTTTCTTTAGGATATACCATGTGGATGTTGAGAGGTAGGGACCACCTGAACTAAAACCTCCCCTAGAGGTTATGGAGGAGTGGACCACCAAACCTAAAACCTCTAATGAGAGGTTATTGTGGTGGGGACCACCCGAGATTAAACTCCATTGAACCTCCCACTAAAATGTGGAGAAATATCTTGATCATACCCAAGTTTAATTATTACACACCCCTTAATTAATTATACCAACCACTATGTAATTATGTAATAAAATTTGGAATTATTCCGACAATTAAAATTGATGAAACATATCATATGTCGGATAATTTTTAATTTTGAGGATTTGGGGAGAGGTGAAATATTGGGAGAATTACATTTCTCCAACAAAGAATCCATCTAAAAGAATTCTTCGAAAATAAATGAATATGATGAAGATTGAGACCGACATTGAAGCGTGGTTTTGGAAGCAACGATCATTGGAACTCTCTTTGCCTTCTTCGACTTCTTTCTCACACAAAAGTCATCGAACAATCTAAGGTAAGTGTTTAGTTCCCATGTTCTTCCCTTTTAATTTTTCATTTACAGGGTTGGGAATAGTGATTGATGGAGGTTGTGGGGATTGATGTTATTAAATATATTCCATACACGTTCATGATTAAAAAATGGTGAACCTCTTTCTATCTCTCTAACGCGGGGGGGGGGGTGGAAAAAACATGGCCTGACCCCTCCGCTGTTCTTCCTTATTGTCTTCGTCACAATGGAAGAAGGTGGATTACACCACAACGTCGAACGAAGAGAGATGCCAGCTAATCCAGTCTCCAGAGAAGGCATGGTGCCCCACAGTCCTGTGGCTCCCCCATATTCTACCTCCGCACCCTGTAGCCGAGCTACTGCTACCGTATGCGGCCCCGTCGCACCTCCTGCAACC
Organism: Viscum album; assembly: GCA_963277665.1. Lineage (NCBI taxonomy): Eukaryota > Viridiplantae > Streptophyta > Magnoliopsida > Santalales > Viscaceae > Viscum > Viscum album. The sequence continues at coordinate 1,830,116,209 of OY728161.1, read as the reverse complement.
CCATTGCGCTGCATGTGGCCTTGCTAAGATATCTCCCGGCCTCAGCCCACCCGACGCAGCTGCCCCAAATGATCCGTCCCGCAGAATCCACCCTCTCGGCCGAGCAGCCCCAGGCCAGACCGAGCCGCCTGCGTCCTCACGGCACCCCCCACGGCCGAGCCTCCATCCGCAGCCGACCCGACCAGCGGCTTCTGCCGCCCCACAGAAACTGCGGCCTTCGCAGACCCTTGCGACACTCGTGCCTTGGTGAACCGCCCAAAGGGCTGGGCCGCCACTGGAAACTGCGGCCTTCACAGCCCCTCATGGCCCTCGCTGGCTGTCAGAATGCCTAGTGGGCCGGGCCGCCCTGCAGGATGGGCCGCACCATGAGCCAGGTCGACCCAAAACGGGTCGCCTCAGCTAGGTCTGGGTCAGGTCGGACTGGAACCAGACCAGATACGAACCTTTATTTTATTTGGACCATAACATTTTCACACATGGTTCATTTGATGAACCATCAGTGGCGCCAGAAACCATAGAGTGAGACGGTCCCTTTGGTATACCCCACTGGAGTTTTGGATAAATTTGGGGGACGGTCGGGTTGGATCGAGCATGAATCCAACCTGGACCTTGAGACAATAAGGCTAATAAGTCACAAACCAGAGGTCCAAATGAAGAGAAGTATTTTGGGTTGAGACCCCAAGGACATGGCGGTCCTTTGGAATACTTCTTAAAGGTAATTATTAGCAGTTTTAGTATCAAATAGTGAGTTTTGGAGTGGATCCTCCTAGAGAAGAAAAGGCTTAGTGCAAGAACCCAGTAGCTGGCTATGATGTGAAGATGTACTAGGATCATGTGTGGGTAAACGATGTAATGGAGATGTACTAGGATCCTATGTGGGTTTGACAAGGTACTAGAGATGTACTTGGATCCTGTTTTTGTATGACGAATTACTTGAGTTGTACTAGGATCTCGTGTGTGTTTGACGATGTACCAAGCGATCCTGTGTGGGACAACACCTAGCGATCATGTGTGGGTCATCTCCTAGCGATCCTGTGTGGGTCATCTCCTTGCGATCCTGTGTGGGTCAGCACCTAGCGATCCTATGTGGGTTACCTCCTATCCATCCTGTGTTGGTCAGCACCATGTAATCCTGTGTGTGTCAGCTCCTAGCAATCATGTGTGGGTTACCTTCTTTATAGATTAAAATGATTTAGTAGTTATATCTAATCATATCTACTACTGTACTTAAGATATATCTGGTGTGATGTGAGTTCATACATTTGTGTTGCTTTCGGTTGTGGTAATATATTAGCGGTATTATTTGATGTGGCATACCTATTTGTTACTTGACTTTGTGGGTTTCCTTCCTTTGTGGAATTGTTGAGCTTTGGTCTTTTGGGTTGGACCCTGTGTTTCCTCATGATTGAGATGTGTATAAATGATAACTTAGGTATATGTATGAGAATATACCTAAGTAGGGTTGACAGTTGACTTAATGGTTTGAGGTTTATCCATTTCGGATTTTGTGAGACCTTGATGGTCTTGGGGTCCCTAATGAGATTCGTTATACTCACCCCTCCACGGGCTATGCCTGCACCATGTTGTGTTTGGTGCAGAAGTCGGACATCGTTGATCGAGACTAAGGGTACCAGGAATAGATGGTTCATAGTGGAGGACCATATGACGAGTCATTACATGGAGTATATGGATGGACATGGAGTGCCGAGGAGGAGATCTATACCTACCCTTTAGGTAGGAACCTCGGAGGATGAACCGACCGTTGTCTTCCTTTTTTCTCCAGTTTTCTTGTACTTTCAGTTTCTTGTACTTTCTAGTTGGGCTTGTATTCCGGCCCCTATTACATACTGTACAAACTATGTTTACTATTCAGTTTACCTGTGTTCGTATCTTTCTATGTTCTTGGATGTGTGTGTTTCCAGATTATAAAGGTAATGACTTCCCAAATTTTGAGATTACTCCTTTTGGTGCTAGTCGGTATCCCTTGGCCTATGGAAGGCGGGCTTGGGGTAGTCACAGCATGGGCCCCATGAGACGAGTAGTGAAAAATTGGTATCAGAGGGAGGTTATACCATAGAACATAGGACTCTGATCTTTTTAATGGAAATAGTGTTTAGTGTAGTGAGTGTGGTTATCAGTTTAGGGAATCCAGTGTTGGTGCGACGGTAGACGAATCCATACACCAGGACCATGAATTCGGATTCCTGGCTCAATGCATGAAAACACTGATTATGTGTGTCTTTTCAAGAGTCTTATTTGTTAACTCATTGATTCATCTCACCAAGTATAACATATTTACTATGGAACACCTATTTCATTTCAGGATGCCTCCACGCAGACTTCCAGCTAGGGTTCCGAGAGTAGCACACACTGATAGCCCACCGAGCGACAAGGCCTCAGTGAAAGGCCCTCTTCTAGTGGAGGCACCACGAGTACCATTACCCATTGGTCCATCGATACCACCATCCCCAGCAATAGAGGGTGCACGCTACCTGAGAATGTTGCACAATTTCTAGGGCCAGAGGCCTCCCAGCTTCAAGGGAGAGATGGACCCATAAGCAACTGAGGATTGGTTTGAGGCAGTATTGTTTGTCTTCTGACTGGTAGGGACACCTGCTAAACTCATGGTAATCCTTGTCTCCAGCCTTCTACAGGTTGTAGCAGGCAGATGGTGGAGCCTGATGCTCCAGGTACACGACGTGGCGACACTTCTATGGGCAGTCATCGAGAGCCTATTTTGGGCAGTGTTTGTTTCATCAACACTTCGTGCTGTGTGCATATAAAAGCTACTTAATTTTCAATATGGCATCATGACTGTGGCACAGTAATCAGATAGGTTCACTGACCTCTCACGTTACTCCACTGATATGGTGTGGGACCCATTCTTCAGGGCTCAGACCTTCGAGAAGGGCTCATGCGATAGATCAGGGCTTCGATGATCTCACTCAGCATCCCAACGCTGGTTGGAGTGTTAGAGAGAGCCATCTTAGTAGAGAATTTTCTTGCTGAGAAGTCACCGACAGCGAGACCCACCACCAGGCATCATGTAGTAAAGTCTTCAACAGCTGGTAGAAGACAAATGAAGCAGATTTCCAAGAGAACTAGACCTACAGGTGGAAGACCCCAAGATTAAGGGTCGGTTGTGCGAGGCACACATGACAGAGCCAGTCATACCGGGAGCAGATAATGTTACACATGCGACGGGCAGGTCCACATGGATCGTGACTGTCTGACCCATCGTACGGATGATCAGAAGACAGTCGAAGGACTACCCACGCAGAGACAGATGTTCGGCGTAGAAGGTCCATAGGGAGTAGGTAGATGTGGTAGAGGTGATGGCTGGGTAGCTAGTGATGGTCAAGGATTCGATATGTTAACGGCACCACCACTATGAGTTCCACCCCGACCGCAGGGAGTAGGTGGACAGTGGAGAACTCAGCTCTAGGTAGCTGAGGCCTATGATCATGGCGTTGTAGAGATGATATGAGGTATAATCTGTGTTTATTCCACACTATCTCTAGTACTTATAGACACCTGTTCTTGTCATTCTTTTATTTCCATTGCCCTCATTCAGAGATCAGAGATTCCGATGGAGCCATTGGCTCGATTTTGATGGCTAGAGACACCTACGGGAGAATATTAGAAAATTATACTCTGGTTCCAGCAGTGTGAGCTTACTCTAGGAGGCGATATCTTGGGCTAGGACCACCTAGTAGGAGCGTCGAGGCCATACAACGTCATCTTGGGTATGGCCTGGTTATATACAGTCCATTATCAGATTGAATATATTATCCCGAAAGTGTGGTGTGTCCACACGTATGGGATCAGGTTTACCTTCACTGGTGATAATGGAACCGTTGCAGTGCAGTATGGACTTACCTGTAAGAGGGTGCTGCCAATTACACATCAGTTGGCTAGCCTTACCCTCAGTGCGGTTGATGTAGAGAGTTCAACTTATCATGTTGTGGTGGACCAGTGTGAGGATGTTTTTCATGATGATGTTCTTGGTCTACCAACTCATAAAGAGGTGGACTTTTACATTGAATTGTACCCCAGGGAGATAACGATATCTACACCAGCATATCGGATGGCTCCGGTGGAGCTTCGTGAACTGCAGTTACAGCTAGAGGACTTGAAGGGGAAGTGATTTATTCGGACTAGTGTTTCACCTGGGACATCCCCAATTTTTTTCACCAAGAAGGTGGATGGGCGATTGAGGCATTGTGTGGACTATCGACATTTGAATCAGGTGACCGTGAAGAACAATTATTCACATACGAGGATTTACGATATCTTTGATCAGGAGAAGGGGGAACAGTGGTTCTCAAATATAGACCTCATATCATGCTATCAACAGCTCAGAGTACAAAACGAGGATGTGTAGAAGACAAATTTATATTGTCGGTACAACCATTATGAGTTCTTGTTTATGGAATTGGGTGTACCCAATGCCTCAGGAGTGTTCATGGGACTCATGAATCAGATCTTTCATCCATACCTTGATTGCTTTGTAGTAGTCTTCATCGATGAAATTCTGATCGACTAGGCTACTGAGGAGGAGCATGCCTATCATTTGCAGGTAGTTTTGGACACACTCCGAGAGCACAAGATTTATGGTATGCTCTCGGAGTTCCAGTTCCAGATCCAAGAGGTTCACCTTTTAGGACATGTCATATTGGAGGTTGTAGTTGGAGTGGATCCATTGAATATTGAGGAAGTAATTTCTTGGGAGCCACCCAGGAGTGTGTTGGAGGTACAATTCTTTCTGAGTTTTGCTGGATACTAACAATGATTTTTAACAGATTTCCCTAGAGTTGCAGCACCACAATTATCCTTGACAAAGAAGAGGAAACCCATTGTGTGGTCCAAGAGATGCCAACAGTGTTCTCCGGAGCTGATACAGAGGTTGAATAGTGCACCAATATTGAGGCAACCAGAAGAGGGAATAGTTTACATAGTCAACTGCGATGCATCAGGGACCATACTCGGATGTGTCCTGATGCAGGAGTGAGCAGGGATCACATATGGTTATTGATAGCTGAGACATCATGAGAAAAACTATGCTACACATGGCCTGGAGTTAACAACAATGGTCTTTGCCTTGAATATGTGGAAGCACTATATGATGGGAAAAAAATTTATAGTCTACTCAGATTACAAGATTCTTGGATATATATTCTCTAAGAAGGACCTGAACCATTGTCAGTGGCATTGGATTTAGTTCCTCCAAGAATATGTCTTCAATATAGTCAATACTATTGGGAAGTGGAACGTTATAGCGGATTCACTCAGCAATAGGAAAGGAATAGAGCTGGTATGCAAGGCAACAGAGTAGATGGCCTCTTTATAGATATCCTTTGTGGATCGGGATGGAGCATCTTTTATTCAGTCTCTTACATTCACTTCCCCACTGCTTCATCGATTCAGGGAGGCACAACGTGGGGATGCTAACTACGTGGCTCGACATGCTTAGATATACACAGGGTAGGAACCAGATGGATTTTCTGAAGGTAGGGACCATGTCATCCTCTTTAGAGGACGTACCATGGTACCACTGTCACTTCATGAGGATGTTTTGAGGATGTTCCACACATCCCCTCTAGCGGTACATCAAGGAGTGGCAAAGATGTACCAGGATCTCGGACAACAGCACTGGTGGCCAGGAATGAGGAAATAAGTAGAAGAGTTTGTCTCTTGTTGCCTCACATGTCAGCAAGTGAAGAAAGAGCATTAGGTACCACCAGACTTGGTTCTGCCTTTAGAGGTCCCAGAGTGGAAGTGGGATGGGATTTACATGGACTTTTTGACATGACTTCCACGTACATCCACGAGACGTGATTCTATCTGGGTGATCATCGATCGGCTCACCATGTCGGTCCACATTCTACAAATCAGAGAACATGGGTCAGTAGAGAGCATGGGACGCCTCTATGTGCAGGAGATTGTAAAATATCATGGAGTACCCTATATGATTGTCTCCGATCATGATTCATGTTTTACATTCCGGCAATGGAAGGGGTTGCAGGAGGATTTCAGGACGTAGGTTCATTTGAGCACCTCTTTCCTTCCTCAGATGGATGGCCCAACTGAGTGGACCATTTAGACCCTTGAGGATAGGTTGAGTTGTTGTTTCCTTGACTACAGCCACATCAGGGAGGATCCCTTTCCTTTGGTGGAGTTTGTATACAAAAATAGTTATAACTCCACCATTGGGATGGCACCTTTTGACGCATTGTACGGGGGACCTTGCAGATCACCTTTGTGGTGGACTGACCCAAGGGAGTCAGCACTAGTGGGACCAGATAAAGTATAGGCTTCCACAGATAAGGTGTAGATCATCCAAAAGCAGATGGAGAATGCACATAGCAGGCAATTATCTTATGCCTATAGGATACAGAAACCTATTGAGTTCGTGGATCGTGACCATGTCTTTCTACGAGTCTCACCCCGACGAGGGTTGTGGAGATTTGGATGAGGCAACATGTTATCTCTGAGATTCATCAGACCTTTTTTGGTCCTCATCAAAGTTGGTGAGGTGGCATACCGCTTAGCTCTTCCACCTTAGTTGGACAGGGTTCATGACTTCTTCCATGTATCCCAACTGAGAAGATATGTGCATGACCCTTCTGACATCATCGATCATAGAGAGGTGGATGTCGACGATGGGGTGAATTTTATAAAGATTCCAATGGAGATTGTGGATTGACAGGATCAGGTCCTTCGTGGGTGGTCGATACCTCTTATGAGCCTTCTTTGGTAGCACGGGAGCCTCCATGAGAGAACATGGGAGTGGGAGGCTCAGACTCTTTCTTAGTACCCCCACTTATTTTCCTAGTTTGAGTTGTGGATTACGGGGAAGAAATTCCCTAAGGTGGGAGGAATGTAATGACCCAGAAATAACGTTTAATTTTTTTCAATTAAATGGGTATTTTACAAATCCGCAAAAATTGATGGCACATGATTCCGAAGCCCGGTGTGTCTGGAATGAATTTATGAACGTTTATTCGGGTATGTTTAGTAATCATAGGAATGGGTTTTTATAACATTTGAAGCAATGCTAAGAATTAGAATTTGAGGAAACTGTTAAACTCACAATTCCAATATTCGCTTAAGGATACTTCCACCTCGATGACAGTTGGTCAAGAGTGGAAAATATTTTTTGGGTTTTTTGTGAAAGAATAAAATAAAATAAAAGTTTTGTAATATTTTTTTTATTTTCTTTAGGATCTCCCAAGTAGATGTTGAGAGTTGGGGACCACCAGAACATAAACCTCCCCTTGAAGTTATGGAGGTGGGGACCACAGAACCTAAAACCTACCATGAGAGGTTATGGTGGTGGGGACCACCTGAGATTAAACCCCTTCGAACTGCCCACATAAATGTGGGGACGTCTCTTGAAGTTCCCCTTGTTGAATTATTCCACCCCCGTAATTAATTATGCCATCCACTATGTAATTAATTTATACAATTTGAAATTGTTCCAACAATTAAAATTGGGGAAACATACCATAAGATGGCTACATTGAAATTTGGTGGATTTGGGGAGTGGTGAAATATTGGGAGATTACACTTCTCCAATGAAGAACGCCATCGAATAACGTTCTTGGGAAATCAAGGAAGAGGATGATGAGAAATCCTGACATTGCAGTGTGGTTTAAGAAGTGATGATCATTGGCACTCTCTTCACATTCTTCGACTTCCATCTCATGCTAATGTCAATGAATAATCCAAGGTAGGGGTTTAGTTTCCATGTTCAATCCCTTCTAATTTTTCTTTTTCAGGGTTTGGAATAGTGATTGCCGACTGTTTTAGGGATTGATGTTCTTAAATATCTTCCATGAAAGTTATTTATTTAAAAATGGTGAACCACTTGCTACCGCTCTAACAGGTAGGGGTGGGACAAAACTACCTAGCCCAACCCCTCCACTGTTCTTCCTTATTATCTTCTTCACAATGGAAGAAGGTGGCTTACACCACAATGATGAACCAAGATAGGCCAGCTAAACAAGCTGCCAATGAAGGCACTCCGCCCTGCCACCCCGCGGCTCTACCCTCTGCGATCTCCTCACCCCACGCCCGAGCCGTTACCGCCGCCTGTGGCCCTTCCGCACCGCCCGCGGCCTCTTCCCTCCCAGACGAGCCTCCCCGGCCGCGCTTTCTGGTAGCTTCCTCCCTCTTGGACGAACCTCCCCGGGCCGCGTTGCCCCGCCTGTGCCCTCGCAACACCCCCTACGGCCAAGCCGCCATCTGCGGCTGAGCCGATCAACGCCCTCCACCGCCCTGAGGCAACCACGGCCTCTGCGGCCCCTCGAAGCACTCGTGGCCTTCTAGACCGCCCATCGGGCCATGCCGGGTTGACCCAAATTGGGTCGACCCAACAAATTCAGGGTCGGATCGGTCAGACATGGTCAGACCGAAACCGGACCAGAGATGAACCTATACTGTAAATGGGCTATAACATTGGCACCAGGCATCCGTTTGACGAACCGTCAACAGCGCCAAAAACCATAGAGCGAGACAGACCCTTTTGTATAACCAACTGTTTCTTTGGATAAATATGGGGAACTGTCAGTTTTTATTGAGCATGAATTCAACCGGGCCCTCAGGACAAAAATGAAAATAACTCACCGATCAGGCATCTGAATGATGCACCGTCTATTGCATTGAGACCCTTATGACATAACTGTCCTTTGGGATACACCCTCGTAAGAATTCGTAGTAGTTTGGGTATCAACCAGTGACTTGTAGAGTTGATTCTCCTAGAGACGAGCAGACTTACTGTGGGAACCCAGTGGCTGGCAGTTATGTGAAGATGTACTAGGATCATGTGTGGGTCTGACAATGTACTGATCAACCCTGTGTGGGTAATCACCTAGTGATCATGTGTGGGTCAACTCCTAGTTATCCAGTGTGGGTCAGCTCCTAGCGATCCTATGTGGGTTAGCACCGATACATCCTATGTGGGTCAGCTCCTAGCGATCCTATGTGGGTCAGCACCTAGCAATCCCATGTGGATCAGATCCTAACAATCCTATATGGGTTAGCTTCTCTAAAGAGTATGATGAATCAATAGTTATATCTAATAATCTATAATACTATACTTATGTTGTACCTTGTGTGAGCTGATTTCATACATGTGTGGTACTTTCCTTTGTGGTAATACCTTGGTTGGATTCTTCATTGTGGAGTACCTATGTGGTACTTGCCTTTATGGTTTTCCATCCATTGTGAAACAATTTATCTTTGGGGTTTTGGGTTGGACACTCTATTTCCTCATGATTGAGATGGGTAAATTTGATAACTTAGGTATATGTATGGGCATATACCTATATTGGGATGACAGTTGACTTCATTCTTTAAGGTTTATCCTTTTTCGATTTTGTGAGACCATCTGGGACTAGGGGTCCCCACAGATCATCATTATACTCACCCCTCCATGGGATTTTCCCGCACCTTGTTGTGTTTGGTGTAGACGTTAGACAACATTTATTGAGACTGAGGGTATGAGGATTTGATGGTTCCTGGAGGAGGAACATATGAAGATTCGGTACACGGAGGAGACAGACAGACGTGGAGTGCTGAGGAGGATATATATACCTACCCTTTAGGTAGGAACCATGGAGGACGACCCAACAATCATCTTCCTTTTTTCTCCAGTTTTCTTGTACATTCTGTTTCTTGTACATTCCTGTTGGTCTTGTACTATGGCCCCTTTTACATACTATACTCACGCTATTTACTATTCATTTTAATTGTGTTCGTATCTTGATGTATGCTTGGTTTCATGTGTTTACAATTTATAAAGGAAATACCTCTCTAGTTTTAGGGATTACGCCTTTTGGGGCCAGTCGCCAGCCCCTGGCCTATGGAAGGCGGACTGGGGGTAGTCACAGCCCAGGCCCCAGGGGATGGGTCATGACATGATAGATGATTCAATCCTATTTTTTTGTATTTATTTATAACCCATGGATCATGTTCTCATAGAACCCTTTGCACACGATGTGATTAAATATGTTTCATTAACAATTTTGTATTTTGGAATAAAAAAGAACATATATTGATTATTTTTTAAAAAGCATCAAAATTGTGTGATTTTTTTGGCTATTCATGGCCATTTAAGTAGGAATGTCAATGGATTTAACCTTTTAGGTTATTGGGATTATGATGAGATCATGTGTTCATCATCCTTTTTCTATAACCATATTTGGGAGCATTATTAGTCCATATCGAGTAGGTTTATATGTAGAACAAAATAGTATCCTTATTATTTTCATTAGATATATGATAGTATGTGATAAATTCAGGATGATTATTTCATTAATTATTTTCTAGTTTATGTTGTCCAAGTTCAATTGGGACATTCCTATGAAGTTATTCTATAGCTATATTTCCTCAAAATTGTTGTATGATTCTTCTTTGGGATTAGTCTACAATAGAGTTTTTCAATCCCTCTATGATCCATAAGGTGGAATCCTATATCGTATCTTCCTCCCAATATAGTGTTTAAGGATTTTTTACTACAAACATACACGAGCATTGATCCCCTACTTAACATGTTATTGTTGATTGTTTTCATCGTCTCTTATATGATCCATGTGTGTGATTCCCAAAATATGTATCAATATAAATTCATTATGATGAAGTTTCTTCAATAGAGTATAAATATAAGGATAGTATTATTAGATTCTATTGAGTATTTTCAGTTGGATCCAGACAACCATGACCTCTTGCATGATTTTCACAAGTAACAACATTAATTGTACAATAGATTCTATGAAATTAGAATTACCATGAATACTCGAGCCTTATCCAATGGCCATTGGAATGGTTAATACCACTTGATACACGAAGTGTGTTATGATTATATCTTGGTTATTTATATTTATAATTATGAATCTTATAATGATTATAATAACTATGTGTTTATGATATAAAAATCTCAATTTTTTAATATTTGGTGGATTTGGGGTGTCTTATTTGGTGCTTTTATACTCACCCCTTCAAGGGTCCCTAGCACACATGCCATGTGTTAGGCTAATGATAGGCCTTTTTGCAGTGTCCATCATGGATTGGGAGTAGGTGATTCATATTTTTGTGTACACAGACTCATGATCCCATATGTGTTTAATTTGATATTAATACCAAAATTCTGAGCTAGTTCTAAAATATTTATAGATTTGGTTGGCATATATTTTACCAATTTTATTTTTTCCGGATCATTGGTCAATTTTTATGTCACCTAGATGTAATTATTTCATTTTGGGAATCACATTAATTTTATTAAATTCCCGAATTTTATGAGATTTTAATGTGTGTGTGCATACATGTACATAGTCTATGGTGTCCCTTATGTGTGATATTCCTACTGAATGTTGATCTATAGCCCCTATCATATTGAAGGTCAGATATGGGGTGTAATATTCATTTACTGCCATCATGGAGGTCCCTGGTAGATTTTTTTGTAACATTGATGGGATCATCTATGGAATTTTATAATGGATTCACAATTTTCATTTATTATATTCCATGACGATACTATAATTCAACCTCATTATCTAGAGAATTTGAATATTTTAATTTAATTATCTAGTAAGATAGAATTATTTCTCAATATAATATCATGTATGATAGTAATTGTCATATTATTTAATTACAGTTTCACCACTATACATATGTATTTCTTTCTCACTAATGTTGTCCTTTTTAAGCATTCCAATCATGTGTTATCTTAGGTGATCCTCATAATTCTCTCTAAAAATGAAAAAAACAAATTTATATGTTTTATTATTTTATCTTTCAATAAATACATATAAAATTATAAACATTTATTTCTATCTATTCATTATTAGATGTTTAATCTTCAACGCTAAAATCCTTTTTCAAGTAAAATATCGATTTTCAAGGAACTATTGCTGATGATTCCATTAAAATTAAAAAATTCATATATCTTTAACTTCAACCTATCCAAAATTAAATTTGAATGTGATCTCAAACTTTTTCAAATACTAAAACATGAAAAAAAAATTATATAATAACCCTTCAATGGTTTTGAAAAATTATTCCTCTTTTTTATAATTGGTATGAATCATTGAATTTATTTTTCATGAATATCCTTATAAAGAACCATTATAAATAGTATCATGGGGTTATTTAATTTTTGGTATCAATAATGTAAATTATTGTGCTAAATTTGCCTATCACTATTCAAGAATATTATGAAACACAATTTTTCTTTGTTAATTTATGATGTGATAAATTATTCTCATTACCCGCGAATGGCATTTTAGGATATTTTGATTGATATATATCATATAGAAAAAATATTTACTTGTGATTTTAGGTGGGTTCATATATCACCATCAATTTAATTGATTAAAATTTTGTACCTCATAAGAAAATTTATAATGATCCTTCATGTATATCCCAAAAAACAAAATCATGAGACTTATTGGATAAGTCAAAAAATAAAAGATGGGTCTTTATGGATATATTTATAATATATATTATTTTCATTCATGTATATAATCAGATTATGATGACACTATAAGCTATTGTAGAATCTAAATATCATTTTAATTTGTTTTTGTGGAAAGTTACATTTCAATCCAATATACCTATGATTATGGTATATGTATAATGTTTAATATCTTGTGCTTCCACACATATTTTACATTATATGTGTTTTCATTTATTTTTCACTATATTATAAATAATAGAAAATTATCATTTTTCCATGATCATTTAATATAACATTTTTCCACTTATATTGTTTTTTCTAATGCACATAATACAACACTTGATGACTTTTTTATCTGTTTTCCCATACCTTGTTTTGAGCTCACCCCTTAACTCATATATTCCCTCAGTTATATTAATGATTATATATTATAGAAAACCTATATGGGAGTCACATTTGGATCATTTAAATATTAATGGATATAGTTATTGTAGAATACTTTTATTATATATTGTTTCCTCAACGACACTAACTAATCCATTCATGGTAATTCGAGCTTTTTTTGTTATATTTATTGTTTATCGTATCTAAATTATGTAAAATAATGTTATGTTTAATTTCTATTGTTATATTTAGTTTCAATGGAAGGAATTTTTTTATAGGAATAGATTCCTTAATTTGGGGGTTATTATTAAAGAATATTAATCAAACCCCCATTTATAGGATTAGTTTGATGCCTTAGTGTAGGATGAAATCTATAGTCACTGGTAATAAAGATATTTAATTATTCTCCAAGAAATATAATTCTTTTCAAGATACTGGATGTTGGATTTCGTTGTAGTATTATTTCACCAAGTGAAAATTACCCTAATAATTTTGGTTGACAATTCAATCCATGTTTATTATAGTAAGGATGAGTGGGACATAAACTAAAAAACATGCCAGAAAATCCCAATCAATATGATTGTGGAACTCACTCTATCATTATAAAATATTATGAGGTAATATGGAACATCATTATGGCATGGTTAGTAAACCTAATGTGATATAGACAATAAATCTGGTAGATTTATTATAATAAATTTCCATAATATCATATTTATTAAATTTGAGAATTTTTTATTTTATTTTTTTAAATAATGATTTATTATATTTAGATTTTAATTATTTATGAAATTGATAAAGGATAGAAAAAAGATGTTAGTAAAGAGTGTTTTTGAAAATGTGATGATAATGGAAATTAGAAACCATATAGGAAGGGAGTATGAGAACAAAATATTATAGTGATTTTTACTCTTCTCACTGAATCTATGAAAATCAATGAAAAACATTTTTTTCTCTAAAACTCACCATGTAGTATCCTACAATACATTATTTCATGTGACAAAATCCACTATTAATTTTTATTTCTTCCAATTATCTTATTGCATATTTATGGATCAAGATAGTGGAAAATATATTTCTCATCCTCCAATGCTTAGAACCTTAGAGTTTGTCTTAGTTATTTAATATTTAGATAATGAGTCTAACTAATAGTGGAATCTCATTATAAATAAACAGTAAATTGATAATAGAGATTATATTAAATGGTATGGGTTTAATAAATATTTATTTATTAATTATTTTATGTATTCAATTCACTTGAAGATTGTGTGAATTCACGGAGTTCAAACAAAATTAGAATTAATCCATTAGAATATATGAATATTGCTTCATTAGGCTCCCAAGTCATGCTTATGGATTTGTCTACAATCACAAAAATAAAATAAATCATTAAATAAGTGGGTAAAATCCAAGCCTTGTAGAATAATATGTCATGTGGGAATTTGTAAAGTATTAGTATATTGTTTGATGAGCACTAAAAAATATTTGAATACTATAGACACTGATTTTAATGAATATATATAAAGTAATGTATGTAATTTGAGAAGATATGATAATAATATTACTTGTTTAAATATAAAAATCATTATATTCCGAAAAATATGATTGAGTAACCAATCATGTTAATTACTCTCAGGTAAATAGATGTGATTCATGTGTTGGAAGATTGTCTATAAGGAAAATATATTTCATGATGTGGTTGAAAGGAACATTAATTAAGTGTATCATAATAAAGTATCTGGTAATTATTCACATGTAAATTAATTATTAAAATTCATGGAGTTTTTCCATTTTAAAAATCATTTCCCAAAATAGGATCATTTTAAGATTATTGTCCCCAACAACCTCAAAACCCAATAGAGAAAATAAGAGTGACTAAAATTAGTAACACTAAGGAGGATAAAAAAATTTAATTAGTAAAATGAATGATCATTATCCACTATATAAATTTTAATTAAAAATTTCAATTAGGTTCAATGCATTCTGTTATATCAAAAAATTGTTATAGGATTTCGACTTTACTAGGGATATCATTAGATATTGAACTATATTTGAAAAAACCTAATACAATAGTGATTACAACAATGATTTATAACTCTTCATTAATTAGTGATTGCAAGATGATAATTTGTGTATATCTAAAATTTAAATTCATGTTTGAATATGATATAACAATAGCTATGGATTAGCACTCTATTCATAAACAACATTTCATTTTTTTGGATAAATATTTCATATCTCATATTCTATATAATCATAATAATAAATATCAATTTTTGGATGATAATCCCAAAATAATCACTAAATTTTTTATGATGGGTAATGATACCTAACAATGAAGGGAATATAACTTATATAATTAGAAAGGAAGTAAATCCTTTTGACATTCCAATTCTTTTAGAATATATTGATATGTTTTAGGAAAAATTGTATGGAATTTTCCTTTAGAATATGTTTGAGTTTTTATAAAAATATTACATGGAACAAGGCATATCTTCATGATTCCCCATATCAAGGCCCAACTTGGGTTCAAATAATTAAATAAAAAAATAAAATATAATCTTTATAAAGATATTATAAGGAATATTTCTTCTATATAGGCTACACCAGTCTTCTTTATCGATAAGAAGGATGGATCAATGTGACTATTCAATGATTTTCATAGTCATAATAAAGTCAGGTTATTGAAAATTTTTCCTCTTCCACATATAAAATATATATTCAATCAACCCAAAAGGAAAAATTATTTATTAATGATTGATCATCGATCTGAAAATCATGAGTAATAGTTTAATAAATGGTTGGTATTTTCAATAATAAATTCAATATTAGGTGTGTATTCAATTAATTTATAGTGATTATCATTGTAAATACTAATGCTCCCACTATTACCGTGGATCAAATGATTATATGCATTAAATACTACATTAATCAATTTGTGTACACCTTTAGTGTTAATATTATTATATATTTGGTGACCCTGAAAGAGATTGGTATCATTTTATATTTTTTTGTAGACCATAAGAAATGATAAATTGTATTCCAAAATTTTCTTGTGTGAAAAATATATATAGAATTTATAATTCTAGTATCATGAAATCTCAAGAGAATAAATATATACAGCTCCTTCACAAAAAGATGTGATTGATAAATGGATCTATGAGACCATCGTAATTCAGATCTATAGTTTTCGTGGTATTTTTATGGTACTGTGGATTAATTTTGAGAAATTTATCATTATTTAGAATCCAATATCTATGTTAAAATGGACTGGAATGAAGTTCCATAATATAGTGGAATGTGAAAAATCACAATGGGACTAAAAAAGTCAATGGATACTACACCAATACTTAAATTACCATGTAGTGGGTAATAATTTGTAATTTACAATTTTGTTTCATTAAATGGATTATGATGCATCAACATGTATAGTGATAGGATAATTTTTGATTCCTTGTGGAAATAAAACACTCATGATGGAAGTTATGTGACACATTATATTGATCTAAAATTTGTGATCTTTATATTATATTTTTTTTTCTGAAATGTCAATATTGTGTAATGTGTGATATATATGCTAATCGTAAGAGCGTGAATTTTGTTTCCACATAGATGGAGTTTGAGTTTTACCAATGTTGATTATTGGATTCTTTAATATACTATTTCATCATAATACATATCCACCGATGGAAGGAAAATACATTAATCAATAGGATGGGTAGAAAAGATATTACTACCTCATATATGATGAGAATTGTAAAATACCCTTTACTTGTGTATTTATAAATGAAAAATCATAGACCCATAATGGAATTTGAATAATCATGCATTTATCAAACAACTAGTCAATATTCAATTCAAATAATGATTATTTAATCTTAGAAAGATTATGTGGAGCTATAGAAAGGTATTGAGGACTCTGATGTTTAAATTTGATAAATAAAGAGTTATAAGTTATGGAATATAGTGGTGTTTTACATCAAAACTAGAACCAAAGGAGGAACGATTTTATTATTCTCATAGAACATCCTTAAAAATTACAATAAATGACTAGTGATGTATAAATATATAAATAAAATCTTTTTTTGGGAGAAGACAAGGATAGAGATCATAGAATACACTTCGTAATGATTAGTTTTCCATTATTTTTTTGGATAAGTCATAAAATTATAATGTAATGATCCAACCATTAACTATACCACTATGGAAATGGGAATACATCACCATTGAAGTCATTATATGAAACACCTAGTCATATAAATTCTATAATTTCATAAATCAAATATTTGATAAAATTATAAATTTTTTACATTTTATTACCATCAGACAATATTTCACTCTTGACCAATTTTCTGTGATATACATGAAAGATGCGATGATGTTTCATAGTGTACAATCCTTTATTGTATCGAATCATGAAATGTGGATTACCACATGGTTATGGAAAATTATTTATTGGACATGAGGAAAAGGGTGCGTTTGTAAACTATATATCACCCCCAACATATGTTCGTGTTGATTGACCCATAAATTAGGTGTAGGATACGTTCATATATTTTTTAAAAGACTTACAAGGATAGCGGGATCAACACCATCCCCTTAAATATTTATGATATAACTAATTTTTCTATTATATAATTCATATGGAACCATTTAAGAAATCATTATCAGAAGATATATAGAACCCCAACATGTTGGGAAAAAGTTAGAGAGGTGATTCTAAATGAACGTTGCCTATTATAGTATATAATAGAGAAAGTTCATTACATTCAGTTAAAAGTGAGCACACCAGAATATTTAAATAACTATCATGAAATCAATAAATGATGATTTATACTATTTGAATTTGTAGACAAGGTATTGGATTATGTGATTTGGGATTAATGAGAAGTTAACAACTAACTACTAAGGATACCAATCACTTGAAAATAATTGATCATGTTGGTGATGTGGAATATTATTTAGTATACCCACTGGATTTTTTAGTAAATAAATGATGGCCTTTATGTGTCACTTTTGAGGAAGTACATACTATACCATATATATTTAAAGTTTTATAATATTAATAAATGGATCATGATCACTAAAATGATGAAATCTATTTCATTTTTGGAATAAATTATTTTATTTTTCACAAAAAAAACTCTTCTTGTAAAATATATATGGAAGAATAATAAAGATCATGGATGTTATGTGGGAACATGGGAATTTAATATGAGAAAATTTTCATATAGTTTTTATTATTAATAATACAATTTCATTTAAAATACCTTTTAATGGGTGTTGAATGTATCATACCATGGTTTTATCATTTACATTTACATAACATATGTTGAGTATATTGACTTATATACTACAAAAAATAAAATGAAAACCACTATAAATTAATAATATGAAATAATAAAATATTACCATAATATTATAGAAATCATATTAAATGTTATCAATAAATCATATGAATTATATATAAATTATGTCAAATTTTCATCAAAACGGATTTACCTTTAGGATTTGAAATACCATTTTTCTAAAAAATGGTTTTTATGTATTAATTATGTTGATATATAAAAAATTTGTATAAATACTCAAAATTGTATTAATTAAATTAGATTTCAAATATGTAATGGACATTTAAAATTAATATAAAATAATATTTCTAATTTTATTAAATTAAACTACCCTATGAAATTTTATTAATGTGATAATTGTAAAATTATTAATTTTAATGAGATGTTTCATTATTGTTGTGTAATTATTATTTAATAATGTAAATTAAAATTCTAAAAGATGGAACTAATATTATATTATACCCGTTATATAAATATATTATAATACATTTAATTGTTCATAATTTTTGGAGAAGTTTAAGACCACAAAATAAAATTAAAATTCATTTAAAAAAATTCATTACATTAAATGTTTTTATGTTAATTTTTAAATTTTAATACATTTAAATAAATTTAATATTACTATATTTTATTTTCACAAAATTCAAATATGTTATTTATGTTGAAAATTTATTTTTAATAAAATATAAATTACATTGTTAAAAATATGTGGTCTAAAAAGATAAAATAATGAATAATGTAAAAAATGAAAGCTTAATGAAGTGAAGCATTGTTAAAAATGAACAATAATTATATTTTTCAGATTTATTGATATTATATACCCCCAAAAACCTTATTTTTATACTTTTATATCTTTTATCCCATAATAGTGGCCTTATATTATTTATAAATAAACTTATTTCACCAAAAGTAACATTTTCTTCACTTATAAGCGGTAGAACACTTCCACACATGCAATAATAATTAATCTATTCACATTTAATCTTTATTATCAATTTTTTTCTACTAATATAAATATGAAATATTTCCATAAGCCTATAGTCTAAATTAAATAACATTAAGCCTATATTTTAGTGGATATTTCCTAGAGAAATATAATGTTCTCAAAATAAGATTTTCATATTCCTTAGTTTTTATACTTAATATTTCAAATTAAGAAATATAATAAACAAAAAATAATAATTCATGTAATATTATTAATAAAAAATAGTTGTATTTCATTAATAGATAAATTATTTTTCCATAATATACATTCAAAAATAAAAACAAATAAACAAGTATCATGTGGACATGCAGACCACCCCCACCATGAAATGATATTTTCATTTTTTATAACCACAATTCATTAATGGAAATGAATTTTTTTTTATGATATATAAATATTAATATTTCATGAATCCAATTTATAAATTTAAATTTATCATAAACTATCATTTTATCCCACTCATTGAAAAATAGATTCTTTAATCATGAAAATTGATGACTGTATACACAATGAATGAAAAAAAAATTTTGTCACCACCCTTCATGTATGGTTTTAGGAAATAATTTATTGAAGTTATTTTTTATGAATTTTTAACCCTCTATAAATTATATATTAGATTTATATAAAAATATATCTTTACATGTAAAATCATTCTAACATGTTCCCATTTAGGTCGATTTTTACCACCAACAAAAACTGTGTTATAATGCTTCAACGGTGAATGATTATGAAATGATATATAATTATAATTTAATTTAATAATAATATATATCATATGATTTATTGATTCTATTAATAGTTTCATACTATTTAATATATTTATTAGTATGTCACATTTTTATTGGAAGCACATCAAAAATTATTCATCATAATTTCCTTGGGCACAAACCATATCATTGGTTATCACCTATTGTAATATGAGTTAGGGAGTCATTGAATAAAACTATTATACTATATAAAATAAACTAGGGATAATTTAATTTTTATTGAAAAAGGAATAATAAGGCATTCATTACCAAATTTGGTCAAAATGATCAGGAATAATCATAGTAAATACTAAAAATATATAATAAAATACTAATATACATATAGATAATCATTATATGTGATGTTTATAAATGGAAATATATATAGATATCAAATAAAAAAATATGTGTATAATATAAGAATATTTATTTTACCACGGATTTTAGCATTTCCACATATGTGGGAATAGAATGAACATATCCTTCCAGACTCGCCTACTTTTCATCAGTCACAAGGATTCCTTTCATATAATTTTTTATAAAAATAGATTTATTTTATTATATAATGTAATAATATTATCTCAAAAATTCATGTAATTATAAATATTTACTTCATGACTTTACATTAAAAAATTAATTTCTCAAAAAAAATTTATTGTTGATTATAATTCTTTCATGTTTTAATGATGATGTCACTATCCTGTTTGCATTTCCCTTTCAAAAAAGTGATTCAACTTTTATTTAGAAATGAATTTATGTGATACATTAAGTGAATATAATAATTTATATATCATATTTTAAAAATAATTTTATTTATATTTTTATAATTTGTGTTCTCAACAATGATATTTAAAATTTTAAAAAAATTAATTTTGATAATTAATTTATTTATGTTTTACTCCAAAAAATGTAAAAAATTAAATCGTGTTTTGGAATTATTTTTCATGATAATTTTTAAATAAAATATTTTCTATCATTCTCACATCACTATTATACTAATGTCATATGAATGTGAATGGAATGTTTTTATTTTACGACTATGATAAAATATTTTTTAAAATCATTTTAATGTATTCATTTATAATTTCATCTTTATATGAAATAATATTATATTTTTAAAAAATAACTTCATATAAAACAGTTTAAATTACTTTATGCAATTATATTTTTGGAAGATTGAGATTTTGGTATCATATTTTTACATTCATAGGGTAAATTTTGGTTTTTACATTTGAAAATATTGCAAAAAATTATATTCATTCCATTTTTTATGATATGATTCATTTTAATTCTAATAAAATTCATGATATATTGAATAAAATTTTTATTATAGCTCATATGTTTATGGAATATGATTCGTGGGGAGAAATATCACTCTCATATAATACAATTGTGGTTTTATATCTCAAGATATATTGTATCATGAGACTTTTTGTATAATCCTGCATATATAAAGTATATAATTTCTTGGATTTTCTCATAATCTAAGGTGTAAGATTTCTAAAATTTGATAAAAACATAATTTGTGTGAATTTTTTGAAATTATGATAAATATTATGATACATAGTTCTATTATTTCTTCCAAACAAAAATTTTATTCTATGAGAATTTAATATTTCATTTCAATATTCCAATGATTATTTACGATGAATGGTATTATTTATATAATTATTATACAATATATTGTAAAAATTTATGTTTTATAATACATGATCTTATATAATAACTCCTGGAAAACACTCTCGGTTTAATGTTATTTTAATAATATATTTCTCCCCACCTCATGTTTTATATAATTAATAAGATCTAGCCATTGATGGCATAATGATATTTTTCAAGTGATTAGAGTTTGAGAAAACTAATTTAACGTGTTATGATTCCATAGGTTATGAATAATGTTATTGATTAATATAAATCTATAAGGAAGCTAATTGTGGATTTTTTTTTAAAAACATTCACAAGGGATATACAATATGTTACTTTTTTCAAAAATCCTTAATGACAGTAAATCATCCCTTAATGGTATTATGATAATATCTTGAGAGATGTATTATTTTT
Organism: Viscum album; assembly: GCA_963277665.1. Taxonomy (NCBI): domain Eukaryota; kingdom Viridiplantae; phylum Streptophyta; class Magnoliopsida; order Santalales; family Viscaceae; genus Viscum; species Viscum album. The sequence goes on along the minus strand of OY728161.1, from coordinate 1,830,094,231 downwards.
CATTTATAAATGATGTAAATTAATACCATGTTTATATTGGGTTATTTTCTGTTGCCTGTAATTTAGCATGACCTGAGGCTCATTGGTGGAGTCCCATATTTCTCGACTAATGTACATCTGGGTAGGTGATAGAGCTTGTATTTCTGGTTTGTGTTTTTAAGGGATTATCCCATGTGGCATATATCATAGTATATTATAGTATTAATACTCAATCACAAGATGAAGGATTCATAGAAAGATCCTAAAAAATGGGTGTTGTATATGTAGTTGGCTATTAAGAAGTGTGTTCTACATATGGTTGTCTACAAATAGGCTCTTTCATGTAGATGTTTTATGTCGGCATTGTAGGTTGGATAAAATACATAGCTTGAGTACGTAGTCGGTGGAAGGATGTGTTATATATTATTGATTTTATGCATTTCTTAATCCATATATATAAGTTTGTTGAGTGATAAGATTATGTAGTGGAGTTCACATAGAAAATATGTAAATTAGATAACATGGAGGTATGGATCAATATATTCAAAAGCAAGACCACAAGACTCTATAATGTTTAAATAATGTGGTTAAATTATATAGAATATATTAATGGACTCAATTTCAACATGGGCCACATCCTCCCATTTTGGATTCCATAATAACCTATGTATATCATTTATAGATCTGTTTTTTATAATTGTAAACTCTTATAAACCTCCATTGTATCTCGGTCTAGAAGTGTCTATTTATAAATTAGTATGGTATTTATTCGAATCCCTTAGTTATTCTATTCTTGACGGAGTTAGTCTTGTATATTTTTCATGTTAATGGATGGGAATAGATAAAAACCTCATATATATATCTCTGTTTCATTTGAAGAACTTATTTATTTCTACAATGTTAACTTCCCCTTGATGCAAAGAACCTACAACTCTGAAAAAATATTCTATAATATCAGATGGTCAATAAAATTTTATTTTATGTGATATCGCTATAAAAAATGACCCTTAATTATGGTCAGGTTATGATTTTATCTAAAATAACACTCAAACATCATGTGTTCTAATTGATTCTAATATGTTTTCCCCAATGGGGATTTCCTCTATGAGGTTATACCATTGGGGGAGTCACCGAGTGAGTTTCACCTTGTAGTTGATTTTCCTAATTATGTTATCATCGGGGTTTAATTTCTCAACGTGTTTTACCTCATGGAAGAGTTACATCTCATGGTTTGTCATATGATGAATTTGTATTTATCCTTTTAATAAATTGTAATCCAACTTCAAATAAGGATGATTTTTGAAATTTTGGTTCCATAACAAGTCAAATCATAGTCTCTTATATTCAATACACTTCTATATATGGTGTCTATACGAAATAATAATGTTTTTTAATAAATGAATTGTCATATAACAATATATAAATGGGTTTTAATGTTTTTAAACCATTTCAGAAAAAAAATTATAATTCAATAACATACACATAAAATAAATATCATAATAAATAATTACAAATTTTAAAATTTGTTTTTTAATTGAAAACCCATGGTGTGTCAGATATCATTGTATAATAACTGTGATCTTTATTTCAAAGTAATTCAGGTTTTATTATATTAAATTACAAATAATATGTCCTGAAAGATCAATAAGTATACTGGATTTTGGATTTAGCAACATGGAATAAAATATTTATCATGTGATATAAAAATATTATTACAAATGATCTTCAATATAAATCTAAAAATCCATGGATATTAAAACTGTATGGGGAAACATGGGGAAAATTGAAATGAAATTGCTAAAAATCTCAGTAAGGGAATATACATGGAATAAGTTTATTCACATTATAAAATATAAATATCAATGGGAATAAAAATATTAAGAATCATAAATAAGAAAAATGAGACATGATATAACATGAAAATAACAACATGGTAATTGTGGTAACCACTTAAAACAGTACATAATAAACATGGTTCATGGATATTACTCCCAGATATCATGATTTAAAAAGTCCCATTAATGAATCAGGATCACTCCCTATGACAACATGATGCATAATGATTGTAAAAAATAACCAATGAATTGGAACACCACATAATTCAAGGTGCATCTGACAAAACCATTTCATTCTCATCCTTATGTGTGTTAGATAGATCATATAACATTGATTAATTAATCAGAATGACTTATTCCCTAATAAATAAGTTTGTAATACATAAATTTAATTCCCTAATAAAAATTTATCTATTCATAAATATGAACTTTGTTGTTTGTAAATTGGCATGGTATTCACAAAAAAATTGTTTTGTTGTGAAAAATCATAGAAACATTTCATTAACAAAACAATGTCCCATAAGGATTAAAAAATCTTACGATGATATATAATTTCTTATCTCATCACATAAATATAAATTACACTGTAATAGGGACTTGTAAAAAAATATCCCAACATTATAAATTGGTAATATAATGTATAATATAATGGATAAACATTAATAAAGAATAGAATCCTAATAATATTTTGGTATGGTAATAGGTGTACAAAAATGATATTGGAGTTATAATGAGAGTGAAAGTGGCATACCATCATTAAAAAATTAAATTAACATTATTGGAAATATTTAAAAATGTATCCCAAAATATGAAAATTTAATTTAATCTACATAACATAAAATAAGTGCATGAATTGAAATTAGAAGAGAGAAATCCCTTACAAAATTCTAGCATTTTAATGACTTGGGTAAGGGACAACATGAGGGAGGCTAAATTTTATCTTATTATAATAACATCAATTAGACATAATAGGAATGTTTACAAATAAATTAAATTATAAAATTGATATTATGAGGACTAATTCCAATTAATTTGCTAGAATTTAATGGAGGAGAGGAAGGTCCCATACTTGAGTGTGCGACTCCAAATGCTTAGGAGGGGATTATTATGAGCGGGGGGTCACCTTGGGAGGAATATATAGATGGTAAGGCAGAGTATTTAGGTGATATAAAATGTTTTATTGAATATATTTGGGATCTTGGATGGGTTAATATAGGTAATAAGGGGGGTTCAATCATTATTTTGGTTTTGAAATATATATAATAAAATAAACAAAACCAAAAACCACTCAATGGTTTTTTCTGATGGATTCTTCCCAATATGATTGGTTTCAATTATTTTTTAATTCCATGGGAATAAATAAATATAATAATTTCCTTTCATATGTATAGGTGATTCACTCTCTCAAAGAAATAATTTCAAAACGATTGAATATATTAATGATATTGGAGGATTCATAAAAAATTTATAAAATTAGAAAAATAAATATAAAATAACATTATTTTTATGTAAAATCAGGTATTTGGTGTTTTATACACTTTATTGTATTTATTACTTCTCTTTTGGGTCATTATGATGTCATAATTCACAATGTATATTTATATGGTATTTATGTTTTACCTAAAAATTTGATTGTCTCAAAAAATTAGAAAAAAATCATAGTTGGAAAATTTTATTGTTATCATTCCAAATATAATATTATTATTTTCTATTTTTAAAAATATTTTAATTATAATCTTTTAATCCAAATTGACATTTATTATGTAATGCATGGGTTTTTTGACAGTCACTGTTTTTGAGCCCATAAAAATATCATTTGACACCACAATAATTTTATGTTCATTTATATTTTACAAAATTTATTTAAAAATAATATTTTATTTTAATATTATTTAACTCAAATATACATTACATTTTTAAAATATTTTATTACATGGAATTTTAATTTTACCCAAAAATACACTTAATGTTTTATAGAATCAAAATAAAAATAATTTATAAAGTAACAATATCATGATAAATTTTTTTAATAATCTAAAAATAATAATTCACATAAACATATTTTATTCTTATTGAAAAATATCCCTTTAATACACTAATAAATTCACTAAGTGTATGGTGCATGACCGTGATACTTTCACGGGGTTAGTTCAGGAAATATCAATTTTGTTGTGATCTCGGTGTGCTTCATATTATCTGGTAAACAAGGTCACTCATGTTTAAGTTGTTGGACATCATAATGGGATTTGTCATTAGAAAATCCAAATGATTTTAAGTCCCTTAAAATATATAATAAATGATCTTCAACGGGTATGATCATACCAGTTGCGGTCATCACATCCATTTTTTGTGTCAACTAAACTTTTTAAAACCTCATATTTATACTAATCAAGGGATCATGGTTTGAGAGCTATATTATCAATTGTGATGATAAAGTGGGGTATTTTAAAACCAATTGAATATTATAAATTAAAATAACTCCATTTTTTCCTATAACTATATTATATAATGAAACATTTAATGAAATCCAAAATAGGATTATGTATATTACTCTTTAGGTCATTAAAATATTCCCCTGATATGAAATTTTAACCTTGAAATTTTAATTTCCCACACTAAAATTGATTTTGTTAATACTACTTCATCACGCCCCCTAGTTCATAGATTTCATCTTCAAGCTTTTGGTTTCTCCACAACAACTCAACCAGATGAATTTTCTTATTCCATAAAACAATGTCCTTATGATATAGTATCTTCATGGGTTCCACCTCATAAGTGAGGTCCGTCTCTAATGGTACCTCCTCAATATTGATTTCATATGAGGGTTTTGGAATGTACATTATCATGAAGAATTTATGGAATAAATTAAGTACATGATATGGTTTAGTTAAGAGTGAAATTATATAGGCCAATTCTCTAATACAATCAACTAAAAATGGATTAGGTAGCTTGTACTATGCTTTCCCTTATTCCCATCTCTTGTGAAATTCTTCTATCGAAATATGTGGAGTAATACCATTTCACGAATATCAAAATATCGGTATCATTGATTATTTTTAGCATATTTCTTCTGTTGAATCTGAGAATCCTTGATGTACTACCAAATTGAATTAATCTTATCCACTATTTCCTTAACCATTTCGGGACCTAGAAGTATTAATTCTAGAATATTATCCTTACATGAAGGTGTTTTTACCTCTTCCCATAAAGGGATTCATATGGATCCATTTGGAATCATGAGTGGAAACTTTTGTTGTAAGAAAATCATCCAAAGGAAGATGTTGGTTCAATCCTCCAATGAATTCCATATAACATACAAATAAAATGTATTCCATATCCTAAATATTATTCTCAGATTACCCATAAGTTTGAGGATGATTGGTTTTACTATCGTTTAACATAGTTTTTAGATCATGTTGAAGTTATTTATAGAATATTGAGGTGAATCTTGGATTGTGATCATATATAATTGATAATGGTACTACATGCATCCTTTCAACTTATCTGATGTATATCTGTGCATGATGATCCAGTGATAAGTCCTCTAGAATTGATACAAATTTAGGTTTCATTTTATGATGATCCAGAACAACCCATATAGAATTGTTAACTTTTTTTTTTGCAAAATTCTGATGACATAGTCCATGGTGACATTCTCCCATATCGATAATGTTATGGGTAATGGTTTCATCATCCTCTTGTACAACTAACATTCAGATTTTACTTGATTGAGTAGTGGGAAAATTGATGAATATTAATTTATCTCCTTAATAATATTATCCCAAAAATAGTATTGATGTATATAATGATACATCTTTATTCATTGTGGGTGAATAGGGAAAGTCGAACTATGTGGATTATCCCATAGTTCCATCATTAACATATAATTTTATAGAATGGATTTTCTTGACCAAAATCACACAATTCATTCTTAATTAAAATAAAATCCATTTATTTCACTTTTAATATAGTATCCACATTATTCTGAATTCCCAAATAATTTCTCTGATCATCTATAAAACATTCAAAAGGAGAGGGCCGATCAGTCATTTCTAAATGAATTGATGATGTTCCTTCCTTTATGATTCCCATCCATCCATTTCAAAAAAAAAAGATTGGGTCTCTCACATTTCCCATTGATGATAGAATTATTTGATCCTCTCTAATTAGAGCATCCACCACTTTATTCTCTTTCGCTTGTTGTTTTTGAATTCACTTATCATAATATTTCATAAACTCTAAACATATTTTTTGGATCATCTTCAAATATTGGTCCGTCAATAACTACTTGAGTCTTTTTTCATCTATACATATTTCACACATCTCCCAAAAAAGATAATGCCTCCATATTTTCAAAGAAAATTTCACTAAATCCAACTCCAGCTCGTGCATTGTATAGTTCAATTCTTGAACATCCAACTTCTCTAAAGCATAGGACATGAATTTAACATTCTATGACAACAAAAAAACCCAATCATTTATTATATGTATAACTAAATTCAATGATTTTTCTTCCACTTGTGTGTGTTTTTTGAATATAGGTTCAACAATAAGTGTCCTTTTAAACTCCATAAAAATTTTATTCACATTCATCATTCAATGAAAAATTGACTCTATTCTGAGTTATCATGGTAAGTGGGTTTTTTAATCATGAGAAATTTCTCCCAAATCAATGGAAAAACCCAACTAACCCCATGAAGCTACAGCTATCTATAAAAGATGTTGGTTTCAGACATCCCTTAATTACTTATATTTTGTAATTCCAAAATATATCCCATTTTAATTATGATATTTGCCAATATTGAGACTTCATATAACAAGATCTCTTAATTTTTATACGTGGAATAATGCTTCTCCTTTTGTAGGATCATTAGTATAGCTCTCAGATACTCTTCATGGTCCACATTACATTTGGAGTATATTAGAATAACATACATAACTACAACTAAATATTTGTAAATGTAATTTTTAAATACTATATTCATCAATTCCATGAAGATTTATAGATAATTAGTGTGCTAAAAGGTATCCCTAAGAGCATATAGGTCATTTACCTTTTATAAATACCAATCTAAGGGTTGTCATCCCAATTAGACCTAACTTGGTAATATAATGATTAAAGATCCACATTGAATATATATATTTCTCCACATAGTTGATAAAATCATCAATGAATCCGGGGAAGATAATACCTTTTCCTTATCAATATCTTATTGAGATCATGATAATCTATGTAGAGTCGCCTTGAATCGTCCTTCTTCTTGATGAAGATGACTGGCACACCCCACGGTGTAGCACTTTGGAATATTAGCCCTTTATTCAGATTCTATTGTTGTTTTTTAATCATCTCCTCATGATATAAAACATCCCTTATATATTAATGAAAGGGATATGTTAATTCCCAAGTTATAAACATGATTGAAAATTCATCCTCTCATTTATAAGGTAGACCAAGAAATTCCTCAGGAAACACATCATCATATTCCCACACAATAGGCATGTCCTCCATGATTTTTATTTCCTTAGAAAAATAATTTGAGTTAAATATTATTTCTCATATGGTAATAATATTATTTCTGATGATTTTGTTTCTAAATAAGTTTCATATTTCTCATTACAATTGTACAAAATTAGGGGTCGATTCACAATACAGATAGTGAATTTCATATCGTGTTAATTTAGGATGGGAGTATATAAGGAAATGAAATACATGAATATATTTCCATAAAACATCACAAAAGTGAGCTTTAATTGATTCATGAAATATTTTTCCTTCATTCATTGACAAGGGTGGAGTTATATACATTGGATGGAATAAATTTCCCATTTATCAGTTTCAATGACAAATCTACATACATTCATTGTGGTGGTGTTTGTACAGTTCATGTAAATATTGATGGCATGAATTAATTCATAGACATAAAATCAAAATGTACATTCCATATCCATGAATTATTAATGTGCATAACGATCACCATATTAATTTGGGGATCAACCATTGTAGTTTTTATAAAAAAAATATTCTACATTCTTCCTTGGAGGTTGTGGGTTCTCTACGAAAACCATTGGATTAGTTCATTAGATTTGAAAGGTCCATTGAATTATGGAGTTGTATAATCAAAAAATGCACTAAATATTTAATCGGGAATTCATTTATTCTATTACATTATCAGTTTTCTTTTATTGGGAGTCTCTAGTTAGGAATCTTTCCTTTCTACACAAAAAACTATTGTTCGTCCCCCTTTTGAAATTTTCAAGTTTATTCTGTTCACACCATTGAGAAGTGGGATATTGATATTTCATGGATCCATTATAAATTAACATTGTACCACTATAATTAAACACCAATTTACACTTATTATCCCCTTGACACCATTGAAATTCTATGATATTCATTTTAAATTTTTTGGCACATCAGAAATTTTCTTTAATGCTATCATTGTCTTTGATCATGATGGATTTTCATATACTATTATTTAACCCACCAAAGAAGTAGTAAACCATACATTTATGAGTAATGATAAATCCAATGGCATATCTTGCTAGTATTATGATGTTTTCCTTATACAACCTGATAGAATTGTCGTATTTTTTCATGAGGGTGATTAAATTAATTTTCCATTTAAATGTGGTGAGTCTGAGAAAAATATTTATTCAAAGAAATAGTAATTGCTTCCACTCCATAACATCAATATCTTCTAGAGGATTCAAATTCATGATTATTTTTTACAACTGATTAGCTTCTCCCTCCATTAAATAATCAACCAATAGAATAATCTCTTATTCTCAGAATTGAATTATGGATACAATATTTTCAATTAATTTGATCCATTATTCAGTTATTAATGGATCATAAGATCCATCGAATGTGAGAGGCCTAGGTCACATAATTGTATCAATCACTACTTATTCACTCTTAGGGTTTTTTTTAATCTTCTTATGATATATATTTTTATTCATATTATGATTCAACTGAGATTATATCATTGTAAATTTCATGATTCATGATCCCATCTGGTTGAGAGTCTCATTGGGAAAATCATAATATTTCCATTCACATTGATTTTTTACATGATTCCTCATATATAAAATCATTACCCATAATTAAAGGTAAAATAATTGATGATTATTTTTATACTATTAAAATCATAATGATAAATTCAATGATATTAAATGGATAAATTATAATTTGAAATTATTTCTTATCATATGAATTTCAAGGATTCAATATATGTTATATATGATATATTCCCCAAAATAGTTTCTCATGGTCATTGGTTTATTACCTTTATAATGGTTAAAATTGAGATTATTAATTTACCATTGAGGGTGTTGTCCTATGTGCATAGTATGGCCCATTTTCATTTACCATGTTTCACCAAGTCATTCCCCAAACACTCATTCGGAATTTTTACACATTGGTACATCTATGATAGAACCACATCCACATATAGTATCTAGAGAGGGATATATTCTATTTATATACCAATTAATCTATATTAACCAATATATATGGGTGTTTTCTTATACATAGTTTTATCCTTGAGTCTTTCCAAATACTTTTCTTATCATAATCCAAAAAAACTAAAAATTTCGTCTCATACAAACTATTATAAACCTTTTTTTTATTTTAAATTAATACCTGCTTTATTACATTAATGTACACATACATTAATGTGGAATATAAATTATTCTAGGTGTATTTAGAAATTATACACCTAGAATACCCTCTTCAACATGGGATACAACTGTATTATTTAAAATATCTTTACAATGCTTCTATGATTCGATGGATTTTAAAACTACAAAAGATAACCTATGGAAAGAATAAGGAAAGGGTCAAATAGAAAGATAAGTACGGGAATAAACATGGACTAAAATGATACTTGTTAGACAATAAAAATAATTATGGGGCATAAAATGAGAAGGAATCATAATCATGAAAAATAAGACATGATAGAGAATGAAAATCATAACATGGGAAATGTGGGAAAAACATAAAACGATTAATTATAAAAAATAAATGGATGATTAAATACCAATGAATAATGGTTGAAAAACTATAATAATGTTATTATGTTCACTACATATTCCAACATGTTGTATCATAATTGTAATTATTAGCCAATTTATTGAAGGGTTGTATAATTTTGGGCACACCTATAAAAATCAGGCCATTCTACTACATAATATTCCTTATAGATCATACAATATGGATTAATTCATCATAAAAAATTATTAAATTATGAATGAGTGTATAATAAATATATTTAGGACTCACATAAAAAATTATTTTTGCATTAATTTGAACACCCTTGATTTGATATGGTAATGGTATTCACTACACAATAGTTTATCATTACAATCATAGAGAGATAGAAATAGCATAATAGAATAACTTAATGACTCATAAAAATTAGATTAAAAGATATAATATGGTGTATCATTGCATATAAATAAAAAATTTTATAATAAGGACATGTACAAACATATACTAACATTATAAATTCAATATATAAGGCATAAGTTAATAAAGAAACATGATTAATAAAAGTAATGAAAACTATATTTTTATATTGAAACTATTGTAAACAAAAGTTCATGGTAAAAATAATGAGAGTAAAATTTGTATCTCATAATTTAGAAAATAAATTTAAAATTGGTGTAATATGGAAGAATATGGTCCAATAAATTCAAATGGAATCTAGGAGACATAATATAAACAATGTTCTTGAATGGAAATGAGAAGCGTGAAACCACTTACTAAATTTCATCAAGGAAGCAACTTCTGTAAGGATCAAATTAAGAAAGAATAAGTGGAATGTAATTTTAAAAGAATCAATTTTATAGTAGGTTAATGTTAATAAATAAATTTCATTATAATCAATTGCAATTATGATGTCAAATTCAAAATATGGTACATTAATTAAATAGATGAGAGGAAGGTCCCTTAATTGAGAGTGTGACTCAAAATGCATGGGTGGGGCTTCATGAGATCTTATGGTAAACATGTGAGGAATATAGAGACTATTATAAATATTTTTTTAGATTTCAAAAAGAGAAAATTAGCAAACATACAAGGGATATTTGGTGGGATTATATAGGGAATGAGGGGGATGTCATTATTATTTAGGTTTTGGGCTCGAAATATAAAAATAACAAAAACTAAAAACCACATAATGTTTTCTTCATATGAATTTTCCAAATATAATTGGTTCATATAATTTTACAATTCCATGAGAATAATTAAATAAAATAATTCCCTCGCCTATGTGGAGGTGAATCACACTCTTATAGAAATAATTTCAAAACCATAAAATATAATAGTTGATTTGGAGGATTCATTATGGATATATGAATCTATTAAAATAAACATAAAATAAAAATATTTTAATTTTAAAACATATATTTCATCTTTTATAGCAATTATATTATTTATTTCATCATTTTAGGGTAATATGATGTCATAATAGAAAATATATATTCCTATTGTGTTTAATTTTTACCCAAAAATTTGACTATCATATGAAAGTATGAAAAAAATCTGCATTGAATAATTTTAACTTTTTTATTATAGAATAATAATATTAATTTTATCTAAATAATTTTTTGAATATGTTAATTTTCAATTTTAAAATAAATTTGAAATTTATTAACAAATTCAATGTTTTTTAATAGCACATTTCAAACCCCTATAAAAATTACATTTGACTTAATAAAAAATATATGGTCATTTATATTTAATAAAAATTATTAATGAATAATGTATTTTAAAATATTAATAATTAAAAATAACCATTAATTCATCAATGTTTGTTCATTAATTGAATTTGAATATTACGCCAAAATATTATTCTTTTTTTGGAGTATAAAAAAATATTTTATATGGTAAAAATATTTTGACAAAATTATGTTCATTATTCAATAATAAATATTGTAAATAATCATATTTCTAGTATCTTGATAAATATATTTTTAATACTCCATTAAACTCCCTATTTGTATGGTGTCCACTATTGGGAAATTTATGGGGTGGTTCGGAGTACATGGTATGGTTCATGATCTCAATGAGCTTGAACTTCTCCCGTAAACAGTTTCACTCATTCTTATTTTTTGGGATCTCATATTGGGATTGGTAAAGAGAAACGTTTATTAATTATATATCCCTTGTAATATCTGATAAATGAGATCATGGATTTTTATCTTAAGGGTTTAGGAAGTCACTTCCTCTATCATGGTGAATTTGACTGGTTAAAAACATATACTTATATTGATCATTTGATCACTGTTCAACACCTATATTATAAATGCTAATGATATATAATGGAATATTAAATCTAATTGGATAAAAAAATAAGATTGTGTTTCATATAACCATGTTATACAATGAGATATTTAATGAAATGATGAGGGTAATTCTTTTTATAACTATTCGGGTCATTTGGAATTCAGAACCTGGAGATCACATTTCCTAGAACTTGAATATTAAAGGTGCATTTCTATATAACACAACATAAATTATTTTATTTATTACAATATCATGTATTCATTGACAAACATCGCATCAAAAACTTATTAATTTTCCCTACTATAATAAATGATATATCAAACATCATAAGGAATAAAACCAATAATAAAAATTTTCATTAATCATCCAATATTATCTAATCCCTATGGAATATAAATCCAATAATAATAGGTTCATAGTAAAATTATTTATTTTCTATCATGTTATCTCATGCATTCTAGTATTTTCCAAAAGGTTATCCAAGAAATTGTTCATATTACATGTGTAATCAGACATGTATCTTTTGAATGACTGCAATTTTTCCAAAAATATTCGTCATGAAACATAATTTGTATAGTATTTTTTACCTTCATATAAGGTACCTCTATGTTACATGGGACTAACAATGATATGGGGTATTTTTAGATATTTTAACATTGTCTTGTTTATAGTTACATAAATAAATATTTATTATATATACCACATATTATCATACATCATTAAATATTATAAATATTCATAGTTTAATATAAAATAATCGGTACTTATCAAATTATTTTCTATAGATAGATATATAAGGATGAAGCCATGAATTGTAATGATGGAATGATCAGGGGTAATTTTGATATACGTGGTGATGAGACAAATTGTAAATGCTTCTTATGTTTTTGTTTTTTATCAACACAAAAATAATGTTCAAACATAATTATTTCATGATGTTAAATTTGAGGTCAACCATCTAAAATGTTTATATAGTTTCCTAAAGAATCAGGAGATAGTTTTTATGTTCATATGTAGATTTAATAATTATTATATGTTCATTTCATCACTACAACTTTGTGAATCAAAAAATGGGTGTGGCACTACAATATTCGGTGAAGCGGTTTAGATTCTCCATGATAAGGTGATATAGTTATTCATAGTATGAGTAAATACAAAACTATATCAAGGTGTCTAAATGTATATTTCTTCACATGTAAAATATTGATATTGTTCATCCCATGAGTGTATAAAAAGTTGTTTTAATTGAAAACATTACGGTTGATAAATTTTATGGGTTGTAGTTACAATGGTATATGTCTCTTTAAATCAAAATCGATTAATTTGAAGGATAAAAAAATTGAAGTTTTATCATGTATTATTTATCTAAATTATATATTTTAATTATGACATAAAATTGAATGAATAAAAATATATAATTGGTGGAAGACCAGATCATGAAAATAAAAACATTTTTATCCGGGAATCAAAATGTGTTTTCTCATTCCTTGGTTCACCTACAATGGTCATTTGGATAGTGGTTGATACATCAAGGAGTCCAATAAACATTGTATAGATACTAAGTTGTTGAATTCATATTTTTTGTTCACATTCAAAATGGGCAGTCCAATTTATTTGCACATGTTTTTAAGTGAGAATAAACTCTCTCTTTTGAATTAAAAGTAAATAAAACACTGCAGACTAAATTTTTTCAAAGTAGATTCAAAGAATCTCATAGTAATTTTAGATAAAATAACTTAAAACAACTAATGGTGAAATTTATAATGCTATGTTATCTGTATAAATCAATATTTTGAGTGTATTTTATGACAAGGATCCTTGGATGATCCATTTTCTACTCAAACTAATTTATTAATGTCCTTAAAATTTAACAGTATCAATGTTTTCTTGGATAATAAAAAGTATAAAAAAATATGTGAATATGTTTTTATATTTTGAAGGATGTAGGGAATTTGAATTTCTTTTTTATATTAAAATTTTAATTATGATATATAATTTTCATATGTGAGTTACTATGAACAAGTTTTTTCGTGAATTTATTAGCAAAAGGATTGTGCTAGAGATGAGTTCATTTAAAAAAAAATAATAAGAAGTTGAAGAGTTATCTCATTATTGTTTGTTAGAAATCACAATTGAAATTTTTATTGGGGGAAATGCGAAAAACCTAAACTTTTATATTTAGATATTAAAACTCATAAAATATTTCTTAACACAAAAATCCAAGATAACAAATTGATATATTATAGAAATAATATCATTTAAATATATCCATTATAATTTATTCAAATAATTATAATTATAATTATGAATTAATACATAACAAAATTTATAATGTTTTTAGTCAATAACGATGTAATTATTATATTCTATTAAACTAGTTGTCTATTTTTTTAATGTAATCTTAATCCTCAAAAAAAATTATCTAAAAAATGGGTTTTAGTGCATTTCTTTCTGATTATTTTAATTTATTTCTTTATATTTTAAAATTTATATTCATGAATTTATAAGAATTATTAAAATAAACAAGAAAGCATCATCATAGGTTGTAGTTTTTATATTTTTTAAAAGGGATTATTTTTTAAATGAATTAGTAAAATTATAGATTCTTGTAAAACATTCGCTTTAAATAATTATATAATGTAATATAATATTCATTTTGTGTTATTAATTTGACACAAATATATAATATTCATCAATTAATTTTATACAGTATACATACATGCATAGGAATCATTATTAAACATGATTTTCATATAAGTTATGTTTTGGGCTTCAAAATGAAATTTTTCAAAAATAAGTGCTTATGTGTGGAATGAATATTCATTAATAACAAATAAATTAATATATAATTAATTAATGTTATTTTTTAATTTTATATATTTTCCATTTAATAAAATATTTATGTTGATATTTTTTAGTTTTTACTATTCATGAAATGGATGGAAATTTTGTTTTAGTATTTAAAATTTATTTTTCTAAAAACATGATTCAGTTATGAAATTCATGAAACATTAAAAATTAAGATTTCACAATTATAGAAATTTATTTAAAAAAAATATACTAATAAATTTATAATTAAACATTTATTATTTCATATAATGAATTTTAAAAATAGTAAAAACATCTCAATGTTTATAATGTTAGATGAGGTATATATGTGTGTAAAAATACATGATAATTGTATCAATGCCTCATAATCCCATATAATGATTAATTTTTTGGGGGAAATATACTATTTAATTTTATTTCATCATATTATTGGCCATATGGAATAATTATTCATAATAAATACATTAATTTTAATAATTTATTTAACTAATCCCTATTATATCATATTCATCACTTTTAAATGGGAATCTCTTATACTTTACTTTTAAAAATGTATAAAATTTCCTATATAGAAAATTACTTCAATAATATTACCCAATATTTACTAAATTATATCTATAACCCATGTTCTTATTCGAAGACTAATATTAAATTATTAAGTAGTAATTAAAATGTGTTCATTAAAATAAGATCTATAAATATTATCTAATCATTTTAAATTATATTTATTCATTAAAATTAAATGAAAATATTTAATATATAATAAAAGTTTAAATATAGTATCATTTATATAATAATATTTTATTAGGATTATTATGAAATATTTTTTCACCTTAGATAAATGAAATGGGAAATGAAATTATGACTCTCTGTATTTTTTATCCACAAACTCCGTGTAGTAATATGATTATTGTTCCATCAAAAAATAATATTTGATGGATATAATGAAGGATTTAATTATATATATATATAATATATGGTATATTTATGGTTCAATAATGATAAAATATTATTTTTCATTATTTTCGTTTTTCTATAATATATTTAAAACATATTTTATGTGTACATATAGACTACCATATACATTAATAATGAAATTAAATCTAATATCACTACCTAATATGGATGGTTATAAATATGTATATAATGAATATAGAAGATATTTAAAAATTATTAAAATAATATAGATTGTGGAAACATGATCCATAATTAAGGACTATAACTACTCAATCAATCAAATACATTAAAAATGAATGTGTTAAGACCTGAAATATTGCCTTTTTTAAAAAAATTATTGAAAAGGTTATAAAATTTTATTATAAATAAAATTTAGGTATTAAATGAAAAAATGAGGATATAATATAAAAGTATAATAAATTTAAAATTATTCTATTGTTTGTTATAAAATTTTTTATAAAAGTTTTAAATGAGGAAAGGTTTTTATACTAAAAATATAATTATTTTTCAGGTATTTTTGTTGTGTAAATTTTATAATGAAAAAATCTAATGATATAACACGAAAAATTATTATCTTTTTCTATAATATTTATATCTTTATAAATAATTTTTTTCCCAAAATTTTTCACTTGTAGGTACTCAAATGTCTGAAAGAATGTTTATAAGTAGAACTGAAATTATTTTATTTTATTCTGGAAATTATTTCTTTCATGTCCATATTTTCATGAGAATATTATGTGTGAATTTTTCTGTTTATTTTCAAATGATTAATTAAATCATTTTTTATTCATTTTTTGACTTCTATAATAATTTTTAAGAGGATTCGTATTATCATTTTCTCAAATAAATACATTTTAACAACTTTTTTGGGAAAATAATTTTTTATGATACACTACATGAATGCAATATTCCTTTATCCGAAAAAATATATTATTTGAAGCATACAATAATGGAATCATTTATTATTTTATGAGAAAATTACTTCCTTAATATGTTGTAATTTATTATTTTTTAAATGTATTATTTTTAACCCAAAATTGTATTTTCATTGAGTCATATCAAGGTGATCTTTTTATTCCATTTTTCATTTGTGGTAACATCAACTAATGTAACTCATTATTAAATAGTGAAACTATCTAATGATTATATTCTTATTAATTAACAATATGTATTATTATTCGGATAATGAAATATCAATTGAACAAGTTTTCATTAAAACACATTGAGTTGTGATGAAATGATAAATTATTTCCTTTTCTTTTGGCATAAATATGGATGGTTTATGATTATGAGACATGTGTGTCTATTATAAACCTTTAATGAATTGGGTAATGATTAATTTTTTTTGATATCATAGGGTGCACAATATGTAATCCCAATAAAAAGAAATGTATATGGATGGTTATCCCATGTTTAGAGTTGGTATATGAGCTGTTATCTTGTGGATAACAAGTGATGAATGTCTTGGTTCATAACATTGAATTATAATATCACATATAATTTTTATTCTATGCTTTATGTCACACTTTAATTGAATAATATAATGCTAATTAAATTCATTTGTTTCTCATTTTAATTGATTCGTTTATTTATCATGTCTTTTAAATTCAATGCATTATACGAAGACTTTGTATTATGATATAAGAATTTTTTGGTATGATCATCAAATGTTATTCCCAATTTATCATAACCTTATAATAATGACATTATTAAAATGATAAAATATTGAAATTCCAATTATTTTCCCTTACTGGTCATCTAATATGACTATTTATAATTTTTTTACATAATATATAAATAAATGTTTTAAATACAATATGCATTATAGTGGTTATAGTAAAAAATAATTTTGACTGATATGAACAATATATTTTATATAACATTTTTATGTATTAATTCATCTAATTAAACATATCCTTTACTATTCGGCTGTGGATCATAAAATTATATAATGAATATTTTGCTAATAAGATGTTTTAATTGATTTTAAAATTCACGGGTCAACTAAATTTGTATAGGAGTATGCTGTAGTTATTTTTAGATACTATGATGTGAAAAAATTAGTTTTCTCCCTAAGGAAAACATTTTTTAAATGAAAAAAATTATGGTACTAAAAACATAGATTTATTATCTTCCATTAATATAAACGCCTTTCTAGATTCGTGTGTGTTTATGTTGTTGTAGAATGGATTAAGATATTGGTAAAAACTATGAATATGGATGATTGTTTAATAATATTATAGTCACTCGTGTTTGATATGTTTGCCAATGACTACACAATTATGTGTCTGATGTTAAGGGATTTTCATAGGTTATTTTATATTTTCAAATGAACTATTATGATGTATTTCAATAAATAAAGAGATTCAATGACTTTTAATAAAACCAATAATTTCATATATTTAAAAGTTGGTGTAATGGATTAGAAATATTATATATGATTTGGAATATTTAATTATTTCCCAGTCCTGGTATTTTTTCAAAACTATTTCATTAATCTTTTAGTAAATTACTAGATCCATTAGAGATTTTTATAATAGTAACTATGATATATGATTTAATGATTATCCTATTTAGAAACCAAATTAAATTGAACATTAAATGTGAGTTATTTTGATAATCAATAACCATCATTCAAGATATATTTTTAACTACATAATCTATATAAACTAGACCAACCATTTCTTGCCTCGCTGGTGATATGACGAGTGTGACTACTCAAACCCACATCCAATATTCTTGGGGTTGGATACTATTGTTGAGTAGCTGAAATACTCAAATGGGTGGCCTTATCATAAGATACATGTATTCACATAGAAATATTTAAACCCATATAATACGAAAATGTTTTAAAAAAGCATATAAAAATGCATGAATTCATCTAAATACCATAATTAGATTATACGAAAATACTGGGAGGGGAAAATAAAAGCCCCCCAAAAATATTAAGGACGTCCAAACTGATAGAGAGAGGATACTATAGTAAAATTACACTCCTAAAATGAACCATTGTCTACTATGATATGTCTATGCTTCTTCTACTCTTGGTCCACCCTAAACCACATCAATTGTCATGTCATCTAGAAAAGACATGACATGTCTGGTTAGAGATCATACATGGGTGAGTATAACAATTCTCAATTAGAAAACCCTCAAATAACATTGCATAAATAATAATTTTTAGTATTTTAATCACATGATTTGTAGATCAAAATGTGATAAATATGTTAAGACATCCATATAAACTCAGTTTTGACATTAAGTCTTCAGGTAAGGTCACAACTATATTTCCAGCTCGTGATTGTTCATGGGACACTATAACAAGACACTCTTATGAGAATACACAATGCGAGTGTTATATCACTAATGGAATATATCTGAGATGAAATTATAATCAATTATCACCATAATGAGATAAAAAATGCATTTCATTAGATAATGTTACATAGAATGGGAATATAGCTATATAATGGGGTAATACTATATAACCCAATCTATCTTAAACATATATTTAGGGGACAGACAGTCATGGATAGTTTGTAACACTAATTCCAAGAACCCCACATAGAGAAAATATGACACATGATCTCATCACATGTGTTGTGATATATTCCACAAACTCTATATGAAACTAATAACATATAGAGGACAATAATATATTGTTCATGATGTTATTCATACAATACTCTTATAAGGATGGGTCATGGGAATGCACCCACAGATAAACTTGTCCACAATGAGGGGGAAATAATCTCAAAGTTAAGATGTACTATAATTTTACATCTATTTCATGGTATTTTTTTCATCAGTAATACCCATGTATCATGAAGTATGACCTATCTATTATTGTGTGCACGGAGCCCTATCCTTGTAACTAATTAATTCTCAGTACTAGGTAATGTTTTACATCATAGATTATTATTTGTAATATACCTAATTTATTTACAATTCCCTGTCATTTTCTTGTATCCTATTAGATACACATCGATCCTCCAGGTATGTTCCACATGGAGTGTGACAAGTATCACATGGAATATGGTGCTTTTATTCCATGCTGAAACCCTAACACCACTACCAAGGCCCTAGATGCATGGTATACCAAGATTACATGCTGTGTATAATGAGATTTTCAAGGAACCAAAGATCTGATTATTTTATTTTCATTAAAACCTCTTAAATTTGAAACAGCTAAGAATCACACCCATAAACAAGGATATGGTCTAGCTAATCCTTCCTTTTTATCACTAGTTGGAATATGAGAATGTGATTTACATGGAAATTAATATCTAGTGTCTTCCAAAAATAACACATGAAAACCCACACAAATAACTCTAAAATAATATATATGTATACCTCGTTATAGCCTAATTTAATCATCATTCCGAACATGTATCTATAGATTCAATTTGTTGTTCCATTAATCAAGTGAACACTAGTTGAGTACTATGAATTTTCCAAACTAGTGGAATAAAATAACCCCATCAATGAATTCTTGAATAATGAAGTATGAAATGAATAAAAAAAATTCCTAAAGAGTGTATGTCCTCTAATATTTATGTTAGACTTGATTTATTTTCATTAGAATTATGAAAATTGTGATATAAATTAAACAGTAGGATAATTCACCAAATTTATATAAAAAGTGTCACATTCAAAAAATATGATTGATATGCGGATCAATCAGTTAGTTGATTCAAAAAAAATTACTATTGGATAAAAAACATGGATAAATCCTCCTAAATAAACATGTTAACTCTATTTGGATCTATCATCGGAAAATAAAGATTGAAAAACATTTTTATTGTTGAGACCCACATGTTACGTTGGTCAAGTTGATCATCTATTATCGATCGAGATATATTACTTGCACAATATTCTCCCCTAATAAGAATTCAGTATAACATGTTTTATTTGGATAACCTTTATATTTCATTTTATCAATCTATTAATAGGATAAATAAGATCCTGTATATTTAATTAAATTTTTTATCTTAATCATTTAATTTATTTAACATTAAACCATAATCACACCCAATCAGAGCTACTAAACAGTTTTAAGGTTGTACCATGAATATGTTAAATACCATGATCTATTTTCAATGGATGAAATTTATTTCTAATCGAGGATATATTTTATCAATTATTCCACTTTTCTAGAAAATTCAGGCATTTAAAAATAATATAATTAGATTTTTATGAAATTTAAATTTTGGGGTCATCATGCCTTGAGATTTATCACCATCCTAGTGAATATATATGGAAATATTACTAGGGGTATTTTAGAGCATTAAATATAGAAAATGATACATTACATTATCCCCACCTTATTAATGTTATACTAAAAACATAGATGAATGATCAAAAACATGTGGTTACAAAGATTGTATCTAGGTCTACCAATCGTAGGAACTGTTCTAGATATTATTATTTCTCCAATAGACCTGCACTAATGGAATCCATATCCTGAAGAGTATCTTCTTATACTAGTCTCTTTTATCCATTGGCTACTATGCTATAATATATTAATTGTCATTGTCCTGCTTGACCTAGTTGATGATCTAGTATGTATCATGAAAATATATCCTCAAACATGACACATTGAACACATCCTGTCTACAATCAAATAGGTTAAATTGAGCCCAGTTTTATTCCACATTTCTGGCTCATTATAGTTTCTAAAAAGGTCCAACGTATTATGGATACATCATGATGCCCAGGAAAAATCTTAGTAATCCATGTCTAGGTGAGACTTTCATGAATACATGACCTCCCCGCTCAACCACCAAAGGAATATGTAATTGGTCCTCATAAGACTTATTATGGATTTGTACTATCCTAATTCACTCCAATATGAGCTTTTAATTCTCTATCATAACTCACCCCAACTCTATAGTGATGACTTATGACTCACTTGATCAGTCGATCAATGTGGTGAACTATATTTTCGCCCATATGAGGCATCAGATAGTTCAATATCGATGGATTAATTTGGATGTAATTTTTAGATAAATTACACTAAGGTTCCGTTATCCATTAAAATATGGTTGATGTCCAATATTACAGCCTGAAACTTTTCATACTGAACATAAATTGCATGCTCATTCTGTAAATCAATATTTTTGTGAAAATTCCGGCTCAAATAAAAAAATTTCCAAATGGCTCTTGAAATAATCTCATGAAACATTATGTGAAGCGACCATCATTGTAAGCAACAATTATTAATGGACTTCCATGTATTTTTTAATCCTTATACTTTTAAATCAATCTCATGTTCCCTAAAAAACAAATATCTCAAAATGATAAGATATGGGCCAACCAGGTGATCTTTTGTAGGATCACCTAGATGGAATCTTGTCCTCTAGAATTATTTGGTTACCTAATCATTAATTCATTATATATCACTTACCAAATCCATTTTCAAATAAAAAGGGTTTTATCTAAACCCATTGGGATTTGGTGATCTTCCTTCTATTTCTAAATAGTGATTCTTTAAGAAATGAACCCTACTACACCCTTCCATATACCTATCCACCATAACGGAAAATATAGGTCATAATACAAAATTTTCATGGACTATTTTACCTCAAAAAGGGATGTAGAAAACACCCTCATCACCTATTATTGACACATTACTGTTACAATTATCTATCATCGAATAAGGTTAATAAAATAGCTAACTTAATAAAATTCTTCAAGAGCATTTACAGTGGATATCTGTGTATATATAGTCTCAATATTGGAATATCCTTTCTTAGAATCCCTAACACACTATAAAATTGATTTTCTTTAATCCATTGACTGAAGTTATAATTCACCATCATTGTCCTCCAATAAAACCTACAATGTGATTTCGTCTCTACCTATTCAACCAATTATAGGAATGAAGACGTCCAACCGATATCTTATTCAATCGTGATCTTGTTCCTAGAAATATAGACAATATCATATTAATAATTCTTGATGAAATATTTTCATCAACTCTACCATCAAATTTATGTCCTTTTGATTGAATATATAATTTGGAATCATATTTATAGAGTAAACAGAAAATCACTCACCCACATGGTAGGGTATTCATATATTTAGGCGATAAATAAAATTTCCCAAAAAAATTATTTGTTTCATTGTTTTCATATATAGTCTAAAAATTCTAGAAACATAGTCAATAAAATCATTCTTCTTTACTAGTATACAACCATGTCTAATCCTCAATGAATTTTAGAACTCATTGAACATGAGAAACTCCTCTAGAAATCAAATGTTTCTGGAACCCATCATACTCAATCACAACTCACTGAAATCCAAATGGAACATTTCTTTCTACATAAATGGATTCCCCTTCTAGTTCAATGTAGTAAAAGGTTATAATATCATAGAATAATAATTCACAAATCTCATATAATATCGATCCATCCCAAGGAATATTCACAATTCGACACACATTTGGGTAGATCCCAATAAAACACTAAATCAAAGTTTTAGTGGTCAACTACTACACCATTGGATGACATAAAATGTCCCAAAAATTGGATATCCTAAATCCATAACAAAGTCTTCAAGCGCACCCCATTATGCTATTTCTCTATGAGTGTTTCTTGAACCATAATCAATTTTATCACAAGATCCTTATCTTATGTTAATCATACACACATATCCTCAAACAAAACCAATTTTTTTAAGAAACACTAGAATACAAGGTTCATGTTTCCAATGAATATTTCTCTAGAGTTAACCATGATTAAAGGAATCACTATGTATTCTTAGTGACAGTGGTATAATTGAAATTTCATTTTCGGAATATCATAAACTAGTATTTGCAGCAAGTGATAACCTGATATGAGGTCAATATGTATAAACCATTATGCCTTTCTTAACTAATTGAAGAGGTTTAAAATCACCATTAGTGTATATTTTTTTCACACTCACATATATTAGGCAATGATAGTCCTCAAATAACCAAAAAATATCATATATCATCATTATGAATATAAATATATCTGCCCATAGAAAACAATAGAAGTCACAATCACTTTACCATACAAATCAAAGAACAACTAAATCACCAATTGATGTTCTACTGGATCCATATATATATTTGAGATTCTCCTTGGTGTAATTCATTTATACAGTGCATCTATTAGTGGTGAGGTAAGGCTAGAACATCCTTATGAATGGTTTCCTCATACTCAACAACCATAATAATTAACTACAAACCCATAACATCTACTACACCACGAGTAATTAAGGAACAATAGTTAGTAATTATATCCCCCATCCATCATATTAGTATATATATATATCTACTAAGATTTCCAATGTGCCTATTAAATAAATCCTTGTCCAATCATCTTGGGGACCACACATCGTCAACCTAAAACACTCAATATTATAATGAATGTTTTATTGTTAGTTCATTCCTATGATTATTTTGTAAGGACACATCTATTCCATTAATATATAACATTTGAATGTCACTCCTAGAAGTATTATGTTCTGCCTTCTAAAAATTTTCCTGATCATTGATTCATCTTCTATTTGAGTCTCCAAGAATATGGGTCGAGCGAAGGGCTCAACCTTAACCTCAAATTTTAAAACTACGAATGTATCTTGAAAATATTTTCACTCAACTATGTCTAAAAAAACCAATATGGAAGAAAATAATATGATCATAACTCTTCTCATCAATAAATAATTTCGATCATAGGCTTCCATGGCCTATATGTGTCTTCGATCCGGTCCACCAGGCCCCGTAGCCTCATAGGGACTATATGGTGGAAGCAGCGGAATCTTGTCAGACTATATACCACCAACCAATAATATCATAAATTATATGCCTAATTGTCTATCATAAATACATACTGACTTTTGTAACATATTAAACCTATGGGGAACATCCACAATATTTCAATAAATCACACAGAAGTTTAGAAAATCTCACATGAGATGTCACTAAACATCAAAAGAGTAGAAATCCTCTTTATAGGGAAACTAAACACATCCTGAGATCCATAAATCGTAGACCCTCATTCTTGTAATCAATTATTAAATCATCTCACATGTTCAAGTCCTAGTATATTTCATCAATTACCTTCTGCTGATCCTGATCCCCATGTGACCCTGCTGTCACCCATAGTAGGTATCTCCTCAGCTTATAATACTGCTACTACCATGCCACAATCTATCACTAATGAATAAGTAATAATTCATAGAGGTATCTCACTATAATGATTATATATACATCAACCATTCTCAATTGTAAGTACAAAAAATTAATTATTATGAAAAATATTCATTGAGTACAATGATATTTTGGTAAACATCCATAAATACACAAACAGAGTCATGTTCCACTACTTCATATGTTAAAACTTTTGAATTCGGACCTCCCACATCTTATATTGAGATTACACCTATTAGAAGATACACTCAAACTCTCCAATGAAAAATTTTCTTCAACATATGGTAGAATGACCAAAATCAATAAATGAATTGTTTAACCTTGATAAAGTATCACTTCTGGGGCTATCATGTAATCTATAATTATCTCGATGAGACAAAATAATCAAGTGTATACCTATATCCAATCATCATCTGCCTATGGGTTTGGATTTCCACTGAACCTAATGGGTCTTTAATGATAAAATTCTTGATGTTATCTCATAAATAAAACATCATCTTATGATATTGTATGTTAAATATGATTATTCATGAGTGGAGGTATGAAAAAAAAGTTATCCAGATCTCCTATAAGTTCAACATGTCCCTCTATCGAATCTTCTTCACTAATAGGATAATCCTAATGGTCCTTATTCTTAATCATAGATAGAAATCATCATGGAGGAATTAGAAAATAGATATAGTTTACACAATTCAATGATTATATCATCATTTAGTCTTCAAAAAATGACATCGAAACCATACCCATTCCTATATAATTGATAAAACATTGTTTTCATTTAAACAATTTCTGGATGTACTAGGTGTGGAGGTACGTGATCATTTTCTTGATTTATGGATACGTTGGATGAAGAACAACCACTAGATTCCATTCCAATAAATATGAACATTAAAATCATAACATTGTTTCCATAATTTACAAAAAAATACTCTAGGTAAACAAAACTCTAATGTCTTCACTACCCAATAAAATTAGACTAATACCACTATGTCATGACCAAACACATCAATTCCATCCTCTCCAATTATAAGTCAAGTGTGACTACCCCAATCTCATCTCCAATATTACAGTGGATTATGACTAGTACTCATAAGGAATTACACTAAAATTGGATTCATTTTCCTATTGTACCTATATGCACACAGACATATCAAATACCAAATAATGATTACATGAAAAAATAAAACTGATAAGAAATACATCAATATATATAAATCCAAAACAATAATATAAAATAATTTTATGAAGTAATAAAAGACAAATTAAATCTCACAAGAAAAAATATGCTTATCATGATGGTAAGAGGTGATTATAGTCAAATGTGACTCTCCAATGAACCAAGGTATTTCATGACTAGATCTATGTTCTCTCTATTTTTGGTCCACCAGAAACCACATATAATAGATATATGTGAGCACAAAACATGACCCATAGATCCCATGAATGGGTGAGTATAAAAAAACCTAGTTGGAAACCACCACATCAGTAAGAATAACGAATCATGAGTAGTAAGATCATTATAATATATTTTAGTTGTTAAATTATATATAAAATAAATATCATTATATTCATATTGGAAAATATGTATCAATGTAATGACCGAAATGCATTTCTAACCTATGATTCTACTTAGGAGTCTGTAACCACAATCACTCGGTAGAACTCAATCCTCTAGTACGATAACACTGATGGTGTCTATATGATATGCCATGAACAACAGGTCACTCCATGAAGAAATACACACTATGAGACTGAATATATTGATACACAAAAGTGGGTCACACCCAAAGATTGAGGTTAATTCCAATTAAAATAATATATAATAACCAACAATTTATAGGTTTTATGCCCCTGTATAGTTGGTCATGATAATTTAAAAAACCGATATAAGTAAAATATGACAAATTATGCCATTCTAGCCTCTCGGAGATATTCATAAAAGTCACTCTGAAACTCATCTGATAGAAATTATCATAATAATTTATTGAGTATGCAATTCCATATTATACCCTCACAGGTATGGATCGAGGGAACATAGACATAGGGAAAGTAGTCTAATTTTAATGGAACATTGTCATATTTTGATAAGTTGATTGTGTGTCGCATTGGAACAAGGTCTACCAATATGTCATGGAATTTTCAAATGTTTATGCCCATTTACACATTTCCTTGTCCTTATACCCATTTGTGTCTTTGTAACAAGATTTTTTTTTTTGTTTTCATTGAGTATCCAATGTACTATGTCCATGTTTGTGCCCATGTATCCACTAAGATACATTCAATAATTCCAGGTAAATATCACATGATGTGTGACTCTTTTCACATGTTATGTGATTATTTTCTTATCTGTAAAACCCTAGAACTGTATCCAAGATCCCACATGGAATATATTCGTAATTATACACTGTGTATATCAGGTCTTCCGAAAATCCACTTATCATAAACATTCTCTGACATACACTCCTTAGATAACAATTCTGACCATAATTCATTCCAGTAAACAATGATCTAGTCAAGTCAATCATTTACATCAATTCCCTCAAAAATTGTGCCATCATATTTTCATTGTATACCATTTGTTGCCTTTCACCATTGAACCCCATCAAAATAATTATAGATAACTCAGATATTGTTGAAATCATTCATTATAGATTGATCTCGTCAATATTCTGAATATAGATATGATGTATTAATACATTGTTCCATGAAATTAGACGGCAACGATTGATTTCCTATAGTTTGTTAAACTACTAGACAAAACGAACGTTGGTGATAACAGAATCAAGGAAATGTAATGAAATGAAAATATTAATAGTTTCAGGAATGACCTTATAGGATTCATGTGTTGTCCTTGAATTATTTCCATCATAGTTATGAATGTATAAATATAGATTAACCCTTGGGATAATACCCCGTATTCCAAAGAAAAAAATCTCATACCCCTGATATGATTGGTCTATCGATCAATACGATATTTGATATGTTCAAATTCATTATACATTATGAAAAATTGATAAATAGAAACAATAATCTTCCTATATTTGTTTTGATTAATATTTGTTAATAAAATATACCACATCGTCAGCTTTGGTGATATACATATAACGTGTTGGTGAATATTATCCTCATTTGACAATTTGGATATGTGTCATTCACCATGACTACATAAAATGGATCATAAATATCTCTATAGTTATATGAATAAAACGTATATTTTTCAAAGTTAATATATTTAGGAAATATCAGGTCATAAAAAAATTATTTAAATAAAATAAAAAAGTAAATTAATTATTTTAATCATTCACCAATGATTACACCGAAATCTAGAATCCAATTTGTTACATGGTTTTGTGAAACATATCAAAAAGCGCATTCTCTAAACCCAGTGGTTAAGTATTATTCTTGATATGAGACTCGTTCTGGGGTTTAATCCATGTTTTATGTAAAACTACTCATTGGTGATATTAATATATTTATCATTTTTCAATAATCAATTATTGTCTCATCGGGCCCCAAAATCTCATATGGTCTCAACAAAAATATCTAAATACTTATCTAGAAATACTTAATGATTTAAATGTAAACAACTAAGACCTTGAAAGAAAATAATTATCATAATGAATAAACCAAATAAGATAATTATATAGTTTTCTGATATCCATATAGGAATGATGATCCAATATCCTAAATTTCTATAATGTGGGAAGAAGAACTAAGGTGTTTCAATAAAATGATCGAAAGGATTATTTATATGTGGAAAATAAGAGAATTACTAAACTAATTTTAAATATAAAATGAAGGGTACAACGGAAGAAAATAATGTGAATCTAAAGGTGTAGTGTATAGTTCAATGGATTATATATGACGATTATGGGAATTAACTAAGCAAATTCCCTAATCTGGGGGCTAACTGTGATATTAAGGAAGGGTCGATGCACAATCGATATTTAATATTGAATGTCTGATATTTATATATATTGAGATTATAGAATAAAATATCATAATATATTTATAATATGGAATTCAATTTATATAAATCATGAATGATCTATGCATTTTTATAAAATAGTTATATTTTATGTACATAAAATCATATGTTGAATGTTAATAAAATCCTAGTAGCGTGGTTTAGTAGTAAGGTTATGTTTTTGTAATAAATGCAATATGTAGAAAAAAACAATTAATTTTTAATTTCAACAGATATAATATTCATTAGATGAAATTAACATTTGATAAATATTTATAATGGAATGCCGCTATTATTGGTGACATTGGAATTTATTATTGACTTTATAAAAAATTATATATTTTTATTTTATAAATTTTAATGATAATTTAAAAATATATATAATGTTTTCACTTCTCTATTACAAAAATATTATATGATTGTGATCTACGTCTTCTTATTTTAAAGAAATGATAAAGTGAAATTAAAAAAAAATTATGGTTTCAATTATAATTTCCAAATATATGAAAAATATTATTTCCATAAAATTTTAATTTTTTGTATAACGATTAAAATTGTATTTTGTAATAATATTTTGGGGTGGCTTATTTTTTGGTATCAACTATTTACATACATGATTTATATTTTTCTGATACCATTTGAAAATATTGTGAAATAAAATTTTCATTTAATTCCATATGATATAATGAATGAAAACTATTTTAAACCAAAAGTTATTCATGATATTTTAAATTATTGTTATCTTATAGCTCACATACGTATGGATGATGATTGGTGTAGACTTATAACACTCTAAAATTTAACAATTAAGTTTTTATAACTCATAATATGTTGTAGCGTGATCCTTCTTGGTTATTCCTATAAGATAAATAATAGGTCTTCGTTGATATTATCCGAAAAAATATATTAAGAATTATAGGATATTATAAGAACCTAATGTGTAAGACATGTTGGATATTATAACAAATATTATAATACATAATTATTTTTTTAATAGAACACTTTAATGCTAAGTGATATTTATATTTTTTACAATATTCATATTATTCATATCTATTGACAAATTATTTATATCACGGTTAATGACTCATTTGGAAGGTTATATGTTTTATCACACATAATATTATATAATATCTCAAAGGAAAAATTAACTTTTAATGTTATTTAAATAATATATTTCTCCCCATATAATGTTTTATATTATTCTTATGATATAACCCTTGATGACATGATATCTTTTTCTCCTAATTATTGTCTAGGAAAACTAATTTCTTATGTTTTCATTCCCTATGTAATAAATATGATTAAATATTATTATAATTTTATAATGGACTATAGTGTGGATTACTTTTATAATGACATTCACAAGGTCTTTAGAATAAGTTTCTTTTGTAAAAAGTCCTCAAGGAAAGTAAACAATCTAATAATGGGATTATGATAAAATGTTGTGATATGTAATATTTATCAAATTGTAATGATTTTAATTAAAATCATGATTCCCTTGGGTTGTTATGTGAATCCTGTAAATGGTAATGAACATAGGTGCAGGGGTGGAGGAACAACTATTTGAACTAATCATATCTTGTAAGGTGAATGAAGTCATTTGTTTGGTAGGATTGGGAAATAATTTAGTCTGTGTGCTTAATGTCATAGTAGACTAGAGTATTCATAATGGATCCTGGGGATGAGGATTCCATACTAGATCATAAAAATGGGGTTTTTTTGACCTCATTGGATCCTATAAAGATTATTTTTTTTGTTTGTGGGTTGGCAAACAAGTACTTTCAAGGGGATTGATATTTTCATTAATGTAGTTTGGATAAAATAAATAGTCTCTATACATAGTTGGTGGAATGATATTTTATGTATTATTGTTTTCCTAGGTTTTTCCATCCCAATATTTGATTCATTCTAGTGATGTGTTTATGTAGTTGGGTTCACATAGGAACATCACAATCTTGAGATCATTGAGTGATGGATCCCTCTACTAAAACACAATAAAGTATGAATCTGTGAATTTGACATCATCTTCATACATTAATTAGTGTCATTTACATGACTTCTTTGAAAAGTGTATCACCTCTTCCCATTTTGGATTCTATAATTACCTATGTATTTTATTGACTATTTTATTTTTCAAATTTTAAACTCCTATATCCCATCACTACCACTCAATCTTCATGTGTCTTTTTGGGAATGAGTCTGGTATCACCTCTTCCAATTTTTTGATTCTATAATTACCTGAGTTGTACTTATCTGTTGCTGTAATGTTAATTTTCCTTCATTTAATGAGTCTTAAATCTCTAAAAAATTTATCTATAATATCACACGCTGAAGTAAATTTAATTATTGGAGATATCATTGTGATAACTGATCCATGAGGCTGGTGAAGTTTTGATTTTCACAAAAAGAACAATCTAACATCCGGATATCTAGTCCCTTCCATTTGGTTTTCCCCATGATAGTTTTTCTATATGATTATGTCCTCTTGATGGAGTTACCTAGTGAGGTTTAACTCATAGTAATGTTTTGAAATTAGGTTTACATCATGTTGTAATTTTAGAATGGGGTTGGCCTCATGGAAGAGTTAGTTTTCACTATTGTTCTCACAATGAAACCTTCTATATCATTTTATTAATTAATCCAACATTGTATGGGGAAGAAATTATAAATATAAGTCTTATTTGGCACAACAAATAGCCAAATCATAGTCACATGAATTCACTACACCCATTATTAGGGTGTTTACAAAACGGAATAATGTTTTCTATGAAAACAAGATCTATTACACTATCTAAAACTGTTTTAATTTTTTGAAACCATTAAACATGCATTTTTTAAATCCATAACATACCCATAGAATATGTTTCACACCATAACATCACTGAATTGTGAATTTTTAATAGTAATATTCAACCCATGCAGTGCTCACAACCATTAATCTCATTGAAATAACATTTTATTGAACACAATAGTTGAAGGATCATTTCTATCAAACACAACACATATTGATTGTCTAGGGAATATATCATGGATTCTAAGATAAAGATCATGACATGAATTTTATAATTTCCACTACATTAATCAATGATGTATCAAATATATTTTGGAATATATCTAATAATGAAAATTTTTATTAATCAATAACTATTATCAATTCCAAAAATAATAAATATCCATTCCTACTAGTTTCATAGTATTTTTTAATTTATATTAAATTATCTCAAGTTTAATTGATTATTCCTAATTTTTATCCAATAATATATTAATATTACATGTCTAATCACACATGTTTGTTCACAAAAATTCCATTTAAAAAATAAAATTATTAATGAGACCTAGTTGTTCTAGTATTTATTTATTTTATATAAGGTACCTCTATGATCGACCAAATTAACAATGTATTGGGTAATTTATATATATTTTGACCTTATATAATTCATAGATATTTAAAGGAATTATAACTATACAAAACAAAAATTCTCATAAAAAAATTAAATAATATTGATTGTTATAGTGACATATACATTAATTCCATGTTTATAAAATAATTATCTATAGAAACATATATAAAAAAGAGACCATGAATTTGATAGATCATTAGATCATGTGTAATTCTGATATTGGTTGTATTGAGAGAAACCATAAATGGTTTTTTTATTTTAGTTTCTAATAAACCCAAAAAAAATGTTCAAACATAAATTTTTCATGTTGTTTCATTAGAGGATATGCATATTCCAGGGTTATAGATTAATATAATCAACATTTAATGATTCCTTTCATGTGTGATTTTTTATGATATATCATATGTTAATTACATGAATACAAATTTTTCAAAAAAAGGTCATGTTGATAGTATTTAAAATTAATT
Organism: Viscum album; assembly: GCA_963277665.1. NCBI lineage: Eukaryota > Viridiplantae > Streptophyta > Magnoliopsida > Santalales > Viscaceae > Viscum > Viscum album. Next base: position 1,830,061,327 of record OY728161.1, on the reverse strand, counting down.
AATATATATTTTCCTGATAAATGTATTTTGGTTATCTATAAATTAAGAAAGAAGACCCAACTATGTCATGGTGTTTTAATGCGCGTGTCATTGCCTAAAAATAGTGATATTATCATTCACATGGGAACTTCAAAAGGTGTTTCAATTGAAATGTTTTTGGATGATAAATTTTTATTTTATCTCATATGAATAATTTTATAGGAAAAAATTAATGTTGATCATTTGTGGTTGTATTAGAGTATTGATGTTTTTCATGACATTTACCATGATGAATAAAAAAATAGAATGGATGGAAAAAAATTTGATAAAAACTATTAAAAATTATATAGGAATCAAAATTGTGTGGTCCGTGTATCGGTTTCCCTACAATGATTATTTTGATAATGGTTGGTACATCAAGGATGACAATACATAGGTTATAGAAACAATAAGGTGGAATTTTTACTTTTGTCTAATATTAAAAATAGGTATTACAATGTTATGGGTAATATTTTCTTGTGATATGAAAGTATCTGTTTGGATTAAAATGGGAAAAAATTCATGGAACAAATATTTTGATTGTATATTAAAAGAATCCTAGAGTAATTTGAGATAAATTAGCATACAAAATATCATTGTGAAAATTATAAATCCTTTTTAATGAAGAATTAAATATTCAGAGCATATTTTATGATGTCGAACATTTGAAGATCCAAATTCTAATCATACTCAATAATTAATTTCCAAAAAAATAAACAATATGTTTGTTGTCTTCAATAAAATAAAGGTTCAAAAATAGGTGATAGTTTTTGTATATATTGAATGATGTTGTTAAATAAGATTTTAAATAAAATTTTAATTTTAATATTTAATTTTGCAATTGAATTTTAGTACACTTATAATTGTGAACATGGTTTTCCATGAATTTAATGATGAGGTGAAGGAAGTATATTATGAAATAGGATACATTATAGAAAAATATAGAATTAAAATATGAATATGAAGAGTTATAAAATTATTTTTGAGTAGTAGTCACACATCTACTGTGTATTGTGAGAAATGGGTGAAAACCTACAAATCTATTTTAAAATATAAAAAATATTGATATCTTGATTAAAAAAATACCAAGAATTAATTCGGAATTTATATATTTTAAAATTATATTTATTTATATGTGTCCATTATAACATATCAAGTTAATTAGAGTTATGAATATGAATAAAAATGATATGAAAACAATTATTAAGGTTTATGAAATATTAATCTTAATATTATTTCCGAGTAAACAAGTACTCTATTTTTTATAAGGTAATTTTATGCTTTAAAAATGTGTTCCTACCAAATATTATTTTTCTATATATTTCATTGACATTATATTTCCTATATACAATTTTCTAAAATTTATTTTAACAAAATTTTAATAATTTTTTAAATCAACATGCCAATAACATTTTACTGTGAGTTTAATATATTCATTAGAAGATATTAATTTTTAAATGAATTGTTAAAATTATATATAACATTATATAACTATCATTTATATTCAATATATATTGTAATTTAAAAGTCCTGTTATGTTAAATGAGATATATTAGAGTGAAAAACAATATGATAATGGTATTAACGACTCATAATCTTGCGTAGTGATTATTAAAAATGATATTTAGAAATAATAATATTTTTTCATCATATTAATTGACATTTGGGAAAATTATAGATGATAAATACATTAATTATATTTTATTTTTAACTAATCACATGTGTAACATCTTCAACCTTTTTAAATGGGAACTTATTATACTAAATTTTAGAAAAATGGCCTCTCTTGGATAACAGATTATATAAATAATATCATCCAATATTCCATTATTTTTCATGAAATCCATATTTTTATCCTAAAAATAATCATTCAATTATTATGGTTTATTCCCAATGAGGTCATTAAAATATGATTGGTCAATCATACGATAACATTTTCAATTTTATTAATTTTTAAATATTTCAGAAAAATGTTTTATATATCATTAAATATTGAATCTAGTACCATTAATATAATAATATTATATTAGGGTAATTTTAAAACCATTTTTCACCTTATAACGATCAAATGGAAAATGAAATTATCCCTCATGTGTTTGTGTAAACTACCACCACTCTATAGTAATATGGTTAATTTTACCTCACCAACCAACATAGATAGATATAATGAAATAATTAATATATATATATACACTTATTCTATATATGATATAATTATGTTTCCATTATGATAAAATATTAGTTATCCATGTTTCCATTTTATTTTATGTACCAAAAACATCGTTCGTGCATATATACAAACTACCCTATCCCTAAATATTTTATTTAATTTCTATATATATAACTAATATGAATGGTTATAAATATATATATGATTAATATATATGATATTTATATAATAATTAATTTTATTTTTGTTTTGGAAACATCATCTAGATCCAAGTAACATATAAACAAAATCAATCAAATTCATGAAAATTGAAATATCTTTGAGCTGAAACATGGATTAAAAAGGATATTTAATGAAAATAATATAGGATGTCATAATTAATAAGTATGAAGTATTATATATTTTAATAGGGTATTATTATATAATTATAAAAAATTTAAAATTATTATAGAGTAGGATATATAATTTTTTCAGAAAGTTCATATGCATGTAAGTGTTTTATGTTACAATCTAATTTTTTTGTGTTATAATCGATGCATAAATTTTAAAATGACAAAACCATATGTTATAACACACAAAATATTTATTTTTTTATTATAAAATTAAAATATTTAGAAATATTTTTTTCTTTAATCTTTATCACCGTATATACTCAAATTTATTAATATATTTTATAATGTAAAACCAACAATGTTTTATATTTTTATATAAACATTTGTTTACATGTACATATTTTCAATAGAAGTTTTTAAATGATTCTTTAATTATTTTAACATAATTTTTAATTAAATTATTAATTTTCTATATATTCTATTAAAATGAATAATAATATATCTATTATAGTTTTCACATAATGGTACTTTTTAACAATGGTTTAAACAAAATAATTTTTTAAGGAACAGATCAAGAAATGATTATTACACATTCCTATGAAAACTTTTATTTGAAGCATAATTTACTGCATTCCATCGATATTTTCCAAGAAAATTATATCTTTAACATTTTCCATGTATTTTTATTTAAAATATGTGATTTGAATGTGCAAATGATATTTTATCCAATACATATTTGATTGATCGTTATATTTCATTTTTCATTAGTGATAACATCATTTAATGTAACTCAAGATTCAATATAGATTTTATCTGATTATTAGATTCATATATATTCACTGGGTGGATTATTATTATGACGATGAAATAATTATCGTACAACTAATTTTAAAAATGTGTCGAGACATGATGAAATGATAAATTTTTTCATGATTTTTTATATAGATGAGTGTTTTATGATTTAGTGACATGTACCTCCACTTATCTCTATGATTAAATGGGTAAAGATTATTGATTTGCAATATCATAGGGAATAATACATGTAATACCAAGCACAAGAAAGTTATTTCGTAGGTCATCCCTTGTTCAAAGAATATATATATGTTGTTATCTCATGGATAACAAGTGTTTAATGTCTTGGTGGGTAACATTGACATAATAATCCCCTAATTATGATTATACCACATGTTATGACACTCATTAAAAACATGATCTTATGCCAATATTATTCAGTCAATTTTTATGTTTTTGGATTCCTTTATAAATCATGTCTTACATAATTCTAATCATTACACCTTCACTCTTGATTGTGATCTATGGATTATTGGGTACCAAATTCAAATGTTAATCACCTGTTATTATACCCTTAAATCATGAAATACTTAAAAAGATAATTTATGGATATATGCCTTATTTACCCTTATTGAGCATCTTATATCAATAATTATAATTCTTTTTTAAAATATTATTTAATTAAACATTTTATATATGATATTTCTAATAGCGGTACTAGTAATGAATAATTTTATGGGCCATGGTCTATATATTTTTTGTAACAATAATTTTTTATTAATTTATATAATTAAACTGAACCTTTACAATTTTGGTGTGGACAATAAAATTATTTGATGATTATTTATCACATAAGTTGTTATAATAATTTTTTATATTCTTCTGTCACCTCAATTGGTATAAAATCAATGTTTGGTTATTTTTTGATACTATGTAGTTAAAAAATTTGTATGAACTATATAACAAATTGAATTTATTTATAAAATTATTTTTATAGGAATACATTTAGTGGTTTTCTAATACAATAAATTCTTTTCTTGATTTGATGATATGTGTGTTGTTGTGGCATTAATTTACCTAGGCGAAACAAAAATTTATTGGCCTGATGGTGTATTAAAATTATAGTCACTCGTGTATGATTAATGGTCCTATTTAATCAATCCCGAGTTAACAATGTTGTGTGATTTTATTCTATTAATTCATATTTTTAATGAACCATTATAATGTATATAATTTTATTATGAGTTTGAATAAACAAGGATAAAACCAAATGTGTCAAATATTTAGGAGGTGGTGTCATTGTTTAGACATATTATTAATGATTTTCAAGATTATCTGATTTCTCAGTCCGATTATTTTTTATAAAATTATGAATTTATGTATCAGGAAATTTCTAGAAACATTAAATTTTTATTTTACATTGAATGTGAAATATTATTTAATGATTATAATCACTAGATAGTAAATTAAATTGAATATAGAAAGTTAATTATTGGGATTATGAATAACCATCATTCTCAAGATATGATTAACCAACTGAAATATTACAAAATGACATATGGAGGCCAACCTTGTTAGCGATAAGATGAGTGTGACGACTCCATGCCTACCTCCAATATTACAGGGGTTCAATACTAGAGTTGAGTAGTTGAAATACTCAAATGTGAATCTTTATTATAAGGTAAATGTATAAATAGACACATATTTGATCCCACTCACTTATAAAATGTAAAATGAAACTTTTAAAAAATGCACTCATATATCAAAATACCATAATCAAAGTTTATAAAAATACAGGGAAGGAAAAAATAAAAGAACACTAAAAACTATAAGGAATTATAAATAGATAGTAGGAGAATAAAATAGTTAAATTTGACTCATATAATGAACTATGGTCTTTCTAGAATTTATTTATGATTTTTCTACTCTTGGTCTACCATGAACCCCCATCGAATGATAATTTATATACATATGAGAGGACATGTGTGGGTAGAGCCCATACATTGGTGATAATTAAAATTTCCCAGTAATAGAATCTTCAAATTTCTTTGGATAATGAATAAAGGGGAGTCAAATCATCATATTATATCTCTATCATTATAAAATATCTATAATAAAACATCCTGATATACTCATAGTTTATATGATGTATCAATGTAATAAAAAAATTATTGCCGAACAAAAATTCTACATTCGAGTATGTATTCACACTCTCTTGTGAGATATCACTATGTAAATATGATATCACAAATGGTGTCCATCTAAGATGTCATGATTTTCAGGTCTCACTATAATGATCTACACAGTGTATGAGTTAATAGATTGATACATATATGAGTAATATAGTGATGGTCATGGGTAATACCAACTAACCCAATCTGTCTTATGCATCTATGATGGGTATTGATGACCATTTATAATCATCAACGTTGTTTAAACTACACCACCTAAGGGAAACATGATAGAGTATACATATCATATTTTGAGAGTGATTCTTACAAATCTACCTGATTCTAATCACATAGTGAGGAACATAAGATTTTGTTCATGATGTGAAGTTATACCATAACCACATAGTGATAGGTCTAGGGAATGAACCTTTAAGGAATCTAGTCCACATTGAGGGTAATAATGCCTCAAATTAAACATTGAGGAATTATGTTGATTGTAAATTCAGTGCACGGTATTTCCATTCAACACCGAGTATCCCCAAGTATCATGAAAAACTCATTGACGGTTCTTATGTACACCTATCCATGCCCTTGTAAAAAGATGTGTGTGGGTACGAGGCCATTTTTCAGTACATGGTTCATTCTATGTTCTCTATAAATTATATGTACATTGCCATGTATATTTCCATTTATCCTATGAGATACAAAATGATCCACTATGTAGGGTCCACACTGAGTGAGACATGTTTGACATAGCATGTGTTGTTTCTGTTCTCCGCTGAATCCCTATAACCACAACCTTGTCCCCACATGGTGTGTGGTCTTAGATTACATGTTGTGCCAATTTGTATTTTCCAGAATACATGTATATAGATAATATATGGTAATTTTATCCTCGAAGCTTCAATTCAAGTATGATTCACATCATAAAATAAGCATTTGGTCTAGCTAACCCATGCCTTTTCTGCTTGGTTGAATACACTTGTTTGGTTTTAATGGGAAACAATCTATCATGTCACCCCATAATCGAAATCCAAAAAAAAGAAATTGAAAATGGACCATTTATATCATGATCCCTTGTCCCATTATAATTTTAATAATGGATCTATGGTATTAATGCATTTCTCTATGAAAAAGGGGTACATTGATTCATCACTAGGTATTTTCCAACAAGTATCCAAATCAAATATCATCAATAAACAAATAAATAATGGTGGAAGAAATACACAAAATAAATGAGGACTGGGCCACAGCTGATTTTCATCTTTTCCATCCTATTATATCCTTATAATTATGAATAAATAAAAATGAATTAATAAAGAGTATAATTCCACCAAATTTAGAGGAAAAGTATCATATACTTTCAATATGATGGATATGTGAATCAATCCATTAGTTGATTTATTTGAATTCATCTTAGGATAAGGGAACAATGATAAATGTACATAAAACAACATCCTACATATATTTGGATTTCTTAAAGGTAAATAATTTTCACAGAACATTATTAATGGTGGGAACCAGATGTAGTGTTGGTGAAGATGATCCTTGGTTTTCGATCAAGACGCATTATGTTCACCTTGATCTTCTCTAATATCTCCTCAATATTATAAAATTTATTTAGATATATATTTTATTTCTATATATCCATATGTTTATATTAAAAAAAATATCATGGAAATTTACTAAAATAAGTAATTTTTTTCATTTTATTTATTTTTTCATTTGATCAAGACTACAACCATCCCGAGCATCTGACATGCTTGAAGGTTATGTCGGGCCTTAGTAATATCTCATACTCGTTTGTCAACAGATGTCTTGATTTATAATGAGATACATAGTTAGGGATTTATTACAATTTTTTAAAAAATTCATTGTATTTTATTTTAATATATTTAGGATTTTTGATATTTTTATTTCTTAAATTACCGAGCCTCATAAATTTGAAACATCCTAATGGATTTCTATGAAAAATAGTACTAGATTAGTTTCATTGAAGTACATGTAAATATGGTACATTACACTCACCCCCACCTTAGGTATTTTTCCCTAAAAAATCAAATAGGTATACAAAAAAAATTGTGGGCCCTGAGTACACAATTCTATCTCTGGCTCCCAGGTACACTCGTTAATATTATTGATCAAACCATTTAAATGCAACAAAAAATCCCTCACCATAGGAGGATATTATCTTGGAGATCTTCATTCTCCACTACTTACTCTTCAATTGTGTCTCTAGCCTCAACATCCATCTGACCACAGTCAGTGATATGTTATGGTTCATGAAAATATAACCTCAACTATGACACGCTTAACACATTGTGTCCCTAGTCCTACTGTAGATATAGAGAAAATATTTATTCCCCCTTTCCAACACAATGAACATTCTAAAAAGGGCCAATTAATTTATAATACATCTTATTTCTCATGAAAAATTAAAGTAATTGATAACATTTTTCTGACCGTCAAGAACACATGGTATCCATTATTGCACACCAAATTCCTTTATCATCATCCATTATAGGACTTCTGATGGCTCCATTCAATCTTCATACTCTATTATATAGTATTAAAATCGTGCATTATAGCTCACACCAACTCTAGGAAAATGAGTTTTTACTAAAATTGGTCATTCCAACAATGTGGTGACCTATATGGTCACTCATATGAATCCGTACATAGTTCCACCATAATGGTTGAATATAGATATTATTTTACATAGTTTAAAATCAGTTTTGGTTATACATTGAACTATAGTTGATGTACTATATAAAATAACACAACATTTTCTACAGATCATTAATGGTATGATCCGTCTGGACATCAATCCAGTGGTGAACATCAATGATAAGATGATTATATTTCATCAATGCCTCCTGAAATCATATCGATATTTGTGTTTAAATGAAAGCACCATGGTCTGAAATGATTGTAGAAGAACCTCAATGGTGGGTGACTGTATCTTTAATGAATATGTTTCACAATCTCTCAACTATAAATTTTTCTCAAAATTATGTAAGGGCCTACAAAGAGTTAAAGTATAAGATCTCCCTAATGTAATAATGTCTTCTAAAATTATCGGGCAACCCCTTCAAGAAGTCAATATATCTCATCTACCACTTCAACTATGAAACCTCAATATGTTGAGACAAATCCACTAGTATATGGTGATTATACTTCAACTACTGAATTGTGAGGCTTATAGGGAAAAACATGGTTACACCCTTCCACATACCTAGCCACCAAAAATGATGTTATAGTACCGTGTACATCATTCATATGATTCTATGTACAATAATTGGGGATTTTTGAGATACCCTCATCACCTCCTATTTCTACATCACTATTAAAATTATCTTTTCTCTAAATATTATATCCATATCTCCACCTTCATAAAATCCATCAGGAGAAAGTCCAGTGGATATCGATGTATTTATGGTCTCATAATCAGCATATCTATATAATGCTTCCACAAAAAATCTATAAAAGTTTTTTTTGCAGTCATAAACTATAGATATAATGTGACATATTTTTAAACTAAGGGGAACATCAATAAGGATATCTGCACTGACTCCCCATCTAAAAATTGAAAAAAAATATCTCTTAATGAGAGCATAGTTTTCCACATCCCAGTACACAATAGTATTGACTTTCCCAAAATAATAATTATAGAAGGAAATTTACATTTACATTTTTTGATTGTTCAGATACTTTTTTGGGAGAATATATTCAATATTATATTGGTCAATTTAATGAATAAATTCTTTACCCACAAGGTAGTGTCTCCACATCTTTATAGAGATGAATACTACTACCAACACAATATTATTGGTTTCTTAGTTCATCTATTATAGACTCAAACTTTATGACTTTTAGGAAATCATTTCCATCCTCTATATAATCACACTACCATTTGAGACCCTCTATCAATTATCCAACACTATGTAATAGACCCCCTCCAAAATAAATCACAAGATCACGAAACTTATCATACTCTATCCCAACTCATTATAATCATATTTTAACATTTATTTCAATGTTATAGGCTTCCACTTATGGGATATAGAAATAAATAATTTTGATACCCTAGATAAATAAGGCATGAATATTATATAGTATCCTTCTAACCTATGAAATCTCCTCACATCCAATACACTATTGGGTTGATATCAAGAAAAATCCAACTTGAAATTTTATTATTCATCTACTACAATATTTTCTGAGATAAAATTTCCCAAAAAGTGGAGATCTGTAATCCATAACTAGAACTTCAATACCATCTCATAAACCTAGTTCACCCATAGTGTATGTTAAATTGTCTTGATGTTTCTCACATGAACATAGTTGGATATCGATTATACTACGATATCATCAATGAACACCACCCCAAACTACATTAAGAATGGTTATAATACACTATTCAAGAAAGAAATGAATATTAATTTGGTGTTATTCATGATGATGGTCATCAGCATGTAATATTAGTGACAATACTCTGATATGAATTTACACATAAATATATGGTCAACATGTAATCACATCCAATGATACAAATATGAGGCCAATCATCATGAACTAACATTCTACTATAAACTAATCGGAGTGGTTGTAAATCCTCCTTAGTGGATAATTTTTATTCATGATAACATAGTTAAAGCCCTAATAATCCATTAATAACATGAAAATCCCATTCACCTTTATTGGGAACAAAAATGATTCTTCCTAGGGGAAACACTAATTCTCAAAATTCTATCCTTCTTCAAATCCCTTAATTACCACATAAGATCATGAAGTTATAATGGATTAATATGATACACTATAGAAGATATCATGGTTTCTATTGGGTGTAAGTAATTTATATGGTTAATCTATTAGAGAGGAGGTAAGCTAAGAAATTACTCATAAATTACAACTGCATACTCTACCACCATAGTAGGAAACTGATAATATATAAAAACCACAACACTAATAGTCATGAAGGTTAACTACTGTGTTATTTGTTACACACTCTTATATACATTTCAATCAATCTCTAACTAGATATACTTTATTACTATGAATGAAATCTTCATCCCATAAACCTGGTAGTAATGCATTTTCCAACTATAACACTCATTATATTGATGAATGGTACATTGATATTCCAAACCATGGATTATTAGGTAAGGACATGTCAATTCCCTCCATGCATCACACGAGATATTATCTCTTCCAAGAATTATATAAATATATAAAAAATAGTTCTATCCTTGATTAGTCTTTAGTCATCCTTAGAGTTATTGGATCATAAGTATCCATGGACTATATATTTTCTCACCCATATCCACAATATCCCTAAGCCTGGCTAGGACAACCTCGTGGGGGTGGTGGAAACATGTGAAACTATATACCACCTCACACTAATCTCTATAATTGTTTTCCACATTCTCTATCCTACATACCTACCTACTTAGATGACTTCCTCTACATGGGATGCTACTCCACTATCACTCTATTAGTCAAATGATATGTCAATAAATTCAATACGATATGTCCCTGAAAATTATAAGAATATAAAATCTTATCCCTCTAGTGAATAAACCGATTTAGATATCCCTGAATAGTATACCCTTAGTCTTCAAATCAACTATTAAAACATCTTACATGTTTAGATCTATACATATACAGTATACTTCCTACTACCTAGTCTCATACATTGTCTTCCCACTACTAGCACCTAGTGTCGGTGACTTCTTGGTCTAGATTCGCTCTATTTCCATGGCATGATCTAGAACCTCTAAGTCAGTAAGAATTCATAAAGTTATAACACTTGAATGAATGTATCTTCATAAACCAATGACAATTTCTATTAGCTAAAATAATTTATGATGAACCATATTCATCAAGTATCATGCGATTTGGTAAAATTCGACGAATACACATCCCAAGTCATGTTATCCCACTTCACATGTAAAACATATCTTATGTGTCCAATCCCATCATAGATATGGAGTAATTATCCATGAATATACCCTCAAACTCAACCAATGAAATATTTTCCTCATCGTATCATAGAACCACCAAGCTCCTGCAATGAATTGTGTAACCATGAAGAAATATCTATTCTTTGACCAACATCTAGTATGCATGTTTCCCATGGAGACAAAATACTCTTGTAAACACCTCTTCCAAATCCTCATCTACACATGGGGATATATTTCAACTAAGAATCACAGTCTCTTGATGTTATTAATTGTGATGTGATCTATTCCTATGCATGTCATGTGCTAGTACTATTGGAAATATTGATGCCCGATTGGTGGAGGTATGACTAGAATACCATCCAAAGGCTTTACCATATGAACATGTTTCGTTATCAAGTCCTAACCAAAAATGGTATTATACTCATGATCCTTCTTCTAGATGATAGATAAAAATTATCATGAATTAATCATATAGTAGACATGATATACCACTATTAATGAGTATATAATCGATGATGACTCATCAATGACATGGAAACCTAACCCATTCCTGTATAATACATGTACTAATGTTATCCCTTACAACCAATGTATACATTTATTTGGTCAAAAAGATGGTGATCAGTTTTTTAGTGTATGGATTCATTAGAAACTGAACCAAAACATCATTCCCTTGCTAGAAAGATGAACATGAAACACATAAAATTGTCTAAATATTACAAATAAACAATCTCACTTCTAGAAAAAACTGTGAACAATATCTATATAATGGAACACTGATCTAATACAACTCTTTCGTTATCATATACATCACATGCGGTGTCTCTCATTATATTTCTAGTCGGACCACTACAATAACATCTCAAAAATTATAGATGATTGGGACTATAACAGAGTAATAATAATACTCAAATGGGTTTCCTTAGCCTATGGTACAAGTATGCACACACACACACACATCTCAAATTCCATGTAATGATTATGTGAAAAATAAAACTAATAATAAATTCATCAATACATTTAAATCAATCAAATAGAGTATGAAAAAATAATGAGAATTAATAAGGGACACATATAATCCAAAAAAACAATATGAAAGTGTATCATGGTAGTGAGATGAGTCAATAGTCATATCTAACTCTTCCAATGAAACACGGTCATTCTTGACTATATCAATGATCTATTTCAACGAGTCCATCTATAACCTTTTATAATGGCCAACCATAAATATAAAACCAAACAATGAGAGTATAGATCATGTATGGGTGATTATAACAACACCTAGTAAAAAACATGACATTAATGAGAATAAATAATCAGGAGTAGTGAGATCATCAAAATATGTGTTATCCATAATATTTTACACAAAATAAATATTCAAATATACTCATACATGAAACTATGTATCAACATAACGTTACAAATTCATTAATATCCTAATATTCTACTTGAGAGTCACCAATGACACTAACTCAGGTGATCTCTCTCTATAAGACCAATTGGACTAATGGTTTCTTATTGAAAAGTCATTCACACTAGATATCTCTATGAGGAAGTGCACACTGGATGTCTGAATAGATTGATACACAAATGGGGATTACACCAAAGGATATATGGTAATAAGAACTAAAATAATTTGGATTGACTTACTATGTTGGAGACTGATTTACATGTACATTTGGTTCTGATGATTTTGAGATCCCAACATAGGGAAAATATGATAGAATATGTCATTATTTCCTGCTATATAGATTTATTTAACTCTATATTAATATATTTACTTATATATGATCATAATCCTCTATGTAGTATATCATTCCATATTATACCGTTACATGGATGCATCCAAGGAAATAAACCTTAATTAAACTAGTCCAAATTGAGGGGAACATGGTCTCCAAACTATATTTGAATATATACCTAGTGTGTCCATTCGGATCAAGGAACACATCACAGTATATTCTCATGTCCAAGCCATTTTAATATTCTGTAAATCTATGTGCATAGTAATGTATGGGTAATAGGATATTCTTGATTACATTTTTTATCCCATGTACTCAAGAAATCTATGTCTCCATGTATCCTCTAAGATACATTCCATGATTATAGGAAAGACTCTCATTGAATGTGGAACTTGTCAAATTTCATTTGATTATTTTATTTTATAAAAAAACCCAGTAATCATATCCATGTCCCAACATTGTGTGTATTTCTATATTAGAATATTTTTATGTCATGATTTCCCAAAAACCATAGAATCCAACAAGTTTAAATAGCATAAGAAACCATTAGTTGTACATATTTTTTCCAAATATAAATTTTAGAGGGCCATGAATTTTTATGTCATCTCAACAAATAGCTCGAAAAATATACGAATATATATATATTAGAAATATTTACATGAAAATAACTGAGCCACTAAATGAACATAATTATCATTATAAATAAAAAATAATAGAAGGGTGGAATTTCTGGATGGTCATTGATTAATTATGATGAAACATCCAACATTTCTAGAATTCAGGATAAAGAAACTAGGTATTTGCATCAAATTCATGAGAATATGTTTTATGAGTTGAAGATAGGAGCATAAATATGAAAATAGTCAATGTAAAAAGATATTATGAATGGGGGAAAATAATCTACATCTTAATGAAACTTGTATAGTTTAATGGATTATATTTGGGGAATATGGGAATTATCTGATTCAATTCCCTAATATGGGTTCTAACTATGAGATGAAGGAAGGTCAAATGTTATGTCAGTCATTGATATATAAATTCTCATTTGATTATGTGTAGGGATTATATAATTACATTCCATTCCAGATTAATGAATTATATTTAGTTTATATAAATCATGGAACATCTATTTATTTTTCTAAAATGGTTTTTATGGATATTTAATCATTTGTTCAGTGGTACTGATACCATAGAGAATTGGTTTTCTGGTAAGGTGATATTTGTTTCAAAATATTTGATTGATTGATAAATAATCCTTAATATATAACTAGAATTGAGATAATAATCACTTGTTGGGATTTACATATGGTGGATACTGTTATTGTAAATGGGATAATATTAGGGACTATGAAATTAATTAGAGAGTTGATGAAAATGTGTATAATTTATTATTTTATGATGTTTAAATTTTTTGGATTTATATTATATTAAATATCAATGTATTTTTTTAATGAATAATGATTGTTTTTATATTTTTCTTCATATATTTTTGCAATGTTGTTTTTTGATGATTTGGGTCATTATCATTTTAAAAAAAATCCATGATCAAGGTATTCACATTTTTAGTATTTGAATATAGGATATACTTTAATTTTTATATATTAGTATGAAATTGAATTTAGAAATTTTGTGACTTTGATTTTCACGTCTAAAAAATATTTATTATTATTGAAATAATTCAGATTAATCATTAAAATTAATGTTTATTCAAAAGTGTTATCATAAAATATAGTAGAAATATTTTTTTCAATAACTGAATAGGGATTGGAGGATTATCTAGTTATCATTTTTTAGAAGTTATGATTTACTGTATGTTTATTTTACTACTTCAAGAATGAAATTTCTAAATGGTCATTCATTTTATGGCAATGTGATGAATAGATGTTAAAACTAGTGAAATTGGATTAAAGATGAAGATATAAAATTAATGGATTTGAATAAATATTGTCAGTATACATTCTCATATACCATAGTAAAATATATTATTAATCTCTAGCAAATTGTTTATTGAAAATTAAAATTTCATTCTTTTAATTCGAAATTCTGAACAATTGATGATTGGTTCCAACCCTCATTATTTTAAGAGATTGTGATCATTAACATTTTCATATTCATATACTATATTACAATATATTATTATTTTATATTAAAATTTGAATCATTTCTCATATCTTCACCTTCATATGATTTTATCCTTATCTACGAACCAGATTATTTTTCATTTAATGAATACTTATGGTTGTCAACTTCCTCTTATCAATGTAATTTTTACTTTTTCCTTTGTACGATGTATATTATAATTATATGGGTTTTAAAATAAAAAATTATTTATTGAAATAAAAATTATTATGAGGTAAAAAAATTAATATGAAAGAAATTAAACACTGTTAATATAATATAAATTGATTATAAACATGATAGATCACATAACATGAAACACTGATGTTTATGTAAACTATGATTTTCTAAATAAGTATTATTATATAAATATGGCCATTGTAACATATAAATTAAAATGGAATTATGAATAAAAATTAAAAAATTAGGAAAAAAACATTTTTTATTGAATATTTATTTATTAATTAATAATAATTATTTACTAAAAAAATTTATTCATTTTATGTTCAAAAATATGTTTTCATAAAAAAAGTTTTGCATTAGATGTTTTTTCTAGAAAATATAATTAATAAATACAATTTTAAGAATTTTTTAGATTAAATTAATATATTTTTTTAATATTATAATGTCAACATTAATAGGTTGTTAATTTTGAGAATTATTTAGTGAAAAATTATTTTTATGTGAACATTGAAAAATTCCAATTAATATGATATAATCGTTTAATTTCATGTAATAAAGTAGTATATATTTACCATTATATTTATAATATGATATTAACATAACATAAGGTAAATTTAAATATATAAAATATAATTAAATATATATAAAACATCATTATAATTTATTTTTGTACAAACCTATTTTTGGGTATAAACTATTTATATAATAAAACTGTTTTAGTATTAGAAAATATTTTTCTCATATTAAATAAAATAATCAATTTTTTATTTTTTTTATGAAAATTATTTATTATGTTAAAATTTTAATAATATTTTATTATTTTTAAACTTTATATAGAGAATGGAATTAATAAATACTATTTTATACTTGAAAATGTATTTTTCATATAAATGGGGTTTCATTGTTTTTGCATTGTTATTTTAAAATTATTATTTTTTCTTATAATTAAAATATAATTTGTTGATATGGTTTCCATATTTTGATTCTGTTTTTCAGTTTTATTAATTATTCGACAACCATTTTTTCTTAATGAATAGTAATAAGAGTATGTCTTTCATATATGGTAATGTTTAAGACTACATCAATAGATGTTAGGAAATTACTTAATCGTTTCAATACAACATAATATTTTATAATTCTAACTGATTGACTATATTTCAACCCTATGGTATAATTCCTTATAAAAATTTACCTTTTTAATAGTTATACGTGAATAATATATTAATTATAATAAAATAATTTATGTAAATCTATTTGGTTCCACTCCCCCACTTAAAAAAGGGCCCCTCCTTTCTACCATATTTCACAATGTTTGATCCCTGTCTATCCATCAATAACATCACTAATACATTCATATATTTGTTAAAATTTTCATATATCTAATTATATTTTCAAATATCGAATCTTTTACTAAATAATTTATAAGCTAATAGAGTTATATCAAAAAATGCTATAAAAATTTTCCAGGATTTTTTAATTTTATTTCTTTATAAAACATCAATAATTTTTTTATACAAAATAACTTTGTAAATCTGCTATCCTAAATATACATGGTAGTTATTATGATGGTTTGACAAAAAAAATTATATTCTTTCCTATCATATGATAAATAAAATTACTTACACTGTGTGGACTACTATATTTATTTATCGATTTCATTTATTTTCCATCACTTCCTAAAATTTATGGATACAAGGAAAGATTTAATAAATATATATGATATATATGATATTATTATTATTTTATTGTGATAAAATAATATTTTCTTTTCATTCATTCATATCATTTGAAAATGAAAAAAAATTAATATATAATTAAGGACTTCCATCTTAATAAATGTTGTAATTACTTTTAAAATGACTATAATCTAAGGATGGTTATAAATTTATATATATTAAATATATATTAAAATTATATAATGAATAAAAAACATAATTTCATATGAAAAAATTTATGTTTCTCTAAAATAAAATTCTGACATAAAATATATATGTAAAATGAATCAATAATCACATAGAAAAATGTATATTAATAAAATATTTGTAATAAAACAGTGATAATAATTTATATGTAAACAATGTAACATGTTAGAAATAGTATTATATGTTACTTATATAATTTCAATTTTTTTATTTTTCCCGAGTTAGAGGACTTATGAAGCACGTGTAACATGATCTATGGGTTTTCTATTACAATATGATTTTCTTATTTTGACTTTCTATGATATTTATTTGGGATGACATTATATGTTTTATTATTAAAAAACAACTTTCAATTATCCTAATTTTTAATTTTTTTAATATTAATTATTTCTTTTTCTTTTTTTACTCTTTATTTACTCAAACTTATGAAAAAATAAAATATTGTAAATCGACTATATATTCTATTCGGATTGAAATATTTCATTCAATGACATTTCATTATTTAAAATAAAATGATTAGTTTTTTTACTATGTCCCAAATATTGAATAATGTTGATTTTACCCATGTTTTCATTTATATTATCTTTATTAACATTTCACTTTATATTTTATTATTCAAATTAGGCACTTTTTTAAATATGGGAATAATATATCTATTATAACAAATAAAGAACATAATTCATTATCCACAATCATGAATTATCTATTTGATGAATCATCTTATAACATTTTTTTGTTTTAAAATAAAAATAATTTTTTAATATTTTTCAAAATATTAATTTTGAATATGTAAATTCATAATTAATAAGATTTTTTATAAAGCCATATTCAAGTTGTTTTATAAAGAAAATTTATATCATTGATAATATTTGGTAATGATTCTTATTCTTCATTGATGATATGATCATATGATATCAACCTAATAAATTATCATTATGGATAATTATTAGGATGATTTAATATTGATGTAATCAATTTACATTTATTATGGTTAATCTATAATGAAATTTTTAATGATTTCCTGATCTTTTCGTATATGTATAAACTAATTATGATTAAATGATGCATGAATCCTTTATATAAATCTATATAATTTAGTAATGATTATCCTTTCATAATCAAAATGTGTAAATGTGAGGCTATACTAATCCTAATTATAGTATACAAGAGGTTATCCCATGACCAAAGAAAATACATTGGTGGTTAACCCAATGCCATCATGTGATGAATGTCTTAATTTTTAGCCTTGAAGTTTGATATCCATAATTATGATTACAACACATTGTATTCTACTCTTTTATAAAATGATCATATTCCAATGTTATGGTATCATAGCACATTTTTTTGTGTCCTATATGATTCAAGTCTTATGAATTATAATGATTTCTGTAGTGAATAATGATTATTAATAATTATAGGTATTATTGTAAAATATTGATATCATTTTATTAAACCATCTTTCCATTTCATGCTAAAAATGATCATTTATCTATATCTTCCTTATTCACCCTTAAAGTCCTCTTATGGTCACCCTTCATCATATTTTCCTCTGCACACATGTTTTAGAATGGATTTAGTAATGATATGTCCAATAAGAAAGGTACTTATGTTTCAAATAGTGGGAGATAATGTATTTATGTTGTGTGCTAGTTTTTTATGTATCTATATATGCAAAGACAATAATACTTTATAAATATATTGCCTATCACAATGATATATATAAAATATTCAATAAATAATAGGTAATAATTATGAATGGAATTAATGGGCTCCCAAAAAATCTATTTATGTATTTCTTATTAATCATTATGATGAAAGGGGTAACTGTACATTGTCAGTATAAAATATTTCAGTGTAAATTGGTCATTCATCCCATGGTAAAGAAAAGAAAACATCATCAACATTATCGGTCAAAAATATAAATTTCATAATTATTTTATGCACCAGAGTTTAGTAATTTTAATATGAGTTCCTTAACATTCCCTATTAATTTTATCCATGTATTCTTATTAATATAATATCTTATCTTGGTATTTTCATATTATTCCATATTCTTTTTCTCAATATTGGTAACAAAATATATATTTCTGGTGATATGTTTTGTTTTCATTCTCTAGTGTGAGATATGTATAATAGTGACATTATAAACCATAATAAGTGAAAAGGGGTTATTTCTTATGAAATAATAAGAAATTTTTACGTGAAATAATTTTCACTGATTCACTCATATTTATTCATGAAAACCATCATCAAACACTAGGGAAGATCTAGTATTATCTGAGAGTCTAATGTTTTCTATGAGGCTAATACACTATTCCAGATATTATATTCCTTTATGATTGATGTTTTATTCATTGAATCTATTTTTTAATTAGTAAAAACAATTATTTATGAAAAATAATGGGATTCATAATTATAATAAGAAAATTTATCAAATTTGGAAAGAAATCATTAATTAATTTTTTTGTATAATCAATATGGTTAAATGTTAGCTACCACAAGTGATTTCATTTATAGGGTTACAATGTAATGTTCATGGAAGTAGGTAAATGAAATTTAGTGAATGACATTTTCTCATGAAATTTCTTCTTATTATATCATAAAGAAATGAACTTTCCTAAAACCAATGGGATAAGTAAATAAAAAATCATATAGAATAATATTTATTATATTTTTGGAGATATTGTTTTCATTAAATAAGATAAGTTATATGAGAATAAATACATCGATAAAAACAACATGTATTTTTATTAGAAAATTATATATTAATTCATCAATGAAGTTAATAAATTTTCTAATAAAATCTAATTATTTTATAAATATATAGAATATTATGTGAAGGTTTACAAGAGAATATATATGTTCCAAAAAATTATTTAATGGTATAATAAGGAAAATTCTATCATATAGGTAATATTACATTAGGAAATTACCATATAATTATAATTTTATAGTAAATATAGAAGGTATGTTCATTTTAGAAGAACACCAGGGTGAATTTAGAAGTTTCTTTTCAATAATTTAACACAGTAAACTAAAGGATATTATTTGATGACAATAATAAAGAATCAGTTAGTGAATAAAAGGAAATTTTCATGTAGAATTCGTCCAAAATGTTTCTTGTATTGGTTTCTGTAAATTTTCATAGAAAATTTTACAAAATTTAATGATGTTGATGTTTTTCAATATGAGAAAGATAATCCATCTATTTCCATGAAAAATGTATAATTATTTTATGTTGGAAAATAAATATTATTTTTCAAGTGATGTTGGTAAAACCATGTCTATCTATAATGTGATTAATTATTATTTTACTATATATAAAAGAATAAATGATTAAGAATTGGAGGTCATGTTGTAACTATAACTCAATGACTGTATCTTGAAGATATATCAATTTCATAAGGATGAAATGGGTTTAAAAAATTATGTTTGATAGAATGTTAATATTTAAAAGATATATTTTGATAAAATTTAATGTTGAGAAATAGAATTGGAATATTTAACAAGTTATTATATGAAGATAAGAAGTCAAATATTTATATGGACATGAATATTAATAAAGAGGATAAGTTTCATCCTATTGTACAACAGAAATTGAATGTATTGTAATGTTGATTTGAAATTTTGATTTTAAAATTTCAAACTAATATTTTTAATATATGGAATGGTCAAAAAAATTGTATGAGATTACTAGACTTATTTTTTATAGATAATGTATACGTAACAACCCAGTTTTTCACTCAGGTATGGTTCTTTTAAAATTTCCTCCTAAATCATTACTTTGAAACTAATATCGATGCCTAATGAGTTAGTTAATGTTTTGAGGTTGTTTGTGGCTTGTTTGGAGGGAAGAACCCATCTTTTAGGAGGAAACAGACATTGTTCATGATTTTGAGTAAACCATGTGGGGTTTATGCTTGGTTTGGAAAACCTTGTGGAATGTGTTTATCTAGATAGTGGAACCTCACACGGTTGGCTCAATTCCATGTAACTAAACCATGTAAACACCCCTTTTTTCGGGTAACCATGCATGGATGGTGCAAGGTTTGATCAAACAGTGTGGCTGAATACTTTTTGGGTAGAACCTTCTTGCACGGTTTGCACAGAGTTTGAAATAGCGTGCAGACAAACCACACATATGATAAAAACCTGTGTGAAATTTCCAAAACGCACTTAATGATTTATTTATTCCCCCTTCCTCCTAACATGAGATCCAACAAGATTTTCCTCCATTTTTACACATTTAGATCTTTTGTAAGGATAGTGCTACGGAACAAGAGATCTCCAACACATGACATCTGATTGAGTGTCCATTTATCATGTTGTATACACAACGGTAAGTATTCGAGTCATCATTATCCATTCTTCTTCACGTTCACTATCTACCAAGATATCTCAATTTGAGAGTTTTCACAATTTCTTGGATTTACCCCGATCTAAGGAAAATCAACGTCCAATCCAAATTAGAAAACTCATACAACACTAAGATGTGTGGTCTATAACTCATCCCTAAAGTTCTTTGTTATTGGAATGATCGTTTGAGGACCACCAGTTTATTTGGAAACTTTTTCTTAAATTAACATTCCTTGACTAAACTCATTATAATAGTATGGTTATCCTCTTTCCAGTTATGTTATTAGATGTTAGTGGTTTCACTGAATACTCAATATGCCTCATGTAAAAGGTTATTCCATAATTGATTTTTTAGTGTTTTGGAATACACAATCCACAGTTCTCTTGTGCCTTTACATGACCATTCTAAAGGTGGTTCTTCTTATTATAAATGACTTGTTATTACTAAGATTTTCATAATAGAATATGCCATGTATTCTCACCACTTTACGTACCTAAGGTCAGTGCATTCAAATAATTATTAAATGTGATATGTGAAATGGAAAGTATACTACGTATATAACATGGACTTAATAAAAGAGATTGAATAAATTCTATTTTCCCATAGCACCCCTTTACATGTTGATGGATGGTAGTGGAGTGATCCTCAATAATTAATTTTTCCTTAATGGATAACTGAGACATGATTAAATGGTTTCAATGCTACAAGCCCAATATACACTAATAGTACACAAATATTGGACCAATAAATAAATGGATTCAACTCTACTTGACCTATACAGACTAATGGAAGGAAATACATGAATCAAATGAATTACTACATGGAAACAATATCAAATAAGAAGGAATGACTCGAACTCATCATGGATTCTGATGGGAGTATAGCTTGGTTCTCAGGAACCCAATTCTAATTCAACGATACGGTTTTTCTCAGGTTGATACCTGCCTAGACTATGGTTATTTTCTGTTCCATGGATTCCTGGTATATAACTATTGGGACAATTTCATTATTACATGATTCATTGGATACACTCCATGGATGCAGCATTGACTAGTAGGTTCTATGGGGAAAGCCCAAAGGGACCTGTCTTTTCATAGCCCAATTTTTCCACGGTTGATCACCATGGACTCTAAAGGAACATTATTGTGTAATTCATTAGATTAAACTCCTTGTATTAAATTCTTACCCCTTAGCTAGACTCAGATACCACTGAGTTAGATTTCTCTGAGTTTTTGTTACCTTGGTTTTTACCATGTAACTTCATCACTGGATATCATAGTCCTGTTGCCTTATTACATCTTCGGACCTTCACTACTTATTCAATAATGAGGTAATGTTAGTGTTGGGTATGCCTCAGATGACCTACTAGAATTAAATGGTAATTAATCAATTAATGAACTAGATACATGTCCAGAAACCCGCTGAGGGAAAATGTAACGACATATTTTTTTAGTCATATTATATTTCTAGCTTTACGTTATATATGTATGCCTTCATACTACTATATTCTATTACACAGGCTGGATGTTATAAAAAAATTGGTGGTGGCCCACTGAGATTTATCTCACACCCTTGGAGGGTGTCACTTTTTACTCGTAGAAGATTACATTGTTGCAAGTATTGACCTAGGGAATCAAGAATCATCAAATCATTGATTGTGTGCTGATAAAATGGAGATTGATCATAGATGAACGGGTAGTATCAATGATTTTTTGGAGAAAACATTGTTTTATTTTACCTTAGGGAATATTTTGTAACTATTATCTTATATAAATGATTTCTGGTTTTCAAATTATAGGAAATTAAATCAACACTACTTGAGTAGATATCATTATTGTTATTATTGATTATCTGTTTATTTAGTTTTCTTTCTCTATATATTTTTATTTAATTCATTATATACTATTCCAATATATTCCTTCTACTTTCCTACACTCTACTAATGAGGGCATAGTCCTCCCAGAGATACACCATACTCCCTCACTGTTAGTCAATAGCCTCTGGGGTTCAGGAAGATACGCTTGAGGATCTATGGCCCACCTTCCATGGTGCAACCATTAAGTGGGATCCAAGTCTATTTAGTCACAAAGTGGTTTCAAAGATGGTTTCTTTTTAGGCATGACTATTTGGAGACAATAGATAAGATAATAGGAACACTTGGGATTTGGTCATAATCTGTGTTTGGGCGTTGCGAACACATGTTCAGGGTAAAATCCATGTTACCCAAAATGCACTTATTCTTATATTTTTCCTATTTAAGTTGATATTATTTCACTGATGGGTGACTCAAATGTTGTGGGGTGTTTTTGATTATCACTCTTTGAGAATTTATTTTATCCATGGCCCGAGGATATGAGGGAAAGCATTATTTCTACATGAATCATCATGGGAAACTACAATTCACATGTCATGCATATTTCCAAGCTAAATTGGTTCATTTAACTAAATTACATTGCTTGATATGGATATTATTATTGAGTTATGTTGTGATATTTGCTTCTAAACATATTACATTGGCTTTCATATAGTGATTTATGGTCTTAATTCTTGAGGAGTTGGGCCCTCATGGGTTAGAATGGTAAATTTACTGAGTCAATCCAATATTCTATAAGTAAATGGGTGTCATTTTTGGTGATAGGTGTATGGGTACTAATTCATCAGAAATGATTATCCATTATAAATCGAATCCTAAAATCATAAATTAATTTGTTTCGCATCTATATTCCACATTTTCATGTTTAAGAAAGGTTATAGAGTGATCCTAAGAATTAACTTCAAAATGAAATAAAACATATAATTGAGCATTTACTGATACTCTGTCATCTAAATGGTTAATTTGGGTAATATTAAATGGGGAGTGTGTTTTCATATGATCATTTTCTACTAGTGTTGTTATATCCATAAATATAATCTATTTATAATGTGTGTTCTTGGAATTTTAAGAACAATTCCACCACGACGTCCTCGTGTCGTTCACTAGGAGGGTGGTGACGACCATGCTCCAGACATGGTTGGCCCTGAGACACCAGTCTTACTTCCAGAAGTTCCAATTGAGTAATTACATAATTTTCCTAATCCAAGCACTAATTTCCAATTCCAAGAATGTTTCTTATGTCAAATGTAGCCTATTCAAGGTCCACTATTGGATGAACCTATGATGAATGTTCTGACCCATGTGTTCCAGCTACAACATCCTCCAACTTTTTCAGGGGATGGTAGATCAGAGGATACTGAGCCTAGGCTAGATGCAATGTTTTCTATATTAGAGCATCAATAAAATATTAGAGAGTAGAGAGTCGATCTTGCTACATACATGCTTTGGGAATCGACCAAGAGTTGGTGGGATGTCATTACCTAGGATGGACGTCAACAGGGCATGCTATGGGTTGACTTTCAGACTGCCCTCTATGATCAGTTCTTTCCTCAGTCACTGAGAGCTGACAGAGCAATTGTGTTCAGGAATATTGAAAAGGGTTCTATGATAGATATGGAATATTCATCATGTTTCATAGACTTACAGTGTTTTTCACCACTTCTATCCAGTGATGAACTTTTGCGTGCTAGACAATTTGAGTATGGGCTCCAGTATGCCATTCGAACCCAGGTGAATGTCATTCACCTTCCTACCTTCTTGGAAATAGTTAATCATGCCCTTATCATAAAGAATAACCTGAGGAACGGTGCGAGTACTGGTATTGAAGGATTAATGCCATGTTAGGAAAATAGTTCAGCTGGGAGAAGAAACATTCCATTGAGGTTTAATTTCATGTATGCGACAGCCATAGTATCCAGATTGATAGCACTATAGTGTGTCATTAGTTTAGAAAACTAGGGAATAACAAAATCCAGTGAAATAAATATAGTATGGAGTGTGGTGATTATGGTTGTATGGGAAATCGTTATGTCTTTTGTAGGACCATTCCACCTACTTTCAGTTGTAATTAATCATCTTTACCTCCATCTTCAAGTG
Organism: Viscum album; assembly: GCA_963277665.1. Lineage (NCBI taxonomy): Eukaryota > Viridiplantae > Streptophyta > Magnoliopsida > Santalales > Viscaceae > Viscum > Viscum album. Next base: position 1,830,035,589 of record OY728161.1, on the reverse strand, counting down.
CGAGTTGTTTTGCACCGTGTCAGGAGGGGAGTTGGAGTAGAACCAGCGGGTCTAGCCGAGGAGGTGGTCATGTGTGTGGAATTCAGATCCATGATCACCAAAAGTGCCAGCAGAGAAATCATGATCGTGGTAGTCCGTCTATTGTACGAGGTCATGGACTAGTTCAGTTAAACTCCTTATAGATGATACCCAATGATCAATATGGGGGGCCATCTACAATACAAGGTACGATTCTAGTATCCTCCAAATATTTCTCTAGTTTTCTTCATATAGGTGTTTCAAACTCATTTATTTGTGTATCAATCATGGAACTTCTTGGACTAGAGATACCAAATCACTATAGTCGATACACTGTTGGGAATGCGGACAGACCAAATACGCCAGTGAAGGGACTATCCCCTTGAGATAGTCAGTTTCCCTTTCTTGTGGAATCTATTTGTTCTTGATATAATGGTATTTGATTTCATTCTTGGGATGGACAGGTTGGTCAACTATCAAGCCTTTGTAGACTATTATCACTGAAGGGTTTCTTTTACATCACCAGAGGGAAATAGTTACATTTTCAAGGGTGTGTGGGATGTCCAGGATAGGAGAGCGAGATCGAAGGATCATGAGATAGTTGGGGTGACCACCCAGATTGTGAATTTTTCATTGAGAATAAAGATTTTCTTCAAAATAGTTTTCACTTATAGTTGATCATTTTAGGGAAGCCTTTTATGATGAAATTCCTAGATTACCTCCTGATAGATAGGTAGAGTTAGAAAAATAGCTTATTCTAGGAGAATCTCTATTTTTTATTCCATTTTATTGGATTTCACCTACTAAGATTTAGGATCTCAAGTGAGATATTGATGACTTAGATGCCAAAAAATTTATATGACCCTATACAACATATTGGGGTTCACCTATTTTTTTCTTAAGAAGGTGGATGGATATCTATATTTATGAATTTATTACAGAATTTTGAACCAACTTAAAATCAAGAACTAGTATCCATATCCTATAATAGATGATATCTTTGACTAGATTTGAGAAGAAAATGTGTTTTCTATGTTCGACCTGAGATCAGGATATCATCGAGTGCATTTTAGACCTTCAGACATTCCTTGTACAGATTTTCGCTGCAGGTATGTTATGTGTGAGTGTCTACTTATGTCTTTCCTTATTACGAACATGCCTGCCATTTTCCTGGATTTGATTAATAGGGTTTTCTATCCCTATGTGGACATTCTTTTGTACTCTTTGTGGAATGCATCTTGGTGTATTCATGCACTCTTAAAGACCATGAAAAAATCATGATATTGTTCTGAGTACACCGAGAGATCACCAGATGTATGCCGTGCTTTATAAATGTGACATCTGGATCGATAAGGTCCACTTCTTGGGTCATATTATTTTATAATATGGAGTATTTGTTGACCATAAAATATCTATTGTTGTAGTATCCTGGGAGAAGCCTAAGAACATGTTTGATATCAAGAGTATATTAGGGCTCGTTGAATATTACATGAGTCTTATAAAGGACTTATCACGTCTTTATTAAATTTTTATAGGAATTACAAAGTATGTTGTTAAGTTCCTGTGGTCTAAAGCATGCAAGAATGTCTTTTAGGAGATGAAAGGGAGGCTTTTCATGGAACATATTCTGATGCTTCCCGAACATGTTAATTGTTATAACATCTTCGGTTATGCATCAGGCATTGTCGTAAGAGTAGTATTGATGCCGAAAGACAAAGTTGTTGCATACAGATCTTATTATTTGGGGCCACACTAGAGAAATAACCCAATGCATGACCTTGATATAACTTCAGTTGTTCATGCCTTACATTTCTAGAGACATTAACCCTTAGATGAGCGCATTGTGGTGTATACAGATCACCAGAGCCTCAATTATATCTTTTTTCAACCTGACATAAACATTTGATAGTGAATATGGGTCAATTATCTACAATAAATTAATTTTTATCTTGTCAATATGTCTAAAAAATGTAATGTGGTTATAGATGTATTGAGTCGAAAAACTCAAATGCATGCCATACATGAATCTAGTGGTGAATGGATGTTAATGGCTCTCTTTATAAACATCAAATGGAGTTTCACAACAGTCATGAGTAGTCTTACCTCTCATCATTAACTGGTTCCTCTAACCTACTTGAGAAGGAGAAGAGTTGGCATTTTCCAAATCCTAAACGTTTGGTTTTTCGTGAGATTTTATCTAGAGATAACCCACCTTTATATTTTTTTGTGGATGGAGATGACATCCTGAGTCTATGTGGATGTATCTAGGTTCATGCAGATGTGAGAGAGGAGTTGATGAAAGAGTCCAACCCTTCCCAGTGGGAAGTTCATCAAGGAATCTCGAAGATGTATCGAGATATGCGATTCCAGTATAGGTGGCCTGGGATGAAATGTTAGATTATAGGATTCATCACTTCTTGTTCCACATGCGATTAGGTGAAGGTGGAGCTCCAGACACCTCTAGGCTTGTTATAACCACTTCCAGTCCCAAAATGGAAATAGTAATATGTTTTTATGTATTTTTTAGTTGTCTTACATAGTTCATCGAGTGGTAGCAATGTTGTCTGGCTATTCATTGAACAAATAATGAAATCATCCAACATCAGTCTATTTGGGATACATTCTCATTTGATGAGTTGGAAATACTATATGTCTGTGAGATCATATGACTACACGGAGCTCAATGTACTATCGTTTCAAATAGGGATTCTCATTTTAATTCATAGTTTTGGAATGCTTTTCAAAAAGCTATGGAAAATTAGTTCCATTTAAGTATGGATTTTCATCCTCAAACCTATGGACAATTGGAATGTAAAATACATGTTTTGGAGGATATTATTTAGCCATGCATCCTTGATTTTAGAGGTTCTTGGAAGAAGAATATCTCTCCTATCAAGTTCCCCTATAATAATAGTTTCAATGAAATGATTTAGATGGCTCCTATTGTGGAATTTTATAGTTGGCCATGTTGTTCACCCTTATGTTGGCCAGAGGCAGGTGAGGTAGCTCTACTAGGTCCTCATATAGTTCAGGAGACTTCTGAACAGGTTCTGTTGTTCAAGAAGCATATGAATACTACTCAGTCTAGAGTGAAATCTTATGTTGATCTTTGTAGATGACCTGTTCAGTTTGAGTTTAGGGATCATGTTTTTTTGGGTATCACACTGGCTAGGGCATAAATGGTTAGAACAGTAGGGAAATATTTTTCATCATTACATTGGGATATTGGAAATTCTAGAGAGAGTAAGTACAATAGCTTATTGGTTTCTACTACTTCATAGGTATCATGCCATGAATTACGTCCGGATATTTGATCTTGAGGAAGTTTTGTTACAATATGATTCTACCTTTGATGAGTATTTAGCACGTATCATTGACCAATGAATGGTGGATATATGAGGAAAGAATTTACCTCTTTTATGGTTGTTATGGTAGTATGTCCAAGTATAGGATGAGACTTTAGAGAGGTTAACCGATGTACCAGCCCAATGGATATAGTTAATCTCAGAGAGTATTTCCTTTCCCTCGGATGGTGAACTTAGGGGGGAGTTCATTTAAGGGGTGAAGACTATAAGAACCCAGATTTTCATTCATGTTAGGATCTTTTAAAATTTATGTCTAATTCATTACTTTGGACCTGTAATGGATCCATAATGGGGTAGTTAAGGTTTCGTGGGTGTCTACAAAATTTTCAAAGCATGAATCTAATACTTTTGGGGGAAACAGACTCAGTTCATGGTTTAGAGTAAACCATATGGGATTTCTTCATGGTTTTCCAGATATTGAAGAATGGTGTTTTTAAATAGTGGCACCTTGAAATGTTGGTGCACGGTCATGAAACAAAACTATGTGAATACCCCTTTGTCCCAAGTAACCGTGCATGGGTAGTTCACGGTTTGATTAAACCATGTTGAGGAATCCATTTTGGTAAGAATGGTCTTGCACGGTTAGCGTATGGTTTGAAAAACTATGTGGACAAACAGTGCATAGGATACAAACCTATGTAAAATTTCCAAAACAATTTTAATAATCTATTAATCCTCCTCTTTCCTCCTAATGTGAGAACCGGAGGTATTTTCCCCCTTTTTCACCAATTTGAAACTTTTTGAAAGCCAAATCTAGGGATCAAGTGATATCCTTCATCCGAAATCTGATCGTGTTTATGTTCATCGCGTTGGATGCACAACGGTAATTACTTGAGTCATCTTTATCTATTATTATTCTCTTTCAATCATGACCTATATTTCGCCATGTGAGAACTTTTCATCTTTTCTTAGATCTACTACGAACTAATAATAATCAAGAGATGATAACAAAGGGGAAGACTCATACAACCCTAAGGTGGGTAGTCTATAACTCAACCCAAAAGTTCTTCGTTTTTTTTGTTACTTTGGGGCCCACTGGTTTTGTTGGAAACCATTTACTAAATCAGCAATTCAATATTATACTCATTAAAATTGTTTGGTTATTCTCTTTCCAAATTTGTGATTAATTTTTATTGGTTTCACCCACAACTCAATCCACCTCATGTTAAAAGTTATGCCATAATTTGGTTTTTAGTGTCTTGGAATATTTGATCCATCGTTCAGGTGTGCATTTTATTGTCCATTCTAAAGGTGAGTCTTCTTATTATAAATGGTTTGTTATTAAATATAATTTCATAATGTAATATACCATGCATGCTCACCATTTGACCAACCTATGGTAAGTGCCTTTAAATAAATATTAAATTTGAAATGTGAAATGGAATGTATACTAAGTATAAAACATGGCCTTAATAAAATAGATTGATTAATGTTTACATTCCTATATCACCCCTTTATATGTTGATGGAAGGTAGCAGAGTGAACCTCAATAATTTATAATTCCTTAATGGATAACTAATAATTGATTATATGGTTTGAATGCTACATGGACTATAAACATTAAAGGAATACATGGGTTGGACTAATAAATAAATACTTTCAACTCTACATGACATATCCCCTCTATTGGAAGAATAGAAATGAACCAAATAAATTACTACAGGATTTAAATATCAAATCATAATGAACTGACTTTAGCTCACCTTGGATTCTAATAGGATAATACCCTGGGTCTTGGGATTCCCATTCCAATTCAGGGATACATTTTTTATAGGTTGATACCCACCTTGACACGGGTTCTTGCCTATTCCATGGATTCATGGTATAATACCATTCAGTACCTTTCTTTATTATAGGATACCTTGGATTCAATCCTTGGATCCACCATTGACTAGCTGGTTCCATCATGAAAGGCCATAGGTACCTTCCTTTTCATAGCCCCATTTTACCAAGGTCAATCTACATGGACTCGGTATGTGCCTTATTGTGGAATTCCTTGGATAACACTCTTACCCCTTAGCTAGAAACATATACTACTAGTTTAACTTTCATTGAGATTATGTTACCAAGGGTTTTACCTAGAAAATCCTTCATTGTATATCATTTCATAGTAGCCTTGTTACGTCTTGGGACCTTCACTAATTTTGTTATCACATGGTGATGTCAGTGTGGGATATGCCTCATGTGACCTATTAGAATTAAATGGAAATTTATTAATTAATTAACTGGTTTCAAGTTCAGACACTAGCTGATGGCTGAAGCAGGTACATAGTTATATAGTTATATAATACTGTTTTCATTACTTTATATATACATTCATGCACACTAATATATTCCATTACACTGGCAGGATGTTATATACATCATTGGAGGTGGACCACTGAGATTTATTTCACAACCTCTCTGGGTGTTTTTTGGCACCCAATGTAGATTATATGGTTTCAGGTATTGACAAAGGGAAGCATGCATCTTCCAATACTTTATTATGTGCTGATTCGATAGAGATTGATAATATATGACCAAGTATGATCTTGGGATTATCAGAGAGGACTTTGTTTTCTTTTACCTTGTTAAACACGTTGGGCATATTATCTTGTAACCATGATATCAAATTTTCTAGTGACATGACATTACATCATCACATATCACGTTGATACAGTTACTGTTAGTCTTCCTTTTCTATTTCATCAGTTTTCTTCTGTTATTTATTAATATTTCTTCTATTGATTACTATTCCATTATATCCCTTTTGTTGCACTACACTCCACTAATGAGGGCATCGTCTTCCCAAAGACACACCCTAGGCCCTCGCTGCTAGTCAGCAGGCTCTGGCGTTCGGAAAGATGTGCTTGAGGCCGTGTGGCCCACCAGGCTCGGCACACCCGTTAAATGGTATCGGGGTCCGAGACATAACAATAAAAAAATTTCTTAGGAACCAAATTAAAAAAATTTGAAAATACAGTGATAACTAATATTAATGTGAACTCTTATTCAAAATTATTTCACTAAGAGATAAAAATCAAGAATATTGAAATATTTTTTGGTTATTTATTATAATATTGGATTTGATAAAGGATCCAAGATTAAAATTTGATGATTAAATTAACAAAATTAATATACATAATTAAATCAAGTATTCTAGAATGAAATGTATTATTTTTATTTTTATATTAAATGTTGTGTAGTATTTATTAACATGTAAATAATGTAGTTGTTCAATTTCTATAACCCTTAAATTTCCAAAAATCATATGAGATATATGTTATGTTATACTAAATGAACAATTTCATTTAACGAAATTTACAAACTTTGGACTTATGGTAGGGAATAAGATCAAATAATTAGATGATTTCTATAGATCATGTTACTATATGGGTAACACTGAGAATGCTTTTTTCACTATTTGTCAATTGGTCGACAAATATGAATCATAATATATAATAATTTCAAAATAATAATGTTAAAGGAAATGAGAATCAATTTTTTTTTGATTTATCACTCAAAACATAAATAAACAAAAGATCATTAATAGTTGATTCCCCTCCCTAATTTTGGGATATTTCAAGATATTGAAGGATTTTGAGATGTTAATGGAGGATTAATAACCTTTTGAAATGATGGGATACTCCAAATTAATATATTTTATTAACCAATTATTTTAGAATAAATCATGGAATTGATTGACACATTATTTATTCATTTGATGAAACATAATGTTTTTATTTTTTCGTTCCCCTTTGATGGATTAAATAACGTGTTTTTTTAATAATGAACGATTTTTAAATTTTTTGATATATTGATTAGTTTATAATACAATATAATGTAGAAAATAAAATTTTTTACTCATTTGTATTTTTTAAAATTAATTATTTTTTTGATAGAAATAACACACACATTATGGAATTGAATTCATCACGACCCTGGTAAAAATAATATGAATAGAGAGGTTAATTAAATGTATTTTCTATATGATTCAATAGATGAGATAAAAATGTATTGGATTATCTCTAAATCATAAAGTGGAATGTTGTTAATTATTCTAATCGAAGTGTGGATATTCAAAAGACTCATCCATTGAAACTCAATCATTCGTATTTTAATTCTATGGTGATAACAAAATCAAAAATTGTAGATAAATATTTAATTTCTTTTGTTACTAAATTCCATAATAATACATGTACTATGATTCAAAAAAAATTATATGGCTTTTAAGATGTTAAAATTTCTTAATAAAAGTTAAAATTTATGTTTATATATACATAACAATGTTTTTAATAGAAAATGGGGATGAAAATAAAATAGGACATATTAATAATACAATGAATATAATAGTATTTTTAATAAATTAAATACATAAAATTCACTAAAACTAAATGGTGTTATTTAATAGAAAATATAATGTTATTGGAAATAACCAATAAGACATAGGATGAATGTAATACTTCTTAATTTTTCCAAATATAAGTTGAATGTAATGTAATTTAGTTTAAAAGGCTTATTTTCAGCAACCCAGTTATGAATTTTACTCATGTGGGATATACTATGAGAATATACCATGATTGAAATAAATAAGGGTATTTGGTGGCACTTATATTATCAAATTAAAAGGTGAAAACGTGTAGAAGTTTTAATAGAGGGGATTAGATGTAGTCTTTTTTGGATATCATTGGTATAAAAAGGGACATAATAACTAAAAGAAATGAACATATAATATTTTTTATAATTTAAATGTGAATATTATAAAATACACATATAATTATTTCCCACATGAAGTTGAATGTTCATGTTATATAGATGGTGAAGCATGAATTGTTGTAACAAAGGATAATGGTTTAAAAGACACAATTGTATAGATGATGAGGAACATTAAAATGAAACCATAAATAATTAATTTGAAGAACAAAATATTATTAAACCCTTATAAGGATGAATAAAGTCCCAAGAGGTCCAATATATAGTTGGAGAATAAGGGGAACCTATTAAAACTAAGAGACCATTGTGGTAAGTGACACATAACTAATTTTTGTAATAGATTTATCCAGGATACATGAAATAGTATTTTGAGAATTATAAGGGGATATTGACTTTGAGATAAATGATAGATCAGAATAATAATAAATATGCACAGTTGTTAGTATCTCTAAAGAAGAATAATAATTTCATCAAAAGAAATTGTGTTTTAAGTAACATGGTAAATGCGTAATTGGAACTAATGTGAACCAATGAACTTCCGTGGTGAAAATGATACACACTTGTTGAAGGAATTAATTTTTATGAGATATTCTATTAGGTTTTCAGGATTGAAACTATTAATATTTTAATAACTATCACTGTAAAATGAAAAATGATCTTTTTGATAGATGTAATGTCATCCTTAACTGATGGAGTATTAGTAGTGGAGAAGTATTCTGATATAAATAATGTATTATTTCAGATATATGAAAGTTTATATTTTTAAAAGATGTGTATGGAAATATAAGTCAAAAATCAATTATAGAGACCATTGAATCCATTGATTTATTCATTTATATATTTTCTGAGTTTTAAAAAAAGATCAGATAGAAACCTCAATATCAAATAAGACAAAGAGGTTTCGATGAATATTATCAACTATGGTATATTATATTATCTTTGTAACACCCCGAGCTTCCACGATACGCTTCTCATTCAAGAATGCAATAGCTTGCATTGTACGCAACTTTGAGTTCTAAAACACCGCGACTAATCAAAGTAGCCGTTATGAATAGTAATAACCACTTTTTAAAATTATAGAAATTTTATATTTCAAAATGGACTTCATTTTTGAATTCGTAATATCGAAATTATCCTAAGTTGAATTTTTTGTAATTTTCTGAGAACTTCCAATTTTTTATGAATAGTGAAAAAAAACTTAAAACAACTTTTTTAAACAAAATAATTTATAGTGATAAATTATACTATTTATTGGTTTTAAAGTATAATTAAAATATATTTTTACCATTTTGTCCAATGGTGGTCATTAGAATTAATTTAACATTGAAATTGGACATAAACAATTGCCAATCTTTTGATATAAATTGTTTCTTAAAAACACGCTATTTATTGTGACAACGGGAATTAATTATAAAATTAATTAATGCAACTTATATGTTTGGAATTTTGTAAAATAGACATCATTTTTGAAATTGGAATATCAAATATAGCTTAGGGTGAAATTTTGGCCTTGTTCTGAAAAACTTCAATTTTTGATGAATAGTGAAACCACTAAGTGGTAGTTAAATAACTGATTTTTCATTTAAATGAAATATTACCACTTCTGTGATTTGATTTTCAAAAATCCCACATACATGGTTTTCATTAAGAAGTAAAATGTGGTTCAATGAGATCAAAATAATTTTTTGGTGAATAGTAACTTTTAAGTTCTTAATCGCGATTAGAGGTAATTAGTGTAGTTTAAGGTACAAATAATGTTTTAATAATATGAGATGAGCATGAAACTTGTCCTAATCCTATTGGATGAGTCATGGACGACCACGAAAACCCATGGGTCAACTTGGGGACCCCATGGAGCCACTTTAGTTGGAAAATGACATTAATATATATTTATTTAATGTTAAAATTAAATTGACACAAACATGAGTTATTTTACTAAAACAGTATTTAAGTGGGTTAGACAAGTCCAAATTTTGACTATAAATATTCATTAGAGATATAAAAAGATTTCCTACATCATAGTATTTTTTTTATAATTTTTAGACATTAAATAAATTAAATTATTTATGACATCATTATGATGCAGCGATGACCTCATCATTTAACGATTTAAATAAAATCGGAAGATAATGCAAACTCCTAGGCTTACACTTGTCCAAAGCCTATTGGATGAAGATATTTCGAACCCTTATCACCTTAGACACGAATTATATAAGTGTGGGACCTTTAGAATCCGAAAAGCATTGTGAAATAATGTAACATTTCAATCTTTCCAAAAGTGCCCCTCCTCTCCACTTATAAAAGGCCCCCACCTCTCCCACCTCATTTACACCTTCAAGCCATTTGGCTCGTCCAACCTCTGCACAAATACTCTCCCAACTTCCCCCTCTTACTCCTAGAAGCCTCACTTCGGGCAGAACCCTTCCCAAGGAAGCCTTTGGCTCAAATCAAAAAGAGTTACCCGATTTTGAGGTAATGTCTTTTCTAATGTTGTTTTGTTTTATTTTTCTTCTCCAACTCCCTAAACACTTTTTATTCATTTCTTTTGTAACAAAACCAGTATTCTCAATATACTAGGATGTTTTTATAAGAAGTATTCGAGCTACACTTACACACACCTTCGTCTAATGGTTAAAGAACATACTGTTTCTGTGGGTGGCGAAATACTGCCTCACGAAACGATGATTGTTCAAATTCTTTTAACACCTATAATGGTGGCCATTTTGATGACACTATTTTCATATATGATATATATATTATGTTTATGTTTTCCTTGTTCTTCTGTATTTCTCATTTATGGAATACTTTATGATTTCCATTATGGGTAAACGCGATAATTTCATTTTAGGAAGTGTGGACTACCGCCCCCTAAAAGTGATTTGAATCGTTAATACCATATGTGGGATGTATAAAGGATGGAGTAAATGGTATTATATGATATATGATACTGGAATTATATTATACATTTATATCATTATGATTTCATTACATTAAATATGAAATAGAAATGAAAGTAGCGTTCATGCGTACGTACGGCTTACCGTCTCCATGAACGGTGCATTTCATTTCTTACCTCTAAATGTTACGTAATATTATAAATGAATGTATATACTGGTTATATATGATATATATGACATCTAAATCATGAATATAATTCTGGATATAATGGATATTTTTCCACATGAACAACTTGTAATTATAAGAAGTTTATTTTTGACTGAAGTACCAGAGATCGACAAAACGACCGTTATTAACTTAAATAATTACATAATGTTCATATCATTATAATAAGTGATATAATAAGGATAATGAAATTGAAAATGGTTCTTAATAAGGTATATATTAACTCTAGTTTATTATTCAGGAGGTTAAAGAATGGTTGAGTCAAGTCAGACATGAGGTAAGGGAACTTCTTAACCCAATTTCTATTCTTTGGGTTAATCTCCTACTTTCAAATTACGTCATGATATTATTATGTCCTATCTTGTATTTGTACTTTCTTTATGTGTATCTATAGTGAATACACATAATAGATCTATTTTATTTGTAAGGGAGTTTCTTAACCCAACTTCCATTTGTTTGGGTTAATCTCCTACTTTCAAATCATGTCATGATATTATTATGTCCTATTTTGTATTTTTACTTTCTTTATGTGTACCTATAGTGTATACACATAATAGATATATTTTATTTTAAAAATGATCTTGTAAGGACTTCATCTCAATCTCCTTTCATTGAGGCATATTTTGTTTTGTACACAACTTTATTTTATACTGTGTATAAACCCCTTTGACTTTTACATTTATTCAAAAGGTTTTCTTTTATAATAATGTGATTTTTAAATGATTTCAAAAAAGAGATATTTCTCTCCAATATATGAAATTCCAGTGCAAATGTATACGTACTTAACGCAAGCTTAAAAATGTTTTCAGAAAACCCGACTCTCGAGTGTGGTAGATAGGAAGGGATTGGGCGTCGACCCATCATGGCATGTAATTAGTCGAGCAGTCTCAGAATTAGTTATTTTGTTTTCAGAAGCTTGCATAATGTTTTCAGAAAAACACTGGAGTATATTTGAGCAATTTTAAACGTAAGTATCTTCTAAATAAAATTACATCGGTAGGTCTCATGAGACAACTAGACGTGGAATTGGCCGAGGCCCTTTCCCAATTTGATTTATGGTTTTGGCCGAGGCCTTAATCATTTTAGACGTCTTGGCCGAGGCCTTGACAAAATGTTTCAGAATGTCCGGCATTATACATTCCATCATTATGAAAGTGGTTATTGTTATTTCATGTGATTATTCGACCAATAGAATATCCATTTGAAGAAGTTAATGGCATTATCTCATTTTACTTTTGCCATATTATGTTGAAGTTCAAGTTTAAAAGGCTTTTGTTTTAGTTATACATTGCCTTAAATGTTAATGTTTATTTATGAAAGCATCTGCTATATTGTTAACCTTACTGAGCATCTGAGCTCACCCCTTTCAATGTTTTAATATTTTCCAGGATGTGAAGAAGTATTTTATGAATGACCTGCAGGGATAGTCCGAAGAGGATAGAAGTTTGGACTATGGAGACTATGTTATTGTAGTTCTTCACTTTATGATGTAATGTAACGTTTACGAATGTATCTAGTGTTTCCAAGGCTACTAAACTAATCGGACTTTCGAGACTTGATCTTTTGTGATCATGCCAATGTTACGAAGTAATGCACCGGCTCTGGGTAGCTGGGGTCGGGGTGTTACAATTGGTATCAGAGGAAGTTTAGTACAAACCTTGGAAGCTAGATTTAGATAAACTCTGATTAGAGCACGTAGACCTAAGATGAACTTTGAGGATTAGTATAGAAGAACTTCCAAAAAAATTTGGTATTGTAGAGATTTTGTGAGTTTTCCGAGCAATACATCCCTGTCTGGATACGAGCAGGTAGAGGCGGCTCTGGCACAGATGTACCTAGGGGTAAAACCTGAAAACACTGCTTTGAGCTAGACTCGAACGGGAACTGGTGCACGACAACGGGCCTTGCTGCACTCTTGGATACGACACTCCCGGGGGATATGCTTAGGATAATTCTCATTTTCTTTACAAACCACTTTGAAGGGATATGAGTATATACTTCCTCGAAGGAAACATTTCTTTTTATGATTATGGATTATATCCATAAATAGTTCAATTTATGTTAAGTATTTTACAAGTATGGAATTATGTATTTTGATTCATAAACTAATCTAGTTTATGCCATTGTTTAGAAATGGCACCTAGTGGAAGGAATGGAAACCGTATCAATGCACACACTCCGTGTAGGGATTTCCCTCCTGCTCAAGATAATTATTGTGGATCTGGAGATACAACTGGTGCTGATCAACTTATTACCATACAGGGACAACTCACTCAGGTTATGAATAATAACCTTACTCGTATGGAGCACCCTGATCCGCAACGTGGAGGATCAATGTTAGACCGCTTCATGAGGCAACAACCACCAACCTTCAATGGGATTACAAATCCTATAGTAGCTGAGCAATGGATAAATTCCTTAGAGAAAATATTCCATACCTTGGGGAGTAGTGAAAGGGAGAAGGTTGTCATGGCAGTTTACCGCCTCACTGGAGATGCCGATTAGTGGTGGTCGTTGATTCAAAACACAAAGGAAGATGATGACATATCGAATATGGAATGGAGGGAGTTCAAAGATCTTTTCTTAGAAAAATACATTCCTCATGAACATAGAGCAGATATGGAAAGGCAATTTCTGAGTCTGAGGCAGAAGGAGGATGAGAATGTCGCAATGTCTGAGGCTAACTTTACAAGGTTAGCGAGGCATGCTGCCGATTATATACGTAACCCAAGGAGTAAGAGAGATATTTTCTTTGATGGGTTAAAACCATTTCTCCGTCGATCTTTATTATCACAATCCTTCTCATCATATGAAGATATTGTCTCGTGTGATATCAAGACAGAAAAGGAATTCTCTAAGTCTTATGACAACAAAGTAAAGCAAGAGAAGAAGAGAACGGTGGAACAAGAGACAGATAAAGGGTAAAAGGGAAAGAAGGATTTTCCATTCTGTGATAATTGTGGGAAAAATCACCCCGGTACATGCCTAAAAGGAAGGGGAGTTTGTTATAAATGTGGAGAAAAAGGTCACCAGGCGCGTGATTGCAAGGGAAAGAAAGAGGCTATCAATGTTGAATGCTACAATTGTAGGGAAATGGGGCATTATGAAAATGAATGTCCTAAGAGTCAGGGAAACTTACCTCAGAAAAGGCCAAGGGATCAAGGCCAATCTTATGATGTGACTATAGTTGAAGCGGAATAACTAATGTATTGGTGCTTTTGGACTCATGGATTATATTCTGGTTATAAGAATAATGTGATATATATAAAGATTGTACTGCAGTACTTTTTGATTAAGGTAATATGATTAAGGTAATCATATTTTTAGTATGTGACAATAAGAGAAACTTTTCTTTGTTTGGGGAATCTGATGTTACAATTGATTTTGGAATTTAGAGACCTTTTAGAGAAAGTCTGGATGGAGGTATTTTGGATAACTATAAAGGTTGGAGTGGATTAAGTTGATCTTTGGATAGTATTGTTTATGGTTAAAACATTTCTGAAGATTATTTTTGGAATATTATAATACTATAGTTTTAGGAAAAGGACAACCTGCAGGGTGGGGCATAACCCGTCGCATCGGACAAAGCTGCAGGAATCAAACCCACAACCATAGTGCGACAAGCCTTTATTTCCTACCACTAGCCTACAGGAAGTCCCTGGTTATTACAAAATAATTTTACCAATCTAAATGGTATGTGTTAACATTTGGAACCTTATACAATTAGGATAAGTATAATATTTTTGAGTTCTATTATCTTTTGAGTGAAAGATGAGTTGAAGGTTGAAACTCTAATTGTCAAGCATAAATATATATATACTTATCTCTTATTCAATGAATGAATTAATTCTTAAACTTTAGTAAAGGGGTATTAAAACAAAAAATGTGTTATCCTAATACCTTATGTCTTATTGAACTGATAATATCAACATGGATTGAAGGCTTTGAGACCCTCAATTTGACAGTTGATTGTGATTGATGACCTCAATCACTCCCTACAAATATTTATGTTTTTCCTCCAATTATATGTCTTTAATTGCCACCAATGTTCTCCTAATCGAGATCATAATTGGGTGGTGACTTTTTCATTTCTCTTTCCCTCTTATTAAGGCTAAATTTTATTAATCTTATTTCCGATGTGGGTTTTCCTCAAAGGTATTTTCTCTTTTCAACCTTCTATTTTCAAAGAAAAATTTCAAATTGCGAGGATGCAATTTATTGAAGGAGGGGAGAATGTAACACCCCGAGCTTCCACGACACGCTTCTCATTCAATAATGCAATAGCTTGCATTGTACGCAACTTCAAGTTCTAAAACACCACCACTAATCAAAGTAGCCATTATGAATAGTAATAACCACTTTTTAAAATTATAGAAATTTTATATTTCAAAATGGACTTCATTTTTGAATTCGTAATATCGAAATTATCCTAAGTTGAATTTTTTGTAATTTTCTGAGAACTTCCATTTTTTTATGAATAGTGAAAAAATACTTAAAACAACTTTTTTAAACAAAATAATTTATAGTGATAAATTATAATATTTATTGGTTTTAAAGTATAATTAGAATATATTTTTACCATTTTGTCCAATGGTGGTCATTAGAATTAATTTAACATTGAAATTGGACATAAACAATTGCCAATCTTTTGATATAAATTGTTTCTTAAAAACGCGCTATTTGTTGTGACAGCAGAAATTAATTATAAAATTAATTAATGAAACTTATATGTTTGGAATTTTGTAAAATAGACATCATTTTTGAATTCGGAATATCAATTATAGCTTAGGGTGAAATTATGGCCTTGTTCTGAAAAACTTCAATTTTTGATGAATAGTGAAACCACTAAGTGGTAGTTAAATAACTGATTTTTCATTTAAATGAAATATTACCACTTCTGTGATTTGATTTTCAAAAATCCGACATACATGGTTGTCATTAAGAAGTAAAATTTGGTTCAATGAGATCAAAATAATTTTTTGGTGAATAGTAACTTTTAAGTTCTTAATCGCGATTAGAGGTAATTAGTGTAGTTTAAGGTACAAATAATGTTTAAATAAATGAGATGAGCATGACACTTGTCCTACTCCTATTGGATGAGTCATGGCCGACCAAGACAACCCATGGGTCAACTTGGGGACCCCATGGAGCCACTTTAGTTGGAAAATGACATTAATATATATTTATTTAATGTTAAAATTAAATTGACACAAACATGAGTTATTTTACTAAAACAGTTTTTAAGTGGGGTTACACAAGTCCAAATTTTGACTATAAATATTAATTAGAAAGCTAAAAAAGATTTCCTACATCATATTAGTTTTTTTATAATTTTTAGACATTAAATAAATTAAATTATTTATGACATCATTATGATGCAGCGATGACCTCATTATTTAACGATTTAAATAAAAGGGGAAGATAATGCAAAATCCAAGGCTTACACTTGTCCAAAGCCTATTGGATGAAGAGATTTCGAACCCTTATCACCTTATCCACGAATTATATAAGTTTGGGTCCTTTAGAATCCGAAAATCATTG
The DNA here is from genome assembly GCA_963277665.1 of Viscum album. Taxonomy (NCBI): domain Eukaryota; kingdom Viridiplantae; phylum Streptophyta; class Magnoliopsida; order Santalales; family Viscaceae; genus Viscum; species Viscum album. The sequence continues at coordinate 1,830,018,850 of OY728161.1, read as the reverse complement.
TGAAATAATGTAACATTTCAATCTTTCCAAAAGTGCCCCTCCTCTCCACTTATAAAAGGCCCCCACCTCTCCCACCTCATTTACACCTTCAAGCCATTTGGCTCGGCCAACCTCTGCCCAAATACTCTCCCAACTTCCCCCTCTTACTCCTAGAAGCCTCACTTTGGGCAGAACTCTTCCCAAGGAAGCCTTTGGCTCAAATCAAAAAGAGTTACCTGATTTTGAGGTAATGTCTTTTCTAATGTTGTTTTGTTTTATTTTTCTTCTCCAACCACCTAAACTCTTTTTATTCATTTCTTTTGTAACAACACCAGTATCCTCAATATACTAGAATGTTGTTATAAGAAGTATTCGAGCTACACTTACACACACCTTCGTCTAATGGTTAAAGAACACACTGTTTCTGTGGGTGGCGAAATACTGCCTCACGAAATGATGATTGTTCAAATTATTTTAACACCTATAATGGTGGCCATTTTGATGACACTATTTTCATATATGATATATATATTATTTTTATGTTTTCCTTATTCTTCTGTATTTCTCATTTATGGAATACTTTATGATTTCCATTATGGGTAAACGCGATAATTTCATTTTAGGAAGTGTGGACTACCGCCCCCTAAAAGTGATTTGAATCGTTAATACCATATGTGGGATGTATAAAGGATGGAGTAAATGGTATTATATGCTATATGATACTGGAATTATATTATACATTTATATCATTATGATTTCATTACATTAAATACGAAATAGAAATGAAAGTAGCGTTCATGCGTACGTACGGCTTACCGTCTCCATGGACGGGGCATTTCATTTCTTACCTCTAAATGTTACGTAATATTATAAATGAATGTATATACTGGTTATATATGATATATATGACATCTAAATCATTAATATAATTCTGGATATAATGGATATTTTACCACATGAACAACTTGTAATTATAAGAAGTTTATTTTTGACTGAAGTACCAAAGATCAACAAAACGACCGTTATTAACTTAAATAATTACATAATGTTCATATCATTGTAATAAGTGATATAATAAGGATAATGAAATTGAAAATGGTTCTTAATAAGGTATATATTAACTCTAGTTTATTATTCAGGAGGTTAAAGAACGGTTGAGTCAATTCAGACACGAGGTAAGGGAACTTCATAACCCAATTTCTATTCTTTGGGTTAATCTCCTACTTTCAAATTACGTCATGATATTATTATGTCCTATCTTGTATTTGTACTTTCTTTATGTGTATCTATAGTGAATACACATAATAGATCTATTTTATTTGTAAGGGAATTTATTAACCCAACTTCCATTCTTTGGGTTAATCTCCTACTTTCAAATTATGTCATGATATTATTATGTCCTATTTTGTATTTTTACTTTCTTTATGTGTACCTATAGTGTATACACATAATAGATCTATTTTATTTTAAAAATGATCTTGTAAGGACTTCATATCAATCTCCTTTCATTGATGCATATTTCGTTTTATACACAACATTATTTTATACGGTGTATAAACCCCTTTGACTTTTACGTTTATTCAAAAGGTTTTCTTTTATAATAATGTGATTTTTAAATGATTTCAAAAAAGAGATATTTCTCTCCAATATATGAAATTCCAGTGCAAATGTATACGTACTTAACGCAAGCTTAAAAATGTTTTCAGAAAACCCGACTCTCGAGTGTGGTAGACAGGAAGGTATTGGGCGTCGACCCATCATGGCCTGTAATTAGTCGAGCAGTCTCAGAATTAGTTATTTTGTTTTCAGAAGCTTGCATAATGTTTTTAGAAAAAAACTGGAGTATATTTGATCAATTTTAAACGTAAGTATCTTCTAAAAAAATTACATCGGTAGGTCTCATGAGACAACTAGACGTGGAATTGGCCGAGGCCCTTTCCCAATTTGATTTATGGTTTTGGCCGAGGCGTTAATCATTTTAGACGTCTTGGCCGAGGCCTTGACAAAATGTTTCAGAATGTCCGGCATTATACATTCCATCATTATGAAAGTGGTTATTGTTATTTCATGTGATTATTCGACCAGTAGAATATCCATGTGAAGAAGTGAATGGAATTATCTCATTTTACTTTTGCGATATTATGTTGAAGTTCATGTTTAAAAGGCTTTTGTTTTAGTTATACATTGCCTTAAATGTTAATGTTTATTTATGAAAGCTTCCGCTATATTGTTAACCTTACTGAGCATATGAGCTCACCCCTTTCAATGTTTTCATATTTTCCAGGATGTGAAGAAGTATTTTATGAATGACCTGCAGGGATAGTCCGAAGAGGATAGAAGTGTGGACTATGGAGACTATGTTATTGTAGTTTTTCACTTTATGATGTAATGTAACGTTTACGAATGTATCTAGTGTTTCCAAGTCTACTAAACTAATCGGTCTTTCGAGACTTGATCTTTTGTGATCATGCCAATGTTACGAAGTAATGCACCGGCTCTGGGTAGCTGGGGTCGGGGCGTTACAATCTTCATTGAATATTATCAACATACTTGTAAGGAATTCTCATTAAATATGAATTATATTTTTTAGAAGTCTATTCAGAGTAATATAATGTATTTCTTGGGTATTGAAAATTCGAATGAATAGAACCTCATTTTGTTAAATCAAAGAATATATCTTAAAAAAATAAAAAAAATATTTATAAAGGAATTCATGTTGATTTTTAACCCAATTTATGATGGACCAAAACTATTTAATGAAGATTAAGTAATGGAATTAGATTTTATTAGGTTTAAAGAAAACTATGTAGATCTTTAATCACTATGATAGATTCATAAATGGATCTTTTATAAGTCGTTCCTCGATGTTATTCTATTCACAGTAAAATTAAAAAATCCAATTTTATCGCATTATAAAGTATACTCATATATATATATATATATATCATAGTGAATTATGAATTTTAATATGATAAATATGAATGGAATTATCAATTTTGATATTATAATGTGGATTGTACTAAAAATGTTATATTTAAAATGTATATTTAAATAGTATTTTTTCATCCCAGAAAATGTTATGTGGAATATATGAAAATGAAATAATTTTTACTTACCTTTATACTGGATGTAGTGTAATATGTTACTATAAATCATACATTAACTCAATTAGTCTTCATGAAATTTCAATTAGATAATCTCAATGTTGATATGATGTTATGACTTCTCATATTTTGTGATGATCAATGAAATAAAAAACTATAAATAAATAAATTTTAGTATTCTATTGCAACAAAATTTGATATCAAATATCACTCCTTCTATGCTTTTGTTTAAAAATACAATCTATAATTTTAGTTTTTTTAACTATATAGTAAATTTGAGATGTTTTAATTAATCCATTGTCAAATGATTCATGTAGAAATATTATGTTGTTGTTGGGTGTTCCACCTCAACACTATAGTGGATATGGTATGGTGATTTAATCTATTTTCATCTTTTATTTCCATTTTTATAAATTGGGATAAGGACAATATAAATTATCTATTTGTATATTCTATTATATATGATTAAATTTTAAGGAGGATATTTTTTAAATGTTAATTTTAGAAGTCATTAAGTTTATGTGAGCGTTTTGAACTATTATAATATAATTATAGAGTTATACAGAAGAATGTTATATACCTAGAATCGATGAATAGTTTTTTGAAGAGGAGGTAGTGTTTTTTTATTATGTTTATCTAAGTTAGTTACTATTTCTGTAATAATGTGGATGTAAAAAAATTAATTTTTAATCAAGTCATTATTATTCAATGTTATTACTTATTTTATTGTGATCGGCACTATAAGATTAGAATTATTTAATTTTGATTCATTACTAATTTTTTATAGTTGAAATTTTAATTTTGAACTCTAGTTTAGAATAAAATCTAATTGGGAAGATTATTGTGACAACCAATTGACAATATTTTGATATTAAGAGATGTTGAGTCCCAAGGAGATATTTATAAGTGCAGGTAACAATAACATGGAAATGTTAAACACAAAATAGTAAGGGAGTTAATATATCAATTGATGAAAAATATATGTTTTTTAAACATGCATTATGGGTAGATATTGAAAAAATAATTAGACACCAATACATCATTGTGATGGGATTTAAAATCAAAATATAGTAAAATTGGGACGACATTATTGAAATCTACCTTTCTTAATCCATATACGCTGATAAATTTAGTGATGAAAAATAGTGTTGACTGTTTATTCCATGATAAATATAATGGAATGTCACATATGATTATATTGAATTAATTGAAATGTATTTGGATATTATATATAAAGTCCATTAATAAAATTTAGATTTCAATTTATTATCCTAAATGAAAATAAAAACTGTTTTTGTTGTAATACAATTATTGTAATCTGGAAATTGAATGTTTAGGAATTGTATTGGTTTTTACCAGTATGTAAAAAACATATAGTTTTAATTTTAAGGAATTTGTATATATAATGGTGGATTATACCACACGATGTGAACTATATTGTTTATATCATTTATATTATTTAATATTGATACCATGGATATATATCTTGATGTGTATGCTTTACAGTAACAAAAAAACCCTTTATGAACAATTTAATGAAGAATCCATTATATAACATGGAATTTTGATTGCTATTTCAAATACTTTTTTAGGATATTAAACCGATTTATCATAAATAACATTATAGAGACATAGATCATGTGGTGTATTGTTGATTAATTCTTTATTTAAAAAGTATTTTATGAAATTGGTCATTTATTAACTCATGGTATACTTATAATTAATCTATTAATTCCCATTAACTAATAAAAATATATTATTTGATCAAGAATGATAAAAATGATAAAAATTAAGAAGGAGTTGTTGATTTATATATTGAATTTTAATATCAATTTAAAATTAAAATTAATTTATTCTAAGGAATTTATTAGTGTGTGAGTTGGTGATTAATGAGTTTTTATGATTTTTAAGGAGACATAGATGAAGGAGGATATAAAAAAGTGAAACCAAACAAAGAAAATAATTAGAATTCAAAAATAATAATTTTCAACATATTACTTTGTAATCCTCATACTGGTATTATGTATTTAGGAAACTGGATGGTCTACCATGTTATAAATCATTGTGAAATGTGGGAGAAAACTACATTTTTTGGGATACTATCATTCAATTTAAATGTTTAATAATATCCCTGATGGTGATTATAAAACAACTATAATATTATTGGTCAAGGAACAATCCACTCCTCTATTAATAGGGGATAGATATTTTGAATTCTTATATAATATATTCATGGATATTACATTCTCATTTTACAACCATAGTGATAATATTGGACAACCTGATGTCAGTTCTTTCAGATCAGTCCATGGATATACATTCTCTTTTTTTGTATCCAACCCCCTACACCGATTGATGTTTATTTTTTTCATTATTTTTCATGTGAGATGTAAAATAGTGAGATCTATCACTCCAATTAGTGGAATATAATATTTGATATTAAATTAAAAAATTTTATGGAAATGAAGGATTCTTCTTATATTTACCTCATCCACTATCAATTAAACAATTTGATACACTATGTAACATCCCATAATATTATAAATCCAGATATCTGTATTTTTAGATTCATTAAAAATTTTATTTATTAAAAATTAACAAGCATATAATATTAAATACAACTTATGGCAATTATCATTATCCACTTACAGATAATACTAGAATTCTAAATACATGTGTCCACCAAAATGCACATATCAAATAAATGGTGGGATGAAAATCATTATAATGGGATAATCTAAATAAATCTGTTGGTGACACAAGACGATATTAGAAAATGAAAGGGAATAAATAATGAAGAGAAAGATAAGTAATCATATAAGAACATTATATAAGATAAATAATATCAAAGAATAATTTTATCCATCAAATATAAAATATCATCGAAAAACTGAAATATGTAAATATAACAAATTTCATGTTTTTTAGTCATGGTAATGAAACAAATTCTACATATCCCACTACCCTTAAACTCTATATTGTATTTCATTAGATAAAATCAACCCAACATTTATGAGGGTGTTATTAATTATAAGATAACTCTTTCATGTAATAATATTCCTTGAATATATTTCCACATGGAATGGAATTATACATAAAATTGATATATCAAATATTACTTTGGTAAGATAATTTATTGAATAATAATTTGATAATTAAAATGTAGATAAATAAATAGGAATTTAAAAAATGAGATATTAATAATATTAGTCACTCGAAGGGTATGATAAGAAATTAAATTCCCCAAATCGTAAAATTTATTGAATGGAAACACTATATAATGAATAAAAAATGTATTGAATAAATATAATTACAATATTGTTTACACATTTTGAAGGATTCATGAAAATGAAATAATGACATGTATATATAACAAATGAATAATAAAACTGTTGAAATAAATATATAATTAGATGTAATTAATTTTATTACATAATAGACATGAAAGACAGATATTGAAAAATAATTTAGATAAAATTAATCATAAAATTCATGTTATCCCCTCAAAATATGTTTTTTTCTCCTTTAGTATATTTATAATAAATGTTATAAATAAATTTTTTTTAATGTGACAACATTAATATTTTATTCCACATTCAATATTGTTTATTCAATGTATTACAGTTGAAAATTATTTACTAAAATTTTATTAATGATAATTTGTTTTGAATATAAGTTTGATTAAAATTTTCAATTATTGTCATAGTGTAAGTGTTTTGATCATTATTATTTATCAATTATAAATGTTCTCCTTACATAAATCTCAAAATACAAACATGTATTGATAACAAAAAATTTATAGAAAATTATTTTCCTATATTTTGGCATTAAAATAGATAAAATACAAAATAATTATGTATGTTTTGAATATTCTATAATATAAATATAATACTCAAATATTAATAAATTGTTGGCCAAATTCATGATATTTTACATTGAATAATTTAAAAAATATATGTTATATATAATTGGATTTGATGTTTTTTTGATATTTGAAATTCATAGGTACTAATGAAATAAAATTTTGAAAATTCAATAAGGATTATATGGATGGGTAACATGGAAATATTTAATTAACAATATTGTATTGACCAAGAATCAATATAAAACAATCTCCTTTTATAAGAGTAACTATAGAGGAACTCTAGAACATTGGGATATGGTATGTACCATCGTGCCATATATTGGAATGGGAAAAATAACTATTACTAAAAATTATTATTTTCCATAGATACATACTTAATTATATATAATTAACATGGTGTAAATATTTTAAGATGGGTATCAAATGTAAAGTATTCTTGGATTTATAATTTATGTTCACATATTAATATTTTTATGGACTATAAATAGTCCTAATAAACAATAACACATGTCTTTAAAAAAATTATACAATCCACCAGTAAATATATTAATATGATATATTTTCTTATGGAACCTCTCATTAAAAAAAGTTATAGTTAATACATTAATTTTAATATTAATACGAATACATAATTTTTTTCTAATTTCTTATGTTTCCTATTAAATTATAAAATTTATACACTTCAATAAAAAATGTAGATAATAAGATTCCTGTATATGGTTACAGATTTGAATCCTAGAATTTTATTTATTATTGTAATTCTATCATTCATGAATGATGATGGAAATTATTCAATATTTTAGTATTTTTAGTCTCCTGTTGTTATTTTTTTTAATGATGTATTATTGTTATATCATCTATGAGTAATATCTTATTGTATAATAAATACAGTTTCGGGGGATAGTTGTTTATTGAAATTATTTTCATTATTTGTGTGAATCTGATTCTTTTTCTTCTGAATGAGATGAGTTATTATTTCAATCAATATATTTTTCATGAAATAATTAAATGTTAATATCTCATCCCAAATTTGATAAATAATTATGGGACTCCAAGAGTATTATATATGTTTATTTTACAAATGATAATTTTTTTAAAAAAAATTATATATTTTATTATGAATCCATAAAAAAATAAAAAAATAAAAAATTTATTATTATATAAATTTATATTGAATATGAAATGAATGGTTACATTAAGGTAATCTCACTTATAATATGTTCATTAAATTTTATAATATAAAAATAATATTTTTATTGAAAGAGAGATAAAAAATTGGTTCATCATTTTAATATAAAATAAACATGATTTGAAAATAAAAACGTATATTTTAACATTTATATGAAAATTTATTTTTTCATTCTGCTTTCATTTAAGAATAAGATAAATATTAATAAATTAATATGAATAATGAATTATTAAATAAAAATAAATTTTATGAAAATTATAATCTCTTTTATGATACTAAATTTTAGTGGTGTTAAATATAGGTGATCATTAATTAATTTTTAATGAATAGAATCTACTCCCCTAGAGACATGATAACGTGTTGAGACATTACGGGATTTTGGAGCCACATTTTGGGATAAGAACTACAAATATTTTAATAATATATTATTTGTTTCAAATTTCACAACACCACATATATTTTCTATTTTGATTGTTATTATCATATATTTATTTATGTATCCATTTTTTAATACGTAATATAATAGCAGCATCATATAAAAAATCAGAAATTATATTGATATTTTTATTAATTTTAATTGTATAACATAATGAAATGATTTTTTGAAACTCTATTTTCCCACTAATGATCTGTAATGGATGATTGAAATCCATAAATCATGGATAATTATTTATTAAAAGTATATACAGGGCCCCATATGACTAAAAAGAAAATATATTTATAAAATAATTGCTATCATTTGTCCATAGTGAATCAAAATTCATAGTGTAAGAAGAGACCTAATTAAATAATTTTGAGATATAATTCAGTTACAAAAAATTATCCAAAATTCAAGAATTTTTAGTGGAAAGTAACATGAATATCATATTATAAATATATCCTTTTCAAATAGATATATCATATGGAAATTTATGATGATGTGTGTAATGATTTAATTCAATTAAAATGTTATATTTTTGTAGTAAATTATATTGCTACATATTGGATTGTTTATCTACCATAATCATAGTTCCTCAAATGTTACGATAAAGAATGGATATATTTTGATAGGTATATCCCACCAATAGAAATGATGAATAACGGTCATCTGGCATAAAATATTGTCTCACTAGGCTACTTAATATTCATTGGAATCAAATGAATCCTTCATATAGAAAATAGATATAGTCTCATATATATATATATGACTTAATGGATATATATCTAAACCTTTTGTTAGTTTAAAATTCAATTTCCTTTGTTCATTAAAAATTTATAGGATTTCATAAGTGGAAAAAAATATTTTAGTTAAAATTACTCGTGGATATTTTCATCCAAAATTCATCTCACTAACAATAAAAAGTAGTTTCATGCAATAAGGATTTCCCAAAAGTGAGGGAAAAAACTGGAATGAAAAATGTATTAAATGTCAAAACAAAGATATCTTTTACGTATCCATTATAAAGGAATACAACCCAACCAAAAAATTATATTAAATGTGATATTTTTGGACGTATACAATTATTTTGTTATTTTTAATTAATGAATTAATAAAATAAAATTGGAGATGTAGGAATCCAAGGGTAAAACTATATCCCATGTTATTTCTAACCCAATTCGCAAAATATATGATAATGGTACCCAAAATAATTGATGGGTGGAAGTAGAAAAGAGATATAATTTTTATTGAAATGGTCCTCAATGACTCACCAGATGAATTATATCATCCGAACTGAAAAATTAAATTTTATATTCTTGAGGAATAAATTAATGTAGTAACCATCATAATCCTTGTTGATATATCAAGAATAAAAATCCTATTTCTAAATTTTGGAAAAATTATTTATTAGAAAACATTCCTCATTACTTCTCATGTGGAAACATATCTTCATAATAATTATTATTACTGAAAAAAACACTAATTATCTTACTAAAATATTATATCTGAACTCATGAATGTTTTATAGAAAATAGGTTGACATTCCAATGGATATTTTATATAATTACAAAAAGGTACCAATAGTGTAGGCCAAGGATTTGATAATGAGAAGTGGATGGTAACTATAAGGGATGGATGCCACGATTGATAAGGAAGATGTACATTGGATCACATATTGAGATGATCTAAAATTGTAGGATTTAATTTTTTTTATAGCCTTTAAAATAATTAACTCTTCTCCTCTATACCTATTCACCTACTAAATAATTTGAACTCTTTATCCTCTTCATACACTTGGTTCAAATGCACACAATAATAAAAAATAATGTAAACCATAATGCATATATAAATTTATTAAAGCGGTTGCATTATATTATTGAATAGAATATCCTCATTATATGGTTGTTGTCATCAAACTCAGATACTACATCACACTTATTATTATTAAAAAAACATGAAATAATATAACCCTGAATTTATTTTCCTGGCCTAAATCAAGTTATATGTAATCCTTAACAATATATTTTTATACTATATTTTCTATTTTTCCTTCATTATTATAACCTTATTTTATATTTTCCTCATATAGTTTGGTCTCCATGAATGCTCTCCATAATTCCAAATATTCATGGATTATTCATTATATATATAAAATAACTAAATATCTTAATTCTTCTTGAGAAATTATAATATTGGGGAATAATAATCGAATCCCATAAAAATATTCCTCTTTATACTATATAATATATGGAAAATTATATGCACTCTAGTATCCCTCATATGTTTCATCTTATTTAATAATATTTTTTTTCTTATTCATAGTTTATTATATCAATTTATTCTTTTATTTAATGATTATGTTCATAAAAAGTATTGGTTTTTTCACCCCACTTAGATTTTTCATTCCCTTATTTATTTTTATAATCCCTTGAATGTTGTCCCAATATTTGAATTATTGAAATTACTTGGTTTTGGGAATTATGGTCTTCTATATTTACCATTTTATCATTACAAAAGAAAAACATGGTGTAAATACACAAAATAATATAATTTTATTTTTACCCCGACAAGCTTTTTTGGTGGAAATTCAATGAATACATAGAAGTTAATATTTAAGCATCAATATTATATTTAATGACAGTATCTCAATAATTTGTATTTATAAATAATATGAAATAATCATAATCAAAACCATAAAATTAAAATGTGGTGATCTCGTTCATTTATTTTTTATATTTCCTCTCAAATATTCATGATTCATCACTCAATCCTCTAACCTTGAGATATTTATTAATTAAAAAAACATTTCATTTTTTGATTTTAGCCTATTTTTATAAAATTTTAGAATTTTATATTTCTACATATAGAAGTATAATACGTATCATCCAAAGAATCAGTCATAACATAAGTATGTTGTACTGAAATTTCCATATCATCAATGAAATATAAAGAATTATTTTAATGAAATATACGCATCACATGAAATATGTTAATATACATTTGAAAAAAAAATTTAACCTATGGAAAGCATTTAATTACTATACCATATAATTATTTCATTATACCAAATTGATGATCTTTTGAATAAGATGAATATCTTGAATATCATAGCAGTGAACTCCTCTAAATTTCTAAAATTTGTCATGAAAAATCATTTATACCACACTAATATAACATTAATATCATGTAAAGTGTGATATGTATCACATTGTCGTATTACCATTTATATATTTTAGGCTATTCATCAAGACATATCATACCCATACATGCTATTTTGTTACATATACTATTGAAAATATTACAAAAAAACATTATATATCAAACATATCATTCAATGTATATTGTACATCCAACTTTGGTATTTTATATTCCATATTTTAGTAGAATAATTATCAATTGTATTCAGTATATAGTAGGATATGATATATATCATTAATAAAGTATTATACCCGATTTTAATATTATTATATATCATATTTTATAATTCAGATTTCATTTTTATGTTTTGATAAACTCTATATTATGTTGGATGAGATACTTATTTCATTTTAAAAAATGCACAACTTGAAACATCAAAAATTTAATAATTATCCTTATTCAATATACTATAATAATTATCATATGGTTTATTAATTTTATAAAATACCATATATCACTCAAAATAATTTCCTAAAATTCAAAAAAAATCATTAAAATGACTATAAGGCTCTTTTCACCATAGATATACTCAAATATTCTTCATACTAAACTAATCAATATATTTTGTCAAATTTAGTGTTTTCTAATTAATTTAGCCATTATTTCATATTCAAATAAATATATTCAATAATAAACCAATTTCATTCTCACATATTATATCAACATTAAAGGTTTATTAATTAATGTCTTGATTACATAACATTCATCATTTGTAATGCCATATAACAATAAATATCTATTTTCATATAAATTATGGTAGAAGCATATATTATTACCTCATAATTGAATCATTATTCATTATAAGGATAATTATAGATTTTAGGTATATTCAAATTCTTGAGATAAATATTTCTATAGTGCATTTAATTCAACACAAGAGGAATATCTTTCTTGGGTTCTCCAATACACCTCTTCATCTAAACATATCTTACAACTGGATACTTTAATCTACATGTATAATATTATTTAAAAATTGTAACATCTTGTAACAATTTTTATGTTCTTATAAACACATGTATTAAAAATTCCTTGTTTCAGTGTAATTTAGGGATGCATTAGGTAAAAATTTGAAATTTTTTTGAAGTTCTATGGTTGTGCATTGTAGGTGCAGGGTTTTACCAAACCTTGCACCCTCCTACTAAAAAGAGTGAATGCTGATAAATTGAGGGTTTTCATCGTTGAAAAATAATTCCCCATCAAGGGAAAACCTTGAAACCCCATAATAATGTGTTTCAGGGTTTGTGAACATTATTTTTCTAACTGTTTTGACATTGTCATCTAATCATGTCCATGGATTTTAATTAACCAAAAAATTTGATTGAAATTTATGTAAACATTATTTTAACCCCCCTCACAGTCATAAATCAACCTAATAAAAATATTTTGGTATGAAGAGATCACATGAACAAAATTTGGAACCTCTACACCCCTTATTGGGAATATCAACTTGTGATAGCCACTGTTTGATCCTTCCCGGTATGTTTCCTCATCGCATTCTCTGTATTCCTCTCTATCCATCTCTCAGACATATTATTTTTTATATTTTTATGTATTAAGAGGTTCTAATCCCCATTGTTTTAGATAATTAATATATATTTGAATCTTAGATATTCATTATTGATGATCTTGATAAGAGTTTCTCATTATCGTCTTTGTGCTTTGTGGTCCTATGATCGTAATTTAGGTGGTTCCATTTATGATTGTCTAGTTTATTTAATCCTAAATTTCTTGATATAAATTAAATTTTATTCATTTATATTTTGGAAACCTTATTTCTTATAAATTAGGGATTTAAATTCCAATTGGAATGAAATTCTGAAAAAACCCCTAATTCTAGTGAGTGGATTAGTGTTTGTGAATTTTATGGAAAATTATGGAAACTGAATATTGAAATATTAATTGTGGTATATAAATTATGAAATTATATTTTCATATTTTTTTCAAATTAAGTTGAAATTAGTATTTGGGAAAATGGTTTAAATTGTTTTGAAAAATATATAGTGGTTTATTCTAGAAAAAGGTTGTGATTTTTATAAAAACACATTTTCCTTTTCAAATTGAACATAACATAATGAAATTCAAAAAGTGCTTTAATAACATTTGATTTAATTTTAAAAAAATCCCATTATATAATGTTATTATTGTACATGAAATACTTGTATGTTTTTGAGTTATTATGGACAAAAACACTAGGATAGGAATTAAGGAGAAACATATTGAGGCTCTAGAACTCTAACAAAATCATATTGGTGGGTCTTATCACCAGTGGGATATTGGTCCGTCCTCATTGACCATAATAAAATTGATGTGTGTGCACATTCCCATTATGATTTTATATATGTGTGAATAACCCCTTACCTAAAACAATTTTACCACATGGAATATGACCATATTTCTCATTGTTAATATTTTTATATATATTCCATTGTTTACAAAAAAATTACACATGAATTATGAATTGATATAATTTTGTACGTAAATATTTTATTAATGCATTGTGTAAAATACTTCCATAATTTGAAATTTAAATCATGATTTGTTTTAAAAATGATTTTTAACATCCATTCCAATTTATTTAAAATTAAAATATTTATTTTATTTAATTAATTAAGGAATCATATTAAAAAAATACATGGTGAGACCCTTCTGAGATTTTAGTTCAGAACCTAACTGTTAATTTGGTTTTTTTGTAGATTACATTATTCTAAAATTGAGAAAGAGTAAAGAGACACTAAGAGGCAGTTTTGGTGTTGATCCTTGGGCTAGGAGCCTTATGTCTGTTGGCTCTTATGTTAATGTCTTGATTTCTAGTACATTGTGGTTATACATTCAGTTATTTTAACCTATTTAACTTCTAGTATTGTTCTCCCTATGGTGAAGTTTTGTATGAATACTCAAAAGTATCACTTGATTTGATTATTTTTTTGCAAAATTCATTCCCACATTAATTTTTTATTCCATGTGTTTATCTCCAACCCATGGAGACACGAATCATCATCGAGTCTATATTAGGATCAATATCACAACATGAAAAATGGTCTATTTCAATGGGTCGAAATTTTTGAAATATGGCCCCAAATTGTGGTCATAGCCTACGACCACAGTTTTTCCCAACCGTGGGTGCTATCGTCGTGGCAGTAGAACCTGACCTATGTCTATGGTTTTAATTGTAGCAATTAGTGACCTATTTACACGGTTTTGAAAAAATATTGAAATATGTGTCTTTCATGTCAACCATGGAAGTTGACCTATGGCCACAATTTTATTCGTGGCTATAGCCCTAGAAAACTGTTGAAATAGCCTAAAAATTATGTGTTCCTAGCGGGATTTGATCACGGCACCTTCCCTTCACATTTTAGAGACCTAACCGCCACACCCCCATGCCTTTTGTGTGTGTGTATATATATATAATGTTATATATATTATTAAAAAGCATGTAAATATCCTAAAAACCGTGTAAATATATCTTCCTGCCATTTCTTTAGCTGGTAATGTTTCCTCCCATGCATGGGCGGGAGACCTATATCCAGAATTTTCAAAACCGTGGATATTTGTTCGTTCCCATAACTTATTTATCTATTAGGGTATGTAAATCACTGTACCCATTTTTGGTCAGTTTTTTATAACGTGGAATCAAATTTGTATGTTGATAATTTTTCATTGAGGTTAGTATGTAGTGGGGTAATCCTGTCTTGACTTAGGTGGTAGTTTTGACTGATTATCTGGATAGATCTCACCATAATGAGCCTTGTGATAGCTGAGGTTGTTTTGGAAAGACGTATTGAGGATTATTTATATTCCTTTTCAAAATTTTGATTTGGATAGGTTGAAATAAAAATCCATTTTTTGTTTTTATGGGGATTAATTTCAATATTAATCTTATATGTGTGTTACAATAATGTTTGAAATGCATCCAAATTATATTTTATAGCATCATTCCTCTCGGATGTCATGTAGACATTATCTAGGATTAATTTTTTTACAATACATATCGAGTGAATCCTATTTTTGACCATAATCTGGTTAAGGATATTTTGAATATTGTACATGCTCTCACACAAGAAGCACTATAATACCCCATTCAGGCTCCTGTTGTGGAACTACATATGGATGTTTTCTGAAATTATTCTTAGGAATTTCTTCATTAAAATCCATGTTCTTTCAATGTCTCCAATGATCCTCAAGAGTAGGAGGTTTGGTTAAGATTGATTGATAACATTTATGAGTTTTGGAGACAGTAGATGGGATCAATGGGAAATGTTCCACTTTTGTGTTGGAATGGGACTAGCAAAATATGGTGGTACATAAGGGTGATATTAAAGAAGAAAAATGTATTATAGCGGAAATAATTCAATATTGATGTCACAGACTATATATATCTAGATTATATAGTTTTTTATATGGCTTTATATATTTTCAACCATGATCACGTAGAACGAACCATGATAGAATATGAAAACTTTTTTGGTGAGCTTTATTAGATTCCACATGAGGTTGTGAAAAATAAAAAATAATGACTCTATGGTTTGATACTTGTCATTGTTCCAATATTTTCTCTCATTGTTTCTTGTTAAAGCTTCCGTCTTTTGTTGACCTTCTCGACAGAGAAGTAATGGTAGAAATGTACATGGATTCTATGACATGGTTGATGGGAGTTAATTTTTACCTGAGTGATGGTCCAGTGAATTATTCTAAAGTTAATGGGATGTGTGAGTATTCTCAGAGTGATTATCAAAATACTATTATTTCTAAACAACATGTAGTCACTATTGGGGACCTCTGATTGGTTACAAGTGTGGAAAAGTCAAGTACTCAAAATTGGGTTTTAACTAAGGAACCCAAGATTTGTGGTTCATGGGGAAGATTATGTCAGATGAATAATTTCAGACATATCTATTCAACTCCAAATGGTGGAACATGATCACTATCTCCTAATATAACTATGGTGAAATCAGATTCAATAAGAGCAAAGGGGTTCCATCCATAAGCATGTAGAACGCATCATCTTCACATAGTAGAAGAGTCTTCAAACATGTAGAAATGGGCCCAATGATTGTTAACAACACCGTCAATATTTAATATTTATTAGCGGTTACTTTTATTAAAACTAGTAAATCTCGGTCATTTATTTCAACTATTATTTCAATCATATTAATATTTATTTGACCTTCTATCCGATTTGATGGATATTACTACACTCATTGGAAGTAATTTAGAGTAGGTTCTCTATAGTTGTTCTTATGTTTCCTCTCTATCGGATATTGAAGAGTAGTGTAATTTTATGTTTCGTATCATAAAACAAGTAGATGTCATTTTCAAGAGGGGTTAATTCACCACCAATAAATCTCATTCTTATTGTTATCATTGAATAGCCTCCATCACTACACCTGATAGAGTGTGTTATGTCATTCAAGTAGACTGGGGCCTATGTTCCATTAGATCTAAAACATTTAATCAAATTATGGGAAAGTAAAACTGATGATCACTATTTATCTATATTGGGAATTCATGAATGTTGATCTCAATATAGTTTTCCTCAATTTTCCTGGACTTTTTTCCTTTAAAATTAATTTTTTCAACAAGTATGGGTGGTAATGTCTTCAATCAATGTAGTCTGAGGTCATCATCTGTTGTTTATTCCTTTTTATAACATAGATCATACTTAAATTAAGGAGTTAAGGACTTAGTTTGTATGATATATTTTATAAATTCATTATGTGATCGATTGTTTCACCATGGGTGGCACTAATTCACATTACTAATAAATCAAATGGGACACATCACCTTGGTGTTGATTACGAACAATTCAACCAATTCACTATAAAGTAGAAGTTTTAATTCAATGGATGGATTATTTTTTTGACCAGTTCAAAGGGATGACATGGTTATCAAAGAATAATTTTCTATCTTTTACCATCAGTGGTTGATAAATGAATATGAAATTCATAAAATTCCCTTCCAAAATAGGTATGGACATTATGTGTACCATGGTATGCCATCTGGACTAACCAATTCTCTAGTAATTTTTATGTATTTACCGAATAGGGTGTTCCATTATTATGTTGAAATTTTTTTGCGGGTATCTCTCGATGAAATCCATGATTACTCTAACTCTATGAGGGATCACATTCTCCACTGAGATAATTTATGGAATTTTTGATAAATCACCAACATTAATCCAATCTAACAAACTGTGATTTATGGATTTGATAAGTGATGTTCTTAGAAAACATGGTGTTGTAATATGGTATATTAGTTTATCTTGAAAAAAAGGGTAAAATAAACTAGGAAAAACCAGACTTTTTATGAGATTCAGATCTTATAGGGTTGATATGGATAATATCATTGGTTTATAAAATAATTCTCGATGTTCGATTCTGTGATGACAACTCTAAATTAGAAGGGAGTAATTTTTTCTTGGGAACAAATGTTCCTGAATAATTTTGATTATTTTAACTACATTTTTCCTAATTTTTTACTATTATATCTTCTATATGTTAAGTAGGGATGAGCAGTCTTCTATGATTAATCATAGTCATGTTTGGGATGTGTTCTTATGCTGGATGATTATGTCATTACTTATAGATCTTTTTAGATTAGGCCATATGAGACTAATTATTTGACCCATTAGCATGAACTCAAATTTATGATTAAATAATTTAATAGTTCTCATTATTTTATTTCTTAGATAATGTTTTACCATGTTTCCCTACAATAATAGATCGAGTTATATCTTACCTTAAAAACATGTGAATCTCCTACATAAGTGCTATTTGGAATACTGTCCATCTATTGAATTTCACATTGCATATACCCTGTGGAAAGGAAATTTCATCACAAATACGATGAGAAGTAAACTTATATCAATGAATATGAAAGAAACATTAGAATAGTGTAACTTTATGGATCATTTTTCGTAATTTTATATCTGAGTTCATGATTTGGGGGTGAGGATTCCTCAAAAATTATTAAATTGACTTTCAATCATCTCAAATAGATTCTTCCTGATTGAAACCATGATTATGTTTTCTATAGAATTAGAATATATCATTATGTTGGGGAGAAATTGGTAGTGTGGTCATTCTTCATTATTGGAATTTCATATTAATTGTATCTTATAGTGGTAACACTATCGGATAGGAAATATGTTATGTGGTATTTATATAATTCAAATCAGGCTATGCACCCAAGAACCATAATGTTATTTTACAAAATGCGGTGATGACTCTAGTGTCTAGGAATTAGATTGGGAATTTTTGAGTTATTGTCATATTATTAAACATGCCTGTAGTTTATAGTTAGCCACCATAAACCATTATTTTTTTCAACCACTTCCATTATTGATGTGGATATGGTATAATATATTTATGAACTCTATGGTTGGGTTTTCATTTACCAATAAAAATTATAATTCAATATGCATTTTGATCGATAGGATGACAAAATTGGATCACTTTATACCCATTCGTGATACAACCAATGTTTAAGAGAATGGAAGTATCTATGTTATAGGGATAGGTATTGATCATTTTAACATAGTTCCATATTCTATAGTGTGATAGAGATCCCTGGTTAACTTATTGTTTATAGAAATTCCATCATTATTAAACGGGGTCTTATGTTCTTTTGAATAGAACATATTATCTGAAGTATAATAACAAGACAATGATAGATATATAAATTCTTGAGAATATAAATTTTACCTATATTATCAACATTTATAATGTTTGGGATGATCATATTGGCCTGGTTTTGTATTGTAAAAACAACAGTTACCATCCTACGATCAGTATGGATCTATATGATGATTTTTAAGGTGACCTTGTTATTCACTTTTGTATTGGTTTGATATTGGTGAAACATCTTTGGTTGAGAAAATATTATTTTAGGAGATTATAAAAAATTATTGAATTGATTCTTGAATGAATGTTGACAACAAAAATATGGTAGAAGCTTTACACTTGTGGTTGTCACAATGTTTTTTAATTCTCAGTTGGTGACCTGGTGTTCGTGAAAGTTTCACATTTTTTGGGTTTTTGAAGGATGGGAATCTATGAAAAAAATATTCTACATTTTTGGGACCATTTGAGGTTGTTGAGAATGTTGGGAAAGTGTCATTCCATTTATCACTTAATCCAATGATAATGTCAATACATAACATATTTCATATAAGTCAACTCAAAAGGTATCATTCTAATCATACTCGTGTGTTAAAAAAGGGAGATCTTGATGCCAAGGATGATTTATCCCTGACTAAGCATCTAGTTCAAATAGTTTAATTTAATACAAAGGTACTTAATGGGATAACGATACATTTTGTTTGATTGTTATGGAATGAGGGTTCTAATACTTATGAAGCATAAAATATAGAGTCACTGATTAGAGAGTGGGGACCTCATTCTTTTGACCTGGATGAATCATAACAGGCACTCTACAGAAAGAAGTTTTCTCTGGTTGGGAGGTTGTAACAACATGTTTTTAATTGTAGACACTCATAATCCCTTTATTTGAACATTTATTGTCAGTGTTTCATTTCGTGATACATAACTTGAAAATAAAAAAAATGGTGTTCCAAGGATGTACACGGATAGTGCACTATTTTCCCAAACATTGTGCCCTACTTCACCAATCCTTGAAAGACGAGATAGAAAGGGCTTCCACAGTTGGATAATATTTTGAAGATTCGTGCTCTAGATAAGGATAAATCATGTAACAATATTAGAAGGGGGATGAAAGTAAAGGCATTTGTTTTTCCAAACATTATGGCTTACCCTGATAATTTTTCAAGAGACATTAAATTAATCAGAAAATTGATTAGAAATTTATAAAACCACTATCATGAACCCTACTCAGCCATAAGTCACCCTAATAAGGAATCATAGATATGTAGATCTCCTAAGATTAGTTTTTTCACATTTAACTCCCTTCTATGTCAGATCAATGTGTAGAAATTGTATTTTGATCCTGTACTATTAAGATTTCTATTCTCATTATTTATATCCATCAACCTCCATATCTTCTCCATGTTGAGTATTATATAATTGTTTAATGGTAGGTCTAATACCCATTGAATAGGTTCTTGAACCAATAGTTGAATATTGGATAATCATTTTATGCATATTTCACTGGAGTTTCTATTTTAAAGATTTTTGTTTCATGATGCCTTAAACTTTTGGTAGGTTATTACATTTTTTAGTTTTAAATTTATTTAACCATAAATATTTTGATTTAAATAAAATTAATTTAAAATATATAGTTAATACCTAATTCATCATAACTGGTGAATATAAATTCTAAATGGCATAAAATAGTGAAAAAATCTCAATTCATGTGAGTTGAGGTCTATTAGTGAATTTCATTGAAAATTGTGGAAAATTACAATTGAAGTTGAAATAAAAAAATTTAAATTTTGAAATATAATTTTTAAATTGAATTGAAATGTTAATTTTATTTAATGGATTAATATATTTTGATAAATAACTGGTGGTTTTTCCTTGAAATATGTCTTTGATTGATTAAAAACTTGTTTCGGTTTTTAAATGGAAATTGAAATATTCAAATGTAAAAAATTGGATTAATTTTATTTTTAATATTTTTTAAATAAATTCCCTCACAATTAATTGTTATTATATCTCAGGAAATCCTTTGTATTAAGGAAGTTACTATAGTGAAACACACTATTATGGGAATTTTTAAGAAGCATATTGATGCTTAAAATTGTAACATAAGGTATTGTAAGGTCTTATCCCTAATGGTATGTCAGTTAGTCCACTTTTTCCAGTGTTAAAGGGGTTAATTGGAAAATTTACATTATCATTTTACATGTGTGTGAGGATCCCATAACATAGAACTACCGTACCTCTAATAAAATGAACATGTTTCTTGTTGTTAAGGGTTTGATATATATTCCATTATTTGTAATCTATTTCACACAATCATTATGAAATTATATAATCTATTTTATGTAAAATGTTTATTAATCCATTGTCTTAAATATTTCCATCACATGGAATGTAAAGAATGATCACTTTTCAAAAAATTCTGAAATCACAAAACTTTTTATTTAGAATAATATCATTATTTTGGTTATTAAAGTGTTACAATATATTATGGAAGCATTAGTGAGACCCTACATTGCTTTTATCTAACACCCAACTTGTTCCTTCATTTTTTTTATATTATACTCTTCCAAGGATTGATAAAGGGTAAAGCGCAATTGGGAGATTCTTCCGGTTGACTCTCATTTGGATTTTGGAGTTTTTATTTTGTGAATATGGTTATTTTACTACTTGTTAGGACCGAGGAGATTATGAATAAAATCCTTTTCATCTATATTATTTTGTTGTCCAAGAATCTTGAGAAGAATGGAGATCACATCACTTTGTATATGTAGCTTCTAGAAGATAAGGATGTTTTAGTAAATCCTATTGAAAATCAGACAAGTAATTTATATTTTTTATTAAAAAGATATCTTAAATTATGAAAACTTGTAATGAAAGCATTATGAAGGAAAGGATGAGTAAAAGGTGATGCCAGCCATATTCACTTTTGACATGGATGTTGTAGTACTTTCTGCCGAAAATATGATGATGATAAAGGTGTTCAATCAATGACTCTATATCAGGATAGAGATGGTCTGTGATGAAATATGTTGTATTTTGAATAAGCCAGATTATAATGAATCAACACTGTAGTTCTTGTTGAAACATATTTTAAGGTGGAATTTTTACCCTATGTTTTGGAGAGGGATGATGCATGAAAGTTTAAATATGGAGTAATATGTTACGAGAATGTAGATTTCCATGATCTGAACATAAATTCCTGGAAAAGGAGAGGTTTGCATGATAGATTGGTTGTTGTATGCTTGATTTATTGGAGTTTGGAATGTTGTTCTTAGGGCATGATTCAGGTTTAAAACATTGAAAAATGGAAAAGGGATTAATTGTTCAAAATATTTAAGAAGTTCATGAAAGATTAGTTTGGAACAAAAAATACTTACACGCCCAATGTGATGTCAAATGGGGTTTTCCACGACACGGTAGCATCTTGCGCGACACATTAGGATTTTTTCACGCAAGGTTCGATGAGGTCTACAAATAACAGGAATCCCCATCACATTTTGTTTATCGAAACATAGAAAAATTTTGATCTCTGAGGCACAAAAGAATTTTATGTAAAGGGAAGTGCGTATATGAAATAGAGTTATGCACAAGAAGATAATTATAAAAAAAATGAAGTTGTGTGTAAGAGGAGTTTCTTGACAAAATTAAAATCTAGTGTTCATGGCAAAAAATATTCATTAAATACACCTATAGGGGTGGGAAAAATATTTGGGTTCTTTGCACATATTCAGTTGTGCATAAGATAGTTCTTACCATCTTATGGGTAGGAAAGTGAAGATTTTTCCTTCACAGAATACACCTATTCAATTGTAAGGAAAAACTGAAATATTGTACTTCCAAATTTGTTCTAAGAGGGTGCACGGAAGACACCTATATGGGTGTGTGAATGATTTGGATTGTTCTCACATAATCAATTGTGCCAAAGATAGTTCTTACCGACTTCTGGGTAGGAAAGTGAAGATTTTTACTTTAGAGATTAAACTCGTTCAATTGTAAAAAAGAACTGAAATACTATAATTCTCTATTTGTGCTAAGAGGGTGCATGAAATAAATAAATAGGGGTGTGAAAAATATTCGGGTTCTTCACACATATTCAGTTTGGCATAAGACAGTTCTAACCAGAATCTGGGTAGGAATGTAAAGATTTGTACTTCAGAGAATACACCTATTAAATTTTAAAGAACCGTTAAAATGCTCTAACTCCCTATTTGTATTAAGAGGGTTCATAAACACTTTCATATTATCTCACACATACTACATGAGTGAAATGGAATATCCTACTCATTTTACTCCACATGAATGGACTGTTTTTTTGTGGATTGTGTGGTACTTGATTTTTTCTTTACCATACCAAGGATGTAGCTACTTTTTTTGAGTATTGAACATTGAAAATATTCTATTTTTGTGGATGTGTGTGTTAATTAGGGAACTTAATCTTTAACATGATATGAAGTTTGTTTCAAAAAAAGAATAAAATAAAATGGATATAACAGATTCAGCCACTCCCCCTCAAAGTGATAGTTGGATCCTATTTAACTTCACTACTTTCTGATTCAATGTGGTTATATGTTTAGTTGTATACTAATGTTTAACATTTTGTAAATTTATACTTATATATTTTTTCTTATCTTTATACTAACATGTTTCTATTTATTTCATCATGTTCTTAGAACATTCATTCCGAATTTTATATTGATTCATTCTAATTTCTTTTCTCAAACACTTGGATATCGAGAATGCCCTTCAGAACATGCTACAATCGGTCAGTGTGTTATGGTACAAGGGTTTCTTTGATTTGTTTATGACATAAATAATATGGGAATCATAACTATACAAAATATAAGAAAAACATTATAGGTTTGAATATATCCCTCTTTGGATTATTATTCAACACATATATTGAAATTGTTTTAAAATATTTATAATTAGATTACATTTTATTTCCCATATTGATAATAAATAAAATGGCTGATACCAAATCATTATTTTTTTAATTAATCAAATCTATAAAAATTCGATTCATGATCATTGTCTGGGGAAACAATTATTTTTGAACCTCCCATTACATATAATCTAAAGAAACATTTTTCTAAATATCTTCTCATATTTTATTCCATTGGTCAATATTAATTATATCCCTTAAAATATATTCAAATATTATAGGGATTGAAAATATTAAAATCATTTTCATAAATTATTCTTTTGAAGTACTACTTATATTATTCTTTATTGACATGAAATATCATCTTTTGAATTATTTATAAAACTATTTTCCCCTTATAAAGTAAATATCAATGGCTTTATCATTATTTATCATCCTTTTTTCTTGAAACTAAATTTCTTGATAAAATATTATTGGTCATCTAAAATATTGTATGTCATAAATTTTTATAAATATAAGTATATTACTACATATTTATCATTATTCTATTTAAGAAGTTATGAATAAAAAATTATTCTATACGATGATAAATGAATCATAATGTAACATAAAATAATGTTGGATTTCCATAAATCCTAAGAGTGAGTAAGAAGTTTTAAATTTACTTCTCATTTATTAAATCTTATCATTTTATGTCAATTATTTGAAAAAAAATATTATTATCTTCTCCTAAATTTTAGAATTTTTTATTTTGGGGTAGAGTAGTTTTATTACTTATTTCAATACTACCTCTTTAAAACTCAACCTATAATTTTATAAATCCAATGATATATATGTCTACGTACTATATTTTTCTTCATTAGTATTTACTATTGATGTTGAAAATGAAAAACAATACTTTTGAGACATTCCAAACATTGATTAATATTTTTCAAAACATCTAATGAATTATAGGCCCATTGTTTTTGACAAAATAATATGAAACATGAATATTATATATGGAATTTATTTTTTCCTATAACATTTAATAGTTATTATTATTTTTATAACATTAATTTAATTCAATTTCTATTTTTATAAATGGTCTTAAACCCTTTAGGAATATATTCAACCTACATTGATCTTCCTCATAGTTCCTCGTGAATCATTTAGTTGAAATTTTAAGTAAACTTCTAATGAGATTCAAATTTTTGATCAATATTATCCTAAATAAGTACAATAATATAATTTCCCTTTATATTTGAACCATTTATAATTATTCATTTAATTCCATATATAACTAATGACATTGAGGACATACGATATTAGGTATATGATGTTAACTTTTCATCAATAATAGAAACATCATCCACTCTTTTGATTAGTGTCATTATTACTCTTCTCATGTGTTCTTAATTTTAAATTTTTTTCAATTATCCTCTGGATAACTCACCACCAGTATTAACATGTTATTTCTACATGTTTTTTAATTCTTTCATTAGTATTTAAAATGAATAGTCTTTCATAGATTTGAACCAAATTGGTTCTTTACTATGACCACTCATATTTTAATTCACTTATATATTTTCATAAAATAATTTTTTTATATGAACAAAGTATAAAATTTATATTATGTTCTGTAAAACATATCTTGTTTCTCCTTCTTGATATTTGATTTTTTTGGGCTTATATTCTTGTAAATGTTCTTCAAACATTAAATAGTATTCTTTCTTAGTCATTCACACCACCACGAATATATAACATATATTTATTTCCACCCTAGAAAATCAGTATGGCCTATGTTAACATCATAAAACATGTATTTAATATAAAAATAATTTTCAACATTATTTTCTGGAAAATACATCAATGATTTTATTCCATAAAAATTATAAATTTTATTGACTTTATAAATATAATTATCAACCCATTTCTTCTATATAAAAAATTATAATGAAATAGAAAAATAAAAATTTAATTAATATAATATTTTTTTAATAAATAAACCATTTTCATTTAGAATAAATAAGATATATATATAAGAAATCACAATCACTTCCTTTCAAATGAAATATATTTTTACCAATAACATCATTTTTATATGTTTAAAAATATCTCTCTTTACATCCAGTTATAAAGACACAACTTTTATCCCTCTAATATTTGTATATTTAAATTCCAACTCTTAAAGAATTACATTATTGATAATTTTACCATCCTAAAATAATAATATTTTTTCATAGAATTACTGTTTATTCATTTTAAAATCGTTCAAAAAATAATCTAGCATCATATAGGACCCTTAAAATAGATTATCAATATCATTATTCTTCTTTTATTTTATCTCAAATTGATCATTTTCTTGATACACCAATATTTTAAATTATAATGTTATTTTTCTCGTACACCCCATAATACAATGAAAAAAGTATGTTCCATATTATATGAAAACAAATAATAAATTTTGTGGATAATAAAACATGTAGTAAAAAATAATTTTGGAATTAATTTAAATAGTTAACATATTAATAATGAATTATTCAATTTAAGAGGTATATCTTTATATATTGTTTTTCATTTAAAATATAAAATTAAAGCTGTATGATTTTTTATAATGTATGTATACCATATCTTTGGTAATTTATAATATAAAAACTGCCTTATGTGAAAATATTTTCAGATTTTTCTAAAATAATTTCTTTTATTAAGTGCATAGTTGTCACAACCCATCCTCAGGGCCCGTGTCGTGACTACCCCATGCCCACCTTCCATAGTCCAGGGGATGGAGACTAGCACCAAATGCATAAATCCGATATAAGGGAGGCATTTCCTTTATGTAAGAAAACAAACACAACAGAGTATGCAAGCTGAAAAAACACTATGTAAACTAGGTACAAAAGTAAGTGTTGGAAAGTATATGGGCCAGAATACAAACCCCACTGAAAGTAAAGTACAACTGAAAAGAGAGTACAGTGGCAGAAAAATATAGCAGCAACACCGAGCTGTCCTCTGGAAATCCCACCTGAAGGGTGAGTACAGATAGTCTCCTCGGCTCCTTCGCTCCAGCTGTCCGCTCCGTGTATGTCTCGCCCAGTGATCCACCTCCAGGTACCGTCCTACTCCATGAGCTCCTACCTCGATCACTTTTTTCTGTCATCAGCATCCAACACAATGTAGTGCGGGCATAGCCTGTGCAGGGGTGAGTATACGCTACTAAGTAGGGACCCCGAGACCCCTGATGGTCTCCCAGAATACATGAAGGATAAACCACAAAGTAAATGTACAATCACGAAGTAACAACAAACTCTACTTAGGTATATTCCCATAAATATACCTAAGACATCAATTCCAGTTCTACTCCAACATCCGAGCCCATGTTCGATCTAGTCCACACATGATAGTACAACCCAATCAACACAGGAAAGCCCAACCCAATGCACATAGGAAAGCAAGTCAAACATATCGAAGTTAATGATTGAAAGTCAAGACTCAGCTCACATAGGTATAATTCTTCGTAAGGCGATAGAGATTATCAAATGTAGCCACTAATTTAATTAAGCTGTCATATCCACATAGGATACAGGACCGACTAATCTGTCGGACCCACAAAGGATACAAGACCAGCAACTCTGCCGGACCCACGTAGGATACAAGTACAGAGTCAAATACTGTCGAACCCACATAGGATACAAGAACAATAGTCAGGTACTGCTGGACCCACATAGGATACAAGAACAATAGTCTTTTTCGTCGAACCCACGGAGGATTCCATTACGGTCGTCGTCGTTGTCGAACCCATGGAGGATCCCAGTATAGTAGTCATCGTTGTCGCAATCGCAGCCATCTCTAGGGTTCCCGCACAGAGAATGCTCTATTTCGAGAGGGTCCACTCCATGATCCATGGGGTTCGATACATCATCTGACACGTATTTTGGAGTTTATGTATCCAAAAGATCTGTCTCATCAATATGAACTCAACGCGACAGACGGCGCGTAAATCGGTTCCCGGTCTGAGAGTCCTTGGCTTTTTCGTCCTAGGGGCCCGATTCATTTTTAAGATAAAACCAACCTGAACATACTCCAACTGCATACAATCATAGATTGGAGTAATCCAAAGGAACTACCTCACTAAGAGAAATCCAACAATATTGACGGCACGTCAATCGGACGTCCAGAACTCATGTTATAAGCGTTTCCGCTCCGAGGGCCCGGTTGGTTTCATGTTCGAACCAACCCAGCCATACCCAATGTTCCATGAAACATTGATTGTAATATACCGAAATGACCAAATCGATCCAAGGATCTCTACGCAACAGAAGGTGCGTCGATCGTATGTCTCTAGCCCAAGTTATGGGTGTTTGAATTCATTTGTCCGGAAACAGGGGGTTTGGGCCTGGTCCGACCCAGCCCAATACCCCCTAGGTCAGCCCGAACTGGATCGACCCGACCTGGGTCAGGGTAAGGCTTAGTTGTGTGTGGCCCGGCCCGGCACGGGTACTCCGGCCCGACGCGGGTGGTCTGGCCACCTGCGGCCGGTTCGGCTCTGTGCGGGCTCCCCTGTGCTGAGCGGACGCGGAAGGGGGAGGGTGGGGGGTTGTTCCCTTCGTTTTGAAATGGCGGCCCCCCACTTGGAGGGGCCCTCCCTTGTCTGCCCCCGGGGGTTACAACCCCTGGACATCCTGAAACGGCTGGCCATGTTGGCATTCCCGTGTGCCGCTGAGGGACCCTCGCGGGTCCTGCCTTCTGAAACGCCGGCGGATCCGGCCGCCCCTGTCTGCACTGTCATGGCCCGCCTCGTCTGCGGCTTCCTTCGGCTTCACCGGAACTGTGTTAAGGTGCCTTGCACCTTCGTCGTGGTTTTCCTCCTTCCTGCGCTGTGTCGTTGCACCGCGCCGCCTCCGTTCCAAACTGCGATGGTGATCAACAACAAAGGGGAGGAGGATCGACCGTGTTTGTGCAGTCCGACCTCCTCCCATTAAATTGATAACAGGCGACCAAATATTTAACAATGATATTCGTTAAGTAAAACCTGAATGAAGAATTTTACCCCAACCTCAAAGAAGATGTCGAAGGATGATCATCGCAGGAAACGGCGTTGCGAGGTGAAGATACCTATATATTGACGGAGAACGTCTGAGGAGGAGCGGTGTCTCCCTTCCTTTGACGTGGGAAGATTATTGAAATAGGGAGCGTCGTCATTCTTCATGAAAGGCATCACACACCGGCTGCATAGATGAGAAGATATGGCACGTCGATCTCTCCTTGCAGTGATAGCGTTCTTCGTCGAAGTATTGGTGTTCTTCGCAACGAATATGAAGATGTCCAAGGCTTAGAGTATTCCCCCCAAAAACATAACACAACAAGCTTCTATCCAATATAAAATAAGACTCCACTTATTTTATTCCACAAGCCATGCACTTAAAAATTCAAAATTAGAATTTATTTCATTAATTAAAACTATAGTTGTCAAAATTAAAAGGAGTGTTAAATTTTCATCATAAATGCTGAAGATTTACATAACTCATGTGGAGGGGGTTAGAGAATTTGAATGGGTGGGTCTCGTGTGGGACCCTCCTCACTAAATCCTATCAAGAGGAGTTAGAATATTAGTGGGTCCCACCCCAACTCACACACATATGGTTTAACCACTTATGTGAAATAAAATTTGTAGCACAATTTTATTTCTCTTTATACTTAATCCACAATTTTTAACAACTCTTCCCGAGCAAACGTGTAACGCCCCGACCCCAGCTACCCAGAGTCGGTGCATTACTTCGTAACATTGGCATGATCACAAAAGATCAAGTCTCGAAAGATCGATTAGTTTAGTAGCCTTGGAAACACTAGATACATTCATAAGTCTTACATTACATCATAAAGTAAAACAAAACTACAACATCTTCTCTTCATATCCCCTTATATTATCCCTGCAGGTCATTCATATTATACTTCTTCACATCCTGAAAAAAAATATTAAAACATTGAAAGGGGTGAGCTCAGATGCTCAGTAAGGATAACAATATTGCGGAAGCTTTCATAAATTAACATTAACATTTAAGGCAATGTATAACTAAAACAAAAGCCTTATTAAACTTGAACTTCAAAATAATATGGCAAATGTAAAATGAGATAAAGCCATTTACTTATTGACATGGATATTCTACTGGTCGAATAATCACATGCAATATCAATAACCACTTTCATAATGATGGAATGCATAATTCCAGACTATCATAACCACATAGCCAAGGCCTCGTGCCAATACCACAAATACAATTTTGTCAAGGCCTCGTGCCAAGACACTAGTTTGTCTCATGAGACCTGCCGATGCATCGAGGAGCTATAGCGGGCTCCACCCGTCACTTACTAAGTCCAATGCATTCCTTATATGAAAAATGGTATATAAACATTTAGGAATACCATTTTTTTAAAATACCATTTGTAATTAATTGCGGTATCAAAATACCAGTTTAATTTTTAGAAGATACTTACATTTTAAATTGCTCAAATATAATCCAGTGTTTTTCTGAAAACATTATGCAAGCTTCTGAAAACAAAATAACTAATTCTGAGACTGCTCGACTAATTACAGGACAAGATGGGTCCACACCCAATCCCTTCCTGTCTACCACACTCGAGAGTCAGGTTTTCTGAAAACATTTTTAAGCTTGCATTAAATACGTATACATTTGTACTGGATTTTCATATATTTGAGAGAAATATCTTGTTTTTTTAATAAATTAAAAAACATATAATTATGAAAGAAAACCTTTTGAATAAACATAAAAGTCAAAGGGGTTTATACACCGTATAAAAGGAAAGTTGTGTATAAAACCAAATATGCCTCAATGAAAGTTGATTGAGACGAAGTCCTTACAGAGATCATTTTTAAAATAAAATAGATCTATTATGTGTATTCACTATAAGTACACATAAATAAGGTACAAATACAAGATAGTAAATAATAATATCATGACATAATTTGAAAGTAAGAGATTAACCCAAAGAATCGAAATTGGGTTAAGAAATTTCCTTACCTTGTGTCCGACTTGACTCAACCGTTCTTTAACCTCCTGAATAATAAACTAGAGTTAATATCTACCTTATTAAGAACCATTTTCAATTTCATTATCCTTATTATATCACTTATTACAATGATATGAAAATTATTTAATTATTTAAGTTAATAACGGTCGTTTTGTCGATCTTTGGTACTTGAGTCAACAATAAACTTCTTATAATTACAAGTTGTTTATGTGGTAGAATATCCATTATCTCCAGAATTATATTCATGATTTAGATGTCATATATATCTTATATATCCAGTATATACATTCATTTATAATATTACGTAACATTTAGAGGTAATAAATGAAATGCACCGTTCATGGAGACGGTAAGCCGTACGTACGCATGAACGCTACTTTCATTTCAATTTCATATTTAATGGAACTAAATCATGAAGATATAAATTTATAATATAATTCCAGTATAATATAGTGTATAATAACATTTACTCCATCCTTTATACATCCAACATATGGCATTAACGATTCAAATCACTTTGAGGGGGCGGTAGTCCGCACTTCCTAAAATGAAATTATCGCGTTTTACCCAGAATGGAAATCATAAAGTATGCCATAAATATGAAATACATAAGCATAAGTAAAACATAAACATATTATATATCATATATAAAAATAGTGACATCTTAATGGTAACCTTTGAAGGTGTTATATGAGTGTTGAACAATCATCGTTTCGTGAGGCAGAAATTCGCCATCCACAGAAACTGTATGTTCTTTAACCATTAGATGTAGGTGTGTGTAAGTGTAGCTCGATTCCTTCTTATAAAAACATCCTAGTATATTGAGGATACTGGTGTTGTTACAAAAGAAATGAATAAAAAGAGTTTAGGGGGTTGGAGAAGCAAAATAAACAAAAGAACATAAGAGAAAACACTACCTTTAAAACGGGTAACACTCTTTGATTTGAGGAAAAGGCTTCCTTGGGAAGAGTTCTTCCCAATGTGAGGCTTCTAGGAGTAAGAGGGGAAAGTTGGGAGAGTATTTGGGCAGAGGTTGGCCGAGCCAAATGGCTTGAATGTGTAAATGAGGTGGGAGAGGTGGGGGCCTTTTATAAGTGGAGAGGAGGGGCTCTTTTGGAAAGATTGAAATGTTACATTATTACACAATGCTTTTCGGATTATAAAGGTCCCACACTTATATAATTCGTGTATAAAGTGATAAGGGTTCGAAATCTACCCATAAAATAGTCTTTGGACAAGTTTAAGCCTTGGATTTTGCATTATCTTCCCATTTTATTTAAATCGTTAAATAATGAGGTCATCGCTGCATCATCATGATGTCATAAATAATTTAATTTATTTAATGTCTAAAAATTATAAAACAAATAATATGATGTAGGAAATCTTTTTATATTTCTAATGAATATTTATAATCAAAATTTGGACTTGTGTAACCCCACTAAAAAACTGTTTTAGTAAGACAACTCATGTTTGTGTCAATTTACTTTTAACATTAAATAAATATATATTAATGTCATTTTCCTACTAAAGTGGCTCCATGGGGTCCCCAAGTTGACCCATGGGTTGTCTTGGTCGGCCATGAATCATCCAATAGGAGTAGGACAAGTGTCATGCTCATCTCATATTATTAAAACATTATTTATACCTTAAACTACACTAATTACCTCTAATCGCGATTAAGAACTTAAAAGTTACTATTCACCAAAAATTTATTTTAATCTCATTTTACCACATTTTACTTCTTAATGACAACCATGTATGTCGGATTTTTGAAAATCAAATCACAGAAGTGGTAATATTTCATTTAAATGAAAAATCAGTTATTTAACTACCACTTAGTGGTTTCACTATTCATCAAAAATTGAAGTTTTTCAGAACAAAGCCAAAATTTCACCCTAAGCTATAATTGATATTCTGAATTCAAAAATTATGTCTATTTTACAAAATTCCAAACATTTAAGTTGCATTAATTAATTTTATTATTAATTCCCGCTGTTACAACAAATAGCGTGTTCTTAAGAAACAATTTATATCAAAAGATTGGCAATTGTTTATGTCCAATTTCAATGTTAAATTGATTCTAATGACCACCATTGGATAAAATGGTAAAAATATATTCTAATTATACTTTAAAACCACTAAATAGTATAATTTATCACTATAAATTATTTTGATTAAAAAAGTTGTTTTTAAGTAATTTTCACTATTCATAAAAAAATAGAAGTTCTCAGAAAAATACCAAAAATTCGACATAGGCTAATTTCGATATTACGAATACAAAAATGAAGTCCATTTTGAAATATAAAATTTCTATAATTTTAAAAAGTGGTTATTACTATTCATAACGGCTACTTTGATTAGTCGCGGTGTTTTAGAACTCGAACTTTCGTACAATGCAAGCTATTGCATTATTGAAAGAGAGACGTATCGTGGAAGCTCGGGGTGTTACATTCTCCCCTCCTTCAATAAATTGCGTCCTCGCAATTTGATATTTTTCTTTGAAAATAAGAGGTTGAAAATAGAAAATACCTTTGTTGAAAACCCATATCGGAAATAAGGTTAATAAAATTTAGCCTTAATAAGAGGGAAAGGGAAATGAAAAAGTCACCACCCAATTATGATCTCGATTAGGAGAACATTGGTGGCAAATAGAGACATATAATTGGAGGAAAAATATAAATATTCATAGGGAGTGATTGAGGTCATCAATCACAATCAACTGTCAAATTGAGGGCCTCAAAGCCTTCAATCTATGTTGATTTAAAATATCATCAGTTCAACAAGACATAAGGTATTAGGATAACACATTTTTTTGTTTTAATATCCCTTTACTAATGTTTAAAAATTAATTTATTCATTGAATAACAGATAGGTATATATATATTTATGCCTGACAATTAGAGTTTCAACCTTCAACTCACCTTTCACTCAAAAAGATAATAGAACCCAAAAATATTATACTTTTTCTAATTGTATAAGGTTCCAAATGTTAACACATAAAATTTAGATTAGTAAAATTATTTTGTAATAACCAGGGACTTCCTGTAGGCTAGTGGTAGGAAATAAAGGTCTGTCACACTATGGTTGTGGGTTCGATTCCTGCAGCTTTGTCCGACGCGACGGGTTATGCCCCACCCTGCAGGTTGTCCTTTCCCTAAAAATATAGTACTATACTATTCCAAAAATAATCTTCATAAATGTTTTAACCTTAAAAAATACTATCCAAAGATCAACTTAATCCATTCCAACCTTAATAGTTATCCAAAATACCTCCGTCCAGACTTTCTCTAAAAGGTCTCTAAATTCCAAAATCAATTGTAACATCAGATTCCCCAAACAAAGAAAAGTTTCTCTTATTGTCACATACTAAAAATATGATTACCTTAATCATATTAAATCCTTAATGAAAACAACATGTGCTGCAGTACAATCCTTATATATATCACATTATTCTAATAACCAAAATATAATCCATGAGTCCAAAAGCACCAATACATTAGTTATTCTGCTTCAACTGTAGTAACAGCATAAGATTGTCCTTGATCCCTTGGCCTTTTCTGAGGTAATTTTCCCTGACGCTTAGGACATTCATTTGCATAATGACCCATTTCTCTACAATTATAGCATTAAACTTTGATAGCCTCTTTCTTTCCCTCGCAATCACGAGCCTGGTGACACTTTTCTCCACATTTATAACAAACTCCCATTCCTTTTAGGCAAGTACCAGGGTGATTCTTCCCACAATTATCACATAATGGAAAATCCTTCTTTCCCTTTTTCCCTTTATCTGTCTCTTGTTCCCCCGTTCTCTTCTTCTCTTGCTTTACTTTGTTGTCATAAGACTTAGAGAATTCTTTTTCTATCTTGATAGCACACGAGACAAATTCTTCGTATGATGAGAAGGATTATGATACTAAAGCTCGACGGAGGAATGGTTTTAACCCATCAAAGAAATGATCAATCTTACTCCTTGGGTTACGTATATAATCTGCAGCATACCTCGCTAACCTTGTAAAGTTGGCCTCATACTTTGCGACATTATCATCCTCCTTCTGTCTCAGACTCAGAAATTTCCTTTCCGTATCTACTCGATGGTCACGAGGAAAGTATTTTTCTAAGAAAAGCTCTTTGAACTCCCTCCATTCCATATTCGATACTTCATCATCTTCCTTTGTGTTTTGAATCAGCGACCACCACTGATCGGCATCTCCAGTGAGGCGGTAAACTGCCATGACAACCTTCTCCCTTTCACTACTCCCCAAGGAATGGAATATTTTCTCTAAGGAATTTATCCATTGCTCAGCTACTATAGGATTTGTACTCCCATTGAAGGTTGGTGGTTGTTGCCTCATGAAACGGTCTAGCATTGATCCTCCACGTTGCGGATCAGGGTGCGCCATATGAGTAAGGTTATTATTCATAACCTGCATGAGTTGTCCCAGTACGGTGAGAAGCTGATCAGCACTAGTTGTATCACTAGCTCCACCATAATTATCTTGAGCAGGAGGGCAATCCCTACACGGAGTGCGTGTATTGATACGGTTTCCATTCCTTCCACTAGGCGCCATTTCTAAATAATGGCATAAACTAGATTAGTTCATGAATCAAAATACATAATTCCATACTTGTAAAACACTTAACATAAATTGAACTAATTATGGATATAATCCATAATTATAAAAATGTTTTCTTTGAGGAAGTATATACTCGTAACCCTTTATAGTGGTTTGTAAATAAAATGGGAATTATCCAAAGCATATCCCCCGGGAGTGTCGTAACCAAGAGTGCAGCAAGGCCCGTTGTTGTGCACCAGTTCCCGTTCGAGTCTAGCTCAAAGCGGTGTTTTCGGGTTTTACCCCTAGGTACATCTGTGCCAGAGCCGCCTCTACCTGCTCGTATCCAGACAGGGATGTATTACTCGGAAAACTCATAACATCTCTATAATACCAAAATTTTAGGAAGTTCTTCTATACTAATCCTCAAAGTCTATCTTTAGGTTATGTGCTCTAATTAGAGTTTATCTAAATATAGCTTCCAAGGTTTGTACTAAACTGCCTCTGATACCAACTGTAACGCCCCGACCCCAGCTACCCAGAGTCGGTGCATTACTTAGTAACATTGGCATGATCACAAAAGATCAAGTCTCGAAAGACCGATTAGTTTAGTAGCCTTGGAAACACTAGATACATTCATAAGTCTTACATTACATCATAAAGTAAAACAAAACTACAACATCTTCTCTTCATATCCCCTTATATTATCCCTGCAGTTCATTCATATTATACTTCTTCACATCTTGAAAAAAATATTAAAACATTGAAAGGGGTGAGCTCAGATGCTCAGTAAGGATAACAATATTGCGGAAGCTTTCATAAATAAACATTAACATTTAAGGAAATGTATAACTAAAACAAAAGCCTTATTAAACTTGAACTTAAACATAATATGGAAAAAGTAAAATGAGATAATTCCATTTACTTGTTGACATGGATATTCTACTGGTCGAATAATCACATGCAATATCAATAACCACTTTCATAATGATGGAATGCATAATGCCAGACTATCATAACCACGTAGCCAAGGCCTCGTGCCAAGACCACAAATAAAATTTTGTCAAGGCCTCGTGCCAAGACACTAGTTTGTCTCATGAGACCTGCCGATGCATCGAGGAGCTATAGCGGGCTCCACCCGTCACTTACTAAGTCCAATGCATTCCTTATATGAAAAATGGTATATAAACATTTAGGAATACCATTTTTTTAAAATACCATTTGAAATTAATTGCGGTATCAAAATAGCAGTTTAATTTTTAGAAGATACTTACATTTAAAATTGCTCAAATATACTCTAGTGTTTTTCTGAAAACATTATGCAAGCTCTTGAAAACAAAATAACTAATTCTGAGACTGCACGACTAATTGCAGGCCATGATGGGTCCACGCCCAATCCCTTCATGTCTACCACACTCGAGAGTTAGGTTTTCTGAAAACATTTTTAAGCTTGCATTAAATACGTATACATTTGTACTGGATTTTCATATATTTGAGAGAAATATCTTGTTTTTTTAATCAATTAAAAAGCATATAATTATAAAATAAAACCTTTTTAATAAACATAAAAGTCAAAGGGGTTTATACACCGTTTAAAAGGAAAGTTGTGTATAAAACCAAATATGCCTCAATGAAAGGTGATTGAGACGAAGTCCTTACAAAGATCATTTTTAAAATAAAATAGATCTATTATGTGTATTCACTATATGTACACATAAATAAGGTACAAATACAAGATACTACATAATAATATCATGACATAATTTGAAAGTAAGAGATTAACCCAAAGAATCGAAATTGGGTTAAGAAATTTCCTTACCTTGTGTCCGACTTGACTCAACCGTTCTTTATCCTCCTGAATAATAAACTAGAGTTAATATATACCTTATTAAGAACCATTTTCAATTTCATTATCCTTATTATATCACTTATTACAATGATATGAATATTATTTAATTATTTAAGTTAATAACGGTCGTTTTGTCGATCTTTGGTACTTGAGTCAACAATAAACTTCTTATAATTACAAGTTGTTTATGTGGTAGAATATCCATTATCTCCAGAATTATATTCATGATTTAGATGTCATATATATCTTATATATCCAGTATATAAATTCATTTATAATATTACGTAACATTTAGAGGTAATAAATGAAATGCACCGTTCATGGAGACGGTAAGCCGTACGTACGCATGAACGCTACTTTCATTTCAATTTCATATTTAATGGAACTAAATCATAATGATATAAATTTATAATATAATTACAGTATAATATAGTGTATAATACCATTTACTCCATCCTTTATACATCCCACATATGGCATTAACGATTCAAATCACTTTGAGGGGGTGGTAGTCCGCACTTCCTAAAATGAAATTATCGCGTTTTACCCATAATGGAAATCATAAAGTATGCCATAAATGAGAAATACAGAATCATAAGTAAAACATAAACATATTATATATCATATATAAAAATAGTGAAATCTTAATGGCCACCTTTGAAGGTGTTATATGAGTGTTGAACAATCATCGTTTCGTGAGGCAGAAATTCGCCATCCACAGAAACTGTATGTTCTTTAACCATTAGATGTAGGTGTGTGTAAGTGTAGCTCGAATTCTTCTTATAACAACATCCTAGTATATTTAGGACACTGGTTTTGTTACAAAAGAAATTAATAAAAAGAGTTTAGGGGGTTGGAGAAGCAAAATAAAACAAAAGAACATAAGAGAAAACACTACCTTTAAAACGGGTAACACTCTTTGATTTGAGGCAAAGGCTTACTTGGGAAGAGTTCTGCCCAAAGTGAGGCTTCTAGGAGTAAGAGGGGAAAGTTGGTAGAGTATTTGGGCAGAGTTTGGCCGAGCCAAATGGATTGAATGTGTAAATGAGGTGGGAGAGGTGGGGGCCTTTTATAAGTGGAGAGGAGGGGCTCTTTTGGAAAGATTGAAATGTTACATTATTACACAATGCTTTTCGGATTCTAAAGGTCCCACACTTATATAATTCGTGGATAAGGTGATAAGGGTTCTAAATCTACCCATCCAATAGTCTTTGGACAAGTGTAAGACTTGGATTTTTCATTATCTTCCCATTTTATTTAAATCGTTAAATAATGAGGTCATCGCTGCATCATCATGATGTCATAAATAATTTAATTTATTTAATGTCTAAAAATTATAAAAAAATACTATGATGTAGGAAATATTTTTAGATTTCTAATGAATATTTATAATCAAAATTTGGACTTCTGTAACCCCACTAAAAAACTGTTTTAGTAAGACAACTCATGTTTGTGTCAATTTACTTTTAACATTAAATAAATATATAGTAATGTCATTTTCCAACTAAAGTGGCTACATGGGGTCCCCAAGTTGACCCATGGGTTGTCTTGGTCGGCCATGACTCATCCAATAGGAGTAGGACAAGTGTCATGCTAATCTCATATTATTAAAACATTATTTGTACCTTAAACTACACTAATTACCTCTAATCGCGATTAAAAACTTAAAAGTTACTATTCACCAAAAACTTATTTTAATCTCATTGAACCACATTTTACTTATTAATGACAACCATGTATGTCGGATTTTTGAAAATCAAATCACAGAAGTGGTAATATTTCATTTAAAAAAATCAGTTATTTAACTACCACTTAGTGGTTTCACTATTCATAAAAAATTGAAGTTTTTCAGAACAAAGCCAAAATTTCACCCTAAGATATAATTGATATTCCGAATTCAAAAATGATGTCTATTTTACAAAATTCCAAACATATAAGTTTCATTAATTAATTTTATTATTAATTCCCGCTGTTACAACAAATAGCGTGTTTTTAAGAAACAATTTATATCAAAAGATTGGCAATTGTTTATCTCCAATTTCAATGTTAAATTGATTCTAATGACCACCATTGGATAAAATGGTAAAAATATATTCTAATTATACTTTAAAACCACTAAATAGTATAATTTATCACTATAAATTATTTTGATTAAAAAAGTTGTTTTTAAGTAATTTTCACTATTCATAAAAAATTAGAAGTTCTCAGAAAAATACCAAAAATTCGACATAGGCTAATTTCGATATTACAAATACAAAAATGAAGTCCATTTTGAAATATAAAATTTCTATAATTTTAAAAAGTGGTTATTACTATTCATAACGGCTACTTTGATTAGTCGCGGTGTTTTAGAACTCGAACTTGCGTACAATGCAAGCTATTGCATTATTGAAAGAGATGCGTATCGTGGAAGCTCGGGGTGTTACAAAACGAAACTCCAGTAAAGGTCACCTTAAGCAATTAATGGCACTGCGGTTTCATCGGTGCCCTCATATTTTGATTCTGAGCACTGGTTCAAAAGTTAGAAAAACTCGTTCGTCCGTTCACTGAACATACCCGAGCTAAAGTTTGGAAATTGATTCTGGGCACACCGGGCCTTAGAATCAGCTGCCTTCTGAATATGCATACTCGTAAAATCCCAAAAAAATTAAGAAAAAAATTTCCTTGAAATTTACGGGTCTTTACATTACTCCCCCCTCAGGGCTTTACGTCCCCATAAATATATATCACAAACTAGGGGAACAAATGAGGCTACTGAGCACGCATCTTAGCCTCCCGCTCCCAAGTGCTCTCTTGAAGGTTCTCGTTCTGCCACCTGATGTGCAGTAGAGGAATCAACCACCCACGTAGGACCCGCTCTAGTCAATATTCGATCTCCACCAGGACCTCTGAAAAAGTCACCCCGTCATCAATTTACAGCTCCACATGGTCGATGATATGCGTCGGGTCGTGAACGTATATCCTCAGCTGAGAGACGTGGGAGACGACGTGCACCCGGTGCAACTGAGGTGGTAGAGCCAGGCGATAATCCACCTTGCCAATCCTGATGAGAACCTGGAATGGTCTGATAAAGCACGGAGATAACTTTCCTCCCCGACCAAATACCTGTAATCCACATCGAGATGAGACCTGTAAGAAAATGTGGACACCATCCTCGAACATTATTGTTCTCCGACTCCTGTTAGCATAATACTTTCGTCGGCTCTGAGCTGTCATCTTCTGCTCCTCGATGACCTGGACCTTCTCTATCATGGCCCAGACCATCTCTAGTCCCACAAGTGCTGACTCCCTAGTGTCTGTCCAGCATAGAGGTGATCTGCAAGGTCGT
Source organism: Viscum album (assembly GCA_963277665.1). NCBI lineage: Eukaryota > Viridiplantae > Streptophyta > Magnoliopsida > Santalales > Viscaceae > Viscum > Viscum album. The sequence continues at coordinate 1,829,977,837 of OY728161.1, read as the reverse complement.
CCATACAATGCCTTGTATGGTGCCATCCTGATGGTGGAGTGGTAGCTTTTGTTTTATGCAAACTCCACCAAGGGTAGATGATCCTCCCAGATGTGACCAAAGTTGAGGACACATGCACGGAGCATGTCCTCTAGAGTCTGAATGGTCCTCTCCGTCTTACCATCCGTTTGAGGGTGAAAGGCGCTGCTTAGATGTAGCTACGTCCTGAAAACCTCATACACCCTCTTTCAAAGCTGGGAAGTAAAACGAGCATCTTGATCCAAGACGAGATATGATGGAACACCATGATGTCGTACGATCTCTTGAATGTAGAGATGCCCCAAGCTCTCCATTGAGCCCTGCTCTCTAATGGGTAATAAGTGGGCCGACTTGGTGAGTCGGTCGACGATCACCCAAATGGTGTCATGTCCTCTGGAAGTACGTGGATTTCCAGTCATGAAATCCATAGATAGTCCGTCCCACTTCCACTATGTGACCTTCAAGGGCTGTACCAAGCTGGCTGGTACCTGGTTCACTGCCTTCACCAGCTGGCAGGTGAGGCGTCGAGAAAAGAACTATGCCACAACCTTCTTCATACCTGGCCACCAGTGTTGTCGTCTAAGATCCTGGTACATCTTCTTCACTCTTGGGTGTACTGCTAATGGGGATGTGTGAAACTCTCTCAGCACCTCCTCCTGAAAAGTTGCTGGTACCATGGTATGTCCTCTGAGAAGGACAACGTGCTCTCCTCCTATAGAAAAACCATCAGGTGCCTATCCTGTGGAAATCTATGCCGCTGCGTCTCATAGTCAACGTCCCCACGCTGTGCCTCTCTGACCAGCTGAAGAAGTGGAGGAGTGACTGTGAGTGACTGAAGAAAGGATGCTCCATCTCTATCCATGAAGGATATCTGCAAAGCGGATAACTTCTCTGTCGCCACTCCATGTTGCTGAATGCTCGTCCTCCTACTGAAAGCATAGGCTACTACGTCCCCCTTCCAAAGATTATAGACTATCTCAAAGTAATAGTCCTAAAGGAACTCGAGCCATCGCCGCTGTCTCATGTTTAGGTCCTTCAATGAGATGATGTACCTGAGGCTCTGGTGGTCAGAGTAGACTGTAAAGCGTTTTCCCATCAGATAGTGCCACCACTTCTTCAAGACGAATACCACTACTACTAACTCTAGGTCATGGGTAGTAGAGATCTTCTCATGCTTCCTCCACTGTCATGATCCAAAGGCGATCACTGCCCGCTCCTGCATCAGGACACACCCGAGTCCGGTCCCTAATGCATCGCAGTAGACTACGTACCCTACTCCCTCCTCCAGTAGCCTCAAGATGGGTGCAGTGGTCAATCTATGTCTCAGCTCCTGGAAGCTCTGCTGACATCTTTCTGACGACACGAATTGTCTCCCCTTCTTTGTCAAAGCTGTCGGTGGTGCTGCAACTCTGGAAAAGTCTGGCACAAATCTCTGGTAGTACACAGCCAGACCTAAGAAACTCCGCACCTCTATCACGCTCCGGGGTGGACCCCAAGCTAGCACAGCCTCGATCTTCGCAGGATCCAACACAACTCCCGCCTTAGAGATGATGTGTCCCAAGAAGTGGACCTCACGTATCCATAACTAACACATCAAGAGATTACCATTAAGCTAGTGCCCTCGGATTGTATCCAGTACAATCCGCAAGTGGTAGGCGTGCTACTCCTCGGTGGTTGAGTATGTCACGACCCGCCCTCGGGGTCCGTGCCGTGACTACCCCAAGCCCGCCTTCCATAGGCCAGGGGCTGGCGACTAGCACCAAGGCGTAAATCCCGGTAAAAAGGGAAGGCATTGCCTTTGAAAAGTAAACACACACCACAGAGTAAACAAGAGGAAAGTAAACACTAAGCAAATAGAGTACAACTGAAAGTGCGGAAAAGTAAATGAGCCAGTATACAAACCCAAACTGAAAGTAAAGTACAACTCAAAAAGGGAAAAACAGCAACTGAAAAGTAAAAGCCGCTACTCCGAGATGTCCACTGGAAATCCCACCTGAAGGGTGGGTACAGATAGCTCCTCTGCTCCACGGGTCCCGCCGTCCGCTCCGAGCACGTCCCGCCCAGTGGTCCACCTCCGGGTACCGTCTCGCTCTGCAAGCCTCAGCTAAGGTCAATGCTGTCCGTCGTCTGCAACCAACACAACGTAGTGCGGGCAAAGCCCGTGCAGGGGTGAGTATAAGCTACTCAGTAGGGACCCCGAGACCCCTGAAGGTCTCTCAAATCCACAAAGGATAAATCACGAAGAAAAGTACAATCACGAAGTAACAACCGACACTGCTTAGGTATATGCCCATACATATACCTAAGTCATCAATTCAAATACGCTCCAACCTCCGAGCCCAAGTACAACTCAGTCCACGCAGGAAAATATACGTATTCCACATAGGAAAGCAAAACATAATCCACACAGGATTGCACAACACAATCCACACAGGAAAACAACAGGATTCAGCTCACACAGGTATACTTCTTCAAGGACGAAAAAGATGATCACGGATCCATCTAAGTCGTCGGACCCACGAAGGATCGATAGGTAACTAACCCCCGCAAAGACCCACACAGGATCGGGCTCACACAGAACCTGTAGGCGCTGGCTCACACAGAACCGCTGAGCGCAAGGACCCACACAGGATCGGGCCCACACAGGACCTGTAGCACTGATCCACGTAGGATCGCTGAGTACTGATGTCGTCGTCGTCGAATCCACATAGGATCTCTGTACTGTCGTCGTCGAATCCACACAGGATCTCTGTACTGTCGTCGTCGCAGTCACAGTAGCAGTCGTAGCAGTAGAACAGTCGCAGCCAGCACTAGGGTTCCCGCACACAGCAAGCTCGTACGGAGGGTCCGCTCCACGAGCCGAGAGGCTGATACATCAACTGTCACGAAGACCAGAGTTGATGTATCCAAAAGTTCTGTATCGACAACAGGAACTCAACGCTACAGACGGCGCGTCGATCGGACGCCCGGTCTGAGAGTTATTGGCATTTTCGTCTCCGGGGCCCGGTTGGTTTTTAAGGAAAAACCAACCCGACCGTACTCCACCTGCGTCCAAACCTCGGGCGGAGTATGCCAAAAGATCCGTCTCACTAAGAGGAACACTACGCGACTGACGGCACGTCAATCGGACGTCCGTAGCTCAAGATATGAGCGTTTCCGCTCCGAAGGCCCGGTTGGTTTCGTGAACGAACCAACCCGGCCGAACTCAAAGTAAACCGAAACCTTGAGTGCGATATACCAAAACGACCTTCTCGATCCAAGGATCGCGTTGCCGCAGACGGTTCGTCGATCGGAGGTCCGAGGCTCAAGTTATGGGCCAAAAACCAAAACTGGTTCGAAACGGGGGGGGTCCGGGTCCGGGCCGACCCGGCCCGACCCCCCCCCCCCCCCCGGGCGGCGCGGTGGCCGGCGGCGGCGGCGGGCGGCGGGCCGAGGCGCGGCGGCCTGGCGGCGCGACGGCGCGGCGGGCCGCGGCGGCCCGGCGCCGCGAGGGGGCGGCGCACGCGGGGCTAAGCCCCGCGGTTTTGGATGGCGGCGCGGCTTTGCCGCGCCGTTTTTATAAAACGGCCCCCCTCCTGGGGGCCCGCTTTGAAGGAGATCCGGGGGAGCCGCCTCCCCCCCCCCCCCCCCCCCCGTGGAAACCGCTCCCCCCCCCCTCATTAAGAGGGGGGTTTTAAGGTTTGGCCGGGGAATTAAATTCCCCGGTTTTAAGTCATCCGGCCGGCCAGCTGGCCGGCCGGTTTTTACCAACGGGACCGGAAATTCCGGTCCCGCCTTTGACTTCCGACGCCGGCGGCCCGGCCGCCGGACTCCTCTTCCGCCGCGGCCCGGAACCGGCCGCGGTCTTCTCGTCCCGCCGCGGCCCGGAACCGGCCGCGGCGTTCGTCATCCGGCGGGGTGCGACGGCACCGCGCCCCTTCGCCGTACTTTGATTCTTTTCAACGCGGCGCGACGGCGTCGCGTTCTTGAAAATTCTCCTCGGTGTAGCGCGACGACGCCGCGTAAAATAAAAGCACGTTCATCCGCGTGGTGCGACGGCACCACGCCACTTGCTTCCACCGCAAGAATTAAACAAGAACGATCAAGAATAAAATAAGGAAACCAAAAGAAATCGACAACCCTACTTTATTTTAAGTTGCGTTATTATTTTAACGTGAGGGGGGCCGGACCGCACGAACACGGCCGAACCCCCCTCCATCGTTCTTGTTTAATTCTTGCGGTGGAAGCAAGTGGCGTGGTGCCGTCGCACCACGCGGATGAACGTGCTTTTATTTTACGCGGCGTCGTCGCGCTACGCCGAGGAGAATTTTCAAGAACGCGATGCCGTCGCGCCGCGTTGAAAAGAATCAAAGTACGGCGAAGGGGCGCGGTGCCGTCGCACCCCGCCGGATGACGAACGCCGCGGACGGTTCCGGGCCGCGGCGGGACGAGAAGAACGCGGCCGGTTCCGGGCCGCGGCGGGACGAGAAGACCGCGGCCGGTTCCGGGCCGCTGCGGAAGAGGAGTCCGGCGGCCGGGCCGCCGGCGTCGGAAGTCAAAGGCGGGACCAGAATTTCCGGTCCCGTTGGTAAAAACTGGCCGGCCAGCTGGCCGGACGGATGACTTAAAACCGGGGAATTTAATTCCCCGGCCAAACCTTAAAACCCCCCTCTTAATGAGGGGGGGAGCGGTTTCCACGGGGGGGGGGGGGGGGGGGGGCAGGCGGCTCCCCCGGATCTCCTTCAAAGCGGGCCCCCAGGAGGGGGGCCGTTTTATAAAAACGGCGCGGCAAAGCCGCGCCGCCATCCAAAACCGCGGGGCTTAGCCCCGCGTGCGCCGCCTCCTCGCGGCGCCAGGCCGCCGCGGCCCGCCGCGCCGTCGCGCCGCCAGGCCGCCACGCCGCCGCGCGCCGCCACCGTCCGCCGCCGCCGGCCGCTGCCGCCGGCCACCGCGCCGCCCAGGGGGGGGGGGGTCGGGCCGGGTCGGCCCGGACCCGGACCCCCCCGTTTCGAACCAGTTTTGGTTTTTGGCCCATAACTTAAGCCTCAGACCTCCGATCGACGAACCGTCTGCGGCAACGCGATCCTTGGATCGAGACGGTCGTTTTGGTATATCGCACTCAAGGTTTCGGTTTACTTTGAGTTCGGCCGGGTTGGTTCGTTCACGAAACCAACCGGGCCTTCGGAGCGGAAACGCTCATATCTTGAGCTACGGACGTCCGATTGACGTGCCGTCAGTCGCGTAGTGTTCCTCTTAGTGAGACGGATATTTTGGCATACTCCGCCCGAGGTTTGGACGCAGGTGGAGTACGGTCGGGTTGGTTTTGCCTTAAAAACCAACCGGGCCCCGGAGACGAAAATGCCAATAACTCTCAGACCGGGCGTCCGATCGACGCGCCGTCTGTAGCGTTGAGTTCCTGTTGTCGATACGGAACTTTTGGATACATCAACTCTGGTCTTCGTGACAGTTGATGTATCAGCCTCTCGGCTCGTGGAGCGGACCCTCCGTACGAGCTTGCTGTGTGCGGGAACCCTAGTGCTGGATGCGACTGTTCTACTGCTACGACTGCTACTGTGACTGCGACGACGACAGTACAGAGATCCTGTGTGGATTCGACGACGACAGTACAGAGATCCTATGTGGATTCGACGACGACGACTTCAGCACTCAGCGATCCTACGTGGATCAGTGCTACAGGTCCTGTGTGGGCCCGATCCTGTGTGGGTCCTTGCGCTCAGCGGTTCTGTGTGAGCCAGCGCCTACAGGTTCTGTGTGAGCCCGATCCTGTGTGGGTCTTTGCGGGGGTTAGTTACCTATCGATCCTTCGTGGGTTCGACGACTTAGATGGATCAGTGATCATCTTTTTCGTCCTTGAAGAAGTATACCTGTGTGAGATGAATCCTGTTGTTTTCCTGTGTGGATTGTGTTGTGCAATCCTGTGTGGATTATGTTTTGCTTTCCTATGTGGAATACGTATATTTTCCTGCGTGGACTGAGTTGTACTTGGGCTCGGAGGTTGGAGCGTATTTGAATTGATGACTTAGGTATATGTATGGGCATATACCTAAGCAGTGTCGGTTGTTACTTCGTGATTGTACTTTTCTTCGTGATTTATCCTTTGTGGATTTGAGAGACCTTCAGGGGTCTCGGGGTCCCTACTGAGTAGCTTATACTCACCCCTGCACGGGCTTTGCCCGCACTACGTTGTGTTGGTTGCAGACGACGGACAGCGTTGACCTTAGCTGAGGCTTGCAGAGCGAGACGGTACCCGGAGGTGGACCACTGGGCGGGACGTGCTCGGAGCGGACGGCGGGACCCGTGGAGCAGAGGAGCTATCTGTACCCACCCTTCAGGTGGGATTTCCAGTGGACATCTCGGAGTAGCGGCTTTTACTTTTCAGTTGCTGTTTTTCCCTTTTTGAGTTGTACTTTACTTTCAGTTTGGGTTTGTATACTGGATCATTTACTTTTCCGCACTTTCAGTTGTACTCTGTTTGCTTAGTGTTTACTTTCCGCTTGTTTACTCTGTGGTGTGTGTTTACTTTTCAAAGGCAATGCCTTCCCTTTTTACCGGGATTTACGCCTTGGTGCTAGTCGCCAGCCCCTCGCCTATGGAAGGCGGGCTTGGGGTAGTCACGGCACGGACCCCGAGGGCGGGTCGTGACAAATTGGTATCAGAGGAGTTCGGTTCTACCGCGAACTCTGATCTTTTCTATGTGAAGCAATAATGATTAGCGTATTGAGTGTGGTTATCAGTCCAGGGAGTCCAGTGTTGGTGCGGCGGCCGACGTATCCGTACACCAGGACCCTGACTTCTGATTTCCGACTTAATGCACGAAAACATTGATTGCGTGTGTGTTTCAAAGTTTTCTTTGTGATTACTTATATCAGCTCACCAGGTATACTGTTCTGACCGTGGCGCACCTGTTTCCTTTTCAGGATGGCCCCACGACGGCAGCCAGCTAGGGTTCCGAGAGTCGAGCGAGACGACAGCCCACCGAGCGACGAGGCCTCGGTGCAGGGCCCTTTTCCAGTAGTGGCACCGGCGGTAGCTTTACCCGCCGAGCCCCCGATGCTTCCAGCAGCAGCCGCTGACGATGCACGTCGCCTCAGCGCACTGCATGAGTTTCAGCGCCAGCGACCGCCCAGGTTTCGCGGGGAGACGGATCCCCAGGCAGCAGAGGACTGGCTGGAGGCAGTGGTTCGAGTGTTTAGGCTAGTGAGGACACCAGCAGACCTCATGGTGATCCTCGCTGCGAGCCTACTACACGCAGCAGCAGGACGATGGTGGAGCCTGATGCTCCAGGTGCACGATGAGGCATCTCTTCTCGGAGCGGACGGCGGGACCCGTGGAGCAGAGGAGCTATCTGTACCCACCCTTCAGGTGGGATTTCCAGTGGACAGCTCGGAGTAGCGGCTTTTACTTTTTAGTTGCTGTTTTTCCCTTTTCGAGTTGTACTTTACTTTCAGTTTGGGTTTGTATTCTGGCCCTTTCACTTTTCCGCACTTTCAGTCGTACTCTTCTTGTTTAGTGTTTACTTCCGCTTGTTTATTCTATGGTGTGTGTTTACTTTTCAAAGGCAATGCCTTCCCTTTTTACCGGGATTTACGCCTTGGTGCTAGTCGCCAGCCCCTGGCCTATGGAAGGCGGGCTTGGGGTAGTCACGGCTCGGACCCCGAGGGCGGGTCGTGACAGAGTATATCAATATTTCATCGATGAATACCACGACAAATCGATCGAGGTAAGGCTAGAAGATCCTATTCATGAGACTCATGAACACTGCGGGAGAATTGGTTATGCCAAAAGTCATAACCAAGAACTCATAGTGGCCATACCGACACCCGAAGGATGTCTTATACACATCCTTGTCCCGATCTCTGAGTTGATGATAGCCTGACCTGAGGTCTATCTTTGAGAAAAACCATGCTCCCTTGAGCTGATTGAAGAGGTCGTAAATCCTCAAAAGCAGATACTTGTTTTTCAAAGTCACCTGGTTTAGGTGATGGTAAATGACACACAGTCGCAAGCTCCCATCCACCTTCTTGGCGAACAAAATCGGGGAAGCCCAGGGTGAAACACTGGGTCAGATGAATCCCTTTCCCTGCAAGTCCTCCAGCTGTACCTGTAGCTCTCTAAGCACAGCAGGAGCCATCTAATATGCTAGAGTAGATATCGGGGTTATCTTGGGGGAAATTTCAATATAGAAGTATACCTCTCTGCGAGGAGGTAGTCCTGGAATGTCATTAGGAAAAATGTCTGCATACTGATCCACCACTACAGGAAAACTCGGACTCCGCACGTCAACTGCTCCATGGATGAGGCTAGCCAACTGATGAGTGATCGGTTGTCCTCTCTTCTGCGGGAGTCCATCCTATTGTGCAAAGTATCCCTTCTCGTCGGTGAAGGTGAACCTGCTCCCATCTGTGCGAACACACAGAAACTTCATCCTAATACAGTTGATCTGAGCATGGACTATAGATAAAAAATTCATGCCCAAAGTGACGTCGTAAGGCCTCAAAGCCGCTACAAGAAGATCTCAGCCGAAGCTCTCGCCTCCTAGAGTAAGCTCACACTGCCATCACCAGTGCGTAATCTTCGAGTCTGCTCCTGTAGGAGTTTCTAGCCATAAGGATCAAGCCAATGGCTCCGTCAGAATCTATGAGCTCCGAACAAGGGCAGAAGCAATGAAAGAATGACTCGCTCCTATGTCTATAAGAACCGCGGGAAGGGTGGAGTAGACACAGATAATACCTCAAATCATCTCTGGTTAGCCGTGGTCATAGGCATCTGCAGCCTGAAGTTGAGCCTGCCTCTGCCCGCCAGCTCCCTGTGGTCGGGGTGGACCTCCTGGTGGTGGTGGTGGTAGAGCCTCAAAGCGTCGCCCACCACCTGCTGCTCATCTAGCTCCGATTCCTCGTCTTCTTGCTCCCTGCGGACTGCCACAGTCGATCCTCAACCTCTGCTAGGGTGGTAACTCAACCGTCTGCTGCTCCTCTGCATGGAAGGTAGGGTAGTCAGGAGCCATGTGGCCCTGCCCGTCGCATGCATAGCATTGTCTCTCCTCGTAAGGTCGGCTCTGAGCCGTGTGCCCCACACTTCTGAGACAGTATCCTGAGGTGTTCCTCCTGATTTTCGGGTTCACTTGTACCCCCGTGACATCCATCGACTGCCAGCTATAGAAGACTCCGCTACATGCCGCCCTTCGGTAGGTCACGCTGCTGGTGTAGGCTCAGCAAGAAATCTCTCTACAAGAAGGGCTCACTCCAGTACTACTACCTGCGTCAGAATGCTGAGGGAGATCATCGATGCACTGATCTCATGCCTCTGTCCCTGCTCGAAGGTCCAAGTCTGGAATAATTGGTATCGTACCATGTTCGTGGAATAGCGTGAGAGATCGGTAAATCTCGTCGAGTACCGGGCTACCATCATGCTGCCCTGCCGCAGCTGTAGTAACTCATGAATGTGCACCGCGCAGAGGGTGGCTGGAACAATCTCCGAGCAGAAGAGGCTCTCGATGTATGACCAAAGGATAGATGCCCCGTCATGAACCTGGAGAATTAGGCTCCACCATCTACCTGCTACCGCATGCAGAAGACTCACTGCAAAGATCACCATGAGGTCAAATGGTGTCCCTACTAACCAGCAAACTCATACAACAGTCTCCAGCCAATCTTCGGCTACCTTAGGGTCCATCTCCCCACAGAACCTGGGCGGTCTCTGATGCTGAAATTCATGCAGTGCACTTAGATGACGTGAATTCTTAGCTGCTGGGGCTGGTGGAATCGGTGGCTCGGCGGGTAGAGGTACTGCCGATGCCTCCACTGTAATAAGGCCCCGCGCCGAGGCCTCATCGCTCGGTGGGTTGTCGTCTCGTACAATGCTCGGAACCCTAGCTGGCTGCCATCGTTGGGCCATCTTGAAAAGAGACATGTGTGCCACGGTCAATATAGTATACCTAGTGATCTGCCACATAATAATCACAATGAAATCTTTTTTAACACACATGAAATCAATTGTTTCGTGTATTGAGTCGGAAATCAGAAGTCAGGGTCATGGTGTATGGATACGTCGGCTGCCGCACCAACACTGGACTCCCTGGACTGATAACTGCACTCAATACCCTTAACATTATTGCTTCACATAGAAGAAAGGCCAGATTCATGAGTTATGCGGTAGAACCAAACTCCTCTGATACCAATTTGTCACTACCCGTCCTCTGAGCCCGTGCAATGTCTACCCCAAACCCGCCTTCCATAGGCCAGGGGCTCGCGACTACCACCAAAAGCATAAATACGATATAAGGGAAGCCATTGCCTTTATGTAAGAAAAAAACACCATAGAGTATGCAAGATGACATAACCACTAATTAAACTGGGTACAAAAGTAAGTGATGGAAAGAATATGGGCCAGAATACAAACCCAACTGAAATTAAAGTACAACTGAAAAGAGAGTACAATGGAAGAAAAGTATAGAAGCAACACTAAGCAGTCCTCTAGAAATCCCACCTGAAGGGTGAGTACAGATGGTCTCCTCCGCTCCTCAGCTCTAGCTGTCCGCTCCGTGTACGTCCCGTCCACTGATCCACCTACAGGTACCGTCGAGCTCCACGAGCTCCTACCTCGATCAGCGATGTCTGTCGTCTGCATCCAACACAACGTAGTGCGGGCATAGCTCCTGTAGGGTTGAGTATATGCTACTCAGTAGGGACCCCGAGACCCCCGATGGTCTCCGAGAATCCAGAAAGGATAAACCACAAAGGAAAAGTACAATCACCAAGAAACAAACAACTCTACTTAGGTATATTTCAATACATATATCTATGTCGACAATTCCAGTTCGACTCCATGATCGGAGCCCAAGTTTGATCTAGTCCACACAGGATAGTAAAACCCAATCCACACAGGAAATAACAACCCAATCCACATAGGAATGCAAGTCAATCATATCGAAGGTAAGGATTGAAAGTCAAGACTCAGCTCACACAGGTATATTTCTTCGTAAGGCGATAGAGATGATTAGATGTTTCCACTGATTCATCTAAGCTGTCGTACCCACATAGGATACAAGACCAACTAAGCTGTCAGAACCACAAAGTATACAAGACCAACTACTATGCCGGACCCACGTAGGATACAAGTACAGAGTCAAATACTGCCGGACCCACATAGGATACAAGAACAACAGTCAAGTACTGCCGAAACCAAATAGGATTCAAGAACAGTATTCATCGCCGTCGAACCCATGGAGGATTCCAGTACAGTCTTCGTCGCTGCCGAACCCACGGAGCATCCCTGTATAGTCATCATCGTCGTCATAGTCGCAGCCAGCTCTGGGGTTCTCGCACACAGCATTCTCGATTCTGGGAGGGTCCGCTCAACGAGCCAAGGGGATCGATATATCAACTGACATGTAGTCCAAAGTTTTTGTATCCCAATGTTCTGTCTCGTCAATAGAAACTCAACACGATAGACGACACGTCAATCGGACACCCGGTCTAGGAGTTATTGGCTTTTTCTTCCTAGGGGCCCGGTTGGTTTTTAAGCTAAAACCAACCCGAACATAGTCCAACTACATCCAAACCTGGAGCAGATTAAGCCAAAATAACCATCTCACTAAGAGAAATCCAACAAAGTCGACGACACATCAATCGGACGTCCGGAGCTCAAGTTGTAAGCGTTTCCGCTCCGAGGGCTCGGTTTGTTTCGTATTCGATCCAACCCGTATGTACCCAAAGTTTTCCTAAACCGTGAGTGTAATATACCGAAATGACCGTCTCAATTCAAGGATCTCTACGTAACTGACGGTGCGTCAATCGGAGGTCTGTAGACCATGTTATGGGAGTTTGAACGGATATGTCTGGAAATAGGGGGTTTAGGCCCAGTCCGACCCGACCCAATACCCCCTCGGTCGACCCGAACCGGGGCGACGAGAGCCTGGTCTGGGTCCAGCCTGGTGGGGCACGGCCCGACCTGGATGGCATGGCCTGACCCAGCCGGTGCGACCCGGCCCTGCACGGGGGTCCGGCCCAGCGCGGGAGGCCCGACCCGATGTGCGAGGCCCGGCCCGGCCCGGCGCGGGCGGTCCGGCCCGTCGCGGGCGTTCCAGCCCGGCGCGTGCGGTCCAGCCCTGTGTGGGTGGTACGGCCCTGTGCGGGCGCCCTTGCGCTGAGTGGACATGGAAGGTGTGGGGGCGCTTCCCCCCCCCCCCCCCCCCTCGTTTTGAAACGACGGCCTCCCGCATGGAGGGGCACGCCCTTATCTGTCGCCAGTGGTTACAACCTCCAGACATCCCGAAACGGCCAGCCCTGTTGGCCGGACGGTGTGCTGCCGCGGGACCCCCGTGGGTCCCACCTTCCGAAGCACCGGCAGGCGGTTGATCCAGCCACCCCTCTCTGCACCGCTGTGGCCTTAGGCTGTGGCCCTTGTCCGAACGGCGCGACACGACGGCACCACAGCCAGCCCCGGCCGTGGCTTCATTCAGCTTCACTGGCATGCGCGCGAAGTCTCTACGCACCTTCACTGTGGTTTTCCTCATTCCCACGTGTTGTCGTTGCACCGTTCCACCTCCGTTCCAAACTACGACGGTGATCAATAACAAAGGGGAGGAGGATCAGCCATGTTTGTGTGGTCCGACTTCCTCCCATTAAATTTCTTACAGGCGGCCAAATATTTAACAACGATGTTCATTAAATAAAACTTGAATGAAGAATTTAACCCCCTACCTCGAAGAAGTTTTCAAATGATGATCGTCGTAGGAAACGGCGTCACGAGGTGAAGCTCTATATATGTTGACGGAGAATGTCCGAGGAGGAGCGGCGTCTCCCTTCCATTGATGCGAGAAGAAGATCGAAAAAGGGTGCGTCGTCATTCTTTGGGAAAGGCGTCACACACCATCTATGGAGACGAGAAGAGACGGCATGTCTATCTCTCCTTGCGGTGATGGTGTTCTTCGTCGAAGTCTTGGCATTTTTCGCGAAGAAGATGACGATCTCCAAGGCTTAGAGTATTCTCTCGAGAAACATAACACAACAAGCTTCCAACCAAAATAAAATAAGACTCCCCTTATTTTATTTCTCAAGCCATGCATTTCTAAATTCAATAGATGAATTTATTTCATTAATAAAAACTAGAGTTATCAAAATTAAAATGAGTGTTATGTTGTCATCATAAATTTGGAAGAGTTACATAACTCATGTGGAGAGGGTTAGAGAATTTGAAGGGTTCGGGCTCGTGTAGGCCCCACCTCACTAAATCCTATCAAGAAGAGTTATAATTTTAGTGGGTCCCACCCCAACTCCCACACATGGGGTTTAACAACTTAAGTGAAATAAAATTTGTAGCACAATTTTATTTCTCTTTATACTTAATAAAAAAAATTAACAACTCTTCCCGAGAAAATGCAACTCCAGTAAAGGTCACCTTAAGTAATTACTGGATCTACGGTTTCATCGGTGCCCTCAGATTTCGATTCTGAGCACCGGTTAAAAAGTTAGAAAAACCCGCTCGTTCATTCACTGAACGTTCCCAAGCTAAACTTCGGAAATTGATTCCAGGCACACCCGGCCTCGGAATCAGGTGCTGTTAGAAACTGCGTACACGTAAAATCATAAATAAATAAAAAAAATTCCTTGAAACTTATGGGTCTTTACAATAGAGATAGGGGAAATTTTTTTTAATACCACCACCTTTAGAACATAAAATATTTTATTTAATATTTTCTATAAAAATAATATTAATAATGTGAAATTAAATTTTCTAAAAAATTGTACTTTATTTATGAGAACCATTGTTAAAAATTTGATAACATAAGTATCATTTCACTCTAAATGAATGTATATTATCTCGTTTAAATATTTATAATTAAACAATTGAAATAATTTAATAAAAAATTACCTCATTTTTTAAATCATCATGATCAACTTATCTAATAAATTTAATTATTTTTTTGGTCATAAAAGTATGTTTGAAAAATTATATATCATTCTAACCTTAATGTAAGGTAAAATATTTAGATTTAGAATTTATTAACATTATCATAACTAAAAAATTTATTAGAATGTTTCCATTGATGGAAAATAATATTAAGTTTCTATAAATCATTACATAATAATGGGTTTTAGTCATGAATTTACATTCTTTCACTTTGAGGATATTTTCAGTTTTAGAGTTTTAGAGAATTTTTTCATAACTCTAACATTACATAACCACATTAAACAAACTGGACCCTTCCAATTGGAATGTAATTTTTGTTAATATAATTAATTAAAAAATAAATATGATTAATTTCATAGAAAATAATCTCTGCATTCAACATGACTCCTTATATTCCCTTAAAAATCCATAAATCATGTGAATAACATTAAAAACGTAGGATGAGAACAAGAAACAAAACAAGGGATACAAAAAGAAGTAAAGCATTTTGTCCATTGAAACCCTAAAATCCCATGAAACATTTATCATAAATCTGTAATTATCTCTAATAATATTTAGTTAATGAATTATTTTAACGATATTTTATTTGCATATACATTTAAAATCACAATATTACCATAAAAATTGAAATCATATGTTACAAATAAAGGTATCCTGAGTTGTAATTATACATGTAATTATTATGAATGAAATAACCATACAATTAAGTTCCATTAATTTATCTCTTATAAATATAAATATATTACTATAAACTACCATACATTTCACTCTTATAAATGGAATAACTATATGTTCTACATCCATACACAATGCATATGGGGGCTATCATGGACCCATATATCATTGATTTCTCATCGAACCACATGTTATTGGTTAATAAAATAACCATCCATAAGTTTTATAGTGTAACCACACATAAAATATACCAGTACCATTGTATCATCATAACACATAAAATGTTTTATTTTTCAACCTATAATTCATAAAATATTGTTTTCAATCATAAGAAAACATTTCAACTTATTATAATAACCAATCGATTTTCAATTTCAACATACCAAGGAATTAAAAATACGGATTTTGAAATGAAACATGAAGGATTTTAGGGGAAGAAAAATATCAAATCATTTTCATGGTTAAATATACTTTTTCACTGTATACATTAAAGCAATATTTTGTTTTTCTTTTTTTTTAATGTAAAGCATTCCATACAAAAAATATTGAATCATTTCATTATAGAAAATATTGAAATAAATACTAAATATACTTAATATTCACTTTATAATTGTTTTATATCCATATAAATAAAAAGATAGAAATAATACAAAAAAATTATATCATGGAGGAAAATATTTTTAAATTTAAACATAAAACATTTAAAAATTGATTTTCAAATCAATGTACCTTATATCACTTTTAATATTTTGAATCATAAAAGGGATGAAGTAATAAAAATTTAAAAAATGTTATATAAAATGAGAAAAAATAATTTCATTATGTTATATTTCAATAGGGAATATATCAACACCTCAAAAGAGAATGTGCGTGTATAACATCAATATATGCTTTAATGAAAGGATATTGAGATGAAGTCCCTTACCATGAGTCTGACTTGTCATGTGTTCCATTATATTCTTGAATAATAAAATTTTGTTAATTATTTAATTTTATATGATTTTTTTCATTTTTATTATTACTATTATTTCATTTAGAAATGTTTTTTATACAACAACTTAGTCTATTCTGTTTACATCTGGTGTTTTGACAACAATCGATTTATATATTTAAAACACTTTTGGTAGGTAGACTATGGTTATTGATTCATTATTTAAACACACAAAAAATATTAATTATTAAATTATAATCATATTTAAAAATAAATTTTTTTATAATCAATAATGTATGATATTTTTTAAAAATCAACCAATGATACAATCATTGAGACGGTATGTTGTACGTATAGATGAGGGATGTTACAATTTTTCAATGATTGTATTGGATAGAAGGTAAGGATAATTTATCACTACATAATGAAAATTATATCATTATTTCCAAATATTTTAATTATATATACTTATAGACATCATTATTTTTATTTGATTATGCAACAAATAATAATCGCATCGCTTCGAGGAAGCGGTATTCTAACCATCCACCAACGGCGTTATTACTTTTTCAGTGTATGAAAAGATAAATATAAAATTATATATTCATTTTTATAAAGATAATTATTTCATTAAAATTAATAACATTAAATTTATATCACATATATTTATCAAATACATCCTTAACACGTTTCATGTAAAATTAAAATGAATCACATCACTCTTAGGAGGATGTAGTCCACAAGTCCAAAATGATGTTTTCATATACCCAAAAAGAAAAGAAGTTATGTGTTATATAATAAGTAAATAAGCATTAAGGATTCATAAATGTCAAAAATATCATATTTAAAACTTTGTACATCATTATTCCCAACCTATATAGGTTGTAATAGAAAAATGAATGACAATAGTTCTCGAGTCCGTATATTGTCGTAGACATGAACGATGATTGTGTATCACATTCGATGGAATTGTGTGAGGATTTAGGCAGTAACATTATCATGGAAAATTATAAGTGTATTTAATATATTCTGGTTATTATATATTCTTAATACAAAAATAATTTTAGCGGTGGAGAATGAATTTAAACAAAAGTGTGCACTGAAGAACTTTACATATTCAACATGTAACACCATTTGGTTTGAACATAATGACTTCCTCGTTTTTCTTCATTCCCAATGTGAGGATTAATGGATTATATTATATATATATTTAATTGATTTGGTGATAGTTATAGAATTTAAAATTTGTGATATGTGTTAATATAGGGGGCTATTAAATTCCCTTTTATAGTGGGGAAGTAATGACATTATTGTAAATAAAAAGGTAAAAACTATTGGTAGTTCTCCATTATATAATGTGAATACGAAATCTTTTTTTTAAATAAAATATTTTGGATATTTTATAATATTTCTACACAATTTTTTTATATCTTTCTTGGTCATTTGGATCCTTAAGATTAATGATTAAAAACTAAGTAAACTCATTTTTTCATTCAGCATTATAATTAATTTTAATTTTATTCCCTAACAATTCTAATAATATCAATGTATTCCATAAAATAAACTATGAATCATAATTACTACATATATGTAATAAATTTTTAATAAATTAAAAGTTTAGATGTGGAAATGTTTAATTAAAAAAACTGGTAGATGAGACCAAACAAATAATTTTTTTTTTGTTAAAAGTTGAGATGCTTAAAATGTTTTATATACAATTTCAATGTAAAATTGATGAGAATAATCTATTATTTATTGATTTATTTTTAATTTAAATAAATATATATTAAAAAAAATTAAAAATATAAATTATTTTTATAAATAAATTTTAAAAAAATGTAGTTTTCAATTAAAAATAAATATTTTTCATTATCCATCCAAAAATGAAACATCACAGAAAAATATAAAAAAACTACCAAAAGGTAATTTTTTATATTTATCTATAATTATATAATTTTATTCAAAAAATATTTATAAAAATTCAAAATTTATTTTTACAATAAAATATCAATTAAATGAAATTAAAAGTTGTTTTTACCAAAATACATTTTTATTGTATAAAACATGATTAATTCTTATCTTAAGCCTACGAAATCTGTTGAATGTTTTTCAGAAAAATTATAAACATGAGTAAAAATAAAATTCATAGTCCAAATTATGTGCTCAAATATTATGGATATAAGATATATACAATATTAAATAATAATATTAATAAAATATTATTGACTAGTTTAACCGAGTCTTGCTTGCAACGTAAGATTAAAAAAAATGCTTTTTGTTGGTCGTATATACAATTTTTCATATCATATTTTAAAATTAATAACTCATTCATAAATATTAATAAATATGAAATAAAATATTCATTCATTACTTCGGTTGTTACGTATGTGTGTTGGTTTTGTTTTTTGGAAATTGAATTGATAAAGGCTTTTCAATGTAATTATTTATTATTAAAAATATTGCATTAATAATTGTAAAATAAATAATTATATATTTTCAAATTCATATAACATTAATTATATATTTAATGTATTATTATAAAATTATTATTCTTCTTCCTATATATATCTGTAACAAATTTTTTAATTAGTGTTCGTTATGTAGTAAAATTGACCAAAACCTGAAATAACATTAACATGATTGGAGAGTATAATTAATAAGGTATTTAATTTTATGTAATATAATTATAACATAAATATAATGATATATTTCATTTATTTTTTATGATTTTAAATAAATTATGATTATATTTTTATAATTAACATAATACTAGACTAAAATAAAAAAACAATTCATTCTAGAGGTGGTAGTCTACGCACAAAAATGATTGAAGTTCCATTACTTTTTTATAAGATGGTTGAAATAAATAATTAATTTTTAGACCACTAATAAAAACTATTCCAATAAAATTATAATTATAATTTCCACAAATATTATGGTAAATTGATATTTGGAAGTGTATGATCGACTAGGGGAGATCGATAAGGTGATACTACTTTCATTTGGGAATTTATTTCTCTTAGGAAATTCCCTTAATACAGAAGGAAATATTTTCACTATTAATTACCTGGGAAATGGTTTTTCAGATTGGAATATAGTAAGGGTAAATTTTAATACATTATTGTAGGAGTTATATAGAAAATTTCTACATTAAATGATGTAATTTATAACCTTACAAAAAGGATAAACATTTCTATTTTGAAAACAACCATTATTTTTAAAAAATAACAACGCACTATTAATGGGTAAATGGATCAGAAAATAAGGGAAAAAGAACATGGGTATGGATTGGTTTATAAAGGTTTAATAATATATGTCCACAAATTTTTAAGAATTTAATAGTGATTTAAAAGAAAATATTTCTATATTATAGTATTTCACTTTAAAACTGGGTAACTTGTTTTTAACGAAGTGAATTTAATTTTAAATATAAATATAAAACGAAATATATGAAATAAATTGGTTGTTTTAGAGGAAAATTTAAAATCTATTTGTAATATTAATTTCTAAATATTCAAAATTTATCTTTAAAAATAAAATGTTTTTTAGGAAAAAAATATTTTATTACGGAAATTAATTTTCATATTTTATTGATTCATAATATTAATTTTTGTTATTTAAAAAATTATAAAAGTTATAAATATAACTAATATTAAATTATTTATTTAATGAACCTCAATTTACATTTTTTTAAAATTTTATTATATTAAAAAATAAATTATTTTAAAATACTACTTTCACCAATATCATGTTGATTAGAATTTATCCAAACATACTAAAGTGAATTACAAAAAAATAAATTAGAAAACATAGATAATTTCGAAATTAATATATCAGATATACTAATAATTATATAAAATTATATTTCGATATGTAAGGAAAGTAACTGTAACATTAGCACATGAAAAACATAAAATACCTTTTTAAAAATTATAATTTTAAATAAAATTATTGTGTATATAAATTTATCATTTACATTGATTCCAGTGTATTTATAATAATTATTAACATTAATGTGATTTTAATTTACAATAAAATAAAATAAAAAACATTATATTAATTTTATTATTATTTTCAAAACTAAGAAAACAACCATTTTTTTGTTAAAATTCTATAAAAAATTTAAAATTGATGACAATGATTTTATAATTCCTACCATCTATTTCAAAATATGTTATTAAATTTGATAATATGAAATTTTATATAAAATTTATTCATAAAAATTATTATAATTATATAATTTCTAACAATTGATGGAATTTAAAAAAATCATGTTCATTATTTCTCACCTAAAATTAAATTAATTTATAAAAATATTTATAATATATCATAAACATAATTTTTAATGGAATTTTAAAATTAATTCTATGTTACCAAATTTATGTTTACGAATTTGAAAATTTTACTTTCAAAATTAAAATATTAATATAATGTGGAAAAATATTATAGGCAATATCCCAACTTGTCCTGCTAGAAATTTCATGGCTGGTGGAAGGTCAAGAGTCAACTACCCCAAGACTCCCTTTATAGGCTATGGGCTGCTAAAAATAATATTAAAGTCATAAATAATACGAGTTCCCTTTACATGAAGTACATGTATGCATGAGCCCAATAATCTCGATGTTGAAGTGAATATCAATAATAAAAAATGGAAGTAACGTTGATAGTAAAATTCCAAAATGAAAAAAATACGTTGTTAATAAAAACAATATGAAACTATAATATCAAATGTAAACTGGAAAAATAAATGTCAAAAGAGAAATAATTTCTCTTTCAAAAAATATTTTGAAATGAAACAATGTATACAGAACTAGACTTCATGTGTTATATCCTGAAAACTATACATAGTTTATGCACTTGAGTATCTCATTCTTCCTTTAAAATCAATACAAAAATCTCTTTATAATAAATGAATCATGTAGAAAACACCAATAACGGATTGAGTATACACGCACCTAGTCAGACACCCCCAAGAATAAAGAGGGAGAAATAGAAGACTTGGTAGAAATATTAACATCATCCCCAATAAAGTTAGAAATAAAACCAGAAATGTTGATATATATGATAATAAAGTAATCCCAAACAAGAGGTAAATAGTGAATTCATCTCACTACCCACCCTAGGATAATGAGTCTACCAAGGGATTCAATGGTCCATCACCAATACCCAGCATCTCATATTTTTGTCCAAAGAAGTGAATAGGATAGCTCACACCTTACCACTCCTCCACATCAAATAGATTTTTATACTTCAAAAGAAAGATGACCCCCACCCTTATATAATATGGAAGTAACGCCTCTATTTCCATGCTTTTAACATGGATGACATACACCCTGCAATAATAGGTGTGTGCTATATATATGTTATGAGAAATTATAAAATGGTGTGTTAAGGGACTGATTCCACTCTAGTTATATAATAAATATAGGGTACATGTATCAAGGTACGATAGGGGAGTATTGTCTTTTTTGAAAGAGGACCTATGTCCTGGTGAGATAGTAGAGTGCCAACTCTAAATTAGTACAATGAGTATAAAGTCACCATTGGAAATAAGTGAGAATCATCTCCGTGGATAGAGGGCCCACTCCCATGTATGATAGGGGATTTCTGCCTCAGTATTAAAACTCTAAAATGATTATATCGAAAAACTATACTTTTTTAGCATCATATATAGAAGAATATCACACATAATATGATTCATTATTTCTCAAAATACACTATGAATGACACCATAACATTATAAACGTAAAAACACTCAATATATGCAATACTTGGGCCATCACATGAGTAATAAAAGGGTGTATGATAGGTAGACGATCCAAAAATATGTACCCTTCCTGTAAGGGGGTCACAAGGATTGTGACGCCACATTTCTTCCTAGAGGTTTCCTCACTTGTAAACATAATTTTTATCCATGTGTCAATAGATGGAGTCTAAGGGTACTTCATAGAATGTTTTTACAACTAATGATTGGGTTGTGTTCCCTACTCCTGGTCTATGTCTGTCAATTCATTCCCATATACTACAAGAGTACACAACATATCCTACCAAATGGTATCACATGCATGTGAAAAATAGATCACATCCTAGATTCATGGGGAGGGTCAAATTACTTATGTCCCATCCACAATGTATGTGATCCTTATCATCCCCAAAACCCAAACCACTGTTTTTGGGAAGGTCTATGTATCAGGTATTTATCATTATACAAGTCGTGTATTCATGTTTTACATAGAAACTCAAGTTTCATCATGATTTTTCTAGATCCAAAAATCCCTCAACCAATTCAACATTTATAATAAAAGTAAATGGTTTTGATTGCCTCCTTATATGGATTATGGTACTATATTGATTAGAAATATAATTTTGATCTTTCATGGTGATTTATAATGCATCTCACATGCCTCTCGTCACTTCCAATTAATAATGTATCCTAGAACAATGGAAATCACTACCGATATCAATAAAAGATGATAAATATATCCACCAGTCTCTATCTAATACATTTTTTACCCAACCACAATGAATCCACAGTTTCGATCTTGCTTAAAACCATCCTGGAAAATCTGAACAGTAACCCCATTGGCTAATGGAAATGAACATGAAGTACGAAACAAAAAACCATAAAAAGTTTGATAAAAACCATTTCAAAAATTTTATTTTCAAAATTTTTTAATGACGGTAAAATAGGTTGATATCAATTCCATGTAAGAATAATAAATTGGTTTAAAATTTTAATTAAAAAAATGGACTCATGTGAAGGGCATGTAATCACCAAAAGGACAAAACCAAACCATATTCATTACTTATATAACACTAGGAATATTAACAATAATAAAATTTTATTATATAGAGTATGTTATAAAAAATGCATGTTTAATCTTATATTAAACAAAAAAATAATTTTATATTGTGTTAAATATAATAAAGGCTTTAACTTTACAAACACACTACAACAGGTTCAAAAAAATGTGAAATATCTTTAAAGTGTTTTTATTTCATCAATAATTATAACATAGAAGATAAATTTGAGGTCATGAATAGTACATTTGAATTACCAAAATAATTATTATATATTTATTATTAATAAGATAATAATCATTTATATGAAAATGAAATATTGTCTAAATAACTATATTTTTTATAAAAGATGGTTTAGTCAGAATTTTCACACATAAACTAAATTAATTTTCACATATTTTATAAAATTTATTTTAATATCATAAATTATTTTTTAAAAAATCATATCAAAATTATTTTGGGGTTATTATTTGGGATTTTTTTGAAATATTTTGTTCTTTTAATAATTGTGAAAATAATGAATTTTAATTAAAACCATATTTTATGTTTAAGTTACACAAAAATATAAATAATATTTTGAATTTCATATAAATATTAATTTGTTCAATTATATATTAACTTTAAATATTAAGGTTATTTGTATAATTTAAAATTTGAATTTTTATATAAAAATTATTATCATCATTTGAATAATTTCTCTTTAAAACACTTCTTTATCCTCATATATAAATTATTAATTTATTAAGAATATTTTACACTTTTGTGAATTGAATTTCTTAAAATGTATTCCATATTTCTAGTCACTATAATTTATAATTTCTATTATGTTCAATATTAAATTCCACCAAAATTAATATTATGAAAACTATTATTTAATTAAAGTGGTTTAGGTAAAAATTAGTATTCTAGGGGTTTAATAAAAGGATAATGGATAAAATGACCTACCATCTAATCCAACAGACATTGTATATCCAAATATCAAACATATATAACCTAGGATAAAAAATTACCATTCTTGATTCATTTGGTATGCTAAAAACATGGTTATGATTGAATCATTTCAAAAAATTGTATGTTTTCCACTAACATCACATATAAAATTCCTCCCCAATCAACCCTTCATCAAAATATTAATAAATTTATGATTTTACAATGCCTATAAAAATAACATACCAATATACCCCCTATCATATTATAATCCTCATTTTGAATAGAAATCAAACCTAATAAGTTTTTTTTAAACTATGGCGGATACCCAATGTAGAGTAAGAATCTTCAATTATTGTTTATTTTATTTTTTCTCCACCTCAATAAATTCTTCTTAAAATATTATGATATGATTAAATATAAATTTTAAATATATATTAATTTTTAAATATTATTTAGTGAGCAACAACCATTCCCAAATCTATCAACAGTGAAAAAACCATAATTCATGTGTATAGTGGACTACCACCTCTCGAACCGATGTCTTTCATTTTTTCATTACTACCTTTTATGGTTGGGTATAAATAAGGATATATATATATAGAAACTATTTTTAAATTAATTATACTTATGGAGTCACAATATAGTATACTCATTTGTACCATTCATTATATTTGCGATACAAGGATGTTTCTCCTATGTTCCGCAGACTACCACCTCTCAAAAAGATGTGATTCATCCTTCACTAATATTTCAAATAGATAGGGATAAAGATAAATTTACAAATAATATGTGATAAAAATGTAGTTATTATGATATTAATGACATATTTATCATTAAATAAATTTACCATATCATTTTTTTTTCAAACTATTTCACTTAATTAATGTTGATAAAGTCATTCGTGTATGTGTGGAATATCGCCTTCATTCAACATTGTGACTCTATTAAATTCACCAAAAACATGGCTGATTTATTCTATAATATTGTAATATATATTATTATATTACCACTATTTAAATATCATATATTACTTAACTATTGTACTAAATGTTAATTGGAAAATTGAAATGTTACTCTCGTGTATCTACGACCTACCATCCCCATGATCATAACATGAATCAATTTTCATAACCATATTTTATACTAGGTGTTGGGTCCAAAAATTTACTAATTCAGGATGAAGAAAATTACATTGAACTTAAATAATGATTGAATTACAACTTTGATGAATATTGAAGAAAAAATCTCCATAGAAGGGAGACTGAGAAATAAAAACTTCTTCCCAGGCCGCCGCTATGCATGGAGGTCATTGGCATCAAAATTCCATCCAGTAACCCAATGGTTAGTGGAATAAAACAATGGCACCAGATCCCTTGACCTATTTTTTTGTATAATAGAGTTGGAGAAATTCACCTATGTAATCCCACCATGTGAACGATTTCATTGGGGAAATTGAGGTGGGGAATTATTCACTCACATACGACTCCCCCCTGTGAACCATATAATTTGAAGAATGAATTAATAGAACTATGCTCCTGTTTACAATATCCTCCATGAACTAAGTGGTTTTCTAGATGAGATGTCATCACCAAACATCTCATTTTTGGTCCCCCGAGGATTATGTTCACCTTGGGGTTCCATAAAATTCCCTACGTAGCCCATCGATCAGGATCCCCATCATCTCTATTAAAGAACCTTTATGGGGAATAAAAAAAATCAAAAAATAGCTCTCTGGATGGGAAAATGGGGATGAACCAATAATGAAAACATAATGGGTGAGGGAGAAATCACTCCCGTAGGAAAATAATTTCACTCAAGGAATCTCATGAACCATGTGTGTGTATCCATTCTATGAATGGTATGTAGAAGACCCACGTTGGAAGATAACATGTTGAAGTAGTGTCATTCGTGGAAATGAGATGTCATTTTATAACCCCTCAAATGAATAAAAAATGGTTCTATGACACTCCTATGTGGATAACCAAATTTACGGATGGAAGTATAAGAAAAATGGTTTGTGGGTGCTCTTATGTGGATGAAATTAGTTCAGGGAGAACCCTTTATAGACATCAGTTTGTGGCCAACTTCTTCACAGCCAATGGTTCATTGATGTCCCTTTACATGATTTAGTTTGTAGAAATCTTGTATGCATCCGACAGTATGCAAAAACTCATATTCAAACAGCTCCAATGTTTTCGGATCCTGTGTGGATAAACATTTTGTTTCTACTAGCCCATATCTTGGGTAATGTGCCCCCACACCCCCTTTCTAGATCAGTTTCAGGTAGTTATCTCATCCCTCTGGGCATTCAATTCGATATCGACACCGAACCTGATGAAGAAATGGAGAGTCACACCATGATTATTTCAGGACGGGTCAACAACATTTCATTTTATTCACTTTTTCCTCCCCAACACTCATCCACTTCTATATCATGAGGTGACTTAATCCTCATGAGACCCAAAAAAACCTAATCACCTACCTCATATATCATGTTGATCCCAATCTCTATTGACAATCGTGAAAAAAATGTTTTTGGAATTCTTGGAAACACCCTTATCCAGCCATCAAACTCTATTCCCCGAGTGAATTCGGATATTCAGAAACCTTTCCGACCATAAAAAAATTGACGGTCAAAGTCATGGGGATTCCACTTGTTGACTATGCACACAATTCCCCAACAGCTCTACATATATTTCACTCAAAAATGGAATATCCACAAGAGACAAATTCATCATAAGGAGAGTCTTTTCCTACTTCTATACACCAAAATTCTATTGTGCCCCGTTACATTTATCCTGATCTGATAACCCTTGGAATCATGGCTTACACATTCATTCCCTCCCATATTCGAAGCATATCAGAACATCTAGACCCGATTATTCAGCAGTTAATTAGGATTTCAATATTAATTGTTCCACATCATATGACCTTAATCTCACAACCCTAAATCATCCATACCACATGACATTAAACTATATGGTATTAGTCCCCAAAACATGACATTAAACTATCATTCAACTGTCCTAGTAATATTACATTAAACTATAGTATAACAAATTAATTCCAATATTCAAAAACGTCACCGGTCATCAAGAATTAAGGGGATGATTCGTCAGGACACCTTTTTTTGACTACGTACATAATTCCTCAACAGATCTAAATATATCACACACACAAATAGCATGTCATCCAAAGAAAAATTCATCTTAAAGAGATGATATTATTACCTTCATGCACAATAATGGATTCCATGCCTCAAATCATTTTACTGGTGTAAGATCCTCTGGAATCATGGATTACACATTCATTCCCTCTCACTTTCAAGGAATGTTAGTACATCCCAACATGATTATCCTCCAGTTAATCATTATCCAATATGTATGAATTTAAACTCTACGGTACCCCATAACCAATTTCTGGGAATCCATCTTGGAGTATGCACCTTTGACATTAGGTGGTTGTTCTCTTGGCTCAGCCTCTTCTACCATCTTCCCCCTCCTTTTCTATAAGTGGAGAAGAGAAAAAGCGTGGCATGTGCAGTCTTTCCCATCATCTTTATTCATAAACTGGGCATGAATCACATGGTTTTTAGGTTTTTTAGGATAGAATAATCCACAAAATCTAAATAAAATTGAACTATGGGAACTCTGATTCCTTTTCCATCCCATATAAGTTGGATTCTTGTCTAAAAGTTTGATCTTTAGTGGGTATACTACTCACAAGTAGTCCCTAGAAATACCAACCCAGACCACATTGGGAATAAATAATTTGTAAGAACATTGAATAAACTATGAGAACACTGATTCCTACACTGATCAGGACACATAGGATTCATTCATAAGGTGTGAGCACAAGGGACATTCTCCTTAGAAGTCAATCCGAAAATAATTCCCACAAACTCGCTATGGAATCCACTTTAGGGGTAAACCCCTATTTTTTTCACTCAAATGGGAATCTCCCATGTTTAAGCTCTAATCATGCCCCCAAAACAGGCCACCTCGACAGTGTATGTCCCAACTCAAATAAAACTATGAGGGCTTTTATTCCGATCCAATGGGGATATATAAGAAGGTTCTCTGAGGTCCAAACTCAATACCCCCAATTTACACTAGTATTGTCTTTGCCATATTTTTGGTAGGGTCATATCCACCAAGGATACCATACCTCTCTCAATCATCTTGGGATTCATTGGTATATGTCATGCACAATGTCTTAACAAGGCATCTTTTCCATTGATGTCCTTACTACATGATGTCAAACTGAATGGACGGTTCCTCATAGCAGGACCTTAAAAAGATATGTGTCAAGTTAAGAGGAACACAACTATGTGGTTTCTCATTTTTATAATGTTTATATGTAAGAGTCCCTTATTATGGGTTCAATCCTTATATCAAAACATGTTTCGTTCTCCCTGAATGATAATAAACTCTATAACACCTCATCGCAAGTCTTAAACTCATGATTTCTTTTTAAACTATAAATGAATTCTAGTTCTATTCATAAAAGGATAAAGATGATGATGAACCTTGAAAATATAAATATATCTTTAAAAATGGAGAACCTCATATACGTACAGTTTGGTCAATAATTATATGTATCTTGGATCGATCTTGCATATTAGGAGTAATATGCAGACACATAATTAGGAAAGAAAAAAGGATTTAAAACACATGCTCATAGCTTAAATCGATAAAAGAGTTCTGGAATAGGTGATAATTCCCCCCAAAATGGTGTGATGTGTCTGACCTATCATCCTTTTGACAAATAGAGTCCTTCAGTTTCGTTGGCTAAATCATCATCCAATAGGAGCCTTCCTTTTGAAATAAGATTTATGAAACATAGATTAAAGGTTCGTTCGGTATTTCTAGATCTGAAAATATACCTATTGCAGACCATCCAACGACATCGTACATCACATTGGTTGATTTTATAAAACTCATAACCCCTGCAATTTCCTACATGAATCATTCAACTATGGAATCACCTTTTCAAAATAAAACAATATTATACCCAGTCTCGATGCCACTATCATTCCAACCAAAAGTGTTCATGATGTGAATTAGGTCGAAATAAAAATGGGAATCCTTAAATAAAACTCTCTTTGATAGTAGTAAATTTGTTTTTATCAATTTGAACATTATGTTCTCCCACATGCACACACCTCAGGTTGAAACAAAAATGGTGTACCAGACGTGAATCCTTCACCAAGGTAGAAGGTTACCCCACCTCAAGCCCCATTCACATTCAAATTCAAGAGGGACAATAATGAAAATCAATATTATGTACGATCATGAGATCATACTATTATGTGGTTTTTCTTTTTGTATATTATATATATATAGAATCCATTACGTTGATCTCCCTTCAATCAAAGGGAATCCCAATAGTATTCTTTGACACGTGTGTCAGCGACCACATAGGTGGCTCTGTCCCTAATGATGAACCTTAATCCCTCGCAAACCCAACATCATCAACGATGGGATTCAAACACATTGATGCAAATGTACAGTAAAAATGGTACTCTTCCCATGATAGGTGTTTTTAAGGTAGAACCTCCAATATTTGAAATCATACAAACCACCCCTTCAAATGCAACAAGAAATCTAGCACATAATGACCCCACTAGACATCTCCAATCGTTTTAGGAGTATATCCCTAGAATGTGAAAAATGAGTACCTACAATATATTAGAGAGGTAGGTGAATTAAAATCAAATGACTTCATCTTTGTTGTATAAGAACCCGACATGAGGTCCCCTACTGGAGTACGTCACCACCAACGATGTACACCCTAATATACTCCCTCTGAAGAGGATCTCATTATGAGGGATGATGTTGAAGTCCAATGATCATGGGCCCCTTATGATTCCCACCAAGAGCTAAAAATTCATAATCAGGAGGAGGTAATCAATGTGATTCATAAAAAGAACTGCCACAGAATCTTGGTGGCATATAATAAGCAGGCATAAAAGTATACCCCTTCTGCTGAATTCTTCCATGGAAATACGACCACAATCTATGAGAATTTTCTTATCCCCACTCTCTTCATTGAATACCACCATGGTAATTGAGTGGAATATTACAAGAAAATTCATATTTCGACTAAGATTCGCATGTCCCTTCAAATAGTTAGGGTGAAAAGTTATAGGAGGATGAAAAAACCGAATGACACATAAGAAATATTCCATACTAATAGGTTGGTACCAAACTAAAAGAAGGTGAAAATTCCTAATTATGAAAACCATGACTTCCATCTAAATAGGGAGGAAAAATATTGGTATTCATACCACACTTCAATTGAATTTGCAATCCACCAATCAAAAATGGTGGAAATCAACTAGATGACAAAAAACTTTTCCTACAAATTTTAAGCCCACCAGTCAAATATAGTGGCTTGAAAAAATAATATGATTGAAATTATTAAAGATTCACATTAATCCCATGAGAAAAATTCTCTAGAAAACATGGAGATAAAAATTCCTGCTAAAAAATATAAATCCAAACAGAACAATATTTTGGAAATTGAAGAATGTAGCTGGTGTATCACTGCAACAAGTCAGGGGCATGCTCGTCCATCTACTCCAGCATAGGAGAACTACCAGTACACACTGGAAACACCTAAAAGAACATAGCAGGAACAAACTCATCATCGGATTTTAGAATGGGAATTTATAACCATTGCATCCAAAGACATATTTCATCAAATCTTGGAAATTATAGGGGATAAAACATCGATTATTGACCATATCCTCCAAAAATGGAATGATTTTACCACGTCTATTGAAAAAGTGAGAATTCGGGCCCACAGACCCACCTCCCCAGGCGGGGTGATTCACACAAAAAATAAATTGGTTACTCTGGAGTAGAAATAAATCCCTACTCTAGTATAAGAGTGTTGACAAAAATATTGTGTGATACAAGGACAATCAGAAAAAGAACAAACAGTAGTTCCAACTATGGGACATTGGTCCAACTTGGTGGCCACTCAAGGGAAAGTATATATCCTTGATAGGACTCAAGATGCTCGTCAGTGTATCCTGGAGACATTTTAGGAACCATCCAATTTGGAAACCATAAATGATGGTTATTACCAACAACATGTATCACTAGTTTCCTACAATAGAGAACCCCAAATGAAAGGCACCGATGACACCTGTATCTTAAATAGAACATTCATGATTCTACTCTTTTGGAATCTAGAGTTATTGATTCTAGGATATATATATATATCAATAGAGACTCATGATCATGTCGACCCATTACAAAATTATGTAATCAGAATTACCAATTGTAATGGTCCTCCCACTAATGTTTCTACAAACAATTCTAATGGACCTCCTTTGAGAAACCCTAAGGAGATTACTCAATGGGCTAAAAAAAATCAATCACTTGAGTCTATCAACTGATGTGTGTCAAGGTATCCTTCCCATTGACTAGATGATTAAACAATAAGTTCATCCCCATTCTATTTTCTGCCCTGATAATCCTCCCTAGGGTATACAGTGTAGATACTATTTTCCCTAATGTTGGACGTCAAGCTATGATGGTATACATTTACATGATGGTAGTCATTGTGTTGTCCATCCTTGTTGTGACATCAATCAATGAGTAGACCCTTCCAACAATATAGTACATCATAAAGGTCCTCTAGATAATGTACACAATACTTATTATCCCTTCATCCTAACATCAATCAATAATTCTATCCCTCTCCATTATAGCATTGATTGAAAAGTACTCCCTATAATGAAAACAAACAACAAGAAGGTCCACCCATTTTTTTGGTCTACCCTGAAGGTCCTATGTACGGTTTATGCAATGTAAAATATCTATGTGGTCGAATTATAAGATGTGATGGGAGTCCTCACCACCACAACCTCTAATGAAAAATTCATAACCTCATCCCAAATTCACATTGACAATTAGGTTCTCCCTCCATTATTCTAATTTGGATAAATCCCTTATATTCTAAGGCACATGGAAGTACGAGATTGAATATTCTAGAAACTCTGCTAATGAGAAGACACATCCTTTTCCATCCGGGTGGCCACCTGGGTCCATTCTCATCCTTTGATCCACCCCTGCATCATTCATTAAAAAATGAAACCCCTACTAGTTGTTCTAGTCATGTTGAAATCATCACAAGTAATCCTGGTTTTCCACAATAAGTTGAGAAATCCCTAGAAGAAGAAGAAAATAATTTTCTTCCCATTAGAATATATCTAGATAGGGAAGAAATTCCATTTTGGTTTTGGTCCATATCCACATCTCAGTTACGTACTCTAAATGAGTAATAAGAAGTATATACACACTACATTCTTTTTAATTTCTACACAACTCTACACCAGTTGAAATATAAATTTCTAACCTATAATGAGTATGAAAACAAAGTCAGTATATTGGGGGAGCTTCATTGTGTAATTTAATTTTAATCCCTTCCTTCTAAAGAATAGACATGACCAGAAAGGGAAAAAGAAAAACCATGAGTTGGCTTGCCTCCATGCGCTGCACAAACTGTGTTTTCTCATTGAGGATGCCACATGTTGTCTTCACATATAAGAGTGGCGAGAACATGGATATTTATAAATCACCCAAAATAATTTCAATAGTGCCAAGGGGGAATGTAATCCTATAATGACCTCATCCCCAGATAGTATAAAAATGAATTATATATTCAATATAAATGGCATGTTCAACAAATATTGGCCTTGAGTATGTCTCAAAAATGATAGGCTCAATAAGAGATAGCCATTGAAAAATATTTGTACAAGGATACTAAGAACATTTAGTAGGATTATCTCCTAAGGTAAGCAAACCAACAAGAATTGGTGATGTACTTAGAAGCAAATAATTCACATGAAGATCTGACACCATATCTGGTGCATGCCCGTATTGGAATGCACGAGACCAAAGAGATGGAAATTGAAATAGAAACCACCATAGTATGTGAGAAACCCTAGCTCAGAGGGATGGGTGATTTTTTCATACAAATTTCCCCCATAAGGCCAACAAAGACATTCTGAGACACATCTACTGGACAATGAGAGAAACACCATCACATAAGGCAAGGGGAATTTTTACCTCAACCTCCCGCCCAATGGAATCCAGTTATCGCCTGCATGGGGGGACAACAAATAGAGAGGTTAGTATTTCTATATCATCTCTTAACTAATTTACCATAGGGTCGTTTTATACTGCCAGGTCATGTCAAATATCCATTTAAATAACTGCTTGAAAGGAAAATTAGAGAGGATCCTAGATTAGAGGTATAAGATCTGGAAAGGGATACAAGATTCCCTACTACAATCTAGAACCCATTATACAACCTGCAATGTTGTATGCATCGTTATGTGTCTTGGATTTCATCCCCAGATATCTCAATAGATGAAATAAAAATAAGGAGGATCATATAAAGTATGGTTCCCTCTAGGAGGCATTCAACATTGATCATGAATTTGTGCATATTCAGATCCAATGACAATCCCTAAAAATGGAAACTCTTTCAATCAATCCCTCATTACCACTTTTACAAATTTCTAACATCGAGAAGAATAAAATGAAGGTCATACACAACACACCCCATCCTCCTCTTTAAAATGAACCTCATATTCTCATAGGGAGATTTTCTCAAAATGAAGAATAAATAAAATGGATAAGGATAGTCAATGCTTATCGTCATCAAAAATGTTGTCCAAATGTGAATGTTCCTGAGGAAGAACGTCATCATAAACTCTTGAAAGAGGTTCCCCTTCCATGAGGGAACCTTCTGGAAGATTAGTCAAGCCCAAGATGATCATCTATGCATTATGGGGACAAATAATCTATTTCAATTTTTCAATAGGAGGGTATGATGATTTCCCTGCACTGAGGGAACAACCTGACTGTATCTAATAGAATCCCTAATGGATACCCCATTCTGGGATACACTTCTTGTACCATCTTTGCTGGTATGCCCAATCCTACCCACAGGTGTACCCTCCCCTGATAATTTCCAATATGGTATCAATCAAGGTCTTATGAGTACAACCAAGTTGTTAAAAATTGTTTAGAAGAGATGAAAGTGTGATGCGCTCTGATACGGCTAGAATGGAAACCTTACCCTGACTAGATAAGAAATTTTCCACCAACCCCAAATATCAGGAACCCTATATTACTAGTTTTCAACAACTAAGGTGATTCAAAGAACCCTTAATGTACTACACATCTTACTATGATCAAATTATTTCAATCCGAGAGCAACAACAAGAAGTAAATCTTATATGCTTTAGGAATACTCCACAAGGTTCGTCCATTGTGTGGAACACCACTTTCCCAGTTATCTCAATAACAAGGTGAAAAATATCCGGTGATTGTTCATGTTCCATTTCAGATTAACATTGCTAAAAACAATAGTTAGTGACCTCATAAGCAGAAAAAAGTGAGAGAAACATAGTGTTTCAGACATCATTTCTATTTCTATGGGTCTAACCTACTCCATTAACCAACCACTCCCCCATGATAAGATGTTATCCATGTGAAAAGACAACGTCAACGATTATCTGAAACCCCCACATATTCCAATGAAATATAAATGTTGGTTCTGGAACATTTCCAAAATCACTCAAAGGATAAAATATTCCTTGTAGTAGAAAAATCTCATATCCCAGGAAGCCACATTATCCCCATTAAAAAGAGTAGAATGAGTTGGGGAAAAAAATATATTCTTAAGACCCCACTTATTCTAGCTTCGGCTCCCATGGTCTTAACAAATCATGTGGGGTCCCTCGGATTTTTACATATTCCCCGACCACATCAAGATAACATAAAATTAACCCTGAAAATTCAATTAAATGATCAGAATAATAAAGTCTACTCATTCTAGGACGAACAATTCTGTTTATACTTCGTAGCCTCCATGAATTGAAAAATATTTTGACTTTCAGACCCAAAGAGGGTTTATGATTTAGGTATTGATGGATGGAAGTATTAATATACCTTCCCCAAAATAATTTGTAACATCGTACAAGAGTTATTTTTCATTAAGGGTCCAATGCAATGAATGATAGATTCTGTAAAAGTCAAGATGGGACCACCGCCAGTGCAAGTGGCATATGATTCCACCACTGAACCAAATGAATGAGATGAATGTAAAAAAGTTGTTAATAAAAACAAGAAAAAGTAAAATTGTTGGAATACTCTAAAATTAAACCACTAAGGGATTGGAAACCTACAAGAATAGTAAAATCATCCAAATGTTCCTAAAAAATGTCCTGATTAATCCCAATGGACACCCTTTTCCCCACAATCCTCCACTGGTCGACTGCCCAAAATGCATTACCATTAGAAATGAGAAAAGAATGTGTATGAAGACTGTCATGAACCAAATCCAAAATTTAATTTGACACTATTAGAATTCATTCCCTAGTACATAAGAACACAGACATCGCCCCACCAAACGGCACCACCAGAGGTAGATGATGAGGCAGAGTCATCATCAGAAGTGGAGCTGAATTTGGCTCAATCAGTGTAACCCATATATTAGATCCCTTATATAATTATGAATATGAAACATAATTACACACAAAAAATTGAGGTGATATATGATAATGTAGCATAAGAAGGAGACATTAAGAGAGATGCATCCACAATATAAATTAATCTTATGGGCACACCCCCACTCAAATCGTTAGGGTTTAAAACACAAGAGGATGTACCCTCTAGAAAATCCAACATGAACATAAAAATTCTATTGCCCCTACAAGAATACACACTACTCCATCCAATCAGGAATATCCCTCAATGGATAATCACTAACTAATTCCCCTTATCATGAGAACAGACATATATGGCCTATTCCATAAATGACCAAAGCTCCTTCAGCTCTGATCCCAAGGGAGGACCCATTGTCATCAAATGATAAATCACCAAAAGATCCTACAAAATTTCATCCTCAAGTATGGAAGCACCACCAATCAGATAAGAAATATGGTATTCTAAAGCAGTTAGCTTCAGTAATATCCATGTTTTCTATATTGGATGCAATGAATCAATCATAAAATCACAGGGAAGAACTCATCGAATCATTTATATGTCCCTATGCATTTTCTGATGGTGTAGAAAACATTGACGTCTACTATCTAGTGACCATATCTACAGAATGCCGCATAGTTCTATTTTTCATGGATTAAGATGAATATTCCATCATGCATGGACACATCAAAACCTTATATATGTTTTTCATGATAAATTGTGTTCATATTATAAAATTATTCATTAACAATGGTTATAGAGTTAATCTCCTTCTACAATAGACACTTTGTCTGATGGGATGCAATGATAATGACCATATTCCATACCTTGCAACTCAGTTAGGATATGAATATTTTGAGCCGAATCCCTATGGAAAAATTATTCTCAATACTGAATTCGTTGACCTCATAGCCCACCTTGAATTTATGGTTGTTCAAAATAATACGGACGCTATGAACCTGCTAAGAAGGCCCAACCTGCGTCAACCCATTGAAATCCCCATCTCTGATCATCAGTGCCTCAAATATTGCATTAATATTTACATTGGGATAATTTATGCCGATAAGGCCCCATTCAACCTCTTTGAATCACACTATATTGATTTAGGGTTCTACGAGTTCAAGATGAAGTGACTTTAGGTTGAGAGTGCTGACTATATTTTCTCTAAAAATGGTGTAGAAATGGTTCCCTGCACTCCTGTCGAGCTCCTAAGGGAATGATATATACTTCATATCAATTAGATTGAGGGAAAAAGTCCAACTATAGACACGTATTCAGCGTTCCTCATTATATCAGTCTCCATCGCCAAGCATAATAATGTTGAAAATCACTCTAACTCCCAATACTATGGTGGGGACTTGGATAAAAATTCCCCCAAAATCATTAAAAGTTTATTAAATACCTTCCGCACCCACTGAGGAATGATTAGAAGTATTGTCCCTCAAATAATATAAGTTAACTATTTTAACCCTTACTGCGTATTCTCTGATGAAGTCCCCACTAACAGCAGAGGAAAAAGAGGTGGCTTCACCTCCAAAAAATAATTGATAATGTCCCCACAATTGATGAATAAAAATATTAAAAAAAATTTCCCTGTCAGAAAAAGAATTGAAATATGGTGAGGATGTAGAGGACGAAGAAGGTGACCTAAGGGATTCCCCACAATCATTTGAAGACGGTATCTCTACCACTATTGATCAACTCCTGAAATTAAACATGGATATAGAAAAAGTCATTTGACCCATTATTATTAGTGTGTGCATTCCTTTTGAAAACCAAGAGGTATAAAACTATTTCAAAAAATAAAAAATGAGACATCATTTCATCTAATTATATGGAAATGCTAGACTTCAAGCAAGAGGTGTCCACTCACCACCTGCATCGTCCAAAATTCCATTGTGTTTAATGCAATCCTCCATAATGATGTACCCAAAAAAAGCTTCCAAAATAGGGGATGATGTGGACATGCTCATAAAGACTAACATTATTCAGGAAATAAAATAACCCATCTTGATATTTAATATATTCCCCATCAAAAATAAAATATATCCATATCAAATCCTTTATCAATTTTGTGAATCTCAATCAACAATGTCTGAAAGTCAATTTCCCTGTCTCTATCATAGAATTTTTGATAAATGTGACTACAGTATATGAGGCTCCCTCATTCATGGAATACAATTCAGGATATAAAAAAATCCAAATGGATTGATAAGATGTAGAATCCACAACTTTCAGATCCTCCAAGAAGAATTCTCATACAATGTTAATGCCTTCTGGTTGGAAAAATTCAAGTGCAACATGTAAATTCACCATGTACAACATCTTCAAAACATTCTTAGGAAATTTCATTGAATGCATTGTGGATGATATGGTGGTTATTTCATTATAGTGCTTGGATCACCTATTAGATCTTGAAATATTTTTCATATAACTACTATAGCAAATTCTGAAAATGAAACCCCTAATATGTGTTTTTGATGTCACCTGAGTGAAATTCATCATCTCTGATGTACGTCATTTGGCATTGAAGTCGACCTTCAGATGAAAAAGTCTCTCCTTGGTATGTCACCTTTTCAAAACCTATATAATTTTAGATTACTTGAATGAATCGTAGAATACATTTGGTGCTTCAAGTGCAACCTCACATGCATATTATTACCTTTCACCAGGTTGATGAAAAAGGGGTAGAATATCAATGGATTGATGATTGTGAGGAAGAATTATACAATATAAAGAGATATCTCTTAAGACCACTAATGTTAAATCATCCTATTTATGGACAACCATTTATTCTTTATGTGACCTCCTTGGAGAGATCCATCAATACCTTTCTCACATAGAAGATTGAGGTCTTGAGTGAGAATAGTCTCTATTACCACATCCGAACCATGATTGTTTTTGAGAATTATTATTTGAATGTCGATAATAGCAACATTTCATTAATATTTGTGGTCCCAAAGCTATTAAATTGCATGCATCACCATGTGTTTCATTTGGTCCTATATAAAAACCCACTCAATTATATTCTATGTTCTCAAATGTTAACTGGTCTCCTCTCATGGTGGGTGGTTATCCTGTAGTAGTGCGATATAAGGTTCATAGCACAGAATGCCCTCAAAGGCTATACATTAGATTATTTCATGGATGAGGATACCTAAATGGACGAGTCCCCATTCGATACTGATAAACTTATGAAGATGTGTTCTCTATACATGAGAACTCCCAGATTTGGGAAATTCACGTACATAGTGTCTCCAAATGCTCGACAGGAAAAATAATGGATGACACCAAACTCAAAAAAGTGGGGTTGTGAGTCAAGATCATATACCCAAAAATGTTTTTTCACATATTCCTTCATAATTTCCAAGGGGTGCACAAAAAATTATGTAGAATACTAGTCCCTTGTCACAGGCATGGAGCTAGAACTCCAAGTGCATGCCAAACACCTAAAGATAAAACGTGGTTTAGAACTGATCATTAGGGACGTAAATTGTGACTATGCTATTAGGAAAGAGGAGATGATCTCCTTCATGAATTTTTTTTAGAACATATGGAAAAATTATCATCGGATATAACTTTGACATATATCCCCTGGTCACAAAATTGACAAGACGATGCATTGGAAAATGCAGTCACTACTATAGCCAACATATTTTGGAACAAGATGGTCCTCATTTTTTCCCCACTAACATATGGTCCTCCAAACCATTCAGGCGAAAATGGATGAAATAAATGAAATTAGTACCACATCTGATACATATGATCCTACCACTGGCATAATGACACCCATTATAGATTGCCTTCAAAGGGTAGAGATCCCACCAGAGAGGGTATGAAGGGAACAAATATGGAGATGAGAAACCCATGCCATTCTATAGGATGGTGCAACCCAGCTAAAGGATCTCTACCAGAGAGAACTACATGGACTCTTGCTCTGGTCAATGCATGTATAAATTACATCTAATGTTATGGAAGTAGTGCATGACAATGTTTGTGGAGAACATAAATTAGCATCTAATATCTCACAATAGATTCAAAGTATTAGGTACTATTAGCCCACTCTGATGTAGAATTGTGTCACATTCACCAAGAAATTCCATTCCTTCATGGTTTATGAAAATTTCATACATGAGTCCCTGAAGTTACATCATATATCTAAATACTCCTAGCCATTTTCTATATGGGTAATAGATTTCATGGGACCAAGTCCTCCATCCACAACTACATAGTTCTAATATACTCACACGGAAATAGAATTATTTTCCAAACATATAGAAGTTGAACCCATTAAAGTGGTTGGGGAAAGAAGCACTGTCAACACTGTGAAATCCAACATCATCTTAATATTTTGTGTCCTTCATACTGTACAGACAGAAAATAGATCCAATTTCTTCTCTCTCTAATTATAAAATCTATATCAGTAGTATTGAATCATGTCCATCTATTCATCCCACTACCATGCAGTGGCTAATGGGAAGATAAAGGCTATCAACAGGATAAAATCCAATATACTCAAGAAGTTGGTAGGAAAGGATAGAAAACCATGGTCGGATAAGCACTTCTAGTCTCTATGTCCTTACCATAGCCACTCACGAAACCCCATACTAATTTGTACATGGGATGAAGGCCGTTCACCCAAATGAAGTTCAAATTCTATAACTCGGTGTCTCCATATATGATCAACATTCTACATATGAAGAATCCTTTAAATTATTCAATGAGTTGAAGAAACTGGATGAGAAAATATTTCATACCATACAAAATTTGTATGTTTATCAAAAATGGACCACATGATCCTTAAATAAATGGTTCATCTTTGACCTTTACTTGTAGGGGAGATGGTCTTGGTCGTCATTACCCTTTTGATACTCAAAAAGAAACCTCCAAAATTGGAGCCAAAATGGAAGGATCATATATCATAAACATGGTCTACTCCAATGGAGAATATTCCTTAATTTAAATGGAAGTAAAGATCATTATAGTTCACACCTAAGTGTTGTTCTTGAAGAAATAAATTTTATAATTACACAATTCTCCTCATAGATTCATGAAATTAAACTACTTAGAGCCACCTACGTCCATGCTACATGACCATAAGCATTATGGAAATTGTCCTAACCAAATGATGTTATTCTTCATGGACAAATATTCCTCACCACATGACATTATTCAATATTGAGGTAATTGCTTTTGGAATAGTGATTTATCATGCATGAGTCAAATTTGTGCAAGGGAAATATAATTATGACCCCCTTCTTATGCATTGATCAGACCAAAATAGAGAGTGTATCTTAGAACTACAAGGTGATTGATTCACATTATTTAATATGATAAGAAGTGACACTCGGTTCTAACATCTTGGTCCACCAAAAAACATCTGAATAAATGACCACATTCTATATGCATGGGTCAAATCGGTACAAGGAACATGTCTTCTAGAACTATGAGCGGATTGATCCCAACATTTTCAGGATACATAATGATACATGGATCCTTAATCCTGGTCCAATTACCCCAAAAAATGATACGCCTCCTTGGATATGGAAAGATCCTATACATGGAGGGATTTTTATTGAATGTCATATGGAAAGATTCCCATTTCATCAATGGAAAATATTGAGACACATCGACCGAAGATCTTGGTCCAACCATCAAATAATAGGAAATGCCTCTATAATATCCTCTATTTCCCATGAACTTCATGGAAAATCATATTCCGTCCATTTTATCATAATGATTATAACTCACATGAAATTATGAATGTTGGTAAGGGTTTCCCCATGTGAAAGAGACATAGAGAAAAATGATAATCCCATAATCATGAAAAAATTTAATAAAATTCCAACTCCCTATGCACAAGTTAGATCAGTATAGGGAACATCATAACTATGTATAACTTGATTCACATTCTTTAATGGGATACACAGTGATGCTCAGATCCTATATCCTGGTCAAGCCACCAGTCAATGTAAACAATGCCTATTTCTCAACATATAAGACAAAAATGCATAAGGGAATCCATGAAATGTCCTAAACATATGAAGATAAACTAAAAGGTTCCTCAACAACTACATCTGGATTTATTCCTTCCCTCATGGTATATGTAGAGACACCATGACCCTAAGCCTTTTTTCCATCACCACATGATATAAATCCCCCATATCTTTGTCCATAGGCCAGACTGGCACTAAGAGTCATCAGGAACTACATGTGTCTTGATCAATACCCCAACAAGATATGTTGTGATTCCAAAATCATTCATCCTGTTCTAACCACCATTTAAAATATCCCTTCTCTATGAACATGTTAGACTAGAACAACGATTCCTCAATAAATACTTGTGCATTTAGTCTGTCCCACATATTATACATAATTACACCTAAATCTTTCATCTTGGTCTAGCTACTATTCAAACAAATTCTCCCTCCCTCTACATGGGTATGACCAGTATTGGTAACATTTTGTCAAAACTATATCGACTTTGATTCCTAGACAGGTATGATAGATAGGAAACCTCTCTAAAAATAATTCTTGACACTT
This sequence comes from Viscum album, assembly GCA_963277665.1. NCBI lineage: Eukaryota > Viridiplantae > Streptophyta > Magnoliopsida > Santalales > Viscaceae > Viscum > Viscum album. The sequence continues at coordinate 1,829,936,518 of OY728161.1, read as the reverse complement.
CACCCACCCCATCCTTTACTTGACATTTTTCTCTCTTCCTAATTGTATAATTTCAAACTACATGAAATTCTATAACTACAAGTTTCTTGATTCCTATAATAAAGAGATTTGTATTTCCACATTGATTACATTTCATAGACCAACAACCATGATAAAAATAAAATTTTCCCCCTACACACCAATCAGACTAATATAGGGGACATTTTTTTCGACCTTTGTGTGGCTTGATACCTAAATTTGAATGATATATATTGACGCCCAGATCCTATATCTTAGTCTATCTTCCAGGATTAAAATGCCTCTCCTGATATATTGGTCAGACTTGTGAATGGTAATTCATGAGTCATAACCACACAATGTTAAACTGCATGTCCAAATAAGTCCTAACCACATGACATTAAAATATCAGGTATCTCAAGAATTACATGTGGCATCAATCCTGGTATGAAGAGATATAGAGTGTCACCTGGGCCTTCCAAAGGTCCATTCGTGTGAAAACAAAATTCAATTATTTCATATAATAGAAAGTAAATTTTCTAGATGATTATAAACCTCGATTCCCATAATAAGGATTAGTCAAAATATCAACCCCACTATATATGAATCAGGACTATTTAAAGGATCTTATAGACCATACCTAATCACAGTCTAGATATTTCACATTTACACTGATTTTCCACTTTTCATCCATTAAACTCCATGCCCCAGGAATTCTCAAATCCCTATAATAACCCCCATCTATAAAAAATGGTTGGTCAGTGTCCCACAGACATCTTTGTTAGACTATGGATAAAATTCCCTTATTGATATTCTTACATTGAGAAAACAAGTCTCCTATAAACCAAAGGTAAATTATTCCTCACGAGATAATTTTAATACTTCTATATTTATATTGGGTCTTATGCCTTTAATTATCCCTCCTGATTCATGGTCTCCCAGAATCATCATTTACACTTTCATCCCCCGCTCACATTCAGGGTTTACCAGGGATATCCTGACCTGATTATCCAATAATAATATTTGAATATTTTAAATTTTCATCCATACAACATGATGTTATGTTTTTATTTCAACGTCCTTTTATCAATACATAAATGTACATAGGCACACAACAATTATATCCGTCATGTCGAGTCACCCACGTCATCAATGCATGACATTAAACTACAAGACCCAACAATTCTCCCTTATTTGATATTACCAACCTTATGTGGTGAATTGAATCCATTTCAACCCATTGTTTCTCATATTGATCATATCTCATGTTTTTTAGGAATTTTGGTAGGGGAATCCCCCACATAGGTAGGGAAAATCAATCCCCAATGACTGATCCTGCAACCACAATATTAAAATAAATATTAGAGTTTTATCCTCTATGTTGGGAAACCTAATGTCTTAATTGTATGAAATTAAACATAAAGGTACTCAAAATATAGATAAAATTCCATAATCCATGTGCATAGGTGAAAACTATGAATTGAACCTATTTTTTAGACACCCTGATCTTCGAAATCAAGCCACGCTTTAGCAAGGGAATCAAAATGCCTCACCCTATGATATATCAATATCTATGTAATAGAATTACAAAATCTAGGGGTGATCATGACCTGAATGTTTCAAACATATCTGGACATGTTTTTTCCATCTATCAAACTCATAATATTGAGCAATTGTTTACCCTCATATACCTCCCCATCCATCTGATATGGGGGGCTAGTCTCTGGTGAAATCATTTGTTGGACTATTCTCACAATGCCCCATCAGCTCTACATATGTATCCCACAAAAATGGAATATCATCAAAAGGAAAAATCATCCTAAGTATATGATTTTAAAATTAATGTATGCTCAATGGCTTCCAATCCCCACATAATATCTCTAGATAAAATATCCCTTGAATCCGTGACATACACTTTCCTCCAAATCAATTTCATGAACATTTTTGATCGCCATGGGCTGACCATCCTGCGATTACTATGGGATTCTATATCAATTTCTAAATTTCATGAAATTAATGCTACATGATAGTCGATAATCTATGATCATTATTAATCTCCAAAACTCCAAATAATATCCTCCCTCATTTTCCAATACATGAAAATTATCAGTAATAGAACATTCAACACAGGTCCCACATCATTTGTAACTCCATTTGATAACAAATTAAAGTGCCCCATTCCTAGTCGTGAACAAAATTCACATATGGATAAACTGTAAAATTACATCTTTCGTAATTATTCCTATCATTATAGGATACATAGTGACACCTGAGCCTCATATTTTTGGGTCTATACAAGAAACACAAATATCCCATTATTTCCCACGAAAGGGATAGACTTGTGTATAGAGCCTACTCACAACTGTATTGGAAGCATTTCTTTACCTTTTCCTAGTAGACATTATCTTGAAAATCCTCCTACACGTATTCAATAATCACTTTTCACACACTATACACTATTTCTAGAAAGTTTTGAATCCTGATAACCATCCATGTACATCATAAATTGATGGCTAGTTTCCTTCGGATAATATTGTTTGATTATGAACCCAATAACCTAGTGTCTCTTTATATGTTTCCCAGAAAATGGATTCTTAAACAAATGTGAATTAGTCCTTGATAGAGGAATTTACTATCGTCGCATGCCCCTATGAAAATTACATCTTTTATCATTCCTTGGTTTCATGAATCCAACATATTACATTTTAAATCCTCTATCACCTATTATGCCTGAAAGTGATAGAACATTTTTTTGTCTAACCACCATGATAACGGTTGATCGTTTATTCAATTGTTAGATTAAAATAAATTCAAATTATAATTCTTCGATGTCTGGTTTCTAATACATTAAACTGCATCCTACTACATCCCTCCTTTAAACATGTGAAATTCATGTTAGAGAAGTTTCTAGATCATATCCAACATAAATTCCCCTATTACATCAATACATGGATCCATTTACGTTAAATCAACCATGTTCGTAAAAAGACCAATAAAATACAAATTAAATGAAATCAACTTGGCTATCAGAAGTGGTAGTTCAGTTTCTTTAGACACCAATGCTTGGCTATGCACACAATGGCCCAACAACTTTGTAAATGTTTCCCATAGAAATAGTATATCACCCAAAGTAAAATTAGTCCTAGGGTGGGTGTTTACATCGCCACAGGCCCCATGTATTCAATAAAGCATTTAATATCCCATATATAGAAACTAGAGTGGTAGGGTCAAGAAAAATCCCACACCCATGTCTGAAAGCAATTGGGACATTCTCAGTTAACATGTCATAAATTTGGGACCTTTCCTTGTGAGTATTGGTCTAAACTATTAATCATAATACATCAGTAATGGTCAAACGCATTCGACCTAAAACATCAGTAATGATTGTCTGGTTTATAATAAATTAAACATCCCACCAAAAGAAAATGATTGTTATGATGCAAACTAAAAATGGGAATCTAATAAAAAAAGTCATGTACTCGCTCGCCAAATCTACCCACTATAATGTTTATGGAGCATATTGAGAAAAAAATAAAAAAATTATGAGGCATAAAAATTTTTAGTAAAAAAACCCTCAAAGGTAGGCCTAAGGAAAATTCTTGTTATATCCTCTAGGTCCAGACCATATCAGGATTAGAAAAAAATTAGGGTTATACCAAAAAAGATGCAATGAATATAGGGTTTTCCATATAACCATATAAATTGTAAAAATTACCTCACTAAACCCACATCTCACTCAAACATTTGATAATTATCTTGTAGAGACTTGGTTTTTTGGCCCTGTCAGACTTTGGAATTTTTCTACGAATAATTCCAGCGCTAGGCGCGAAGACGGCGTGCAATTCCGAGGCCCGGTGTGCCCGGAATTAATTTTATAAAAATATTAAGTATTTTTATACTATGAACGTGGAGGGGGTGTGATATATCATAAACGGTAGCTCAGAATGGGAATATGAGGGCACGGTTGCGTCTGGAACGTGCCGTTTACCCTAGGCGGGGTGTAAACTTTGCGGGCGCGGGCCTGCGGTGAGAAACGCCACCAGGGGCGTTTCTGTAAATAAGTGGAAAAGTTAGTGTGAGAGCCTCGGCTCGAATAACTCCTGAACGGAGTCTCGGATCGCAAATCTGAGTCCACCGTTACGTTCAGAACGGCGCGTTTACCCTAGGGGTGACCTTATCCTGGTTTGCATCTGGTGCGCGGTCGGGGGCGTGTCGTGCCGGGGAGTTAAGCAGATATTTGTTGGAAACAAATATCTCCCCCCCCCCTTTGTTGGACGTGTGAAGCGCATAGGAGTTCCTCCTCCTTCTCCTCCCCTTCCGACGGCGAATTGGTGGCCGAATCACGCGATCAAGGTGCTGTCGAGCTCGGATTTCGACAGCAGGCATTCCAGGATCGTGCAACGGAAGCTTTGGAGTGCAGATCGTCGGCGTTTCGCCCGCGAGGTAGGTGTTTTAAGTTTTGAAAATCCCGGATCCCATTTTTGTGTTGTTTTTCTTCAAATTTTTGTAAGGGTTGTGTAGTTCGGGTCCCGAGGTTTCTGAAACATTTTTCGGATTTGAATTTGGAGCACCGGGGTGCTTCCGGTGGCTCTATGATGTTTTCCGGTGAAAACCCGATTTTCCGACGACGAGGGGCGGCGGCCAGGGCAGAATCCGGCGACGTTGCGGCGGCGGCGCGGCGGAATCCAGCAGCGGCGGCGGCGGCACGACGGATTCCGGCAGTGGCGCGGAGGTTTCCGGCGAGGCTGGTGGTGGTCCGGCCAGGTTGTTCCGGGGGTTCATTAAACCGATGTAACTCGCAAACCGTAACTCTGATTTGCGAGCCGTTTGTGGTGACGTGCTCCTTACGCCGAGACGGACCTTTTGAACTAACTTTGAAAATTTTATGGTTTGGGATCGGGGCCCGGGAGTTAGAAACGTCGTATAAAATAATAATATTCTATTATTTTACGACTTCGGGCCGTTGCAACTTCTACCTGGAGCATCCGAATGATGTGTCATCAGTGGCGTTGAGACCCTGATGGTATGACGGACTTTTTGAGTTGGTTTCCGGGTGTTGGGACTAAGAACGGGGTGCGGGCCCCACGAGGCCGTGTTTTGTCGTGTGCGGAGAAACACAACTTTTACACTAGGAGTTCAATTTTGGCGGATGAATAGTCGATCCTGTGTATTTTTCTGAGAGGATCACAATGATGCGATCCGTTCGATGAGTTTCGGAATCCAGGCGTGGGCCCCACCCGAGCTGGCCTTCGGTGAATAGTACCTTTTTCACCGGGTGTCCGTTTTGGACGAGCGAGTAGTCGATTCCGCTTGTTTTTCCAAGGGGATCGTCGTGGTGTGATCTGCTCGATGGGTTTCGGGATCGTTGTGTGGGCCCCGCACGAGCTAGCTACGGTGAATAGTGCCTTTTTCACCGGTGCTCCGTTTCGGGCGAGTAAACAGCCTATCCTGTGTGTTTTTCCGCGTGGAACGCGATGGTGGCCTCGGTTTTGGCCTAGGAGGTGCACAGTGTGGCGTTGTGGTGGGTCGCTCGGGTTAGCGGCGTTTGGACCAACAGTGGTTGAGGGTTCTCCCTTGGTTCGTTCCTATGAGGGTTCGTGTGGTATCACAACCTTCGTATGGGTTTGTGATCCTCTCGATGGGATGTTTAAACTGTTAGAGTTGTGGTATCCCTCCGGTGGGCCCGGAGTGGATCCTCTAGCATCTTTACCCTATATCGGGTTCTTGGTATCGCTGTGACCGCTTATTTACGGGCGTCGATCCCCTATCTAGCAGGTTAACCCCGTAGGGTTTGTGGCATCATTCGAAATATGATCCCCTACGCGGTGGGCCGTGCTCAGTAGGGTTGTGGCATCGTCGGGTATACGATCCCCTACTCTGCATGTGGTTTATAGTAGGGTTACGGTATCATTGGTAATGTGATCCCCTACTCAGCGCGTGGTTTTGGTAGGGTTGCGGCATCATCGGTTCGATCCCCTACATCGTGAGTTATACCAGATAGGGTTCTTGTATCGTCGTGACCATCTTTATATGGACGATGATCCTCTATCTGAGTGTGGAGTTCTGTCGAGCACCAGATCGGGTTGTGGTATCCCCCAACGGATCTTGGGTGTGATCCCCTATCTGTGAGAACTACGTATGCCAGATCGGGTCGTGGTATCCCCCAGCGGACCCTGGGAGTGATCCCCTATCTATGAGATACGTATACCGGAATGGGTCTTGGTATCCCCTAGCAGACCCTAGCGGCGATCCCCTATCTGAGGAGTTTGGTAGTTATGTTGGTTCAACGAGGTTTCCTCAGTGATGTTATCCGACGAGCGTGGTCTCTCGGGTGAGCGTCTGAGATGTTTGTTTGGGACCCGATGGAGTGTATCTCTCATATGAGTGTCATCTGGTATGAAAATGTTTGTGGTGTACTCTACTGGTTGTGGACAGTTGCTGGTGGTGAGGTCGTTACCTCTTGTGGCTTTGTGGCGTGAGCTGAGTATATCTGGATCGTTCAAGGTGTATGTATGGGCATACACCTGAGCTGAGCTGAGCTGTCTAGTTGTGTTTAGCCGGGGATGGTCACGAGATGGAGTTTCTCTCTCGTTTGGGTTCCCTCTGGCTGGGTTGAGCGGACTGTTGCCTTTCAGTTGCTCCCTTGGGTTTTGGGTTTTTGGGGTGCCTACTGAGTATGTTTATACTCACCCCTGCACGGGCTTTGCCCGCACATGTTTGTGTCTTGTGCATACCACAGGCCTTTCGACGGAGTTCCAGGTGGACCCGGAGCAGGTGGAGCTTAGTGTGCGTGTTGATCGGGGTGATTACCGGAGCTATGCTGAGAGAGCTTTCCGGCGGGTGTTGGTGGTAGCGTTCCCCTTCTTCAGAGCAGGGTTGGACGCACTTTGTAGTTTTCCTTTGGTGGGCCCTGTTTTTCCCCTTTGTACTTTTTCTATTGCCCTCTAGTTGTTTGATAGTGTATGCATGCATTTACTTTCCAGTTTATATATCTCTGCACTGTTGTATGTAGGTGTTTGTGGGTGCGTGTGTACAGGTACCTTAGGCTAATGCCTCCCATGTGTGTGATAGCCTACTCGGTGCTGGTCGCCAGCCCCTGGCCTATTGGAGGCGGGCTTGGGGAGTCGCGGATTGAGCCCCGTTGGGTCGGTTCGTGATAGAGTGGTATCAGACGAGGTTACACCTTTGGGATCTCAGAGCGTAGCTGGTCTAGCTGTGAGCTTGGTTTGGGTTGCATAGCGGTAGTGTTAGGATGTTTCGAGTTCGGCTTTCAGGCCAGGGACTCTAGTGTTGGTGCGGTGGCCGACGTATCCATACACCAGGACTCTGATAACCTGCCTTTCGACTCGGGACATTCGTACACTGGTCGCGGGGACAAAATGGTACATGCATCATATAGGACTGGGTTTTTGGTTTTTCCTTGTCCTTCTTGAGTCAGCTCTCCAGATATACGCTTGACTGTGGTGCGTCTTGAATGTATTTCAGGATGCCTCCACGACGACAACCAGAAAGGGTTCCACAATAGGATTGTGCTGATGACCCGCCCCGTGTAGTGGCTGTGGAGCAGGGCGCAGATTCTGAGGTTGCACCTCCAGGTGGTCTGCTAGTTGAGCCACCACCTGTCGAGCAGCTAGTTGTGCCGGTGGTGCAGGACGAGGTTGCACGCAGGCTGAGTGCGCTGCACGAGTTCCAGAGGCAGCGACCTCTGAGGTTCTGCGATGATCAAGACCCTCAGGCAGCTGATGACTGGCTTGAGGCAGTCACCCGAGTTTTCCGCCTGGTGAGGACACCTCCAGATCAGATGGTGGTCCTAGCGGCGAGCCTTCTGCATGTTTCTGCCGGGTGATGGTATAGTTTCGTGACGTAGTCCCATGACGAGGAGACGCTCACGTGGGCAGAGTTTGAGCGACTCTTCAGGGAGGAGTTCTATCCGGTGACACTGAGGTCAGTGCGGATCCAGGAGCTTCTGCAGCTTCGACAGGAGAGCCTGACTGTGTCGGAGTACTCAGCGAGGTTTACAGAGCTGTCGCGCTACTCCCTGGATATGGTTCGAGACCCGTTCTTTAGGGCTCAGACCTTCGAGCAGGGCATACGCAGGTACATCCCAGCAGGTGTGGTTTCCTTGTGCCTGCCCACCTATGCTGGAGTGCTGGAGCGAGCGCTGGTGGTGGAGAGCTTTCTGGCCGAGCAAATCTCGCCTGTTAGTGTTGGGCACTCGAGAGCTGAGACTTCATCGGTCGGATCGGCATCTGGTAGCCGACGTCAGACTCAGGGGTCTGGACGTGGCCGACGATACAGGAGGCGACCCCAGGATGGAGGATCTAAGTCTCAGGGCTCACAGGGCATGCAGGCCAGTTTTGGTCAGCCGCAGGAGAGGCGGTGTTACGCTTATGATGGTCGGGGACATCTTGCTAGAGATTTTCCAACCCGACGTGCTGCTGAGAGGGAGCCAGTCGATGGACCTCCATGGCAGAGGCAGCGTCTCGAGCAAGGAGGTCCGTAGGGCATCAGACGTGGCGTCGGAGTTAGTGCAGCGGGAGGCAGTGGTAGACAGTACCAGTTGCCACCACCCCCACCCCCAGGTGGTCCACGCCAAGCTTAAGGAGCTGGTGGTCGAGGGCGAGGACAGCTGCATGCCCTGGAGGCTGTTGACCCAGAGGCACCGCGGATGGATAGAGGTACGCCTTGTGTCTTTCTACTTACTACAGTAGTTTGTCAGACACTATTTAGCGGTACTCTTTCCTTTTGTTGCTTGCTCGAGTTTTGTTCAGGACGTTGGTAAGACCCTGAGTGGTTGTTTTTTGGTGAGCTCGCTGGTGTGTGAGACCCAGTTGAGAGTCCAGTCACTTTCCTTGTGCTTAGGGCTTTTCGGGGACGAAAAGTTCTAAGGGGGGGAGGATGTAGCGACTCGGGTTTTTGGCCCTGTCAGACTTTGCAATTTTTCTATGAATAATTCCAGCGCTAGGCGCGAAGATGGCGTGCGATTCCGAGGCCCGATGTGCCGAGACTTAATTTTATAAAAATATTAATTATTTTTATACAATGCACGTGGTGGGGGTGTGATATCTCCTAAACGGTAGCTCATAACGGGAATCTGAGGGCATGGCTGCGTCCGGAACGTGCCGTTTACCCTAGGCGGAGTGTAAACTTTGCGGGCGCGGGCCTGCGGTGAGAAACGCCACCAGGGGAGTTTCCGTTAATAAGTGTCAAAGTTAGTGTGTGAGCCTCAGCTTGAATAACTACTGAACGGAGTCTCGGATCGCAAATCTGAGTCCACCGTTGTGTTCAGAACGGCGCGTTTACCCTAGGGGTGACCTTATCCTGGTTCGCATCTGGTGCGGGGTCGGGGGCGTGTCGGGCCGGGGAGTTAAGCAGATATTTTTTGGAAACAAATATCTCCCCCCCTTTTTTGGACGTGTGAAGCGCAGAGGATTTCCTCCTCCTTCTCCTCCCCTTCCGACGGCGAATCGGCGGCCGAATCGCGCGATCATGCTGCCGTCGAGCTCGGATGTCGACGGCAGGCATTCCAGGATCGTGCAACGGAAGGTTTGGAGTGCGGATCGTCGGCGTTTCGCCCGCGAGGTAGGCGTTTTAAGTTTTGAAAATCCTGGATCCCGTTTTTGTGTTGTTTTTCTTCAAATTTTTGTAAGGGTTGTGTAGTTCGGGTCCGGAGGTTTCTGAAACATTTTTCGGATCTGAATTTGGAGCACCGGGGTGCTTCCGGTGGCTCCCGGAAGTTTTCCGGCGAAAACCCGATTTTCCGTCGATGAGGGGCGGCGGCCAGGGCGGAATCCGGCGACGTTGCGGCGGCGGCGCGGCGGAATCCGGCAGCGGCGGCGGCGGCGCGGCGGATTCCGGCGGCGGCGCGGAGGTTTCCGGAGAGGCTGGCGGTGGTCCGGCCAGGTTGTTCCGGGGGTTCTTTAAACCCCTGGAACTCGCAAACCGTAACTCTGATTTGCGAGCCGTTTGCGGTGACGTGCTCCTTACGCTGAGCGGACCTTTTGAACTAAGTTTGAGAATTTTATGGTTCGGGATCGTGGCCCGGGAGTTAAAAAAGTCGTATAAAATAATAATATTCTATTATTTTACGACTTCGGGTCGTTGTAACTTCTACCCGGAGCGTCCGAATGATGTGTCATCAGTGGCGTTGAGACCCTAATGGTATGACGGAATTTTTGAATTGGTTTCCGGATGTTGGGACTGAGAACGGGGTGCGGGCCCCACGAGGCCGTGTTTTGGCGTTTGCGGAGAAACACAACTTTTACACCAGGAGTTCAATTTTGGCGGATGAATAGTCGATCCTGTGTATTTTTTCGAGAGGATCACAATGATACAATCCGTTCGATGAGTTTCGGAATCCAGGCGTGGGCCCCACCCGAGCTGGCCTTCGGTGAATAGTACCTTCTTCACCGGGTGTCCATTTTGGACGAGCGAGTAGTCGATTCCGCTTGTTTTTCTGAGGGGATCGTCGTGGTGTGATCTGCTCAATGGGTTTCGGGATCGTTGTGTGGGCCCCGCATGAGCTAGCTACGGTGAATAGTGCCTTTTTTACCGGTGCTCCGTTTCGGGCAAGTAAACAGCCTATCCTGTGTGTATTTCCGCGTGGAACGTGATGGTGGCCTCAATTTTGGCCTAGGAGGTGCGTAGTGTGGCGTTGTGGCGGGTCGCTCGGGTTAGCGACGTTTGGACCAACAATGGTTGAGGGTTCTCCCTTGGTTCGTTCCTACGAGGGTTCGTGTAGTATCACAACCATCATATGGGTCTGTGATCCTCTCGATGGGATGTTTAAACTGTTAGAGTTGTGGTATCCCTCCGGTGGGCCCAGAGTGGATCCTCTAGCATCTTTACCCTAGATCGGGTTCTTGGTATCGCTGTGACCGCTTATTTACGGGCGTCGATCCCCTATCTAGCAGGTTAACCCCGTAGGGTTTGTGGTGCCATCAGAAATATGATCACCTACGCGGTGGGCCATGCTCAGTAGGGTTGTGGCATCGTCGGGTATACGATCCCCTACTCAGCATGTGGTTTATAGTAGGGTTACGGTATCTTTGGTAATGTGATCCCCTACTTAGCGCGTGGTTTTGGTAGGGTTGCGGCATCATCGGTTCGATCCCCTACACCGTGAGTTATACAAGATAGGGTTCTGGTATCGTCGTGACCATATTTATATGGACGATGATCCTCTATCTGAGTGTGGAGTTCTGTCGAGCACCATATCGGGTTGTGGTATCCCCCAACGGATCTTCGGTGTGATCCCCTATCTATGAGAACTACGTATGCCAGATCGGGTCGTGGTATCCCCCAGCGGACCCTGGGAGTGATCCCCTATCTGTGAGCTACGTATACCGGAATGGGTCTTGGTATCCCCTAGCAGACCCTAGTGGTGATCCCCTATCTGAGGAGTTTGGTAGTTATGTTGGTTCAACGAGGTTTCCTCAGTGATGTTATCCGACGAGTGTGGTCTCTCGGGTGAGCATCTGAGATGTTTTGTTTGGGACCCGATGGAGTGTATCTCTCAGATGAGTGTCATCTGGTATGAAAATGTTCGTGGTGTACTCTCCTGGTTGTGGAAAGTTGCTGGTGGTGAGGTCATTACCTCTTGTGGCTTTGTGGCGTGAGCTGAGTATATATGGATCGTTCAAGGTGTATGTATGGGAATACACCTGAGCTGAGCTGAGCTGTCTAGTTGTGTTTTGCCGAGGATGGTCACGAGATGGAGTTTCTCTCTCGTTTGGGTTCCCTCTGGCTGGGTTGAGCGGAATTTTTCCTTTCAGTTGCTCCCTTGGGTTTTGGGTTATTGGGGTGCCTACTGAGTATGTTTATACTCACCCCTGCACGGGCTTTGCCCGCACATTTTTGTGTCTTGTGCATACCACAGGCCTTTCGACGGAGTTCCAGGTGGACCCGGAGCAGTTGGAGCTTAGTGGGCGTGTTGACCGAGGTGTTTACCGGAGCTGTGCCGAGGGAGCTTTCCGGCGGGTGTTGGTGGTAGTGTTCCCTTTCTTCAGAGCAGGTTGGACGCGCTTTGTAGTTTTCCTTTGGTGGGCCCTGTTTTTCCCCTTTGTACTTTTGCTGTTGCTCTCTAGTTCTGGGATAGTGTATGCATGCATTTACTTTCCAGTTTATATATCTCTGCACTATTGTATGGTGGTGTTTGTGGGTGCGTGTGTACAGGTACCTTAGGCTAATGCCTCCCATGTGTGTGATAGCCTACTCGGTGCTGGTCGCCAGCCCCTGGCCTATTGTAGGCGGGCTTGGGGAGTCGCGGCTCGAGCCCCGTTGGGTCGGGTCGTGACATATCTAATCATTCATTCAAACTATAATTGCTAATACATTGGAATGGCCTCCTTTCCATCCTGATTAGTGCCCATTATGATGGGGGAAATTTTTTGGTTTACCAATTATTCTACATTCACGATGAATAAAATTCAATCGATCTCAAAAAAGGGTAGAAATAAAATTCTGATGAAGATTGAAGAAAAATGATCTAATGAAGGGTGACTGCACAATGATAATTTATTCATGGACCGTTTCTCCACAAGGATTTTCACTGCTTCACAATGCCATCTGTGAAACAAATGGTTCATTAAAAAAAGATGAAGACACCGACTCCCATGAACTGTGTCATTGGTGGAATATAGGTGGATAAATTATATATCTTGTATAATCCCCCCTCATCAATATTGTTGTTGTAAAAATGGAGGCGTAGAATTCTTAATCCTCATACAATTCCCCCTGAGAACCATGTTTTCTGTAAAATTAGGGCACAAAATTATACCACTATATACAATATCTCCTGAGAACTAAGTGGATCGATGTTGATTCGCTAGCCCCACAAATGAGTCACCTAATTACTCTATCCACCATGGACTTTGGAAAAAGGTGTTATGTGGTCCATCGACCCAATTCCACTTCAATTTTATAAAATAACCATAAGTGGCATTAAAAAATTCATGGATAAAGAGATTACCATGTGGGAGAAAATAGGATGAACCACTAATAAAAACCTAAAGGGTGTAAGAGAAATACCTACTACACCCAAATTAGTTCATGGAAGCCAGCATGTGAACCATATTATGGTTTCCCTTCATGGAATCCATTCTAGTAATGGTATTTAGAATACCCTCCCCAGAAGATAACACGTAGTTGCAGTGTCATTCATGGATGCAAGATGTCATTTTCTGACCCCACGAATGAATAATAAATGCTTTACGGATGCCCTTATGAATGAAAAACATTTGAGGATGAATGTATATGTAAAACGGTATGCAAACACTTCTATTTGGATGGAACCAGTTCACAGACAAACCTCTATAGAAATAAGTTCATGTCCTGCTCCTTCATGGACAATGATTCGTGGTTTACCCTTTATAGGATGTAATTAATGAGGAATTCATATGCAGCTGACAGTACGTAGATGCTCTTATACATCTAACTTCTATATTGCAGGCTCCTTTTCAAAAACAATGATCATACCCACTGGTCCATACTGTGGGGCATATTCTTCTAAAACCATGATATGGATCCATGTCGTTATACAACCCATCCCTCTGGGTCAGTCCATTGTCTAACATCATTGACCCCAAATAAAAATGGAGATTCACATCGTGTTGGTTTTGGGTCAGGTCAATTACACATTCTAATGTTCCCTTGTTCCACCCTAACACCCATCTATTCAATACCATAAGTCAACATATTCCTCATGAGACTCCTAGAATCCCATCACCTTCTTAATATAAACATTTGATACATAACATCCTAGAAAATCACAGTCTTAATGTTTCATGAATTATTGTAAATAAAATTCTCCATCCATCTGTCTCTATGTCTTGGGTGTTCTCAAATATTCAATAACATCCCAGTTAATTTGAAATGGATGGTCAGTGTCTCATGGACACCATATCTTGACTATGTGCACAATTCCCCAATGGATCTTCATTTTTTTTTTCACAAAAAAAATATTTTCAACGAGAGAGAAATTCAGAATTTTTAAAAGTATTATCATTATTCTATATACCAATCAACTTATATGACCCATATCATTTCTCCGAATCTGACAACCTTTGGAATCATGTTTTACATATTACTCCCCTCTCATATTCATGACATGTATGAACATCCTGATGTGATTATCTTACAGTTAATCTATGTTTCTATAATTAGTGGTCCTCATTGTATGTACATAAACTGCAAGACCCCATATTTTCATCACCATATTAAATAAAAATATATGTTATTAGTCCACACAGCACTAATTTAAATTTTTATTCTCTATTCCATGAAATATCACTTTCAAATATTGTATTTTGGGTGATATAAGATCTTTATAATCATCCCTAGTCATCCAAAATAGATGGTTAGTGTATTGAGGACACTTTTATTTACTATTAACCCAATTACCTAGAAGATATGCACATATTTCTCACACAAATGGCATTTCAACCATATAAAAATTCATTTTTGGGAGAGTATTTTCCTGACTCCATATTCCATAACAGCTTCTATGAATTGTATAATTTCTCTTGATCTAAGATCCTCTAAAATCATGGTCTATGCATTGATTCCATCTAATTATTGAGGCATTTTAGAACACCCCTACATGATTATCCTATAGTTAATCAATATCCATTCTATATTAATTTAAACTTTCATATACCCTAGAACATGTTTCATGAAATCCCTCTTGAGTAAAGCTCGTTTGATCATTAGAGGTCTTTCTCTTTCCATGGCATGTTCCACTGTCATCAACCTCCTTTTCTATCCACTGAGAAATGATTTTGTGTGGATTATTGAGTATTTCACATCATATTGATTCCCACACCAAACATTAATAACATTGGATTTGTGATTTTTTATGATAAAACGTCCACAAAATAAAAACAAATTAATTTTGATAACTATAATTCCTTCTCTAAACATGATATGTCGGATGCCTATCTAAAAGACCGATCTCGGTGGAAATCCTCCATGTGAGTAACCCCCATACATAAAAACCCAATCCACATCAGGCAGCCTTAATGAATATGACCTCAGGATGAAATATAAGAACATTTAGTCATGCTTTGATCAGGATAAATATGATTTCTACCTAAGTACCAAACACAAGGGAAATTCTCCTTATATGTCAATCCAAATAAATGTCCACCAATCTCTCTAGGGAATCCCCTTCAAGAGTAAGCCATAAATTGATTCACTCAAATGGGAATCTCCCTTGTGTAAGAACAATCATTATCCTACAAATTTATCTCCTTGAGGGTGTAAGTTCCATCTAAAACAAAACTATGATGGCTTTGATTCCTAACCAATAGGGATACATAAGAAAACTTTGTACGGTCCAGAAATGATACCCCAAATTAACCCATTATTCTATAGGGCATATTCTTGGTAGGTTCATATCTCCCTAGGAGACCATACCTCCCATATTCATCTTTGGATACTTTGAAATAAGTCCCACACTTAGTCCTAACTATAAATGTTTCACATAGACTTCCTTAATGCATGGAATTAAACTGCATTAACGTGTCATCGGGGCACATCCTTTAATGGTTATGTGTCCGGTAAAATTCCACCGAACAATATGGGTATTGATTCCTCCCATTATGATATATATAAATCTCTTATTATAGGTTCTATATTGAAATTTAAAAATCCTTTTCCCCATTGGATGATAATAAAATCAAAATCACCTCATAGCATGGCTTAAAACTATGATGTCTTAGAAAATGATAATGGAATTCCTGATCAATCCAGAAAAGGATAACGTTGATGATGAAACTGAAATACATACAAGTATCATTATCAATGTAGAACCTCAAATACATTTAGATGGTTCTTGATTTATGTGTATTTAAGATCGATCATGCAATATAGGTGCAATCCATGGACACATTCTTTGGAATGAACCATGGATTCATGAACATGGGAACACTGATTAAATCAATAATAGAGTATTGAAACATGAAATAATTCCCTCTAAATGTTTGTGATGATCCTAACACCCCATCCTCTCGACCAAAGGAGTCCTTAAGACTCATTGGAAAAATAATCATCCAACGAGAACATGCCTTTGCGAAGAAGGTTCATGAATCATGGATTAATGTGTTATTTTTTGTTTCTAGATCCATGAATATACTCATTGGTTACCATCCAAGGACATCATACCCGATGTTGGTTGATTTCAAAAAATAAGTAAACCCTACAATAACCTATAATGACCATTCATCTATGGAACATCCATTTAAACATTATAAAAGACACATTACCCAGTCCCGGTTCGACCATATTTCACACCAAAAGGGTTCACGATGGGAATAGGGTAAAAAAAGTTGTCAAAACAATATGATACTCTCTATATCAGTAACCAATTAGTTGTTATTTGTCAAACCATTTCGTTCTCCCACACACACTCACCTCAGGTAGAAACCTAATTTATTGATATTAAAAGTTATTTTAAATCATTATAATTATTTCATTATTATAATTTTTGCTATTTTGAAACTATTTAATATTTGTAATAACATGATCTTTAACGAGTTACATACATAATTAAACATGGAAATTATGTACTAAAATACTAAAAATACAGAATGATTTTTAATGAATGGGAGACAAGTATATGTAAAATGATCACATATATTTTTGTGAGTACTAATATGTTTATTTTGTAAGATAATAAAATGTTCAAAACCTATATACATGAGGTTAAATAAATTTCAATCAAAAGGAATCGTGAGTTATTGTATTCAATCACAATTTCACTTCATTGAGAAAAATTGGCATGTTATGCATGGAATTTAATTTAAAACCAGAGTATATTTTTATATAAAATGAAATATAATTATTCATTATTATTTAATTGTATTTTAACATTAAAATTGTTTAATTTCATCTAAGGGTATTAAAATTAAATTATACCAAGCGGTAAAAAATTTCATAACTCAATTTATTTTCATTAGGTTATATCACTACATCACTGTATTTGATATTATATAAAGATGTATATAATGATTTATTAAAATAATTTGTTGTAGTTATATTTCTTAAATGTATTTACAATTTGTACACATAATATAATCACTTATTAATTTTCAAATCTATGTTATGATCATTGTACGAGTTTATTTTACAATTTCATTCTAAACAGTATTTTTTATTCATGAATTTCAGTTATTGGAAATTATTTGATAGTTTCCTAATAAATGAATTTAATTATATTTTAATATTTTTAACCTTTATTTTTTGATATAATATTACCATTCTCCAAAAAAAATTATTTCAAAAAATTTATGAATTGTTTTGAGGAAAATCATTCATCATTTCCCGCTTCGTTCGAAAATTCCTCTTTCTTCTAAAACCTTGTTTTCCTAAAATGTACAAAAAAAATGATTTTATCCATTCCAAAATTATTTATTAAAGAAATTTTATCCCAATTAAATTATTTATAAATAAAATAAATGGAATCAAAAGTAATTTTAAAAATAATTTATGTATGGATTTTAATAAGATGGAGAGGGGAATCATCTTGTCATTTTCTAGACAAGGAACTTTTCTAACCATTTTATAGTAAAGAAGTTATGTTATTAATATATTATAATGTATATAAAAAATGCACCATCATTGAAATTATTTCATTGAATATTCCATTGAATGTTTACAATGATATTTTTTATTATAATTATTTACAAAATATTCTCAAAATTCAAAGTTATTGAAATTATTTTTCAATTAAATGAATTTTCATAATGTTTTATTATTAAAAACGATATTTTTAAAATAAAATGAAAATTTTCCTTAAGAAATATTTTAAATATATAATTATGTTATTTCAAATCATTAATGTAAACAACCCTTTATTATTAATTTAATGGGTTATATTGTAATGATATCATCCTTATTCTTTATCTGTATAGTTTATGGTCATTTTGGCCATGAAAATTATTGGCATTCACTTCCATTATTTATTTTTATTTTAATTAATGTTCACATGAATCTTTCACTTTCCTCTGGATATTAAGCTTTTTGTAAATATTAAAAATATTTAACATATATATTATTATTTGTTAAATAATATATCATTTCTATATATAGTGATTTAATATGCTTATTATTTATTTAATGGTAGAAATATTGAAAATTATATATCATTTACGCAAAATATATATTTTTGTATATGTGAGAAGGTTAATGTGTTAAATTGATTATTCAATATATCATGAATTATTTGTGGATGAAGTTATATGTGAAGACATTTTGTAGAAATCCACCTGATTCATTTATAGGTATCATTGGAAAAATATGTTTTCCCCAACCTATGAGTTTTTATCCAGTAGTATTAATATATCTGGTTAAAGGTCTTTACAGCATGAGAGTAGTTTTCCCAGCATTGTCGGTTTTTAACTAGTAGTTTTAAACCTTCCTGTGAATGGTCTTGAAAGTGTATGTACCATGTCCATAGGAGATGACATCCCAAAATTCACTACTTCTATCATTAAGAATATAGTTCGTATTGCACATGACATATTGACAATGATATTCTCTTTGGAATCATTTTATTTTAAATTTTACGATTAAATGGTTTGTGTTTTAAGTAATTTATCATTACATATTTATTATACCTTATTAGGTTTTAATAGTACTTATATTTAATAAATGTCAGGGATGACTAGTTATTTAGCTTTCAATATTTATTATTATTGTTTATTCTTGATAATTTCAACTGTACATAACCCTTACAAACCATTTGAGCTCATAAGAATTTTTTATTCTTACCCCATTATTACATGATGTTTAAAATGAATGATATCAGAGTATATTATATATTTAATAATGATATTCTTGAAATGAAATTGATATTTTTTTATTCAAATGTAATATGGTAATCATTTGTACATCTATTTTATTAAGATTTCTAAACAATTTGGTCATTTGTGATGTGAATCACTATATCTTCAAAAAAGATAATAAATCATCCATAAGCATTGCGCATTAAGGACTTTGGTAAATAAAATTATTATTAGATGATTTCATGAATAATCCTTCAAAACTAGATTAATTAAAACAATGATAAGGTGTAATAACCCTTTGATATACTTTGAGGAAATGTATAAAATAAAATCCTAATGCTTTTATAATGTATAGATTATGTGTTGTATCCTATCAATACACTCCTATATTTATACTAAATGTGGTTCAAGTTCTTGAATTAATGTACATAGGAACAATAACTATAAAAATGATACACAGGGCTTGACCAGATCATCACATGTAGCATGCCAATTGGCCATACTACGTACCCGATTTGACACTTCTGGAGTATATGTTTATGATAGTTCACATTTTTCATAAAAATGATTATGAAGGACATCAATTGATATTAAAAAAGATTTAATAGGTTAATAAAGGTTTAATAATTCAACAATATGTTGTATCAAAGTAAATGGTAAATTCATTATGTGTGGAGAGGAAGTGAATAATGATAATCATTGTCAATGAAAATGAATAGTGTGATGAGAATAAATAAATCACATCATTGGGATCCATTTGTAGATTTTTTTCTGAAATGTCAATAATATAGGAATTATATAATACAATTTCCTATTATAAAGGATAATCCCTAAACATATGAATTTCATATGTTTTAAAAATATGGTTGAGGTATTTGTATGGATTCCATAAATATATGTTTGAATAATTTTAGCAATGGTATTTTTTTTATTAATCATGAAACATACGAATATTTTGTTAAACATTATAATATTATATATTCAATAACCTAATAGTTATGGAAAACAACACGGTTTAATGTGTTTAATATTAATCATGATTTGAATTTCGTAAACACCTCATAGGTGCTTTTGTTATATGAGTGTAGCAATATTAAAGATATTTTAGGAGAAATGTTTTTTATGCATATATTTTAATGGAAATATTACTTTAGTAATAATTAATTTATGTTTCATTATCATATGTTTTAAGGTAATTATATCATTTGAGATTAATATTTTCATTAAAAAAATTTAATTATTGTCAAAAAAGATTAATAGACTTTTAAAGACAATGTTGTATTGAAATCAATGGTAAAATGGTTATTAAATAAAAAATTTTATTTCAAGGATGTCCTTAAAAATATTATTGGATACATTATATGAATTACTTTAATATATTTTATAAAAATGAAAATTCATATTATGGGTGAAAATACTATTGCATCTGGCAAGGTTGTGGGGCTTGAACCCATGACAAAAGTACGATAATGGTATAGAACCTACCACTAAAAAATGCGATTTTCTTTTTAATATATAAATTTTTGTAGTTATACATTTTGTAAACATAAAATATTATTGGTAAATTAGTCGTACTACTTTTGATTATATAAGATTAATTTATTATAATACAAAAATGTGTTAACCAATAAAAAATATTTAGAGGAAAATGGAATGACATGTCACACTTTTATTTATCATATGATCTATTAAAAGTGATTTATTTATCATAAATCATAAAAAAATAAGTTTTGGATTTTCATTTATATGGTTAAGTGATGAATTGGAATTTGATAAAGTGAAAACTAAAGGAATATATTGTTCTTTTGAAATATAATCATATCATGTAAGTATGTTTCCTTAAATTCATTGATTGTCAATAATTTAAAAAATATTATAAAAGGTATATTAAACAAATATTATCCAATTAAATTCATATCAGATGACTTATACTGTAATTTTTAAACCTAAAAAATTATGTTTTGAGGATCTTAAGGTTCTATTGATCATTATCTTTCGGGTAATAATGACCTCAATCACGCTCTATAATTATTTACACCTACCTTCCATGTCAAAATATTCAAATTCCACCAATGTTCTCCTACATAGAGTTCTTGATATATATCATTTCATTCTTATATTGTAATTTCCTCTATCTCTTTTTAAGAAAATGATTTGTTAACCCATTTTTTATTTTTGTTTCTTCAACAGTATTTCCAATTTCCAAACCCTTGAATATAGGGATCAACTTTAAATTCTGGGAATCCAATTAATTTTAGGTGGGGAGAATTTAAAATAAAAAAATTTAAAAATAATAACATTAAAAAAATTTCATTAAAAAATACACAGTTTATTTTTTCATGACACACAACACTATATTTTTCTTATGTTTCATGAAACTCATTGTTTTTCTTGCAATAGAGAAAAAATCCAATTTAAGTAATTTAAAATATTATTGAAATTCTATAATAATTTTATAAATATTTAAAACTAAGAAATTAAATTAGAGGGTATGAATAATACTAAATCAATTACACAAAATATGTTTATCTGTTAGTTAGATGTAAAATAAGAATCATTTAGATGAAAAATAAATGCAATTTGGATAACAATATTTTTCATAAAAATGGTAAATTTAATATTTTGATACAAAATATAAATTATTTTTTACAACGTTAAGAATATTAATTTCATATAATGACCTTATTTTATACAATAACCAAATCAAAATTGTATTAACATTAATATTTCGGATTTTTTTAAATATATCATCTTATTATTTAATATTTAATATAATAAATTTTAATAGAAAATTCTCTTATAATATAAAATTCTTTAAAAATTTAATTTATATTATTAATTGTTTTTAAAGTGTAATTAGATCAATTATATATCAATTAATCCCATATATATTATTGGAAAAAATTTAAAATTAAATTTTTAGACATGAACAATTATTCTTTTGAACATTTTCTCATTATCAACACTATTTATCATTGCGAATGCAAGATTAAGTTTATTTGAAAATTTTATACCTCAATTAATTGAAATTAGGGAAATGTATTATTTATTTAGAGATATAATGATTTATATTTTATTATTTTAAAATAATTATATTAGACTAAATTCAATAGTGAAAACAATAAATATTAATGAAAATATTAATGGTAAAAATGGAATTATGGGGGGTTAAACTATAAAGACAATTTTTATAAATGACTTACTAAATTGTCCAATACTCATTTTATTGTCATATTATGAGTATATATATAATATATTTGGTAATAAAACATTTTAGAGGCTCTTAGAATGATAACAACATTAATATGATTGAATAATTTTAAAAATTACTAGTTTTCCACTTAAATCGCTTATAAGAGGGTACCATATCTCCATTATTCATCACACAAACATTAATCTATTTTTCATCCATAACCGTTGAAAACCATTTGTGGTTAAATTGTTTTTACTATGTTTTTATGTTTTTTGGACAACTATACTTTTTGTATAAGAGTGTTTTTTTATCCTAGATTTAGATTCATCTGCATCATATTAAGATCGTCTGATGCAAAATAATTAGAGGAAGAAATTATTATTTGATGGATTTTTTACTTTTTTAAATAGTGAATGAAATTTTTAATCGTTGAATATGTTTTTTTCATCTGAAGTGATTTTAACGAAATTGTAATGGGAGTAGTTAGAACGTATCTATAATTTCCAAAACAGGTCACATTATTATTTTTGATCATAATGCTATCACCTATCATGAAAACTCTCTTGTTATATTATTTTGAAGAAATGGTAGAGAGTTTTAAAAAAAATTAGAGTCACAATATTGGGATTCCATAATAATGGAATTATATCGTAATGGTAATTACATCATAATGGGAATTTCATCATAGTTGTAATTCCATAATAATGAGGACTCTGTAAGACTGAGTAGAGAAGGAACACGAATTCATAATGCGATGGAGAGGGAAAACAATCATAATGATATGATGTGGAAACAAAAATTATAATAATATGAAGAGGAAATAGAAATATTAATAATATAAGAAGGAATCTGAATCGTGATGCGCTACGAAAGAAATAGAAACCATAGTTACAAAGAATGAAATATAACTACTAAAGACCTGAGAATGAAACAGATTCTTAATGAGTTGGGAAGGAAATATATTTGTAATAATTTGATTACAAAGAATTATCAAAAAGAATATTCTAGAATAATTATAAACCATGGATGATTTAAAACCTAAAATTAAATTTTGGGTAACTCTTACTGAATTTTAAGGGGTATATATGAAATCAAATTAGAAGAATAAATGAAATAGATTTTTGAAGACGTGAAATTTGGGGGAGAAATTTTTCTAGTATCCCACTTTTTTTCTGGTTTACCTATAAATACAATCTCATACAATTCATTCACTATATTTTTTTTAAATAATTGGAAATTGCATAATGATGAATAAATAAACTGAAATACCTTTCTAGCTACAGATATTTTGATGAGGATTAATCATTTGAATATTTATTATTAATTTGATCATTTGATATGAGTTTGAGTTTTGTAGACTAAGAATGGGTTCAACGTATTTAGTCCATCATATTCAAAGAATTTAATCAAGACTAATCATATTTAGAGATTTAGATCCAAACTAATCATATTGATAGAATTAGATACAGACGAATCATATTAATATAATTTTATCAACACTCTTTGAATTGTAAAAATTAGATACAACCAAATCAGACTGAGGGTTCGAACTGAGCAACTATGGGGAATGTTTGACAAAGTAGTTATTAATTTATTTGGAAAAATATTTTTATAATAAATCATTATAAACTTCTAGGAGTTTGTATAATGTTTCATATCAGTTTATAGAATGTGTCTATCGAGATTTGGCACAAGTTTTATTCACTTCTTATAAATAGATAATTTCTCAAGACCCATGGGAGTTGATATAGAAATGATGTATGTTCTCACACAAAGTTTGAATGTTGTAAATAATATGTCTTTTTCTTTTGTGCCTAATTTTTCATAAATGAGTTTTTTGAAAATATAATATGGAAATAAATTACAATAGGTTTTTGGGGTTAATTTTTAAAATATATTGAAACATATATAAAGTAAAACAACTAATGCAACCCCCCCCCCCTTCGTAGTTATTATTAGATCATTTCAAAATCAAATGCTATCAGAATTATGGTTACCTTGTTGAATCCTTATCATAGAAAATGTCAATTCTGTCAATATTATTTTATTTCTTAAATTTGAAGAAATTAATTTTTATGGATTGAAAAAAGATGATTCCTTATATCCTATATCATGGCATATATGTTGTTGATGCTGCTACTATTAGTTTTCCTCATTTTGGGAAGGATTCTTCTATGACATTTTCTAATATGACAATTATAGAAGTTAATGGAAATGAAATAAATTATATTCTCATATACTTATTATATATTGTTTATCTGAATATGATGGGTCTCAAAAAATCAAAAAATATGTTGGACAAGAAGAAATTTTATTTCTATGCGAATCCAAAAGAAAAAAAAAATCATAGCTAAAAATATGGGGTAGTAAGTATGGAGTCATCAGAATGAAATATGAAGAAATAATTGTTGACAAAATTCCCAGAGTAAATAGAATTATTTAAAACATCATATAATTCAGATATATCTTAGACGAATCTACAATTTTTGAGAAATTTAACGAAAAAAATCAGGACCAGTTTGATTTTAAAATTTAATATTTAGAAGATAAGGATAGATTATATATCAGAAAAATGTATGAATTACTTATTTCTTATGAGATAAGTAATTCTATAAGTTTGAAAAATA
Source organism: Viscum album (assembly GCA_963277665.1). NCBI lineage: Eukaryota > Viridiplantae > Streptophyta > Magnoliopsida > Santalales > Viscaceae > Viscum > Viscum album. The sequence goes on along the minus strand of OY728161.1, from coordinate 1,829,911,919 downwards.
TTTTGAAAGATGCAATTCATTTTGACGCTATATGAAAGATGAAAACACAAGATATTTAAGAAGAAGAACCTTGCGAGTCTGAATATAAGTAGGATGATGAATTTAATGATAATATAATTTCTATGATCTCTAAGAACAATCAAACACAAAGAGGAATGTATATAGTTAAACTCTCTCTAATATGTTTTGAGTGAGGGTTAAGAAGAAATTTTTCTATGAATTCCCTCAATATAAAATTAGGAGAATATGGAGAACATTTTAATGAAAAAACCTCGATGGAATAAATGAATCCAAAATTACAAAGAAAGGAATTATTCCAAAAAATACATAAATATTTTTAGTAAAAAAAGTATGATGAGTAAGAACATTGAATCAGAATCAGCTGACAGAAATCATTAAAAATAATAATGTTCTAAAAATTTAATAACATTAATTGAAAATTCCTAGAAAAAAAACATCCTTATATAGTGAAGAAGGTTATGAAGAATCTTATAGATAGTATCAACTAATAACTGAACATGTTGCGTGCCTTGAGAAAAAATAGTCTCTAGATAAAACATTAAATTAATGGTGAAGGATTTTGAATAATTATATATTGTATGAAAATATGTCATCAATCATGAGGAATAATACATCGTGCAGATTATATGTTGCTAACATAGAATTTTTGAACAGGGAAAATTATAATGATTTTATTAAGAGGATGGTATACATGTATGAATAAGGTAATAGGAATCAATAAAATCATCTTGATCCTAAGAGAACCAAGAATAAGATGAATTAAAACATAAAAAATGATTAAAAACTAAAATTTGGTTCTTCTAAAGCTGTTGGGAATTCTAAATACTAGAATCTTGTGAAATCTTCTCTTAAAAAAATAAGTTTTCACCTCATTCTATTAACATTTATGGTTTCTAAAAAAGTATTGGGAAATCATGGGTGGAAATAGGATTTGAGAAACCAATGAAATATTCCTAAGAGGAAAAACAACTCAAAATAAAATATGTTCCACATCATGAGTACGATATAGATTAATTATGTTACCAACATCACTAAGGTGTCAATAGATAAATATCTTTATTTAATAGAAAAAAATATTAGATGGATATTTCTTGTGTTGTAGAATCTATGGGAATATATTTTACAATTTTTATCATAACATATCCTTAATAAGAAAGAAGGTATGAGAAAAGTAGAAGAAATATTCAATTTAGAATGAGTAACATTATTATCTTACATAAAGTTAAAAAGGATAATTCTCAAGATGTTATAAATTTTCCAAAAAAAAATAATTTTTAATACTTGGGAAATGATTGTGGATGATGTGATCCTGATGGCCATAATGTCGAAAGATGTATGTAAATTCTTTTGTAACAAATTCTATATGATATGATAGAAAATGATGTTGAAAGGAAGAAAGTAAAGGAATGCAATTTTTATTGAGATAACTTTCAATAAATGTAAAAGGAATAATCCAGGTATACTTGATAGTGGATGTTCTTCACATGTGACATGTGATATCAAAATCATGAAACATGTTAATAGTCATGATGTAGGAGTAGCTAACATTTTTTAATGATAGTTCCAAAAAAAATATGAGGAATTAGAATGGATAATTTTGTTGATGAAAAGTAGAAATATAAGGATGTTTTATTTGTTAATCGGATAATTGATAACATATATACTGTATGACAACATTGTGATAATGGAAAAGAATATATCATTACAAAATAATTTTGTATCATTAAAATATTGAGATGGATAGGTTATTGAAAAAATGAGAAAGAACAATTGGTAATTTATTGCAAATAGAATAATGCAATAACTCCTGTTCATTTAGTGATAAAGATGAAAAACTATTGTGGCACCTATGTTTCGGGAACATTGAATATAAATGTATGAACAAACATTCTAATGTATGTGTCATTTCAATCTTTATAGAATTGAAAATAATAAAGGAAAATGTTTTTTTAAATTCCTAGAATTGAAGGATGACAAAAAATAGTCATAATCAAATTGAGATTCAATCTACAGATCATATTTAATATATCCATTTAGATTTATGTGGGCCGATGATACATCATTCATCCAAAATAAGATTTATACATTATAATTTTTATTGATGATTTTACCCAGATAACATTTATCATGTATATGAATCATAAGTCAGAGGCTATGGAAATGTTATTGTTTTTAGAAAATATGTTGAGCATTAAATGGCAGCAGATATTAATAAGATAAAAACATATAATGGTTCTGAAATAACAAGCAATTATTTTGAAGGTATCTGAGAAAACATGGTATCAAACATTAGCATAGTTCTCCAAATTCTCCACAACATAATTTAATTGTAGAAACAAAAAATATAGGATCAGTGGAAATGTGAAGAGGTATTTGATCACAATAATAGATTCATATATTTACTAGAAATATGTTTTTAGTACTACAATACATGTTTAGATTAGATGTTTGTTGATATGAAAACTAAAATGAGTCATTATGAAATGTTCTATAACAAAAACCAATCATTTATATACACTATGGATTTTGGATGCCTGTTTTTTTCTCAAATTCACTAATCCGGATTTGGGAAATTTTAATGAAAAATATGAGAAAGGAACTTCCATGGGTTATTCACCAAATGGAATAAGTTAAAAATATTGGAAGAAATGCTTACAAAAATTGGTAAATACCTAGGATTTGAATGTTTTTTAAAAAAAATTCATTACATAAGTTAAAGAAAAATCCAATGAGGATAATTATATAATTCCCTGAATAATATATGTAAATTAAAACATCATTATCATGATTTAAAAGAATTAAGTGATGAGGAAATTTTATTTCGGAATGAAACTTTGAAATTTTATACTATACAAAAACATTTATGAATCAGAAAACATTATTAGGAATTAAAAAGCTCCAGTTTTGACTATAATAATATTGATATTAGAAAATCAAACATAACTTATTGAAAAAGATGAATGAAAATATTTTTCAAAAGCTTTTGAACATAAATAATAGTTGGATTATATGAATGAATAGTTACGTGAAATTGAGAAAAACAAAACATTGTAACTTGTTCCACTACCAATAAATAAAAATGTTATCAGAACTCAGTGGTATTATAGAAAAAAATATATTGAGAATTTATACGTTTTATGAAACTAGGATGGACTTATTTTTTCAATGATATGCACAGGGCGAAGTTGTGGATTTTGATGAATCCTTTTCCCCCATAGAAAGGCTAATTAAAATTCGAATGTATCTTTGAGTGGCTACTCATTATAATTACAATGTTTATCATATTGATGTAAAGTAGACTTTATTAAATTATGAGATTGTTAAAGATGTTTATACTAAACAACCATATGGGATTGTATTAAATGAGGATGATAAAAATGTTTTAAATTGAAGAAATCATTGTACAGGATATAAAAATCTCCACATTTTTGGAATTATTAACAAGAAAATTAATTAGATATTTTCGATCAGTTCTAAAGTAAAAGTTTATTGAAATGTATATATTATAGATGGTTACTCTGAAACACTTATTGAAATTATTTATGTGAATGATATAATTTTTTATATGGATAGAGAAGTAATTTTAAAAACATGTTCTATGAAAATAAATTATAATTTTGAAATTTATATATTATTAAAACTAAAATGCATCCTTGGATTACATGATCAAAGAAGCGAAAATGAATTTTATTATATCATTAGAAGTATGCTGACAATTGTCACATATGTTTTGGATAATGAAATCCAATGAAAATTCAACGACTATTTTAGTGAGAAAAAAGATGATTAATGATTAGTTCAGAATATGTATTAATAAAAAATCTATATAAAACTGATTGGTTGTATTGTCTACTGTACAACCTCAAGGACATATATTTATATATATTTACTATTAGTTTGGGTTTTGGGAATCAAATTAATCTGAAAAAATCACATATATTTCTAGAAAATATGATTTTGAGATATGATAAATGAACAACATCACATGTTTTGTTATAGAAAAGAAATTGTGAGATAACATTTCATGGTTATACTGATGCCGATTGGGTTGGAGTTTGTAATGATATATTATCAACCCCATGAGGAATAGTATTCTTTTGTGAATGTTTTGTGAGTTGGCATAGTAAGAGACAAAGTTCAGTAACTTTAAGAACATTAAATTCAAATATGTTTCGTATACTCAGTCCAATACATAAATGTTATGGAATAAATTTTATATAGATGATTTGAAAATAAAAATTTCTAAACAATTGAATATACTTTTTAACAATCAGAATCTAGTTAATATTTCTATGAATCCTATCTGAAATTCAAGAAAAAAAAACATATTGAAATCAATTTTCACTTTATAAAAGATAATTTTTATGTTGGAGTTGTTTTTCTAACACAACTCAACAAAGTATCATAGATATTATATCTTTACAAAATAAATTCCAAAAAAATGGTTCCTGGAATTGAGGTGCCAACTTTAGGTTCATCTTCTGCCCATAACTTCCTAAACCACGTATGAAATCACCCCTACTGTAATTAGGATTTTGTTGAAAAAAGTGGATCAAATTTAATAACATTATACATTGTAATATTTTCTTACATATATTTATTTTACAAATCTAAATATTTGATTATCATAAAATGGGGGTGAGAGAAAGGATTCTAAGAAAAATAACTTAAGTGGAGTTCATATTGACGTGGAAAAAAAAATTCTTTACACCTTGGGATGGAATTCCCTAAAAAAATACTATAACATAGAGTGTGGTGTCATGACACTCTATATTCAGAAAGGATATGTTTTTGATAAATTTTAAAAAATTTGATATTTTTACTAATGTTGACTTTTAAAAATATTCTAAGATATAGAAATATTTTTAACAAGTTTTGTTAACAAATTCAAAAGGGGAGATTGATAAACATTTGTGGTTAAATTTTTTTAATGTTGTTTTTTATTTTATGAAAGCTAATAATTTTGTATAAGATTGATTTATAATCCTAGAATAAGATTCAAATTCATCGTATTTAGATCATTAGATCCAAAATAATCAGAGGCTGACATTTATTTTTTCTAGAAGTTATCATTTTTCATTATCATAGAATGAAAGAATTGTCTAATTGATGAATTTTTTTTGTTGTTAAATATTTTTTAATGTATACTATGAAGTAAATATATAGAATGTTTTCATACATTCCAATGCAAACCATTTGAATTTATTCTTAACGTAATGATTATAAAAATCATGAAAACTCTTATTAGAATATATTCTGAAGTAATGGTGGGGAGGTTTGAGAAATATTGTAGTTAGAGTTTGGATATTAAACCATAATGCTAATTCCATTGTAATGGGAATTCCATCACAATGGTAATCCCATTTTAATTGGAATTCCATCAAAATGATAATTCCCCAATAATGATAATTCCATCATAATGTGAATTCCACAGTAATTAGGATTCCATCAGAATGAGTTGAGAATGGGAAAAAATTAATAATGAGCTAAAAAGGTAAAACGAAATTGTAATGATCTGGAGATGAAATAAAAATCATAATGATATGAATTGGAAACTGAAATCGGAATGAAATGAAAATGTACTAAAATAGAAATAATTAGATAATTAAATATATTTCGTAATGATCTAAGAAATAAATAAAAAATTAAATGGGATAATTTAGTAAAATATTATTAATGATATAATAATTGAACTGATTATTAATGGGATGATTATAAAGAAGAAGAAAAATAAGATTCCCTAATTTTTTTGAAGAGTTGAAGAGGGAAAACAAGAAATTCGATATTTCATAAATCTCATATAAATCTAATGTGGATTGTATATTTCAATGAATATGTTTAAATGTGATATATTTTAAGAGTTTTCATATTTGATGTAGTGGGGAATGTTTTCATGTTTCTATACTTTTCCTACTGAGTAACTAATAAATTAAACATTACATACTTCATTCATAATCAATTTTTTTATCAAAAGTGGAAAAAACATAGTGTTGAGGAAATCAAATGAATGTCATTTCCACCATGAGATAACTTTAAAAGGATAAGATAGTTGAATGTTTGATTAATGGATTAATCATTTGAGTAGATTTTGTTTTTTCCAATTGAGAATGAGTTCATTGTATTGAATTCATCATATTGACAGAATCAGATCCAGACTCATCATATTGATATAATCAGATCTAGTATGATTTTATTGAGATAATTAGTTTATTAATCTTTGTATTGATAGAATTAGATCCAGAATCATCAGATTGAGAAAATTAGATCCATTCTAATCCGACTAAGGATTCAAACTGAGAGATTTTTTAGAGGATTGAATATAGTAATTATTCCTATATTTGGTTCAACTGTTTTACAATAAAATATTTTAAACCAATGGGATCCATTATAATCTTTCATATTGAGATATATAAGATGTCTAATATGAGTTGGAACAAGTTGTATTAACTTCTTTATAATAGTGAATTTCTATATATCTATGGGAGTGTCTATAGAAAGGATGTAGGTTATCACACTGACATTGAAAATTTTAGTCGTATGTGATTTAAATTCATTCCTAATTTTACACGCATGATTTTTTTAAAATGATTATAAGGAAATAATTATTAACAAGTTGTAGGGGATATAATATGAATAGTATATAATCTTATAAAAAGTAAAAACTATTTTAACCCCCATTCGCACATGTTATTAAATCCTTTGGAACTTAACACTCCCCAAATAACATCACCAAATAAATCCATTCATCTTATAATCCTTATTTTGGTCTTAAATCCATCTTAAGAATTATTTGGTGAAAAATAAAGGAGGATATCTAGAGAAGATGAAACGTTCATCGACAAGTATTTTAATTTTTTTCTTTCTCCACCTCCTTTAATTATTATTAATCCTTTATGATGTAATAACCTCATTATATTTCATATAAAAATAAACTTTTATGTTAATTTCATCACCTAAAATCATCCCAAATTCTATAAAATGGGTTTCAAATTTATCATTCTTGTTTATATAGGAGTATCCCCTTGCGAACCGATGTAATTAATGTTTCAATTACAACCTCTCATGATTTGTCATGATGATGGATGTAAAGTATATATATAATATTTATAACATATTTATACATATATAGTTATTTTATCATATATAAATTTTTAAAATTATTTCTATATGAGATATTATAATGTCATTTGTGTGTACGAAGGACTATCAGCTCACGAAGGGATGTTATTTTTCATCCCCCGATGCTTCAAATTTAAGGTGATAATTGAAAATTTATTTATTATACATGAAACAAATGAAGATATTTTTATATTAAATAAATTTTTATCATTATTTAATGAAAATATATAATTTTATATCTTCAATTTTCACTCACATAATGATTATTAAATCATTCGTGTATGTTTGAACAACAAACCTTCAAGAAGTGATGTGACTCTCTTTTCATCCAAACACCGCATTATATATATATAGTATGTTATATGTGATATAATTATCATTATTTATGGACAAATATATTATATGTGGAAATAGGGGATGTGATAACTCCCGCTCGAGCTCCTACCATGGAACCCTAGGCGCGGTGCCGTCTCCCTCGGGCAGCGGCGATGGCTGATCTACCCAACCATGCCCTGAAATTTCCCTTCTCTCCCTTAAAAGACCATGCCTCCCTCCCTAATTTTCCTCCTATCCGCCTTTGCCCAAATGTCCCTATTCTCCCCTATGGGTCTCCCTCCCTTCTGCTATCCTTACAAGAGTTCGCTGGGGCATCAACACTTCATGGGCTATCCCTGGTGGCTCGCTTCTGTCCGCATAGGCTATCACTCGATAGGTTTGATAGGTTTGTCAACAACATGTGTACCCTAAAATTATTCATCGTAGTCGGCTTGTCAGATCTGGGTCATTTTATCCTATGGTTCTCATCCGATTTTGATCTTTCTATAGCTTTTTCAAAATGGAGAAGATCTTGTGATGGTTTCTGCTTCTTCCTACTCAGATGTTGCTACAAGTTTCATTGGATATGGTATCTTCCCATTGTAGTGATTTAGGTCAGCTTCCCGAGTCTTCCACTTTAGTTCCAAAACCCTGGGATTCATTGGATGATAGGTAACCTCATTCGAAGATTCCTATACATTGATGAATGTTCAATATCCTTATTCCATCCCATTTCTCACTGAATTTGTGTGGAGGTAGACATCACAATGCCTTTGGTTGAATTTTTCTGGATTGAGGTAAGTAATGAACTGTGTTATATACAATCCATGGTTTTAGAAAATTGGTTCGATGATTTTATGTCTTTCTGTCGTTTTGGACATCAGAAAAATGTATGATGCATGTATTGCACCTCGGTCCTAACTGATAATGGTCTGGAGGTCCACCCGTTCAAACATTCAGTGCTGAATCTCCTCGGATGGAGGCTGGGCTGCATCAGGATAATTCGGGTGGCTAGCATCTTAGGGATTTGAGACTTGATCAAGGTGGTGCATGTATATCGGACTTTTCTCCTGCAAGGGCTGGTCAGGATGAGAGGGTAGCCCATCTAGCTGCTCAACTGGAATTGAAAATGGCCCCTTCAACCACAGCCAATGGATCGGTACCAGCTATGGCTTCATGTGCAGATCAGGCACTGGAGAGGCTTCCTAGTGTCTAGATAGGGAGGACAACTTAGCAGCATTCCAATTCATGGGATGAGGATTAGAACAGAAAGGTGCTTTAGGAAAAAACAAGCAGGTCATGAAGGCCAAAATTTCCAATGCAGAGTAGCTTAAATCTGGGGATTCGACTTCGTATTCTCCAAACCGGTTTGCAGTATTTGGGGAAGAGGATTTCCATGTTAGTGAGGATGTATAAGGGTTGGATAACAGAGAGGACCCCTGAGTGGTTATGGAAGCATCTAAAATGGAAATGGATGAGGCATCAGACTCTGCTGACTTCAAGGAACGGGACATAGAAGAGAACTACATTAGATACTCATTGCGGAAGGGAAAGAACAAAATTATGGACTCATATGTATTCATTATGAACAACCGGAGGGAGCGACTTAGAAAGGATTACTCTAATCTACAGATTCCTCCAGTTACGAGATTCACATTCAAGGGTATGTTGCCTGCGAAGGATCCTACAATTGGTGACTCCACACCCTCAAACAAACAAAAAGGTTCTAACAAGCATGAGGGGGCCGACATCTCAAAGGACCTAGTGGTTGCAGGAGACAAGGATATAGCTCTTTCCTTTCTCATGGTTGATAAGGGTCTGCTTGATCCTCGGTAGAAAAAAGATACAGGCTCCAATGAAGTCCCTCAGTGACACGTTTCATCAGTGTTGGAACACATGGACCTTATAATGGATTGAGATGAAATGGTATAGGACGATCTAGATATTACGGCGTCTAAGAAGATGAGACTGCTTCAGGTGACCACTACCAAAGAGAAATGTGAACGGATTGATTAGTAGGACAATATTTTTCATTGAGGACACAACATGGGTATGATCTAAAAAAAGGAATACAGACAAGAACGGGAAAATGTGGATCATCTATATGAAGTCACCTTAAAGGAATACCCTGACTTCCAGGTAAATTCTATCCCCTATATATTGTTTAAGGATATTACTTCCAACCAACTCATATTGTTCTTCAAAAAATATATCACGTCATTTGGTGCTGAAACTTATAAGATATGTGGGTTCTCACTTATCAATTAATATTTTTTGGGGAATAAAAAATAATAATGTTGGTAAGGACAATATATTATATACAATCTTTCCATAATTATCATTGGTTAAAGCGAAACATTACTAATGTGTATGTATGGACAACCCTCTCCCGGAATATAACATTGTTTATGTTTAATTATCATATTTCATTATTGGTTTTAAATGTAAAATTGATATAAAAACATGATTCATATTTCATTATTATAATTATATATATAATTAAACTATTTATCCACTTCATGGACTGGATTTTTAATGAAAAATCCCAAATAAGAAAATATGGCAATTAACTCTGAGAATATTTAAAATAATGAAACATTACTATTGAACTAGTAATAAGATGTTACAAAAGGAACACATATGATATTATAAATACTAATATATTTCATTTTTATGTTAATAAATTCTTTATAACCACTATAACATAGGTTAAATAATGTTCTCTAAAAATTAATCATGTTATAGGGTTTTTACCTTAATTTTATTTTTATGGAGAATATTGTTATAATAAAAACCGAATAACATTTATATGTTGTACATAAATCCATAATAACATTTCAAATAATTATAAATAAGTAATTCAAATTATTATTATTCATAATATGAATTATTCGGTCAAATGTTTTTTTAATTAAATTTTATCAATTGGTAGAATGAATCAAAACATTGTTTCTTTTATTTGAGTTATATTACTCCTTCATTGTCACTACTATTTTATGATTATATGTGTAATTAATTTTTAATACATTATGTTGTATTTAAATTTTTTTTATGATAATATCTAATTGAAACAGATAATCAATTCATTTATTAATTAAAAAATCAAATATTTTATCGTTGTACAAGTTTATATTATAATTTCATTCTAATTAGGATTGTTTATTCATGAATGTTAGATGATTTAATTTATTTGAAAATTTCATAATTAACCTATTTAATTTTATTATCCTTCTAATATTCATGACATTTTCATGTTATATTTTTATATTTAAACTATTTTGTACATTTTATTATTGATAAAATTTTATTAATGAAATCAAACAACATTTTTCTCTTCAGTCTGAAATCTATTTTCTTCCAAAACCATGTTTTGTAAAAAATTATAAAATGTTTTACCCTTTTAACATTTATTTATATATTTCATTTTTAAATATTTTTTGTTCTAATAAATAAATGTCAAACAAATTTTATTTTATTTTGAAACAAATTTCAATTTTACTTTTACCAAAAAAATTAATTGAATATTCTTGTTGTTTTCCAAATAAGACACTTTTATAACTTCTTTAATGTGTAAATGGAATATTAATTTTAATTTTTAAGAAATTTGTGGAACAATCCATTTTCATGAAACTCATTTCTCTGAATCATCACATTCTCATTTAAAAGTTTATTTTTTAACATATGTTTTTCTTAATCTTTTAAAAATTCATTGTTTTTAATGTTAATTTTCAAAAACGATGATTTTAAAAATTTCTTATCTTTTCTAAAAATGACAGATTCATAGAAATATGTTTATTTTCCTCTAGAATGATTATTATGATATTTTTATTATATTTCCATTCACCAATAAATGACCATTTATTTATACTCCAATTGTTATATATTTTATTGATATCCTACTTATCCATACTCTAGATAGTTGATGATTATTTTGAATAGGGAAATAATTGAAATTCACTTTCATGTGTCATATTTTTACTCATCAACATTCATATTATTTTTTAAATTTAATCTAGACATTAAATATCGCATAATTATTTATATTATATTTCATGGATATTTTTATATCTTATAAAATATATCATTTCTATATAATTTATTTTACATTGATTGTTATTTTCATGACTGTGGAAATATTGATAAATTATTATCTGTTACTCAATAGGGATATTTTTTTCATCAGGAACATTGTTATTAAATTAAATAACTTATTTGATATATGAAGAATTATTTTATCATTTTGTTATGGTTGGGAAACCCTAATAAGAATCTCCATGAAGTATTGGCATGTCTAATAAGAAAAATAAGTTTGGAAAACCCTATTAGTTTTTACGTAGTAGTTTAAATTTTTTTTATTAATGGACTGGAGAGAAAATTTATGGTTCGCTAAACCAAATCTATTTTTACTCAGATGTTTTAAACCGTCTGTTGAATGGAATTTATGGAAAATGTATTATGTTCATGAGATATGATGTCCACTAAATAATAATTCTCTTAATTAAGAATTCTCTTATTATTATCCATGAGATCATTATAATTATATTATATGTTGATGGATATAAATTTTTTATTAATGAGTAATCTTTATGTACTTTCAATTATATAATATCTCGTATTAATAATGTATAACTTGGTTATTATAGTCATGATACTGAATAAATGGAATGTATAATCATTTATTTACCTTGAAATATTGTTTATTTTTATTTAGTTATTATTTTTTTCATTATATATAATCCAAATTGAGAATTTGAGCTCGCCCTTATTTTTTCCTTGTCCCTTGGGTTCTAGATACTATAATATAAATGATATATAAGGATCTACTAGATGATCCAATGATAAAATAAAAAAAGTGATTTAATTTTTTAATTCAAATGTAACATAGGATTAATGTATGTATCCGGTTTACAAATACTACTTTTGGTCCTCCAATATGTGGTTCCTTGTATCACATACCATTATAATAAATCATGCTCTAGATTCATGATACTAAGGTCAGGGTCACATCCATTTTTTAAATTAATCAATAGGATAGAAACTAATGTTGAAAATAATACCACAATATATCACAAAACATTGGTGAGTAACACATTCTCCAATTATGAGGATTATCTTATGCATCTACTGTCAATAGATTGACCTTTATCATATCAATGTTCATTATTCAATCTCAATCCACCCAAGAAGAATGGTAGAGATCCTATCAACAACCACAAAGGCTATGTGACAAATATAGGTGATATTTCATAATAATGTATATATAAATGATTTTATTTAATTCATTTAAATTAAAATTAATTAATAAATATTGGTTAATAATTTAAACACACATTCAAACAAAAAACTCATCTAAATATCAAGCACTACCCAACATTATGTATTTATTAATTTAAACCATCTTCTCCAAATTCATCCATCACCTCATTTTTCTGATCTAAGGCACTCTCTTAGTATATATTATATTTTCATTGAAAATATATGTGCATTTGATATAATAATCAGTTTAATATTTATCTTGAATAAATTTCATCCACACTGAGCATTGAAATAGGGAACCTTCTTAGTGTATCTAATTGAAAATATTCCTAAATATATTTCTAATCATTTAAGGAAAAAATTATGTATCAATAGTATTCCCTCCAAAAAATATATTCATTCCAAAATTGAATAAATTATGAAAGAATTGGGATTCTAAGAGCTCATCTAGATTTCCTATTCTATGGATCCCTCATGTGTTCTCTCATGACACCACATCATGTGATCTAGGGGAATATTCTATCTATTTCGGTTCATATACTACTAATCCTGAACACCACATGGTACTCAAGGAAAATAGCTCCATCCTTAATGTCGAAATCTCCCCAATCAATAGTTCATTAGGATCATTCATGTATCTCCATCGTTGTGACATATATGAAATTTCATGCACCTGATCCCACTTTACGGTGAATAGATATGTGTTAATAAACCTCACTTACTCTTTTCCAGTTTTACAATGTATTAATGAAACTTACGGATATATTGACTCCCCATTCAATTATTTTTTATCCTCTTCATGGATAGACACTCTATAATACATGGTCTCTCTAATAGAAATTCAAAATTCTAATATATCGATCTACATATGATTTATACCTGATATGGGCGGTCCGCATCCCATTATGGATCACTGTCACCTTCTCTATAATTTCCTACATTATCATAATCCAAAATTGAGATGAATCACTAATATTAATCCAATATAAATATACCCCATATTTAAACCATGTATGGAATCAAAAAGTTAACTATAAAGATTATAGTGATTGATATTTTTTTATAATTTTATTCCAAAGGTATATGATCCTATAAACTCTAGATGAAGTCTAGTTGGAAATCTTGTAGTCTATCCTACAACAACGAGATAGTGCTCTAGTTATGACCATCCATTTGGGTATCAAATTCTATAACCATCAGCAATTATTCCATGAATTCCTTCTATATTTTTATGAAAAATAGTGATGATGACATCATATCATGGTCGAAAATAATCATCAATGGAAACCCATAAATATGGATTCCCTCCATTACATAAAGTCTTCCCAAACTATCCAAAATATATATTCCCCTATAGAGTGGAAGGGATACAACTAAGTGAGGCAGTTAATTTTAACATAGATGGCTTCATGTACACTCATATTCCTTGAATGTCTTATAAAAAATTCCATGTACATGTCATCTCAATTCCACTATATTGATTAAAAAGGCTGAAAAAATACTTCTAGAACCTCTTTCATTGACTTCACCTTTGGACCACTAAAACATTTAGAGATGAATTCAGAAATGCTCTACCTCATGCCATCAAACCAAAACTACCATAGAAGGTCTATGTACCTCTTCATGACACTTATATTTACATCCATGGAGATATATGAATCTCCGTCATCAACTCCTCCCAAAACATTACCAGAACCACCATATGAACCTTTAATAGGATGACATGATTACATCCTTCAGATAATTCCTCTTCATAATCTACTTAAGATATGTTTTCTAGAAGGAACTCACTATCGATGGCTCGAAATAGAGCTTCCCTCACTTGTTGGAGAAGTGGAGGAGTTAGCCTCATTGACTGATGTTATATTGCATCCTCATACTCTACCCAGGTTAAATTTAGTGAAACAAACTACTCTGATTCCTTCTTCACAAAGCAATACTAGTATTTCTTTCTGATAAAATTGATCTTTACATTTCACTTCATAGTAATGTATAAAATCTAATTTTCATAGTCCTACATGAATAGAAACAATATCCTATATCTTAGGTTATAATCACTCTACATCAAAACAAACATGGGACTATGATTGTTTGAGTATGAAAAATATAACTCTCACATAATATGTTGAATATGAATCATCAATTGGATGAACACTACAACTAAATATATTCTTTGAGTTGTATAGTTATTACCATGGGGACTCAACTACCATGACCCTTATTATATCACTATAGAACTCTTCATCCACTAAATGAATTTCATAGCTTCAGTGGCATCATAATACAAAATGTACTCAAAATCCTCCTCTATTGTTCTCAAAATAGAAGTTCTAGTCCACCTTAGCCTCAATTCATCAAAATCACAATAAAAATATATAGTTTCAGTAAATAGATCCCATTTCCATGTTAGCGTGGGAAAATGTAATGATATCCAATAGAATTATTACATGATCATCTGGTAGTACCACACTAATATAAGAAACCACCATACATCTGAAAAACTATTAGGTGGTTCCTAAATAATCACTATATCGAAATTCACCATATCCATAGTTATGTCATGGTCAGAAAAGATATTCCACATAAATTACACCATATGGATCCATAACAAGAACTTATAGAGATAGCCAAAAATATTAGTCTCTATAAGAATGTCTGAGACTATCAACGAGATATTTGTATACTCATCCTCTAATTAAGAGTATATGAGATTGTAATAAATGTTGAAACCGAATAATTAGTCATTGAATGGTAGTATGATATGGTTCATCATATCCATAAAAACAATATGTAAAAAAATAATGTTGGTAATGAAAATATAATATATACAATCTTTCTATAATAATAATTGATTAAAGAGAAACATTACTAATACGTATGTGTGGACAACCCTCTCCCTGAATATAACATTGTTTATTTTTAATTACCATATTTCATGATTGTTTTTAAATGTAAAATTGAAATAAATACAGGATTCATATTTCAATATTATAATTATATATATGATTAAAATATTAATCCTCTTCATGAACTGGATTTTTAATAAAAAACCCCAAATAAAAAAGGCAATTAAAACTCAGAATAATGAAAATAATGAAACATAACTATTCAACTAGTGATAAGATGTTACAAAAGGATCACATATGATATTATAAATACCAATACATTTCATTTTTATGTTAATAAATTCATTATAACCACTATACCATAGTTTAAATAATGTTCTATAAAAATGAATCGTGTTCTAAAGGTTTTCACCTTAATTTCATTTGTTGGATAATATTATTATAATAAAAACCTAATAACATTTATATGCAATATATAAATCCATAATAACATTTCACATAATTATTAATAAGTAATTCAAATTATTATGTTTCATAATCTGAATTATTTGGTCAAATATTGTTTTAATTAAATGTTATCAATTGGTAGAAAAAATCATAACTCACTTTCCATTATTTGAGTTATATTATTCTTTCATTGTCACTACTATTCTATGATTATGTGTGTAATTAATTTTTAATATATTATGTTTTATTTCCAATTTTTTTATGATTATATTTAATGGAAACAGATAATCAATTCATTCATTAATTCAAACATCAAATATTTTATCATTGTTCAAGTTTATTTTATAATTTAATTTTAATCTAGATTGTTTATTAATGAATTTTAGATAAAAGAATTTATTTGAATATTTCATAATTAACCAATTTAATTTTATTCTCATCATAATATTCATGAAATTTTCATGTCATATTTTCATATTTACACTATTTTGTACATAAAATTATTGTTAAATTTCATTAATGAAACCAAACATCATTTCTCTCTTCAGTATGAAATATATTTTCTTCCAAAACCATGTTTTGTAAAATAATTATAAAAGTTTTTACAACTTAATATTTATTTATATAATATTTTTTTAGATATTTATTTCATATTGAATGTAAAGTCTTTTTTACTTTTACTGAAAAAAATTAATTGAATATTCTTGTTGTTTTCCAAACAAGACACTTTTAAAACTTCTTTAATGTGTAAATGGAATTTTAATTTTAATTTTTAAAGAATGTGTGGAATTATCCATTTTCATGAAACTCATTTCTATGAATAATCACATTCTTGTTTAAAATTGAATTTTCAAAAACATGTTTTTCTTATTCTTTTAAAAATTCATTGTTTTTAATGGTAATTTTAAAAAAACATGATTTTAAAAATTCTTTATCTTTTTGGAAAATGATAAATTCATAGCAAGATGTTTATTTTTATCTTGAATTATTATTATGATATTTTTATCATAATTCTATTCACGAATCAAAGTCCATTTATTAATAATCCAATGGTTATATATTGTATTGATACCCAAATTATCCATACTCTAGAAGGTTGATGATTATTTTGACAAGGGAAAGAATAGAAATTCACTTTCATGAATCATATTTTTATTCATCAACCTTCACATTATTTTTTCAAATTACTCTAGAAATTAAATATCCTATAATGATTTATATTATATTTCATGGGTATTTATATTTATTAAAAAATATATCATTTATATATAATTTATTTTACATTGATTGTTATTTTCTTGACTATGGAAATATTGATAAATTTTTATATTTTACTCAATAAGGATATTTTTTTCAAAGAGAACATTTTTATTAAATTAAATAAATTATTTGATATATGAAGAATTACTTTTACATGTAGTTTTTGGTGGGAAACCCTAATAAAAATCTCCATGATGAATTGACATGTCTCATAAGAAAAATATGTTTGGAAAACCCAATTAGTTTTTACCTAGTAGTTTAAAATTTTCTTACGAATGGAATTGAGAGAAAAATTATAGTTGGATAAACCAGATTGATTTTTACTCAGACGTTTTAAATTGTCTTGTGTATGGTATTTATGGAAAAGGTTTTATGTTCATGAGAAATTATGTCCACTAAATAATAATTCTCTTCATTAAGAATTATCATATTATTATCCATGAGATAGTCATAATTATATTATGTGTTGATGGATATAAATTTTCTATTAATGATTAAACTGCATGTATTTTCAATTATATAATATCTCGTATTAATTACGTCTAATTTGGTTATGATATCCATGATATTGATTAAATGGAATGTATAATAATTTATTTTACTTGAAATATTGTTTATTTTTATATATTAATTATTTCTTTCATTTTATATAATCCTAATTGAGAATTTGAGCTCACACTTATTTTTTTCTTTTCCCTTGGGTTCTAGGAACAATAATATAAATTACATATACGGATCTACTAGATAAACGAATGATATAATCTAAAAATGTGTTTTATTTTTTTAATTCAAATGTAACATATGATGAATGTATGTATCCAATTTACAAAGTCTACTTTCGCTCCTCTAATATGTGATTCCTTGTATCACATGCCATTATAGTAAATCATGCAGCAGCATCAGGATACTAGGGTCAGGGTCACATCCATTTTTCAAATTAATCAAGAGGATGGAAACTAATTTTGAAAATAATACCACAATATTTCATAATACATTGGTAAATAACTCATTCTCCAATTATGAAGATTATCTTATGCATCTATTTCCAATAGATTGACCTTTATCATATCAATGATCATTATTCAATCTCAATCATCCCAAGAAGAATGGTAGTGATCCACTCAACAACCACATAGGCAATGTTACAAATCTATGTGATATTTAATAATAATTTTTTTATAAAGTATTTCATTTAAGTCATTTAAATTAAAAATAAATTAATAAATAATGTATTATAATTTAAACACATATTCCAACAAAAAACACATCTAAAGTTCAAGCGCTGCCCAACTTTATGTATTTCTAAATTTAAACCATCTTTTCCAGATTCATCCATCTCCTAATTTTTTTGATCTAAGGCACTCTATTATATATATTCCATTGTCATTTAAAATATAAATGCATTTTATATAACAATCAGTTTAATATTAATATTGAATAAATTTCATCCACACCAAGCATCGAAATTTGGCACCTTTTCAGTGTATCGAATTGATATTTCACATAATATATTTGAAATCATATAAGAAAAAAATTGTGTATCAACAGTATTCACTACATAAATTATATTCATTACTAAATAGAATAAATTATATAAGAATTGGGATTCTGAGTGCTCATCTGGGTTTCCTACTCTATGGATCTCTCCAGTGTTCTCTCATGACACCACAACATGTAAACTAGGGGAATATTCTATCAATCTCGGTTCCTATACTACTAATCTTGAACACCACATGGTACTCAAGGAAAAAATAACCATCCTTGATGTCTATATCTCCCCAATCAATATTTCTGTAGGATCATGCATACATCTCCTCCGTTGCGACAAATAGCAGATATCATGCACCTGATCCAACTTTATGGTGAATGGATATGTGGTAAACAACCTCACTAAATCATTTATGGTTTACCAATGTCCCATTGAAACTTATGAATATCTTGAAGCCCCATTAAATTATTTTTTATCCTCTTCATGGTGAGACACTCAGTAATACATGGTCTCCCTAATCGAAATTCACTATTCTAATCTATCGATCTACATAATATTTCTACCTGATATGGGTTGTCATCATCCCCTTACAGACCACCTTCACCTTCTCTATCATTTCCTACATTATCTCAATCCAAAATATAGATGAATCACTAATATTAATCCAATCTAAATATACCAAACATTTCTACCATGAATGGAATCAAAATGTTACCTACAAAGAGTAGAGTGACTGATATATTTTTTATAATTTTATTACTAAGGTATGTGATCCTCTCAACTCAAGATGAAATCAAACTCGAAATCCCGTAGTCTATCCTACAATAACTAGATAGTGAACTAGTTATGAAAATCCATTTGGGTATCAAATTCTATACTCATTATAAATTATTCCATGAATTCCTTCTATAGTTTTCTGTATAATATTGATGATTACATCATATCACGGTTTGAAATAATCATCAATGGAAACCCATTAAGATATATTTCCTCCATTACATAAATTATCCCAAAACTATCCCAAAAATCTATTCCCGTATAGAATGGAAGGGATACAACTAATTGAGGAAGTTAATTTTAACCTAGTTGGCTTCATTTCCACTCATATTCCACGAAGGTCTTATAAAAATTCCATGTAAAAGTCTACTCAATTCAACAATATTAATTAAAAAGGATGAAACAATCCTTCTAGAACCTGTCTCATTGCCTTCACCTTTAGACCACTAGGACATTGAGAGATGAATTCAGAAACGCTCAACCTCATGCCAACCTACAAACACTACCATAGAAGGTCTATGTACCTCTTCACGACACTTATATTTACATCCGTGGGGATATATTAATCTCCATCATCAACTCCTCTCAAAGAATTACCAGAACCACCATATGAACCAGTAAAAGGATGGAATGATTCCATCCTTCAGATAATTCCTCTTCATAATATATTTAGGATATGTTTCTTTATAGGAACTCACTATTGATGGCTCCAAACAGAGCTTCTATCACTTGTTGGAGAAGTGGAGGAGTTATAATCATCGACTGATGTTATACTACATCCTCCTCCTCTACCCAGGTTAAATTTAGTGAAGCAAAATACTCAGATTCCTTATTCACAAAGAAGGACTAGTATTTCATTCTGATAAAACTATTCATTACATTTTACTTCATAGTAATATATAAAATCTCAATTCCATACACCTACATGATTATAAACACTATCCTCTATCTTAGGTTATGATCACTCTACATCAAAAAAACCTGGGACTATGATTGTCTGAGTATGAAAAATATAACTCTCCAATAATATGTTGAATCTCTATCATCAATTTGATGAATACTACTACAAATTATATGTTTCGAATTGTGTAATTATTCCCATGGGGACTCAACTACCATGACCCGTATTAGATCACTACAGAACTCTTCATCCACAAAAAAATTTCCTAGCTTCAAAGGCATCACAATACCCAATGTAGTCAAAACCCTCTTCTATTGTTCTCAAAATAGTTGTTGTAGTCAACCTTTTCCTAAATTCATAAAAATTGATATAAAAATCTATAGTTTTGCTAAATAGATCCCCTTTACATGTCAACATGGGAAAATGGGATGATATCCTAGAGAATTATTACATGATCCTCTGGTAGTACCCCTCTAATATAGGAAAACACCATACATTTTACAAAATATTAGGTGGTTCCTAAATAATCAATGTATCGACATTCCCCATATCCATAGCTATGTCATGGTCAAAAAAGATATTCCACATATATTACACCTTATGGATCCATAATAAGAACTTATTGAGATAGCCAAAAATAGTAGTCTCTCTAAGAATGTATGAGACCATCATATTGATCCATGTATGATCATTCTGTAATTAAGAGTATATTAGTTTGTAATAAATGTGGAAACCAAATAATTAGTCATAATATGGTAGTATGATATGGTTCATCGTATCCATAAAAACAATGGGTAAATTCATCACAAAAAAAAGGATCACCCGGATCCCATAATGCTCGTAGAGACACCAAAATGGAAACTTCAAAAATATCACCCATGCGAACCAATAATTAGTTCTATACTAATCTGACATCGATATTTGGGAATAATCTTACAAGTAAAATATAATCCAATAGTTATGAAATCATCATAAATGGGTAGTAATTTTTTATTATTTCATTGTTCATCTAATGATAATCAATATAAATTCACAATATCATGTCAACCATTATCATAAAAATAATCCTTATGTTCATAGACAGATAAATTTGGCCTCGTAGGACAACACTATTAAAGGTCCATTAACTGAAGGCTCAGATATCAAAGCTTCATAAGGGCCATATTATTTTATAAAAAAATATATTAAAGGGTTCCCTTGGTAAAAGATAATGAAAAACTACATATCCATACATATATGTAGTCTGGGTACAACCTTGTGGAAGGAAACCATATAACACTCCATGATTGATGGATCCCAGATTCATGAAAAACCCATTATGACAAGGTCTAAACTCACCAATATATTGGTGATAGGTAGTAGCATCAAACATGAATGACCCACTCATAGTAACATGATATCTCTATCACCAATAATGGTGAAAATCATCTCATTGGTATGATTTCATCAACCTCATCTACAATGATAGTGGATCTGGGGTTAGATAGTGGAATAAGATTCCATATCAAATATGGATATATGTGGTTTCATTTTGATGACTGAGAGGACCCAATTGAAACCCTCTCCACTAAGAAACATGACATATAACATGCATAATGTTGAAAACTGGGATAGTAGATAAGAGATATCCAAGAAGTGTTTCATATAGAAAAATCAAAATAAACAAGCTTGACTAATGTGTTTACTGGGGCCTCTAACATCATGACATGGAGTAAATATATAACGGAATGACTTTAACCTATGTATAATAGTGATAAATAAATATTATAATAAACATAGATCATACCTCCAATCATCTCATGAGCTATTGGGTCATAAGAATCCATATCATTTATCTTATTATGAACCCAAACACGGGCTCTAGGAGCCTATCAAGGGTTTCCTGGCGCTAGTGGTAGTAGAGGTAACTCATACAATCATACATTACCTCCATCTAGTCCTATGAAATCCCCACATGCTACCCTATCATATCATCCCCCTTACTTCAGCCCATTCCTCAAATACGAGATCCATGATGATTACACTACCGATGATGTGGTTGTCCATCCACTACTTTCCTAGCCTCTATAGTAATTCGGGTTGGAAATCAAGGTTTATGTGACCCCTCTCATCATAGGAATTGAATCGCCCCTCTTTGACCTACCCTAGTCTTGTTTTTTTCCGATGTGTCACATAACCACATTCTAGAGTCTAAGTATAGGTGTGGTTATAATAACATTATATCTATAATCTTCTATCTATTGTATTGGTCTATTCTCTAAGATTCCAACTGGTGACTCTAGAAGCATGAAATCAACCATATATGAATATCGACATCGCTATCACATTATCTATTACTCTGTACTATTTCAGAATGAATAGGGGTGACACACATTCATGAATGTCTCTACAAATACCACCATTGACCTCCTAAACCCATAAGTAACCATCCTAAATCAGGTATATTGAAAACCATGTAAGTTAAGTGAACCTCACAACATGCTCAATAACTTTCATCCCTCTTTATTATACCTCAAAGATCCCCTATGTATGAAAAAATCATATTAATTAATGGTATTAATATCTAAGAAATAGATAATTGATGTCAGGAAATTACATTATCGACTCATCATATGCCTTTCTGATTAGACTCCTCCAGTGTCGAGCTTCTTTGTTGAAAATATTGGCTAGAATCATAACCATGTGATCAGTCATGGTTTACATATGTCTTATTAAACATAACACTGACTAAACACAATCTTGCACTACCATGTTTTCTATCTCACCATGTAATAATAGTGTCTACCTTCTATGGAAGTCATGGAGATCTATAAGACTGCACATATCCTTATCCATCTCTACTGTTATAATATTATTCTTGATTAGAAGAGGTGATACTAGAAGCCCACCTCGAAAAAAGATATAACGAGGAGGACCCTAAATTGATAGCTAACCACTCATCAAATCAACATGATGATCCTAAATCATTAACCTCTTTGGATTTCATCATAGAGGAATCTATAAAATTAATCAATACATACCATGATCAAAGGAATATATATGTGAAGAGATGATTGATGAAGAATTGTCATGTATTCAATCCAATATAAATCATAATCTATTGTTCCCTACAACTAATGCCTTGATATTCTATTTTCACAAGAAGGTAATTAGATTACTGGGTAAAGGATACATTGGCAATATCACTAATATTCAGTTTAGTTACATGAAATCCTCAATTGAGAAAAGTTGGCACCATTTCCCTAAATTCCCAACTAAACCTCACAATTGGAATATAGTACAACCAACATCCTAAGGTCAAAACACCTCTGATAATAATATTTCAGTAACCAGCCCATCGTGGTCCATCTAGATATATTATGAGTAATATATAACTACCCTAAATCCATATTCATATTCCTAGGGTTGGACTCAAGTAAAAAAGATAGAATAATCAATATGGGAGGAATTTTCTTAATATACTTGTATGCATGCACCCAACTATCTCCATGTAAATGTGTAGAGAAAAATAAATAAATTATTATAAAATACAGAGTATAAAATATGAATGTAATAACCTTTAGGGAATAATAAATATTTATATTGAATTGCCTGAAAACTATAGGGAAAAAAATATGTGCCCATCCTGAATTGGTATCCCAATATAATAATAATTCAATATTAATGAATGCTAAGTGATATCAACTCTGGATCTCCAGCAATGACCAATGTATATATTCTATGCTCCCATGTATCCCTAATCTCTTCTAAAATATCCATCTATTGATCCTTCTTATACATAATATATTTCATAAGCGGGAAATTCAAATGCGTTAGTGAATGTACACATACCTTGTAGGATTCCCCAAAAACTAAAGATAGAAAAATAGAGTAATGATAGAAGTAGTCAACTACATGAAAAATAAATATGGAATTAAAACCAAACAATTAATATATATGTTGTGATTAAAAAATTATGAGATAGAAATGGGATATCAATATCACATCCCAAAAAAGAAGATGAGTCTACAAGTAGCTTCAATCATCCATCAATGATTTCCATCATCTCATGTGTCTGTCTATAGAAGGCAAGAGGTGGGATCACACTTGTCCACTAATTTGTACCCCATTGAATCATAAACTAAAAAAATTGATAGTATCCACACCCTTATATGAAATGGAAATATCATATCAATAAGTGTGCACAAAATATGGAGGGCTGACACCCTGGTACAACATGGGAGTACCGCCTTCAATGATAGAGGACATGTTCCCTAGTGAGATAGGGGAGTGTCACCTTTGTATAAGTACATTGTGTATGGGGGACACTCTTCCTGGTTAGATAGGGGAGTAGCATAACCATGGATAGGGTAATCATTTCTTGGTGTGATGGAGGGCTCAACTCATGTATCCATATAATAATTATAGAGGGCATCTTCTCTTGTTCAAATTGGGCTACCATCACTATGGATAGAGGACCAACCCATCAGGCGATAGGGTATTATGTAATCTTTAATTATATAATAGGTACAGAGGACCCACACCTAGGTATGTCCTGGGAGTACCATATTGATGGATATAAGACATGTATCCTAGTGTAATAAGGGAGTTTTTCCTCTATATCTAAACTCTCTGATGAACCTTACCATTCGTTATCATCATCACGTGGGCCTTGAGGAATCTTCATTCATATATAATCATTAATTCTACCATAAAATTAACTATGTGGGACAAAATCATGTTAAATGTTGACAAAAACACTTGATAGTATACCCATGGGTTAAAAATATAGTATAATTATTAGAGATTCCATAGCAATATGTTTCTTAAAATGTTTCACAGGCTGTAAGGTTGATCACTAGTCATATGGTATGAAAATACCTCTTAGCCATATTCTCACCATTATAGGGGTTTCTAAAAAAATAGTACAACATGATATCCAATACTGGTAAACTGTGTGTCTTGGCCTCTTGGGGCTGAGTTGTGTGCTCATAGTTGTTCCATAATACATAATGTTGTTCTCATGTGCTCCCAAAGTACGTCACATACCCTCCCACATAGGTTCTTATATATGTATAGGTTGTAGATTACATTGATTCCAAAGGAGGGTCACAGGCAATTTAGTCAATCCATATGAAATGTGATCCTTATCTTCCCCAAATCCTATTTTTTTGTAGAGTGGTGCGACTACAAAGCATGTGATCCTTAGACTATATGTCCTATAGTCACGTTTTTTATAGAGACTAAAATTCATTCATGAGTCTCCTAGATCCATCACTCACCCCGATAAATCCATCATTTTCTAACATGAATGTGGTGTTAATCTCCTTTGGTCATCGATTTAGGCCCTCCATTGATCTCAATCAAAATTTTACCTTTTAAATTGGTTTCTCGCACATCCCAAACACATCATATATCTAGAAATCAGTCATATATACCATATCCATTTATATCATCACCTTCACTATCAAAAGGACCTTCATCCATCCATAAATCCAAATCCCAATCATATTTCTCCCAAAAACTATGAATCATGTTATGTGATTTCGATTAAACACCCACCAAAAACATCAAACCACGACCATGTCGTCTAGTGATGAAGAACATGATGAATTATGGGAGAAAAGACCCCTAAAATTGGTGATATTGAATGTTTTACAATAATTATTTTCCATTTATTTTAGTGGGGGAAACATGTGAAAATATGAACTGGGAAGGATAATAAATTGAGTTAATAATTTAATTCAATATGTGGCTCATGTAAAGGGTGTGCCATCAAAAACAAGAAAATAGAAGAAGATATTTATGATTTAGAAATTTAATATTGTGGGTAGAAACCACAATTAATATGGTTTATAAAAAATATTGGATTATATGTTGGTGAAAAAATCATTCACCCACAATGGTAATGATCAACTGTATTTGTTGCCTGTAAATCTCCCCGATCCTATCACCATTTTCCATTAGATATTGATCATCCAATGAAGGTCATCACAACTACTCTCAATACCTCCCAAGGTTATTTGAAAAACCCTGGATAAATTTCATAGTGAATTTTTTATAGAGTATTATATTGAGTTAATTTAAATTAAAATATAAAAGTCAACAATTTAACATAAATTAAATGAACACACAATGAACTACATCATCTGATCATCTTGTGCCAGAAAACATTAGGTCACACCTAAGGTAAACCCCATAATACATATTCAACTGTGGTCTCAGATTTCCTGTTTAAGACTATATTCAAAATCTATTCATTTTTTTCTTGGAAAGTTGTGTTCACAATATTTAAAATATATTAAATTTATGAAAAATAATTCTGGTCTCATTGAGCCTAAAAAATGCTCTTAATTTCATATCCTGTATCCGAATTTTTTTATCAAATCTCAATGTCATATATGGAAAATAATCCTTTATAGAAAATAACAATTTTAATATTCACTCATATTAAATATATTTTCCATAATGGGAATACTTATTAATGTTTTACAATTTTGAATTAATTATATATATATACATAATTAATAAAAAATATGGGTTTTTATATTATGTTTTCTTTTTAAAAAAAGTTATATAATCTAGTTTATATTTTAATGGATCTAAAATTGTGTGTTTTAAAGTTTTACACCATTTAATAAGATATACCCTTACAACATTAGTTATCCACTAGCTATATGAATACTTATTTGTATCGATAGGATTGACATACCTAAATGTATTATCTCTAATGTGACATGGTCTTCAATATCATAATAAATACTATAAAACACCAATTTTATCTAACCATTTGAATGAAATGTATATCATTACTTGTTAATAATACCCTGTTGAATTATTTTTTTTCATGATAATTCATAATTAGAATCATTATTATTGATGTTCCATGATGATTTATAATTCATTTTACCCTATTAATGAAATTATTATGTTGTCAATGTGAAGATATCCCATTTATTTTTAAAATATAATGAACTTATATGGTGTGGTTATCATGATTTTCATAGTTTTATTTCTGTATAAATAATAATCATAAGACTAAATAACTTCTATAAAATAAAAAACATTGGGGTGCTGATATCATAGTATGAGAAACCCCACTATATACAATAAGGTTTATAGACATAGAATATATCCATCAATTTGTGGTAGATTGTATGTCATGCCTAATTACAAAAATCCTCAAAACTAGTATTTAATATATAGGTTCATCCTTTATCTATGAATTTTGAAGGTCATGTATTCCTACCATCCTCAACAATAATTATATTAGGTTGTAGTATTACATTATTCCATAGTTCCCCTCACATAATATATTAAATTATAATTGGTTACCTATGATGTTTCATACCAAATTTCATCATATTTAACAAATTTTTTATTTCCTTATGATATTTTTATTCATGATGGCTTCATATTCTACATGTAATGTATATTTTATACCCTATAGGGCCATTTACATAGTGTTTATTTAATAATTTTTTACATAAAATAAATTGAATATATTTTTTCATATATCATACTCACCACTTTCTCATTCAAGAGAATTTGAAATTCATTTCTATTATGTGTTTAGGAATTGATAAGCACTCAAATTTTCAATTATAATACATTATCTCTAACTCAGTGTAATCATAATATTTTTCATTCCATCACCAATTCTAATTGGTTTTAATTTAGGAAATCTTTATATTCTCTTTTTCACCCTTGGTTCATTCATATTATATCCATTAATAAACAGAAAATTGTTTAAATTAGTGATAAAACATTTACAATATATATATATATATATCATTATAATATTTATAGGAATTGATCCATAAAATATCTTTTTATTTTACATTATCTCTTAGTCATATAGTTACATATATTTATTCTATATAAATTATATTTTAATCTAGGTTACATTCTGTTGGGTTGTATTATTCTTATAAAATAACTAAAAAAATTAACGTGAAGATAAATACTTATTAGTGGTTTTTAGAGTGAATTTTATCAATGAAATAATTCCCCCATAGTGGTTCTACCAATTTGACCAATCATGTGGTCGTTAATCATTCATGTGGGTATTTATTGAATCAATTCTCAACCAACCCTTCTCTAGATGTTTACCCAATGGTAAATCCTTTCCATATATATATATATATCTACATTCCATTATCATGATAGTGATACATTGTTTTGAAAACTAAAAATTAAATACTTTACTAAAACATCAAGATATTATCCAATACATTGTCTCATTAGAGTTCACATTTTTTCCCCAAAATTTTTACAAAATATAATTGTACTTTCCATTTGATAAAATATCTGGTGGCCCTTATTAATAATTTCATAAATAATAAATTAATCTTATGATTTGAATAGTATATCTCACAAAAACCATAAATCTTGAGGAGAAAAAGGCATAAAATCAAATAGAATATATATATAAACATATTACATAGTTGGGGTTTGTCTTAGTGGTACGAACCTTGTAATCCTACATGAAAAATGGGGGTTAAACCCCCTTTGGGCACAGGACTGTAGAAGTATTGTAGAGTACTATAGCAGCGGTGTCACTGTTGCAATGGCAGGCACTGTAGCGGCGACAAACACTGTAGCGGCAGCAGGGTACTGTGTGGGACTGTATCAGCATGGGTACTGTAGTAGTACTATTCATAGAATGGTTCTTGGGCCAAAACGTTGGGCCTACGGGACATGTAATGGGATATATGCCCACTGGGCCATCGGGCTATGTAATGGGTCTCCCTCTAACAAGTCAAAGAGTTATTTTCTTTGATTTAATAATAAATGAGGATTCTGCCCCAACCTTTTAAAAAAATCTATATAATCATATTATTTTAAAACACTTATGGTCATTTATTCATTGCCATTCTCATCAAGAACCTCTTAATACATCTCATATAAAATATATTTTGCATATTTTGGAGAATTACATTATTTCTGAGAAATCCATAGAAAATATAAGAGAAATCCCCAAATTAATTTTTCATAAAAAAGTATTAATTAAATTTTAAACAAATTTGATGATTTGATTCCTAATATGAAAAATATTTATTCTAGTAATGTGTCAACATATAAAAATATTTTAATTATAAAAGAACATTAAGAATACCTTCAAATAAATTAATCAAATGTAAAAAGGTATAGAAATGGGGAAAATATATTGATTTTTAAATTAAATCCAATTAATATTGTAAATCATATTTATTGATAACCATTATCATCAAATGGATACTGAAAATATATTGTTTTAAAAAATTGTAAATAAATTTTGTTGGAGATAAAACAATTTTTCACCTACAAGGGAATGGAAAACATTTACATGAGGTAAAAAAGTAAAGATGGAAATAAATCCCCATTAAAACAGATGTGATTTATTGACAAAATTAATTCGCACACTATTATATTTTTATCATGGAATACTAAATTTCTTTGAAAACTAAATTTCATAGAAAATAATAAATATATATTAAGAAATTATGAATGGTTAGTTAAATTATCCATTAAATGGGTTACAGATAATCTGAATTGATTATGATCAAGGTGAATGATTTTAGTTATAAAAACCCCTTTACTCACATTTTAGAATTTGAATATAATTACGAAGAGAGTTATAACATTTAAAAAAAATTAAATATAATGAAATATAATAAAATCATGATGATAAATGAAAATAGGGAAATAATTATAACATTTGGATGGAAAAAATTTATTTAGTATAACCATGTATCAAGGTATTCAAATTTTATAAAAAAAACCCCCTACATCTATTGAAACATTAGATTAACAATTCCTTGAGAAAATTAATATATATTAGAGAATTTAATGTCATTAATTATAAGAAAATTAGGATATAAATATTGAAAGTCGGTCTTATGTAACCCATACAAAACCAAACACTATTTATAACATATGTTTTCCTTATTGAATGAAAATTTTGACAAAAAACCCTTACATAGTTTCTTTGATTACATGATGACACTCTAACTTCATGTAAAAAACATAGGTAATTTGATATATTATTTTTGATAAATTATCGAATAAATTTACCTTTAATAATTTATTATTATATTTTTTATTACGAGTACATTAATTTGTCATGGTATTTCATGGCCACAGGGTGTTAATAACTTCAATTGTTTTTCACATATTAAATAATTTTTATATCATTATCAATCATTAGATACCATGTCCATAATTTTTATATCAATTAAAATTCATTATTATATATCTTATATTTATTTTAAATTATATTATTCCCTTCCATGTGTTTTTTTTTATGTTATATGAAGGTGAAATTAGTAATATCTAATTTCTATAACATTATCAAATAGAAATGTTAATTTAATAATATGTTTAATTCCCCGAATAATAATACTGTTTCCATTTAATATTCCTAATTTTATTAATATATTGTGATAATAATGATATTAGTGTTCCCATAGTCATCCATACTTAGAGATAAATGAAATTTTCATATAGTTGGTAAAGGTGACCAAAAATATTATACACCTTACCATGATCAGCAAGAATGGTTAAAGTTGTTTTAATTTTTCAGTAATATAATTCTATTACACAGGTGATGAATTTTTTTTATTTTTTATTGATTGTAAAACATATTTTTGGATTTTTGAAAAAAAAATATAGAGGAAAAATATTATTGCTCATGGAGGGGTAATTTTTGCACAATCATAATTGACATTCCTTTTTTTTATAAGAACATAGAAATAAATAAATAGTTTTTTACCAATAATATATCAATTTAATAGTATAAAAGTGACACATAATTTGTCTTTTTTTATAATAATTTATATTTGGTTGTGTAAGATTTTGATGAACACATAAGAAGGCTATACTATTTATTTCGGAGAATTGTTCCTTTAATGTAATGGTACAATAAAATGATGTATTAGAAAAACCTATAGCGTCAAAGGTGTTATTTTTCAAGGAGAGGGTTCTTAGGAGATAAATATTTGATATTTGGAATGATTAATTCACTAGTGATGTATAGCTTTGGAATTTTGGAAATATTTTTCTTTGATAAGAACAGATAAGGTATATTTCGAAACATTATTTATTTTATAAAAACTATTTAACATTATTCAATGGTAAATGGTTCAAAATTGAATAAATTTAAGTTATTTTTTTTGGGGTTAACAAATGTTTTCCTAAAATTTAACACATGTTTTATACATCCTATTTGGTTATTACCAATATTTATCAACATTTTACAAATTCATACTCTAACATGGTAACTAGTTTTTAACTAACCGATTTATATTTTTCTGGAAATTTAAAATAATGATAATAAAATATATGGTTTATTGAAAAATTCTTACATGAATTTTATCCAATTAAATTTATAAATATTTTAATATTTTTTTTCTAAATTTAAATAAATAACATGTAGAACAAATAGTATTGAAGAAAAAGGATATTTTGATTGTTATGGATTCTTAATAATTTTCAGAATTGATTAAAATTAAAATTAATGATAATATTTTTATTTATGTGTTTATAAATAACAAATATGCAATAATTAACGTATTTATATTTCATTTATTGAATCAAATTTCTATGATGTTAAAAAATGTTGAAAAAAAGTCTTCATAAGTATCTTGGTAAATAAAAAATTTTAAAAATATCAAATTTTATGCACAAAAATGATGTTATCCATGTAAAATAATTTTATAGTTATTACATAAAATATTGGAATACTAATATAAAATTAATTTTTTATGTGTAAGGAAATTAATCTTAATGTTACAGAATGTATCCCAAAAAATAACTATTTTTAATGATTATTTTTAAGAAAAAATAATTATGATTAAGAAATAATTATCTATGATATTGATTACAATGGACAAGAAATAATTTCATCATTATAATTAAATTTAATTATCAATGAATGAATTAAATACTTTGTTTCATCATTTTATAAATAATAAAAAAATTGAACAAAAATAGTATAATTTTTTTTGGGATATGTGGTATTTCTTAGTAGATCAAGACCCTTTTATTAGAAAAAAATAATAGTTAATAAAGAATGAAAATGGAAATCATACATTGATCCCTCATAATAATAAGGAAATGATCATCTAGAACCTGATTATCCCATAAAAAATCAATTCTGTTGACTCATTTAATTGTATGACCATCCACCATGGAATTATCATTCTTATAGGTATGAGTGATAATATAATCCATGAAGGGAAGATTATCCATTTATTTTGTCAATAGATTATTGATATTCCATGATAAATGAATGTAACATATCTTTAAAATGAAAAATAATTATAGAATAACATTCAACCCATATACTATTGATTCCATGATGCCTAAATTTTTCAATAGATTAGTTGACACCAACAATTTTCATCTAGAAAGAAGAAAAAACACCATAGGTTCCATGAGTATTTCTCAGGACATCTCCTTGATGATCTCTGATGAAAGCTCTGAAACAAGAAGGTCCCAAATTGCCTCTTAATTCTCCATTAGTGTTTATTTTAATCCATACAGAAAAAGGGGCCTTCCAGAAGACTTCAATAATGACATAGGGTGGAATGTATTTACATTTAATACAAAGATGATTGAGAGTAGATAATTCATGTATTGAATTAAAGAATAATTCTTTTTCTGGTGTGTCTGCATCACACACCACAATTATGATCCCAGATAAAGATGTTCTTACGTTGAAGGATAAGTTTTCGTGAGTTTAGATATAAATGGTATATATTAGTTGAATAATTAGTGTAGTTCTATAAATCTATAACAATAAAAATAATTAATTATGTATATAATTAAATTTTTTCATTAATCCATGTATTTATGGGATGGAAATTTCTAATAACTTGTAGATGGTATCAAAGCTATTGTGTAATATATGAGTTATTTTCACATGATGAGGGTGTACAGGTATAATGTGTTATAATATTTCCATAAATGTTTTTTTCTCCATTAATTTAGGGAACATCTTCTAATGATTTTTTTGGATTAATACTTTTATTTTGATTCATTTAGAAACTCCTTATCTATTTTGGATTATAAAGCAATAATTAATACATGCTTAAAATTTTTAGAAAGAAACATGTTTATTTAGAAATATACATTATAATAACTGTTGATATACTGATTCACCTAATATTATAGAATTATCTCCTACGTTGATGAAATTCTCTTACATTTATCTATGGGAGTCAAAAATAAATGTGACAACAACATCTTGAAAATTCATGTTGGTTTTAATAAAAAATTAAATGAATAATCATAAAACATACAATATGACTCTCCATAAATTTTACATTCCTCACTTTTACATGATTAATAAAAAGTATTATCATGAATGTAATTTTATATTACAACTACATCATTGTTATCTTTCACCACATAGTGTTAGTTTTTACATCATATAATTTACTCATTTTTCTATTAATTCATCTCCATTTATTGATTATATTATTTCATCAACAATATATCATGTGTAATATTTTTTCTCGGTTGTTATCTTGGTGTTTTTGTTCATATTAAATATTTACTCAAGATGAAAAATTTTAAATCATATAAATTAATTATACAGACCATGATTACCTTTAGAAGATATCATATCCATTATTTTGTTGATGATGTTTTTCAAAATTCCAACACATAATTTATCCTCATATTATTCAATTCCTGGGAAGATGTATCTTATAAAAATTACATCACATGTATCTAATACAATTAATATTAAATGAGGCTTCAACCTCAACCTTTAATAAAATAAATTGAGACACTACTATATTACATTTGTACCTATGGTTTTTAAATTTGAATTTTGTTTCATTAACATTGGAAATAATGATAAAATAATAATACTTAATCAATATCGATATTTTTGTTTAAGGAATATTTAATAATTAGTGAAATTTATCTTCCTATATATTAGGAATTATTTGTATATTTCATTATAGATTATGCCCATAATTATGTAGTCCCATGATTCTTCTACATTACATTTGTGAAAAATTCATTCGCCAAATCATATTGGTTTTTACTTATAGTTTTAAACGATCTTGTGAAACTATTCAATAGTTAAGGAAGCATGATTATTAAGATCATGACCTCAAATAATTAATTATTTCCAACATATATATTTTGGTTATTATTTTTATCAATGATTTATTGCATTGATATTACCTTTGGATTCACCTCAGTCTCAGTTTATTAATTAAATTACATATTTTCATTTATTTACCCTATATAATTATTTCCCCATGTATATTTATGAGAATTACATTCTTTTAATATAATTATATTATATTTATACCAAATAAATATTATTTTCATTAATGATTCATCATAGATTTTATGGTACTTAAACATTAAAGGGTGTTTTGGATCACCATAATTTTTTTGATTCCCGGTGATAAGATAAATAATTCTTTTAATCAGATCAAGGATACCGAATATTATCTTCTTTAATATTATATGTTTTATTACCAAACTATTATGTATATATTGTATGTATTTGATTCATTGATAATAATAACCTATTTGGTCTTTTGGGATGTAATTGTTTGTGTCTAGTGATAGTGTAATAATGAGGACACTTCCTCTAAAATTATGGTTTCATAGTGATTACAATTTGTATCAAATAAATATTAGTAAAAAATAGGGAAACTAGATTAATGAAAAAAATATATGAGGAAATATAACAAAATGATAAAATTCAATGATATGTGTAGAATAAAATCATATTGTTTGTAATTAAGAGATGTCATTGTTTTTCATAGCAATATACCAATGTGTAGATAATAAATTTGGGAATTTTTCTTTCACAATTATACTTACGGGTAAGAATTATGAGAAGGTTTCTTTGGAATATGACTCAAGCATTACCAGATGCATGAAAAATGGCCTTACTGTAAACCTAATTTTGAACCCTAGAGGTATATTATTTCGATAATTCAGTTTTTATTAAAAACGCATTTTAAGTGATTTAAAAATAATGATATCCATACATAAACAAATTTTATAATTTCTTGAATAATAATTCATAAATATATAATTTTGGTTAAGTGTTAAACAATATTTAAAATTATACATTATGGTTTATATTTCCTAATTTTATTATATAATAAGGTATATTCTATTTTAAATAAATGGTACAAGGAGGAAATATGGGTATTAATACTCATAGATAATGTTATGAGTACATGCTGATAAATCCAATACCACCGGTATTAGAACTAAGATGATCATATATTTCTTTTTGTATAATAATATGGTTCTACCACTAAACCTTACCTAGATGTTGGAACCCATTGTTCTAAAAAAGATTCTCCAATGTCAGATGGATTCATGACATAGAATCCCCCATAATTTAGTGGCCCAAATAATATTATTGTACCATAGAAATGGATTAATGAACTTGAGAATATATTTCATTCATTGGGATATATAGAATATGAAAAGGTTATACATGTGTTATACTGTCTTAGTGGATATGATGACGATGGTGGTAATTGATCCAAAATACAAGGGAGGATGAGGAAATAAATATATGTAATGTTAAACTGTTAATGAAATAGTCATTTATAATTATCTACCTCATTAAAAAATAAATGAAACAAGAGAATGTTCTTTAGCTCAATGAAAAAATTATAATAATTTTTTGATGAGGATACATCTACCTATACAAGGATAACTAGGTTTTCAATGGATTTCATAGGAACA
Source organism: Viscum album (assembly GCA_963277665.1). Lineage (NCBI taxonomy): Eukaryota > Viridiplantae > Streptophyta > Magnoliopsida > Santalales > Viscaceae > Viscum > Viscum album. The sequence goes on along the minus strand of OY728161.1, from coordinate 1,829,875,789 downwards.
AATTAATTCTACATTTACTTTCTCTTTAATGTGATTAATCCTAGTTTTGGATTGGTTCTAGTCTTTCAAAAAATTTCAGCATATGACGGAATGGATTTTTCTGACATCAAAAAAGAAAAAAATGTATATCCCCTATTTTCAATAAAAATAAATAATGTAAGTTAATTTAGCCCCATGAAAATTGAAATGTGTCAAAGAAGATGTTGTTAATGAATAAATTTCTTTATTTTAAAAAACATGGAATTATTCAACATGGTAAATGTTTAAATTTCATGGGATTTTTTATATGTTGGTAAATAAGTTTTATCAGGATAAAAAGTATATAGGGGACAAATAAAACATTTCAATAAATTTATTAAAATGAAAATTAATGGAACATTATTCAATCCAATGTCTCATGCATCAAAATAACACACCACTGATGTTTCTTGTGGGATGAAGGACATGCTTATAAGATCACTCTTACTAAGGTAGAATTTCAGAATGATATGGGGAAATGTACTATAATCATATATAGAAATTTTATAATACACTATTTGATTATGGATAATTAACTCTTTTATAACATCCATTATTTCCCATGAAATTAGATATTTAACAAAAATATTATGAAGGTAGTTTTCAATTTAATTTCCATTTGGATTTATCATTAAAATAAGGATGTGTCATGAAGGTCCAATTATAATAGATAAATCTGCTCTATATTTCAACAGTAGTATTATACCTATAGTGAACTTTTAAATAATCATTAGAATGGATACCATTTCAAAATACAATGTAAAATTTATTTTCATGAAAATGAGGATTAATTTTTAATAAGATAGGCAATTTAATTTCATTAGAGAGGATAATTCAATATCTAATTGATGAGAATATCTACCCCATTAGCTATTTTGAATGAGATTATTGGGTTAGTAAAGCACATAATATCTTTGGATAGATAAGGTAATGTTCAAATAATGGTTATAGATTTTCTATAGGAATTCATTAAGGTGTTTCCTAAGGGGTTTCCTGGATATCTACAAGAGAATGAGGTTTAGTTATATATTTTTTTAATACATGAGGCATGGAAAATATCAAAGAATACATATATAATTTCAAATATATAATTGATGGATTTTGAGAAACAACCTGATGAGTTTTCTGATAAGGGATTTATTTACCTTAGTGTGTAACCATGGGGATCCCGAGTTCTCTTCATCAAAAATAAAATAGATCTATGAGAATCACAATTGATTATATGGATTTCAATGCTATTATAATAATTGATATGTATTAGGTACGTCATAATGATTGATTGTTTTTTCATCTTCATGGACTGCAATATTCATCAAATATTGACCATCATTGTGGGTATCATCAATTCAAAAAAATGAAGTAACAAATTCTAATGAAAACATTCCAAATGATGTATCGGCATTAAGAGTCCAAGTTAGTGCCAATTGGATTGTCTATTACACCCTCTATTTGTATTGACCTAATGAACATAGTAATAAAGATATATATTGATTATTTTGTTGTGGAAATAATTGAATATATATCGATGAATTCTCAAATCAATGATGACTATGATAATCAATAGTGCCCCATTCTTGGGAAGCATAGACGAAAAGTGTTATATAGGAAATATAAGAAGTGTTACTTATGGATTTAAGGAGTTTATTTTATTGCCAATATTTTCTCCTATCATAGAATATCTATTGATATTTCAACAATAAAGGCAGTCAAATAATCGAATTCACAGACAAACATTAATAATTTATGTACTTTTCATGGTTTAGAATAGTACTATCATTGATTCATTTAGAATTTCTTCTGATTGGGAAAATTATTGACCATACATACTAATAATGTGGTTATGTTCATATGAATAATGGAATGTAAGGAATGTATTAAAGAATTGAATATTAAATTTATCAAAAGTTGAACAAAGACAATGCGTGATATGCAACTACCCTATGCCCACCTCCATTGGCTATGGACTGGGAACCAGTGTTGATTGCATACCGAACATGGGAAGGACTTATTTAAGTAACAATATGAACATTAATTTTAATCTCAATCCATAAGTGAAAAGATAAAAGAGTACAAGATTAAAATTACTAGTTAAATAACAATACGTGAAAAAAAAACTACAATAAAATAGATTATTGTAGTGTAAAAAACAAAGTAAAGGAGAAAATAAAATCCTAAACTGAAATATTTCCCAACCATAAAAAATGTAAAATTAATTACTTATGAGATCCCAGTATAGATTTCCTTGCTACGACCACCATATGTGGTCCAATGTACCAGTTATCCATAATCTCTTAAGAGGTGACATCCAACCTATCTGTTTTCTGCAAAAGACACATATTGTGCAGTCAAAGACCATATATGTGTTATTTTATACATTTTATGTTGGAATACTTGAATTATGAAGGAGGATATGTAATATATACAAGAATAATATAAATACTATAGATAGAAAATCAGATTTAAAATCTAATGAGCGAGAATATCTCATCCCAAACCAAAATAGAGTAACCACATCTAAACACAATATCCTAAACCCAATGTGTATAAGAACGACAAATTGAGTGTTTTACACCTATAAGAACATATTGGACCCCTCCAACCATGAGAATCTAAAAATATAAAGCACTTGCATACTCTGTGTGTCTTCGCATCACATTGTAGGAGAGTAACAAAATTAAAAGGTATAGATAAAGAAGTATATATCTATTCCCTATATAAGAATCCAAAATAAGAGAGAAAGATATCTCCATATCCCTGATCCAAACATGATGAAGAGTCACCATCAGTTCCAAAATTATAGCAATGATGCCCAATATCCCACACGTCTACCCAGAAGTAATCATCCATTCCAAGACACTCCTTTTCATTACACCACACAATCAATGATCCATAATATAAATGTAGATTGTTCATAACCATTGACAATATAAGGGTTCTTCATAGTGATATAGGACCCATTCCTAGACCAACTGGAGTGTTCAACTCTGGTCACTGAGGGCTCATGCATTACATTGATGGAGGGTTCCACTCAAAATTTAGTGGAGGACACAAGACCTACCTAGCTGGAGGGTTCAACTATAGAAGTCATTAGATGACCCATTCCATGTTCCAACATGAGGGTTCTAGGATAAACTTTAATAGAGGACCAATTACTATTCCAAATTTATGGTTCCAGTCAATTATTTATTGGATGACACATGCCCTGCCCTCTATGAGGGTTCCCCTCCAATCATTGAGGACCCATGTCCATCCAAGCCAGAAGGTTTTACTCTGATGATGGTAAGGGGCCCATTTCATGTCCATTAAAGGGCTTCCACACTAAATGGAATTGAGGACCTATTACCAAAATCCACCTCTGATGGAACCATCACATCTACAAGGATAAACACTGAGAATTGGATGTGAATGGGCCAAAATATGAGGCTAAACAAAAGAGATATGAACGCATCCAAATTCCTCAAAAGAAGATAGGGGTACATGGAATGTTATGAGACCCAATAAATGTTTGGTAAAAGTCCTTCAAAATACCATTAACATGGTGGTACATGGATAACCAATAGATCATGAATTATTAACATTTGGGGTATATAAATTGTTTTCTGATACCACTCGAGGTCCCACCCATGTTCATGAATATCACGTTGTATCCACCAGGTGATCATGTACTTTGGTACACAACATACCGTTCTATAAGAGATGTTACTAGTGTGATCTTCTCTGGCCTGTTTACTTAGGAACATGGTGGGTTCCTGGAAAACATCTCGGCCACATTAAAATATTATAAGACACTTTAGGTTCATGGATTGTAGGTATTCTACATGGAATTTCATCCATACAAATTCCCAAAATCCTAGTCACCATAACCAATGGGCTATGCACCGTTTATTCATCACAGTATATGACGTATATTTGGGGTTTCCATTAATTTTAATATTCATGATCCATGCTTTAATTATTCTCTTCATTATCATTTGTGACCAGGTTTTCATCCCAAATTATCAGATCTTGCTCTGATTCATTGTTCATAGTAATCTGTTTTCTAGAAAATGATCTTTTCGACCAGTTGGCATTCTATAGTACACCTCACATATCACCACATCAGCTTTCAATGATGGTGATACTACAAATCATTTAAAAAAAATACTATAAAATATTTTGTAACTATCCTTTTTTAATCGGCATATGCCACATTATTCATTGGTCGTGATTATGAAGGTCCAATCCAGCTCGGTACTACCCAACAATGATGAACCAGTACTATAGAGTCATAATATTGAAGTATTTGAGACATTTGATGGTGGGAAAAATAAAAAAGTTTTAAAAAAAAGTTTTTCATGTTTCTTTATCAATGAAAATTAATTGGATATCTGGGATATAAAAAATAATATCTAATTAAATTAGAACATTTGGTCATTCCAAGGGTCAGCAATTGGTGCAGATCAATAGAAAATTTGTACCATCAAAATAAATTTAATAAAAAATGGTGCAATACTCTTCAAGAAAATTCTGACATTTTTATTAGAACATTATTTATTGATTAACCGGAAAAAAATGGTTGGAGGAAATCATTGTGATTGTTTCTCTCTAATCTGCTCTGATTCATTGTTTCATCGTCATCTGATTTGATTTTCCAATAGAATAATGAAAACAATATATGGAATCATCACATTGATTATCTTGATTACCATTGATGATTCACCATGGAGTTTCATTTTTAGATATTTCATTTCATTAAATTAATTAATAAATGAATTAAATAATTATTGAATCATGTAAAAATTGGACCTATAAATGAACCTCTAAATGGATAGATATCTAAATGCCATACAATTACCTAATTTGTCTCTCTCCTAGGGTAAATAATTCATGTTATACTTAATAGCGGACATGGATTTATAATCAAAGCATCCATTTCACATTTCTTCCATTTTCTATATGAAATCATGTGATATAAATATAAAAAAATTATCATTTTTATAGAATTAATTCCTTGTGCACCAGGACTTGGAATCCCATTTCGTCTCTATGCATATGTCTGGAAATATATTTAGAAATATTATAATTTATTTAAAGGAAAACAATTTCCTAGTATCATTCACTCCTTCATGACATATATCCCGAAAAATAATAATTAAACAAAAAACCCATGAAATAGAGCCCTCTTATAGATCTCCACACCAAGGATCTCTTAAGAACATTCTCTTACTAACACAACATGAAAACCAAGGGAATGGTCCATCTCTGATGGGTCCACTCATTTCAATACTTGATCACCACTAGTTGCATCAAAAATTCATTTCCATCCCTGATGTCCACCTCTCCGCAATCAATGGTGTGCATGTGGTTATAAGTGAAATGCCTCAGCTATGACACATGGAAGAGTTGATGCACCTTATCTACCTATGTGGTTGTGTGATGAAGTAAACAACATCCTAAAACATTTATATTCTGTAAAAAACCTTAATTAACCACATGGATATCTTGAATCACTATTTGAACCTCTTAAATAATTGTTTAGGGGATACTCTAAGAAAATTATGATCTCACTACCTGAACCCCAAGGTCCAATGATGATGATATCCATACGATTTATGTATGATGTGGGACATCCTTATCAATTCTTAGATTGCATGAATCTTCACATTCATCACCATGACCATATACAAACCCAAAATAGATGTCTCTCCAATATCTATCTAATATAAGGTTGGAAAATAGTGTCTTTAGTACATGGAATAAATATGTGCAATGCCATTGGTAGAGTGGTATTTGTTCATGTATAGATACTCTACCTATGTATTTTGATCCTCCTAGCTCTGGACGAAGTCTAACACACAACCCCTGAGCATATACACCAACACCTTTATAGTCTCCTCAGTATTCCAATATATCTAATAGTAAAAGGCTTTTCTTATATTCATTTGAAACCCAAATATCTCCACTAGGAATCTCCACCATCGTGACATAAAACATTCATCAATATCGAAGACAATCCTTAATGGAACTCCATGAAGGTTAAACATATCTCGAATATTCAACTACCCATACTCTACATATTACTATGCTTTCTAATAATAATAAAGTGTGATGACATTGTGAATCAGTCAAATCTCACTTAGATATTGTCATGTTCCCACACTTTTTTAGGATTCCCCATCAAAAATTCCAGTGATATGTCATCCCATTTCCACTCCATGATCTCAAGGGATTGCAAATAACATTTAAGAACATAGTGCCCATCCTTCACCTTCTAACAGCTGAGGCACCGAGAATAGAACTACTATATGATACATCTCATGATGAATCACCAAAAATGCTATCTATGTTCTCTTTACATATTATTGACATCAAGATGCACAACAATGAAAGATGTCTAGAACTCTCATATCACCTACACCCTTATCTTGATTGAGACCATCATTTGTCCCTGGAAAAAGATGACATGATTCCCTCATACATAATATCGATATGGTGAGTCCCCCAAGGATATATAGTCACAGTATACCCCACAGTTTATGTTTCCCTTATAGGATTCCCTTACATGCTTGACAAGTAACGGGGTTAACACCATCGACTGTAGAAGATTTTTACCCTTCTTCTCAAACTTGGACAGCTGTAGGGAAGAAATCTTCTCATAATCCTCCATCAATAATTGATCATGGGACGTCCAACTAAGTTAATTGAATATTGCATTTCCCTTACCTATAGTATAGATTATCTCAAAGTAATAAACCTGAAAAAAAATAAAAATATATATTCTATTTTAGGTTCAAGTCCCTCTGTGTGAAGACATACCTGAGACTCTGATGTTTTATGTAAAAAAAAATTCCCAACTCTAGAAGGTACATCCTCTATATCCTAAGGGAAAATACTATCGCTTCTAACTCTTGGCTATGATTTTTTAGGTACTACTCCTGGGGTATCAACTTCCTAAACCATAAGATGGAAATTCCATTCGTTGTATCAACATGATGTCAAGAACATATTCTGAGAAATCGTAATAAACTGCATAATCCACACCATCCTCTGGAATTCTCAACACAGGACTACTTGTCTTCCATAACCTAAAATCCTCATAGGATCCCAATAATTACTTAGACCAGGTAATAAAATTCTCTTTCCTTGTCTGTGTGGTAAAATGGGTTTTAATCAATAATAATTCTTCCACAGATCTTCTATTTTACACCTCCAAGTTGGAAAATATCCACACCTCTAACAGGTTTTGAGTTGGACCCTATGAAATCACAGCATCAATCATCCTTGGTTTTTTGGTTGAAAGATTCATTGAAATGAAATTACTTATAAAGATAACCTGATGAATCCATAAATGTATCTTTGAGTGTTTTCAATAAATCTGGCGCTCTCAATGAAAATTTATAACCATCATCAAATGATTTGTCTACTCCTCCTCTAATGCAGATTATATTAGTATGCCACTAATAAATATAACCACAAACTAGTCTATGTATTCCTAGAAAATGTGGTTCATCAAATCAGTAAACATGGTAGGGGAATCTGTCACATCAAATAGAATTAGTAAGAACTCATAATGTTCATAGACACAAAATATTTCTAGCATTTCAATATCATCTTATCAAACACACAATTTGGGGCCAGTTTATTAGATATAGATATATGATAACCATATCACACATCAAACCTTTGCAAAGAGGGAATCAATCCTACGATGTTTTTACTTGTTCTTTATTGTGATCTATTCTAGATAATTATAATCCACACCAGGATCTAAGATCGAATCTTCCGTTATCACAACAAAACACCACACCTTCACATGGGACTCAATGGACCTTGTAGGACCCATGTCTTGAAGGTATTATAATAGAAACTTTGGATTCTAAAGCTTAATAGGTCCCATTTTATATGCCTTAAAACATATAGTTGTGGTACTATGATGCATGTAAATGAAATACTCAATATTCCTCCTCAGAGGTAGTCCCAGATCAACCTCAAAGAATACACCCCTATAATCTTCCACAATTAAAATAATTCATATTCCTAAAAGGATGGCCACACTAAAGACTATAATCTATAAAAAAAGGTGATTGGTTATATCCTATTTCACAAAGAACCTTGTTGTCTCCCCATGATATCTCTCTCTCCAAGAAAGGTTAATCACATCCCCTCTAGGCATATTAATCTGAATTATTTTTGTGGATAATAAATCTGGGATCAAAACCTGGATAACAAATCCATACCCAATAAGAGGTAATTGGGTTCCATTTTGATTAAAAAATGCTCATTGGTGAATCTATATCCACTTGGGGATATATCACAATCCTAGAAAATAAAAGATACAAGAGAAGCAATCCATGTTGGATCCTCAAGATGTAGCTTTTGGGATATCCCCACAACTGGGAGTTGTAGCTATCTCTTGAAGAACGTAGATATGAATGAATTAAATGAACATGTGTCTACTAATCCTGATAAAATTTTATAACAATCACATATCATACCATTAATAATATTGTGAACTGTGGGATTATAAGCCTGTAAAGACTATAGTTGTCTGTGGCCCCAGCAACCTGCACCCTGATCTTGGATTGGGCCACCTAGTGGTGGTGGTGGAAGGATCATATAGTGTCATCCACCACCAATTGATACTCCCCTACTATCACCTCCTTCTTGGGTACTATCGTTCTCTCTCATGTAAGATCTCAGACCATGAAACTACTTCTACTGTTGTGGTCAGTTAGCTATATACCAATGCTCCCCATCATGTCTATATAAGAATTTATGTTCTATGTGATATCACCTATAATAAGTACATAATTTACCATCACTACTCTTCTCGGGTTCTCTTATATTTCCATATACCACATGACCACACACCGATGTTTGAATGTGAAAGGATCTCTTAGGACAAAATCCTACTGACCAACACCTTCTAGCTGATGTATTTGTCTTGGATATGTGATTCCCAATACCCAATATAGTTATTTGTAGTCCCTTTCAATGAAACATATCTTCATCTAGTGTCCACCCAACCACCACATTAGTGGTGGGGATTAATAACACCACCATCATGACACGGATCTCTCTATGGTGTCCCTGCTCAAACTCTCCTAAAAAAAATCCATCATGATTCCCCCCAAGGGAGTACAAGGTAAGGTCAACAAACTAAAAATCACACTCAAGATTACTAATTCTTCAATATTATTTCTTTATATGATCTAAAATATAAACAGAGCACAAACAAGATGGGTGGTACTTCTCACCGACTAACTGTTGGAAGTTAAGACCTGAGAGTATCAACTCATCAGGCATCTGTGTAAAAAGGTTCCACCATCCCCCATCAACATAATGGAAAATTATTTACTCCATTGAAGCCACATAATCTATATTTTTAAGAGGATATTGGAGAAATATACCACCTACTCTATCCAATCCTATATTACCTAAGGATCTGGATCTCTGTGGAATCTCAGTGGCCTTTGACCACATAAACTGAGGATCATAATAAACCCTGAGTGAATCCTCAACATTATCTATTGGGTTGATCTACTACATTGTACGTGGTGGTTAATTTTAATTCCCACACGGATAATGAAGCTCACAAAAGGCACCCCGAACTGAGGCCTCATCACTCATTGGGTCTTCATCATGATCCGGAACTAGTATCCTATAATGACTCACAAAACATTAATCCCCGCAACAAATTTCTCGGTATACTATGTTAACATGTTGGTACTAATGGTATGGGGAATGGATACACCAACCACCGATACCATAACTAGATTCCATAACCTTCTATGTTTACTTGAGACACTATTACACTATTTACAAAATTAAAACTGAGTCCTCATAAAGATAATTCTCCAAACACCATCCCAAAGAATAAAAAATATTTTATACCAATATATCACGACTTGATACAAGCTGTGTATCGATCTACAACTACCGCAAGACTTTCCCCATAGGATAGGTGATTGTGACTAGCACCGAAGTCATAACTAACAAGGGGAGGTGTTTTCCAACTTTTATGGACACAAATAACCATAAAATAAAAATTTTCATAAGAAAATGACTAACATGTGACAAACACTAGGGAAATAACCATGAATGAAAACCCTATAGAAATTATAGTTTTATGGTATTGTAAACTATAATAATATGGAGAAAATAAACTCAAAGACAGAAAAATGTACGAACATGAAAATTTGGAAAGTAAAATAGTGATATTTGCTAACTCATGATCTTTAATTTGAAAAAATCATTCACTCACCCATGTACCTTCTATCACAATGCTCATCTGATGTCATCACTGACCTGTCTCTATTTTCCTTAAAACATGACATGTGTGGGAAAATAACATCAATAGGTGAGTATTTTCATACCCAATTGAACAAGAAATAAGATTTTAGGGTAGCAATAAGAGATAAAATAGAAATAGAAATATTATAGATATTAAACATGATGTACAATAAAGTGAGAGAGAATAAATCAACACACCTAAAGAGAGAGTAACATCATACAAACATATAGGGCTCCACAAATTTTTTAGATAAACTCCATGTTGAGTATTTTCCAACAATATTAGGAGAGTTGACTAATATAACCAGGATAATCTAGACAATGAAATAATGTAGAACACCCCATTTGTAATCCCAACCAATAGAAGTAGAGTAAAAAATCCAAATATATGGATACAAAATATTATATATTTTCATTAAAAATAATCTCAAATGAGTGATAAAAGATATCTCTATATAAAATATCATTAGAAGAAGATGAGTAACCAGCAGTTCCAAAATACCATCAATGATTCACAGCTTCTCATGAGTGTCCATAGAAGTAATATTCAATGTCACGAAACACCTCATTATTATGTCGCATAGTTGATGGAAATAATCTCAAGGAAAACGTCACATTACCTAGTAAAAATGAGGATTCCACATAGTGGAATAATACCCATTCTCATCCTAGCTAGAGTTTTCCACTTTGGTATTCAAGGGCTCATTACCATCCCATCTATAGAGTTCCACTCGAAAGTATGTAGAGTACCCATGCCCTTATAGAAGTGATCAATACTCTATTAGTTGGTTGAGGACCCATTTCATATTCCAATAGGGTTGTTCTACTCTAGGGTTCAGTAAAGGATCCATTCATAGCCAATATATATGGTTATATTCTAGAAGTTTATTGAGTACCCATTCCCAACCCAGCGTGAGGGTTCCACTCTGGTCATCAAGGACCCATGATCATCCTAGCCTGATGGTTACACTCGGAAGCCAAAAAGGGCCCATTACCTAAATATCAAGAGTTTTCCACTCTAAATTTCATGAAGGACGCATTCCCATCACAATAAGAGTGTGCCACTCAGGATGGAATTGATGAACCAGCATGATCACTATCATCATTGATCGTCTCCTAACCAAGCTACAAGCATGGATCATTCTATATCATATCCTAATACCAACATTTTGGAGAACCACTTCATTATATTTGGAAACGAATTTAGGATATTATACTAACTAGGAAATATCTAGGTAAAAATAGAAAAGATACATAATCTTTATGTTTCATCATTTAGAGCCAAGGGGTACAATGTGTGCGATTATTCCCACACATTGTGTGGGCCCACTCCTTCACCTGGATGTATCCTAAGAGGTACAAGTCTTATATAATTTATTGGAATTCGTTGTTTTTATAAAATATACATGGATTTACCAAGGAAATTTGCGGAAATTTTTCTTTCTTATCCATGTTCATGTATCTACCACATGTTTGTGTACTTTTACATCAAGTCTATATACATTGGTATACGATGTGCCTCTCCATGCGGGATGTTGTCTGTGTTATCTGGTCATTCCCTTGTACTTAGGAATATAGTGTGTGTCTGGCTATGTTATATACCACATATCTCAATCACACAATAATGTCGGTACATGAAATGTATGGAGTCTACATAGTGATCCATCCTTATGAATTTCCAAAACTGTTGCCACTATATTCAAGGGTCTAGATGTGATTTGTTTATCATAATAAATGGTGTTTATTATTTTTATTGATATATTTATATATACATGATCCAAAAATAATATAGGATCTGCACCGTGAATTTTATCTTCATTTTTTCAGGAATAGCGTATCAAGCACAGATTTCTTGTTTCCTGTCCATCTGTTGGCCAAAATATGATTCTGACGAGCCATGAGGGTTCTACCATACACAACAAACATTATTTCAAAATATGTCATAAATTTTGTTACTATTTATATTCAAAAAAACATCCACAACCCACAAGAATCCTTGATATAACAAAATTTCATTAATACAAGACTCTTTCATCATTTTTAATGATTTTAGGGGTCCGTTCAGGATTGGTACCTCTAGAAAATTTCAAACTAGGATTGCAGGGTCCAACTAGTGAATAACATGAGGAATTTTATTGAAGAAGTCAAAATAAAATATTTTTAACCATTACTGGAATATTTTTCATGTATAATGATAAAAATTTGGGATAACCTATTTAGAAACATGAATATCCAATTAAATCATTACATATAAGAATGCCAAGGATCCACTATTGGCACATATAAATATATGGGATTGATATATTCAATCAATTTAATAAAAAAGGAGTAAAAAATTACATTTCATTCATATATATTGGATCATTATTCATGAATAATTTGCTTTCCATTGACTGATGGATATCCATACCTTTTATTTTCTATAATACTCTCTGATCTGACCTTTCATCATCATCTTATTTGATTCTCAAATTCTAAGAGTTGATTAAGATCTAGAATCCTCTCAGGTTTTATGCAGATTACCTAGGAGGATTCTACAAGGTGATGAATTTTTTGAAATTTAATTTGGGTAAAATAAAATAATTAAATAATTAATTGATCCAATGAACGTACATCCAATGGGAGACATATCCAAATTCATTGCCTCAACCTATTTTAAGTCAATACTAGGAACAAAAAATGCATTCTAGTCTCAAAATGTTTCTTAGATTCCTAATTCTAGATTCTATTTATGAATAAAATTTTTTTCTATAAAAAATTTTAATGTGCAATTTAATATTTAGTTAATGATTTTATGAAATCTTTTTTAGGAATACTAGGCCTTGTAATCATACAGAATCTCAATTCCTAGATCTAAAAATACATATAGAAATATTTTAATATTTTACAAGGAAATAATTGGGTCTCTAATATATTGGTAAATTCTATAATTTTTAATCTACTATTATGAAATGATGAGATAGTGATATAAAGTGATTAATCAACTATGGGTCAAAGTTTTATTTTATTAAAAATGATAATGATAATTTATATATGCATCAAAGGAGATAAAAAGCCACTAATTATATAATTGAATCCATGATATTATGTAATCAGTAGTAATAACTTCCTTAAGGATATGGGTAAATTATCTATATGATTAAATATGTGAGATATAAACACCTCATAAGAGTTAAAATACATATTTACATAAAAAGACCTCATCATGAGGAAATGATGAGGTCTTCAGCTACTCACATATTATAATTCTCAATAATATTCAACCAAGGGATGTAAAATAAGGTATTTTATACATTAAAAAATAAGGATCATATATTTCTATCATAAATGAGGATTGAGAGGGATCAAATTTTCACAAATCTAGTAAATATAGATCATATAATTTTAATTTAATGAATGTCATTACCCCTATTAAACTATTTTATAAATAATATTTATTGAAAAATATAATAAATTCTCGTTTATATGATGATAATTTGAAAACAAACAACATAAATTTTTGATTATTGGGATGTTGGAAGGCATCTTTGAGAAAATGGAATTATAAAATTTTCAAACAGATTACGTTTTTTTCTATATATTATATAAGAATTGAATTTTTGGATGAAAGTCATAGAAAAATGTCTCAATACACCATTGTTGAACCATGATGTATATGTATTTTTGGTATATTTTTGATATGGATTACATGAATTGATAAATAATGGACTATGAATAAAGATTTTTGGGTTCTCAGAATGTGAATATTGTGATGGAGAATCCAAGAGGATTCATTCAACCTAATCCAATTCAAATTTGTAAATTGGATGGAATTATTATGGAATTTATCTTGTGAGTTGAAAATAATCCATGAAATAATCCTATAATATGGGTTTTTATTGATAGACATACCAATGCAGAACATTTCATTGTTATAAGATAAGATTTTTCTCTTAAGAGACTCACATGACTCTATATTAATGCGATTTTAATCCATCATGCATCACTTATTTCGGTTGTTTCTGATCATCTTCTCAATTTTAAAAAAGAATTCTATAATTTATTCATTATCCTCTTAATAATGTGTCTCATTTAATTACGACCTACTTTTCTAAAACAACTGGGTAGTTTTGGAGGACTATAAAGTTAATGGAATAAATTTGTATATCATTCTCTCTCAACTATCAAAGATTACGTGATCAATATATACATTTGTATTTTTTTCCATTATGATTGTTTCTATTTATGTATCTGAATGGTACCCAGTGAACTGTTATTTGGGAATAGATTTTTTCCTCTAACTTTTAGGGTTAAAGTAATTAAAAATAAAAATTTAGTCCCTGATCATTTTCACTACAAAAAAATTGGTAAATTATATTTGGGATCTTACAAAAAATATCAATATAAATATAATAGTTATGCTGAAAATAAAAAAAAGGATTTCTAATTTAAATTCATAGATCATGTTTTTTATAAATTATCCCCATGTAATGGTTTTATAAGGATTAGTAAGAAGGGAAATATGAGCATTGTGTAAAACAGACCCTTTGAAATTCCAGAATGAATTAGTGCAATGGAATATCGAATAAAAATTCATCGTAGAATCTCATAAATACATGAATTTATCGATATATCATTATTATGGAATAAAATCTAGGACCCAAAGCATGTCACCACCCCTAAACAAATAAAATTGTAAACAAGTTGTTATTTCTTTCACTTATCTGAATGTGTATGTTATGACCCTTTTAGGAATAAGTGAATAAGTTTTGTATATTTTTAATTGATATTACTAAGACTATTTATTATATTATACCTTTATTAAGGATTACATTACATTGTTTTCATATTAAAGAAGTGTAGGTTCTGACAGAAGAAGGGAAGTGTATTTATAGAAAACAAACTAGAGAGATATGTTTCAGAATAGTATAAAGACCTTGCCTTATTACATTACATAATCTTGAATTTAGTAAAAAAATATCTTCCTTTCACATTGAGTATATTTTCATGTTAAGAGATTTAGAAAATTTTGATATAAGACATTAATAAAATTACACATTATTATACAGTGGATACCATAAAAATACTCATTTCTCCCAATATAAAAAAACTTTTCAAAAAAATTATTATTTATTTGATTGTTCATAAAACATTTAACATGGCTTCCTTATTTGTCTTACACAACCTTCTAACCTATCAAAATCATTTACGAAACATGGTATGAGACCAAAATGCTCAGTATGGGATATAAAAAGAAGGAAAAACACATTATTGTATGAATACTTGTAACAAATGAAATCATTTTCAAAAGACATACATGTCACCCATATATACTTAATTTTTATAAAATGAAATTTCCACATGATTCCCACAATACATAAGATCATAAATAGAACCATAAAGGTATCTTGGGTTATTAGTTATATAATACTATAACCCTCGCAGCTACCTTATAATTTGTAACCCTCATGGATACCTTACAATTTTTGTAACTATCGCAGTTACACATGGAGTAACCATACGGCCGACCTCCAAATTACACATAACCAATGCATTGGAGGAATATATAGGTCCTACATTTCATCATAAATAAATTTCCAAGAACTATAACATAAGAATACAACATACACAATTTTCATAAAAAATAACATTTCAATTTTGTAAAATAGAATTTCAAAAGAGGATTTAAAAAAAAATTCCCTTACATAAATCATATAATTGAAACAAGAATTAATATAGTTGATGGAATATGTATATAAAATGTAAATACGCATAATTAAACTTATTATAAACCAAACTCGTCTCACAATCTATTTTAATACCACATAAATTCTGAAGTAGAATCACTACTACAAAATAGATATATACCCACAGTTTAGGAAAAACATGGGTATATGTATAGTGTGGGAACCTATACCCATTGTTTTTTTCTCAAAACAGTGGGTATAGGTGTTTATTTAATGGTCTATCCCCACTATTTTGGAAAACATATAGAGATAATGTTTTTTTGATGGCCTATACCCATGCTTTTAAAAAATTATGGGTATATCTTTCCCACGTTATAGCTAAAAAAATACGTTGGAAACAAAAATAATTTGGCGAGAAAACGTATACTCATGGTTTTCCATCATATACACACGGTTTGAATTAATATATATAGGTTGATAGAAATATTTTAGTATATTTTTTCTATGGGTGGGTTGGTGAGGCTTTGCATGTTAGTTCCAGCAATTAAGGTATAGAATCTCGCTGGACTTTTTTTTTGAATACAGAGACAAGGATCAATTTATTATAATAAAATTTGATATAATTATATGTAATAAATATAGCATGGTTGGTTAAAATATGGATCTTTAATTAGTCAAACGCAGGATCAAAACTAGCTATCTTTTTTATGTAATATGGTCGGCGATTAATCTATATTAAAAAATGTAGATATATATTAATATAATTGATGTAGCTGAAGTGGTGAGACGCATCAAATTTAAAGTGAAGGTCCCGGGATGTCAGGAGTTCAATGCCTACTGGATTTTTTTTGCACTATTTTTACCCACTATTTTAAAACTCTGGTTATAAGGCTTTGATAGCATGGATTTGAGGCTTTGACATGAGGGAAAAAAGGTATACCCACGGTTTCTAAAATTGTGGGTATAGGTTTGGGACCTATCCTTACACCTCTAGCACCCAAGGTTCCCAAAACTGTTGGTATAGCCTATACACATATATTTTGAGGCTATAACCATTGATTTTAATCGTGGGTATAGGATATTTCTATTGTAGAGAATGTTATCCCAAAGAATGGTGATCGGGTAAAGAATTCCCTTACCCAGGGTTTTTCTTACTTGAAACATATTTAAAACTAATGTAAAATTGGTCAAAGAGTGTTATTTTTATCTTAATGAATCATATTCATCTTTGTAACATTGTATATGATCATTTTATAACATTATTTCATCCTTTAATTATTAGTATTTTGTTTCATCCATTGTTTGGGGTGTGTTCTTTACTTAATTTTCATGTTTGGTTCATGATGGATGTTCTTTTTGATTAGATGTGAAACACCAAAATAGGAATGGAATGATTGTTACATATTTTTAGAACTATAAATTATACCATTTATCATTTTGAATTCTTAAATTAGGATGATTTATAATTTAAAGCATTAATGATTTTCATTTAGATTATTTTAGACATTCATTGATAATAATGACCTCTTTTTTTATAAATTAATACCATGTGTACAAAAGGATTGTAGAAACATGGATGATACATAATAAATATATTATAACTTTGATCAACCATAAAAATGGTTTCAAGAATATACTTTATGGAATTAATGCAAATTGAAATCACATCATCCAGGATATCTGTAATTAAACAAATAACGGACAATGTTTTAATTCATCAAATAAGTGGGTGGAGAGAGGAAGAATGATGATGAATTTTCCATAAACATTTTAAAATACAAAATATTCAAGTTTTATTGAGGTTTCATGCCTCTTTTATTTGAGTAGTGGAAGAGAATATAATAAAAGGAATGGAAAGGAAAGTAAAACATATGAAAAGGGATGAGGATTTCATACCTCTTGATCTCTTCTCCTTGAGAACCTCCTTAAAATTTTTGATTATGTCCTTTGAGTGATACCATTTTGTATTGGATGTGGGGAAGGATATTGGGGAGGTATTTTGGAAGGAATTAGACAATGATCAAGGCATTAGATGTGTGGGAGGAATAGGGTGAAATGTGAGGTATTTATAGTCTTGGAAGGGAGAGATTTCACATTATTTTAATTATTGTTTTATTATTTTCCCTCTAGACATGAAATAGTGAGTCCTCCATGAATAAAAATAGTAATAATGACTTGTTATGTCGTCATAATGGGCTTACATTTTCACCACATCAATTACGACACCTCCATGATGTAGAAAGTTATTTATTTGTCAAATACCAAAAAATCACTATTCACGAAAAAAATCAAGTATTTCATAAAATTACCAAAAATTCACCACATCCATTTTTCAATGTTTATAATCCATAAATAATATCCGTTTTATCAAAATAATTTTATAAAAATGACAAAATTAATTATTAAATTATATGATACTTTATTTGGAAAATAAAAATGTTAGAGCATTTATTTAATTATTCAAATATATGGTTGTACCATAATATCATTTAAATCTTGTACTTACACTATAATAGGTGAGTTTATTACTAATAATGGTATCTTACTATTCATAAGGGTAACATTTATAATAATATGGGAACATTAATATTAATTAGGGTCAAGTTTCTACTCAGAAGAGTTCATTACAATTCATAAGTGTACATAACTTTCTTAAATTTATTTTACTATTTATAAGGGTATGTTACTATAAATAAGGGTATGTTTCTATTAAAAAAAATTTGGTCTTATAAGACACTCAATAACTTACTGATCATAATTTTAGATGAACATTCTTCAAAATTCCAAATATTGAAGCAGTAAAATCACTTTTAAATGCCAGTTATAAATATCTACATAAAACAAAGATTAATGCATTTCATTTTCTTAATCCCGGGGGTGTTACATTATCCCAACAGTTTAGAAATTTAATCCTAGAAATTTTATTTACTCATTAAACAAGTGAGAGTACCTTTAACTCATAGAATTTTCAGATTCTCATTTAGCTTCTTCAACCATGTGGTTTATCCAAAAAAAATCATTACCTGGTGGATTAACTTATTTCGCAATACCTGTTCGCTTCGATCAAGAATTTGAATTTTTTTCTATTCGTATAAATGGTTCTCTTCTGGATGAACTGATTTTGGACTCAAGACATGAGTTGAATCAGGCACATTCTTTCTCAATATCGAAACATGAAAAAAAATTGTGTACCTGAGACAAACTTGGATTGAGAACTACTCGGTTTGCAACTTGTCCAACATTCTCCAATATTTTAAAAGGACCGATGAATCATACGATTATCATTCATTTCGTACCAAAATGAATCACAATTTCCCAAGGATAAAGTTTTAGTAAAAAATGGTCACTTACCTCAAAAAATAATCCATTCCTTATTTTATCTACATAACTTTTCTTCCTGCTCTGAGCTGTTCTCATGTGCTACTTGATCATCATTACATTCTCAACTAGATCCTCTACTAAACCCAGCCACTTCAACTTTCTTTCACTGAATTCATCCAAAAACACTGGAGTTCGACACTACTTTCCATACAATGAGTTGAAATGTTCCATATGTATACAAGAATGAAAACTGTATTTATAAGAAAACACAACTAAAGAAAGATGTTGATCCCAACTTATCTGGTAGTCCATTGAACATTCATAGATCATGTCCTCCATATTTTGAATCATTCATTCTGACTACCCATCTTATTCAGGATGAATATCTGTACTGAAATTTAATTCGGTGTACAATGAAATCTAAAGTTCTTTCCAAAATATAGAAGTGAACTAGTTATCCAAGTCATATACAATGGAAAGAGGAACACCATGTAACCTGAAAATCCTTTTGAGGTATAGTTGAAAAAGATGATCCAAATACACTGTATCACGAATTGAAAAAAATGGACAGATTTTGTCAGCTGATCAGAAATAACCCAAATCAAATTATTACCTCAAGAAGCCTTTGGTATTCCCATCACAAATTCAATGCATAAATTCTCTCAATTCCACTTTGCAACTGGAAAAGGTTGCAACATCCTCTTCAATAACTTCCACTTTGCTTTATCCTATTTCCATGTCATGCATTTCAAAGTAAAATCAGAAATATATGTTTTCATTCCATCCCACCAATAATACTCATAAAGGTATCTGTACATCTTAGTACTTATAGGATTAACTAATAATGGAGAACTATGAGTTCCATACAACCAATATTTCTTCAATTGAGAATTAAAAGGTAAACACAATGTTTTTCTAAATTATAAAACACAATCGTTATCAAGGTTAAACTCTAGAGACTTACCCATTAAAACCAATTCTCCATTTTTCTATTGCACATGGTCTTCCTTCAGTAATTTCTTAGTTGTGTATAATAATGATGACTGCACTGAAACCTGAAACAAGAAAAATGTATTCCATTCAACAAAAAAATCTATGCTAAAATTCATCAAATCATTAATCAAGGGATCATGTTCCAAACATAACCTGGTTAATGATGCATGAGTTTTCAACTCTAGGAATCTACCACTTTGTTTTCTTTTCATGGATGGAAATTTATTGTTCAACAATAATCCTTTATCAGTTTAATCCATCATCTCTACATCATGTTTAATTTCTGATTATGGAATATATAATTCATACTTTTACAGTCAATATATATTTTACATTTGGATCTATATAAATGTTGCCTCCAAATTTAAAAATCAAAAACCACAGCTGCCAATACCAAGTCATGTGTGGGATAATTTTACTCATGGGGTTATAGTTGTCTTTAATAATAAACAACTACATTATCATTCACATCAGAACACAACCAAGTCCCTTCAATGAATCACCACTTTTGTTCAAAAACTCAACATTTCTGGAAGGCAAGGCCAAAATTGTATAATTCAACAATATTTTATTTAGTTCCTGAAGACAATCATCAAATTCCTCTGTCCCATAAAATTTAATCCCAATTTGTTTTAACTTAGTTATCGGGATAGATAACCATGAAATGTTCTTATCAAAATGTTGGTAATAACATTAAAATTTTGAAAGTTATGAATCACTATAACATTTGTGGGTCTTATCTATTCATCATCCACTCTTGTTTAGGCTTGATCATCTATTATTCCTTATTTATTTACTACGTTACCAAGAAAATAAATCTATTGTAACCAAAAATAAAACTTCATGAATTTTCAATATAGTTTCTTTTCGTTTAAGGTGTGTAAAAAAATGTAAGTTGTTTTTTATGCCAGTCTTTATTTTTAGAAAATATCATAATGACTTCACTAAAAACAACAAAACACTTATCCAGCAACTCATGAAATAAATTATTCATAATATCCATATATAGTGTAGGTGAATTAGTTAGCCCAAATGGCATAAAGAAATTCATAATTCCTATATATAGTATGAAAGGATATTTTTTTGGACGTTATCCTCATTCACCATCAACTGATGTAATCCATATCTCATGTCAATCTAGGAAAAGTACTGAGCTTGATGGAGATGATCAAACAAGTCATCTATATGAGAAAAAGATAATTTTTTTAATAGTGATGTTATTCAATGCTATTTAATCATTTCCAAGTCTTATGTAACCATATTTCTTTTTAACGAACAAAATATGGGCACCCCATGGTGACGTGCTAGGATGAATGAAGCCTTTTTCCTGAAAATCTTGCAACTGATTTTTCAATTCAAAATGTTCTATATGATTCCATATGATATGGGGGTTTTGATATTGTCTTACCATTCGGAACTAAGTGAATTGTGAGTTTGACTTCCCGATCAAGTATGAGACTGAATAACTCATTAGAAAAAACATCAAGGTATTCATTTACTACTGGAACATCATGAATCTGAATAGTTACCTTGTTACCAACAATATGAGCATGATAACATTCATTTCCTTCATTAAAAAATTTCGTAGCTTCATGATATTTTATCAATATTATGGGTTCATTAATATACATACTGAAACTCCTTCTGGAAAAAAACTTTTTAGATCCACAGTCAATATTATCATGATAAACAGAATGCCAATCCATTCCCAAAATAACATCAAACTCAACTAAGGGATAAACAACAAGGAATATAGGTAAATACCTTCCAAAAACCATAATAGAAATATTCTTGCAATTCTTCATTGCTATAATGTCCCCCATTGGTTTTTTAATAACATGTTCTAGTCTCATTTCTTGTGGTGATATTTCTATTTTACCCAAAAATTTCTTATAAATGAAAGAAGCTGTAGACCCTGTATTGAACCAATCGTTAGAAAAATCTGAGTAAATAAAAATGTTACCTGGTACAACATCATTAGATAGATCTGTATCTGCAGACATAGTCCCAAAGGTTCTCACTACATATTCATGCTTATATTCTGTCTTCTTTGCATCATTCATATCTCTCTTTGGGTAGAAATTTTCATAATGACCCATCTCAACCGATTAAAAACACAATACAATTTTCTTATCAGGATTAGTCTTAGGATCATTTTCATTACAATATCGGGCCATATTTCCAAACATACCACATTGAAAACACTTCCCAAAATTTTTAAGACATTCTTTAGGGTGCTTCATTCCTCGCATTTCACAAATTAGAAATTGGATTTTCTATCCATAAGATTTCAATGGTTGATTATTACCCATTGCTTTCCATTTTGACCTCTTCTTCTTGTTGTTACCAAAATGCACATGATCATCAGAGAACTCGATCTCTACCCTATCAACATATCTGATATGTTTCTATTAACTTTTGAATTCTCATGAGTCTAGTCCTCTTCAATACCTTGGCTTCAGTCCTGAGTAAAAGCACTAGATTTTTCATTGATGATCCAGAATAAGATTTATAGCATACCTCGCTAGTCGGGTGATTTTTGCTTCATACACAACCACTAAATATTCCTCTTTTTTCATTAAATAAATGAATTGATTCTATATTCTATGTCACATCACAATAAGAAAATATTTTTCTAGGAAAATAATTTTAAATTCATCCAACTCTAAGAAATAAATATCCTCTCTATCCTTGATATTCCTTACCATTGACCACCACTAATCAACTTCACCTTCAAAACAAAAAATGGGAAGACATACCATTTGATTATCTGAACAACCCATTACATAAAATATATTTTGAAGGGCTTTAATCCATCCTTCAGCCACTACTGGGTCAGAAGATCCATTGAAAGGAAGAGGATGTTGTCACATAAAATGTTCCATAATCGTCATGTTCTATTGGGGTACCTAAGGTTAGTCTCTTGCATAGATTCCACCATCATTATTTCCAACTTCATCTGATACATTACTATCAAAAACTTCTGGATTACAATCCCTACCATTACTGGTTGTAGATTCGAAAGGATGTAGTTTTTTCGGTGGCCCTTCTCTTTACCTTCCTTGTTTCTTCTATGGAGAACCATTCTGAACAAAGATATCTTAGTAAAAAAATGGTAATCTTCGTATTCTATAACAATTAAAATTTACCATAGAGTTAAAAACATTTATGGTATTATATTAACATCATCATAACACCTATAGTTATCTAAACCATCCTCTAAAACCATTTATAAAGGTCAGGCCATATTACATTACATAATCTTTAATTTAGTTAATAAATCACTTTATTTCACATTGAGGATATTATAATGTTTAGAGCATTAGAAATTTGGGACATAATATATTCATAAGAGTACACATTATTATAGAGAGTATAAAATAAAAAATACTCATTTTTGTTAATATAAAAAACATTTCAAATAAATCATGATTTATTTGATAGTTCTTCAAACCTTTAACTTGGATTCCATATTTGAATTACACATACTTATAACTAATGAAAATAATTTAAAAAACATGGGATAGGAACAAAAATCTCAGTAAATGATATAAAAACAATTAAAAAACACATTAGTCCATGAATTCTTGTAACATATGAAATCATTTTCAAAAGACATAGTTGTCACCCAAATATACTTTGTGAAAAAATGATATTTCCAAAATATTCCTACAATACATAAGAACATAAATAGAACCATAAATGTATCTTGGGGAGTTTCTTATATAATATTGTAACCCATGCCGCTACCTTATAATTTGTAACCCACATGGTGACATTATAATTTGTGTAACAATTACAGTTACACAGAGTTACATGACGAACGACCTCCAATATACACATATCAAATGCATTTGAGGGAGATATATTTCCCACCCTTCATCATAAACAATTCCATATAACCATCTTATAATCATACCACATGAATAATTTTAATAAAATCATTGGTTTTGAATTTTGTAAAACAGAATTATAAACGGGGATTTTAAAAGAATACCCCTTACATATATCATATAATTAAAGGGAGTATTAATAGAGTGGATAGAATATGTATATAAACTGGAAATACACATAATTCAACATAGTATAGAAAAACTCTTCACACAAACAACTATAAAACCACATAAATAATGTAGTAGAATGTTAACATAGTGAATTGAAATCGATATAATAATTCCCTTAACTCGGGTTGGTCTTACATAAAAAAATTATACCTCTTTTATAAGGGTTAAAAGTGTGTTATTATTATCTTAATGAAACATATTCATATTTATAAAATCTTATTTTATCATTTTATGACAACATTTCGTCCATTATTTATTAGTATTTTGTTCCTTCCATTATCTCTGGTGCGTTCTTTACATGATTTTGATGAAAGGTTCATGATGGATGTTCTTGTCGATTAGAAGTGAAACATCAGAATTGGAATGGAATGGAAGTTAAATATTTCCAAAACCATGAATTATACCATTTATTATTTCTAACTCTTAAATGTGGATGATTTATAAGTAAAAAAATATTTAGGATGTTCATTTTGATCATTTTAGTTGTTCTCTGATAATAATGTCCTCATTTTGTTTTATAAATTATAAAAAATGTGTTATAAAAGATTAAAAAACCATGTATAAGGCATAATAAATATATTATAAGATGTTTCAAACATAAAAATGGTTTTATGACATGGATTGTAGGAAATTAAAGCAAATTGAAATCACATCATCAACGATGTTGGTAATTCGACACATCAGAGAAATTGTTTTTATTAGTGGAATAAGTGGGATATGAGAGGAAGAATGTTTATGAATTTTCAATGATCATGAGAACATACAAAATATTCAAGATTTATGGAGCTATCATTCCTTTTGGATAAGAGGAGTTGATGATAATATAATAAAAGGAAAGGAAAGGAAACAAAACCACATGAAAAAGGAAGAGGATTTCATACCTCTTGATCTCTTCTCCTTGAGATCCTCCTTAATGCCTTTGATTTTGGCCTTTGAGTGAAACCAGCAGTTCTTGGACGTGTTTAAGGATATTGGGGGGGATTTATTTTAAATTAGGTATTTCTCATGGTGTGAGAGGTGTGGCAGGAAGAGGGGAAAATGGGTGGTATTTATAGTGTAGAAAGGAGAGATTTCAAATTATTTTAATTATTATTTTATTAGTTTGCCTCAAGACAAGAAATCGTGAGACTTCTATGACTAAAAACAGTAATAATGGCATCTGAGTTCGAGATAATGGGCTAACATTATCACCACATAATCGATGAACCCTCCATGATGACCAAATTCATTTATTTTTCAAATACCAATAATTCACTTTTCATTAAAAATCAGGTATTTCAGAAAATTAATAAAAATTCACCCCAACTATTTTTCGACTTTTAGAATCTAAAAATGAACTCCATTTTATCAAAATAATTTAATAAATATTAGAAAATTATATTTTAAATAAAATAATACTTTCTTCATAAAATAACAATTTTAAATCTTTTTTTTCAAATTCAATGATATGGGTGTACGATACTATCAATTTAATCATATTGGTACACTGTCATAGGTGAGGTTACTATTCATAAGGGTATGTTTCTATTTATAAAGGTAAAATTTTTATTCATAAGGGAACATACTATTCATTAGGGTCAAATTACTACTTTGATGGGTTCATTACTATTCAAAAGGGTACATTACTATTCTTAAGGGTATGTTACTATTAAAAAAAATAATTTTTTCTTATAAGACTCCAAATAACGTACTAATTACAATTTTAGATGACAATTTTTTAAAATTTAAAACATAGAAGCAGTAAAATTATGTTTAAATTCTAGTAATAAATTTCTACATTAAATAATGTTTCAAGAATTTCATTTTTTTAAACCCTATGGTGTTATAAATTTAACTATATAATACTACTTAAAGGGTTTCCTAATTTTTTTATTTGTCTGGTGTGTCACATTTCAAAGGATTAAATTTATGAAATGTTTATTTCATGTCACTTTGCTTGTGATCTATGAAGATTTACTGATATGCTATTTTGGGGATAAAGTCTATTGGAAATATAATGTGTATGGGTTTTTAATTAAATGATCTCTTGTTATAATTAGGGTAGGAATAATTTTGTTAATATGATCTCAACCCTCCTGTGTTATTTCTACCAATTTTCTGTTCTTTTGTGAGTTGTACCATTGTAGAGAGATTAAATCATGTTGTTTCTAGTTTATCATATGTGTGTTTGTAGTCATTATCGGTCATCTCTGTTATTCGATAAATGTTCATCTTCAGTTGATAATATATAGATTTTATTATAATGTAATTGGGCCCACAATAGTTTGAATAATATAAAAGGTCATTTTTATTTCATCAATTATTGTCTTTCCACCATGGTAAATTTTTTTGCATTGTGGTTAGGTGGAAACTTTCATGTTGAGGGTGATAATGTTAGTTTTTCCCAGTTTTTTTTAAAATATCATGAATTTTAATATGACCATGACAAAAAATTTGGAATCTTAATTTATTTTTGAGACTCAATGTATATTTTTACATTCATATTAATATGGGTATAAGGGGAAAGAACAATGTAATTTTAACTAATATTTTTATTTATTCACACATTGACATTATCATGAATCCTATTCCTTATATTCAATAAATGTTCAGTTCAATTATAATTCAAAAATCATATTCATATCCTTTAAAGTGTTTTTAACTTTATAAAGGCCTGTGAATTTAATGGATCTTCTAAAGAAAAAAATTTCTCTATATCGATTGGATTACTCTATTGGAATCGATATATAACTTTTTTAACCAAAGTAGATTCCCCTTCATATTTTAAGTCACGGCCTACCTTTTTCAAGGTGAATACAGAGGCAGAAATGTCCCATTATCTTCCTTTGTCAATAATAAATATAGAATCCTTCCCCTAATTCAATCCTTCAATAGGCCCTGAAGTGGTGAATATCACTAATGGTATAGAATCCCTCACAAAATTGAAGAAATTACCCTTCTTAATGAAAATAAGATCGAGAGATAATATGGTAATAAATCCCAAAAAACACTAAAAGTTTAGGTAATTGAACCCAAAATATAACCCATGAATGATTTAAACATAATCTACCACAAAAGTACAAACCAATATCCAAATAAATGTACCAAAAGAATGAGTATAAGAATAAGAACAACAATTATCCCAATTCCCAAGCTTGTAAAGTCCAGAATGGTCCTCAATATCTAATTGGAAACATGGAAATAGTTTTAAAATGTAGGGTGAACATACAAATATACTCTATAGGGAAACCAATTTCACTCGGTCACAAGTGGTATAAGTGTACTAATTCGAATGTGAAAACAATAGAAACCAACCACACCTACCACAGAAAAATACTTACCATCCGAACCTCACTATGGCCGAATCACCAAATAACACAAGTCAAGTAAGGCAATAATATAACCCCATATATGATTTCGGTACCCTGCACCACTTTTCCCACATGTTAACTACTCATTCCTAATTCCTAATGTCTTGATGCTACTTCCTTTCACCAAATAAAGTGCCACTACACAAATTCACATGCACAGATGGGCCCCAAAAAACACATATACCTTTCGGAAACACCTGGGTATCAACAACCACACCTCTCACCTGAAAACACATGGGCCTCATCCCAAAGACCCCTAGGAAACAGACTTGGCCTACAGAAACATAGACCCATCATCCACAACCCAATATCCTCGATCAATCATGGGATACAGTAAACCTAAATCCATTAAAGTTTACTCGGATACACCCAAGTGGTAAGAACACTAATGGGGGTGTGATGGGGAAAGTCAGTAACCCGTTATCCGTCCTCCCACTGGGATGCTGGGAAAGACACCCTCCCCCCAATGGGGTTTCTCATAATGTACTTCTCAATAATGGTGGAGTGTTTATTGAGTATAAGGAAATTAAATTTATACAAATATGTAAAAAAAAACTCAACTCATCCTAGGGGTCCTAAAACAAACAACCAGCCCACTAGAACCGCTTTTATTGCTACCCCTACATGAAAAAACACACAAATAGCCACTCCCACAGATTAGTCCCATCCCATTTTTCATTTAACCACTCTGTGTTCATTACAAAGGGGATCACATTAATTTATTATAGAACTATTGTGAAAACTACCAACCAGAACCATCCCAGAGAAAAATGTAATCCAAGCTGCAGTCCCTCAAACTACCACAACACAACCAAAGGAAGTCCCACTGCTAACAAGTTCATCCATTCCACAAACAACTAATTAGTAAACACACTATACAAATCTTTCATTCCAAAAAAATGAAACATCCTATTTTTTTCACACCTTTACCCACATCCAAGATACCGAAAGTAACATCACAAAGTATGGACAAGGTACAAACTCAAAAAAACCTAGCACAAAACCACCCCATCAGGAAAAAAATGTTCATATATATCAATCATGGATTATTTAATTTAATTTAAAATAATATGTGTGATCACAGCATAGTTTTGATTTGGGGGAATCCATTTATTTAACAATATGTACATGATTTAATGGATTGATATTATCCATTGTTTATAGATTATCAACCACAAGAACAAGAGCATCATCAGTTCACATGAAATGTCCACCAATGACCATGATTGTCATAAGGCCTTACAGCCACAAGAATTAATAACATAAAAACAAGGATAATAAAAATAAATCACCACTCAGCATTCATCCAAATTCAATCCTCTGCATGTTATCATTACAAGTCTTATTGTCTTTTTATCATCATCTTCCAGCTTAATTAATTAATCTTGTTAAACAATGTATTCTTATTGTTTGTCCAAATGATAATTACCACTCCCACACCACATGATACATAATTAGAGACAAATGGATGAAAATAACTACTTAGAAAAATGGGTGACAAGAACCCCTCCTTGCACCAAACAGGGGGTCATGAGAGTAGTAGAAAGTTATAAGAAAAACTCTACAGTAAAGGTCTCTAACATAGGAACACGACTCATCTTGGTAAGAAATGATCTTTGTGTACTAAGAGAAAAGATAAGAGAGGACCTAAGCTTTATAAAAGAGAGATCATATATCAATGGAAATGGAAACTATTTTAGGGGATCTTAATGTATGTTCATGGTTAAGATTACATGGATAGAGTATTTTGATTTCTAGGGATAATTAAGATATTAATGATATAATTAATATCCTATGATAAGCCTTAAAAATGATAAAAAAACTTAATAAACTCAATTTCTAGAAACTAATATGTTAGAGGGGATAAATTGGAAAAACTAGAAAATGACACAGATGTTGACACCGACGCCGATGCTAACACTGACATTGATAATTACGAGAAAATCGAAAATAACAATGAAGGTGATGACAACCCTGAAATTACAAAACAATACGATGTGACTAAGAGTTCAAAATGACTCATCAACACTAACAGTTCAAAACAAATCACGAACACTGACAGTTCAAAAAGAGACGCTGACATTGACAGTTCAAACTGACATGCCAACACCAATTGTTAAAAATGAGATTTCTACACCAATAGTTCAAAATGATATGCCGACACTAATAGTTCAAAATGAAACACCGATAGAAAAATATGACTTTTTGGGTAAACTTCTCAGAATGAATCACTAATAGCTCCCAAAACACCCAAAACACTGGATTTTCACTAAGAAAAAGTCTATAGAGGAACGGGCCATAAAATCATATACATCTAAAAATATTATCATTCCTGAGAATTTATAACCAATCAATGGAAAAAAAATATGGGTTCAAAAAACCACCCGGTAAGACAACTCCCATAGATAAACTACCCCATGTTGTTTGAAAACTAGAGTGAAAAACTTGACATCCAATAACTCCTCCCTGACATCGCCTTCCCCCAACATCCATATAGACCCTAGAGGTCACATAGTCAACACACATGGATTATAGAATTTCTTCCCCCATGTCAAGATATTGTCTGCTTTGGGTTTCACTAACTCACCCACAAAGGTTTATCACATCCAACATAATGCCTATTGATTAGGGATCAGGTCCTCTCTACCCCTTATATCCCGACTTCTCAGACATGAAAGGAAATACAACTACACATTTCATAGCTACAAGGGAAATAGTTAAAATGTATGAAAAGCATAAATGAAAAAACAAGATAAAAATTCAAAATAGCTCCGGGTACTGGGCATGCATCTATGCCTCCATCTCCCATGTACTCTCATCGAGGACACCATGCCTAAAAAAACAGACCAAAGGAATGGTCCATCCACAAAGCACATTCTCACTATGCTTCTAGATCTCAACTAAAAAATCCACAAATGTTGCATCATCCTCGATATCCAACTCTCCCCAATCAATGAATATGAATTCATCGTGTAGATTCTAATAGAAATGGGAGACGTGAAAGATGTTTTGGATCCACCCCAACTTTGGTGGATTTATATCTGATATGCCACCTCACCAACTCATCCAAACACTATTAAAGGTCTAATAAACCTAGGATAAATCATGATTCACCTAACGAACCACCACATCCCACATCAAGAGGAAACCTTTATAAACACATGGTCTCAAACTGAAAACTCAAAGGGCCTCTTCCGATGATTAGCTTGTGACTTCTTCTAATTCTGAGATGCCGTTATCCTCTCACGAATGTGTCAAAACCTCAATGTCATTATTTTTACTACATATGGTCTAAAGACAACTGATTATTTTAACTCTATCTAGTATAAGGGTGAACGACACATTTTCTTATAAAAGACTTTGAATGGTTCCACACCAATGGTATGATGATATCTATTATAGTAAGAAAATTTTACCTGAGGAAAATGTAATACCCAAAATTCCGAAAACTCCATAACACATTCCCACAGCATATCCTCCAGTGTGTGGATGGTCTGCTCTATCTTTCCATCCATCTCAAGGAGGATAGCAGTCCTAATGTGTAACTAGGTTCCAAAACCATTTCTTATTCCCCTCCGGACACATGAGGTAAACTATGTATTGCAGTCTTGGATGTTGGGTCTTGAAACCCCATGCAGCCACACTACCTCATCAACATAACTCCTTGGAAATGCATCCACTTCACTCAACTCCTTAATCGCCAAGAAGTGAGAGAGTTTTATCTGTTATTCCACCCCTAACCACATATTCTTATATCCCCCCAATGCTGATGGTAACTCTATGATGAAATCTAGGGAGATTTCAACCCACTTCCACTCAGGGGAATCTAAATGCTGAAATATAATTTTTGGAACATAGTGCTCAGCCTTCACCTATAGACACACCTAACACTTTTCCACAAACATTGCTACTTCCCACATCCTATCGGGCCACCAAAATTGTTCCCTCAAGAATCAGTACATATTGGAAACATTTGAGTGTACCACCATGGGTGAGATATTGAACTCAAGGATATTTCCCTTGGGCATCGCCACTAGAACAAAAAGCATCCCATAGATGAGAATTTGATTTTAAATATCCTCTTACCATCCCTCTAGATCATCACCCAGGACAATGTTGTCATGCATCACATAGAATCTGAGCCTCCCCAATGAGACTCCCCTACCTTTGGCATTAAGGAATATTGTACTATCATATAAAACAAATATCCTCTTCCATTATCCGCCCCTTTCTCTAGCTAAGAAGGTATCCAACTCTCCTATCACCTTCCAAGTATCCATAGATTCTTGAACCACTTTACTCTATGACTTCCTACTCAAGGAATCGACCATAAAATTTCTCTTACCTTTGGTGTAAGAGATCTTAAAGTCCTAGTCTGGGAGAAACTCAAGACACCTCCTCTACAATAATTTCAAATCTCAATGGGAGAAGATATACATCAAGATATTTTGATCCATGAATACCATGAAGTGCTCCCCAAGGAGGTAATTCCACCACATCTTTAGTGTGATAAATAACACTAAAAGATCCATATCATGGGTGGAAAAGTTAGTCTCATGGGGACATAAATTCCTATACCTATAATGAAGAACTCTCAGTTAATACATCTACACGCATCACAACCAATGGTCAAAAGCATCACATAACACTTTGAACATCACCTCTTTATCTGAAAACCTGATCACTAGTGGAATAACAAATTTAACCTTCAAATATATCAAAGATACCTCAAAATGATCACTCCATACAAAGGCTCGGTCCTTCTGAGTCAAAAAAAATCGACAGAGCTTCATCCTGAGAGAAGTCAGGTATGAACCTCTAGTAATAGCCTTACAGACCTAGAAAACTACAATCCAATTCCATATTCATTGGTTCTACCTAAGAAAAAACCACCTCTACTAATATTGGGTCCATTTATATCCCTTTCTGAGACACCACATGTTCATGTTATTGTAACTCTTATGTCCTGAACTTTCACCTAGAAACCTTCTAATAGAGATGGTGGTGTTAGAGGACCTCCAAGATTTTCCTAAGGTGATCAGTGTGCTACTCTTCTATATTCAATTAAATAAAGATGTCATCAATGAAAAAAATGATGAACCAATCTAAAAACAAACAAAACACATAGTTCATGATCCCGATGAACACGGACGACACAGACATGGCTCCGAATTCCATGACCATGAAATAGAAATTTCCCTACCTTCACAAGAAAACAGTCTTTGAGATTCACCCTCATTCACTCTCATCTAGTGATATATAGGCTATAAATTGACCTTAGTGAACCTTCATATTCCTCTATACTGCTCAAAAAGATCATATATCCCCATATATTGTTAACACTTCTAGACTGTTACCAAGTTCTATATAATGTAGTCGATGTACATCCTCAGACCACCATTCTCCTTCATTGAAAAAAAACTATATGACCACAGGGAGACTCACTTGGCAGGATGAAGACCTTCCAAATCAGATCGCCAAAATTAATTGTCCACACCTATAACTAGTAAGGCACCATCCGGTAGGAAGCCATCGAAATCAGACGAGGAATGGGTTGTATGTCTATATCAAACTCGACGTCACGTTGAGGGGGTAGTGTCACAACCTCCCCCAAGAAGATGTCGAAAAACTCTCTTAAATTTCCTGGAACCTCTTTTATCTCATCATATATGGATCTCTTTGACATCTCAGCTCACACAAGAAGAAGAGGCTACACATGTTGGCTGCACACCTAAAAACCGTTCTTGCCAACAAAATCTACATGATCGCCATTCTATCCAGAAAGACAACTCTCTTCTAAAATTAGTCAATAACAACATTTATAGAGAAAAACCAATCAATTCCAAGGATGAAATATTATAAATTCATCTTTATTATAATAAATTCCCCAATGGATTGATGTTTCCACAACATTAGCCTACATCCCTAAAAAACATCAAATAAACTGGTATGACCACCAACTACCATGCTCAATACTAGGGGTGTAGGAATTATCTCAACATATAGACCCAGATAATGGGATAGACTTGGGGAAACAAAAGATTTTGAATTTCTAGAATCAATCAAATCACAATAAATAGTTCTTAATAGACAAATCCTACCTCAAATGAACTTTATAGATTCTACCACTGCTACCTCTGTGACATAAAACTACCCAAGATCAGCTCCCCTGCCTCTCGGCTGCTGCCCACATCCCCAAAAACACCTTGGTTTAGGTCCCTAAGGAGATCCCTATGGTCGGTAGCTTCCATCATTATCTTCCCTCAGTGGATATGGGGGCATGTTGTTGCTGGAAAGGCCTAACCGGTAATGGATACTGCTGAGGTGGGCATTGAACTATCCCACCTCAACTAGTCTGATCATGAAGTGGGAACTAACTCTAAATTTTCCCATGTACCCTACAAGATAAATACATTGGTCCCAATTCCATAGGGAAATAAAGGGGGATAGATGATATGAACTAGAACTACTGAGATCTACTCTCTACCGGTTGAAACCTGGATGGCCCTAACGCGAGAGATTGGTGACTGACTGCCTTCCCCTTCATTGAACTGAGCTGGCTATCCTCTCAAGGTACACTTCCACCTGAGTGAATCCTCTTTAACACTTCATCCTTTCTCTGAAATTATAATTATTTTGATAGGGTAAATTCATTGATGTCATACTGAAGAGAAGGTCAGACTCCCTTATTCTCATTGCCCTTAATCATCGAGGAAAGAAACACCACCTGAATATCCTTCTCAAAGTCAACCCATGATAAATTAGTCTCCTTCCTCTCCCAAAGGTAAAGGGTCCCCCACTAACGCACTGCTCCTCTTGTTTGTCTCACCACTAGAGGTACACTATACTCCCTCAGAGCACTGATCAAGGAAAAGGTGATCACCAGCTCCTCATGTGAACCCTTAAGCTCTCTGTATGAATTGCTACCTTCATATTTGACCGGGGTCTTCTACTGGAAAGCAAGAAGGGTATTCTACCACATTTGATATTTATCTTCTCAATCGGAACTCTAGTGATCAACCGAGTCAGCCTATTAGGCCTTGACTTCTCGGTCCACACATGGGCGTCATCCGAGTTTCATAGCAGAAAAGGTAAACAAGGAATTCATATTCCAAGTAGTATAAAATATCAATTTATATTATTTTTGACTCATTATTTATTTTAACTTCGTGAGACTCCCAACTTAAACAAGAAAATAATTCATTTTGATGTTTTCACCTTTCTTAGGGTCTCTACCCCACAATCATTGTAGCATCACTTGTTAGTTCAGTAAGTCCAGATCACTTGCATCAAATCAGTGGGGTCCCTAAAATATCATCTCCCAGTCTATCTTCTCTGGACTTCATCAAACACCTTGATCACCTAAAACCATTTCCCTACCATCCCATGCAACCCTCACTGTGCCTATCTCAAAAATCCATCTTATCACCCAACCATCACCTTTGATAGAATTATTTCATGACCTTCTATCCACATGGTGAGGGTAGGGACAGTAATGTGCCCTGACCATCTTTCTTCAAGAGGAAATATTGATAATGTCACCAGATTCCTTCCTTCAATAGGTCCCGGAGTGGATACTAGCACCAACGGAATAGAATCTAACATAAAATGGAAGGCATCATTCATTTTAAGGAAAACATAATAAGGAGATAAGATGGTAAAAAATTCCAAACAACACCAAACATTTATATAAATGAAACTAGAATTTAACCCATGCAAGATTTTGACATAAACTACCACAAATGTAAAACCATAGATCCAAAGAAAAGTACCAAAAAAAAGATTCTATGTAATAATACAACAAAAATAATGATGCTTAAGCTAGTATTGTATAGAACAGTCTTCAAAGTCCTCCTGGAAACTTGAAAACGGTTTTATAATGTAGTGTGACCAAACAAGTATAATTAGTAGGGAAACCAATGTCACTCATGGACTAGTGGGAGAAGCATACTAATTCCCCTATGAAAGCAATATAAACTAACCACATCTACCAAGGGAAAATACTAACTTGGAAATCCACATCAAGGCATTCTCACCAAATAACACAAGTCAAGTAAGGTAATAATATAAGCACATCCATGATTTTAGTACCCCGCACCACTTTTCCCACTAGATAACTACTCATTCATAATGTATAATGTCTTGACACTACCATCCTTCCCAAAATGGAGTCCCACTACACAACTAAATGCACACAGCTGGGCCACAGAGCACTCATATACTATCTGCATACACCAGGTTCACAACAACCACACCTCTCACCCGAAAACACTTGGGTCTCAACTCGAAGACACATGGGATAAAAACTGAACAAGCAGACACCTAGGCCCCTCATCCGCAACAAAACAAAGCCGAATAATATTGGGATATAGTAAACCTCAATGCATTACAACCTGATGCCATATTCTCTAGTGGTAAGAAGCTATAATGGAGTTAAAGGGATAATGTTAGTAACCATCCATCCATCCTCCCACTGGGATGTTGGGACAGACATCATCCCCCATTAAATAGGGGTGTTCGGCAGAAATTGTTAAAAAAGCATGGGGTGTGTATTGAAACTCACTAGAAACTAAAATTTATAAATGTATGTAAACAAACTCTTAGACTAAACTACAGGTCCTAAAACAAACAACCATCCCACATGAGCCACTTTTTCTGCTACCCCTATTTACACGACCACACAAACAGCCACTCCCAAAGCTAAAACCCAACCCTCTTCCATTTAGCCACTTATTGTTCTTTGTTAATGGGTTAAAAATAATTTATTCCAATGATATCAAGAAAAATAACAACCATAACCATCCTAAATGAACAAGAAAGTGAAGGTGAAATCCTTCAAATGGACACAATACAACCAAAGGAAATCTCACTGCTTACATGTTGATTCATTCCAAAAACATCCAATCAGCAGCCCCGCTATAAAAAATGGTCATTCAAAAACACCAACCCATCCTATTTCTCCATATTTATACCATATCCAAGCTACCCATAGTAACATCACACAACCCATACAAGGTACGAACTAATAAAACACTACGCATAGTCACACCATCATGCCAAGCATATTCAGATTTAGCCAATAGGGATTCAGAAATTTCAACTAGAATAATAGGGGTGATCATAAAATACGTTTTATCTTTGGGAATCCTTTTATTTTACCAATTCATCTTGATTAAATGGATGTATATTTTCAATTGTTTATATAATATAGACCACAATAACAATAACACAACCAGTGTGCATGAAAACGCCCACAATGTCCATGATTTTCACATACAACAAAAAAAATTAATAACAGGAAAACAAGGATAATTAAAATATAACAGCGCTACACATTCATCCATAATAAATCCCATTCATGATATCATGACATGTCCTGTTAACTTTTTCTAATAATCTTCCCCCCTCATATATTACTATTGTTAAAGAATGAATTCAGTTGTTCTCTCCCAAGAAGCATTACATAACCCGACCTACATGATACACAGTTAATGAGATATGAAATAAAATCCCTAACTATAACTACATGTGACCAGAACTCCACCTTGCACTAAATAGTGGGTCACACGAGAAGTAGGAAACATAAAGAAAAAAATAACATCAATGGTATCTAGAACTGGTGAACGACTCGTCTAGAGAATAAATGTTCTCCGCTCACAAATAGAAAATTTAAGACATTACCTCATCTTTAAAAATGCCAGATCCAATATCAATGGAACAGAAAATAGTTTCAAGGGTCATTAATGTCATATCATTGTTAAGATTACAAGGCTGTACAATTTCAATGTCAAGGGATCGTTAGGGTATTAATGATATAATTAATATCCTTTAGAACTCTATTATAAATGTAAAAATAAGACATTAAACTTTATTTACATCAAATATTACAAATGAGGAGTGGTACTGGAAAAACTGGGAAAACGGAAAATCACACATACACTGATGTGGATGCTTATGCAAGTGATGATGCCAACACCGATGTTGACACTGACATCGATGCCGATTGTAAAAAATGACATGTCAACACCGAAAGTTTAAATGACATGCCAACACTGGCAGTCCAAAATGACACACCAACACTTATAATTTAAAATGACATGCCGAATGTGACAGTTAAAAATGAAACGCTGACACAGAATGTTCAAAATGACATTCCCACACCGATAGTTCAAAATGATCCCCATCACTGAAAGTTCAAAACAGCACGCCGATGCTGATTTTTCAAAATGACATGCCGACACCGTCAGTTCAAAAGGACTTTTCAACACTGAATGCCCAAAAAAACACATCAACACTAACAGTACAAAATGACAAGCTGACACTGATATTTCAAAATGTAATTACTACATCAATAGTTAAAATTGATACGTTGAAACCAATAGGTCAAAATGACATGTCAATAGAAAAATTAGACTTTTGGGTAAAATTATGGGAAAGAGTCACGGATAGCCCCTGGAACACCACAAACACTATACATTCATAAAGGAATAGATCAGAGAGGTCCATGCCATTACATTTTATAGTATCTAATCATATAATTTATTTTTAAGATAATATAATAATAGCGATGATTTAGATTTTTTGGTCTTTTCATCATTTCTTGGATGTTGATGGTACGTGCATTGTATTTTTGTTGCATCCTCCTGGGGTAATTTCTTGGACACCCTTTACCATCTTGTTTTGAAATGTCTTCTGAAATAAATTAGTTGTTGAAGTTGAAACATCATTATCATTATTAATGATCATTCATATAATTAAGATTCTTTTAGTTTTTTAGGAATAAATTTTGGATTATAATATTAGAGATAATGAAATTGGGAAAAAATAAATTGAATATAATAGTATTAATCCCATGTCCTCTATAATGCTTCCATGAAATTTCTTATGTGATGATAAACATGTTGCTGTTTTTTTCTAAGAGACTATATTTTATACTATGATATATATAATTCATGATATTAGATATTTAATAATCACGATAAATATATAGTTGATCACATAATTATTGTGATGAAGTTGATTTGGTGGAAATTTTTGAATTTAGGATGTATTTATTATGAAAAAAATTAAATTGTTATCGGTGTTCCTAAAAGAAGGTCTATTATATTGTTCACAACAATTTTTATTATTGTACTATCAAAAATAATACTAAATTCCATTTTTCTAATTTTGGTTTTATCTCTTTCGTTATTTAAAATTTTATATAGTGCTATAAATAAATCAATTATCTTAAAATATGGATTTATGGTGTTGATATTTGAAAATGGAAAACTAATTACATAAAATTAATTCAATGTGAAATGGTTTTATGTTTACCCTTTTCTTTTGATATATGTGGGGTACTAATTTCTATGTTATTAATGGGTGATTATTGTTCATTATTAATTATTATAGGGATGTGGTGTGGTAAGGTCGTAATAGTGATAAATACGTTTTTATGTTATTATTGTATTGGTATAATGGATATTAAGGTTTAATTGAAGTTATTTAATCACCACCATTTTAGATATTAGCCTAAATTCTATTACAGTTCTTCTGTTGGTGGGTTTTTTTAATGTTTTTAAATATTGTATATTCCCACTAGCTGGGAATATGATCAAAATAAATTAAAATTACAACTAGATATTAGGATATAATTGATAAGTGATGGTATTTAATTAGATAATGATATAAACAGATCCTAATTATTTAATAATTGTGTATGGATTTGATTAATTTCTTGAATGTTAAATTGGAATGGTTAGCATGATAAGTGGGTTAATGAATGGTTCAATATTAAATATGGTAAATTGAATGGCTTGTTGAATGTAATGGACTTGGTAATTGGTTATTCTATAATACTATAATGATAATATGATTAAATAATATATTAATGATGATTGTTATTGTTTAACTTATATAATGGGAAGGTCTAGTTTTTAGTCTATTAATGGATGTAGATGTTGGTATTCTATTGTGTGGTTGTGATGGTTATTCTGGGTGACCATAGTGTTTGATTGTTCAGAACCATTTGATTTGGTATTCTATATGACTTTAATAGTCATCATAATTTATTCTTATTTATTATACACCACCAACTATGTTATATGACCTTACTATCTCCCATATTTTTTTGGGATATGATTATTTTCCACAAAATCATGGATGTAGAGGGAATGGTTGACTGAACACTCTTCCCCAAACTCCATTTAAGAATATTTTTGGTTTTTAAAACAAAATATTGGTAAGTTGATATAGAATTATAGTGGGTAAATTGATTATGTATATAATTTATGAGATGATTATGTGGGTTTTAAGTGGTTACCAAGATGGGTGGTGAATTGAACTATTAGGGTTCATCATTAGAATCCTTCTTTTCTTGGATACCCTATTATGGTGGGAATGAAATATGGGGTTGGGATATGGTGCCATGGCATGTGTCTATGGATATTTTTTATAGTTATTATGGTGTATATAGTTTTGTATTATTTTTAAATTATAATGTATTAACGAAAAAAGAGTGTGTCTTTGGGGAATAACATCCACTAAATCAGTGGACAAGGGGTAGTGTGCACATTCTTGATATATTATATTATTTTATAACACAATTACATTAATGTAATTTTTGGTGACTTATCCTTGGTGAGGTTATGTGTGGGTGGTACTACTATTGGGTTGAGGTGTTTATGTAAAATGTTCATAGAACAATTATTGTTCTTCTTTAATAATATTACTAGGGAATCAATAAATTATTATACTGAGTATACATGTATTCTCACCCAATTATATATATATATATATATATATATTATTTTTTTAATTTATATGATATATTTTGTAAAAAATTTATTCATTACATTCTATTGGAATACATGATTATTGTTGGTGAATTAATTTCATATGGTCTATTTCTAGTACTTCATTTAGAGTTCATTTTTTTCATAAGATTACATACATTTGTGGTCCATTAAATTTAATCTAAATCATGTTGATTTTATTTTTGTATTTTATTTTATATTTCTATGGATTTTAGTTTAATTTCTCAAATTTATTTTTTTTATAACCAAATTGATAACCTGCATCATATATTCTATAATAAGAATGATTATTTTTTTCACAATAATAATCCTATAATACTATGTGGTATTTATGGTTTAGGATAATTAGGGTGGAGTGGTATTCATGATATTATTGGGATATAGAATACAAAATGGATTTAGAGATAGGTGATTATTTTTTGGGTTTGTTTAGGCTATAATATTGATATAACATATGGTACAATGCAATAAGGGGGACTATCTATCAAAAAATTGTAGGGACACACATGATCAAATAGAAATAACATTATCATTATATACACACTTTTAATGATAGTGTGTA
Source organism: Viscum album (assembly GCA_963277665.1). Lineage (NCBI taxonomy): Eukaryota > Viridiplantae > Streptophyta > Magnoliopsida > Santalales > Viscaceae > Viscum > Viscum album. The sequence continues at coordinate 1,829,834,746 of OY728161.1, read as the reverse complement.
TTGTGGTTAATGGATTAGAATAGGTTTACTCATCATTATTTACTAAACTTGAGGTTTAATTGAAGTGAATATCGGAATGTTAAAATCAATCTAACAAATTGATGTTAGTTAAGATTAGATTTTCTTGTATTAGAAGACTCATTTCATACTAGGGACCTTCGTTAATGGTTTTAGGATTAAAGGGGGATGATAAAATTATCATTGATATTATTTATGATATATAAGGATGTTATTTTTTTATTTTTACATTTAATGGTGAGTAAATTATAGTCTATATGGATTTATATTTCCATAACATTATAAACATAGATACAATTGTGATTTTAAGTTCCTTGAATTGTTGAATGGTTACAATTATTATATTTATTCTAAACCCTATGATGAAATGACTTTTATATTATGTAAACTTTCAATGTGAAACTTTCTATTATTAAATACAACACCATGTTTTTTTAAAATGTATAATATGATTGTGTGTCTTCTTGAATTCTTGAATAGTATAATAATTTAATAAATATAAAATACTATTTTATTATATTCATGAATTTTTTTAGATTGATTATATATTATTTTTATAATTTAACAGTAATTATTCCATATTTCACGGGATTTATGATAATTATGTAGGTATTGGTTATATAAATATCATGTTATAATTACACGAATATATTTAAAAATTTAATAAATCAAAAATAAATTTTCTTTATTGAGATATGAATGTTACACTTAAAATAATTATTACTATAATATGTCTATCATCGAGTTTAGTATTTCTCAAATTTCATATTTTTGGTTGATTAACCAAATATTTTTCAAAATTAATACAATAAAGACTAAAATATAAATATATTTCTATCCATGATGAATTAATTGATAAAAATAGTTATCCAAATATGTTTAATTTGTAATGAAGTTTTTTAGGGAAAAAATACATTTTAGAATGATGATTTTTTAGAACTATTTCATTTCCATGTAATAATATATTTAGCGTCATTTTAAAATACGCACATAACATATTAATAATGTGATAATCATCCATGATGATATGATTTATTAATTGAATATAATACTTCCTATTTAGTAAATATCATCTTTATTTAAAAATAGTTCTTCCAAAACCCAAATTCATAGAATATTATAATTTTTTGGGTATCTTGTCTTATGTTTTCATCTATTTTTTAAAAGGTCTTGAGGTGTACAAGCCCACAGGAACACACACGTTCTTGGGATAAGGCTCAATAGGTGGAGGGTGAGGGTGATGGTACTGGTGATGGCCATGTTATCAACTCATATCTTATGTAAATAAAATAATTTTATGTTTTTATTTTAAATTGTGATTTTATAAATGAAGAATATTTAAAAAAAATTGGTCAATTTACAATGTTTCTAATTTGTGGAATCAAAGTAATGTAATAATTTTTTTAATTAATTTTCTTATGATAAATTGGATAATTATTTAATGTGATAAAATTTATTAATTTGGAATTATTTTTTCCCTAAATCAAATTATGGTTATCATGTATCTCTATTTTATAATTATTATTGTATTGTAAAATATATTTTTGGGGTTAATAAAGGGATTATATCATTATGATATGGATTGAGGGATATTGTTTTTATAGATGGAAAATTTATATAGGTAATGAATATGGTGATAATGTTTTATAAATAAATTGGATTATTTATAGAAAATGGGGTAGTTTAGAAAACATTGTTTTATGAGTCAGTGTGGTTCTTATGAAATTTTTATGTTTTAGATGATGAAATTATGTCACTGTGTTTTTTGAACAATCCTAATTAGTTTTTATGATTTAGTTTAATACATGTCATAAGTGTATCATCTGTATGTTTTTTCATATAAATGAAAGAAGACCTTATATATAAGGATATGTTGATAATTAATTGGAACAATGTTTTAGTGTTCCTGAGTGGGGTTCTCATCAACAAGGTGAACAAGTTATCATAAGAGGTCAAGATTTCCTATTAATTGATATGGAATATGTATTATTTATCAGTAAATAAATTGATGTGTAAGGTGATTCGTAGATTGCTTATTTATTATTATTAGTTGTAGTTCATCATCATGGTTCTAAAGATTTTTATTTCCCAATTTCTAAATGAATTTGTTTTCAATGGGGTCTTGATATTATATTTAATAAAGTATATTTTTCATGATGATTTAGTTCATTTAAATTCATTGATCAACCAATTTATATACCATATGGATGAAGAATGTTTGAGAGTATGATGTTTTTTACTATGATTTTTGTATATAAATTTGATTGAGGGTGGTATGTTTCCAATTGATGAATTTCATGAACATGAGTGATATTATTGAGGAGAATGAAGAGGATTTATTATTGAATTATATGAAATTGTAGGAAATTTATTTGAGTAATTGGTCTTGTAGATTATCATTGTAGAAAGTTATGCAATAAATTAAGGTTCAATCGTGACTTTAAACTTTGTTCTAGGTAGTTGATGTAATTATTTATTAGGTAAGTATATGTTTTTTAGTGTGGTTTAGTAAGACACCCTAAAACAACTACTCAGTGGATTGAAGAGTTCCCCAGTATGGGTGAAATATTTATTTTAGAATGTAGTGTGTTTGAATATAAGGTTTTCTAATTATGGTAGAGTGAGTGTTGATTTTGTAATATGAGAGTGGGTGTGTTCTTATACTGTGATATTTTTCTGTTCATATGAAATACATCCATATTAAAATTAATATTCTATGACAAAAACATATCTTTCATTATTATCACTATAAATCACTTAAGGTGTTGTAAAAATTAAAATAATTTTTCATTTTTAATAGTGGGATAATTAATATTAAATGGGAAAATATTTTATTAGATTGTGTTTTTTGAATGAAAGTAGATTTAGAGTTAGATTTTTTCATGTATTATTTCTTTGAGAAGATTAAAATAAAATTTTCATAAAATTATTGGTTTTGGAAACATGATTCTAGGAACTTATTTACACTATAAATGGATTAAAACTTTGTACATTGGTCAAGCCTAGAGTGAACGTAACTAATGATTTTCTCAATTATTATATTCTACATTGAGGTATTTTTTGACAATGTAATTTTTTGTAGGCGTATCCTGTTGTGGTTATGCTTAACTCGATGGGTTTGAAAATAATATTATATAATTAATAAAATGTGAAATATTTCATCACTAATTCATTAATGAAAAATGGGACAATCCCAAGTGGATTCTTCTAAATAGAAATATGAGTATCTTGGTTCAGTATGGGTATCCCAATCTTTTCATCACTTCGTGGTCTAGTTAGTGACTAAAAATTATCATGAAGCGTGCATTCATGGATTTATCCTCAATTTTATCTACTATGAAATTTGGGAGTCGAAGAATGAGATCAATCATCCAAACCATTGCAATGAAAAATGATTTACAAATTCCAAATTTTAGAATATCCTAATTGAAATGAATTTGATATCCCAAATATTTATATGGATTATGTTTTCATTTAATTACCCTCTATATGGGATGAATTAATAGTCATATTGATGAAAATGAATACCCACCATTTGTCATGGGAATCACCCTTATGAGGAATTAATCTCAATGAATATTGTGATTTTTTAGAAGGTTTTATGCATGTTTATTTAAAAATTCATGAATTTAATTGTTTATTTATTTTTTATTGATGAACCTTCTATGGTGAATGATATTATTCATGTGTCGTAAGAAGAGTGATTAAGTATGTGATTAATTTTTTTTATATAGTCATTATATTACTAAGATTGTGACAGAGTCTACGAAACATTACCATATGCAAAAGGGTGGGATTACCCCACTCATAAATTTTATTTATTTGATCAATAAGTGTAGATATTTTCTTTCCAATGACATGAAGATCATCCATATAAGAAACGATTGAAAAGGGTGACACACATCTTGTCCTCTAATAGGATCACGGAGAACCTTCTCTGTATTTTTTCATATCATAATTACTATCCTTAAAAATTAATTCTATGATATGTAGTGAAATACAGTGAAATAAATATTTTTGACCACTATGATACTTGATCTATTGTGTTATTTATCACATCAACCCGAAAAGTTATCTTTAAAAATAAAAAAAATTAAATAGAAATATGGTAATGTTATTATCCTTATTTGAGAAATATTTTCTAAGGGATTTTGGATTATATTCATTTGATCCATTTTTAGTCTATAGGATTAGAATAATTTTATTTTTATATAATGTAACAAATTAATATTCCCCAGATCACTATGTTATATAATTTAGTTAGTGTAGGTTTTGGGGTTTTTTAAGGGGATAATGTTGGAGTTGGATATAAAATTTTACCTAGGGGAAGCAATATGTAGTGTTCCCTTGTACATCTACATGAAAATTTAGATATAAAGGGTAGTTGTTCAGTGGATTAATTAGTAATAAATAATATATTACAAGTGTTTTGGTTAATTTAAAAACATACATGTTGTGAAAAATTTTGATTTATTATTATTTTTTTGTTGAGTTTATTATTATTTTACGAAATGGGATTATTATAGAATGAAGGTTAGTGGGTTATTCAAACCCATAGAACCATATAGGTTAATCTAAAATGATTTTCCCAATGTTAATTTTATATTATCATGGATATATCATATCATTTATATCAATTTTTGATTGTTTCATAGTCATTAGAGTTTATCTTATGTGATATAGTATCCATAATAGGTAATGGAGGGTTGAACATACCTACAGACATTTTTGTGAATCATACATGGAATTAATTGTGGTATTACTTTTTCCAATATGTAATGTTGTCTTGTATTTTTTATCATTATGTTTATCTATTTTGATATCATTTCAATGTGGTGCATTTGGAAGCACCATGGTATGGTTGTGGCCGATTAGATTTAATGTGAGGAGGATTGTGTTTTCACCGTTTTTTTTGAGAATATAGTTTTGCAGTGTTTCCTCCACTGTTATTATAAGACCATTATTTCATTAATAATGTTATGTTTTTTACCCTAAAATTTATTGTGATATAAGGTTTAATTAAATTTATATTTTTGAGCTACATTCTACATGTTCTCATTAAGGAGCAATCGTGACCTATCACACCAGAGTCTTTATATTTATATTACAATGATAAATACAAATGGGAATTTTATATCTTATAAATTCATTTTACATACTAGATTCTTAGTTATTTAAATAAACTTCTAATAATACCCTTGGAATTTATTTCATTTTATTTTCTCCATGACATTATCGGATTGGACTTTTTGTGTTCCATGGTGATTTCCTTTTCAAATATTATTATTTATATTTTTATATATATATTTCTATTGGATTATGTGAAACAAATATTTAATCAATTTTGGTGGTACTAATTCATGGATTATGTGGGTATAGTCATATATATAATTTGGATTTATCATATTTATTTTAATGTTTTCCTAATTTGAGGATTACTATTGTCTATTATAAAATTGTTAAATATTTAGTTGAGTATAGGGATTTGTTAAATATCATTCCTTATTCACATTATTCAATGGAATTATAATTATTAATAATTATTTAGAAAAATGGTTAGTATTAATATAATCAGGATGATGAACTAGAGTAAATAAAATTTAAGGGAAATGGGAATTTCACATATTCTTTATAAAAACTTGATGATATTTGTTATATATTGAAAGATTTTTCAAATTTCTTGAAATAGATCACATTTTATATTGTGATATATATATATATATTATTGAAAATTTTGGAATAATATATAATAAGATTTAAAAAAATTAAAAAATGAAGATGGTGGTAATTTAAAAGTGTTCTATGTTATTATGATGCATAAAAGTGTAAATTTAGGTGGTGTGATGCCTAAATGATGTTGACTAATATTGATCACTTTTATGTTTTGTTTTTTATTTAAAGTACCATTATATTTTATTTTATTTTATAAAAACAATTTATACTATAACCATTATAATTGGATAAATTCCATAATGATCTTAATGTATTAGTGATGTATAAATCATGAATTATAATAATTTAGTTTGAATGTGAAGTTTTATCTTCATAAAAATGAATGATTAAGGGGATTTTCATCAATATGAAATAAATATATGTTTAATAATTTTTACAATTGAATGTGGGATCTTACATTATAATTTATAAATCTATTATGGTTTTCGATGATGGCTAATTGGTTGGATTTGGTTTGTTTTTTCTGTAGTAGTTATCGATGTGTTGTTTTAATATAGTAGTGGTTGCATGGATTTTTATTTTCAAAGGCGTGATTTGGTTACTTTTATACTTACTATTTCAATTATCTCTATGATATTTATTATAGTTATGGGTTTGGATTTTATGGGACATAATTTTAGTTTACCAATGGAAGGGAATATTGTTAGAATATTGATTGAAATGGAATAATTAGATAAAATTGACAGGTGGCAGTTAGAAAATAAATTATTATTATGAATTGAGAGGTTTACATTATTAAAAGATAAATATTTGAAAAAATATGGGGAATATGAATATTTATTGGTTAATTTGGGAAGTATTATAATGAATTTATTGATAGTAAAAATATATAAATGAATGGGATAATGAATATAATGAGGAAGGTAAAATAACCACCCTAATATTTTTTAAAAATTAATTCCCACATTATTATTTAAGATTACACTTAATATTACATGATCTATCAAGAAGTCTAGGGTCTTTAATAATTTTGTACATAGAATACCATATTGAACATGTGATTCAAAACAATTATTATAAACATAACTAGATTGATTTTAAAAATTCCTGGATTTGAAAACTACATAGTATAACCTGTGGACAAATATAAGAAAGAGGAGAGAAATAAATCCCAGTAAAGGAATAAACATTTTATAACATGAATAATATAATAAATTTTAGACAATAGGAATATCAATGGGTAATAACAATACTAACGATCATAATCCTGACAATGATACAGAATATAACATGACAATCATAAGATGAGAAATGTAGAAAAAATGTAAAAAATTGAATCATTAATATAGGACCTTGATAAAACCACAAATTAATCATGGTGGATAGAGTCCCTTAATGGAATAAAGTTCACTTCCACATCCAATGTCATGAATCATGATGATAAGAATTACCCAATGCATTGGAGTGAAATCTAGGAGCACCCGTCATATTAATTTCATTCTCAGGATTATGTGCTCCACATAGGTCATAAATCCTGTATTCATTTATCATCATAACGTTCTACACAGTTAAATAGTGTATAATAAATATGTGTACGTCCCTAATAAAACATTATATGTGTATAAATGTTAACGACCTAGATAAGAAATGGGTACGGTATTTACTACACAAATGTTTTCGAAAAGATGATCTAAGTAAAATTTTGGAAACATAATTATACCACGTAATGATTTCATGAAATGGCTCGATTAGAATGATTTGGGTATCCATAAAATAGAAAAAAATTCAATAATACTGATATGTGAAATAATATCAAAATTTTATAAATTTTGATATATAAGGAATATAGTAATTAATAATCTTGAATTGGTAATAGAATCTTAACTATATTTCAGCATGGTAATGGGTGTATAAAAAGCATAAAGGGAGGCTTAATGAGTTGGAATGGAAATATTATCATATATAAATTAAATTTAAAGTAATTTAAATAAGGAATAACATATTCCAGTATAATCAAATGAAAATCATGGGATATTACATAAAATAAGGTCATTGATGGAAACGAGAAGAGATAAATCCCTTATGAAGTTTTCCCATGTTGTTGAGTGTACATAATGGATCATGGTAGGATTAATGAGAGGTAATAGGGTATGTAAACATTAAGAAATAAAAATTAAATAACATGGGATATGGAATAAAATATCCCAACATTAACAAAAAGATGTTAAGTATAAAAACATAAATGAGGTGCTTTGATAAAAAGTAGAGTGACTGATCCCTTTTTAAATTTTAGCATCGTTATAGGTGTACAAATCTGATATTGGGAGGGATTTATGATAGTGAAATGGGAATCTAATAGTATATAATTATAATGGATATTAGAGAGGATATGTAAAAAATCAACCTGACTTGATCAAATTTAAATTGGGACAGATAACATAAAATAGGTTTCTGAATAAAAAGGTGGATAGAAAGGTTATGATGCCTTACTTGACTGTATGACTCCAAACGCATCAAAGGGATGTCAATAAAGATTAGGGGAACCTTATTAGGACTCTAAAGAGTTTAATGACAATTATTTACGTTCTATAATGTGTTTTAGTGAAGTGAAATGCGAGATAGGGTGGGTTTATATATGAAATATGTGGATTTCATTATTATTTAGGTTTTCGACTCCACATCACAAAATATCCACAACCACAAATCATCCCATGGTTTTTAACCATGGTCTTTGAGAAATGGGAGTGATTATTTTTATTTTACAGTTCATATAGCCATAATTATTTATATAACTCCCTTTCATATGTGTAGATGAATCACCCTCTTAAAGATATTATTTTAAGACAAAAAATATATATATTTTTGGTTTTAGAGGAGTCAAAATGGAATAAAAAATTATATAAATAAACTTAAAATATCATTTTTTAAATTTATAACATATATTTTCTCATATATCCTATTTATATTAATTAGTTGACCACTATTGGGTCATTATTATGTCATATAATTGAAATTATATTTTTATGATATTTAATTGTTTTTACAAAAAAAATGATGGTCTTAGAAAATTTTGAAAATTACAGTATTCGATAATTTTGATATTTTTATTCCAAAAATAATATTAATTTAATCTAAATAATTTTATAAATATGTGATTTTTTATATAAAATAATTACATATATTTATTTGAAATGTTGGGGATTATCATAATAACAGTTTTCAAACACTTATAAAAATTGCATTTGACATCACACAAATTTATTGATAATTTTTATTTAAAAACATTATTAATTAATAATATTTTATTAATATGTAATTTATTATAAATAAATACACTAATTTCTCGAATTTAATGTATTAATTTAAATTTTATATTACTTAACAATAGAATTTCTGTTCTATATTAACAAAATATATTTTTATCAAAATGATTACATGAACATTTATAAATTAAATACTATACAGAATAAAAATTATATTAATTTAAGTTAAAAGGGAAACTAAATATTCATACTATTGGGGTTACATTATTTTAGTCATTATTATATTATTTTTTCCTAAATTAAAATATATACATTTTACCATTGTAATTAATATTTTCTACATTTTCTCTTTATAGTGAAAAAAAATTAAGATGAAATAATTAAAAAAAATTATTATGATGATTCAAAATATGGAATCAATTTCATCAAAATAAATTTACATTTTTTGAATAATTTTTATTAATATAAAACTGGTAAACATAATGGAAATTATTCTTGAAATATGATTTTTTTAATGAAATATGTTTTTAATTTAACCATATACTAGTAATATTCAATATAAGAATATAAATTGAAAAATAGAGATTTGATAAGAATATTTCATTTAAATAAATATTTTTTTGGGTTGTTTTAATTAATTATAATGGAGACATGTTATTCATTTTACAGTATTTTGTAGGAAAATGTGTTATTTAATCATAAAAATAAACTTCTATTAATGTCTGGTATTGATATTATTAATTTAATTAATTATATATATATATTATAATTTACCTATAAATATTATTATAACAATTATTTAAATTATAAATTAATTAATTTTTCAAGTGAAATGAAAATTTTTCACAAAAAATTTATTTTTATTATTCAATAAAATATCGATATTTTCCAAAAAGATCTAAAATTTTCAACCTAAGATAATTTTTATAAGATGATAAGAAAAGTTAGTGTATTTAATCAAAAAAATTAAATCGTCAAGAAATTAATTATAATATTTATAAAAATAAATAAAAAACCATTTTTGAAGAAATAATTTTTTTTGATGGAAAATGAGACATTACCAAAAATTTATAGATTATTTAATACGTATTTACTAATATATTTAAGATATATATATTCTATAAAGTAGTTAATTATATTAATACTCATGAAAATAACTTATATTTTATAACGATCATGATTAAGTAATTACGGTTTTTTTGGGTTCATTATTGCATATCACAGATGCTATTGAATTTTGATTTAAAAAAATTCTCATGGAATTGCATAATTCCCCACATTAATAAATTTCATCGTCAAAATTTAATCATGGACTTGGGATGAAATTTTTTTCACACTACAAAATACTTTTATGGAAAACCCACATCGTAAAAGTATTAACAAAACATCCCTTACGAAAATAATAATGGCACCAATGAATATCATCACATAACTAGGTTTCAATGTAGCAGAAGATTAGTGGGATTTGAAAACATGTCCATGTAAGATAAAAATAAAATCAAATAACTAGTTGTGTGTGATAGATAACATGGAAAAGAGAAGGTCAATGACCACCACACCATTAATCAGTCATATATAAAATGGCCCCCAATTCCTAAAAAATGATCGTAATATGAAAAAACCTATTATTCAAGGTTATTTTCCTATAGTTAAATAATTAATTTATCCAATAGACTATTAACATAAGGAAATATAATTTTGTGAAAATTAAAATTTCATTCCAGGGTTAATTTCCACTAAAATGTCATATTTTTCACCAAATGATGAGAAGACAATATAATTTTCTTTCTCCAAATGTAGAATAATAATATACTAATGGATCATGTAATCCATCAAATAATAACATTATTTTCTTCATATTTCAATATGTAGACTAGAATAATGGGAAATTTGGGGATGATTATTTTTAAAATATTAAACACATAAAGGGAATCTAATGACATTAAAGGGTTAACTTTTAAAATAAATTTATTTCCTTAACTGATCAATTTTTGGGCTTCAATATATGTTATCCATGATATATTTCCTAAAACATATTATTATGGGAATTTTCTATTCTATTAATAGTGGTTTACAATGAGAATATAAACATACCAAAGAATTTCCCTGGTCAATGTCTAACCAGGTGCACAGTACGGGTGGTTGTCATATACTAGGTTACACTGAGTCACGCTTGGGACACCTTTTCAAAGTTACTACTTGTATGTACATATATGGCTTAATAACATTGAATAATATTATCCAAATAATTGAATATTTTCTTGATTAAACCATAGTCTATACTTACCAAAATTTAAGGATGTCTTATTATAAATAGTTTTGCCTCTAAGGGTTTAACTCTAGTTCTCTAATCCTAATCCCAATAAAATCAATCAACTCTCTGATTCACACTATAACAACCTTTCTCTTTATTACATATTATTTCCTCATTTATTACAAGATATTAACACAATACAACCTAAAATATTTATAATTCCAGTGAATTTGGGAATTACTTTTGCAATATGACATCATCAACAAGGGAAACAAAAACATTATTAAAAACATCCTTAACATGCTTCTAAAATTCCATTTCTTTTCAAACTGTTTGAGGTAACCAGTGGAAAAAATATAATAGGGGTGAGATATACATCACAGTAAGGTAATAAAAATAGAAAAAAATAACTAGGATAATACAAGTTAGATAATAGGTATATCAATTGGGAATTAAAATAGTATTGATTATAAATATATAAGTGTTACATTATATATCATGATAATCATAACATAAGAAATTTGGAAACAGTAAAAAAAATTGAATCATAATCATAGGTGAAGGATAAACACAGAAAAAAAATAATCATCATGGAGAATGTACCCTCAAATAATCAGTTTCACTCCATATCCCAATTTTATGTATCATTACATTAAGCATTGCATAATGCATTAGAGCGCTATATGAGCAAACCCATCATATTTATTTCATTCTCATGTTTATGTGTGACACATAGAACATAAAACATGGATTCATTCATCATAATAACTTATTACATGATTAAGGTTTGTGGAGTATTTATGTTCACGTCACCTATCAATAATTATATGTCCATTAATGTTAAAACCCTTTCTATAATGTGGGTATGGTAATCAATACATAATTCTTTGGGTACAAAATATTGTAGTGAACATTCGTCAACATAATGGCGTCAAATAAAGATTCATAAAAATGGGGTAATGATATATAAAGTGTTATCTCATCCCTTTTTTTTAAATTGGAAAGTAATAAGGGATTGTAAAATCATATTCCAAATATATAAATTTGGAAATAGAATGAATAATTTAACGAAGAATCTATAATAGAGAAAATAATCCTAACTATATTTCGGCATTGTGATGGCTGTAAAAAATGGAATGTGGGATAAATAATTAAAGGTAAAGGGGATCTCATAATTTTTTATTTAAATGTACAATAAAGGTGACATGGAATAAAATATTACAACAAAATAAAATGGAATTTTATTGGAATAACATAAAATATGTTCTTGAATGTAAATGAGAATAGATAAATCCCTTAAGAAAATTCATCATGGTAACTGGTGTACATAAAAGATCATTTGTAGAATACTAAGAGGGAAAGTGATATTTAAAAACTTATACACAAAAATAATAGTATGTGATAAATTGAAGAAAATACCACAACATGAAAATTTCTCAATTAAGAATCGTTGCATAAAATAAGTTCATGAATAAAAACAAGTATGGAAGATCCCTTACTAAATGTTGTCATGGTATTAGGTGTACATAAAGGATAATGGGAGGGATTTATGATAATTAAATGAGTCTATAATAATATATGAATATAATGGAAAATAATATGGATATAGAATAATGTTTCCTAACATAAAAATATTGAAATTATGAGACATGAAATAAATTAGGTTCTTGAATAAAAATGTGGAGAGGGTGTGAGGATACCTTACATGAGTGTGTGAAAAAAAATGCCTTGGAGAGGATTATTGAGGGCTTTGACCACCATGTTATGACTCTAAATAGTTGAGGTAATAGTATTGACATTATCCAAGGAGTTTCAGTGAATAAATGTCGGGGATTTGTGGGATTTATATAAGAAAAGAGGGGAATTCCTATATTATTTAGGTTTTGTACACTACATAATAAAATATCCAAAAACAAAACAATCCATATTAGGGTTTTGGACAATGGTTAATGAATAATGGGAGTGTATATTATAATTTTATAAGTCCAATGGCCGAAATTATTAAAATAATTCTCTTTCATTGGTGGAGGTGAGTCACACTCTTAATGAAATGATTTTAAAAATTCATAATATATTATTGGTTTTGGATAATTTATAATGGATTTAAGATATTAATTATGTAAACATTAAATAAACTAATTATAAATTTAAAACATATATTTGGTTCTGGATCCCATTTATAGTAATTATTAAATCACTTTTGTGTCATTATGATGCCATGAAACACAAAGTATATTTATACACTATTTATTTTTTACCAAAAAATTATATAGACTTATAAAATTTTGAAAAAATAACTATTTGATAATTTCAACATTATAATTTCTAAAAAAATATTCATTTTATATAAAAAAATTATAAATATGTGAATTTTTAATTCTAAAATAATAACTGACATTTATTAAAAATGATAGGTATTTTTACAATCATTGTTTTTGAACCAGTATAATAATTAAATTGGACTTCACAAAATTTATATGACCATTTATATTCATTATTTAATAATAATATTATATTAAAATCATATATATTTTTTAAAATAAATTAAATTATAAAATGTAATGTCTTAATTGAAACTAAATTTTACATAAAAATATAATTTTAGTTTTATATTATAAAAAATATAACATTATCAAATTGCTTACATAATCATTTTTAATGATAAAATAAAAAATAAAAAATATAATATAATTTTAAATTAAAATGAGAAATATATATTCATACTTTTAGGGTTATATTGTTTCTAATCTCTTTTAAATTAATTTTATCCTTAATTAACATATTTTCATTTTACTATGGTAATAATTATTTTCTACATTTACTATTCATATTGTACAAAAAATGAGTTTAAAATATTACCAAATATTAATTATGATGATTAAAAAAATTTAATCAATTTTTTCAAAATAAATTAGCAATGTTTGAAGAAATTGATTTTATAGAAAACCAATAATCATAATGTAGAAAAGTATCCCCAAAAATGCATTTTCTTGGGAAAAATGATTTTACATTAATAATGTAACTACTATTATTAATTATGTGAACATATATTACGAAATATATATATATACTCTAAAATTTTGATTTAATAAAATCTCATCAGGGGTTATTCTAATTAATTATATCAGAGAAATATTTTCAGTTTAAAAAATTTCCTTTAAAAATACATTATATAATCCTAAAAATAAACTTGTATTAAATTATGGTAAAAATAAAATTAATAGAATTAAATAAATCTAAATAATACTTATGTTAACTAAAAATAAAATTAGAGTAATAATTGTTCTTTTAAATTAATTTATTTATCAAAATTAATGAGAATTTTACATAAAAATTCTATTTTCAGTATTCACTAAAAAATATATATTTTACAAAAAAACAAAATTATTCGAACTATGTTAATTTTGATATTATGATTTATAAAATGGACATCTATTTATCAAATATTTTTTTTAATTTTCTATAAAATAAACATAATATATATAAAAAATAAATAAAATCAATTTGGAAGAAAACTTATTTTTCGATTGACAAAGTGACATCTCTTAAAATTGATTCATTATCTAATATAAATATTACAATATACTAAGGATATATATATATATATATATATATCATAATGTCGGTAATTATAACTATACACAATAATACAATGATTATGTTATAATGGTGTTGTCTATATAATTACTGTTTGATGGGGTTCATCATTTCGTATCATATACGTTATTTTTTTAAAGTAAAGACCACTTTGAGACTGGGTAGAGGGAGTCCCATTACAAAGCGCAAAAGACCCGGGCCAAGTGACCGAAATACAAGGCTTGAAATCCCATTTGTTTTCCCAAAGGACCCCTCAGTGAATTGTACTGCTAGAGTAACCTGCGTAGCTACAGTGCCATCACCGCTACAGTGCCATGCTACAGTGCCTCCACCGCTATAGTGTCGTCATTGCAACAGTTCCATCATCGGTACAGTACAACTATAGTACTACTACAGTACCTGAAAAAATTCTTCCCTACTCGGATTTGATCTAGGGTCTTTTGGATGCCATGCAAGAGCCTATACGACTTCTGTACAGGCTCGTTGGATCATATACGTTATTGAACATAATATTCTTTTTAAAATAACCATATGTAATGTTGGTAAATAGACATTTTGAAGGACTATTATGATGATATGACTAAACTATAGATGGAATTTTATTAGTGTGGATGTATTTTGTTGATAGTATGGGATAGAGTGTGGTTTGGTGTGGGAAAAAATGGTGTGAAGTAGTAGTGAAATGGTGGAGGAATTGGGTAATAGAAGTGTTGGTTTGGCATTAACCCTTACGTTAATAATTGATGTGACTAATATATATTAATTGTATTTTAATTTGATTTATTATACATCGGAACCATAGTACTATTACCTTACTAGTGACCACGATTTTTTAACATATATTTCCGAAAATATTTCTAGTTTTTGTGGGAATAGTTTGGATGGATTTCTGTCCTCCCCAGTCACTATTCCGACATAGTACGTGATGTTATTTCATAAATTATTTATATTTATATATAATATGATGGTTAATAATTTCATGTTTTCATATGGGATATGATTATTATGTCATTATTATTTGGTAACATAGTGGGTTTATGAATTTTAGAAGCTGTTCATGAGGGTAATTCTCGTCATGTTCATGATATCATACTATGATAGTAAGGTGATATGAGCTTGTGATGTGTTGAAATTCCAAGCCATCATGTAACACCCTAAGTTTTTATGGACATGTTTTTTTAAGAATAAATTTATATTTATATCTTAATATGAATTAAGTCAAATTTTCCTTTCACACAGAACAAACATGGCCTACATTCCACGGAAGACCGACTTGGAATATGATTCACACAACATTGAGTTGGCGTAAGATACACGCAGCACTGAGTTTTTACGAAATACCTATTTTTATTATTATAATTATTTAAATAAGATAATTATAACCTGGAGGTTAATCTTAGTAATATAAATAGTAATAAATATTTTTAAAATATTTTTATAATTGTTTTTTTATAATTAATAAATATTGATAATAAAATATATGAATTTTGTTAAAGTCCTTTTTATATTTAAAAACGATGCTTTCACGAATGAATTAATTCTAATAATGAATGTAATATTAGATACATTTATAAATTTAATTTGATAAAATAAACTAATATTTTTAATTCAGAACATCAAAATTAGCTTATGGTAAATTTTTGGGATTTTTCTATGAAACATCATATTTTTGTAAATAGTTAAAAAAATATTAATTTGTAGTTAAAAAATGCCTTTTTTCTAATTATTTATTAATGATAAATGATATTATAAATTTTTGTATGGTCTCATTTAATTAATATTACATATAATATCTCATTATAATAAATTACACTTTGATACTTAATATATAATGTTATCCAATGTTTCAACATTTTCTTACATTATAACCTCGTTATTTAGTAACATATATGTGATTATCACTAATCTTATTTTTTTAACATATATGATTGAACTTTAAAAATATAACATAAAACATTGTATTCATTAAAATATTATGATTCTAATAATACCATGTAAACTGATTTCCAAAATGATTAGTAAAAATGTTTAAATTTAATAACAACAATTAAGGCTATATTTATCATAATTAGGGAATAAACATTAAAAATAGGAGCCCAAATAAACTGTATACTTGAATAAAATAAATTATATGTCAATATTTAGTCCATAAACCTTCTATTACTGAGTTTTTACGGTTTGGTAATACTTTTTTTAGGTAAGAATATAAGCACAACTAATTTGTGTCTAAAAATTCCATGTGAGTAATTTTCCTTCCCTATAAAAGGCCACCACCTCTACCCATTCACCACACCTATCAAGCCTATTATGATCTTCCAATATCCACACTATAATACTACCAAAAATACTCCCTTATAATTTTATGTCTCCCTTTAAAATTATACCATCTCAAAGAAACCTTTTGGCTCAATCCAAAAAGAGTTACCTGATTTAGAGGTAACGTCTTATTTTAGCCTCCATTCCATTATTTTCATTCTCCACACCCTCCAAATTATTTAATTCCTTATTATGTGAAAAGATGTATCTCCCATATACTAGTATTTTTTATGAAAATCTTCTGACCTACACATACTCACATCTCCATCTCATTGTTGTCGAACATATAGTTTCTGTGTACGGTGAACTACTGCCTCACAAAATAATGATTGTACATTTATCCTTTACCACCGATCATGGTGGAAATTATTATTGATAGTCTATTTTTATATGTAATATTTTATATTTAAGATTTATTTAGGATTCTATATTCCTTTTACAACACACCTCTTTTAACTTCTATTTGTTGTTAATATGCAAATCTGGTTTGTGGAAGTGTGGACTACCTCCTCCTCAAAGATATGTGATTCATTCACACACACCGTATAGAATGTACTAAAGATATTCTTAATGAAATTATATGATATATATGATATTTTCAGGATACTAGATTAATTATATATATATATATATTATCTACATACTTTCTTTCAGTATGACAATAAAAATGGAAACAATGTTGATGTGTACGAACAACTTACTATCTCCATGAATGGTGTATTCTATTTATTACATCATTATGAAATAAATTATTATATTATACATGTACTATATATAAATTATATTTATTTCATGTCATATATTATTTAATCATGTTATAACTATAATAACCAATACTATCAGAATTGAAGACACAAGTGAAAAACAAAGGGAATATGACCCAAAGTGAAACATTAACATATGATCATTAACAAGAGGATAATATAAGGTCATAATAAAACTATATATGGTACTATGTATTATAATATTATTCTTTAAATGGAGAATAATGAACTTATATTTATTATTCATGAATCTTGTATGATTGTGGAGAGGGTCAAGACACAATGTAAGGAGAATTTCATCTCACATTTAATTTCTGTGAGATTCATGTTATGTTAACCAATCATTCATTTTGTGTTGTACATGTAAATCCCTTTATTTAATTATATATAACATAAACCTAATTTTATGGGTATTCACATATATATTCTATGAACTTTATTTCTTGGGGTAAACACTGAAAAGTTACAAAATCGGTAAAACAATTTTTTCTAAATTTACCTTCTTTCATAATCATTTTTCCCCTAAAATATTTTATGAGATGTATATAATTCAATTGTACATGATATATCATTAAACTACTTATTTTCATGATATATAAAGCTTCATGTAATTTTATTTTCTTACAAGGAGTGTTTGATCCCATATAACAATGTTATAATAGTTTATAGAGACAATCTTATCATTTTTTGAGATTGTTTATGAATGTACATCCATCGATGAAATATCTCAACAATATTCACGAGTTTCCTTATCTTAATTGTATTAAAGAGACCCTCATTTTTTAGAACCATTTTTTCCACTCATTGTTATGTATGATTACTATTTTAGTGAATTCTGACCATCACTATCTTCGGTCCGAAATCTATTATTTTCCAAAACCATGTTTTCAAAAACAATCAATTTTCTTCAAAATATCCTAGAAGAATATTTGCAAGGAAAATGGATTTTAATTTTTTTTCTAAATATTCATTTATATGTTTTCAAATAAACATTAATTTAAAATGGTTTTCAAAAGTTTTTTTTATTAAAATAATTTTTCAAAGAAGAAATTATATTTTCCTCAAAAAAAGAATTTTAAAATAACATTCTACAATATTTCCCATATAATATAAAATCCATTGGTTTTCCTCATACCTTTATGAGGAAATTATTAGTTTTTATTATATTATTCTTTATTTTAATGGATTATGTTATGACAACATGATGCTTATGAATCATGTTTCTCTTTCATGGGTTATATTCTTTTGAAACACACTTCTTTTCACTGGTTATGTTTATGATGAAATAATGATAAAACCTGTTTATTTCCACATGTTGTCATATGTTCACATGTTTATGGTACCATTTTCATTTCATGGGTTATGATATAATTATTTATGATATTGTTGAATATGTATGTAAGATTTCATTATGTAATCGGTGGAACCTATATCTCCCTGTAATGCTTCGGGTAAAGGGTTATATATCATGAGATAGACATTTATGGATTGAATGATTAGAATATTTTGTAATATAGGGATAGAATGTGGGTTTACTCGGTTCAGTGATATAGGTCTCAAATGAGGGTTTACTCGGTTTAGTAATACCAGGATGGAATGGGGGTTCGCCCGTTTCAGTAAAGGGATTTTTCCACTAATATAGTCTTGGAATTGATTCATTGGATACAATAGAAATTTTTATTTGCTTATGTGCTTCCACAATTCCATATCTTACTCATATGTTATGCATTCATGGCTTATGTCCTTTAAATCCTTTTGATTCATGTCTTATGAACTTCTAAGCATTATGCCATTATTAATGTATATGATCTTTGATATGAAGGGTATGATATTCTATTTTTATAATCATGTTCTCATACCATTATGTTCATGTTTATTCTTACCCATCTCCATTGTTTAACCTTGCTGGGAAATTTAGCTCACCCATTTTTATGTTTCATTCCCCAGGTTATGAATATATCTATTATATATGATATGTATAAGAACAGTGATTGTCAATAATGATACTAGTGGGGGTAATGTATCTCATTTATGTATCAATGTTTATGTTCCATTATTTCCAAGGGAAATATACCAACTACAGTATATGGGAATATTTTTTTATAATGTTTATGTAATCCTCATCTGTAATGAAATGTTTATATTTGTAAAGAAAGGGATGGTACAGTTGGTATCAGAGAAAATGTATAGTAAAAATTTGGAAACATGGATGTGAAAATCTACGTTAGAACCCTAACAAAATTATGAAAGATAAGTTTGAGGACTGGGAACTGTTTATGAAAAATTACTAGAATTTTTATAAATGATACTGTGTGCAGTTTCCTAGAAATACATCCTTGTTTAGATACAAAAAATGTATGTCACTCTTAAACTTTTGTACCTAGTGGTAAAAACATTTACAAGATGTTCCAAGAATGACTATGGGTAATCTGTACATGACAACTGGCCTTGCTGCACACCCGATTTGAAGCTCTATTGGGGTATGCTTTGGAAATTTACAATCACTTCACCATCCATTATGAAGGAATTAAATATATTTTTACTATTAATACCCTAGGATAAACCTAATCTATCACAAGTTATACATCATATAAGAAATTATTAATCATTATGTTGTTCCTCGTTATGATAACTAAATCATTGTTAGATACACAAGGCTGAATACCAAGAGAGGGGGTGAATTAGGGTAAGACTAATTAAAAATTAGAGCCTGTTCTGATCTTGTTTCGCTGTAAAAAAACAATCTTCTATCTCTTTCCTGTTGCACAATATAAACACAAGATAAAGCAAGAATAGTACACGTCAATTTTACTTGGTTCACCGCTAAGGACTACGCCCAAGGAGCATACGCCGACAGTTTATCGGTCATACCCTATTCCACTAAACTTCACTCGCTGTGGATTACATGATTCTGGATAGATCACTTCTATGACCAGGCTCACTTCCTTTACAATGTTTAGGGTCATCTCACTGCTTTTCCAAGGGTCATTCTCTCTCTCTCTCTCTCTCTGGCTCACTGCCGGTGGAGAGGATCAACTTCTTCCTGTTCCTTCGCTCACTGCTTCAGAAAGGATCCACTCACAGTTTATAGACATGTAGGTCTCTTAATTTCTATTAATGAATACATCCTATCTTGTATGTGGAAGATCTGTTGATGTTCAACCTTCACCCGTAGATGAATTTCTCTTTGTACTGAAGGTATCTGGAAATCCCCCAGCTTCCACGCAGCCCTGAATCACTACCAGAAATCAACCTTACTTGGCGCCCTTCTCTAAGGCGGCACGCAAGTCTTGGCGTGAAAGTCTTTCTTAACACTTGCGCGACTCAGACTTAAGCTTCTCCAAACTTGTGCGACAAACTTCATTTGCTACCCAAACCACCTTAGGCTCACAACTAACACTTGGCGTGCAACTTCCAACACCGGCGTGCATGTCCCACTTGTGCGACACTCCACCCCTTGCGCGACCACCACACCTGCGCTACGGGAGCTCTGGATATTCTAAGTGTTGAACTTCGGTGTAGAATTAGGAGGGGTGGTCCAGTATTTATAGGCAATTTGACCACCCGACGCTATGGCGCGCAAGTCTCCCCCGGCGTGCAAGTCTCAGCGGGCAGGTCTCTTCCCCTGCAAGTCACTTGCGCAAACCACTTCCAAACATGGGCGAACCTCTTTCCATTGCCATTTTTTTATCTTCTGATCTTGAAAAACCATAGGCGTGCAAGTTCTAAATCTTCCAAGGTATCGGCACGCAAGTCTCTTCATGGTGCGCAAGTCACCTGCGCGACACCACCAATACTTGAATGACACATATCCCTTTGCCATATTTTGATGACCTGATCTTGAAAATCATATGGAGCACAAGATCCAAGACATCATGTACACGACGTACAAGTCCCTTTGGAAAAAACACTTTTCTGCATTTGTCATTTTTAGGCCCAAAAATTTGGCAAACACCGGAAAATGGCGCCACCTTGTATCTGTTCTTTTTATGCCGCCTCCAGATCATTCATCCCTTTATTGACATTCTTGAATCAAACATGGATCGTTGAACATATCTCTTGAACACGACATTCCACCATGAAATACCTTTTTCCAACAAATTTGTATGTCATGGTTTTCTATGTCAACAATAATAGCACAGATGTTCACTTTGTCAACAAACACAATCACCTCAAAAATTCTTCAGTGATAGCTTGAGGGATTTTTGTCCAACAATCACCCCCTTTGGGTTTGTTGACAACACTTTCATAAAAAGGAATGTTGTTGATTCTTCAGCCACCATTCACCTATCGCGATTCTGATAGCAATCAACGATTTACTCAACACATACTTTAAGCCCACATGAGCAATTCTCGGCGTGAGAAACAAGAGTAAATGAAAAGTTCATCAATGAATCACTTCAACATTGACATCCATTGTTGACACATAACTGATACAAATTGCGAAATTGATACCAATTGTTGATACTTCACTGATACCAATTTTTGGAAATATTCATACCACATTCAAACACCACTCTTCACTTCTGCTTTTACCACGATACTCAGCTGTCGTGATATCTATTCTTTGATCGATCACTTCTAGCATCGTTATATTTAATACTCTCCCCTTTTCTTATTGCACTCCCCCTATCTGGCTGCTCCACCTATCGGCTTTTCCCCGTATCAACCATGATTTATCAAATTCTCTCCCCTTTGAACAATCACTATTTTCTCCCCCTTTTTCAACGATCCCAAAGGTCACTCCTTTGCAGTATGTAATAGAGTAGACAACACATATCAGCATATTAGGGAAAACACATCATACCTCGAGGAATGGGGAATTCCACATCCACTCTGTTTCAAGTGCAGGGAGTCGACTGAACTCCTAGAGCCAGTCGATGTCTCTCAAATGCTTCCTTGGGTAAGGCCTTTGTCAGAATATCTGCAACTTGTAGCTCTGTAGGCACATACTCCAACATCACAAGCCCTTGCTCCACCTTTTCCTGGATGAAATGATACTTTATCTCAATTTTCTTTGTCCTTTAATGATGTATTTGATTTTTTCTAAGATTTATAGCACTCGAGTGGTCGCACTGGATTCCGATCGAGACTTCACTTCAACTCCCATATCTTCAATCTGCTACTTCATCCACAATAATTGTGTGCATTCTTGAGTGGCCGTAATATATTCAGCTTCTGAGGTGCTCAATGAAATACATTCCTGCATCTTGCTCAACCAAGAAATACATAGTCCACCAAGATAGAATGCACCTCCAGATGTTGATTTTCTATCATCTGCTGATCCGGCCCAATCTGCTTCTGTGTAACCCAATAACTTGGTCTGATATTTGTCATTATATGTCAATCCGAAGTTCACCGTGCCCCTGATATACCAAATTATTCTTTTCACTGCAAGCATATGGATTTCAATGGGATTAATATGATATCTCACTACTTGGTATGTGGTGAAATCAATATCAGGCCTTGTTGCGGTCAAATACAATAAACTTCCAATGATTTGCCTATATTCTGTGATATTAACTGCCTTTCCATCCTCATATTTTGATAATTTCATCTGGGTAGAAACCAGAGTCTTCATATCCTTGGAATTCTCCATTCCAAACCTTCTTAGAACCCCCTTGGCGTATTTGGATTGAGAAATGAAAGTGACATTACTTCCTTATGTCACATATAAACCAAAAAAATTGTTAGCTCTCCAATCATTGACATTTCAAACTCATTTTTCATGAATTTGGAAAATTGTCTACAATGAGCTTTATTTGATCCTCCAAATTTTATGTCATCGACATAAACCAACACCATCATCCTTTGATTACTATCGTTGCTGAAATAGAGATTGTAATCAACTCCCCCATGCCGGAAACCAAGCTTCTTCAAATACTGGTCAAGCCATTAGTATCATGCTCTTGGTGCGTGTTTCAGCCCATACAACGCCTTATTCAGCGGAAATACATTACTCTCAACTTCATGAATGATAAAACCATATGGTTGGTCAAAATACACCTCCTCTTCCAGATCACCATTCAAGAATACGGATTTGACATCCATCTGGAACACTTTTAACTTTCTTTGCACTACTATGGCAAAAAATAATCTGATTGTCTCTAGCCTTACAACCGATGCAGATGTCTCATCAACATCTATTCCCTCTATCTGGGAGTATCCCTTTCACACTAGTCGTGCTTTGTTCTGAATTACTGTTCTATATTAATTTATCTTGTTATGATAGACCCATTTATTCCGGATGACATTATTATCTTCTAGCCTCTAAACAATCTCTCATGTCTAGTTCTTCTCAATTTGATCAAGCTCTTCATTCATATCCTGAACCTAGTTTTCATCTTCAGCTGCATTGGAAAAAAAAATTCGGCTCCACCTAAGATAAAAATCATGTTTGATGTAATTATTTCATTATTAGAGTCTGAACTGGAGCTATCTGATCACCAATGATATTCTACATATCAATTTCAGCTCGACTCTTTGGATTTCTTATAGACACAGACTTGACACTTTCTTGTTCATCATTAGTATCTTTTTCTGAATCATCCTCTTCCACTTCTGCTACCCCTGTGTTTCTTATCTCCTCATCACTTTCATCTGGAAACTGGTCAGTGGGTCGTTGAGTATTTTTTTCATTTTCAACTATTGTGACATCATTTTCTAAATAATTTTTCCTAGCCATTTGTTTAAGCATTTATATGATTTGATTTTCCCAGAGTAGCCAAGGAATTTCCTTTCATCTCCTCGTGCCTCAAACTTCCTGTGATTTTATTTGTTGAGAATGAAACACTTAATTCCAAAGATTCGAAAGTATTTCAACTTTGGCTTCTTTCCGTACCACAGTTCATATAGAGTCTTCCCTTGATTCTTACACAATAGAGACATGTCCGAAACATATACCGATGTCAAAACTGCTTCCTTCCAAAACTTCTCTGGTATGTCCTTATCAATAAGCATTATTCTGGACATGTTGCTGAGGATCCGATTTCTCCTTTCAACCACACCATTCTATAGAGGATTTCTTACTGATGAAACTTGATGTCTTATCCTATGTTTCTCGAGATATTCTTCAACTTGACTGTTTGTGAATTCTATACCGTTAGCAGTACAGAACTTCTGAATTCTCTGCCCAAGCATCTTTTCTGATTCCCTCCTATACTACTTTATGCAACTGAACACCTCTGCCTTATGGGTAATAAAAAATACCTAGGCCATTCTGCTATAATCATCAATGAAAAGAACATAGTACCTTTTCCCATTTATAGCTCGTGGTGAGATAGGTCCACATACATTGGCATGCATCAATTCCAGCACTCTAGTTGATTTCTGTTCCTTTGGAATGTATGTATTTCTGATGATCTTACCTTGTTGGCAAGCATCACACATATGAGTGTGATCACATGATAGTTTGGGAAGGTCTCTAGCAGCATCGCACTTTACCAGATCTTCCATAGATGGTTGGCATAGATGACCAAGTCGCTTATGCCACAACTGGTTTTCTTCCTCTCTGGATAAGAGGCACATATATTCTTCTCCAAATACAAGGTAGAGATTCACTTTTGTCCTTTTTCCCTGTACAACAAATGCTCCATCTTTTCCTTTCACAACACACATCTTCTGGGTAAATCAGATAGAATGCCCAGAGTCACATAGTTGACTAACACTGAGAAAGTTATGACTAAGACCCTCTACTACCAAGACACCAGCATGTCTCATTTCTTTTCCCCCAAACTTGGCTTTCCCTGAGCCAAAAATATTCATGCCTTAATAATTTCCAAATTTGACAGCTCTTTCTTTGTCATATTTTATGCTTGTAATAAGATCTTTATTACCCATCATGTGAGATGTGCACCCACTATCAAGGATCCATACACCAAATCAATCTGATGCTTTGTGGTCAATCTCTACCACTACGGCCTTCTCATTTTTCTTCTTCTTGGTCTATACTTTTTCCTTCATACTCGAAATGTATTGAGACTTCTATTCTTTCTCAGTGTATGATGGACCAGCCTCATCTTGCAAAGCCACAAATCTATTCTGCATTTTTAACTCTGCTATCGGTTTATTGATATGCTGCTTGTGAACGTTTTGATTCTTCTTTGCCACATTTCTATGAATTGTCGAAGTACAGTACCTATCCATTTGCCCAAATCCTCTACACCAAAAATAGTGTCCTTAAAAATATGTTCTGGAAAAATGTTCTCTGTTTGGCTACAACCACTGTTCTTGTTCCCTTTGATATCTCTTGTCTATGGAACACACATACTGTGAATGTCCCATCTTCCCACAACAATAACACCTGATATATGATGCATTACATCGTGACACTTCAGAAATCTGGGTTTCTCCTTGGGATCTCTGAATATTTTGATTTTTCTTTGAGCCCAAATCAATCTTCAATCTTGGGATGGGTTCTTGCGGTCTGACTTCAATTTCCATAGATTTTTCTTTACGATCTAGCCTTGAATCATCCTTAAAAATTGAGCTCAATTGCTGCTTCTTTCTTGCTGAACTACTAAGATCCTCTTTCATCTTTTCAGTCTTCAGAATGATATGTTTTCCCAAGAATTTATTGGGAATCAAAGTCTTTTCCTAGTCTTTATCTTTTCCCCATAGACCGACAACTTCTTTTTCAAGCTCTTCGATACGCCTGACATGATCTTTCACTTTTCTGTTCAAGCCATTGATCTCCCTTTTCTGTTCTTCAATCTTGAGATTATACTCACTAACTTATTTTGAGTTCTCTAGTGTTGATAAGTTCAGTTTTTCAATTTTTTCCATCAACTCAGACTTCTCATCTTCCTGCTGCTGCATATTGATATTGGCATCACGAACAACTTTGTTGGCTCTCTTTGTTTTTTCTCTCCAAACATATATCTCCTCAAGAGCTGTTTCCAATTCGGCTTCCATATCTAATCTTCCGTCAACTTCTTCTTCCTCTTATCCAATATCAGTTTATTTATTTTCCAGAGAACTACTGACGACTTCTACCATAGCATTTTGTATATGATCTTTACAATTTTCAAACTCCTCAACCTCTTCATCCTCAGACTCATCTGAACTGTCTATCTCTTGTGAATGAAGATTCTTCTTCTTGAAGAAATTTCCCTTGAACTTCTTCTTTCCATTCACATAGGCTGAAGATTTCTTCTTGGGATTTTCAACTTCATCTTCATCATTTTCTTCTTGAATCTTTTTGGGGAATCTTGGAGCAAGATGACCAACATTTCCACATCTAAAGCATGATAGTGGAAGTTTCCCTTTAAACTTTCCTTTTCCTCTTTGCAGATTTGATGAATGGAATGACGTCACCTCATCTGTCTCTTCTTCCTCTTGATAATCTTCAATAGTGAGCTTCTTCATGGCCTTAAATTCCACCTCTTTGGATTTACCCTTTTCCACAGCATCGTTATCATCATTTCTCATTTAATACGCAACAAGAGTGCTATGCAGGTTATCCAATGTCTGATCTTTCAGATATTTATCCTCCAAAACATAAAAATTTGAATTGAACCGAGGTGGAAGATTTCTCAAGATGCACTTTACAATTTTAATGTCTTTGATAATCTCACCAAGACCTCACATGTCTTCTACCACAGCATTTACCCTATCAAATAATGCATCAACAGACTCATTCGGGTTCATTCTCAGATCTTCATACTTGTTCCACAACACTTTCAGCTTTGCCTCTCTGAATTTTGTATCCCCTTCATAAATATTCAAAAGATTTTCCCACATGGCATGTGACGTTTTTCATGAAACCACCTTTGTATAGATGGGATTGGAAAGGGCTCCCCCTAAGGGATTGATTGCTTTGGCATCAGCATCCAACTCTTTATGCTCAGCTTCTAATAATGCAGCACTAGTAATATCAGCTGTGATACCATGCATAGCTGCTAAAAACGCATCCATTCCCAATGATCGGAAATAGTGTTGCATTCGATTCTTCCATATCTGAAAATTAAATCTATCGAAGATCAGAATCCATGTATGATTAGTGACCTCCATTGAGAGAATAACAAAAATCAACCCTTTCCTAGGATATCAATTGTGAGGTCCAAAAGGCTGAATACCCTGATAGGGGGGTGAATCGTAGTATAACTAATTAAAAATTAAATCTCGTTCTGATCTTGTTTTGTTGTTATGAAAAACACTCTTCTCTCTCTTTCCTATTGCATAATATAAATAGAAGATAAAGCAAGCACATAACACATCAATTTTAATTGGTTCATCGCTAAGGGCTACGTCCATGGAGCATACGCCGACATGTTGTCGGTCATACCCAATTCCTCAAAACTTCACCAGATGTGGATTACAAGATTCTGGCTAGATCAATTCTATGCCTAGGCTCACCGCCTTTACAATGTCTAGGTTTAGCTCACTTCTTTCCCAAGGGACACTCCCTATCTCTCACTCTCTGGCTCACTGCCGGTGGAGAGGATCACCTTCTTCTTATTCCTTCTCTCACTACTCTGGAAAGGATCCACTCATAGTTTATAGACTTGTAAGTCTCTTCATTTCCATGAATGCATATATCGTCTCTTGTATTTGGATGCTCTGTTGAAGCACAACCTTCACCCATAGATTAATTTCTTTTCGCACCGAAGGTATCAGGCAATCCCCCAGCTTCCATGCAGCCCTGAATCACTGCCGGAAATCAACCTTACTTGGCGCCCTTCTCTAAGGCGGCGCCCAAGTCTCGGCACGCAAGTCAAAACAGGCGCAAAAGTATTTCTTAACACTTGTGCGACTCAAGCTTCAGCTTATCCAAACTTGGGCGACACACTTCCTTTGCTTCCCAAACCACCATAGGCTCACAACTAACACTTGGCGCGCAACATCCAATACTGGCGTGGAAGTCCCACTTGTGCGACACACCACCACTTGCGCAACCACCACACCTACGCAACGGGAGCTCTGAATCTTAAAAGTGTTGAAATATAGTTTAGAATGAGGAGGGGTGGTCCAGTATTTATAGGAAATTTGACAACCCTGCGCGGTGGCGCGCAAGTCTCCCTCGGCGCGCAAGTCTCATCGCGTAGGTCTCTTCCCCTGCAAGTCACTTGCGTGAACCACTTCCCAACTTGCACGAACCTCTTTCCATTGCCGTATTTTTATCATCTGATCTTGGAAACCCATAGGCGCGCATGTTCTAAAGCTTCCAAGGTATCGGCACACAAGTCTCTTCATGGTGGCCAAGTCACCTGCGCGACACCACCAATACTTTCACGAAACATATCCCTTTTCCATATTTTGATGACCTGATCTTGAAAAAAAAATGGAGCGCCAGATTCCAAGACTTCATGTACATGGTGTGCATGTCCCTTCAGCAAAAACACTTTTCTGCATTTGTCGATTTTTAGGCCCAAAAATTTGGCAAACACTAGAAAACGGTACCACCTTGTATCTGTTTTTTTATGCCCCCTCTAGATTATTCATCCCTTTATTGATGTTATTGAATCAAAAAATGGATCTTTGACCACTGTTCTTGAACTTGACATTCCACCATGAAATCTCCTTTGTCAACAAATTTGTATGTCACGGTTTTCTATGTCAACAATCACAACACAAATGTTTACTTTTTCAACAAACACAATCACCTCAAAAATGCTTCAATGATACCTTGAGGGATTTTTGTCCAATAATCTTGATCTATTGTTTTGGTATTATTCAATGGAAGGGACCCAAAGTGATAATGTTAATGGTGATTTTAATGGATGATGTAACAATTATACTTCTGAGAAAGTGAATTCTATGGGAGATTGAATAAAAAAATTCATTTTATGCTCACAAAAATTTCTCATGATATGAATAATAGTGGAGTTC
Organism: Viscum album; assembly: GCA_963277665.1. NCBI lineage: Eukaryota > Viridiplantae > Streptophyta > Magnoliopsida > Santalales > Viscaceae > Viscum > Viscum album. The sequence goes on along the minus strand of OY728161.1, from coordinate 1,829,805,032 downwards.
CAAATGAGAAAAGGATATATCAACATTCTGTTGAGTCTTTCATGAGGTAGAATCTAACTTCTATTAGTGTGTCTCCTGATCAACTTGTTTCTGAGTATTGGATTAGTGCCATTGAAAAGATATTATTCATTCTTCAATGTTCAAATCATGATAAATTTATTTAGGTAGTTTATCTCATGAAATGATAAGAAGACTGTTGGTGGAATCTAATAAAAAATACAAGGTAGGATGATGTGATTGAATCCAAGATTCGGGATGAGATTAAGAACTTAATTTTCAATATGTACTTTCCTCGAATTCATTGTACTAAGATAAGGAAATAGTTTGTTGATTTGAAGTAATGGTATGATGAGTATGTTGGTAACAAAGAGTCTAATTTCAAGAGACATATTAAGAATTCTTAATGAATTATTATTCAACACAAAATTAATGTTTATAGGTTCATTGGGGGTTTACTGAAAGGTCACAATAGTATTTTTCCATAAGATACTTTAGTAGCTACAAATGTATTGTGTGTTGTGAAATAACGGTTGAAATGGTGGTGGGACTCACAAATCAATGTCCTAAAATTGATAGGAAGTGGATGATGGAGGTAAAAAGAAACTCTATGAACCATTTATAATAGAATATGAACATTCATTTATGATCTAAGTGTGGGAAAAATCATTTAGTAATTTCCTCAGGGGTCTAATAAATGTTTTTAGTGTGTAAAGGAAGGTCATTGGAAAATTTATTTTCGGGGTGATGGGAATAAGTTTTCTCAAAATGCTAATGGATAAAAAACCACAACGAATGAACCTACCATTGTTCAGTGCCTCATGTGTAATGAGAATGGGAATTTTGCTAAAAAAATTCCAGGACCTAAGGTTTGGTGATGATGACTAACAACATCACTGATTAATCTGAGGGATAATGGGTAATCTCATGCAATTACTATATCTGATGAGGGGTGTGATAACAACTTGCAGAAAGGTACACATAGCACCCTCTCTAGAACAGCTAATTTCAAATTTTATTTTGGATCTAACCACCCCTTCATTTCTAATGAATTTTCCATGGTTGTTATGATCCCTCCAAAATAATTATATGTGGAATTTTTCGTGAAAACCCATAATTGTATGATGATTGCATATAAGGTTTGTGATTCCTCTCAGAGTGAATCTTGTAGGATTGTTCTTCCTATGAATCTTTTCATTATTCCTTTGGATGAGTTTGATGTCATATTAAGAGTGGATTGGATTTCTCTATATAAATTCTACATCGGTTGTCAATTAATGGTTGTTATGTTCTATATTAAAAACTCTCCCATGTTCATCCATCATTGTGATGATAAGTCTGAACTTAGGGTGAATATTACATTTAGTGTATGGATCTTAATTCCTATTCAAAAGGGTTTTTTATCCCAAATGGTTGGGGGGAAGATTGACATCGATGATATTCCTATTCATTGGTATTTTTTGGAGGTCTTTTTGGATGATTTTCAAAGTTATCATCCAAAACATGGAGTTGAGTTCTCAATTGAAATTATACCTGGTTCCACACCAATTTGAAGGTCTCCTTGTAAAATATTCTCAATTGAGTTGTATTAATTGAAGAACAAACACAAAAAAAAACCATGATAACAAATTCATTCAGCCATGTGTGTTACCTAGGGGTGCACCAGTTTTTTTCAGAAGAATAAAAATGGATCAATATGACTTTGCATTGTTTTTTGGGATTTGAACAAAATCAAAATTAAGAAAAAGTATCCACTTTCATATATTGATGATTGGTTTTATCAACTTCACTGATATCAATACTTTTACAATATTTCCCTTCGTTTGGGATATCATCAAATGAGGGTCATGAATGAGGATATACCTAAGATGGTATTTCGTACAAGGAATGGTCACTATGATTATAATTTCATTCATTTTGGTCTCCCTAATTTCCCTTCTACGTTTTTAGATTTAATGAATAGTGCCTTTAGAGATTACCTTGACTAGTTTCTGGTAGTCTTAATTGATTATATTCTTATCTATTAAAAGTGAAAGGAATAACATGATGATCTCTTGAGGATTGTAATAAGGACCCTAATAAAGGAGAATTTGTACAAAAAATATGAAACATATAGATTTTGGATAAAAAATATTCTTTATTGGGTTTCATAATCTTAGTTGATGGTATACGAGTTGAACCATCAAAGAGGGAGGAAATTGAAAGCTGGCCTAGATGAACCACAGTGCTGAGATACATATGTTTCATGGTTTGTCAAAATTTTATTGAAAAATTGGGGAGAATTTCTCATGACTATAAAATCCTCTGACCAAATTAACTTGGAAGGTAGTGCAGTTCCTCTGTATAGAAAAATGTGAAGAAAATATCAAGTAACTGAAGAAAAAGTTGGTGAGTGAACCAATCCATACATTACCAAATAATGGTGAAGGGTTTTTAATCTATATTGATTCATCCAAAGAAGTGATTTGGATGTGTTCTTATGAAAAGTAACATGGTTATAGCCTCTAACTCATGATAGTTCAAGATAAATGGTCGAAATTACCTAACTCCTGATTTGGAGTTAGCAGCGATAATCATTGAATTAAAGATATAGGGACATTATATTTATTTAGAAAAGTGTAATATATATACCAAAGTCTGAAATAAATATTCACACTGAATTAGTTGAAAATATTCCAGAGTTGATGGTTATAGTTGATAAGTAATTATTCCTGCTCAATACATTACTACCCTGGGAAAGAGAACAAGTTGGATGATGCTTTGAGTTGAAAGGATCATGCTAGCATATCCATGAAGAGGATCACAAAAGATCCAATATTTCTAGATTTGAAAATGATGGATCTAGAAATCCTAAAGATAGGGGGAAGGTCTTATTTTTCCCAAATGAATGTTCATCCCTCTTTTCAATTGAAGATTAAAGAGGTGGATAAGGGAGATGAGAAGCAGAAAAAGATGGTTAGTATTGTTATTGAGTTTAAATTTTCTCAAGATGGAATGATAAAGTTCAAGAAACGTATATTTATTCCTTAAGCATTATATTTGAAGGATTTGTTAGTGCAATCTCGTATTTTTTTCATTCTCTATTCATCATGGATGTACGAATATGTATATGGACTTGATTTAATAATTTTGGTGGGATTGAATGAAGAGAGATATCAAAGAGTTTGTTTCTCAGTGTTTGGTATTTGAATAAGTTATGGATAAAATAATTAAATCTAAAGGGATATTTCATCCATTAACAATATAAGAATGAAAATGGGAGAACAGAAATATAATATTTTCCTCATACTACCCAAAACCTATAATGGTTTTAATGTTATACTGGTGGTGTTTGATCTCATTACAAATTCATCACACTCCATTTATATCAGAGAAGTTTTCACTATTGATCAGCAATAAAGGATATAAATTAAGTAAGTGGTAATGTTCCATGGAGTACCACAATATATTGTATCATAACAAGAAATGATGTTTATCTGAATGTTGTGGAGAATTATTCAGAAATCAATTGATATAGAATTGAGTTTCATCACTACTTATCATCCTCAAATAGATGGCCAGTCTGAGAGAACAATTAAAACCCTAGAGGATATGTTGAGATCTGGTTCTCTGGATTTTAAATGTGGTTGGGATCAACACCTTTCTCAAGTTGAGTTTTCATACAACAATAGTGTTCATCCAAGAATATAGTCATCACCTTATGAAGCTCTATATGGGAAAAAAGTATATATCCAACGTACTGGGATGAGGTTGGAGAATGTAATCTATTCAGTACTGAGATCGCTTAAGAAATGATAAAGTAGGTTATAACCATTCATCATCATATAAAGGCATCTCATAGCCAATAGAATTTTTTTTATAATTATCGGTGTTATCTAAAATTTGAAGTTGATTAAAATGTGTGTTAATGAATCTAACCCTGGAATAAAGTTATGAGATTTAGTAAGATGGGCAAACTAAGTCGTAGGTATGTCGACCCCCTTGAAATTATTGACCGTATCAGGAAGGTATACTATTGTGGGTAACTTCCTCCAAATCACTCTCTAGTTGATGATGTGTTTCATATAAAACTATTGAGGATGTACATGCCTGACCATTCCCATGTACTACACTTAGAGGTCATACCAATGGAGTAGGATGTATCTTATGAGGAGCAACCTAGTGAAATTCTGGACTGATCAGAGAAATTTATACCAAACAAGACCACTCTCATAGTTAATGTTTTGGGAAGAAATCACAAGTTATAGGAAGCTACATGGGAACATGAGTAATTTATTAAATAGAAGTATCCTCGTTTCATTTTACCTGAGTAATGAATTTCGATGGAGAAATTCATTTTAAGGGGTGTAGAATATAACACCCTGATAGATCATGGACCTATTTTTCATATAATAAATTTAAATTTTCATTTATATCTTTCATTAAATTATATAAAATATTCCATTCACGTTTACCTAACATTGTGTAACTTCCACACAACACCGACTTGGCGTATGATGCACGCAACACTATGTTGGTTTATGATACCGACAACACTAAGTTTCTACAAAATACCACTTTTTATTGTATTAATTATTTAAATAAGATAGTTATATCATAGCGGTTAATCTTACTAATATTAATATAATTAATAATTTTTCAAATATTATTTATAATTATTTTATTTAAATAAATCATATTGATAATGAATGATATGATTTTTGGTAAAGTTCTTTTTATGCTTGAAAACATCGTTTTTTAAATGAACTGATTTTAATAAAAAATGTATTTTTATGAAATTTTATAATATAATTTGATATAATAATATTTATTTGTTAGTTCATACCAAAAAAATTATCTTATGGTCAATTTTTTGGATTTTTCTAAGAAACGTAAATTTTTTATGAATAGCGATAACGGAAACTTTTTAGTTAAAAACTCCCTTTTGTACAATTAATTATCTATGTTAAATGATATTATTAATATGTTCTAATGTAATATTATATAAATATTATATATACTAATTCATTATACTCAACTACACATTGATACTTTTTATAAAATTGTAAAAATCATTTGAACTTTTTCCTACATTAAAACCTCGTTATTACCTCTCGTCTGCGAGATTAGCATTAATCTTAATTTTTATGCTTTTGTAAATTGAATTTTAAAGATTTGTTATAGAAAATTGCATTAAATATAATATTTAGATTATAATAATAACATTTCAATATTTTTCCCAAAATGATTACTATATGTTTTTAGATTAATCACAGTAATTAAGGCCAAATTATGCAGAATTAGAGACAAAACCTTAAAAATAATGGCCCAAATAACATATCCACTTATCTAACACCCATTAAATATACCATTTTCATCCATAAAACTTTCATTATTTATTTTGTTTTCTTTTGTATGACTTTTTTTAGGTAATAACATGTTCTCACCAAATTTGTTTCTAAAAATTCCTTGTGAGTCCTTTTCTGTCACAATAAAAGACCACCACCTCTACCCATTCCTCACACATATCAAGATGATTAAGTAAGTCCAATATCATAAAAAGTAGCCTCTATAAAATCCTCCCTTATAAATTTTATCCTTTCTTTCTGATGAATGATTGTCCAAGAATCTATTTGGCTCAAACCAAAAGGTGTTACCTCGTTTAGTTGTAATGCCTTCTTTCATTCTGATTTCCTTTATTTTTCTTCTACAACCCTCCATTATATTTATTTCCTCCTTGTGTTAAACACTAGTATAATCCATATAATAGGATTTTTTTTATTAAAATTATCTTAATTTAAATTACTCACAACTCCATCTAATGGATGTTGAACAAACTATTTCTATGTACGATGAACTATTGCCTCCCAAAACAATGATTATTCATTTCTCCTTTACCACCAATCATGGTGACCATTATGATGTAAAATATAATTTTTTATGAAATATATTATATTTATTATTTATTTAATCCTTTTTATTCCTTTTTAAAGACACCCATTTTTACCTTCCATTTGGTATTAATATGGTAATCTCGTTGGAGGAATTGTGGACTACCACCCCTCAAAGAGATATGATTCATTCACAAACCACATAAAATGTATTAAGGATGAGTTTATTGAACTTATATGATATATATTATATTTTAATTATATTTTAATAATTATATATATGTATATACACATATATATACATATATCCTTTGCATACATTCTTTCAATTCGACAATAAAAATAGAAATTTCGTTCATGCGTACGAACAGCTTACCATCTCTGTGAACAATGTATTCAGTTACTCACATCATTATGAAATAAATTATTATAATATAAATATGATGTATATACCTGTTATTTATATTGTGTTCTACATTTTGGGACTGAGATATAATTATAAAGATCAACATTGTAATAAATTAAGACACATGTGAAGAACAATGAGAATATTACTTGAAGTAAAACATAAACATAGGATCATTAAAAAATGTAATATAAGTTCATAATAAAAATATATATGGTATTTTTTATAAGAATATGATTATTTAAAATATTTATAATAAACTATTGTTTATTATATATGAATCTCGTATGAGTACAGGGAGATTCAAGACATAAGGTAATGGGAATTTTATCTTACTTTCAATTTTTAAGAGATTCATGTTATGTTCTCCACTCATTGCTTTTCTGTAGTGTATGTACTTTAAATAATTTAATTATTTGTATATTATACATAAATATAATTTAAATGACTTATCCATTCTGTGATCCTTCTTTCATGGTCTTAACTATTAAAATTTACTAAATTGGTAAAACAGTTTTGTCTCAATTTTACTTCTTCGAGACTCATGTTTTATTATGCACCTAAATTTTTTTCGAAGTGTATATAATTCCATTGTACATGTTATATAGTTAATATATATCTTTTCATGAAATATTAAGTTTCATTTAATTTCATTTTCTTACATGGATCATATGATCTCCTGTAACCATGTTATAAGAGTTTATTGAGACAATCTTATCATTTTTCGAGATTGTTTATGATTATGATTCCATTAATGAAATATCACAAGATTATTAATGTGTTTAGTATCCTATATTTATTCCTGATATACTCAATGTTTTTCATTTTTACACTCTTTTTTAATTATGATATTTCTTTTAGGGAAATATGTCGGTCTCTCTCTTCTGCCTGAAATCTATTATTTTAAAAAACCATGTCTTCATAAATTTTAAAAAAAAAATGTTTTCAAATGATACATAAAGATAATTTTCAAGGAAAATGTTTATTAAATGTTTATATTTTTTACAATATTTCATTATATGATTTCAAATAAATTTCAAATAAATTTAGTTTTAAATGTTTTATTGTTATAAAAATCTTTTTTCAAAGAATAAAGAATATTTTCCTTAAAAAAAGTTTTTAAAATATTTTTAAGAATTATTTCCCATTTAAGATAAAATACATTTTTTCTCATTCCCTTATGGGAAAATTATTCGATTTTAAATTCATATTTTTTCTCTTAATGAATTGAGTTTTTATGGAATGATGTTTAAGAAACTCATTTCTCTTTCACGGGTTTTAAACTTTTGAAACCCACTTCCTTTCAAAGGTTTAGTCTATGTTGAAATAATGATGAATCTTATCCCTTTCCACCAGTTATGACATGTTTACATTTTTATGATACCTATTTAATCTCATTGGTTATGATCTTGTTATTTATGTTTTTTGGAACATTTATGTATGATTTAATTATTTTACATGTGGGACATGTATCTCCCTCCAATGAATTCAGTAATGATTTATATCTCTTGAGAACGACTGGGCTAGAATGGGGGTATAGTTATTTCAATAATACATTGCCAGAATGTGTGTTTACTCGAATTAATAATATAAGGCTGGAAAGAGGGTTTACTCAGTTTAGTAATACAAGTCTAGAACTAGGGTTCATAATGATCAATAAAGGACTTTTTTCACTAAGATGGTATTGGCATTGATTCCCTGGCTACTATAGAAATCATTATATACTTATGTGTTTCCACGATTCCATATATTACTCTAATATTAATCTCTCATGGATTATGTACTTTACTACCTTTTTATTCATCTCTTATGAACTACCAAGATTTATGCAATGATTCATGTATATGAACATTGATATACATGGTATGATCTTTAATTGGCGTGATCATATTCTCATTACCTTGTGATGATGTTTATGCTTACATGTATACCCTATTTACAATTTCTATGATTTTTTTTCACACCATTATATGTTTCATTCCCCATGTTATGAAGATATGTATTATGTTTGATGTGTCTAAGAAAGGTGCTAGTAAAAGGGATCCTAGTGGGATATAATTTAGATATTTTATCTACTGGTGTTTATTCTTCCATGTTTCCAAAGACACTATACAAACTAAAGTATTTGGGAATCTATTTGCATAATGTTTAAGTATTCATAATATTTATTGAAATTTTAATGTTTGTAAATAGAAGGTTTCTACACAACAATCGTTGATTCTGAAATTTGATCTTTTAAAAATCCACTCAATTTTTTAGTATGATTTTTTATGTGATTAATTGGAATGAAGGAATATTGGTTTGAGTATAAATAAATTACATTTCCAATAAATCCCAATAAATTATTTTAATTTGTATGGATTTTAAATTTTAGGTAATGATGTTCATAATAAAAAATTGATAATGATAAAATAATTAATAATTTAGGTGAAAGAGGGAAAATGTCTAGTTGGATTTATATATATTGTTTGATCGTAAAAAATGTAATTCGATTGAATTTTTAGTTTTTGAATTATAATTTATGAATAAATTTTTATGTTTTTGAAAAGTTAAATATTTATATTGATCATTCAAGTAATTTATTCTATTTTATTATCAAAATTATCTATCATACATAATCATCATTTGTATATAAATTCGATAAACCAAAAAAAAATAGAATTTATCTATTATTTCATAATGAAAATGGATATATAAAATTACATATTTTTTATATTTTATATTATTATGAAAAAATAAGAAAATTGATATTATTGGGAAATTTGGTAATCATTCATATAATTGATCATAGATAATGTTGTAGTAAATAATTTCATAAAACAACTATTTTAATGCATTCATATGATTTTATGTGGGGATATGCATAAAATTAATATATATGATTCACTCAATATGTAATATATATATATATGTCTAATAAGAAAATAGGAGTGAGAAAATCCATTAATACTGAGAAATACTATGATGTCGTACCTTTTTTTAAATGTATTGATCAACAAGATTAAGACCTTTTGAATCTTTCAAAGGCACTATATAAAAAGTGTTTTCATCGATGTTTGGTGTGCATAAATAAGAATACAATCTCTATGACCAACTTTGGGATTCATTATGGTGTTTCCATTTTTTCTTCATTAGAGGGATACTGGTGGCAATTTTTATATTCAAGAATCATTCAGCAGAACATGTGGCTATCATACACAATTTTTTTTCATAAGAGTTTCCCCATACCGATTTTCACATGGGGTCACCTGCCATTATATTTATATTTCTAAATTATGTCCATATTATGAATCACATTCTAGATTCCTCTTTGATTCTATGGTAATGGTGGTTATAATTGAAAGTATTCAATGATAGAGATCTTCATATCTACCCCAAATTTAGATGAATTCATCACTGTAGTTTTTGATATGTGTATCGATGTGGAAGTTTTCTAGTGACCATTGATGGATTGATAGTGTATGGGTTTTTATGTGTTTTTTTGTATCCAGTTTTTCTTATTTCAGTGAGATTAAAATATTATGTTGGGGGTTAATGGGGTTGGATAGATGTGAGTTTGATCTATTTTTCATTGTCAACAGCTCTGTTTTTAGGAATCGGTGCTGATGACAATGACTTACAAACGCACTATAGGGTACCTTTTATGAGTCATGACATTTAGTTAGGAATGATTTAATGTCAAATATTGTTTTGACTCAATGGTCATTCTTTAATCTGTATGATCTTTTTTGGTTTGACTGATTTATTCCTTCTACTGGTAGTGGTTTCTTGGATTTTTATTTTCAGGCACAGTGATATTGGTATATGTCTAATATCTTGGTATTGTTCAGAAGATTGGGACACCGATTTATTTTTGAGTTTTGGATTAGGTTTTATTTAATTTGGTAATGCTACATATTCAGGTAGGTATCGCTTCTTGGGAATCACAGATAGAGGGATGGGTGTCCTGACGCACATCATCAAGACAATTTTCTTATTCTAGGTAAATGGATGGGTAAACAACCATTTATTTCACACATTAAATTATTTTTATTGTTATAATACATCATATTGATATTTTAGTTAGTATCAAACATGAATTTTTAGGTAGAAGGAATGAAATAGTGACAGGTGTATTAGAACTTATCTTTATGTCCATCACTCATATTTTCAAGTGGATTAGATGGGTGCTCTACGTTGTAATACAAGACTTAAAAAACATTACTTCTTGGTAGTGGTAGATGCAGTTAAGTGGCGGACTTCGTTTTGTTGTTGTCCGGAATGTGGAAAATGATACCTCTTTTATTTATTATTTTGGTTTTTTCACTAAATCTATACTCAGGACAAATATGTCCTTTTGTTAGTTATCCTCTTTATGCCTTTTCATCTAAGTTGGTGATGGGATCCCTTATATCTAAGTTGTAAACAATTGTATTATTTTATAATGTTTAATAAGGGGGGTTATCCTTGAATTTCTAAAAAATTATTATGGCCATTTTTTTAGGTTATTTCCAACTCATTGAAAATTTAAAATTCAATATAAACATATGGAGCAAAAATATTGTACGTTTTAGATTGAATCCTCAAAAAACTAAAACCTGTTATTGGTATGAATTATAAAAATAATTTTTTTTATTAATGTATTACTAGATTTTTTTCAGGATGTTTAGTGTTTTTGAGTTTAATGGACTGAAACTTATTTCTTTATTAAGGAAACACTTTTGTGGGAAAAGTGAGAAACCGAAAGGTTCAGCATACAACAAAAAAACCCAAGCAGAAAACCCGAAACAGACTCGACCAATCAAAGATAACACTGCCAACCCCAATGCAGGACCACTCGGCGATCCCATGCAAGCATGGTCCCTCCCGAAGGCAAAGACCTCCCTCAAATTCAACCAAGTCCCAAATGGCCGGAAAATTGGACAGAGGTGTCCTCCAGCCCATCGGAACCAGTCCGACCCTCATACATTCCAACACACATCAACAGAGATTTCAGAATCATTGATAAACAATTTGATTCTACCGGAGCCCATATCCCTAAAAAGCTTCCACGATAAGAAGAATACCTGATAGTTTGGTTCCTCCCTCAGCAGATCTTCAAGTGCAGAAGTCATCTTGTTCCATACCTGGATATACTCCTCAAGTTTGATCACCCCCTTGTTGAAGCCGCCAACCAGAATCATATCTTGTTTGTCAACCCATTTATATTGTTCCTCATTGAGATTCACGTCAAAGGTCTGACCCATAATCCTAGCTGCATCCTCTTCCGAAGCATTGAGATATAGAACCGGCTCTTCCACCTTCTCATCCGAGGAAAATATCAAGTCCATGGATGGGTCAGACTTACCAGATGAATTTGAATGACATCCAACCCCGCTGCCCATCTCCTCGGCCACTGCCCTTTTAGCTGACCGAGTCTTCATAGGAGGTGGCCGGGAGGAGTAGTTCTTCTTACCCCTCCTCATCTTGTCACTCCTATTGCTCTTTAGACCTTGTTCTCCTTCAGAGTAGACTTTACTGACCTCCAGGTGTTCTTCATGGGGCTCCTCTTGGTGCTCTACCACATCAAGACTGGAAAATCTGTTGCTCAGATTGACCGGAGTTCGAGTTGGAGAAACTGCTCCCCCTGCCTGAGAGCCCGAGTTTGGTCCCCCTATTTCCTCAACACGAGATAGGAGAGGAATTTCCAAGACCTCCTCCTGCATAACACCAGGTTCGTCCTCCCCCATCCCCTCCTGAGAAGCCTGTTCGGTCATACCAGCATTGATCAGACCTTCCTCCGACCGCTTGTTCCCCACACCAGCCTCCATGGAGCAGCTGGCCAATCATCCTTCTCTGTTAACCACACTATCCAACCAGTTGATTGCCGTGTTCAGAGTTGGGCTCACCGACTCACCGGGGTTGTGTGCTGTCTCGAGACCCCTTCCCATAAACTGGAAAGCAGTATCCAGGTTCACCACCTTAGAGTGTTCAGTTTCCCTCCTGCACTTCCCAACAGAATCCGAAGGTAAATCTGCAGCATCCTCAGGTAAAGGAGCCTTCCCTTTGGCCTTATCCAATCCTACCTCCTCCTGAGATGCCCCCAGCCCCATTGAGACCTTGACCTCACTTGACTTAAGAGGGTCCAAGTCAGCACGAGGCCGGCCTGCAAGGGTGGCCTGGGCACTGCTCTGTCCAGCATTAGTGGTGATCACACCACCCCTCAGAGGTGCAACTGTGGACACATCTGCAGTAAGGCAGCCCATTCTCCTCATACTACAATCCCCTGCCTCTTGCACAGGAAGAACCTCCTCGGTCATCCGCCGTGGTTGAGGGTCTTGGGTTCTGTTCTCGACACCCATGACCTGCTGCACTGAGATCAAAACCCCACATTCCACTGGTTCCTTACCCTTTCCATTGCCCACTAATGAATTCGCGTCCTGCCCACCCTTGTACCAAACACCCCTGGAATGGGAGTTACCTCTCCTACCCTCCATCGAAGACGATCCCTGCCGGCACGCATCCGAGATATGCCCCAGCCTCCTACAGGTAGAACAGAAGTTGGTCCATCCCTCATACAGAACTTGCTGTTTACACCAGTATTCCTCCCCAATTGTAATCTAGACAAAATCTAAGGGAGCCTTTGAAACATCCATCTCGACACAAACCCTCGGATAGACTGGGTGACAAACTGCTTCTGTTCGGCTATCCGAACAAAGATATCTTCCGACGAGATTTCCGAGCATCCTTATGATTGCAGTATTTTGAAACGGTAAAGGAATATGAGGAAAACTAACCCAAATCACTGCCGACGGCGGGTCACGTTTCATGTGGAAGTCAAACGACCAGCGGAACAAGAAGAAACGAAAACCACTGCAACTCCGGGGTGCTCTAGACCAGGCACAGAAAAGATCTTCCTCAGAGGAGAAGAGGATCATGATATGCCTATAATCGAGCAAACCAACAGTTGCCCGCTCCTGGAGACCCCAAGCATTGAAAACGAACCTGTCGAAGGAATCAATTGATGGTCGTCTCTGCTTCAACCGAGCAACAAGGGTGAGCTTCAGAAGAGCGGTAGATTCTGTGAACTCTGAGTTCGAAATGGGGAGATTCGGGAAACCCTCAATGAGTTTTGGGGCCTTCGGGCATAACTCAATTTGCAGAAAAGCAGGTAGAAGGTCGGGATTTGAGAAGGGGCGGAACGAAAGAGATTGAATACCCGGGAAAGATCCCTCCCCCACAGGGGGGGAGGGATCTTCATGCCCGCCGTCGTCGTCACCGAAGAAGGCGAGACAGCCTAGGGTTCCCTTCGTGGCCGCGCTCCGTGTTCTCTAGAAACCTATGTTTTTTGAGTTTAATGAGATAGGGATAATTCCCTTATTATGCAACAAATATCCTTGTACTGTGATTGAATTTAATTGATGAGAAATGATATGGATATATTATAGACATATAACAACACATTATATAAAAGGTAAATTTTTTTCAGGGCCTAATTTGTTATTAAAAATATATTATCTTTGTAAATAAGTTTTAGTGTTTGAGCTCCTATTATGATTTATATTCTAATAGTGAGAAAAGTGAAAATTAAATTCATTTAATAAATTCTACAATTTTTTCTGTGGAAGCTAGTTATGTTCTTCTTTCTCTCTTCCAATATATATTTATATCATTATTTTATTTTATTTTCTCTATAATCTCATATGATTAGTTATTCATTCATGATTTATGTTCATGGGCTTGAGTTAGTATCCAATGAAGGGACAATAAATTACTACTAAGATGATGGTGATTCTATATAATTTTTTTAATATTCAAGTGGATTTATTAAAATAAATTATTATCATATTGATCATAGACTGTATATTATATCTACAGTTTGAGATAAATATCAACCACTTTTGGATCCATAATATTATAGATAAGGATAGGAGTATGAGGGAAGTCTGACATTTTCCATTCCAATTGATATTGGATCAAGCAATCATTATTTTAAATAGTTTTCATTGACCTTAAGAAAATTAATATATTAGAGAAGTATAAATTAACAATGTAAAGATAATTATTTTTAACATTTAATTATTAAAAAAATAAATTCATTTCATTCCTTAAATTAGTTAATTCAATAAAATTTATGGAATATATATTTTAAATAAATTTCTACATCAATTGATTTCAACATGAAATATATATTTTTCAGTGTTCTTGTTTTTACTTTTTTTTCAGTATTGTATTTCATTTATCCATTTTTTAAACATTCAATACAATGATTATGAATATTTTTCTAGGAAAATATTTGTGTTTCCTTATCCTGTGGATCTTGAACTCTCCATTGTTATAGTATAATTTAATATTTTTAGGATAAAGTTACATGCATATATTTTCTACACATTCAGTCAAAATATTTTATAAAAGAAAATTCATAGGAGAACATCACATAGTCACACACACACAATGATATGTATATTTTATATATACAAATAATAAATTATGATGTTGATGGAAAAAGGTTCATTGTTCTAATGTTTTTTATTGAGCCAATAATTCACTAATGAGTTAATGGAAAGAGAATATTTGAGTTTAATAATATTATAAACTTTTTATAACTATTTTATTGATGTATAATAAAATTTAATCACATAGGTAAAATAGTAATTATTTTAGGATTGATATCAATGGAATTGAAAATGTTAAATTATGATAATAAATGATTTAGTGAATGAATTTCATGTTACACCACGACTAATGGATACTCCATTTTTAATGGATTGATCAACTAATAGTATTAGGTGACATTAAACAACAACATCTCTAAAAATCAAATAAATAGTAATAGGATGTATACAGGTAGTGACTGCAAAAATTAATAATTTTTTCTATTTATTTTTTATTTGGGTTAGAGAGTGCATTTATATTGGAGTAATGGGTATTTTGTGACTAAATAATGAAAATTATATACATTAAAGACAATGCCATGTATTATTTTTCATGGTTATTGAAATGGATAGTCTTAAATTTAAAATAATTATTATATAGACTTTTGATTCTATATAAACAAAAAAAATACGTCTACTAAATTATATATAATAATTAAATAGAAAAATAACTATTACATTTTTATTAAATTAATTTTGTTTTCAGAGAATGTAAATTTATTTTTACATTTCTTAAATTAATTAATTATTTTCAAATTGATTATTTAGTCATTAAATTTCATTTCTCAATATAAAACTATATTCTGATATATATTATTCTTATAATATCATTAGTATGTCATAAAACATAATGTATTATCAAAAAAAATATTTTTAATATTCAATACATAATTTATGTATATTAGAATAACAACATAAAAACCTCATTAGAATTTTCGATCTACTCATTCAAAAAATGAAATTATTTTTTAAATTAATTTTTAAATTTATTTAATGATAATATTTATATCTAAAATAAAAAAAAAATTATAGACAATTATTTAATTAATTTTTTTCTACATTATAAATAGATATACTTTTTATGAGTTCCCAAATTTGAGTGATTATTTTATAGAATTATAATATTTATACTTATTTATATTATTTCTGTTAAACAGAAATTATTTCTTTATTTTTTCTAGAAATTAATATTCTCTTATTTAGAGGGACTTGTTGATATTTTAATTATTTGAAAACCATTATTAAATTTAATATATCTATATATTTTTCATCTCTAACCTTACATATTAATTTCTCTCATTCTTATATATATATAATTTATGAATCTAAAATAATATAATTATTTTTTATTTTATTCTTAAATGTTTTTGTGGTATTGACCATTCTAGGATGCCATGACCAAAAGAATCCAAAAAATTGGTCAGGAAAGTTTCTTTTTTTGACAATAAATATAAATCAATTGATTTTAAAAAATATTATCTATATGAAATATATGAAATTCTAAATTTTTTAATTTAAATAGTGTCTCTTTTTATATATAGTGTATTATACTTTATTATTCTATGAACTATTCTATGATTTATAATGATATTTTTATGAATTAAGACATAAATATATGACATGAATGAAAATGAGTTATATTGAAAAGGCCAGTTTAATTATACATCTTATGAAATGTCATCCTCCAAATTTAAATTTGTTTTCACTATATATCATCGATTATAATACATTTTTACATTATATCCCTAGGATTATGTTATCCCTATAAATAAATTATTTTTTCATCAATGTACTTTGATGTGTAGAATTATATTATTTTTAATACATTAACTCCATAATCAATGATCATCACAATCTTGTCCTCATATGAGATTGAATAATCTAGTTGATGCATAATAAGATTCCATAAATGTTTAGGATCATATATATAGATTTATATATTATAAATATATGTAAGTAATATAATATAGTTTTGAATGATTTGATTGTAGTACCAATAAATATACTATATTTCATATTTGAAAAAAAACCAAAATTGATTGTTTTTCATTTTCAGTTGTTTTTTTTTCATTCAAGAAACACCTAACTCACATCCATGTACAAGTTTGATGGAATTTAATTTCAAAAAGATCAATGTACAAGCATAACCAATGATAATTAAAAGATATTCTTGTCATAATTATGATACATTTGATTTTTGGTGAATGTATTATACTTTAACAACTACATCATAAAAAATTTCATGATTCAGTAAAATATTAATATCGATATTCTTACAATCAAGTATTAGATATTATTATAATTCCAAATTGATCATTATATGGTTTAATTTTTATACATGATAATAAACCATTATTTTATGAGAGAACAACTTCTTGAATATATTTATATTATTCTCCTACGAAATCCTACACAGAATCTCAATACATATCATTAGGTTTATCTTTCATATAGATTATTCTATAAGATCTTATGATGTGAATAAGTAAAATATTATGATTAAATAATGAATAAAACAATTTTATAATTCAATTATATCGTTAAATATCGATGAAATAATATAGAATGTGGTTTATAATATTACCACACCAAAAACATGAAATTTGTTACAGAAACTAAACTGATTAATTCATCATCTAAATTAGTAACCAATTATTATTTCATCGTAAATTGTTTTATAACAAATAATATATTGTTATTTGTTTAAAATTTCCCTTGGAAACCATAATCCAAATATATAGTGGTTATATCTTATTTATATATTTGTATGAACAATGGTTGTATCATCCCCTTGGACTTCAAATGTTGATCCATAAAATACCTACAAACCATCCTCATTCAGGTTTACTTTTTAAAAACATTCTTCAAGTTATTGAATAAATAATATAATTAAAATCTTGATATATCTTAGTATGTTCTCGTGAAAAAGTGAATCACTATATATGTATATCTCAATTGCACTATCATTATATCTATAATTGGTGGAATGAATATTTTTGTTCAAAACCATAGAAATAGAAAATTATGTTATTAAAATTCATATATCTCTATTTCATTAATTTATGTAACCTTCATTTTATGGAATAACTAATTATGGTTTTCCCATTTAATTTTTCATGGATGTTCAATGTTTATATTATATTTTAAGGTTAGAGTATCTTCTATGAAATCTATTATTTCTACATAAATAATCATTGTATAGATGTTGATTGGTTATTTCTTATTAAACTTTATGGATATGGAATAAGTTCACATTCAACAAAGAGTATAAATTGGATTATTCTAAATTATATGGTGTTGGTGTGTTGAATAATAATTGTACTTCATTAACTATATTAATCATCATTGATGCATGAATATCACCTTAAATGTAAATATATATATTAATATTATATGTGTAGTTTATATGTCAAACTTTTTTCCATAGAGGTAGGTCTTCTAAATCATTAATTTAAATATCATATCTATAAACTAAAATTCATGAATCGTGTAATATGAATATTGTGAATTAAATATCATTAATTAATAAATAATAACATTATCATTTTTTAGGATGGATCAACATATTTACTATTATAATAAATAATTATATAATTAATGTCCTTAACTACTCGTGGTTATAAAGAGTACAATTTTAATTAACACGTCTTCTTTTGAACCTTAATGATTTTTTACATTCATTCATCATGAAATCAAAAACTGATTTCCTTGTAATCATATCGATTGGGATTAAAAATTATGTAACATTCTTAATAACTCATTCAAAATATATATCAAATATGAAAAATGATTGGATTTATAATATACATGTTGCTATAATCTAGCCATCAATTACCTTTATATTTATGGGATCTAAATACATTCCATATCTTATTTTCCCATTCCCTGATAATTTAAAATCTTTTATTTAATTTCAAAAATGATAATTCTAAAATAATAATTTACCTTTTATAATATATTTAATAATTTATTTAAATAGTATTCATTTACATAATTTTCATCATGTATATTATAAAATACAAAAAAAATACCAAAACTCATTTACCAAGACACTCTATTTTGAATATGATCATCATTTACATGGAGATAGTCAGAAAATTTATATGCCTAAATAGACAAAATATATACTCATAGTGTCCATATTTTATACATTAAATTGTCATTCTGATATATAATTTCATTAATGTAAAACCCAAATATATTAAAAAATTAATTAAAAAATAAAATTAATTTGTTTCTGTCCTCCTTTAAAAGAAATATCATGTTAATATTACTCTATACAAAACACGAGATTAGATTGTACCAAAGAATGATTTTTTTAGCCTTTTAATGGAACACCTTTTTTAAAACTAAATTTTTAAAATTTTATAAATATTACTTTTCAAAATAAAATTCTTTTTTGGATTCCAAATATGAAAATTATATCACGGTTATTTTTTGTATTTTTTTGAGAAGTTTCATTTTTTATTGAATAGAGAAAAATATTGCATATTAGTTAAAAAAACCATTTCCTTTAAATAATTATTAATGTTAAATAATATTTTAAATAGGTTTTGAAGTAAAAATAGATTAATTATTATTTTATTTACTCTATTTATTACATTTTAATTATTTTAATCTCAAAATTTGGCCAAGAAAATTATTTATCTTTTCAAAAAATTTACATCACAAAACCTCTTTGTCGCCATGATTGTTAGATTAGCATTAGAATTAATTTTCCCAATTCTGTGATTTGAATTTTGAAGGATGAAAATACATTATTTTAATAATTATTGTAAATTTTGTATAATAATATAAACATAATTTTTTCAAAAAATATTATTCAATGTGATTAAAAGTAATTACTATGATTGAGGTAGAATTATGCTTAATAAGGGACAAAACAATAATCTTAATGAAAAAAAATGACCTATAATCTTTTCCGAAAACTATAAAATTCCAATATCGACCACATAAAATATGTCGTAAATTTTTTTGGGTTACTGGGATATTGTTAAATTTCTTTTCCCTATATAAAATGTTAAGTACCAAAAAAGACAAACAAAAAGTAAATTTCATTACCATTAACATTATATAAAACCATGAGATGTTAAAAAATTATATTTTTGGATGTACATATCATTTTTAATTATAAATATGATATTTTTATCATAATAATTTATGAATAATTTTTAGAGATGATTCATGTGTTTGAAATACTAAAGAAAATCCAATGTAGTGATTTTTCAGTTAATCATTGACTAAAATAAATGATGCTACAAATATTAAATGTGAATTATATCAATTGAATTATTGAAATTAAATATTATTTTATATGAATAAATAATTTTAAAGACCTCCAAAATTAATATATTTAAATTTAAATATAGTTTATATACATTGAAATTAAAAATAAAAATACAATGTCAATATTTGCATTATTATTAATTTATAATAATTGACATTTTATTAAATGTCTTAAAATTATTAAAAATAATACATTTTCCATGTGTTTTTTAATTTTTAATAAATATAAAATATTGTCTATTAATGGATAAAGATAAATTTTATAATTAATATATTGATGCATATATAATAAAAATGATGTATACATGGTCCAGGTTTAAGTAGTGTTTTAGCGCGACATATGGGCTTGTTTTTAAATTAGTTTCCAAAAAACATGGTATATTGATTTTATAAATTACATATCATATTAATAATTATGTAGATCTATATTTTCTAATAAATCTCATAATAATTTTTCCTTATTTGTTAAATTACAAATGTTGGAAGACTAGATGTTTTAATAAAAACAAAAATGATAAAATTCAGGAATCATAAAAGTTAAAGAGCCAAATTATTAAAATAAACATATTTTTTGTGGTTGATGTTTTCATGGACCATGAATCCCCATAAATCCATTATTTTTTCATTTTGGAGTTACTTTATGTATGTTATACATCACATTTTTTAATATCTCTCATAATTTAAAAGAGTTCCACTCCCCCTTTAGTAATAAAATGAATGAACTCTACCACATTATCACACCTCTCATGACACCTTGGATCCACCAAGATCAGTCGAAATAGATATCCAACATCCTTAACTTTCGGGGACCCATTTCATCATGATTATGGAAGGGATTAAATGTTTCATGACCTTTCTTCTTCTCAATGAAAAAGAGATAATAACCCCTGAGTCCGACCTCCAGTAGGACCATATGTGGAGACCATAACCAAGGTTATAAAAATCTCACTAAAAATGGGAGGAATTGACCTTTTTTTACTAACCAATATCAGGATATAAGATGAATCAACCTCAAAACAATATAATGTAGATATATATATAATGAAACCAAAATCCATACCATATTCATGTTCAAAGTAATACTCTTAGAAATACCAAGAAAAATATAAAGTAAGTACCAACAAAAACAATGGTAGGAAGAAACATAGAAACTATGCGAATTATAGAGCTAGTAAGTTCTTGTACAGTCTTTGTAATCACCCTATAAGCCTGAAAATTGTTTTATATACATAGGGTTTGCATACAACCATATTAAACATGAAGATCTTTAGTCACTCGTGCATAACTTGGAGAAGTATACTATGCCCCTATGAAAAAAATAGAAACTCAATTGAACCTAACAAGGTATAATTTCCACCACCAACCTCAGCATGGAACTCTCACCAAATAATGCATGTAATTTATTATAAATAGTAAGCACATCAATAATTTTTTACCACAAACCACATTCCACTAGTTAAATGCTCATCCATAATGATGAAAATCATGATTCTAACACGCTCTTCTTCAAGACCTAGTGTCACACCCTACCTGCACAAACTGAGTACACATATCAAATCTCTCCCACAAACACCTAGGAGACAACAACATCACATCTCGCCCGCAGACACCTAGTCAACGAAACCACGACATCATCCTGAAGAAACCTATAAATGTGAAATGTATCTCATCCTAAGGAATCCTGAGAATAACACCTCTCCCATAGACACATCGACTTCACAACCCCACAACAACGTACCCAAAGAGTCTTGGGATACTAATTCATTGAAAATAGAGCATATAAGAACCAATAAAATCCATCCATTCGTTCCCTAAGATACTTGGAATGGAAACCCTCCCACATAACAATGGGAGTTTTATTCAAATAGTTCTAAAAATGGGTTGGGTGTGGATATAAATGACATGGAACTACATGTAAATATATATGTATAAGTACTAACCACAAAGACCAACCTATGGGGTTTTTTAAAAAAACAACCAGCCCACCACAAATCTGTCATTGCTGCAAACCCTACATGCATGTATCCCCATGAATGATGGTCACTTTAGTATAATGATAAATTATTACCTATTTACTACAACCCACAACTCAAAAAATACCCCCATCCAATTCAATTAACCAGTTATCATTCTACATTAAATATTCATTCATTCATTTATTCTAAACCTACATGGGAAACGACCAAAAACTTCAAACATTATAAGGTGAAACAACCATATCAACCACTGCCAATTTAAAACAAACTAATAAGGTCCAAGGTAAAATAATCCATTCTAACACCTGTTCATAAAATAACGATCTTTATAAACACTGATATAAATTCCCCAGCAAGGTAACATGATCCTTAGTCAAAATCACCCATCCTAAACCATGCTCTGTAGCATCTTAACATGAAAATCACCACATTCATCAAAGAAAAAAACACCCACGTTTTAGTCCCACGCCACACTCCCATCTCTTGATCACTAATTCATGAACATCCAGCATAATTATTCATTGTAAAATCCTTAATTATTTTACTCTAAACATGAAAATCCCCCCCAAAAAACCTTATTAATACTACACTAGAAATTTCTAATTCACAACAACACTACACCCACCACACCCATAAATATAAATATTACACAACTCGATCCTGCAACCCTGCTATAGAACCACTTCCCATATGTAGTCCCAATTCATACCAAGTAAATAAATTCCACAATCATCCAATCTGTCAAACTTATATTCCATTACACCTTCTGTACCCCCCCCCCCAAACATACAACCACACTCCTAGCCATAGGACCACATGAATAGCATAGAAAAAAGGTCAAACATAACCACACATAGCAACCCAAACAAGGAAAAGATTATTCATATTTTGATTAAATCATTCTTTAATTTCACTTTATCAAATAGTGGTTGTCACAAAACAAGTTCTATCCTCGGGAATCCATTTATTTTCCCAAATATTAATTTTTAGGCATTTTTTTTGTTTATATGTTTAGAACAAAATATTAACAATAATAATTCATCGGTCTGGTGTATAAACAGGCACCACCAATGACCCTGATTTTTAGAAGGAATATGACAAACACAATTTACAACATGGATCAATGATAAGAGACAAAAACAATGCAACCATTATCATCATCTTCCCAACCCGACATTTATTAATTTGTAAAATTTTGATTCCATTGTATTCACAAGGGGACATGAGTACACCCACCGCACATGATACAAACATAAAATAGGGATAGGGGAATCCCATCCAAGAACAACAGATGATCCCCAATTCTTCCATGCACCAAAAATAGGTGGTCACATGAGTATCCAAAAAATATCCAAGGTGAAATTTAACAGACTACTACAACACAGGAACATGACTCCTCAAGGATCAAAGGTTCTCGGAACATCAAGAAAAAATTGAAACACATTGGGAAGATAAGGTCTCTTCTTAGAATTTCCAGATCATATATGAATGGAAGTGAAATGGTTTCAAGAGCCATTAAAGTTTGATCTTGGTAAAGGCCACTTGGTTTGACAATCATTATTCATAGAGAGTGTTAGTAAATTAAATATATAATTAAAATCTTGTGAGAACACATTATAAATACTCAATCATATCTTTAAAATTTTATTAAGGAAATAAAACGTAAGAGGGGAAAAATTTGAAATACTGTGAAAACTAGATATTACTCACCGAGGGGTGAGTGACTGTCACAATCCACTGATTGTGAATCACCAACACCGGGCTCATAGACATGAGTCATAAACACGAGTCAACATCACGAGTCACTAACACCCCCACATGATGCCACTCACCAATACCATTCATTGATTTCACTCACCGAACCCACTCACAGATTCCACTCACTGAAGCCACTTACGTACACCACTCACTGATTCTACTCACTAACGCCACTCATCGAGGCCACACACCGAATCCACTCATCAACACTCTTCCTACCAATGCACAACATACCGACCCTGTGACCTACAAATTCCATGTGTACTTGATGACCTATGTCACCGACATGGATCTATCGACACCAACCTACCAACACTGAACAATCGACTCAGCTGACTAAATCAAGAATCACTGATAGAAAACTAGAAATTTGGAAAACTCTTCAAATCAGCAGCTATTATCTCCATGAACACCAAAAACTGTATATTTTGACCATGTAATCAACTATCATGGTCTAGGAAATTACATCTGATACCTCTCAAACTATTATCACCCTCATGAATTCAAAAACAAACCCAGTATAAATAGTGGTCTAAACAACCACCACATAAGATAAGTCACATGGATTAACCACGTTGTGTTGTTTGAAATCTTGAGTGAAACCTAAATATCCTAAAACCCCTCCTTCCACATATTCTAACCCTAACATACACAAGATACCCCACACCATCACCAACTATTTGGACACAAGATGTAGGAAATTATTTTCTCCATGTGAAGATAATAATAGCTCTAGGATGTAATGACTCACCTACATGGTTTTAATCACATCTCAATTAATGCATCTCGATTTGGAATTATGACCCCACCTTTTCTCTTGTTAATAATTCATCACACAATATGGGAAGAGGAAGAAACTGGTCTTATAAAAAACATGGTTCAATCACTATATCATGAATGGAAACACACAATAAAAACTCAAAATAAATCTAGGTAGTGGGAACACATATGCGTTTCCCACTTCCAAGTACTCCCTTATAAGAAACCATACCTCCATAACATACAAACCAAAGAAATGTTATGTCCAAGTTTCACCTTCCCTAGAATATCCTAGATCTCCACTAGCTACTCCACAAACGTTTCACCATCCTTGATATCTAGCTCTCCCCATTCAATGAAATATGAGTCATCGTGAAAATATAAATGATGCCGGGAGATATGAATTCCATAATTGATCGTACTCATTTATGGTGGCAACACCAACTAGTATGCAACATCAAAAACTCCCCCTAATACCTCGGTAGTTGTAATTAACATGTGAGATTGTTTTCCCCTGTACCAAACCTCGAATGGCCATGTCGAGAGGAAATCTCCAAGAACACATGGTCTCCAAACTATTACTACATGGAAATTCTATTGCTATTGGCGTTCAATTTTTCCAGTACGGTGATACCTTCATCCAATCCTAGACAAGGTGCATATTCCCTATCAAAATTTCAACCACATCAGAACCAAGAATAGTTACCTCCCCATCTTTTATCCATCACATGGGTGAACAACGCAACCTTCCAAATAATCATTCGAATAGATCCATGCCAATTGATGAGTGATAGGTCTTATTTTACGTGAACTCAAACTATTGTAAGTGTTGTACCCACAATATTCCAATGTCCAGATCATATTCATGCAACATGTATTTCAATGAATAGATGGACCTCTCTATCTTCTCATTTGTCTATGGGTGGAATGTAGTGCTAAGGAATAATGGATTTTCATAAGAATTATGTAATCTTTTCAATAATTATGAGGTAAAATTTTTATCCCGATCTGAGAAAATGGATCTCAAATACCCATGAATCCTCACCACCTCATCCACATATATATGTGCTAAGACATCCACTATGCTCGAATCCTTTATTGCTAAGAATGAGAAGAATTTTTCAACTAATACACTAGTACACCGATGAAATCACATCCTTTCTAAGACCTGGGTAATCCTATAATGAAATCCATTGATATGTCATCCCACATCCACATTGGGACATCTAGGGGATGTAATAAAAACTATAAACATGATTCTTCTCCTTCACCTACTATCATGGTAGGAAATTTTCCACAAACCTTTCCATTGAACACTTTATCCCAACTGATTATAAATATTCCTTCAAGACATGGTACACCATTGAAACTCCCATGTTTACCTCAAGGGGTGACCTATGAAACTCATGGAGAACCCCCTCCGGCATTTCCATTTGGAAAACAAGCTTCTCATGGAATAGTATCTGATTCTGACAATACTTCGACCATCCCTCTAGAGCATCACCCTTGCCAAGCGATGAAGCATTACATGTGCCTCTAAGTCTCTCCACTAATAATCCTCCACCTGCTAAATCATAGATGACATCACAATCATTTGAAAATGACAACATATGTTTCCTTCCATTCCCACATCTATGTTCAAGGAATCAAACTCCAACATTGCTCTCCCAGCATCTAAAGATTCTCGAACCACCTCCTTGTAAATATTTCGTCACAAGTCATTATCCATTACAGTTCCCTTTACTATGGTTTAGGATATATCTATTTCTTAATCCTAGATAATCTCTGTCCACCTCTATAGTGCATGTTCATATCCTGCCACGAAAAATGCACCATTGTTACTTGTGATCCATGAAGACCAAAAAGTGCTCCCTAGTGAGATAATGTTTCAACAACATTAGCACAAACACAACTGCTAAGAGCACCAGATAGTCGGTGAAATTGTTATATTCAATGGGATGTTACTTCATAGACCGATAAGATATCACTCCCCATTGTTTCATCTTCAAACAACCTAGGACAAAATAGGAAGCATAAAAAAACACATCGAACATTACCACTTCCTCTAAATACCTGATAACTGGGTCACTAACCAAATTCCCAATCAGATAGAAAAAATTTCCTTACATTGCTTCCCCACAAAATATCTACGAATTTCTAGGTCAGAGTCATCAATGGAGCTTCTACTTAAGATAAACTGGGTAAAAATCACTGATAATATCCTACCGTACCGAGAAAATTGTGAACCTCAACTACATTCATCAATGCATTCCATGAAATGACTGCCTCAACCCTCGATGGGTCTACTGTTAAAACTTGTTGAGACACTACATGACCATGTATGTGGACCTCTTATGTCCAAAACATCCACATGGACAACTTCTTTGTATAGTTGGTGGTTTCAAATAACCTCCATGACTTTCCTTAGATGATCGATATGCTTCTCATCTAACATGGAGTAGAATAGGATTTCATTGATGAATATGATCACAAAACAATCTAGGATCTCACTGAAGATTATGTTTAAATGTCCCAAGAACATTGATGGTGCATTCGTAAAACCAAAAGACATAACCAAAAACTCTAAGTGCCCATACCTGCACTAGAAATCAGTTTTCGGGATTTCACCCTCCATCACCATCAACTGGAGATGCCCAAATCATATACATATCGTAAAAACCAAACATTCCCCACTAATTTGGTTGAAAATTTCTTCAATCATTGGGAGAGGGTAATGATTCATAACTATTAAAAAATTCAACCTCTAGTATATTATACACACCCTCAGAAGATCATATTCCTTCTTTATAAACAACACTGTAACACCCAAAAATGACACAATGGGATAGATAAATCCATTCCTCATCATATCGTTAAGATAGATACTCAACTCCAATAGCTCAGAAGGCTTCATCAAATATGGATCCATCAAAATATAACTTGCACTATGTTGTAATTCTATCATGAAAATATGTTCATGTCATGGGTGTAGATTCACAACCTACTTGTGGAAGACATCCATGAAATCCCACAAAAACTATTGGAACCCCCACTATCCTATAATCCACTTATTACACTAACACCTTGGCTAAGAAGAAAAAAAAGTGGCTCTACACACATACATCCCATAAAAAACTCTGATCTCCAATGAAAGACACATGTTGTCCACCAAATTCTAAGAACAGGACTCCAATCCCAAAGCAGTCAATAAAATCATGCATATAGTATAAATAGTCGATGCCAAAGATAAAATTGTATTGTTACATCTATAGGAGAAAGAGATACCCATTGGACTGATGTTACCCCAACATCATTCTATAACCCCAGAAAACATCAATTAATATTTTCTGACATCCAAGTATTGTTATCAATATTAAAGGAAAAGAAAATATCTCTATGTCGATTCCCAGAGCATGGGATAGACTAGGTGAAAAAAAGAGTGTGAGGATATTGTGTCAAAAAAGCCACAAACAAGAGTACTAAACAAATTGGTCGAACCTCAAACATTCTTTTCCCTTCTAGAACTTCTACTGCTACATCAAAAAACTGACCACACCCAGCACCTTTTCCCCTCTACTATCATTCACCTACCTGACCATGACTATGTCTAGGCCCCTATTGAACAACCTAATGTAATACTCTACTTTCTTAATCTCCCCATGGTGGAGTAGGATCCTATTTTCCCTAGTGTTGGAATGTCCTGGTTGAAAACTGTTGGTGAGGCGGGGGCTGAACATTCCCACCTCTACTATACTAAGATCAAACTTGGAACTAACTCTGAAGTTTCATGTGTCCTCCCTCAGTGAAACATGATGATCCAATTCATTTAGGTAAAGAATGTGGACCAAAGGGTCAAAAAGAAACTATTGGCCTCCTTGATTGCCAAAACCTGGATGGTCCTGGATCCTGTGAAATTATTTGGGAAGCCCTCACCATTATAGAACATGGATGGATCACATCCCGTAATAAAAAAACCTCTTGAGTCCATCCATTCAAAAACTTTATCCTTATTCTGGACCACTAGGTATTCCAGCAATGTGAAGGGAGTAACTGCATACTGGATAAATGGAAGAAGTACCTCCTCTAAATATCTCACCAGAGACTCCACATCCAGAAAACGTTTGCTAGAAAATCAAATGAGATCCATGATCTTGATCCCCAACTCTCATACTGACATCCTCCTCTACTATAGGGAGAGTGGATCTTGTTGCTTCTCAGACTTCATGGTCAGTGAATAGAATTCCTCCATGAACTCCTTCTCAAACATGATCAAAAGATCATCAACCTACATTCTCTCCCCTAAGTACTTCATACACCACTAACGCGAAGTACCCTAAATTATACTAACTTCCAACAGACCCCAGTGCTCCGTCGGAGCCCGGTTCAAGCTAAATGTGATCACCAACATCTCAAGAAAACTCATTGCCTCATAATTTAAATTTCTACCTTCTTAATTCAGTAGATTCTGTCACTGGAAATCATTTAAGGTTTTCTGACACTGATAATCATCACCCATTGGGTCAACCCTCTATTGATTGACTGGGTATGCTTGTTGAACAACCACTACTCAATTCACTCATGGACGATGACCAGTTACCATAGTTGGTAGGTAAATAAGGAACTTCTATGCCTGAGTAGTATGGATTTTATTCTTGATTCTTCATGACTGAATGCTTATTTAAATTATCCTCGAACATCAAAAACAAACAAGGGAACTTCTCATCAAGATGCAAGTACTTTTCCTAGTGTCTTTACCATGAAAAAAATGTATCTTAACTTGGAAAATTGGTAAAGGCAGAGTCCTTGAATTGAATCACGGGAGGGGGGGCTAAAATTCTGGGATTTATCTAATATTATATGTCCCATTTCATTCACAGTGATTTTCTAACATTTTCACACTACCATACCATAAAATTCCCACTTTTCCCCACTCCAAAATCTTTCATATCTCTCAACCATCACCTCTGATGCCATTCCGTTATGACCCTCCTTCATCAAGATGAGGGAATGGATTTCAAAGCATTGTGACCTTCCTTCTTAAAAAAAAGATATAATGACCCTCGAGTCCCACACCTAGTAGGCCCTTGGTGAGGACTAGCACCAAGGGTATATAAATATCACAAAAAATGGGAGGCATTACCCTTTTTATAGTAACCATGATTAGGAGATAATATGTATAAACCTCAAACAACTCGAAGGCAGATATATATATATACATATATATATATATACCAACATACATCCCACATGCATGTTTAAATTAAAACTTCTCAAAATATAAAGATAACTCCATTTTATATACCAAAAGAACAAATCTATGAATAAAAACATCTTTCCCAATAATGAAGCTAGTAAGGTCTAGCACGGTCAGCATAATCTCACTAAAAACCTAAAAATAATTTTATATACAATGGATGTGTATACTAGTATAATTAGTAAGAAAAAGCAATGTCACCCATGCATATGTCAGAAAAGTATTATAATTTCCTTGTGGAAAATTAGAAGAAACTAAAAAACACATAATAAGGTATACTTTCCACACCCAAACTCAACAAGGAACGATCAACAAATAACTCTAGACATGTAATGTATATTGTAAGAACATAGATATTTGGTTACCCCACATAGTTAACTGGTCATCCCTATGGGAGAAAATCTGGACGCTTCCATGCTCTTCCACAATCTCCACTATCAAAACCCGCCCGCACACATCTAGGACACATATCACATCCCACCCAAAAACACCTTGTCCGCAAAAAAAATCACATACCTAACCCCTGTAGACTCATGGGATAAAAAACCACAACCTCATCTTGAAGAAAACTAGGAAAGTTCAATGTATCCCATCCAGAGGACACTTGGGAAGTACTCCTCAGCCGTAGACACCATGGACTCACAAATGCACCACAACCTGCCTGGAGAATCTTGGCCTACCATTTCCTTGATTAGGGAGAAAATAAGATCCAATAACCCTCCATCGATCCTCCTAAAGGAATGATGGGACAAGAAACCCACCCCCATAATAATAGGGGGTCGACACATAGTACTCCACACGGGTGGGGTGGAAATAGAAATCACCAGGTACTATATGTAAATATATAGGTACCAAATAATTAGCCTAACCAATTGGTTTTTAGAACAACAACTATCTGACACCAAAACATCCCTTGCTTCCCACCTTACATGCATGTATCACCAGAATGATGGTCACTTCCATAAGTTGATAAATGAATTCCACTTAAGTACAATCCACAACTCATAACATACTCCCATCCAAATCATTTTACCAGTTATCAATAATCATTAACATTTTGTTCATTTATTTATTCCATCCATACTCAGGAAACAACAAAAAATAGTAAATGTTATATGGGGAAGCGACCATACCAACCACTACCAACGGAAAACCAATAATGATTGTCCAATGGAAAATAATCCATTATAACACGCATTCATAAATTAACGGTCTTTGGAATCTATAAGAAAAAGGCCCACAAAAGGTAACACCATCCTTCTTCAAAATAATTCTTCCTAAACTAATCTTGGCATCCCATGAACATGAAAAAAACCCCTTTAGGAGAGTAAACTAACCCATCTTTTAGTACCACAACACACTCTCCACTCTTGAACACTCATTAAACTAGTGCCACTATCATTATTTAATGTAATAGTAGCTATATCCTTCCACTAAATAATAAAAAACCCCAACACACCTCATTGTTACCATGCTTGGAAACCCAATTGCACAATAACACCACACCCAGCAAACCCATAAACATAAACATAACACAACTTGATCCTGAAACTTCCTAATGAAACCTACACGCAGATTAAATCCCATTTTATAACATGTTCATCCATTTAACAATCAACCAATCTCTTAACCTGATATTTTATTACACCACCAGTACAATCCCACACTCAGAAACAACCACCCAGCCACATCACCACATGAACATCCCAGAATCATGGTTAAATAGATTCACCCACATCACACAGCCAAACCATCAACGAAATGTTTATTTAGATTTATGAGAGATCATTCTACAATTACACTTGATAAATCAGTGGTTATCAAAGAACAAGTTCAACCCTAGAGAATCTATTTATTTAATAGAATATATGTTGTTAACAATGATTTTCTTTCATGTTCACATTCATTGAAAAAATATTAACAACATGAATTCATTGGTCTAGTTTGAAAATAATCAACACCAAGGACTTAGTTTTTTATAAGGAATACTCCCAACACAATTCACACCATGGGTTAAATAACAGAGACAGAAATATGAAACCATTTATGTCATCTTCCAAACCCATCATTTATTACATCGTTAAAATTTTATTCAGCCATTTTCACATAGATACATGAGTGTACCCAACCTGCATGATACAAAAATAAAACGGAGATGAAGGAATCTTTAACTATAACAATAGACGCTCAACAATTCATCATTATGCCAAAAAAAGGGGGTTATGAAAGAAATAGGAAATACTCTTTTGGAAAAAAGAGTAGATTGTTATAGCATAGGAACATGACTCCCTATGGAGAAACGATTATACTCCCTCCAAGAGAAAACAAAAACAAATAGTAAAGGTAAGTCATCCTCAAAGAAAATCTAAATCCTATATTAATGGAAGGGAAATGGTTTCAAGGGCCCTTAAAGTTGGATCATGGTTAAGACCATGTGGTTTCACTCTCTCAAAGTCCAGGGAGAATGGTGATATTTAAGGTATAATAAATATCCATTAAAACCTATTTAAAAACCCACAAACATGTCTTCATTCTCAATATAGATCAAATAAGACATAAGAGGGGTGAAACTCAAAGACTGGGAAAAACAATAAATGACTCCATGATCAGTGAGTCCCTAACATGAGTCACCGGTAGTGAGTCACTAACACTTGTATGATCTAACCGAGTCACCAAAAAATCATCGACATGAGTCACTAATGACACCCACTAATGCCACTCACCAACAACACTCCCTAATTCCACTCATGGATTCCACTCACCGACACTGCTCGTGAACGCCTCTCACTGATGCCACCCACCAACGCCACTCAAGAACATCACTGACCGATGCCTGATCAACTAAAGACTCAATCCATAGAATCATTGGGTCACCGATGATGAGCTACTGACGTGGACCTAATGATACTGAGCAACCTATGTGACTCACTGATGACTGACTCACCGATGAAAAACATTAAATTTAGAAAACTCTTGAAATGTGGTATTGTGGCCTCTAGGAATAACCCAAACACTATATTTTGAAAAAGTAATAGACCATGGAGGTTTGGTCCATTAAATTAACCTAATATGAGAATAATCTAATTGGTTATAAATTAATACAATGAATCCATTGGGTACAAACCAAAATAAATTATCTAATTAAAAGGTTATATATATTCTTAAGGTAGTTTTTTTATATTCATTCTCCATCCACTAAAATTTACTTAATCCATGATTGTATAAAAATAGTATCCAAAATATAATAATAACTTTTTATGCTATGATATATATCTAAAAATACATACACTTCCATATAATTGGTAATAAACATACTATTTCTTTGTACAGTGAACTAATGCCTCACGAAATGATGATTGTTCATTTTTTCATTACCATCTCTCAAGGTCTCCATTATGATAGAAACTCTCTTTAAATATGTTATATATCTTATTTATTTTTACATTATTCATCTATTATTATTTTAAAAAACATACTGTTATACTTTATATTTTCTATAAATATGATATCATCATTTTTGGATGTGTAGACTACTGCCACCTCAATGTATTTAACTCATTCACGGTATACAAGGAACATATTAAGGGTGATTTTAATAAAACCATGTGACATATATAACATATATTGGATTATGAAATTATTATATACATATGAGTCATTTTATTATTATTCTTTTAAAATTAAAATTAAATGAATGTAGCATTCATGTATATATACGGCCTACTGTCGCATGGAATGTGGCATTTAAATTCTTATCTCCAAAAATTATAGAATATTCTTAATTCATACGTAATAAATATATTTGATAATTAACTCAAGGATTAAATTATTAAGATGATAAAATATTGACTTAATGAATAATATAAAAAAATTACAAGTCAAAACATACTTGAGAAGCCAATGCAATTGAAACCCGATGTAGTGAAAATATTGAATGTGTGTTAACAAAAGGATAATAAAATATTTTAAGAACTCAATATATGATATAATAAAAGTTAAAATGGTTTTCAACAAGTTACTGACATATTTTAAACCAACATAAAGGAATATATAAATAGCACAATAGAAATTAATGTTAAGGTATAAGATTTTGGTCTTAATTTTCTTTCATGAGGCATACACCACACAGAACACTTACTTCTTTTGAGTTGTTTATTTAAATCTTTATTTGATACATTATATAATGAATATTTTTTATTCATGGTATGAAAAACATTCCTTTATTGTAATTATGATTTATATTATTCAGAGTGCTATGAGACACTTTTTAATGTTTAAATTTTATTTCTCGTACAAATGTTCTTAATGATTGTCTTTGAAATCTCACAACCAATTGTGATTGTTAAAATTATCTTAAAAATAACTTCATTTTTATTCAATTTTTTTTTTCAATTACCTTTCATGTTCATATTATATCATAATGTATATTATTATTCTCTAAAAATTTTTGATTTTTATAAACAATGTTCACTTTTGCAGATATTTGATAAACTAGTGAATTATTGCTAAATTTGAATGTTTTATTCAATACATATACATTTTTATAAGGAATAATGTTTATTAAATATATTTTGAATGATTTTTACATGTAATAAATTTTGTGGATAACATTTATGGAAATATGTACAGGTTCAGGGAAGGTTAATTCAGTGCCCTCGATGCATTGGTAGTCTCAGGAGAATAATTTTTCATCCAAATCAGGATAGTTAAAATCTCACATGATGATAAAGGTGTCATGTTCCTAAAAATCATTCCATATGTTTATTAATAATTTTATTTATTTATAATTAATTTATTATTTATCCTGATATTTTAATTCAACATAGTTACAAAATAATTTCATTTTTAGTTCAATTTTATTAATAGATTGTGTTATCAATAGTTTATCTTTCCATTTTGATATTTCATAATGTTGTTATTTTAATGGATTTTTTTATCATATTTATAACTATAAATGCTAATTTATTTCAATTGATTCATTGTTTCATACGCTTTACTTATCCTTACTGATCATTTGTGTTCACCTTTATTATGTATCTTTTCCTCTAGTAATGAAGAGGAATCTATTGATTGAGGATCAAGGATGAGGTTTATTTTATTTTATTATGAATCATGTTTTTATTTACTCTTCATAATGTATTATGGGAATCATGTATGTAATCTGGCATTCAATGACTGTTAAATTCAATGGTTTATTGGGATATGATTCATTATAATCATGACAATGTAATATAATAATCCAATGAAACTGGGATTTGGGGATAGGGGCATTAGAGTTTGTATTAGAGGAAGTTTAGCATTAAACATCGAAACTAGATTTAGAAAAAAAATCAGGGAATAGAACCCTATGATAGAATTTTTGGATAAGTACAAAATAACCCCCTAGAATTTTTCTAATGTATATATTATATGGGTATTATTAGAAATAACACATTGTCTATATACTACAAGAGGACATGGTTCTTGAAAATATATACATAGTAGTAACAACTATGATAAAGTGTTTTGCGTATAACTAAGTGAAACCTAATACATAATAATAGTCCTTACTATACCCATGTTTTGACAATACTGGGGGATATGCTTAGGATAATTCAAAATTTTATTACGAACCATCCAGAAGGATTTATGATGAATATGACAATGAATAACCACGGATAATCCAAATATTTCATCTATTGACAATTTAGGATACATGACTTAGGCACACTATAAGTAAATTTTCATTATTATGTGTTTTTATTTTTTGATAAGTGTTCCCCCTACTATGGTTTCTAGTTTTATTCATTGGAGTGAACCAGAAGGAACTCAGATGACATTGAATGTAATGGGAAATTAAATGATGAGAAGTTAAATGGAATTATCACTAGATTTAATGGTGTTCTCATTAGGCATAATCATAATTCACAGAACATGATTAACAATGTGTACCTTAATAAAATATCAAACTGAATGCTAAAGATAAATACATAGTTCACTAAGAGGTTAGATAATGGAGATCGTAGAGGAAATAAGATTCAGTTTCATTTGTGTCATGAATGTAGAAATAATCACCCATGTTAATGTCTTAGAGGGTGAATAATATGTTTTGATGGGGGAAAATAAGGACACAAATAATGTAACTACAAATGAAAAATAAAGAGTTTTATTGATGTAGTGGATAAGAATATTAGCCTCCCTAATACATCACTGATTGTTAAATACATTAAGTATGTAATTAATTATCATTATAAAAATTGATGTTCCAAGTGGAACAGTCACGAAGATAATCATCATGCAGGTACAAGTAATTTTTATATTACTGATGATAACGATACAACTTATAAAATGTGAATGGAAATAGGTATTAAGTAATATGATGAGGTAGCCTTGTCAATGCCTTCAGGATGATGTTGAATAATCAATGTGATTATGTGACTAGATTCAATAATTAGTTTATTTTAACATGTTATCATCAATGTAATAGTTATAATATTTATTAAATATATGAGGAACATACAAAAATACTTTTTTGATAAGGATTTGAGATCATATAATATTAGTTCCTACAAAAGTTACTAAGTAGAATGCTAATATTTTTGAAAAATGCATAATTGAGGTAAAGAAATACCTTATTATCTTCTTTATAATGAGATAATAATGAATAAATGATTGAATTTTAAAATTTATAACTACCTTAGAAATGATTAGTGAATTTTCTACAAGTGTTATATTCTTTTATTGATGGAGTTTTCAACTCCTATGGATTTATGTAATATACTTGATAACATGTTTCTTCTATAAGGATTGATTTGGAACACATGTTTCCAATAAGGTTTCATGGTATTTTGTGAAATTAAATTATTTCAAGGGTATAAAATATGAATTTTGTCAAATGTTTAGAATGTGAAAATTTAGATCTTCTTCAAGTTTATTAAAGACTAATGAAAAGATTAATTTTGAAATTCAGTGAACATCCTTTCAAAGTATTGGATAATAATATTTTGTCTAACTTAACCATTTAAAAATTGATTTATATTGATATTGGATTTTATTATTGAGGATAATTAATTACAGAACTATACAATGAATCATGTTATGAGAGATAATGTAGAAATAGTTCAAGGCATGACCAAAGGATAAGGTTGTTTAAATGTACCCAATTAGTATATTTCCTTATATTCCTAAAGAGGGAAATAATTCCTTAACTCCAATAAAAATGTTCATGAAACCAAAAATGCTTCTCTAGCACTTTTTATTCTGAATAATCCAATGACCCCTTAGATGGTAGTGGACTTATGGACTTAAAAATGTTGACATTCTGCTAACCAAGTTATCTATAACTATCTATTAGAACTTGATTGATAGATTTTTATTTAGTATACTTTATTCCATTCCCACCTACGTTATCTTTATAAAGAACCTATATACATTACCATTTTAAATTCCTTTCTCTCTTATTAATAAGATCATTTATTAGCCATATTTATGATGTCGTTTTTTCAATATTTGTTTATTTTCAGATATCAATCCCTTGACTATAAAGATCTTGTTTAAATTCTGAGGCTGTAATTTAAATTTGGAGGAGAGAATGTAACACCCTATGAAATTATAATTCTTTAATTTTAGAATAAAGTTATTATGGTTTATATATTCCCTTATACACAACAACATGTCAAGCTTATGCTATAAATACCACAGGATTAGCTTC
Organism: Viscum album; assembly: GCA_963277665.1. Taxonomy (NCBI): domain Eukaryota; kingdom Viridiplantae; phylum Streptophyta; class Magnoliopsida; order Santalales; family Viscaceae; genus Viscum; species Viscum album. Next base: position 1,829,767,643 of record OY728161.1, on the reverse strand, counting down.
TAAGTAAGACCGAATTTGTCATCCCTATTTATGGTGAACCTTTATTATTACTAATTTTTTTTAAAATTTATTAATATTTTTTTTCAAGATAAACATAATTTTTGTATTTATAATAGAAATATTACCATAAGAGTTTTTTTTTCAAAAATGTTTTATTTTTATGAATAGTGAAAAATATTTCATTTTAGGTAATAACAACCTTTTCGTTTAAATACTTTTTTTTCTTAAATTATATTTTAAATTAGGTTTGAAGTGAAAATAGATATATTATACATATATTGACCAAATATATGTCATTTTAGTCATTTTTATATATAATTGGATAATAAAATGTAATGAACATTTGAATGTTTTTCATTAAAAACATGCATTCTCACCATGTCTTCAAGATTAGCTTTAATCTCATATTTCCAACTTCCGTGATTTTAACATTGAAAATAATAACATACATTGTTTTAATCTGTATAATATTTTTGTTTTTATAATATCATCACAATGTTTCACCAAAAATATTAGTGAATGTGATTAAAATTAATTATTGTGATTAAGGTAAAATGAACCTTAACACGCAAATAAAAATTAATATTAAGGGAAAAATCACCTGGAAACATTTCCAAAATCCACTGGCTACTAATATATCAACCAAATGCCCTATTTTTTTAATTTTTGATTTATATTTTGATATTATTAATTGGAAATTACCAATATAAAATTTTATGTAACGAAAAAGACAAAAAGGGAACATTCCATATATTTAATAATAATAAACCATTGAGATATGAAAAAACATCATATGTTCTATTATATATAACTTATTGAAATATAAATGGGTTATTTTTTAATAAAATAATTTATTAGTAATTTTTAGAATGACTTAGGTGCTTAATATGCTTACGAGATACCAACATATTGATTATATAGTTAATATTTTACTAAATTATATGATACTATAAATGTTAAAAGTGAAGTATATTTATTGAAATTTTTCCTTTGATTATTTTTTAGATGAATATATCTTGTTAGATAGATTTAAACATAATATATTTAAATTCAAATTTTGTTTTCATATTTTAAAATTAAAATTCATAAATAATTTAAAAAATGACATTATTGTCATTTTTCAAAAAATTGATATTTTATTAAATTATTTAAAAAAATTAAAAAAAAATTATTATGAAAATTTATTTTAAATTATTGATAAATATTAAATATATTTTATTAATTGAAATTTTTTTCTTTTATAAATAAATAATTTACGCATTTATAGTAAAAACATTGTTTACACAATGTGCGTTTAAACAGTGTTTTAGCATGGCCCATGTGTTTTCTTTAAATTAATTTTCCAAACCATTGAAACTTATTATATTATAAATTTAATATAATATTAATAATCCATTTTATCTTTAATTTATAATAAATATCACTTTATATTAGTCTTAATGGTCAAATTAATGTTGTTGGAAAACTAGATGCTTTAATAAAAACCAAAATGATAAAATTGGGGAATCATAGAATTTAAAGATCAAAATTATTAAAATGAACAAATTTTTTAAGATGTAGGTTTTCATATACGTTTATTACACTTTAATCCATTTTATTGACATTTTTTAGTCACAATCGATAACGTATAACTCCCATTAATGAATACCTTTTGGTATTTACAAGAGTTCAACTCCCCCTCCACTATAAAAATAAAAGCACTCAGCCCCTTACTCACTTCTCTAAAGCCACCTTGGCTCCACCAAGATCTGAAAAAATATCTGCCAAAGATCCCTCACATCTTCCAATAAACCTCTCCTTAGGTATAAACCCATCCATAGGATCCTTTGCGTAAACCCAAAATAATTTATCGGATTATGTGGTAACATCATTCCTCAAGTTATTTAGTTGTATTCCTATTATCCACCCCCTCTGTTCTTCTTATTGTATGATAGTATAAAAACACCAGTATAATTAATACAATAATATTATTTATTCTTGGGGTAGAACCAACACTTTCACACACATCCATATAATTGATCATAAACATATTGTTTCTTTGTACAGTGAACCACTACCTCGTGAAATAATTATTGTTCTTTTTTCCATTAGCACCTCTCAATATTTCCATTATAATGGAACCTATAATGATATATTATATATATGATATTTATTATTTCACTATTATTATTTATTTATTTTATTACACATATCCTAATACTTCATATTTTTTATAAATATGATTACATTGTTTGTGGATGTGTGGACTACCACCTTCCCAAAGAGATCTGACTCATTCACTATATACATAGATCATATTAAGAATGATTTTAGTAAAAATATGTAACATATATAAAATTTATATGATACTGAAATTATAATATACATGTGTAACATTTACATTTCATTATTTTATATGACAAAGAAATGATTGTAGCGTTCAGGCATACGTACCACCTATCGTCTCCCTAAATGGAGCATTTTATTTTTTTATCTCCAAACATTAATGAATATTATAAATACATATTTAAGGAATATATATGATAATTTAGTAATGTTTTAAATTATATATATGATTAAATATTTATTTAATAAAAATGAATAAAAAATTACAAGTCATAACATACTTGAGAAAACATGGTAATTAACTCCCATAGTTGAGAAAATAATGAATGTGCATTATCAAAAAGGTAATAAAATATTATAAGATGTTATTATATGGTATTATAAGAATGAGTATGTTTTTGGGATAATTTAGTATCATATTTTAAACCTCTATAACGGAGGATAAATACAGCAGTATAAAAATTAAGGATAAGGTAGAGGATTCTTGTCAAACATTTCATTTCGTGAGGAATGTGACATATACACCACTTACATCTTTTGTGCGGTGTGTCTATTTACCATTTTGATACATTATATATTGAATCATTTTTATTCATGGTAATAAAATCCTTGCTTCATGGGAATTATTTTTTAATATTTTAAATATTTTATGGGACACTTTAGAATGTTTTTAGATTACTTTTCTCTAAAATTATCTTAATGGTTATCATTGAAATCTCAAAATATTTATGATTGTTAACTATATCTAGAAACAATAATATAATTGTAATAATTTTTCATTTGAAATTAACTTGAATATACATATTCTCACACAATGAATATTTACATTTCCACACTAAATATCATTTTTCAAATGATTTTCACTTTCACTCTTCTTTTATTAGTTCTAAAATTGTGGATAAACTTATATCTTATATTCAATATAGATACATTTTTATAAGAAATGATGTTTATTATATATATATAATTGCATAGACATGAAATACATGGCTTGGGGATTGTATAATGAATGTCTTACAGGTTGGAGACCAGTTAATGCATGCCCCTCGAGGAATCTGTTGTCACGTGAGAGGAATTACTCGGCCAAATCAGAATAGTTAAACTATATCATGATAGTAAAGTTATCATATTCCTGTGAAACATTAAGTCTGATAATTAAGCATTTAATTTTTTTAAAATTAGTTAATATCTTTCCATGAGATTTTTTGTTGATGTATCTGTGGATTCATTTCATTTTAAGATCATTGATTTAAAGTCAGGTGTTTTCAGTTTCATATGTTTACATATCGATTTTGACTTATCTAGTTATTTGAATGGAATGTGTTATCATATTTTAACCATCCAGTATAAATTAGTTTCCATTAATTAATTTTTTCATACACTTGACATACCCTTATTTATAACATGAGCTCATCATTATTATTTTTCCTTTCCCTAGGTAATGAGAAGGAATTCATTGATTGAGATTCAATGATGATTTTTATTTCTTTTTTTTTATGAATCATTTTTTTGTTTTCTCTTACCAATGTATTATGGGTACTATCAATTTAATCTGTAATTCAAATACTTTTATACTGAATGGTTCATTGTGATTTTATTCCTTGTTATCTTGCCAATGTAATAAAATAATGCACCGACTATGGGTTTTTGTGGTTGAGGCATTACAATTAATTTATTAGTGATATACGAAATGATGATTTTCATTTGAGAATTATTGACCTCCATGACCAATTTTAAAGAATACGTTAATATATGGTAAATAAAACCATTTATTTATTGTGATAATATTGATTTACAGGGAATTAATTGAATGTGTCATTAGATCCTTATTCTTCATTACAAAGACATCAAGTTAACCCCCTGGGGATTCACTGGGGTGTATAAACCCTTGTTCAAAACATTTTATGATTTGAAATCCAATACATCTTATTTAATTTGAGATATTCTATATGGGATAATTTTGAAATTATTCTAAAAATCATATGAACTATTTAGGAATCAACGTAAATATCTTTTAGAGTACTGGGTAAAACATTATGTAATAGATCTATATATTTCACCATAATATGATTTTTTTTCAATGTCAATATTTTCATCTATCTTAGTAATTTATAAAAATATAAATATTTTTTAGTATGATAACCCTTCTTATTAATTATTTCATAAAATATATTATTAATCCTTGGTTATTTTTTTATAATCAAGGATCTATTTTTTATGCATAATACTATTCCTCATTTAAAATATTTTTTATTGAAATTATATAAAGAGAGAATTAAATATTCCCATTATTATGTGAAATTATACTTATGATAGAATTATGATTTATTCAACAAAAATGAAAAAAAGATAATTAAATAGGAATAAATAAAATACATGGTTTTTAATGATTCCAAAACTCTATGATCTCATAAATATATATAATTCATCTTCATAGAGACATTATTTCATATTTCAAACAATCATAAACATTATAAAGGAATATGTTGAGACTAAATAATATATTATAATCTAAATGCTTTATTCAATGATAAGTATACCCTTCACCACCTCATTATATAAAACTATTGAAACCAATTTATTATTTAAAATGAGTATAATATTATATATGTCGATAAATCAAGGAAAAAAACATGTATATTTACATTATAAAATAAATATTATAGTTAAATTATTAAATCATTTTTCTAAATCTTGTTTTTATATTATTATACATTTCAGATCTGAAATTATTTAATCCCTTCATGGATACTAATTATTATGATACATTCAGATATTATATAATTATTATAATTTTTGTGTTAAAAATTATAAACTGTTATTGCATCATAAAATGGATAGGCTTTGAGTCTTGTAAAATTAGTTTCACTGAATATTAATACCCATAAAAATATAATCATTATTTAATGTTTTTATCATATCACTCATATAACACATAATAATATTTTTAATACATGTGATCACCTTTGGATATGTATACAAAAATTTCAAGAAAAAATCATATTAAAGGATTATTAGTATAAATGTTATTCTGAGATATCTTATGAGCTAATAAGAATAACATGGAATCATGAAAGAGTATGATCATAAAAAATCACCGAGTAACATGGAATATGGAAAATAATATAATGGAAACATTATAAAATAGAGATTAATTTTTATTGGAAAAAGGATTCAATATATCAATATAATAGATTTCATGAATCATTTATAAGAATATATAATTTTGGTGCCACACATCACGTCAATATATTTCATATATATTTATACCATATAGAAGTGAATCATACATCAATAATATACATTTAATAACCATGTGATATGATAATATGTTTGATAATATTTCATTAAGATAAGTATAATAATTTAAAATTAATGTGATAATTTGTAGAAGATGAAAAATTATATAGTACATCCAATAGGTGGGAAAATAAATGATTCCAAATGTAGATAAAATCATTAAACAATGATTGCTAATTAAAATTCCATAATAAGAATCATGTAGTTTTTAATAATATAATATTTGTATTAATATCACTAGATAAGGATAAGGGTTCCTATAAAAAAAATTAGTACTTCAATATCCCTGAATGAATTAATCAAAAAATATAATCATGGGAACAGAGAAGTGATGGAAACAAATTTTAAATAATCATTAGTTAATTTTTGGGAGTAAAAATAATAAATAGAAATATAATGGAATGGCAGTCACCCTATCTTGGGTATCATACTGAAAACATATTCGTAAATCGCATATTATAAAAATATTATGTTTACCAAGACATAATTATGGAAATATATTATATTATATTAAATTATTTTTAATCAAATGTATCTATTTGAAATTTTGTGTTATCCCTTAAATAAATATGAAATGGTTTGATGTTATTTTTTTCAAAATAATTAATATTTAAACACTATTATATCATTCATTTTTATTAAACCATTAGCCAAAATACCACTACAAGTGTCATACATGATAAAAAAACATGCATTTATACCCATATACTTACCCGTATATATTATTGTATGTTAAATACACTATCTATCAATAAATATTGTGATATAGAGTAAAAAATTATTTTTCTATAGTTGAACATACCATATAATGATTCTGAAAAGGAAGGAAAATATGAAAATTCATATTCTATATATTATGTAATATTATTTTATATGTGTATGATAAAATTAAAATAATTTATATACACCTATAAATTATCTTCTAATGTTTGAAATTGAAAATAATAATTAGAGAGTATAAGAATAATAATTGGAATGGAATTTAATGTTAGTTACATATTCATTGATGATTAATAAATTAATATTGGAAAAATATGATAGAGGATTAAAATAGGGGTTAGATCATAATGTATCTAGGGTGCCTTACATGATAATGTTTTTATGTGAAAAATCCTTGAAATACAATAAAATTTTAATTTATTTTCATGTGGAGTTTTTTGTGGTACTGATACCTAAAATTAAGTTTAATGTTGATATAAAATAACATGTATACCCCCCAACACATATTTATGATTTACATACCATGAATTGATTTAATTTTCTTTTTTAAGACTAGAAATTGTATTAAATTAAAACATATTTTTATCCACTATTATCCTATTTTAATTAATAAATTTATACTCTTATTTTATTTTTAAAATTGGATTAATTAAATGACAAAAACATTTTTTAATAAATTTAAAATATATCACTCAGATATTGAATAAAATTTAAATATATAAAATGAAGATATTATTTTAAATAAATCTGTTATTATATTAAATAGAATTTTTGGTCATAAAAACCATTTTAGATTTGATTAATTAATTATTATGTTAATCTTATTACATAATAAAATTCATATTTAAAAAATTTATATTAAAAAATAATTGAAAAAAATTATCTATTCATGAATAATGATGTAATATAAATCTGGTTTATGTATTCTTTACTAATTCGTAAAATGAATTTCTTTAATTTATAATATTTAAAAATCCATTTTAAAAATATTTATATGTTACAAAATATCACATTTTTATAAAATAAGCTAAAACAATAATTATATAATATATAAGATTATACTTTTTATGTTACATAATTTTATGATTTATCTTATAGAATTATAATATTGATATAAATTTAATTTATTAATGTTAATAATCACTTAATAGTCTTATTAATATATTGATGGTAATGTTACTATTCTGATAAAATGGTTTCTATTTTTATGATCTAGTTAATATTTTAATAGTAATATAGTACTTATAAAGAGTACAAGTACATATTTTTTCAAAAATTCATCATTTACATATTTTCAACTAATGGTTCTTCATGCAACATTTACAATATAAAAATTTTGTTTCAATTTTTTTCCATTAATAATGTTTTTCACTAATAATATAATTTTATAAGACATTAAATGATTGGATTTCAAAATTTTATTCCTATTGAATAGTTTTTTTCATTATCCAATTTCAATTTCTTTAGTTTAATATAATTTATTTATCTACTATATATAATGTTCTTGGTATATGAAACAAAATTGTATTTTTTTGTAATATCGTCCATGTTATTTAATATTTACATTCATAAAAATACGTTTTTATGTATAATATATCTATTTATAACACACATACCAGATATTAAAGAAATAATTATATATAAGAGTCTAATTTGTTATATTATTAATATAAATAAATGGTTCAATGATTAAAATATATGAAATCAAATGGAATAAAAAATGACTCTTCCAACAATAATTCAATGTAAACAAAAAAATTTATAAATTATTAAATTGTGTGATTCAAAGAGACGCTAATAAAAAAATTATCTACGATGAATTAAAATTTTATCTCACAATTAAATAGTAAACATGTTTCATCTGTCCAAAATTTTGTGAAAACCCTATTCTAAAAACCAGTTATAATATGTCACAACTCGTCCCCCGAGGCATGTTTCGTCACTAACCCAAGCCGAAATTTCATATTCTAGGGGTTTGCGACTTTCACTGGAATGGAAAATCCCTAAAAATAAAAGGCATTGCCTCAAAACCTATACACACAAAGATTGGGCACACTGCACACAAGTATAACACAATGGATGAAGAAAGGTACAACAACATCCAAAAACCTCAATTGAGTGTAAAAGAATTTACCGAAAGTAAAAGGGGCTACAATACAATCACAAATAAAATGGAAGTACAGGAAAAAGGAAAAATGGATCTTGGGGTCGCCTTCCAAGGATCGTACCTAAAGGGTAGGTATGGCTCGTCACTACGACACTCCACGTCAATCGATCATCTCCGTACACTGTCATGTCCTGGATCCCCAAGTCTCACTCAAAACTACACATCATATTCACTACACAAAATAAGTTGTGGTGAAGCCAGTGTAGGGTTGATTATAAAACTACTTAGTAGGTACCCCGAGACCCCAAAGGTCTCTCAAAATTCCACCAAAGACGAACCACAAATCATTATTTCCATCCCAATGCACAAACCAGAAGACTACTCACAACAGGTATAAATTAATTGAAAAAGTAAAAATGATTAGTCATAAATCTAGATCATCTTGTTATGTTTAGAGGATCTGCTGCTAACCCACACATGATTGATAGATGCTAACTCACACTGGATCTTTAGGCACTAACCCACACAAGATCGCTAAAGCTGACCCACACTAGATCGATAGCTGCTAACCCACACAGGATCTCTTAGCGTTAACCCACACAGGATCTATAGATACTGACCCACACAGGATCTCTACGTGATGACCCACTAGGGATCACTAGGTGCTGACCCATGAAGGATCACTATGTTTTAACCCACAGAGGATCGCTGAGTGCTGACCCATGGAGGATCGCTGAGTGTTGACCCACTGAGGATCCATATAACTTCATCACGTCATATCCAGCCACTGGATTTCGGCACTTAGCATGGATGATTCTGGGAGAATCCACTCCTCAAGTTGTTGGACGTACATCGACTACCACAAAGTCCCATGATGAAGTAACCCAATGAAAATTCATGTCATATGGGTTCCAACGCAATAGACGACGAGTCAATCGACACCCAGTATGTTAGTTATAGGCATTTCTGTGTTGGGGGCCCAGTTGGATTCAAGTATGATCAAACCCTTTTGTACTACCACTTTCTCCAAAACCCATTTGGAGTATCTCAAAACGATCTCCTCGTCCTAAGGGCTTAAGCATTGTAGAGGGTTCGTCAAATAGATGTCTAGTTTTAAAGATATTTCTCTTTAATCGAAACTGGGTCATCAGTGGGTCTGGGATTGATGTAACCCCCTTGGACCGACCCGACCCAGAACATCAGAGCCAGGCCCGAACTGGTTGGACCCGACTTAGTCCTTCGAGGACCGGTCCAGCCTGTGAGACTGTAGTCTCAGCCTGCCAGGCCGTTGGACCCGCCCGGCCAACTAGCTGGGCGCGATCCCCCTGCTGGGTGTGGGGGTCCTTACCCATTTCGTACGAACCGTAGTCCATTCGGTTCATCAAACAGGGAGCAGCAGACTGGTGCCACCCCCTCCATATGAACATTCCATTGGACTAGTCTAGGGTGGGACCTGCGGTCTGGGTTTGCCTCTGCCGCAGCTGGAGCCACTACACTTCCTCCACGGCTTCCCTTTGGCAGCTGCCAATTTCACCAGGAGCTCCGTTCACTGTGAACACGGCCAGCATCAGGCGGCCTCCCCCTGTCTGTCTTGGCACCTTTGGGTGCCACCACCTCTTCATGGACGACGATAGTTAGCCACTGCCACCTCTGGTTGTCAGTTTCACTGCGTCGATGTGGCTTTCACAGGCCTTCGGTGAAGCTTCGGAGGCCCGTTTTTTTTTCCAACATCTCTTACGGTCCTCTTAGGAAACTAAAATCACTGTGTGGCCACCATTTTCGTCTTTACTCTATATTTGTCGGGCACCCATGAAGAATACAATCATTACCGAGATCGATAGAGGGTTCGGGCCTTTTTCATTTTGGCTCCCACCCTCTACGTTAGCATTATAATATAAAAATGATTATTAAATCATCAAAATTCCTATAAAGTAACAATTCATTATCCTTCCACATTAAATAATGAAAAAAAGATCTACTCATTGGATGGTTTATCTATGTTCTTCATAATATTCATGAATGAGAAAAAGGGATTAATTAAGCACATAACCCCTACTTTGAAATGGTGGATGATGCTGCGGATGTGGGAGAAGAACCCTTATTTGTTAGCACTGTTCATCACCCATCCTTGTCAGGTTCAAATCCCCCAACAATCATTGAAGCTTTGTTCTAAGTTGGTAGAAGACTTCATTAGCACTACATCATTAGATCCTCTTGTGAGTCACCAAAACCCATGACCGAGCATTGTTTAATTAATGATTAATGTCTCATGTTTTTAACATTATGATTCATTAATTAATTGTAATTAATGAGTCAATTAAACACACAAGTCTTGTCACTAAAAACCCCATGAAATGAGAGGTTTAAGATATTAAGACTCTCTCATTAAAAGTTTGACATTATATTGTGGTACCACCATCATCGTTGAATGGTTACAAGGAATTAATAAAATAACTTTGGATTTATTTTATTATTTTTTTCAAGGTCCAAAAATTATATTATCTATCCGACTCTTTAGCATCGATGTTATGCTTCCCTTAAGATAATATCGGTGCAGCATATCCAATAGTGCCCTCGAATTTTTAATCTGAGCACTAGTTCAAAAGATAGAAATCACGGCTCGCACGTTTACTGAACGTTCCATAAAAAAGTTCAAAAATTATTAACAATCACACTTGACCCGCGTCGGTCGAGGTTAGTCTCTTTCTAAGGGGAACAAGCCCTCATGAACTCAATGGTACTCTCTGATTTCTAATCCAAGTTATCATTTAGGAGTTAAATAATTTGACAATAAAATAATTGTTAATTATTATTTTATTTATGGTCAAAAACTAACTCCCACTCTTACCCAGTATCAGCCAATGTTAGGATCTTCCTAAGGAATGAATACCCTCACGAGTTCAATGGTGGTCTCTGATTTTTAATATTAGTCACAATTAGTTAGTTATAATCATTTGAAAAATAAAATTATTTAATTTAATTATTTTATTTACGGTTATGCTCTTTTTTGGGTTTCCTCACTGGAGGCCTGCGCTGACTAAACGTAAGTCGCACCAAGGGTAAACCCACCATCGTGAATGCAATGATGCCTCATATTTTTGAAATGGGCACCCGTTGAAGTTTTATTCAACTTTTTCTGGAAAACTACTCACTTGAAAAATTTAAATCATAACATTTTTCGACGAATCATTCCAAACATTTTGGGGCTCAGAATCACATGTCGTTAATTTAAGAAGTCTCGTAATAATTCCATATATTTAAAAAAGTTACCAAATTTCCGGGACTTTACATTCACCCCACCTTATTTTTTTACATTACCGAAATCCAAAACAAAGGAAAACCAAACAAGTGGGTTACAGAGCATTAATCTGAGCCTCCCGCTCTGATGTGCTCTCTTGGTAAATTCCATACTACCACCAAACTCACACAAGAGAAATCGACCATCCATGGAGGACCCGCTCTGGTCGATTCCCAATCTCTACTAAGGACTCCAAAAAATCCCCCCACCTTCGAAGTCCTACTCAACCCAGTCGATGATGTGCCACTACAACAAATATGGCCTTTATCAATGCTATAAGAAAACATTAATAGATCTAAAAAAGTGCAGTAAATCATGGCCAAGAGAAAAGGGATCCCTTTTATCGGCGATCAGAAATGCATTGATAAAGGCCCCTTTTATCTGTGCTAAAAAAAGCACTGATAAAAGGGGTCTTTTATCAGCGCTAAAAAAGTGCTGATAAAAATGTCGTTTATCATCGCTTTTTCTAAGTGCTGATAAAAGTGAAAATAAAAATTAAAAAAACATAAAAATAATATATAATGCGGGGGGAATTTAGTAGTGCTTGAGCCCCCATTATCAGCACTAGGCGGACCCCCTCTGACTCTCAAGTGTGTTTCCCTTGCCCACTTATCCCCAACATTCCCACGCGCCCCTCCCTACTTCCACCCGAACTCGAACCCGAGACCTCCCCCCATGCGCGCCTGGACCTTTACCACTAAGATATTTATTTTTTCCTTTATTTACTGATATATCCATATATATATATATATATTTATATTTATATTTAATCATATTACAATATAGATTCTTATTAATATAAATATATTTCATTAAATTAATAAATATATATTTATTCATATATTATATATATATATATATATATATATTCGTATACAAATATATATTTATATAAATATATATATATAGTTATATTTATTCATATATTAATTTAGATTCATATTAATATAAATATATTTAGTTATATTAAAACATATATATTAATTCATATATTAATATATACATATATATTCATTTATTAATATTTTTTTATATTTATATATATATATATATAGTTATATTTATTCGTATATAAATTTATATATATATATATATATATTTAGTTATAATTTTTTATTCATATATTAATTTGTATATTAATATATATTAATAATATTAGTTATAAATTCATTTATAAAATATGTTTTTTATGCATGTTTATAAAAAAATAAATACATACATGAATACATATATACAACATACACACACACAGAGACAGAGATATATATATATATATACACGAATAATACATATATATGTGTATTTGAAAATCCCTAGAATGTTAAAATTACCATAACATCTAATCCAAATGTCTGTTTCGACTCCATAACTAGTCAAATTGACGAAAATGAAACAATATTTGATATGATATGTGGTACACGCCTAGCGGACATCCAGATCAGATGTTATACCTATTCAAATGTTAAAAAATTGGGGTATCCTACTAAAAAATCACTTTTGGAGGCCTTTTGGGACTTTTGGGCCTAAAAAAGGAGACAAAAGGTACCCTTTTATTAAAAGTTCATAGAGTTTTCCACAAGCATTGATTTAATTTTTTGTAGAGCTCAAATCGACACTCAGACCAAACTTTATGTCCGTTGGAAGTTTGAGTTACATTTTCATCTTATTTTAGATATTTTTTTAATTATATTTTATTTTTTCTATCTTCAAATGGTTAGTAAATGATTATTATTCAATGATAATATTAAAATTATTAATTAATAATATTTTAAAAATATTTTAAATCCATTTTCAAAAAAATTTCTATATATTAAATTTAATTATCTAGGTATACTTATCAAAAACATATTTATAGAACATATATTATATTTATTTTAAATTAAATATATTTATATTAAAAAATATTATTTTTAATGATATTTTTTAGAAATATAAGCTTTATCAGTGCTAGGAAAAAGAGCTGATAAAGCCTCCGCTTTATTAGTGCAACTAAAAACTGCGCTGATAAAGGGGTCCCCTTTAACAGTGCTAAAAACCACTGATAAATGGGGGGGTCCTTTATCATCCCTAAAAAGTGCTTATAAAGGGTCACTTTTAACATCGGTTTTTAGATCTATTAAAAGTGCCCATTATCAGTGCTTTTTTTCATTGTTAAAGGTCCCCCATTATCAGCGATATTTTTTAGCGCTGATAAAGGGTGGAAATGCAGAAACCGAGTTTTTTGGTAGTGTGATGTGTAATGAATGTATCTCCTCAGGTGCGACACATGGAAAACATTATGCACCTGATGCATCGGTGGGTGAAGAGCTAGGTGGTACGCCCCCTCGCCAAATCTACTCAGAAACTAAAAAGGTCTGATAAACCTCGTAGATATCTTGCCTCTCCATCCAAATCTCTTCAATTATCATTTGGGTGAGACTCGATTGAAAACATGATCTCCATCCTCCAAATCCATGGATCTATGTCTCCTATAGGCAAACGACTTATGCCTACTCTGTGAAGGCCTCATTCGCTCTTGGATGTTTTTCACTTTCTTAGTGGTAGTCATACCAACTCTTTACCCATGAGAACTGACTCCCATAGGTCTGTCTAGTATAAATTTGATTAGAATGGTCGCTCGTACAAGGCATCAAACGATGCCATACCAATGGTGGAGTGATAACTGTTGTTGTATGCGAACACCACTTGTGGCAGGTGGTCCTCCAAACTGCAGCCAAAATCAAGGACACATGCACAAAACATGTCCTCAAGTGTCTTTGTAGTCCAATCCTTCTAACCATCTTTCTGGGGGGTAAATATGTGCTCAATCGGGCTGAAACCTAATGATCAACTTCCACATGCTGGCGAGTGAGGCATAGTGAAACAAACTCTACTACTTCTTCTTTCATCCCTAACAACAAGTACTGATGTTGGAGTTTCTGGTACAACTTTTCCACACCTGGATATATCAGAAAAGAGGATGTATGGAATTCCCTCAACACCTTCTCATGTAACTTCACCAGTATAGTGGTGTGTCCTCTAAAAGGGGTGGTGTTTTACTCACCTTTAGAAAATACTTCAGGACAATGTCCTGAGGATATCTGAGCATGTCGAGTCTCAAAGTAAACATCCCCATGTTGTGCCTCCCTGACTCACTGAAGGAGAGGGGGAGAGACTATCATAGACAAGAGGTAGGAATCCCCATCACTATCAACGATGTATACATGCAATGTGTCTAGCTTCTTCGTTTCCTCACTCAGCAACTATAAACCAGACCTCCTACTGAGTGTGTATGCCACCACGTTCCCAATACCAATAGTATATACTATCTCAAAGTCATAGTCATGGAGGAACTCCAATAATCATCATTGTATAAAGTACTAAAATGATTATGGGCCCCTTTCCATCCACACGAAAGGCTACCCCCTTTAATATATTTATGTTCCCATCGATCCTTTGGTAGTTGTTACTCGATCTTCACTACCACTTGTCTAAGGTGTTAGTAGTACAAACATAACCTCGAACATTGGGTCTTACTAAGATCTTCCTCTACAAGTCCTCCACCTATTCCCCATGATTATGAAGCTCTACTAATTCCCTACAATATATTGATGAAGATATCAGTACCATCTTTGGTTGTAGAATGATACATAAGTCCTTCCCACATACAGGGAAATAATTCTAGAAAAAAATTAATAGATATTCTCGCACTCTTCCACTACTATTGAGAACTGAAAACTCAAAACATCTGCTTCCATGAGGGTATGGTTGACCGACTCGAGAGTGATCACCTACAGCCTCCGTTGAATGATTTTGTCCTGTTCTTCCTGGGTTTACTTTTTCGTCGACCATGTAAAACCCCATTCCAATGCAATGGATATATGACATCCTTTTTTTAAACAGTCAATCTAAGCATGTATTGTGGATGAATATTCCATACCCATACTAACATCGTAAGGCAAGATGTTTAAACCAAGTGGTTCCAACTGAAACTCTTGCCTCAAGGGTCATATCACATTGCTGGTGTCAGTGAGATTATTGAGCCTCATACCAAATATATCTCCAGACATAAGGGTCAAGTCAATGGTTTAATTGGAAACACTAGTACATGAATTATATTCTTGATAAAAATTAATGATTAGTACTTACGTCTATTAATACAAAATCTAGTAGTAGACACATATCGTACCTTTAGTCATTCTTGGAGCACATTGGCCACACTCTTTGACCGCAATCATCTACTCCCTTCCCATTTTCTCCATCTCCCTGAGCCTAGTGGGGACCTCATTGTCATCCTAGTTCTAACATGTCAAAATGTATACCACCTCCTATTACTCTCCTCGCTCCTCTTCCGCATCTGCTACCCTGCAGATTCATCTGTCCCTATTACGTTCTCTCCCTGAATAATTTACACATCCATGTCTCTGACATTGACGTCAGTTTAATACATTCCCACTACCGACATTCACCAGTTGTATCTGCCCATCCAAAGAATTTTCAACCACAATGTTTCTCTCTATAACTCTAACATAAGTATGAATTTATAAGGGAATAGTGCTTGCTTGGATGTCCTATATCACATCAAGAACAGAGGTCTAAGCCCTAAAGCACTAGTCGTATCATATTTATAGAGTACCTGGAATAGTTTATGTGTATTGATGAATACATAGCTACTGATATGTCATATTTTAGAAGCTGTAGAAGCTCTTGGGAACACATACCCCTTATCTTTTTTATGGAAAGAGACCCACTTATCCGAGGAAGGTTCTCAAGCTCTGTCCATGGAAAAAAGATACCTCATCATAGGGTTGGGGTAATCCAAACCCTGTCATTCCCTATTGAGCAACATAAAATTTTCACTACCAAGACCACCATCTGATCTTATGGTGCCTCGGTTTAATGGAAACTCATTCACCACCTCA
The DNA here is from genome assembly GCA_963277665.1 of Viscum album. Taxonomy (NCBI): domain Eukaryota; kingdom Viridiplantae; phylum Streptophyta; class Magnoliopsida; order Santalales; family Viscaceae; genus Viscum; species Viscum album. The sequence goes on along the minus strand of OY728161.1, from coordinate 1,829,750,992 downwards.
AGCCATCCCTTAGCCACCTGTGAGTTAGGCTTGCCTCAGAACCTGAGTTGTATCTGTCACTTAATCTCATGTAAGGAACTGAGACTACATGTGTCCTCTACCGATAGCACTGGTTGTAATTACTGAACATTAGGTAGTGCTATAGCTGAGACATAGCCCAAATGTACCATCTCGTGCAACAGTACTTCTACTAAAGCCTCATCACACTGTGGACCATCCTCTTGGTGAGAAATTTGAATCGTGGCTGGTTTTTTGTGTGGATGAATCTTGAAATAGATTCAAGATGAACCATGATCAATAAGTAATACCTATTTAGATGACTCAAAATATATCAGTACAAAAGAAATTAGAAAAACACATGCAATCTATGTTTTCATGTATCAGGTCAGAACTAAGAAGTTAGGGTCCTATTGTATGGATTTTCCGGGCCACAGTACCAACACTTGAGTCCCAAAACCGAGAACCGTACTCAACACACTCAAAAATATTCCCCATTGAATAGATTAGAGCTTTAGTTCTTTGGTAGGATAGACACATTTGATACCACTTTGTCATGACCTGTCCCCCAGGGTCCATGTTGTGACTACCCCAAGACCCCCATCCATAAGCTAGGGGATGGTGACTTGCAGCAGAATGGAATATCACTAAAAAGGGAAGGTGTTGCCTCAAAAACTGTACACACATAGACAGAACAAGTTGTCCACATGTATAACACAACAAAATAATAAAAGTACAACCATAACAAAAAACCTCAACTATGTGTAAAAGTATGTATTTAAAGTAAAAGGGGCTTGAATAGAAGCCAAACTGAAATGAAAGTATAGTTAAAAGGAAACATATCTCTTGTGGTCACTGTCCAAGGACACTACATGAAGTGTAGGTATAGCTCATCACTACGGCTATCCTCCTCAACCAGTCACCTCTGTACACCGTCATGTCCTAGCTCCCCTAGTATCAGTCAATGCTACCTGTCATCTACACCAAATATATCATGGTGTGGGAAAATATCGTGTAGGGATCAGTGTAACTATACTCATTAGAAACCCTGAGACCCCTGATTGTATCCTATAATTCCACAAAATAATTACCAAAAATCATGATCTCAATCACAAAGGACAAATCAAAAGACAACTCACAATTGGTATAACTTAAGTACAAAATTACATATGATTAGTCGTAAAGAAAGATCATCATATTTTTTCGAGAGGCTCTGTTGCTGACCCACACAAGATTGATAGATACTAACCCACAGAGTATCTCTAGGCGCTGACCCACACAAGATTGCTAAACCCTGACCCACACATTATCAGTAGGCGCTGACCCACATAGGATCACTGAGCGCTGACCCACACAAGATCGATAGGTACTGACCCATACCGGGTCCTTAAGTGTTGACCCACTAGGGATTTATAGGTGAATAAACATATAGGATCACTATGTACTGACCCATGGATGATCTCTTAGTGCTGACCCATGGAGGATCACTAAGTATTGACCCACTGAGTATCGCTATACCTTTTTGACGTCACAACCAACCACTGAATTTCTGCACTAAGCGCGCATGATTTCGGGATGATCCTCTCTTAAATACATCGGTAGTAACTCACCAACTATGATATCCCATATCAGGATTATCTATATGAACCTCCATATAATAATGATGTCAACGCAACAGACAGTGCGTCAATCGGATGCTCGGTCTGTAAGTTATAGGCATATTAGTGGTGGGGGCCGAGTTAGATTTGAGTCTGATCCAACCTGGTCATAGTCCAACATTATATAAAACCATTGTGGAGTATTTCAAAAGGCCCGCCTCATCCTAAGAACTACATTGCTTCTATAGGTTCATTAAACGGACATCCAGTTTAGAAGATACAACCATTTAATTAACACTGGGATGTGTGGGGGATCTGGTCTAGTCCGACCCAGCCCGCTGAGCCCAGCATAAATTGGCTCAGCTCGGCCCTATCTGGTTGAGCCCGATTTGGCCCACAAGGCCTCAGGCTAGGCCCAGACCACCTATATGGGCCGGGCCCACCGGGTCGCTGGACCTGCCCATCCCTCTGGCTGGGCGCGGCCTGCCAGCTAGGCGCTGGGGTCCGTACACCTTTCAAACAGACCGTAGTCCATTAAGTTCTTAAAACAGGTGGGCCAGGCTAGTGCCCCCCCCTCCAAATTACTGATATGTTGGACTGGTCTCAGGTAGAACTCGTGGTCCGGGTGCACCTCTGCCTCAGCCAGAGCCATGAAATTCTTCAACAGCAGCGCTTGGGCTATCACCGCTTCCACTATGGTACACCATTCACTGTCAATGCGGCATACATCGGACGGCCTCCCACTATCCTCCATGGATCCATCAGATGATGAAACCTCTTCGCGGATGGCGAGATCCATCCGCTTCCACCTCTAGTTGTTAGCATCTCCGCACTAGTAGGGATTTATGGGGCCTTTGGTGAAGCTCTGGAGCTCTGTTTTATTTTCTGACTATGCCTACGGGCATCCCGGGACGCTGCCATCACCATGTGGCCCCCAGTTTCATCTTTTCTCTATATTGGTTGGTTACCCACAAAGAACACCATAATTACCAATATCAGCATAGGGTTGGGGAATTGTTCGTTTTGGCCTGTGCCCTTCGTCATAGCGATATAATATGGGATGGATTATTTAATCATAGAAACTCTCATTATGTAACCATGAATTATCCTCCCTCATTAAAGAAGGAAACATGGATCAACTTGTTGAATGGTTGATCTATGTTCCTCATAATTTTCATGAATGGAAAAAATAGATGAATTAAGCATATAACACCCTACCTGGAAATGGTGGAAAATGTTATAAATGTGGGAGAAGACCTAAGTTCATTGGTGCTCGTCATTTCCCATCATTGTCTTGCTCGAATCCTCCAATGGTCATTAAAGATCCATTCTATGTAGGAGGAAGATATTGTCAACACTTCATCAAAGGTTCCTCTCGTGTGTTTCCAAAACTCATACCCACACTTTGTTTAAAAAGATATTAATCATTAATTTTGTGGTTAAAGTTATGATTCATTAATTAACTATAATTAATGTGTCAATTAAACACATAAGTTTGGTTGTTAAAAACCCAAAGAAATTATAGGTTTAAGACATTAAAAGTCTCTCATTAAAAGTCAAACGTTTCACTGCGTTCCCACCACCATCATTCAACAGTTACATGGAATGAATAAAATATCATTGGAGTTATTTTATTATTATTTTTGTAAGGTACAAATATTTACTTTACTGCCCGACCCTTTCTGGTAAAAATGGAGCTTCACTTAAGAGAATCTTGGCCTTGCAGATCCAACGGTGCCCTCAGATTTTTAATATGTGCACCAGTTCGAAATATAGAAATCACTGCTCCCACGTTTACTAAACGTACATTAAACAAATTTCTAAAATTATTAAAATTCATCCCCGACCCGTTCAATTCAAGGATAGGCTCTGCCTAAGGGGAACACACCCTTACAAGCTAAACCGTACTCTCAGATTTTCTATCCAAGTTACCATTTAATATTTAAATAATCTGTCAACAAAATAATTGTTTCTTAATTATTTTATTAATGGACAAAAACATACTTCCATTGTTTCCCTATACTGGCCAATGTATAGATCTGCATAAGGAAACAATACCCTCATGAGTTTAGTGGTGGTATCAAATTTTTAATCGGAGTCACCGTTCATGAGTTATAATCACTTGAAAGATAAAATTATTTTATTTAATTATTTTATTTACAGTTATTCCATTTTTGGGTTTTCTCACTGGAGGACTACATTGACTAAACATTATTCGTGCCTAAGTTAAACCCTATATTCTGAAATCAACGGTGTTCTTAAATTTCGGATCTAGGTACCCGTTTAATTATTATTATACTTTTTCTGGAAAAAAAACTCCCCCAAGCTATTTAAAGCATTACATTTTTTGATGGATCATTCCGGGAACTCTAGGCCTCGGAATCACCTGCTTTCAATTTTCTCAATCTTGTAATAATTACATATACCTAAGTAAAATTATACTGAACTTATGGGTATTTACATAATTTTTGGGAAGAAATTAAAACAAATATTTTAAAATATATTTTTCCTAATATTGAAATACAAGTGAGAAAAATTATAAATCCATACAATTAATATATTATGGTCCATGTCATTTTTTCTATGAAAATTAGGTTTTATATCTTCACAAAAAAACCTATGAAAAAATTTTGCCCCTTGAAACCTTCTCAATTAAAACACTGCCAAATGATTTTTATTTTGCATTTATAAATAATTTATTATTTGATGCACTATATCTAGAATCATTATCATTTTTCTCAACCATTAATATCATCTTCTAGGATTATTATCTCCCTTCCTAAATATATATATTTTAAAAAATAAAATAAATATTTTACACACTTTCTATTCATATACCAATGATATCAAGTCACATATCATACCATTAATCCTCCGCATTGTGTTGATTTTAATTCATCAATGGACAATATCGTTCAATTTTGGATCAAAATCAAATGCGAATATCAATTCATGAAATATGACTTTGATGAATCATGGAATGATTACTCTATGTATTTTCCATTGTTGGATTATTTGATATAGAATTAACTATGGAGAAAACATATTCCTGTTCTTATAAATTTTCATATTGTGACCATAACTAATGCACTAGGATTTAATTAAGGACCAAAACATAATGTTTCATGGAATTCATCATTTAAAACCCCTATTTAAGAAGATTAATAACTCAAAGGTTTAGTTACCTTTTTTTAGTTATAAAGAACATGGATTCATGGGATCATCCTATTTACCACCAAATTTTTGTCCCTAAAAATGTTATTTATATGCACCATGATAAAGAAATGATTACATTATCAATAAAAATATATAGAATCATAAAAAAAAATTTAGGTATAGTTTTTATTATATAAATAATACTACTTCCAATATGTACTTTATGAATTATAGAAGTTTCATAGGGCTAATACACTAGGATTCCTGAGTTGGTGATACTCCCTTGACTGTCAATATGGTATTCACTATTGAACTACAGTCATGTCGTACCATTTAATCTCAAATTTAATTAAAGGCCTCTATCGATAAGTAATATTTTCCATCACATATTTAATGTGATTCCAGTAACCTCCTTCAATGGATTAACTCAAGGTCTTGTAACCCTTCACATATTTTTATCTCATAGATATATGTAGTCTGGTACATGTTGAAATATATGTGTGGTCACTAATTACATACAATATCTTTTTAATTTAATCCTTTTATAAGATTCCATGAAACTCTAAATGATTTAAGAGATTTGTTTTCTTTTCCAAGTGAAGGTTCCCCTGGAATATACATGTTGTTTTGTATTTATTCACAGTTTTTAATAAACTCAGAGTAGACCTATAATGTATGTGTTGTGTATTTAATAAAGCCTCATTTGGTTTAAAACATAGGATCCACAAAATTATATGTTATTTCATTCATTCATTAAATATAAATTAGTTTGGTTTCAAATTAATTTTTCAATAACCATAATGATTTCATCTTCTATCAACATTATTAAAAACCATTTCGACAGTTTCAAAAATAACTACTTTGAAATGTAAAATGAGGTACTATACAAACATGAATAAAACAAGATAATGAATAAAGACATGGATGGAGTTTTAGATATTTAGCATGTAGTGAAGGATACCTCGGAGTAGGTTCATATATATATAGATATATATTTAGTGATTTGAGGATGAATTGAGTGAAGAAAAAATATTTATGAAATCATTTTCAAATGAATATGATATATATGAAAAATATCTCAATTATCCAAGGAGAACAAATGGTAGGAATTTAGGGACTAAGCGAAGAAGGTGTACAGATTAAACCCATTTTTTTACCAAAGGATACTATATTGATAGTTAAACTATGGGGTTTCTAATGGTTTATTTAGGGAATTTCATGGCCCTAGGTACTCACCTCATATTGAGTAGAAAATAATGGATTTGGTATCCTTGGATGAATGTACCATGATTGAAGAAGGATGGAAAATTATGTAGTGAGAGAAAGAAGAAGCTAGTCTCACACCATTTTGGATTTACTAAATCCCTCAAATATTCTGTTGGTGGGAAGTTATTTTCCACATAAAATAAATTTTTAAATATATTATCATGTTATATGAAGGAAGAATGATATAGTCAAACATTACAAAAATTATTGAAGTTATTATCATCATTAAATAACTCTATGTGGATTTAATGAATGGAAGTTCTGTACGAAGGAATATATCATGATTTTTTACATGATGGATTCATTCATTGAGGATATATTCAATTAAGAGATGAAATAGAACAAATATTTTTAATTCCTACTATATAGTGATAGAACCTAAATAGGATATTATTTTATGGGTACTGAATAGAGTTAAATATTATTATTTTTCCACTTCAATAAAGATCACATTTTATTATGTTCCAATTTATCCTTTATTTAGGTAATTTTCAAAATCAAATGTTTGGATATAGTCAATGTGACATAAAAGAATCACCCTATGTTAAAATACAAATATATTCAAATATTAATATAATATAATAGATAAAAATTAACAATAATAAATTTAAGAAAATACAATTGATCAATATAACCATTTTGTAATGACTACAAGACTCCTAATACATTCAATTTATATATTGATATACACAAATTTTTTCCATGATAAAAATGAGCACACGGTAAATAAATATGATTCCCAATAACATAATCCAATCTATAATTATACAATTAATTTTCACCATAAATAAGAATAATGCATCACGTGGTAAAATAATATAAAATACTAAGAGAAAAATGATTCTGAAAATACTGAACAAACATTTGATCAACACATTATAAAATTTCCCCATTTAACAATATCAATCAACTAATAATTACATAATATTATAGAAGAATCCCATTAACTACATAACTAATTACATTCCATTAATGAAATATTATAAAACATAATGTATTCATCATCCCATGGAATCCATTAGTAACATAATTTTAATTCCCAAATATCAATGTGTAATTTCACTTGGAAAGGATTTAATAAAATTATGATAACTATGTTAAGAATGAAAAATATAAAAAAGAGGATTGATGGGTGACCCTACCACAAAATAGTTAATCAAATATTCTGAAACTAATATGGTTAATGTGGATAAATATGATAAATAATGTTAACAACTATATGATTGGACAATATTTAATATAATACCTTAAATTATAAATGAAATTGATAGAAATATGTTTTTTATTGTTAAATTTTAATCATTCCAACCCTAATTAATATGCCCATATTTCATCTATCTCTTTGTGTAAACCCTCTATGACTGTAGTCGTTCACTAGTTTCCTAGTGATAAGACAACCAATTCTTCATGGTGTGTTATCTAGAGTAATTTCCAAAACATTGAACAATATTTATAGTTAATTTTAGTGAGGATCTCAATGATCTCTATTATAAGCCACTAATTATTCCAAATTAATACAAAAATTGATATTCATTTTTATTTTTAAAATAAATAAACCATATAAAAATCCATCTAACCATCATAAAAATATATTAAAATAAGAACCTTCCAATCAAATACCTAATATAAAAACATCCAAAAATTATTCCCTATTAAAATTAAAATAATTAAATATTTCCCCAAGACAAGTAAAATGTAATGCTGTAAAAAATTGTGCTCCATCAATTGAATAAATTGATAATAAAATAGAAAATTATTCAATCGAAAATAGATTTCAAAAATTCATATATCAGATATAAATGTTTTGAGATAAGACCAAAAATATTGTATGGGTTTTTGTAGAATAATTTTTTTTAGCTCAATAAAATACATTTAGTAATTTTTAAATTAAAATTCATGGTGAGGAGTTATTAAATTAATATAGTAAAAAAATTCAATGAATACAGATTGAAATATAATATATAATATTTATTAGAGGATGAATTTTTATAAAATGAATAGATATTATTTAGTAAAATTAAAAATAAGAGGACATTAATAAATAAAAAACATTATTCTTACTTAATATGGTAGAATATATGAGTCTAAATATAATTAATTATAAAATTAAATTTCACTAAAAATGTTGTGTAAAATATTATATTTATAGGAGAAAATAAACTAAGATGAATAAAGATATCTTCTTTTAAGGTGTAACAAATTATTAAAGGATACCGAATAATATTTAGCTTAAATACATATGTAATTAATCCACATATAATTAATAATACTAAAATATTTAAATAATATTCATACTGACCATCTAGAAGAATCATACTACCAATGATTAGTAATATAATAATACAATACATGAAGATATGATGGAGATACGGACAAATACATTAGGGAATGTGATAAATAATTATGTTGAAGAATGTGAGTATATATGTATGAATGCAATATGTCCCTTAGATATATAGTAGTCGATGATATAGTGAATGATTATATAACCATTAGAAAATTACATATATTAAATGTATAATTTTCATAAATTAATGATATTAAAATAATTATATTATATTATTAATAAATCATAATTAATTAAAAAATGATACATAATTATAAAATATTATTAGAAAGTATATTTTAATTATTATAAAATTGATAAATTTTAAAGATATTTATTTTTCTTTCAAATTATATATTTGATTTATGCTAAATTATTTTGTAAAATTAATTAGATATATTTTATATAAATTTATTATTAAATTTAATTTATATTAAGTTAAATTATAAAAATTATGAAAAATAATTAATTATAAAAGGGAAATTTTTTTAAAAAATCAAAGTTATTTTTCATTTTTATCTTTTTTAATTAAATTGTTCACATACAATGAATAATTTCATTTACAAATAAATTGATTGTAAAAAATTATATAATTCATAGATTGGATAATGTTTGGGCAAGAATAACAATAAATCAATTTAATTTTAGTAATAATAAATTTAAAAAAAATAAATTTTTATTCGTTTGTATTTTATTTTAACAATAAGATACAATGTTGTAGGAAAATTTCATTATCATTTTATAGTTATATTTTAAAAAATAATTTAAATATCATTTTATTATTTTTAATTATTATTGAATAAGAATAAGAACACATAATGTTTAAATGTCCATCTTCCAGTCAAATGATTTTTTCTATTATATTTTATTACTCTATGGAAATTTTTAATCAGTCATATTTTGATGTTTTTTTATATAGAGTCCACATTTGGTTTATGAACATTTAAAATATTGTATGATGTTCTAACATGTATTTTTAGAATGAAAACAATTACTTTGTTAACACATTAAACAAAACAAAAAGATATAAAAAGTGATAAAATGACATGGTATGGATATTGCTGGATTAATTTTATATAACCACTTCATAGATGACTATTTTTGTAATAGGTGTAATTTTACAAAATATCAACAAAATTTCCTTTCCTAATTACCCTATAGACCCTGTGATTTCATCCTTATCCTCCAAATAACTCATGTTTTCAATGAAATGTGATTACTTTCACCTATAAGTAATGGTCCCATACATGACACTTTAAACCACTTCAGTCCTTTTTTTCATGATTCGTAGCCATAATTTTCACTCTTAATGTCCTATACCATGTTTAGATGATTCTCATATAAATAAGGAATCTTATTTCATTCATCCAAAAAAATAGTTATTTTAAGTATTGATTTCATTAATATATGTAATGTGTTTCTATTCAATTATTAAATTCAAATTCTCATTCCCTTATATGAAAACTATTATCCAATACTATAATTATCTATCAATAATATAATTATGCCTATTTAATAAAGATATTTCAACTATATAGAATCATATTTTTACCAGGAAACTCAGTCAGAGGAAAGCCTCTGACATTCATTAAATAAAAGGAAAACCAAAAATCCAGTACACAAAAGTAAATAACAATTATAGAACATATTAGTCTGACCCATCACCATACCCATGATATATTTCATCCTCTTCAGTAGCTGATTCCCATTCTGAGTTGTCATAATGTTGCAAAATCTTGGCGTACTTCCTTCTAAGGTTTAACTTCTCCAAAGAAAAAAATTCTATAGAAGACCGTGCAGCCCAGCCTTCTCCCCCAATGGAGGACCTAGTAGCCATTGGCTTTGGAAGATAAGAATAATCCCTCTGCGGTCGTCTTCTTGGTGGGGCAGTCATCACTTCCGCATTCACATACACCTTTCTTTTCTCACCCTGGAAAACATCGTTGTAGGACGCCCGGACCAGGCCACCTTCATTTTCCTTATCACTATCAAGACAATCCCCCCAATACCCAGAAATTTTCACTACTCTGTAAAACTCCTCCACACCCTGTTTCTACTGAGATTGAATGTTATAATCAAGAATGTAAAGACACTGTGAATTACCCACAATCTCTTAGCCTACATTTTTCCCCTACTTCACAAGAAAATCACCACCAATAGCCTCATGTGAAATGCTCCCATCTTCCTTGGCTGAAACGTCACACTCAGTGTTTGAAACTGTCCCATTCTCCACCTCTAGCAAACAAACTCCAATGGAGTCAAGAGCAGTAACATTAGCACCATTCTTCTACCATTGTAGTTATCCAAGAAAACAATCTGAATCCACAGCACCTTGCCCCTCCAAGGCTTTTTCACCCACAAACACAGCACCATCACAATCCAACACCAAGTTATCCATCACTAAACCACCAAATCAGTTACTAAGCTCCACGTCAGTCCCCTACTTCCATGACTAGGACATCAGCTCAGTTGGATACTCTACCTGTACATCACCCCCAACAACAACCTGCTGTGCAGACCCATGACCAACAAGAGGCTCTTTCTCAAACACCTCCTACACAGCACCTTCACTGCTGATGAAAGCATCGGGCAAGACAGTACCCCCCATTGCTCGGCCAGCATTCATAGGACCTCTACTCATATTCTCCTGAGAACCCTCCAACGAAACCAAATTATCCTCAAAAAGGACCATATGGAAAATAATAACCTCTACCAAAGATCTTGACTCAAATCCAAGATCATCCTTCAGTCTGTAAAAACATGAAATATCTAGGGGTTCAGAGACACCTACACTATCTTCAAAACGCTTGAAAGGCCCGACACATCATCAGATTGAACCTGCATCATCCCCCTCACTGCATGTCCAGCAGGTTGTGCTTCACCCAGCTTACCCTCCGAGCAAACAAAGTCCCGCTGATCCCCTTTCCCAGCTGAGGCTCCAGATTTGGTAGACACAGCTACTTCCAAAAGGCCATCCTTCATAGCCAACTGAATCGACCTCAAAGTAGCACACACCCTGCAACCTTCCCCACTGTTTCCATCCATCCCTTGTGAATAAGAATCCAGCCCTCCCCTAAGTCAAATGGCCTCCAAATGTCTGAACCATCTACATCTCACAGAATACATCATCCATGACTCAAAAACAACCTCTTGAATCCATCAAAACTCTTTCTCATCAGTAATCTAGACCCAAATCACAGGAGGTCGTGCAACTTCAACCTCAACACATATGCGTGGACAAACCTGGTGAGAAACCGACTCAGTCCATTGTTCAGAGCAAGGAAACCATCTGATCATATTGCCAATTTCACAAAGAATCGTAGGATTTTGAAAAGAAAGGGGGAGACTGGGAAGACTTACCCACGTAGCAATCTATGAAGGGTCACGTTTCATATAATAATCGAAACCCCAATGGAAGAGATAAAAGGGAGAATCGTCGCACCTTCTAGATGCCCTGGACCAAGCGATTATCAAATCTTTTTCAGATCCAAACCGAACCATAATATGTCGTCGATCGAGTAACCCAATGACCAGATTCTCATCAATTCCCCAAGATTTGGAGATAACCTGGGAAATGCTTCCATCGACGGTCGATGAGGCCGAAAATGAGCCACCAGGGTATTCATGCACACATCTGCAGTGCAATATTTCTCCAACAAGAGCAGAGACAACTAAGGTGACTCCCAGAATATAGTTGAAACCTTGGGGGTGAGGGAAATTCTCGGGAAGGGAGAATAAGTATCATGATACGATGGTTCTTCCTTCCCATGGGGCAGCAAATGCGAAGCTCCCCCCTCCGGAAGGAAGTGGGAGACGGTCTCGATGACATAGATTTAGGTCATTGGGTGAGGTGAGAAGAAGAAGACAAGCGGCCTAGAAACGTATATTTGTGCTAGAATCATATTTTTATTCATTCATTTGTTATACCATAATATTTTTTATGATTTTTTTACCACTAAAATGAATGTTTTTGTAGCATGTAAACTGTGACCCGTTAAGAAAACCTAGTGATACATATTAATAAATATTAATTTATGATATTTTTATAATATATAATAGTAATATATATATATATATTTAATATGTACTTTCATTAAAAAAATATTGTTGAAATTGACACTTCGTTCCTAAGATATATGAATTCCAATAAATTTTATATGAACCACCATGGTATGATACATGAAATAACTATTAATACCATTCAGAATATTAAGAAAATATAAAAAAACATTATGATGAATAAATGACCATGAAAAATTATTAAAAAGAAAAATTTTAAGTCATAAGGAAAGAAAGTCGCAATTAACACCTTGAGATTTTTTATCAACCAATGATTATTAAATTCATAATAAGAAATTTAAGATTAATAATATAAAGTTAAAAAATAAAAAATAGGTTCATAAAAATAGTTTATTAAAACAATAAATTTATTATATATGTATTTAGATCATGTGAATCTAAGATTTAATCCTAGTTGAGGGTTTTTTAGAATCACTATTAGTTTTATTAATTCATCCAATTTAACATTCCCTAATGTCTCTTTATGATTCACAATTATACCTATTATATATTTCTTCTGATATTTTTTACATAATTATATATATATTACTTTAGAATATAGAAATTTATTATAGAACATTTACAAACGTGATCTATATTAACATGATGAAAATTAATTTAACAATATTCTTTTACATTTTAATCGATATTTCTATTTTACCGCACATTTCTTCTACATATCATTTATGGAATTTTTAGGTTCCATTGTTCGTATTTTTTTTCAAAATAATTTATGAAAATACTTCTTGTTGCCACTTCAATGAGATTTTGAAAACCACTTTATATCTTCATTTTTATGAATCAAATTCATCAAAAAATATTTTTTTGATTCAAATCCCTTTTCCTCTTTAAATATCAATTATATATCTCATATTGAGTTATGTTTTAGATATCACCATCAAAATGATATTATGAAATAATCATTTGGGCTAATTGAGAATTGGATATCATTCAAACGGATTAATCATTTATTCCTAAGTGATACCTTTTGAAAATTCAATTTGACTGATATTAAATAAATTAATTTTTCAGTATGTGATTTACGATTAATTATATATGGTGGAGGTATTTAATTATTGGTATTTTGTTAAAAAATAAATCAAACACACTATAATGCAACCTAATTTAAATGAACATACCCCTAGGATAAATAATGTGATGATAATGTATGATATATTCACATTATTTTTCTATATCATGGGATTTCATGCTCTAATTTTTTAGACATTATCTCATATTAATCATGATATCCCTTTTAGTTTTTGTAATTTTTTGTAACCAGGATGAACATTGTTTATAATGATAATGAAGGAAAATGTGGATATTTTCAAAATAAAAAAACAACTAGTATTAGATATTTTGTGGAAACCTTCATGGAAATTTTATCACATATTATGTGATACACCGCAAAAAAAATCCAAAAAATAAATAATAAATTTTCACTCTTTATTGATACCTAAATTTTTCAGTTAATGTAGTCATTTAGTGGATCTTTTAATCCACTAATATTGACAGATGAATATAATATTTAGAATATTTTTATTCAATTTTTAAATACTTATAATTTTATTATATGATCATGACTATTTATCTATTGGAAGATGAAGTTGACCAATGGTGGATTATGTTCATGAACATCAGTAAAACCAAATTAACTGACTCGATTTAATGAGTGGTGTTTAAGAAAATATTCTTTACAAAATATTTTACTATAAGACCTTGAATAAATGTAGATTGAGAATTCATTGATCAAAATAAACAGTATAATGTATTAATTGGTTCATATTAATAGAAAATAATGAAACCTTCATTGTATTCTATAGTATTAATATCAATTTCGGAAAAAAATTGGATCATTTTAGTTTTATAAGTCTATGTCTTAGATAAAATTAGATATAAGAGGCATTAGTATCTATTAATAATGTTTTTATTATGCACTAAATGTTGAAATTGATAATGAGAATTCTCATTTTTTTCATTTATATGTGGGAATGAAAAATAAAATCGAGTTTCACGGAATTTAATATAATGAAGTTCATAAAATAAAGAAAACTGAAATCCTCATTTGTAAAAATTTATGAATGAAACACCTATGATATTAAGTCAACATAATACAGAATATTTCCATGTATGTAATAGTTGCATATAGACCTCATTATATTTTATATGAAATGAAAAGGCCAATTTACAAAATCAATGATAATAAGGTTGGTAGAGACAAAATACCCTACCCCCACAGGTAAATTATTTATATTTTTTGGTTTCAAAATTATATAATTAAATATCCAAGTCTTTGGGATGATTTTGATAATCGACCCCAACAACCATTGAAATCAATAGAATAATATTGATTCTGGTCATTCATTACTCTCAATGATGGTTTTATAAATAACTACTCATAAGTAAACTAATAAGACACTTAATATTAATGATTGGATTATTTTTATATTGTTCATAACATACCTTTATGACTTTCAGAACATCAATGGTTGTTCATTTACCTCCTCAAGTATTGGATATTTATTTTTCAAAAAAACACAAATTTTTATATTTTTTATTAAAAATTATATAACTATTACAAAATTGTGTTTCATGGAAATATAAATCATAAAAATATAGTTATTATTCCCCTAAATATATTATATGTGAAATTTGAAAATTATCCCCTCCACTAGAATAGAGCTCTGATAAATTTTATAAATAAGGAAATCTCATTTCATGGCTAAAATCATCCGATGGTAAAATATTGATGCAAGGATGATGATGAAATAACTTTAAAAATAATTCTATATTTGGTTTCAAAATATATTTTCATTAATGGTAAATTCCCCCAAATAGTTTGAACAGGTGATGAATAATGAATATTGGTAAATTTTCAAGGATTATGTCGTCATTTCTTCCAATGAATGTCCTTTTTTTCTCCCTGATAATGTTGTAGAGTTCAGAATTGATCACATGCCACGATCATGGAAAGTATTGAAGAGACCTTGTAGAATTAAATTGACTGAATTCAAGAAATTATGAATAAACACCATTAAAATTTGTACGAAATTTTAATATCCCCAACGGCTTCACCATGGGATGCACTAGTTATTATTTTTATTGGGAGGATGTTTCAATGCACCTTCCGATCAATTATTTTGACTTAATTAAATATAAATTGACAAAAACTATCATATATCTTGTATTAATGATTAGTTTAATAAACTCATAGGGGATAAACATTTCTTCAATGTGAATATTTAAACTACATATAAATAATATATGTAATGGAGGGATGATATAATAAAGATATTATTCCACACAATATAAAGACACTATGAATTCAATGTGATGGCATATTGATATAAAAATTGTCCATTGATATTTATGGGTTTAATGGAAATATTATTTAGAAAATGGTTTAATTTTTTTTATTATCTATTAAGGATCTTCTAATATAATATATTTATATTTATGAACATGAATATCATTTGAGAACTGTTCTTGTGGTCTCTGGGGATATATAACTATATAGAAAATTTAGAAAGGCTGAATTTTCATTACAAAATTAAGCATCTTGGGAAATATTTTCCCAAGAAAAGTAATACCATTAAATCCTTTTAACATATAATTAATTAATGAATGGTTAAAAACAATATACCTAACGAGGGTCAATATATTCCATGGATCATTGAAATATTATTGAATCATTATGATAAATTTATAATGATATTTATATCATTTGACATATTTAATTTATATGTGGGGTTAACCCCACTCATAGATCAATATATTATTCACTATCTTGGAATGGAAAATATTTCAATCCTTGGGCTGATGTCATAAGTAGGCCACTCACATTTACTAAATTTCAATAATCACTTTTTATTATCTAATATAAAAAAGTAGTATATCATATTATTGTATTGGTTTATATTAAATAAATGACATTAATATATATGATAATTCATGAATAATAAAAATATGAAACCAACACGAAATGACTTCATTGATAAATGGTGGTTATCCTATAGAGTTTACATCAATGTTATCAGTATTATTTAAATAACTCTAAATATTACACTCAATTATTATATTATGAAGAATCACTATAAAACCTCTTAGTTTGAATTTTAATAACACCACATGATTACTTATTTTTGTAGGATAATAATCAACATTATGTATTCTAGGAGTCATTTATACCAAAAATACCTAATCAAAAAATTATTATGTGAAAGCCATAGATGGTGAAGGGAATGAATATTGATAACATTGATCAAAAATAAAATATTATATAATATAGAGTTATTAATAACAATGATTAATTTACCCACTATTAAAATTATAAGAATAAAATAAATATAGTCATTAATGTGAATTAACATCGGCATAAAAACTACATTCCTTCAAAGAAAAAAATAATGTATGTTCTATATTATAATTGATTTAAGAAATAATTATAATCGATAATATAAGAAAACAATAGATAATTTAACTAATATAAGAAAATTTAATCACATGGAAAGTATATTATACTTGAATTGTGTTCACATAAAACTAAGACCATGTTACATTAGAGAACATCATTTTATATATACAATTAAATGACTAGTTTTTATCAAGAATTAGTATTTTCATGCTTCAACAGAAATTATATCCATGTCCATCATATGTTTTCCACATTCTTCAATGTCATTATAATCTTTTTGGCATCTCATTTTTTCATAGGTGATAGTAATATTTATCCCTTGTAGTTCCTTTTTTATTATTTATATATTTTCTCTTTCAAATGGTCCCTAATAATACACAAGACCATGTTACTAACATTTTCAATATATATGGATGAGTGGGAAGAGAATTTAAGGGTCTAATAGACGAAACATTTTCATCACGACAACATAATATTCACATCCATCAAATTATACATAATTAATGATGATATGATATATTTTGGTTCAACATGGATTCCATAACCATGATATGGTGATTGAAATTGTATCTTCTTTCTCTAATTTATTTTGAAAATTCCAAACCCAAAAGTGTAATGATATATATTTTTATTTTTTTGGCCTACGTCCGGGAACTCGTTCTTGATCTTCCTATACACCCTTTATATATCTCTTCATTTATCAAAGGGAATTATCATAGTTTAATTTTTTTTAAAAGGCATGTTGGGAAAATGTCATAATGTTCTTAATTCACCATGTTTTATATAACTTTTTACATGATGAATTTTTCAACATTTCATCATTTCATCTCGCTCCAATATCATACCATTTCTATGATATTCATGTTTTCATTTTGGAAAACCTCGTGAAATAAATGAAAACTACCTTTATGGTGTGGTGGTGCCTATGTTATACCACTAAACAAATAAATTACGTACTATTCATTGGGATGGAAAATGTAATGAATGTATTTTCAATAAATTATTGAAAAAAATAAAAAATATTTATCAATCATGAATTATTGAATTGTTTTAAAATTAATAAATTTTATTCCAAAACCCAAAAAATAGAATTTATAAAAAAAATTGATAAAATAAAGGGGACATAATAAATTACTTACAATAAATAATATATTAAAATATTATATTTGTAATTCCCCAATACTAAACTATTTCACTCCATGTAAATAATCTATGTTTTCTTTAAAACAATCATCCCTGGGTACAAATGGAAACAGTCTAAAATTATCACAAAGAAACAAAATTCCATACCTTATATATAGATAAAAATTTTAAAAATCCTCCGTAAACATAAAATTATGTTCAATGTCATATTAATAATCATATGAATGTCATAACTCCTACCATTTATATTTATTTCACTCTCACTCAAGTATGTATATACAATTCATTATTTATTCATATGGGATTTATGATCCTTATAGGCTTGTTATATTTATTATATGTCAACATTACATAGTCTTAAAGGTGTAAAGAATGAGGTCAGTATCCTGTATTTTTATATAGAAAAATGTTAGTAGCATAAAAATATATATACATCAAGGTAGAGTGAAAAGTGTTATTTTATAATTTTATATAACAGTGTTAACTATTTTTTATCAAGAATAGTGTGATCATCCCTCAACTATAAACTTATTCACCTCATATCAATACATTTTTTAATCCGTATACAATACATACTAGATAATTTTTTTATATTTCAAAAATTGATAACCTCCTCCCACATTTCAATATATTTTTCTCCATTATCAAATATGGAATTTGAGCCCATTTTTTATAGGAAGACAACTTTCATTTGGTCTATAACCTATGGTGAACTCCGAACCAAAATTTTCAATGGTAAATTGGACCACTCACCAATCAATCAGTCATTAATGTTTTCTAGAATGGAAAAGAATTCATGGAATTTTTATTTTTATAACAAGAATATTCTCATTGGAAAGTATAATAAAGATAAGATTCACCCTCCCCCATACATAGCTTAATTAATAATTGTTATTTTTGTATATAGAGCTCATTATAATGGAAAATATTTCCTGTTACATGGAATCCAAACAATATATTCCATGTTCACATGGGTTATAATAATTGCTGGTTAAAATTGGTTGAGAAAAATTTGATAAGTGTAAAAGGGGAATTCTATAGGGTTCCATAGTCAGGATGGAAACATTCTAATAACAACAAACGCTATCAAAAATAGGAAAATTAGAATGTTAAAGGACATGATTCTTATCTTAAAAGTAAAATTGTAATGTATGTAATATTTAAAAAATTAAATCTATTTAGGATAGGTATGACATTCATAATAAATTTTACTATTACTCATCATATTCAAAATAATTCAATAATCATAAAATGAAATAATTGTAAATATTGAAAATAATTCATTTTATAATATTTTTATTCCTAAATTTTTTATATAAATAGTTATTCTAATAAATCTAAGAGAGTTTTGATTTTATAATTTATTCAATAAATATCAAAAATCATAAAATGATGAATTGAATAAGAAAATAAAATAGTTAATTACTTTAAATCTCATAATCCAATTATGTTCTTGTAAAAAATAATTTATGGTCAACAAAATAAAATGAATAGATAATAAAAAACCAAAGGTATGGTAATACATAGATTAATGATATTTATCAGTTGAATCAATATGTTATCACAGTAGTTGAATCCAAATTAATCATAAATGAATGATTAAAAAAATAAAAACAAATTTAAAGGTAAGTTAATAGAATAAAGAGTGGAGAAGAATAAAATGGATAGAACTTTCTTTAATCCCCCTAATTTTTTATTTCTTTTTATTTCCCCTAGTCAGTAATTTGAAGATAATTTTACCATATTTGATTGTGGATGGGGTCTCATACTCATAAGCCACCAAATAATCATTTTTATTATGTTCTTTATTTTTCATGTTCTGTAATATACTCATTGAATATAGTATATAAAATCAATTAATAATGAAATGTGGTAAAACATACATTTTCATGGTAGGAGAATTAATTGTGACCTCTTCATTATTACTCACTATTGGGTTTTCCAACTCATTGAATTATTGGTTCTTCTATATGTGTAATGTGTTGGAAATTTTATCAAGGAAAATGTTAGAAAAAATAGAAATTTTAGTGTAATTTAAATAATATAAATCAATTTTTATATACTCAATTTCTTATACATTATCTTAAAAATGGTACACTTTATGAAACAAACTAGAGAATAAACTCACGAAAACTGTATCTTATTATTCTTGAAAAATTTTAAAAATATCTAGTTGATAGAAAATTTTTCAATATTCATATAATATATTGGTAATACTCAATTTATTTGCACTTACATTAGAATGAAATGAGTTCAAGAAATAATTATTTACTTATGTTTTAAAGGAATATAATTACTTTTTATTTCATAATAACTCTCATAGTTTTGTTTTTTGAGTTTGAGGTATGTATTTAGTAACTATAAATTTTTCATCAAATTATACTACATGGGTGGTATTTTCTTCTAATAAAGTAAATATATAGATATGAAATGATTTTTCATTTTCAAATATTATATAATCATAACGTTTTTCATGTTTCACATATTATCACCTATATTATACTAATTCATATAAATATCCCACATCTGAATTAGCTCACATTCTAGTCATAGAAACATTTTCTAAAAATAATTTAGAAATTCTCAAAGGAAAATCTTCAAATTCCCTCATGTTCTCATAATTCTCATCAACTAGAATTGTTTTTCATTGGGATATTTTCAATGGATTTTCATTTTCTTACTCACATTATCCATTATTCTAAAATTATTTGGAACATCAATATTATATGAATATTCTACCCTTGTAAAATAATATGATAAGGGTCCATGTTAATGAAATATCATTGTGAATGTCTATCAACACCTATGAAATAAAATATTAGAAATGAAATTTATTTTTTTTGGAATTTATGGTTTTATAGATTAATTAAAAAAGTTTGTTTATTTACAAGGCCTCCCAAAAATAGTGAAAAATTGATACAAAGTTAATTTCAAGGTTCCTAGATCAAAATTTTCTTATTAATATATAGGTGAAAAATAGTGGAATTATTATGTCAATATAAATATAATTCCACTCACATGAATTGAATATCTATTGAAAAAAATTAAAATCAAAAATATACTTTCTGAATATATTCCAACATATTTTTTATTTAAGGGAAATACATAAGTAAATATATATCTTAATGCATGGAAAATAAAATGAATAAAATAAAATATAATTACATTAATGTTATATTGAGGGTATCCTTGGGAGTTCATAACTCTTCACTAAATGTTATTTATATAACTATCTTTATTATAGTTAATGGTGAGATCATAAACAATCCCTCAACACCCTCACTATATGTAAAATTATCAACCCTTATTGAGAGAAAATTAAATTGGTTATTAATATTCCAAATTTCATATTTTATACCTCTTAACTGACAAATTATACCTTATTAAAAGTCTACAATATTAATAACAAAGGGGGGTATGGAAAGGAATATTGATAAAAATAGAAATAAATATAATGAAAAAAGGATTACAACTCAAAATATTCAATTTATAAATTATTTTAATTTTTATTAAATATTAAGGATATATATTTTCAATTTTAAAACTCAATAGTCTATTAGAAATATCATTTGATAATAAACCTGATGTTAGTTATGAATTTTCATGGAGTTATGAAATATCCATAGGTGAGAGAATATAAACTGATAGATAATATAACATAATATATGGGAATTCAAAAAATCTATTAATGTAGTTACAATATATATAAAATCATTTAAAATTGTATATTCATGATTATAGAGAAAATAATTTTATATATGAATGGAATGAAACAAATTTCACAATGAATTTATGATCTTCAATATTCATTAGAAATTCCCTTTGTGAGAATGTTATACTTCTCATCTTTATTCTAGGTGGGGACATAAATAGTTGCTCATCCATGTGTTCATGGGATATAAGAATAAATAAATTTGGATCCTTATTGGTTTTCATAGTTTTCCCCTTGATGTTCAGTATTAAATTGTGTGTCTTATTTCATTTACTTTAGTGTAATTTTATACAAAATAGATGAGAATTTACAAATCCAAAATGGAATTCCCAATTATAAGAATATATTTATGGTAACCTAAATGGTGTATTTCGTGTAATTTTGTTAAATGTCACCAGTTATATCTACCAATAAATTTTTGAACACAACATGGTGTTTCATATAAGGTCACTTTTCCTAGTTTTATAATCAACAATATGATCACCAGGAACAAGTAATACATTTCTGTATTTTTATGAGTGGGACATGGTAATTGATCTTTAAATTTCATCATACCCATTATAGATTTCATGTTTTCCCATAAGTACCTATCATTTTTAAATGCCTTATAAAATATAACTATTAAAAATCTCATCATTTTTAATACACCATGGATCACAAAACATCATAATTATTCAGGTTCTTCCAATTTATTCATTAATGTTTCACCATAACACTCACGATGAATGGATAGTGCCCAATTTGAATATTTAATTACATTTTTGAGCCTTGGTATCTAATTTTATGTGGTGGTTAATAATTCATCATCCATTTATATTGAAAATTTCATTAATATTTAAAGAAAATGTAAATTTAATGGATGTATTTACCAATAAGTTCTAATAATTAGTAAAAAAATTCATACTCAGGTATTAATGAAATTTTCTCTTCTAACAATATTTGCATGATTATCCAAAATCAAAACCTGAAGGGTATATGATTTTATTATTCTTGGTAAACTAGATACATATATTATTTTTATATTACAATTGAATACACATATCACAACAAATTTTATATTTATTAGACAACAAATTTATTCCATATATTTTATCCATACATGTCATTTATTATGCATATCTAGGATTCCTAGGGAAAGGAAACAATATAATGTTGAGATAAAATACATAATAAAGGTTAAGTAAAGTAGATGAAATAATGGATCAATTAGAATAGTCAATATGGAAAGGTAAATGACTGAACACATATCTCTTTAATCAATGTAAAAAATGGATAGACAATATAGCAAGTTAATGAATAAAAAACATTCCTTTATAAAAACTTTATAAGGAATAATGGATATAGAATATAAAATAACTAAAACATCCTACATCTAATCAATTAAATGAGAATGAAAATTATCTATATATAATTTCAATGAAAAAAGATCATTAAAAATAATAAATGAATTTACATGAATGAAATTATTAATTTTTGGATTTCTTGTTTTGAATCTATGTGAAACAATTACCATCAAGAACATTTACAAGATAGTCTATTAAATATTTTGAAAGAAACACATTTGGATAGTCTAGCCAACAGAATTCGTCCAATGATACCCCAGATTCATTAAGGGGTTATGTATATCTATGCCCTGCCAATTTCATACCTATCCAAAGTATTTCACATATATCTAATAATATATTTCATTCTCAAAGAATGTTCCTTATCAAATATCTTCATTGAGTAAAAAATTTGTATTTATCAATATTTATCTACTTAATAAAATAACATTATATTAAAAATCATTTGAAGAAATGGTATATAGTTTAGACAATAATCAAATAAATTCTTAATTATATGTATATTTATGGTACAATCAATGTACAAATATTTTAGAAATTGAATATTTCATGTGGACACACAATGGAATCAAGGAAATGAATGGAAATATTATCATTACAAAAATAAATAATAAACCATTAAGGGGGAGACTATGGATGGTATCAAAATAAATTCCATCTGGTGTAAGTATAAAGGGTTTTTTTCATTGATTAATATAAATACAATCCAAAGGTCTTATAAATATTTTCTTATAGAAACATATCCTTTTCATTTTTAAAAATATTTAAAAATACCTTTATTTGATAATAATTTATATAAATATTTTATTTTAAAATTATCCTTTTAAACATTGATGATTTAAAGAAATGACAATGGGTAAAACTATATTGGCCATACAACGTAAAAATAATATTCCATTTACATGTTAAAAATTAATAGAAAAGTCCCATGTCTAGAAAGTGATAAGATGTTTCCATTGAAAAAATTTTTAAGAGGATAAAATGGTAAAAAAATATTTTGGAAATGTTAAAATAAAAACAAATTTTTAGAAAATATGTATTTTAGAATAATATAGGATATTCGACTGAAGAGGGAAATAAAGTGGGGGAGTTTTTTAAAAACAGTTCTAAAAACATTTGAGCACCAAAGCGTGAAAAAATAGTATTATTATATGTAAAAACTCAATAATAACTATAAGAGAATAAAATGAATTTTTTATTAAATAATTACTAAATAATTTCTTTTGATAGAAATTCAGGTGTACATAATCATGAAAAAAATAAAATTGTCAAGTAAATCCTTAAAAATACTATAACATTAACTCCAAAATAAATTAGTGAATGTATTTTGTTTATATAATTTAAATCCAAATAAAACAAGTGAAAATAAGAAAATAAATTGAAAAAATTGATAGAATACATATTCAAAGAATATTAATGATAAATAAAAAAGAAATATCACTGAAGGAAAATGAATTTGATTTTGAAATTCTTGACAATAGTGTAACTTTTAATTCAAATCCCCTTATAATGAATATTTCAAATTGAAACATAAAATAGAAAAAATAATGTAATAATCGTGGTACTAAAATTAAAATTGGAATTATTTACCCAATATATATGACATTGGGTGAAAAACAATAATTTATTCCTCAATGAATAGAACATGAGATGAAGTCCCTTAAAACTATTGTAACATTTGAATCAAAAAGAAAAACTAGCCATCAAATGAAAAATTTAGATAAAAAAGATAAAATAATTGATGATATAATATAACAAAAAATTTTGTATATACACGACACTATTGAAGTAAGTGGTAAATATGAAATTTATCTCATGAATGTAAAAAAGTTAGATAAAAATCATTTTCCATGCATTGTTTTTTGGGTGGAACTACTTTAACCACCTATATAATGAATTTAAAAATATAACATAATTATAAAATAACAATAATCATATTTATAATTTTATTTATGATATTATTATAATATCTTATTACCCATTTGTTAATAATAATTCATTATTCATACAATTTTTTGTGTTAATTTTCAACTTTTTAACGTATGTTTTGACTCATTACATTATGTTCTTGTTAATTAGATTATTATTTTATCAACTAGAAAATTTAAACCATTAATTAATTATAATATATTTTTTAAAAAAATGTACTTATAATAATCCATAACATTTGCAGTTATGAAATGAAACACATCTTTGATGGAAATGGTCTATCATATATACACATTAAAGCTTCTCCAATTTCCATATCATATTTAAAATAATGAAAAATAAATGATTTATATATACGTATATTTTAATTCCATTCGTATATTAATTTCATATATGTCAAATATATTTATTAAAACCATAATTTATAAATTTCAAGTAATGCGTGAATGAATCAAATTACTTTGAGGAGGTTGTTGTGTATAGTTCCACAGATGATGTTATCATATTCCAAAAAATTGGAACAAATGAAGTTATGTGTAATATAAAAGTAAAAGAGATATAATAAATTATATATATAATATATAATATATAATATATAAATTCCAACATAATTGCTACTAATATATTTGGTAAAGGAGGAATGAACAATCAGTGTTTTGCGAGCCAGTAGTCCACCGTAAACACGAATTGTAAGTTTGTTACCCATTAAATGGAATTATGTGTAACTTTAGGTAGAAAAATAATAATAATAAATATAATTATTTTTAGGATACTTATTTTTTTATAAAAATTTAATAATAATATTTAAGGTGGTAGAGATGGACATGAAATGAATGTGATCGTTGAATAATGTTACCTTATTTTCTTATAGATCCTTTTATACAAAAAGACATCCTTGGGTGGATTTAATTAAAATTGGGTGCTTCTAGGATGAGTTGAAATTTTTTGTGACATTGTTTGAGATGATTTTTGGCCATCCAAAGGGATTTAGAGGTATTAATATGTAGTAGGGTAGACTTCCCTTTTTAGTGGATGATGAGAGGTATTCTTGAAATTTTTTGAAAAGTGAATTCATCCAATGGTTCACCCATGTCATGTGGTTAAATTTATTTTAAATATTATATCTAATTGAGTATTTGGTAAAAATTGAATATCCAATGGCTTTTTGACATGTCTTTATGAAATTATGGACATTATGTTTATGGTTTAGTCCATTTTTTTGCTAACATTTCTCTTAATCAAGGTAATTGATTTTAATTACATTCAAAAATAATTTTTTTCAGATAATATGTTTAATATTTTAGATATTATAAATTATTATCAATCAAAATTTATAATCTATTTTTCGAAATTACAGTCATGTAAGTTGCCGAAATTAATTGACATTTAATCCCATAGATGGGACGACAATGCATGTTTTTTATCAAAAAAAACTTCAGAAGTTTGGGATGTTCTTACATCCAATATCTAAGTGAAATTAATTAATATTATCTAAAATTAATCTATTTTTGTATAAAGGATCCAATTACTCATTAAAAAATAGTCTAAAACATAATTTAACTTTATAAATAAATTATAAAAAACACTTTTTTGATATAAAATGTATTATATTTCATAATTCATAAAAATGTAGTATTTGATAAAAATAATAAAAATAAATATAACCTAAATTTGACATTATTATTTCATATTTCATGTTTATTTTGACATATAAATTTTATAAAATTTCAAAAAAAATTATTTAAATTATGTCTTCCATTAAAATACAGTAAATCTATATCAACAAAAATATAGGTCATTATACATAAACATGGGATTGTTCTCATCTTCTGTCTATAAAATTAATAATATGAATATAAAAAATGTTTTATTGAATATATAAAAAATATATTTTATTAATTTAACTAAAAATTGTTAATTAAAATAATTTATTATAATAATCCACCTTTGGGTGGATAATAATATTTTCCCTATATTCAGTCGGTATTTATTTTAATTTCTAATTATTTGGTAAAAAATTTAATCATCTAATGTCATTATAAACCATATATTTTTATAGGTTAGTTCCTAATAATAATAACCTCTAATATATTGAATATTTTTTAATTTATTATATTAAATAATATTATTATGGTAATATATTATTTTATGGTAAAACGCGATCTCACATGTAATGAAAACTATCAAATAAATTCATTATGTTTTGAGATGTAAGATAACTCGGTGTTTCATTTATTTTATGATATAAATTTTGTTAAATTTATTTAATATATTAAGTATTCCATAATATCTTGAGAGGTTGTATTCCTTTATATGTTTGGTATTGAGTTTACACATACTATTGAATAAAAGTTATCCTTTTATAATTATTACGATGTTATGTTCTCTTTACATTAAATAAGTTGTGTCCTCACAGTTAAAACTTCATCTTACAAATCCATGAATTGATATTTTAAAATTACAATGTGAAATCCCATGTCATGAGAAGAGTAAATATAATATCTTAAAAATAGGTGATACTGATAGATACAAATCTCACAAAGAATAATATATAATTAGGTATCTGTGTAGGAGAACAATAGTGGAAAGTGAAAATATGTACATGGAAGAAAAGTGTAAATAATTATAGGGAGAGATTGAGGTCATCTATCATAAATAAGTGAATGAAGAATGGAAATTTGAGGGCCTAAAAGTCATAAATATATGATGATTAAAAGACCATCAGTTAATCAAAAAATAAAGGTATTAAAATACAAATTTTGTCATAAGATACTCCTCATACTGTTGAGGAGTTCATTTATAAGCCAAAGATATAAGAAAATATGTTACTTTATATGTTTCTATTAAATAATAAAAATTCCATTTTTTTAATGTTCATTGATCAAATTCTAATTCATCCCTTACTCTATGAGATAGATATCTGAAAATAAACCCTTTTTTATACCTAATGTACTAATAATTTCTTTTCACGTATAATTGGATCTATAAAACAAGTCTCTATATTTATCTCTAACTATTTTGAAAAACTAATATGGTTAAAAAATTAATCTCTTAACCTAAAAATTGATACTAAAATTTCTTAATTAACATTGTTTCATCAACTAGTTAATCTAAAAATGATAAATTAACTAGGGAATTGTATTTTTCAGTGGTTGGAAGTAATCCCTTGTCTTCCTTCGGTCATCTGATCAAGTCTCGCAGCCTTATCAAACATAATGGGTCATCACCTAACATAAATGTTTTTATTTTTCTAAACTATCTCAGTATTAACTCAAAAATAAATATTCTAAAAATAATTGACATAAGGATAATCATTAAATATAATTTTACTATGGTTTTCCAGACAACCACAACACATAAATACTTCATCTGTTTTATTTCAACTTACGTCCGTAATAGCTTTAAGGTTTAGCCAAGGTCATTCAAAGTTATTGTATTTTTTAAATACATTATGATTTTTTTGTAAATAATATTTGAATTATCCTAAAGA
Source organism: Viscum album (assembly GCA_963277665.1). Lineage (NCBI taxonomy): Eukaryota > Viridiplantae > Streptophyta > Magnoliopsida > Santalales > Viscaceae > Viscum > Viscum album. Next base: position 1,829,722,559 of record OY728161.1, on the reverse strand, counting down.
TATCACTTGATGGTTTCAAAATAGGTTCATAGTAAGGATCATTTTCGTGTATCAGGTTACTCTCGAGTCAATCCTGTTACACCATTGGTGAGTTGTTAACCCTATGTACATCTATTCCAGAACCATGTCCCTTTGTTGTATCAAAACAGAGATGTATATATATAAATACCAACATAATATCTACCATATCATAATTTTGGAATGATCTTATATAAATATCCTCAAATTTAACCTTAGGGTTATGTCCTCTAATATATGTTTTAAAAAATCAAGTTCCCAAGGTTACTACAAAACTTGCACTGATGCCAACTATAGTGACCCAAACCTAGTAATCCTAGATATAGTGTCTAATACCAATACATTATCCTGATTATGAGGAATATAACGACAAAGTACTGAATAATTTATAATTCTTGGTTAACTAGATACATACATGAGTCGTGTATTACTATTAAATACACACATTTAAACATATTTTCTTTCTTTCTGGGATGATAACTTTATTCCATCTATTATGTACTTGAATATATTTCAAAGTATTAATCTATTTTTATTGGGGAAAAGGAAAAAATAATGGAGATTTCAAATTCTCAGTAAGGGTTATGTATATGGGAATCAATAATTAATCAATGAGACTAGTCAATATGGAATGATAAATAACCAAACACACATTCCATTTAATCAATAAACTGAATGGATAAACATTATGGGATGTTGATAACTAAAAATCATACCATTCAAATAACTATATAAGGAATAATTGAAATGGAACAACAAACAACATATACACATTCTATTTAATTAGTGAACATAGAATGGAATTCTTCATAGATAATTCAAAATAAAAAGTTTCGTGTATAATAATGACTAAATATAAATTAATGAAATGCCTAATTATTTAATTCCATGTTTTCAAGGTACATGTTACCTTTATCTTCAACACCTTTCATAAGAATATTTATAACATAATGGGTAAAAACATGTAAGATTATGTTATCCAATTGACATCTTCCCATTAGACTACTAATGCATTGAGGGGATATTTATAACATGGATAATCACTTGTTGTACCTATACAAATGATTCTTCATATGTATAATAATCAATTTAACTCATGAACAATATACCTAATGAAATAACTTCATTGATTAAATGATCTGTATTTATCAATATTTCTGAAGATAATCAAATATGTATCAAACACACACCATATTTAAAAAGGGTGTATGGTTGAGGAAATAATCAGGTCCATTATAAAATATATGTGTATTTAGGGGAAATTAAATGTTCAATTATCATATATAATGGAATATTTTAATGGTACTGAATAAGAAATCACGGAAGTGAAGTTCAATACAATCCTTGGCCAAATTAATCATTTTCTATCTAGGGGAATAATAAATATGGTTATATACAAAATATATCGTGTTGAGTAAGGAAAATTGGTTTTAGTAATTGATGAAGAGGAATACTATTAAAATATCTATTGAAAATATTATTAAGGAATAATATCCTTTCGTTTTGAGTTTTTTTAGGAAAGTCATTAATTTTTATATAATTTTTTCAAAAAACATCCATAGAAATTGACCATTTAAAATTATAAAGAATTTATCGTATAAATAAAGATAGGTAAATCCTTATATTCCATTCATGGTTAAAAAGAACATTCCATTTTCATAGTAAAAATGATAGTAAGGTTCCTTGTCCAAAATGTGAAAATATTATTCCATTAAAAACATTTCAAAAACAAAAATGTTTAAAATTTTATTTGAAAAATAATATTCAAATTCTTAAAAACCTATTTGAAACCCTTTTTATAGAACATTGTTTTAGAAGAAATGGGTTCTCTATCTAAGGGTAGAAATAATTTCGAGTTTTCCTAAAAACATATTACAATGAAATTTTAGTACCAGTGATTTTAATAATGGTACTGTTACATATAAAATATCCTGAATAAACATAGGAGGATTGAAGTAAATTTTTTATTAAATAATTATCAAAAAAATTATAATTTAAATAAAAGTGTAAACAATCCCAAAATAAATAAATAGTGATGTAAACCCTTAAAAATGCAATAACATTGATGTGAGAATCAATTAATGAATATATTATGTGCGTAAAATGTAATTCTTTTTAAAAAATAATAAATATAAAATATATAGTATTAATTTATCTAACATATAATATTAGAATACTAATGACAATGATGAAGTAATATATCCAAAGGGAAAATAATCGGGTTATAAGTTTTTTTACCACTTAGTAACATTTAATATTGATCCCCTTAAAAAATTCATATTGAAAATAAAAATACCATAAATAAATAATTAATAATTTTTTTACAAGTCGTATTTTCATTATTTATCCCATATTTAAGAAATTAGGTGCACAACAATCTAGTATTTCTCAAAGAATAGTATTTCAGATTATGTCCCACACAACATTGGTTACATTTGAAACCAAACCCCCAAAAATAGTAGTCACAAAATGAAACATTAAAATTATATGAAGATAAAATAATTAATGATAAAATATAGGAAAAAAATTCATTATATGCAATACAAAAGAGATGAATGTTGTGACATTCATCTCATCGGTATAAAATGTGAGATAAGAATCCCTTACCATGTATTTCTTTATTGGGTGAATGTACTTAAAAATATTATATATTGGTTTCAAAAATGTAAATAACTTGTAAAAGAACAATAATATTATTTATAAAAATATATATCTTCCTATTATACTAAATAGTTACCTGTTATTTCTTGATTATTCATTATTTTCTCTATTTTGGGTGTTAATTTTCATGTTTTGAATATCTTTTGACTTGTTACTTTTTGTTAACATTATTTAAATCATTATATAATCATATCCATAATGTAAAATATGATTTAATTATAATATTTATTCATTATATATATTTATATTTATATTAATCCGTGAAATTTTTCCATAAAAAATTTAATTTTCCATTCTTGGAGACTATAGGTCGTATGTATGCATAAATGACACTTTCATTTCCTTGTAATATTTAAAATATTGGAAAGTAAATTATATATATAAATATATATTTAATTTAAATGTCATATTTATTTCATATATGTTTTGAATATTTATTAAAATCATCCTTTATAAATTCCAGGTATTTCCTGAAAAAATCACATCACTTTAAGGAGGCGGTAGTCCACACTTCCAGAAACGTTGTTATCCTATTCCCAAAAAATAGAAAACATGAACGTATGTGTTATATAATAATTAAATAAGTGTAAATAAATTATCAATATCATATATAACATATAAAAATAGTGTATTTATCATAATTCCCATCATTAGGGTTGGTAATGGAAGCACAAAAAGTCATAATTTCACGAGGTGGTAGTCCATCGTTCACACGAACGATAAGTTCATTAATTAATATATGAAATTTTCTCTAAATTTATGTAAATAACTAAAAATAAAAATATATAAGCAAATTATAATACTTTTTTTTATAAAATCCTGGAATAAATATAGGTTTGAGGTGGGTAAGGAAATAAATTTTAAGGGATCGTTAAAAAATGTTACTTTGTTTTTTGGGAGCTCCATTTGGTTTATAATAAAATACTTTCTAGTTTGGATTTAGGAACAATTATAGGATTATAGGTTTAGGGGATGGTTATTGAGACCTTATTTGAGTATATTTATGGTGGAAAAATGTTCATTATAGATGTTAATAATAGTAATGGATGAGTTCAAATTTATAGTAGAGAAGGAGTTGTATTATTGTATGTTATTTAAAATGGAATTCCACCCACATTTTTTCAAGTAAAGTGTTGGGAAAAAATCACTCAAGGTAACATTACAACATTTTTTGGTTGATTGAGTTTATTTATAAATTAGGTTTCCAGGGTGAATTTTCAAGTTTCAGAGATTTTTTTTGACAATCCATGTTGACAAGGAACCATGACAATGGAATGGATGATCTGGAGGTGGTATAAAAGAACTGATAAAAGTTGGTTTCGTTTTATAGTGTTTGACAAATTTTTGTGGTCCCAAATTTTGAGTTTGGTCAGGATTGAGAAATATGTATTTCCTTAAATATCTCATCAAAATATGGGAAAGGCATGAGTTTTGCAAAGATATGCTTCATGGAATTTAATTCACGAAGACTAGAAGAATGTAGACGATGATTCTTCATGATCATGACAAGCATCACAAATGACAGAGTAGAAGAGCATTGCGAAGGAGAAGGTCATTGTGAGTGGAGCTTCGTGGCGAAGGCAGAAAGGTATTGATGGAACGATCCATGATTACGATGAGCTCCATGATAGGAAAATTGTCATTGTGCTTCCCGATATTGAGAGAATTTCGGCGGGAATTTCAGAGCTTCGTGATTTGTGATGACGTGGCGCTGACTTCGCATGGACGGTTAGAGGCTCGGTGGAATCCCCAATAAATAGGCCTTGGCCCCCTCGAGAAAAGTAGAGAATTTTAGAAACAAAAAATTTTCTCTCGGCTCCCGAAGGTGGTTCGTGAAGGTAGTGTGCCTCAGGAAAGAAGCCCTTTATAGCGGCTATTCTAGCCCCGCGAAAGTCATGTGCTTCATGTTAGCTCAGTGAGCATCATGAGGGAAGTATCTCTACGAAGACTTGTTCTCCATGATGATCTAATCATTATGAAGTATTGATCTTTTCAAAAAGGCATGGACTTCGCAAAGGCTAGTTTGATCATTGTGGATTTGGGAGCATCGCAATATAGGGTGCTTTGCGAAGGAACTTCTCAAATGTTGTTCCTCAGTGTTCAGGGGAAACGTGGTATTCATCAGTGGATGAAATTTGGACATCAATAGTGCATCTATATATAGTGGAGGACGCATTCATTAGTGAAAATGAGTAGACCTTCAGGTTTATAAACTGTGAGTGGATCTTCTAAAGAAGAAGTGAGCTCACTTTAGTTGAGAGAGCAGTGAGTTATCAAATTGTGAGTGGTTGTAAACCAGGAGGGACAGTGACTCTGCTTAAAACATGTATACAACAGTGCACTAATAGTGTAATTTGTATATTGACACCTTGCTGGTGTATTCTCCTTGGACGTATCCCAGGGACGATGAACCATGTAAAAATCATTTTTTCATGTTCATGCTTTAAGGTTTATTCATACACTGCATTTGGAAAGAGAGAGAAGAAGGATTTGTCTGACAACAAAACAATATCGAAATGGGAAGTTGTTTTAATCCGTTATACCCTGATTCACCCCCCCCCCACCCAAAGTGTATCCAGCCTTGTAGACCTAACAATTGGTATCAGATCGAAAGGTTGATATCAGTTTCTCCCTCAATTGGACGTCATCAATCATAATGGGATCCCGATCTTCGATTGGAAAAATTTTCAGCTTTAAAAGAATTCGATGCAACACTACTTCTAATACATGGAAATGGATGTGTTTACAACAGAAATGCACGACATTACAAATGATATTAATACTGGTTTACTATCAGAAGATGTGTGAAGAAAATTGGATGCTGACTCAAAGGGAATCAATTCTTTAGGGGGATCCCTATCCAATTCTAAATATACCATGGTGATATCATGAAAGAACATCACATTATATGTGGGAAAAGTTGTTGATAATATATGAAGGTGATACAAAGGTTAGAGAAGTGAAGTTTCATGTGATGTGGAACAAGTATGAATATCTGAGAATAAACCCGAAGGAATTTATTGAGTCATTCTTTAACAGGTTAAATGTTTTAGTGGAGGACAAGCAGGGTCTTGGGTTTGTTATTGAAGAAATAAATAGTGTTAAGTGTATCTTGAGGAAACATTAACCTCTGTTCAATCCGAAAATATCAGTTTTCGAAGATAAAGACGTGAAAGAGTTGACATTGTATAACCTGCACAACACCCATGTAGCATATGAAATGAGAAATAATGATAACGATGATGTGGAAAAGGGTAAATCTAAAGAGGTGTTATTCAATGCCATGAAAAACCCCACAATTTAAGATTATCTAGAATAAGAAGAAATAGATGAGGTGATATCATTCCTCTCCTCAAACCATCAAATATGAATTGGAATGTATAAAGGGAAACTTCAACTTTCTTGTTTTTGATGTGGAATGGTTGGACATCTTGTGGCAAGGTGCCCGAAAAAGTTCCTAGAAGATGATGATGTCGATGAAATTGAAATTCCCATTAAGAAGTCTTCAGCCTATGGGAGAAGCAAGATACAGTTCAAGAGAAATTTCTTTAAGAAGAAAAACCTTCTTTTAAAAGAATGTAATAGTTTAGACAAGTCTGAGGTTGAGGAGGATGAAGAGATAGAGAACTACATAGATTGTGGATAAAATGATATGGTGGTAGTTGTCAGTAGTTCTCAAGAGAATAATGAAACTAAAGGTGATGATGAAGAAGAAGAAGTTGAAGGAAGAATAGATATGCAAGTTGAGTTAGAGGATTCTCTTGAGGAGATAAATTATTAGAGATCCAAAACAAAGAAAGAAAATGTAGTTTTTTATTACGCCAAACTCTATATGCAGTAGTAGGAAAAAGAGAAGTCTAAGTTTATGGAAGAAATTGAGAAACTCAAGTCATCAACACCAGAGGACTCAAAATCAGTTAGTAAGTATAAAATCAAGATTGAAGAACAGAAAAGGAAGATCGATGGCTTGAATAACAAAAGGAATGATCAAATAAAGCATATTGAAGAACTTGAAAGAGATGTTTTTTTGTTTTTTGACAAAGGTTAAGGATCAAGAAAAACAGTTGACTTATACTGAGACATCAAGAATATAGATCACTCAGGAAGCTTAGAAGCTGAAAGTGGAAAATAGTAGTTCAGCAGAAAGGAAAAATTAATTATGTTCAAATGATATGGTCAATGGGGTGCTTGATCGAAAATAAAAATATTTGAAAATTGAAGTCAGACCACAACCCACTCCGATATTTAAGGTTTATTTGGGAAAAATTTAGAATCATAATATTCAGTGATCCCAAGAGGAAACTCACAGAGAAGAAGTGACTTGAAGTAATACACGTTATATCTGCTGTTATTGTTGTGAAATTATAGGGCATTCACAGTATGTGTCTTCCATAGACAATGGATATCAAATGGAATAAGAACAGCGGTGGAAACCAAACAAAGAACAATTTTCCAAAACATATTTTGAAGGACACAATTTTTGGTGTAGAGGAGTTGGAACATAGCTAGGTACTGCACTTCGACTATACAGAGGACTATGCCAAATCAGAATCAAAATGTTCACAAGAAGCTGATCAATGAACCAAAAAGTGAGTTGAATACGCAAAATTGATTTGAATCTTTACAAGAGGAAGTTGGTCCATCATACTCTAAAAAAAGAACAGAAATCTCAATCCATGCCGAGATTTGAGAACAAAATATGGATCAGTAAGAAGAAGGATGAGAAGGTAGTGGTGGCAGAAATTTCCCTAAAAGCATCAGATTTCTTGGTGTGTCAATCTTTGACAGTGGTTTCACATCTCACATGACAATAAATAAGGATCTTATTACAGGCATAAAATATGATAGAGAAGAAGTTGTCATGTTTGGAAACAATGAAGGCATGTAGATTATTGGATTAGGGAAGGCCATGTTTGGGGGCAAAGAGATTAGATGTGGTGATGTCTTAGTAGTGGGAGGCCTCTGTCATAATTTTCCCAGTGTTAGTCAATAATGTGACTTCGGACATTATAAAAGGTTTACTAAGATGATGTTAATTATAAAAGAAGAGACGATGTCACGACCCGACCCTACCGGTCCTGAGCCACAACTACCTCAAGCCCGCCTCCATAGGCTAGAGGCTGGCGACCAGCGCCGAAGGCGTAACAATCCTGGGGAGGCCTTCCCCTAAGTACATGTACTCACGCACACACAACCCACATGATGAAGTAGTGCAGAGTAAAAAGAAAACCAAAATATTGGCAGCTTTTCCCCAACCACAGTCATGCATCAACAACTAAAAAGAGTATGTAAAGTGCTGGAAGTACTGACAAGTAAACTGAAAAGTAAAAAGGGAAAACGCGCGCCCATCAACAAAGATGGCACAACCCAGTAACAGGTGAACAAAAGAAGACAACTGGATAGACTCACACCTGAATACTCTAGCATGACCATTGTACACTTCTCAAACTTTTGTGACCTCTATGCTCCTCCGTAGTCACGATCAACCTATCTGTCGTCTGCAAGGTCACACCAGGTACGGGAAAAGCTCAAGCTGGGGTGAGTATAAGGATACTTAGTAGGATGCCCCGAATTCTCGAGGGAGCAACAAATAAGGCACTAAAGAGGTGGGAAGTAGACTAACAATAATAGTAGAAAAGTTTAGTAAAGAGAGTACAGCTCCACCCGATAGAGACAATTAGGCACTGACACCAGGGAGTGTGAACGAAAGTAGGGACCAATTATATATATATATATATATATGCTCAATAAGAAACCCAAACGAGTGTGCAAGGGGGATCTCCATTGCCAAGATCATCCCAGGATAAGTCGCCATAAGTTCCAAATTAATCCATCCTCACCGCCCAGCATCTTGTCTCGTCCCCTTAGGAAAACCAAGTCAGAGGGGTTCAATCACTGCACATCAATACTATCTACTTTGGGCAGCACTGAATTGCCCGCACGATTTTAGGGCGTGTCACAAGGGTGCATGTCACTGGGAAAAGTACCCCTCTTCCTCGTGGGTCCTTAGATAACATTAAAAACTGATGCACCACTGATCCGTACAATCAAGGTCCCACTCCGGTAGTCACGGAGGAAAAAGTCACTGACTAGCCTCATGAGAAGGTCTGAGTCTGAAACATCAGTGGGTGACCCACTGCCCAGCCCCGCTGAAGGGTAAACCCTAGTACATCATTAGGTGACCCACTGCCTAGCCCTGCTGGAGGGTAGACCTGAAATAAATCGACTAGTGACCCACTGCCCAGCCCTGCTGGAGTGTAATCCCTGAACATGTCAACAGGCGACCCACTACCCAGCCCTACTGGAGGGTAGACCTGGTCTAAATCGACGGGTGACCCACTACCCAGCTCTGTTGGAGGGTCAACCTGAAACACGTCGACATGCGACCCACTGCCTAGCCCTACTGGAGTGTAGACCTGGAATAAATCAACGGGTGACCCATAGCCCAGCCCTGCTGGAGGGTAAACACAGAACACATCGACAGGTGACCCAATGCCCAGCCCTGCTGGAGGGAATACCTGGAACAATATGACGGGTGACCCACTACCTAGCCCTGCTGGTGGGTAAACCCAGAATCATCCTGTTAGCTCTACACTGCTACTGACATCCCCAGGTGTCACTATCAACACCACCGTGCATTGGTTCGGAGTGCGCAAAAATAAGATATCTACCCCACTTTAACATGATCTCAAAGGAGGCTCCACATGCCCAAATAGATTGTATCGTTGCATTTATCACGGGAAAACACACGAGATAGACTACTTACTCGCCCAAAATGGAAAACCGGTGAATATGGTACTATTCACCATAGTTGGCCCATGTGGGCCCACACCCTGGCTCTGATACTCATCGAGCGAACTGATCCATCATGATGCTCTTGGAAAAACACAAAGAAACGACTACTCATATGCCTCAATCGAACGTCTGGTGAAAAAGGCGCCAAAACGCAGCACGTATCACAAAGACGGCCCGTAGGTCCCACGTCTCAACTCCCACTTCAATGCCTGAAACCATACTGGAAGTCTCCTACATGATGCTAGGGTCGCATCGCCGCTTATGGTGCTCAAAACGGACATCGTCTATATTCGCACCAACCAAAACAAGAATCTCGGCGTAGCACTTAACGCGCATGATGCACCACCGAGCTCCTATTCTAGGAATTAAAAATCCCCAAAACCACCTAAAAACAAACTCCTCAAGATGAGGATTACCCTTCCATAGACAGAGTGTAAAATAGACACTCATAACGATATTTATGGGTGCCTAAAGCCAGAGGGGACAATCCCCTTGGAAACTAGTGAATTAATAATTTTTTAAAATATATTTTTTCTGTAAAACTCAGTCTTACATGTAACGTAAAACATCAAAAAAACTCATTTTTTGTAATGTAAGATAACTTATTTTCTCATTCATTGTATGATATAAATCATATTAACTTTATTTAATATATTAAATATACAATAATTTCTCATGATTCTATATTCCTTTCAATATTTTATGTTTCTTGTCATACACACTATCGAATTAAAGTTACTCTTTTTAATTTTTTTGTTGTTACATACCCCATGAACTTCCCCTCAAATAACCAATAACATAAAAAAAACTCAAAATATTTGATAAATGGTGGGATATATTCAGTTAATTATGTAGAAAAATAAATTATAATACTATTTTCATTATTGAATTGAAAAGTTGAAAAGTTTCTATAGTTGAAAAAATGTGATGTAATCTTTAAAGAACATCAAATGAGGTTAGTCACTACACATGTATCAAAACTACACTATAGTGGTGATGTTTTTGTGATACATTGTTATTATTTAAAAAACTGAATGCTATTCCTCCATTTGATCACTCAAACATTTCACGAAGATTCATTATTTCAAAAAATTACACACGAGAAATAGTACTCAGTTCCTGATCTGGAGTTGGAATGATTATTTTATCATTAATTATTTTTAAAAATTAGGTTTATTGTGTGTGATGTGGAATGTATAGTGATAATAAGATATTAAAATATATATTCACATAAAAGGATTTAAACATGATCCAACAAGGATTGTTATATTTAATATAGGGTTACAATTAGTGAACACATTAATTAATTATAAGACAGAACATAATGAGTTATTCCCTAAGTATAAAGGATAATGTTACATTATCAATGATTAGGATTTAAAGGGATTAAATATTTATATATTATGAATGGATGAACATAGAGTTCAAAAGGAAGTGATGAAATCCTAGTTTTCTCAAATTATTCTTTAAACATCCATCAATGTAAAAAATTATGATTTCTGAAGGATGATATGGGGTAACAAATGAATGGGGTAATTTTCTAGAGATCATCCTTGATAATGATTGAAAAATTAGATTTGAAGAAATAATTTATATCTCTTATATAAAATAATTAATGAAGTGTCTATTGGATAAGGAAATAACAAATCAATATCTATCCACTATAGAATAAAAAGAATGCATAGAGATCGCACGAATTGTTTATAGTGTGATAAAATAAAGTCTAAAATTTATTTCAATTAATCATATTTCATTGTATTCTATAAATTCATTTATGTTTACTATATTAATACTAGGATGATTCAGAAAAAATATATACATATGAATTTGTTAGATAAAATCAATAGGGATTTGTTCATAGGTCATAAAATGACCTCAAAATCCTATATTACTGTTTGTTTAGTTGATTATCGGCTTATGATTCCATAAAAAACATTTCAATTTGATTCGTTTATTAATCAATCATCCCTCAAGGATATATATAAAAATATATACATATAGGAAGTTGCTTTAATATATAGATTATTGTACTTAGTTTTATTTTTTTAAATTGAACAAAAAAACAAGGTAGTTTAGTGTTTCTAGAAACAATTATATATAGTTATAATCATCAAAAAGGTATATCATATGGACAATAATACATAATTTAGAAGTATCATTAATTCATCTTAATATACACTGAGTCCATTATAGTTAAACATAAATTTATGTCGAAATCAAAAACATCCTCTAAAGAAATTCAAATGGAACATACGACGCATTAAATGGGTATATTTTTGGGACTCTAAATATTTGGACAAATAAGGATATAAAATGATATTGAGAGAATATCACTATAAAGAAACATAATGTGATTTTAAAAATATATAGTATAATATTAGAAAATTAGAATCTCAGTAGAGGGTAAATGCTAATAATAATCATTAAGATTTTGATTTTTGTAGTTGTTAATAAGGTATTATTCAAAAATCACAGTGATTGTGGCTTATGTGATTTCATAAGAAGGAAAATATACCATATTGATACCTAAAATCTTTTTCAATACATGAACATAATGGTATTCCATAGAATCAAATTATGAAACCATAGAACCTCTCATAATGTTATGATGTGTTCCATGAATCACAATTGAGGAAGTTTATATCATATCCAACACATTATTAAATGCATTAGTTATATAATTAAACCAGGATGTCTCTTATATTTAACAGTTAGTAGAGATATTGGACTATGCGGATAATGTTATATAAACCAATCCCACCCACCTAATTAGTGTTATTTTACACAAAAATAATGTTTAGGAGTATACATGGGAACTATATGATATAAGGAGAAAGAATTCCCCCCATAGGATTCTTATGGAGAGATAAATTTTAAAGGGAGAAACACTTTTTTAAGGTTGGGGGAATGTAACAAAAAATTAATTGAAGAATGAAGTATATATATTTTAATACGCAAATATTTTATTATTTTTATTACATAAAATACTAACATATAACGTTAAAATTCTTATTAATTTTTTTAATAAAATAAAATAATATATATATATATGAAACAAAATTTTGAAAATAAAAAGAAAGAAATAAAACCACTATAAATAAATATTATAAATGAATGAAATATCTCCTATCATGGTCTACCTAAAGGATTACATGGTCCCTGAAAAATATATAATGAATGAAAATCAATAGAAATATAATTTACATCCACGATATATTTTTATGGAATATGATTAATAATTTATTTATGTAATTTGAAATAAAGAAATGTTACATTATTGTTGGTTATATGCTCTATCGCTACTTAGTCATTAGATTTTTGAATATTTCTTGCATACAATTATTTATAGATTAATTATGATATATGAGTTTTGTTAGAATATTAGAAACAATATAATTAAATAATTACTATTATTACATTAATGAAATAAAAATAAAATAATTTAATATTTTAAATACTTTTCAATATTTCATATTTTTTCATTTCCAAACATTATAAATATTCTATTAAATTTTCTTCAAAATAATAATTAAATAAATTTAAACAATAATAAATTATTTAAATAAAAATGGATATATAATGTTTAGTGAAATTTTATAAAATAAATAATGTTGATTAAAAATATTTTATTTTTAAAACATTTTTTTCGATTATTATACTTCAATGTATGTTATACTATAAAAATGATTCGTTATGTTTACTAGATATAATGATTGGTTTAAATTAAATTTGTCATTTACATAAATAAATGAGTAAAATTAAAAGTTTAATTATTAATAGGTTAACAATTATAATGAAATAATTTAATATTTAAATAATACTATTAAAAAATATTTTTTATTTGTTTTGAATTAATTTAATAAAAATAATTATTATCATTTTTTGGGATTATTTTATTAAAATTTAAGGGATATAAGAATATAAAATTTTCTCAACCATTAATTTGTAATTAAAAAATATTGAAAATAAATAGGGATAAATAATATTCATGAATTCATTATCCTAAAAAAAGTTTTTTAATGTGTTTTATACTATAATTTAGAACATAAATAACATATGTTTAGATTTTATATAATATTTTATAGATTCAATTTTTGGAATAAATATGTTATGATTATATATTAGGTGTTTCATATTTTTTTGGTTATGAAAAATAATTACCACTATAAATAAAAGAATTAAAAGGAGGAAAAGTGGGTAAAGTGACAAGTATCAATTGCTTTTTAAATTGATATATAATATTTAAATAATACTATATTTGTCATTGGGAGTAAATTGTAAAATTATCATCAATATTTGTTTAGCTAAACCCTTAAATGCAATTTAATACCATCTTTACCCTATACCAATCTAAATTTTCAAAAAATGACCCTACTTTTCCCATAATAAATTGGATTTCCTCCACCTACATGAACAACTTTTATTTTATGATTTTACCCTTCATCCTAACCCAAATTCACTGTCACAATTTTTTATACAATTTTTATAGAATATTTTAGCCATAGAAAAATATCTTATACCATTGATTATGAAATTCTGAATTAGAATAAGGAATTATTCAATGATAGTATGTAAGGCATTGTTCTTCATATATTCCATTATCCTTATAAAGTACACACTAAATAAATCATGTAATGAAAATGAATTATTTATTATTTACATCATTATATTCATATTAAAATTATATATATTAAGTGTTTGGGGGTATAACTCCATTATAAACGCACAATCCACCAATAATGATAAAAAGGTAGTCCATATCCCCCAAGGGATAGACCACCCATACAGCCTTAATTAATCAATATGTGGCCCGAAGGCCTTGAGGGAATAATACCCATTACATAGCCCAAAGGCCCACTAACTGGTCTAAAATCCCTATGCAGTGTCATGTCCACATCATTATGGTTGTGTCATGTCTACATCATCACCTGCCAATGTCACATCAAGCAAACAAAAATCCACTCCCACAAGTATTGAAACCCTGGTCTTATAATGGGTTATGGGGAGGCATTACCACTCAGACAAAAACCAACATTAATAAAAACTCAACTTCTTCTTATGGAAAAAATATTAATGATGGTATAACAACTATACAAATTCATGTACATTCGAATTCATTATTTATTTGTTTTTCATTTTGGGATCATTTTTACAACTTATGTCAAGGATGTCATAAAAATTCTTCCATGAAATATTAAAAAATCATAAATTTTATTAGTTTTTTGTTAACATTATAAAATTATGTTTCTGTTTCAATTAAATAATTTTAATATATCTATTCAATTTCATTCAGATATTCAATTCATCATATTTATCTATTAATCCTTAAAATATTTCATTACAAACCATTTTTTTATCTAATAGTGTATTGCCAATAAAATAATCATTTAAATGTATAAAATTTGAAAATAGAAATATAATTATAGAGTATCTAAACCCATGACCAAAAAAAATGTATCATAATTTCACTTAAAACTAATGCATGAAACAAAAAAGAAAAATTTTCACCCCGTAATAAATTTTAGCAATGACAGATTGAAAACCTGATGATAAAAAATTATAACAGAAATTTATTATGAAAAAAATACAAAAAATAATTTAAAATTGATTCATAATAATCCTTAATTTATTATGAAAATATTTGTACTGAATATGACTAATTAGGAATACAAGTTAATAGTTTTCCTCACAAAAATGTCTTTTTTTATGTTTCCCTTTTTCTCCGTGAAACAATTATGTAAATAAATATGTATTCAAAGAAGTTTATTTAATTAAAAATGTTTTTCATGGTATGTTTCATTTATTTTCAAAAAAATTATTATATTAGATTATTTCATCATAAAATATGTTTGTAAGATGGAAAGTCTAAATTTTATATTATTAGTATTTTTTCTCTAATGTCCTATTTTTTTCATAAAAAACATTATTTTATTATTTTTAAATATAAATGTTTATTAATTATTCAATATTTTAATTTTCTATTAATATTTAATTTTAAGGATATTTAACAACATCATTATCAATATTGGTAATTTTAAATTGATAAAAATGAGCTATATTTTATTAAATTTGATTTTATTATATTTTTTATTTTCCACACAACATTTATTTTTACTTTGTAGTTATTATTTTTTATGGTTTCATAATTGGGACCACTATTTAACATAATTTATCCAAAATAATATTTTTTTATCTTGAATTTTATTC
This sequence comes from Viscum album, assembly GCA_963277665.1. Taxonomy (NCBI): domain Eukaryota; kingdom Viridiplantae; phylum Streptophyta; class Magnoliopsida; order Santalales; family Viscaceae; genus Viscum; species Viscum album. The sequence goes on along the minus strand of OY728161.1, from coordinate 1,829,706,878 downwards.
TATAAATTACATTTAACTTCATTTTTATGAAAAAAATGGCTTCTAGAAAAATTGATTTAATAATTTCTCTTCAATTTTAAAAAATGCATCTATAAGATGTAACTCATATATACTTATATTTATTATATAGAAATATAATTTTTTTATGAAAATTATATTATTATTTATTTATATTTTGGTATCTTTCCACCCAATTATTCACTTTATCATATTTCATGCCTTTTGAAAATTCCATGTTATTTATTTACCTTTCATTGGTTTTTCATGATATAATATATGGATTATTTCATGTGGAACATATTTTTTTGGTTAATCATTAAGTGATGGGTTATTAGAAAATCACCTTCTTATTCACTAGGTACATATGTCTTGTTCAATAGGATATTATGTTTTATTTGGGTATTATGTGGTTTTCTATGCCCACACCATTATACAGGAGTGTATATTTTATGTCTATCCTAACATTTTGTTATGTTTTTCTTGATATATTTAGCTGTGATCAAATATTTTTTCATGGACATTATGTTCAGAGCAATGATTATAAAAAAAATGCATTGATTTGATGCTATTATTTATGCTCTTAATGTTATTATTTTATATGATAATATTTTTTAGACATTCTAATGTTATATAACATGTATTTTCTTTATTATCTCATGTAATCAAATTAATATGTGATGTAATATCTTTTACCATCATGACTAACACTTTGGGGGTTTAATTTACTCTTTTAAAGATCTATTTTATGGTATCATGACCTATCTAAAAATCATACGATTCCAGGTTCTTTTTAATTAGGTATTTCTCCCATATTCATGTGTTCTCACATGAGTTTGATGTAAAAATTTATAAGTAATGGTGATATTTTTACATTTCTATATGTTTTTTCACACTTTTAATTACTCTTATAATACCATAGTAGAGTATATGTAAGAGTATGTTTGGGAGTAAGTCTTATGAGATTGATTTTCTAGGATATATGGAATCCATAACATGAAATAAAACAATAATGTAACTAGTAATTCCCCGACCCCAAAACCCAAGAGCTGGTGAATTATTTTGTTACATTGGTAGGATTACATGGAATCAAATCCCCCAAGACCAATCAGTTTAGTAGTCTTTAATAAAAAATATACATACATTGAAACCATTTTACATTTTAAAGGAAAAAAACCTGATACATAGCAAAAGCTAATAAAATGATTCCTTGAAAACACGATAAATGATCTCTTCTTCTTAACCTACTGAAGGAAAAAATTTAAAGGGGTCACTCAATTTCTTAGTAATGGTAAAAAATATAGCATAATATATGATAAACATAAACTATATTCATCGTGAATAATTTAAAACACATTCCTCGACAAATAATAAACATGAACACATTATGGAAGGAAAATTATGTGAGTAAAATAATTACATAATAAAACAGTATCATGGGTATTCTACTAGGAGAATAACCACATCAACATTCAATTAATTACTTCATAATGAGGTATGTGTGTATTCTAGACATTATGAAACATGTTTTCAAGTCCTCATACAAGACGTCAAAAAATGATTAAGGCATCGGCTAAAACCATATATCAAATTGGGAAAGACCTTGGCCAATTCCATGTTTATTTTTCTCGTGAGACCTACTAATGCATCAAGAGGCTATAGCGGGACCCAAATAACACTTATTAAGTCTTATACATTCCTCATATGAATGATGATCAACATAAACAACTTAAAAATTCATATTGATCCAACGTATGAAATTTTAATAACTTTCCCAAAACATTAAGCATAAATACAAACCATTCAGAGTAAATTGGTGACTTGTTTTAAGATAGCATTCCAGAGTGAAAATAATTATAAAAAATTCACTTAAATATGTTATATTATATCATAGGATATAAACCTCATTGAATTAAAATATATAACAAAGGATGTTGACATAGAAGAAGATACTTTAAAGTGAGACTATTGAAAAAATCGTGAGGAAATAATCATTAGACATTCAAAAGTGTTCCACACCTCCTTGAAACATTCAAATAATAATCACTTAGAATATCATGACAATAAGGATACTATTTATGTGATATAAAAAAGGTACATATATAAACCACAAGAAATAAATATGTTGTTAAAAAGGCATGTCTCTCAATAATGTTAAAGTGAGATGAGAAAAATCATTTTTACTTTGGAAAGAAGAGTTCTTTTGGATAGACATTTTTATGTGTCATGAAATCTGATTTTAAAACAGAAAATACCAGAACATAAAAGGTGGTTTCATTGAAATTATATTTTAGGCTTAAATAAAGTATTTCTAAGGTGAAATCATTAAAAATTAGATTTTAAATTTTCTTTAGAAATAAAACATTTTAACGTGGTTTAAGGAATGTATTAAATGATTTTACTAGAGAAAGGAATGATTGCATTAATAAAACCAGAAATGAACCAAAATATCTTTCTCATGATAAAATTTTTTATTTTATAAAGTTAAATATGGAATACAATAGAATATATAGTGATCATAAAAATAGGTATGAATTTGAGAAGTGCCTTGAATAGAGCTTGTGTATGATGAAGAAATTTTTGAAGATACTTTTAAAACATATAAATACCCATAAATGTGAATATAATTCTGGATTGTACATATATATTGAAAATTACCACCGAATATATGAGGATTACACATGAATAAATAATAATTTAATTGAGGTAGGTAGATAATAAAAGTAACCCGAATGAAAATCGATATTTGGGTGGAAAATACATAAATCATTGCAATAAATTGAATCCTATGACCCAAAATTAATAATCATAAAATGATACATTTAATATAATGAAATAAAAAGATTAATGATAGGAAACATAAATGGTTAGTATACATATTCCATGCACATGTTGTAGTAGTGAATATGGAATATATAACTAAAATGGAAGTGGGATGAAGAAACTCATTACCTTACGTCCAAATGTGTTCCTCTCTTGAACTTAATATCCGGGAATATGAAATTATTGTTAATAATAAATTATTTCATAACCTATTTAACATTTATTTAGTTTGTCATAAATCTTTTTAGTTCAGTTATTCCCTTATTTTTTTTAAAAAAAATTGGGTACAACCGTGAAATTAGCACACGACACAAAGAAGAAAATTATAGTAAATCACAACCACGGGGACTTAACCCCGAGACCTGCCCCTCACCCCACCCAAGCCCTTACCACCCCACCACCAATTGTTGGGATTCATGTATTCCCTTATTGATAAGTTATTATACTTAATTTCGTCATTATGGAGTGTTCGTTTTCATTATTTTCATAATTGGTTCACTTGTTCTTAAGGAATGGAGTTCATGTGGAATGGATATAAATCTACAAAATTGAAATTACATATTATTTATCAACATCCCTAATTTTTAATGGTAATTTATATAATTTTGTTAAATGGAAAAAGGATGAATAAGTAGATTAAATATTTATGGCATTCGCTTAGATTATTTTAACAGTTTTTTGATTATTAAGAACTAGTTTGGTCATAAGATTTAATAATATGTATATATAATAGTTCCTGAATATTAATTAGGTTATAATAATTATATTAACGTCCAGTTAAACCATTAAAATGGTTTCAAGACCACTAATGGAGGATAAATTGAATAATGAAATGTCTTCATCCACGAAGGTTATAAATTGGAACATCATGGACGTTGATTTCATTTATAATATAAAATATTGAGAAAGTGTAAGGATATTGATGATGGTTCATCAATCCACATGATATAATTCTAGTATATATATTATAATGAATCTATCATGGTCATTTTGATAGTGGAGGTGAGGATAAAATGACAAAAGTAGATAAATTTAAATCAAACAAAATGACAAAGAAAAGTGCTTTACTTCTTAAAGTCACCTCTTGGAGAACCTCCTTAAGGGAAAGCATTTTAGTAATTTTTAATTTCCAAGAGCTTAATGTAGATGTGGAGTGACTAAGGAAGGGTATTTGGGTAGAAAATTTAGGATATTCATGTATTAGAGGAGTGAATAGAAGAGGGAGTGAGAGGGTTATAGTGGAGGAGATGAGGGTTTTCATAATTTTTTAATCATTAGTTTACTAATTTCTCTCAATACTAGAAATTGTGATGATTCCATGACCAATAATATTAACAAATTCCTGTTATTTCGATCCAAGTGGGCTTATATCAGTTATTATGTAATAAATTGTGTATTTAAATTATAATTTGTATATATGGTATTTTACCGTATTTAACTATTCGTCAAAACATTGAGAAATTTAGAGAAAAAAAGAAAAATTCACCCTAACTATTTTTTGATGTTTAGATTCCAAAAATGAAGTCCATTTTTCAATATTTATTTTCTAAATATTATTAATTGAATATTTAATAAAAATGATAATTTATTCTAAAATATAGTTTCGAAACATTTATTTACATATTCCAAAACATAGGTATATCTTTATTCTACTTGAATATTATTTATATACATTCATAGGTGTGGTTAATATTAATTATGATATAGCACTATTCAAAAGGGTATGTTACTATTTATTAGGGTAGGTTACTATTCACTAAAAATTATGTTTTCTTATTGGACTCCAAATAAATTACTCATCACAACTGTGTATGTCATATTTTTAAAATTCCCATCATAGAAGTGACAAAATTATGTATACATGGATAGGTTATCACAAATTTTTGTTTTTAGGGACTTTGTGATCCATGAATTCTAAAATAAATCTATTCGTAAATTCTTGGGGTGTTACATTTTCCCCTCCTTACAAAAATTTCTTCCTCAAAATTTTAAGTTGTACTTCGAATGATAATGGTTTATACTTGAAAATTCTCTTATGGAAACCCACATTGGAATTATGGATAATAAAATATCCTCTCGAAAAACGGTTAAGGGAGAAGATTTGGTACCCCCAAAAAGTATTCTTTCGAAAGAGGTGACATTAGTTAGAAGTAAAAACCAGGACATTGAAGAAAAATTTAACAATGATGTTCTGATAGAACATGATAGAGGACATGTTCAGATGAATGTTGATTATTACAAAACTATCATAAAAAAAATCATCGATATTATCAAGGATTCTGATAATAGGATAACATTTTATATATGATTATTTTCTTTGAGTCGAAGAATTATTCCACTCTATAAGAGATTAAATATACATTTCAGTATACAAACTCATACTTTTATTGCACTTGAACTATCTATACCTCAAAACATAGCAATAGTTGCACCATTTGGTGATGTAATACATTTAAGTCTAAGTGCTCATACAATGGTCAACATAAACCATTTCATAAATGGTAAAAAATTCTAAAATATAATGATTCAACACATCATAATGATGTCCTCTAAATTTCCAAGATGAACTTATCATTTACCGTTAATCAACATCATGTAGATCTAAATTTCACATTCCAAACATGTCAATAACTTTATTATGTTTCCTCTTGTAATATCATAATAACTTGAATTACAGTAAAACCCATATTGGAAACACGCATCCTTCTGTGTTCTTTAAGTAATATATATGTTATTGGATATATTCAATAAATTCCAAATTATTGTAAAATCCATAGATGATAGCATAGGCCCATTCTTAACAAGTAAATAATCAGTTCGAAGTTAGTTGGTACTTATCCAAATCATAAATTTATTTATTAGTGTCTCAACACCAGATATATATTAAGGATTTTATTTCCCTCAATCATGTTTTTTCCTAAATAGATTATCTTTATAATAAATCACTTTTCATTTGTACCACTCATCATATATCCTCAAATCCTTAATGAAATAGTACTCTAGTACAATTCTTATATATCTCATTATTCTTTAAACTAGTACATTACTAGAAAAAAATATTCAAATGACATGATGCTTGACTAGGTATAGTAATCATTCTACTTCATCTATGGTAGAATCATAACTTGATCATTATCCAAAATAAAAATTTGGGGTATATTCCTTTGAATATTGGGACATTGATTTGCATAGTGTCCCATATCATTGTAGTTGAAGCATTGTTCATTTGAAACAATTTTCATAACCTTTCAATCTTGAACATGGTTTTATTTTTCTCCACACTTATAGAAAATGCTCATTCCCGTCATGAATTTACTAGGGTGATTCTTTCCACAGTTATCACATTTAGGAAAAATTCTTTCCCTTTTTCCCTTTATCTCTATATATCTCTGCCATCATGTTATTATTTTTCATCCCTTGAAATCCATAGGAATCAGATAATATTTTACATACCTTTTTAACACATGATATTATCTCATCATATGATGAGGATACTTTAGCGAAAATCTTCTTTTGAAAATATGGCTTAAGACCATTAGGGATGTGATTATTTTTACTCTTTGAATCCCATGCATTAGTGATGTTCTTATTCCTTTTGCTAGGCACAATTTCTAATCAATTCCATTATATATATTAGCCCATAAAATTATAAACTCTTTATAACTCTAAATATGGTATAGAATATAGCATAAATTTATGCATCGTAAATCCTAATATCATATAATTTGGTTACTATTAGGCATAAATCTATCATAATGGTAGGTAAATAAAATGTCAATTATCCTAAGAATATCCCATAGGAATTTCAAATCAAGAGTATGTCAAGGATTTTTTTCATGTACCAGGACACCTTAGGTTAAGCCCAAAACTCCGTGTCGGAGTTTTCACTCCTTGGTACATTGGTGCCAGAGAAATCTCCACTTGTTTGTATCTAGACAGAGATGTATTTTATAGAAAGATCTAAATAATATATTTTATACCAAAATTCTAGGATTTTATTTTTTTTATCATCAAAGACCATCTTAGGGATTTGTTCCCTATCCTAAATTTTATAAATCTTGTTCTCAAGATTTATACTAAACATCTTCTGATACCAACTGTAATGCCCTAACCACCAAATCCCAGAACCGGTGAATTATATTATTACATTGGAAGGATTAAAAGAAATCAAATCTCAAAGAACCGATCAGTTTAGTAGTCATTAAGAAACTAGATACACACATGGAACCCATTTTACATTTTTAAAGGATACAAAACACTATACATAACAAAAGCTAATAATATTCTTCCTTGAAAACTCAATAAATGATCTCTTCTTCTTAACCTGGGGAAGGGATAAATAAAAGGGGTGAGACCAAATGCTCGGTAAGGGTAATAAATATAACAGAAGATATCATAAACCTAAAAAATAGGCATGGTGACTAACTGAATGAATGGCCAGAAGGCCTTCTTTTTTTTTGATTTTCTAATAACCCCCCTTTCAAGGGATGAGGGGGAACCCTTACAAGGATCATAGTCATGGGCATTAAACTAGTCAAATAACCACATGAAAATTCAATTTATATCTTCATAATGAGAGAAGTTAATATGATGGACATTCTGAAACATTTTTTCAAGTCCTTGGCCTAGACGTCTAAAAATGATTAAGGCCTCAGCCAAAACAATATATCAAATTGGGAAAAGCATCGCTAATTCCACTTCTATTTGTCTCATGAGACCTATCGATGAATCGAGAGGATATAGAAGGCCCCAAACGACATTTACTTAGTCCAATTAATTTCTCATATTAATGGTGATAAACATAAACATAATAAACATTCAAATTTAAACTAACAAATGAAATGTAAATAAATTTCCCCAAACATTAAGCATAAACACTAACCATTCAGAGTAAATTGTTGAATGTTATTAAGATAGGACATCCATAGTAATAATAATTATAAAACATTAAAATAAATATTTTAGATGATATCATATGAGATAAAACTCTATGAATTTTAAGATTCAACAAAGGATGTTGACATAGATATTGATTCGTTAAAATGAGACCATTGAAAAAATCATGAGGAAATAATCCTTAAACATTTCAATGTGTCCCATACCACCTTGAAACAGTCAAATAATAATCTCTTAGAATATCATGAGAATAAAGAGACTCTTAATATTATATACCAAAGGGATTTAGATATACCCAAATAAATAAATAAGTGGTGAACAAGGCATATATCTCAATAATGTTAATGTGAGATGAGAAAAATCTTTTTTACTTTGGAAGGAAGAGTTCTTTGAGAAATCATTTTTATTTTTCATGAAACCATATTTTAAACATGTACATCCCAGAAAATAAAAGTTGGTGACATTGAAATTATATTTTAAGATTAGATAAATTCTTATTTAGGGAAAATCATTAAAAAATTGTTTATAAATTATCTTTAGAAATAAAACATTTTAGTGTGGACTAAGAAAAGTATTAATGGGTTTTAAAGAAAAAATGCATGTTTGATTTCATAAAACCATAAATAAACCAAAATATATTTCTCAAGTTAAATTTTTTTTTATAAAGATAAATATTTAATAAAACATATTATATAGTGAACTTCAAAATAGGTAATAATTTGACATGTTCTTTGAATCAACCTTGTATTTCAGGAATAATTTTTGGAATATCCTTTTAAAACATATAAAAACACATAAATGAAAGTATAATTATTGGTTGTAAATATATACTAAAAATTACAAAATAATATATGAGTATTACATATGAATAAATAAGAATTTAATTAAGGTAGGTAGATAATAAAAGTAACCCAAATGAAAATTGAGGTTTGGGTGGAAAATACTTAAAACATTGTAATCAATTGAATAATATGACACAAACTAAATAATCATAAAATGATACATTTAGTATCATGAAATAAATAGATTCGTGATATGAAACATGAATAGGAATTATACATACACCATACACAAGTAGTAGTAGTTAATATAGAATATCTCACAAAAATGAAAGTTAGATGAAGAAACCCCATACCTTAAGTTGAAATGTGTTTTGCTCTTGAACATAAGATCTTGGAATACAAAATTAGACATATTAATAACTTATTTCAGAACCTATTTTACATATATTTAGTTTATCATAATTCTTTTTAGTTTATTTATGCTCTTAACGTTAAGTTATTATATTGAATTTTGTCGTTCCCGAGTGTTCATTTTCTTTATTTTCATAATTTGTTAATTTTTTCTTAAGTAATAGAGTTCATGTGAAATGGATGTAAATCTCTAGAATTAAAATTAAATATTATTTATGAAAATACAAAATTGTTAATGGTCCTTTATATATTTTGGTTACATGGAATGAAAATTAATCATTCGATTATGTATTTATCACATTCACATAGATTATTTTAACTATATTTTAATTATTATGAACCAGTTTGTTCATTAGATTTAAAAATATGTACGTATATTGGTTTATGATTATTAGTTAGGTTATAATACATATATTAATGTCTGGTTAAACAAAAAATTGGTTTTATGATTAGTAATGAAGGATAAATTGAATAACGAATCATCTTCATCCAGGAAGTTTATAGATTGGAACCTCATGGACGTTGATTTTGTTTATAAAATGAAAGAGAGAGAGAGAAATGATAATGATGATGGTTCATAAATTAAAATGTTATAATTAAAATATATGTATTATAATGGATCTATAATGGTCATTTGTATATAGTAGGTGAGGAGAGGATAAAAAAAGAAGATAAATTGAAATGAAACTAAATGAAAAAGTGAGGTGCTTTACCTCTTGAAATAACAGCTTTGAGAACCACCTTAAGGGAAGGGATTTGGGACTTTTGTAAATACTTAGAGCTTCATGGATGTTTGGAGTGAATAAGGAAGGGTATTGGGGTATAACACTGAGGAGCTTCAAGGCTTAGAGGATTGATGAGAAAAGGGACTGATGGGGTTTTTATAGTGGGGGAGAGGAGGGTTTTCATAATATTTTTATAATCAATTAATTAATTTTTCTCAAGACCAGAAATTGTGATGATTCCATGACCCAAAATAGTAATACACTCATGTTAATTCTATCCAAGTGTGCTTACATAACTTATGATGTCATAAATAGTGTATTTAATGGATAATTTTTATATACGGTGTTTTACTGTATTTCACTATTCATAAAAAATTTGAGTATTTCAGAAAAATAAAATAATTTCCCCCAACCATTATTTGATGTGTAGAATCCAAAAATGAAGTCCATTTTTCAAAAATAATTTTCTAATTATGATTAATTTAATATTTAATCAAAATTATAATTTATTCAAAAAAACAGTTTTAAAACATTTATTTACATATTCCATAACATGGGTATATCGTTCTTCCACTTGAATATTATTTATATACTATCATAGCTAAGGTTACTATTCATTATGGTATGTCAATATTCATAAGTTTATGTTACTATTCATAAGGGTAGGTTACTATTCAATAAAAATTAATTTTTTCTTATTGTACTCCAAATAACTTTCTGATCCCAACCGTGTATGTCAGATTTTCAAAATTCACATCACAGAAGTGAAGAAATTATGTTTACATGGATAGGTTATCACAGATTGGTGTTTGCAGAGACTTAGTGATCCATTAATTATATAATAAATCTATTTGTAAATTATTTTAGTGTTACGTAACTAATATCTATGACACTAATCCTTTGAGCTATATGATTTTTTGTTTTATATGATAAATGAAAATTTTACACTATGGAATTGATTTATGATATATTTATTTCATGATCTAGTAAAAAATAAATAAACTTTTTTCCTATTAAAATATTAATGAAAATAATTTAGAAATATCATAAAAATATGTAATCAATATTATTAGAAAATAAAAATTAATAAATTTTATGTAGTATGTTGATGATTGAATAAATCCTAAAAAAAATATAGTCAGTTGGTGTTCAATAAAAATATTAATATTATATTGAAATTTAATTCAAGTATAAAATTAAAAAGGGTCGTGGTTAATTAAGATGTGGCTGATAAATAGAGTTATATGCTGAGAAAGAAAAAAACCCATGTTGTTGAAAAATTATGGACGTACGTAATGGTTTATAAGCCATGAAATGAATATTCTAAAAAAATTGGATTATTATTTTTATAATCTTCTAATTTAGTTGGATTTTATAAATTTTTTCCCAAAAGTGGAATAAATAAATATTTCATATATTAGATGTCACATACATGAAATATTTTCAAAGTATTTTTCATGTAATTTATATTATTTCTTTGTTTTGGGGTTTTCCCATGCATTTTTGGAGGAAATTGAGGGTTTTCAAGATTTGGTCTCAATAGTGAGCCCATTTCCAAATTTAAAAAAAAATCCTTATATAAATCCCCCGTTTTTCAGTAGTTTTCATCTATTACACATCCTATTTGGCCTCCACTAACCCATTCAAACTACCATATCCATTTGGACACCTTTCGAATTCATAATAATTGTGGTTTTGGGTGATTTATTCAGGATTTGGACCAAACCGAGAGCCCATTTCCTATTATAAAAAATATATTTCATTCACATCCCATTAAAGTTTTAATTTATTTTGGTGATTTTATATCTCACATGGGCCCAACATACCTAGGCGCATCCCCTTGTTTCTTTCTCCCTCTTTGGAGCTCATGTTCATCACAGTCAAGGGAATCATTTCGTAGGCTTTCTCAAATCGTCATGATTTGAAAAGGTAATTTGTTACTTTCATACCTCCTTTATTTTTTTATTATTTTTCCCCATTTTAGTTCTCACTGACCTCCTCAGCCATATTCAAAACTGCCTATCATTTTTGGCTACTTGGAGATTCCCATGTTGGTGTATTTGGGGCGATTTCTTCAAGATCTCTCATGTGAGGGGGATTCCGTCCTTCCACCTCCCATTTTTAGAGGTTTTCTTCCATTTTTCTTAAAGTTACTAATTTCTATAAAGTTGTTCATCGAACCTAGGGTTTGGTAATTGGTTTTTTGTTCTAATCTTGTGGTTTGAAGTTAGATTTAACACCCTTATGGTGCGGCGATGGTGTTGTTTAACTTTCGCACAAGGATTTGGTATTTTTGATAGATGTGGTAGGTGATTCCATGTGTAAGAACTACTATGTTCTTTATTTATTCCTGATTTATATTTTTATCATACTCCTTAATCATTGTGAATGTTGAAAAATTATTTTTGGTGGAATTTTTAAACAATTCATTTTTAAATTTCATTTTTGTGTAAAATTGGGTGGTTTACATGTAAGTTCGATATCGTACCACTTGGGTATATTTTATAATTAATGGGAGGGTCTTTTTAAAATTTTTATCTACATAAAATATTGGTTTGGGGTAAAATTGGTGTGCATTTGTTTATTAAAGAAGGTTTTTATGTGGATTTTATGTTCAAATTTTGGATATATTCCTCGAAAATGTTTTATGGAAATTCTAAATGGTTTATTGAGTAATATAAATAGTTGAAAGCATGTGTATAAACTATTTTGAGTCTGTATGACTAGAAATGGTGTTATTATATGAAAATTTCATTTGGTAACATGTGGAAATAGTTTGAGCACAAAGGGGGAAACCCAGTAATCTAGGTGGGTGGATGTGTACTAGTTTGCTGATGATCCGGAGAAGTTTTGTCCTTATTTTAAATAGAACGTTTGAGATTACAAACACTAAAAAAACTAAAATGATGATTATTAAAAACACTTGGTTATGGTTTTGTTCCCTACTAGTGGATAATGAACCAGAACAAATATTTTTATGGTTATATTACAATGAGATACAAGGTAAATGGGGCACGAGACTAACTAGTGTCTAGTGATGTTCCAGAGAATAGTGATCATTGACTCTTTCATATTTATTATTGCAATGTGGTGTGTTTGTATGGAAAATTAAGTAGCTTACATGTTTTATTGAAATGTTTTCATCCTTTGAAATTATCCTTTGAAAACAGTTTACTTTTAAAAGTTTCGTTCTTTAGATATTATTTCCACCATTTCATGTTTATTAAAACATTCATGCTTTTTATATTGTATTGTATAATCTATGGAATCATTGGGTGGTATTTTACCTGAAATAGGATCACAACCTACATACACCATTGGGCATAAGTATACTTTATCATGTTTGACACATTTGAAGGAAAGGCCTTCGATAATGGTGGTTCAGGTTGTTTGTATCCTTCTACAGTCAGGTCTTCTGGAGATGTCTCATGGGTGATGAACACTTGACTTGTGGTGTTACTTGGGATATTTTGATGATTATCTTATATAGATTTGGATATCTTGAGTCAGTTTTAAGACATTCATTCAGTTCATAATTTTATTTAAGGCTTGTTTGGTTGGTAATTTTTAGATTTGATTTATTGATGGATTTTTGTTGTTTTTTGTAACTATAATATGGTAAATTATTCTCAAACAAATATTTATGATACCTGGGCAGTTGTTCCAACCTATGGGAATATGGAACGTCCTTCAAGACATTCCACAGATCAGTTCTGGTACTAGTTTTCATGGAGTCCAGATATATTTTTTTGACAATTTGGCATAAAATAAGGTGTATATTCTTGGATAATACTATTACATGGGGTTGAGTTTGGTTAGACAGAATCTTGGAATTTCGGGGCTCAGATTTTTGGTTATGAGTTTGGTAAATTTCTAGTACCTTGTGTGACAATACATGAGTCACAATGGGATGTTGGGATTGTTTTTTTACTTCTCTTCTAGGTGGGATGTTGTCACAACCCGTTCCCCGAGGCCCGTGTCGTGATTACCCCAATCCCACCTTCCATATGATAGGGGTTGGCAACTAGCACTGAAGGCGTATTCCCTAAAACTAGGAAGGCATTTCCATTATAACCTATAAACACACACAACCAACCACACAACAAGATACAAACTCAAGAAAAATTTATAGTAAATAGTTCAAGTACAGTAAGAAAAAGGGGCCAGAATACAAGCCCAACTGCAAAGTACAAGAAACTGAAAGGATAAGTAAACTGAAGAAAAAAGGAATATAATTGTTGGGTCGTCCTCCATGGTTCCTACCTAAATGGTAGAACAGATCGCCTCCTTAGCACTCCACTTCAATCCACCTCCTCCATGTACCGATTCGTCATATGGTTAACCTCTCGGCTCTGTCCAGTCCTGGTACCCTCAGTCTCGATCAACCTTGTCCATCATCTGCACCAAAAACAACAAGGTGCGGGCATAGCACATGTACTGGTTAGTATAACGATACTTAGTAGGGACCCCGAGACCCTCAAGATCTCACAAAATTCACAAAGGATAAACCTAAAAGCATGAAGTCAACTGTCAACCCTACTTAGATATATTCCCATACATATACCGATGTCCAAAAGTATACTCATCTCAATCATGAGGAAACACAGGGTCCAACACAAAATCCCAAATCTCAATTATTCAACGTAGGAAGGAAAAACACAAAGGAAATTACCACACATGTACTCCACACAGAAAAATACCACCAAGTTATTACCACAAAAGAAAGTACCACAGAGGTATGAACCCAGCTCACACCAGGTATAACTTTGGTATGGTAGTAGATATGATTAGTTATATCTACTAAAACTTATTACTCTATTAAGAGGCTCTACTGCTGAACTGCACAGAATCTCTAGGAGCTGACCCACACATGATCTCTAGGAGCTGACCCACACAGGATCACTGGAGCTCATCAACACAGGATCACTAGAAGTTGACCCACTCAGGATCACGGGAGCTGACCCACATAGGATCGCTAAGAGCTAACCCACACAGGATCGCTGGAGATGACCCACACAGGATCGCTGGGAGTTGACCCACATAGGATCACTGGAGCTGAACCACACATGATCGCTATCACTGACCCACATAGGATCTCTAGGAGCTGACCCACACAGTTTCTCTAGGAGAGCACTCTTCTCTTCTCAGACAGCGACTGGGTTTCCGCACTAGGCTTACTCGTATCTGGGAGAGTCCTCTCCCCAAGCCATTGTTTGATTCTCCAACTTCCACGATTTCCACTGAAGAAGTATCTCAAAGTACCTCCACATCATAAGGGTATCAATGCAACAGACGACACATCAATCGGACCCCCGGTTTGTGAGTTATTATCCTTTTAGTCCAGATGGCCTGGTTCAATTTGTGCTCGATCCAACCCAACTGTACCCCATCCTTATCCAAAACTCTAGTGGGGAATACCAAAAGTACCATATCGATCCAATGTTTCTTGTGCCGTAGACGATTCATCATTTTAACACCATATGAGGGAGATATTTCAAATACAAGACCTCGTAATAATAATAATATTATTATTATTGGGTGTTTCGTGGACCCAATCCACAAACCAGAATTTAATATTCAACATTATACTTAAATCGACCATCTTAATGTCAGGATCACTTCTCCACTTACGGTAATTCATTCGGACGTCGCACACATGAGTTATGGATGGTCAATGATTTAATAATAATATATTATTATTATTATTATTTGATCATTTCGGGTACCTGATCCAATAACCTGAAAAAGACATCCAATATTGGACTCATAATCTACGTATTGAAATCATTGTCGTACTGCTGCTAACGGCTCATGAAACCAAGGTCGCATGAAGAATTTAAGGTCAAAACACGGTTTTCCCAACAAAAATTAAAATAATAATATTTTAATAATATTATTAATATTTAGTTTTAAACCTTCCTTGTATTAGGTTGCATCTCCCTTTATTTCAAGTTAAGCATGCATCCATATTAATGGTCACCTTATATTTATTTTTAATATAACTATCAAAATATTTAAATTTCTCCCTCCAATATAATTCCATCTTCATTCATGATTTTTCCTTCTTCCACATGGCCAGACCGCCGCCACCACCTCCGGCTACACGACCCACGACGCCTCCAGACTACCGCCCCACCTGGACATTACCTCCTGACTGTCCTCCACCGCCGCACGTCGCACTGTCGACCTCTCCCAGAGCCGCACCCTGAACACACACTAGAAATCACACCACCATGCCGCACCATCCGTGGGTCGCCGCATCTTCGTTCTAAACCCAAAAAACTATAATGATCAAATATTCACGATCCTTGGTTCGAGGGCTCCGCGTCCATATGTCGTGGTCAACAAAATATTGTGTTTCCAGCAATAATAAATATTTGTCTGCATCCTTCCGAGAGCAATTGCAGCTTCATTCCATGCCTGAAAAATTAAACGATCGCATATTTGTGATCCTTGCATCAAGGTATTCACATCCATATATTGTTCTTAGAAAAACTCAATATTTCTAGCACCAATCATAATTAGGCATTGAGGAATGCACGAAGAACGTGCGCAGAATAAAAAAAAAGGAGCATGGTTTATGTGTGGGATGATGGCCATGTCCGTTTGTCCGTCATTGTTGTGAATTTAGGATATGAAGAATCAATAAAAAATCAAACATATATAAAAACCTCTGCCTCGTTTCATATAGACAACACGAGAAAGAAGATGTAGTCATTGAAGAGTTCATCATCACTCCAACAAGTCACTCCAAGTCAGTTCCTCATTTTTTGATTCCGTAAGTCTCTCTTCGTTGTAGTGGATGTTCTTCGTGGAAGAATCTCCTTCCATGTTCTCTAGAGCTCTTATTTTTTCCAACAATCCTTCAACCAAATGGTGAAGTTCTGAATAAGTTAATTAAATAAACAAATTGAGTTGGCGCATTAATGGGAGGAAAACCAAGTGTTATCTCCCATTAAAGGGGGACTTATAGGGGTGGGTGGTCCCCACCATTTAATTTTAATTGGGGGTTTTTAGTTCGGGTGGTCCCCACAACTAAAAATGAAATGGAAGGTTTTAACAATAAATTAAAATTTGTTCTTTATTTTATTTTTATTCTTTTAACTCTCCCACAAAAATCCAAAAAACCAACTTCCACCCTCGACCCACTACGGTCAAGGTGAATGTATCCGTAAATGAATATTGGTGATGCGAGTTCAATGGTGCCCTCAGATTTCAATTCCGAGCATAGGTTCAAAAGTTATAAAATGACACTTTCACGTATACAAACGTACCCGAAGAAAATTTTTGGAAAATTATTTACAGTCACCCTCGACACGCTTTGGTCGAGGTTAGGTTCTGCATAAGTGAAACTCCCCCCAACGAACTCGACGGTACTCTCGGATTTTCAATCCGAGTTACCGTTTAAAAGTAATTGATTTAAAAAAAAAATTGTCACTTAATTATTTTATTTACAGAAAAAAACTATCTTTCACTGGGGGCCTGTGCCGACCAATGTTAGTATCTTCCTAAAGAGAGAATAACCTCACAAGTTCAATAGTGGTCTCAAATTTTCAAAATGATTTACCGTTTGTGAGTTATAATCATTTGAATAATAAAATACTTTGTTTAATTATTTTATTTATGATTATTCCATTTTTGGGTTTTCTCACAAGAGGCCCACGCCGACTAATATTATATAGTGCCTAGGGTAAACCCGCCATTCTGAACTCAACGGTGCCCTCATATTTCTGATCTGATTTACCTTTTAAGAGTAATTTCACATTTTTAGTAAAACTTCTTACTCATGCTAATTAAACTGCAACAAAACTTTGACGGATCATTCTGGGTGCTCCGGGCCTCAGAATCATGGATCGTCAGATTTTGCGGTCTCATAATAATTCTATATAATTGAAAAAATTATACAGAATTTTTGGGACATTAGATTCTCCCAAAATTAGGGATTTACATCTTCGAAGGCCACAACAATGGAAAAACAACCAAATATGGTACTGTGCACGAATCTAAGCCTTTTCATCCCATGTGTTGTCCTGAAAGTTCTTGTGCTACCAACGTACATGCATCAACGTTATCAATCATCCATGAATTACACTCTCATGTTGATCCTCAATATCTACTGGAACCTCCGAAAATGTCAGACCATCCTCTATTTCCAGCTCACCATGGTTGATGACATGAGGTGGGTCGTGCGTGAATCTCCTCAGATGAGATACATGGAACACATCGTGCACCTTATCTAACTATGGTGAATGGGATTGAAGATATGACACCTCACCAACTTTTCTATGGACTGAAAAGGGTCCAATGATCCTCGGAGATAACTGTCCAACCATGCCAATACTCCCAAAACCTCATTGAGATGAGACCCGCAGAATGATGTGGTCACCATCATCATACTCCAGAGGACTCTATAACTTGTCGGAATAAGAGTTATGACAACTCTGTATAGTCTTCTCTTTCTGACAAGTGAGACATCGTGATACAAACTCTTCCACTGCTTCCTTCATCCCAAGCCATCAGTACTGACATTAGAGATCCTAATACATCTTCACCACAACTGAATGTACCGTCATAGAGGACATATGGGGCTCCCTCAAAACCTTCTCTTGTAGTGATAATGGTACCTTGGTACGTCCCTTGAAGAGGATGACATGCTCCCCACCTTTAGAAAATCCATCAGGTGGCTTTCCTGAGGATATCTGACCACGTCAAGCCTCGCAATCAGTTTCCCCATGCTTCACCTCGTTGATTTGTTGAAGCAGTGGGGGAGTGACTACCAGAGACTGAAGATTAGCTACTCCATCTCGATCTATGAAGGCTATCCGTAAAGTGGCTAGTAGCTATGTCACCTCACTACGCAGCTGTAGGCCAGACCTTCTGCTGAGTGCATCTACTACCATGTTTTTCATCCTAGGAATATTGAATATCTCAATGTCATAGTCCTGGAGAAACTCTATCCACTCCCATTGGGAACATGAAAACTCAAAACTCCTACTGCCATGAGGGTAAGGCTGGCCAACTCAATAGTGATAGGCTGCACCCTCCTATGCATGAGTTTAACCTGTGCAGACTGGGTTTCCTTTTTCGCTGACTAAGGAAGACATCATCCCAACATTGTAGATAAACCACAAGCTTTTGCCTAATATAGTCAATCTAAGAATGAATTGTGGATGTACAGTCATACCCAAACTAACGTAGTAAGGCCTTGATGATTCCACCAAGATATTCCAACCAAAACTATTTCCCCAAGGGTCGGATCACACCATCGGCATAAGTGTGATTATCAAGTCTCCTCCTAATGTTTTCTCCACACGTGAGGGTCAATTCAACGGGTATTTCTCTTAGAAATGGGGATTACCTTGTTTTTTTTAGGTTAAAAATTTCCAATCGGTTTCTAACGGGTTTATTTGTAGAACCGGAAACATCCAATGATTCTATATCCATTTGGACATACTTTTAGAAGGTAGGTGCTTATTAGTTGTGGACCGATGAGTCTTAAGAATTTTTATTCGTCAAGAGGATGGGAGGTCAGGTGCATCACACTTTTTTGGGGGGCATTTTTTCCTACTCCGGGACTCTCTCAAAGATTTATGTTTTGTTCAAGAATCCTTATTAATTCACCAAGTGTGAAAATGAGTTTTCTTTTAGATTTAGATATCAATGATTGATATGTATGGGATTAGAGAATCTTTTATATGTATTTGAGGTTCTTCATTGATGGATTTAATACATTATATAGAAATCTCTTGGTCTTTATGATGACCATACGGGTTTTAAAGCCACTAAGTGGGGAACTTGAAGTTTATTTTCATTTAGAAAGATAGGGATTATTTCAGAGTTGGGATCATACCCGTACATGGGCTACCTACATATCCTTGTTAAAAAAGAATAAGAATCCATTTAGTTTAATAAGAAGTATATAGTTTAATGTCATATGGGATGTAAATAATTAATAAATGATGGTCTTGAAACTTATAAAGGCTTCCTACATACTCTACTTTTAAGGCATAGATCAAATTCCACGTAGTTCGAGTAATGAAATATGGGGTTTATACATGGTTAATGTCCCCTAAAAAAGAAATGTTTTGATTACATTCACACTCTAAGCTCACGTGAGTCATGTTCGGTGTGAGAAACAAGAGGTATCAGTAAACTTGAAGATGGTTTTGTCATGAGAAATGATGTGGGGATTATGTATGTATGACAGCCAAAGTAAATGAAGACCATGACTTAGGAAAGACGCCCAAGAACAGGGTCCATAACGGTTTTCGTAATTTATAGAGATTTGGAGTTCAAAAATAGGTCATACTACTAAGAAGGAGGCCTAAAGGAAGTGACATATGATTAGCGTTCATTCCTGAGAAGGAGGCCCAAATAAAAAGAAACTAACATTGGGGCTTACTCCTGAGAAGGGGGCCGAGGTTAAGAGAACATGAGACTGGGGCTTACTCCTGATAAGGAGGCCCAGGTTAAGGGATATTGAGACTGGGGCATAGTCATGAGAAGGAGGCCCAAGTTGAGAGAACATGAGACTGGGGATTACTCCTGAGAAGGAGGCTCAGTTTAAGAGAACTTGGTATTGGGGATTAATCCTGAGAAGGAGGCCCCGGTTAAGTGAACTAGAGACTGGGGCTTACTCCTGAGAAGGAGGCCTAGGTTAAGATAACCTGAGAGTGGGGATTACTCCTGGGAAGGAGGCCCAAACCAAAATATCTTCTCATCTTTAAAGGATGAGGTTATAGGAAACCTCTAACCATGGTGCCATAAAGTGTGTAAGTCATGAGGTTTTGGGAGAGTTTCTCACAAAATTCCTTTTAGATAAATAATCCAACAAAATAAACATTCCATAAATTGTTTTGAAGACGGTTTTTAAGTCTATGTCTTGAAGAGGAGAGGTGGATTTGAGGAAATTAGGTGACTAGAAAGGAGGCATGCAAGTATTTTTCTAGAACGCAAGTCCTGGTCGTGCAAGTAGACTTTCATGACATGAGTCACCTTGGGTGATGAAGAATCCATAGGGTAATACTTGGGGGAATTTGAACCCAATCCCTTAGTATCATCCCTAGAAGCTTTCAAAAGTGTGGCACGCAAGTTCCCTTGAGATGGCAAGGTGGCGCACAGGTGTCTTCATTTCCCTCAAGATTTAGACACTTAGGGGCGTAAGTGTTGATGATTTCTAACACTTAGGCCTTATTCTTCCTCTTTAGAGCTACCATTCATGGTATAGAATTACCTTTGAAGTGTTCAGAAGACGTCAGACAAAGACTTGGGCGACTAGAGCTTGAATCTAAGTTGTGGAAAATTCGTCATTTGAATGGGGGGCCCACAGGGGCTATTTATAGGCCACTGGAAACCTTGGGTGAAAAAAATAATAGGGTGTACAAGTTACTTGCGTGACCCATATGTGGTGCACAAGTGACTTGCGCAGTGAGAAGAAAACTAGTGTGGCTTCTTCTTAATGGGTTTCTTGTTCATGCCTTTGTCGATTTTTTGATGTTCTTAAAAGTATGATTATCTTTGTTCTTAAGGTATTCCCCTTTAACATTAATTTGGACTCCATGATGGAAAAGAGTGTCAACAAAATTCCCCCCTAAGATATGGATTCGAAAAATTTAAGAGGATTTGACTCTATGGAAAAAGTGAAACCACGGTTCAGCGGCACGCAAGTTTTTTAGGCGCACAGGTTGCGGCACGCAGGTTCCGGTGCACAGGGTTATGGGATCACCTATATATATGGGTGTCACATCATGAAAACCATACTCCCTTCAATTCTTTTGAGCTCTCATCGTGAAAGTGTATTCCATTCCTCGTTCGATCGCTCTTCTTTTTGTCGCGCTTCCCTAGTATGAATTTTGACTTTCACGACAATCCTTGCATGGAATAAAATGTGTGACAACACTTGCACAGCAAAACCTGCATACCTTAATACCTTTACAATTTTTTTGTTTTCTTTACAAATAATTCATAAAAAAAGACTTATTTAAATGTTAAATGTTTGATATTTGTGCAGATTCAATGGCTCTCAGAAGAATTGGATCAACTGATGAGTTGGCCAGAAAGAGAATATATGATATGATGAACGTCGTTGGACATGATTATTATGATATCTGTGATAACACTATCCCATATTTGACTAATTAATTGAAGAAATTTCATGTAAATTTCCCACATAGCATCTACTTGCCTTTATATGGCCACGGTCATCTGCAAGGAGTCAATGTTCCAGAGGCAAAGAATTATATTCCTCATTCTTGGTTTCAGACTTACACCAATTTTTCATTGGAAAATGTCTCAGTTGCAAGATCATTTGTCAATGCTAGAATAGTGGAGAAGGAATACATAATGCATCATAGCCCATGTGCTCCAGATCTAAAGCCTCGCAAGCATGAGCTGTAGCGTGCATTGTTATCCCTCTATTTTCCGAAATTCTCTGATGGATCAATCTAAGGGATGGAAGAAGAGTTGGGATTTCCGTCCACAAGGAGGTGTAAAGCCAACTTGGATATGGTAATATTGGGTGTTACAAAACTATGAAGATTTTATTGAGGATCTGAAGGGAGATGCAATATATGAAGTCGTCTGGGCTGGGCAGACATATGTCGACAGGGATAAATTTTTTTTGTCGGAGCTAATCAGTCGCTGGAGCCTAGAAACCAATTCCTTCCATCTGAAAAATGGATAAGTAGGCATCAGCTTGTGGGATGTCTGCAACTTTTCTGGGGATCCAATTTTGAGAGATATGTATGATGAATTCATCCCCCCCCAAGGTGACATGTAATGATTTTGAAAAGACTCCGGCTTTGGCTTGAGAGTTATTGAAAATTTTCCACAAGCTGAAGAATTCAAAGTTAAAAAAAACACATTCTAAAAAGGATATTCATCCATAGGAGTGGAAGGATATGTTTCTGATAAAAAAGAAGGAGAAGGCACCCACCTGAACTCATCCTACCAGCTGCCCCAGACCAGAGAAGAGGGGTGCTCTTGGCACATTATAAGCATCTCTGGAAGCGGGGGTGTTTGAAAAGTGGGGTTATAAAGTGGATCAAAGAATCCTAGTGAAGACCAGTCTGGTGGGATTCTTATCCATGTAGCTCATTGTCTATCTTTTTCTAGTTAGGGATTAGAAGGGAGGCATCAGGCTAGGGACCTTCATTATTGCATCCATGTTGGCTGAGAGAAAAATGGTTGGGTTGGCCAATGCGGTTTTGGAAAAGATTCACAAGAGCTTGCTCCATGTCTATGTGGGTATGTCTCCTTTCAGAATAGTAGGACCATTGTAGGTTTTATGGGGATGGATCGCCACTAACATCAGGACATAAACTGTACAGAGTGGAGTACAGGATCCTAGAAGTTCTTTTAGGCCATCGGTGCAGGCATTTTCCTGAATTTATGCATTTTCCCTCAATTACTATGATCTGAAGGTGAGGCTGATCATGTTCAAGGAATTTCATTTCATTCCTTATGGTAACATTCCAATAAATAGGTTTTTTGATGATGGAATAGCTAGCCTCGAATTGAGGCGATATATGCTAGCTTGTAGAGATTCTGTATTGGACACCAGAATTGACGGAGAGATTATATGTGAGGCCTATGCCCCATATAGATTTTTACCACAATTAAGATGTCTAAAGTAGATTTTTGTATCCCCTCCTGTGAACGTCATGCCAGAGAAACATCCAATGGTTCCCAACAACTATGGTTGCTGACAGCTATGGAGAAGACCGGGGTAGTGTTTGATCTACCAGTTTCTTTAGCGGCGAGTCAATTGACTACATGTTATGCCGAGAAATGGATAGCATCATACCCGGCAGGGGTATTAAATCATCTTGTCCCCCATGTGGGGAGTGAAAATAGAAGTTTTAGGAAAGAAACCTTTCATCTGGATGGTGAATCTTCCTCACACGGACTTGATTCACCGGGTTCTTCACCCGGGGTTGATTCACCAGATTCCTAGGATGGGGATGATGAGGCACGACATGCGTCAAAACGGCCTCATGCCAGATATAATCCTCCTTCCAGAGTCAAGAGACATACTTCATCAACTCATGGTGAGTTATATCATTAAGTAAATTTTGTCGCCATTATTTGATAGAGAAACAAGTTTAATTTTCTTATCCTTTATCTGTGATTATAGGAACTCGAAAAAAAGTAGAAGTCCCTGATTGTAGGACCCTCCTCGCGGCCTTCTGGTGCACATTCTGAATATTTACAACCAGAGGTTGTCTAGACATGGTAGAGTTTATATTATGATGTTGAAACTGCCTAGATGGACTTATGCAAAGGACTACATATCCCCAAAGTTGGGTATCTCCAGGGTTATACTGATATATGATTCAAGGACAACCCAGATGAAGTGTGGGCTTGAATCGGAGAGCTATAAATTCTCATATACACCACTGATGATTCCATTCCTATCACTGAGCGAGTGAAGGAAATGATGGATCTTGGAACCACTGAGAGGATTGGTACTTTAGTAGAAAAGAAGTGGCATGATTACATGGTTGCTGAAGATGTAAATTTTTTTCCTTATTTTCTTTGAAACTTGATTTCGGTCAAAGATTTATTACTCAAGGAAATTACTTTATTCATCCTGTAGCTTGTTAAAGAAGGAACTACTAGGGTCCCTTCACCACAGTACAGCCCTAGCGGCACTTCTCTTGGAGTCCCTGGATCTCCTCATGATCCAGGTGAGATATCTCTAGGCCAGCAGGCCATGGATGAGGATTTAGACAGGTATTTTCACTCTCCAATACCTATATTTGGATGTGATGATGTCAACACACCCAAAAAGTCAGTGAAGCAAAGGCATCGAAGGAAGAAGTCCACAGCTAGACGCTTCATCATTAGTGGTAAGTCCTTCAGATAGTCATGATTCCTAACTCATGAAATGATTTCCCATACTTCTTGGGATTACAGGGGCTTCTTCTATTTCTTATTTTAGGGAGAGGATTGACCCTACTCTAAGGAAGACGGAGGGTACTGGTGAACAATCGCAAATTCATGCTGATCTGGCTTCTCCTAATGAAACGATGAGAGATGAAGAGCCAACGTCTATTCCCAGTACTGCTCCTTTGGCTGCTGTAAGGAGAAAAGGGACTGATTCTGGTAAATTAACTATACTTTATATAACATTGAATGAAATAATCAACTGACTTCCATCCTGTGATGCTTTAGGTTCAACACCTGCACCAGAAAATTTGGAGACCACTGCAACAGACGTCGCAATTTTTTTGAGGAAGCTATCTGGGGTCATAGGTCATAGGAGGAGGGTCCCAAAGAAGACATTCCAAATGCTCCAACTGGTGAGACTAACCCGGAACCTGGGATATCACTGAATTAAATGATGAAAATTGGAGCGACTTTTGTAGAAATTTTAGATCATGTTAAATTACCATGTAATTTTGACGATTTTGGACATGAGTGTTATCCTTCATCTAGATAAGAATTTTTTATTACATATCTGACCATGATTAATTGAAATGTGCAGTTCCGTCTGAGCAAGCTACTGATCTGCTGATTCCTGAAGGGGGTAGAGACAACCCTATCATTGTAGAGACAACAACTCAACTGGAGCTTAACCCGGTAGAGCTTCCAAAAACCCATCCTGAGAATCCTGTTGAAGCTAGGAAATATGGAAAGGAACCTTCTCATGCTACAGATCTACCATTGGGTAAAATATGATAATATTTGTGACTGTACTTAATTTTCAAGACAGCTAATCAACTTTTTTTATCCTTCGAAACTAACCATAGCGTTCAATTGACTATACAGGACTATCAACTTCAGTGGCTAGATCTGAAGGGGAAGCCTCAGCCTCAGCCCCAAAAGGAGTATAAAGTGATGAACCAAGGGTCAGGGGGGAAGGATCCGAAAAGGTAGCTTTTTTAAGTGCATTAATCCCAGACTATATTCCTTCCTGTAAATGCGATGCTGAATCAGACCCAAAGGTGTAAAAGGTGCTTCAATTCTCACGTCGCAAGGAATGACAGAATATATGGAAGATCATATCTGAAGTTCTTCTTGATGAGCTATCTTAAAAGATCCCGCAACTGTCATCTGTGTTCTTCATGATGGGACTTAGCAGTTTTGGATATCAAGAGATCCATACTGTGGTGAAACAAGTCATCTTAAGGGGGGAGCAGGAGAAAATGTGCCATCAATATCTGACCAGAGTGAGGCTACTGACCAATATCATCGAATTCAAGGCTATGGTGTCCCGAGATGAGAATGATCATGTTGCACAGCTGAAGGATCTGATGCATAATATCAAGGAGAGATTTTTCCAGCAGATGCACCTTCAGCAAAATTTAGATGTCGTTACCGTGGAACTTGACCAGCTTAACAATTAATTGGACGGTGTCCAAATGGATGGTATGAAAGAAATATCATATGCCAAGAAAGTACACCAGCAAGCTAAAAATAGTGAAGCTGGTCAAGTTAATGAACTTTATGTTGCTGCTGATGAAGCTTGGAATTCTGTAAATCAAATGAAAAGTTATGTTCAAAGCCTCTTCTAATTCTAGGAAAAAAGAAGATACTCTAATATATGGATGTTCTTCTAATCTTGTGCATTAATGAAAAAGACTTTTCATCTTCAATCATTTGTACTTACATTATCTTGCTAACTACTTTAATTAAATTTTTTTACCGAAGCCAACGGGCCTAGTAAGCATAGTCTGATTTTTTTTAGGATTATACAATCAACCCCACAAACATTGTATATTTTTGTTGCTCAGTATTGCCTAAATCATAATAAATGTTCATTTAGAAAGATGGGAATAAACTTTCGTTTAGAGTTCCTTTTATAGGTTCCCAATTTAATGAGTACCCTGTCTCTTATTCGAAGTTTAATGTCATGCATGTCGGACATAAAAAGGATAATGTTTAAGGTCAAATATCATTGACCGAATGGATTGAAATTGACTCAGTTCCTTGATAATTTGTTTGATAACAGGTTACCTACATTCATGTATGGTGGAAAACATGTAAACTATGACATAAGAAATTTCGAATATGAGGAATGATATGAAAAAAGTGCTAGAAGGAATTAGAGGAAGTATTTCTTAAGAGTGAAGTTACCACTATTTGACAATCCCGTTAAGGGGTTGAATTATGTAGGGCCACATAAGGGCATTGGCTGCATAGTCAAATAATAGCATCTTTTGGCTGACATGTCCATTATGTAGACTACTTATGCAAGGCCACCTAAGGGCACATGCTGCATAGTCAGGAAAAAGAACTCGTAGAAATTTTACTATTCTATTGCAAATATCCAGTGAATGTTTATGGAGATTCAAAATTACCAAAGCATAGAGTCTGGTTTATAGAGAGTGGTACTTGAATATGGAAGGGATATTCCCAGTCAAGATTGTCAGAGAATTGGATGAATGTCACTCCAATGAAGGACTTACCCAAACATAAGGATGGGAAATATAAACCATAGACATGAATACTTTCAGAACATGAAAAATTTTATGGGACAAATATATTAAGTATGGCTGTTTTTGTGGATCCCTACATATCATCATTATGACCAATAAAGACAAAATATGTTTTCCCCCCAAGAATGAGTTACCACTATTTAAAAAACCCTTTAAGGGGGTTGAATTATGCAGGGCCACCTATGGGCGTTGGATGCATAGTCAAATAACATCCTCTTTTGGCTGATAGGTCCGTTATGAGTACTATTTATGCAAGGATTCCTAAGGGCACGTGTTTTATGGTCAGGAAAAAAAATTCTGGGGTATCAGACTTTTTGTGACAAAAAGTCAAGAAAAGGGTTATGGAGATCTATAAGTATTTAAGGTTATGAGTATGAAACATTAAAATGGGTATTGTCCAATGCATGAAGGATATACATAGACTAATGCTAACCATAATAATGTTGTGGCTGGGTTCTGAATTGAGATGATGGACTTCACTATATATCTCATTAGGATGAGATTCAAGCCATACGCTTTTCTTTAAATATTGGTTAATGTCATGTGGGACGAGAGCCAAAGAGATCTTAGTTTAGGGATGTAGATCCCAGACCATAATGAGGGAAACAAATTGTGTGTCTGTTATAAACCTGATGTGAATAAAGACCGGGGATTTCATACCACATTCATGTGCTCGCAGGGGGACTTTCCAGCCAACGGACTGAAAGTGGAGTTTGGGGTCCGGCCCAAAGACTTGGGGATAGATTCGTGGGATACACGAATGTTCCAACGTATCCCATAGGGATGGGAATCATACCATTTGTAGTTCTTGAAATATCCTCTTTACATATTTTGTTCGTATATGTGAAGGATGAAAGGGGACTTTGGTGCAATGATTGTTAGACCCAAGATTAAAGGTCCAGGCGTTTCCAGGTATGCACGTAGTCCTTGGAATTTGACATGATTGGAGATAATTTTCAATAATGATTCCCTCTTAGGTGAGGGTGTCAGAGACTGTTGTAGTTTATTTTCATACAGGAAAAAAGTGTGAATAGATTAAGGTCATATGCATAGACCGGTGCTGAACAGTTTAGCGTCATGTAGCTGGGACGTATTGGTATGCAGTTAAATGCCTTGTAGTAAGGACAATGGTGGATTGTATAGTTTAATGTCATATAGCATGGATAAAGGAGTTTCACAGTTTAGTGTCACGTATTAGGGAAAAAACGTACATAGTGTAACGTCATATAGGACGATGGTGAACCAATATAAAGCTATTAGTTTGGGGGGGCTTCATGGATCAACATCGTATGAGATGGAGGTGAACCGACATGAAAATATTGTTTATGGGCATGAACCTTGGGAGGTTGCATACATACCCAGCCTAGAAGGAATGGATAAAAGTCCGCATAGTTCGATTGAGAATGAATTGGTGATCAAGTTGTACATGAGGAAAACATCCTGAATATGGTGCTGGGACTTACGCGTGGTTAGTGGCCCAGAGAGGGTGTTTTAGATGAAGCATAATCTAAGCTCACATGATTCATGCTCAGTGTGAAAAACTAGATGTAACACCCCAAGCTTCTACGGTACGTTTCCCTTTGAATAATGCGATAGCGTGTGTTGTACGCAACCTCGAGTTCTAACACACACCACAACTAATTAAACTAGCTGTTGTGAATAGTAATACCTAATTTTTGAAATTATATATATTTTATATTTGAAAATGGACTTCATTTTTGGACTCGGAATATCGAATTTAGCCTAAGGTGAAATTTTGGTACTTTTCGGATAACTTTCATATTTTGATGAATAGTGAAAATTACTAAATTTTAATTAAAAACAACTTTTTTAATCAAAATAATTAATAGTGATAAATTATGAATTTTAGTAGTTTTAAAGTATATTTAGAATATATTTTTACCATTTAATATAATTTTGGTCATTGGACATAATTTTACAATTAAACCGAACATAAACAAGTGTCAATCTTTTGATAGTTATTATCTCTTAAAAACACGCTTTTTGTTTTGACAGCGGGAATTATTTTTAAATTAATTTCTGCCACTTCTGTGTTTTGAATTTAGGAAAATGGATTCCATATTTGGAATCAAGATGTTCAAATTGTGTAAATAGGTAACTTTTATTTTTAGACATTTTGAATAATTACTGCGGTAAATATTTTATTTACCATGGTTAAGGGTAAATCCGGTAAATAAGGGTTAAAAAATTAATATTATAATAATACTAAATTACCCTAAAAACGTGTCTTAACCCTATTGGTTGATATATGGTCGACCATGGACATCTTTGTGTCAATTTTGGGACCCCATGGATCCACTTGTAAGTGATAATGACACTTTATTTTAATTTAGTTAAAATGAATACAAAAATGACACAAGCATATATCTTTTAGAACAACAATTTTTACATAGGGTTATATATGTTGGATTTTAGATTATAAATATTCCTTAGAAAGATAAAAAGATTTCCTACATAATTATATTTTATTTATAATTTTTAGACATTAAATAATTTATTTTATTTATGACACAATGATGATGCAGTAATTACTATAATAGTGAAAAATTAAAATAATTGATATTATAAATACCCAAATAAATATAATATGAACCTTTTAATGAATTAAACTACTTTTCTAGGCTAATATGATATATTAGGATTGATTTAATGGACTTTGTTCGAAGTAATCAATCTGTTATGAGTTTCACAAAAATCAACTATTGAATAGTGTCAAAATTGACATAAAAGAGTTCTTAAAACAAATATTATATTATTAATTGATATTAAATTCCTAAAAATCTAAGGTTCGGCCAAGAGACTTATATTATGATAGGTTAATCATTAATGGACCACTTGGGGGTCGCTTGGATGTATATAGTAAGTTTATTAACCATATTATATAAAAATACAAAGAGACATTGTAAAAGTGAAACTAATTAACTTAGAGTTAATACTTAAAGATAAGGTTAATATAAGTATCCAAACCTGTCTAAATTCTATTGGTTGAGTGGTTTTAGACCTATCCCCACCTTAACCTTTGAATAATAAGCTTTGGAGCCATTAGAAACCGAATATGAATTTATTATAAATTAATATTTCTAGCTTTTCCAAAGGTGCCCCTCACCCCTCTTATAAAAGGGCACTCCTCCTTCTCATTTCTTCACACCTTCA
The DNA here is from genome assembly GCA_963277665.1 of Viscum album. Classification (NCBI taxonomy): domain Eukaryota; kingdom Viridiplantae; phylum Streptophyta; class Magnoliopsida; order Santalales; family Viscaceae; genus Viscum; species Viscum album. The sequence continues at coordinate 1,829,676,629 of OY728161.1, read as the reverse complement.
AAGCCTTTTGGTTCGGCCAAACTCTGCCCAAATAATCTCCCAACATCCATCACTACAACCTAGAGGCCTTAGTTTGATCAGAAAGCCAACCTAAGGAGCCCTTTTGATCAAATCAAAAGGAAGAACCCGAAGAAGAGGTAATGATTTCACCACCCTTTTCTAAGTTCATTTCTTCTTCCACTTCTTCTTCCTTTGTTCTTACCATTCTAAAATAATAACTCCAGTATCTCACATATACTGTGATGTTATTATAAGTATGGTACAACCATATTCAGTATTCTATCCACCCTTTGAATAACATGTCACCATACGTGCGTACGTACGGCTTACCGTCTCCACGTCGTGGTGTAATTGTTATTCAATATAATATTATTTGGATGGGTATAATAATGATGTGTAACTAATGTAAATAATAAATATAACATGTTAATGATTCTGTATATATGATATACCATTCATTTATATATTATTTTAATATCAAAAGAATGATATTGTCGCTCGTGCGTACGTACGGACTACCGTCTCCACGAACGCGATGAGATTCATTCTCCATCGTATCCATTCAAGTATAATTATCATTTTATGATTTAAAAATGATTTTTAAGGACTTGATATCATTCTGGATATGAATAAGATACAACAAACATGGTTTATGTAACAAAACATATAAAAGAAAATGAGTAAGTTAACACCCGAAACGATGATAATTCTAAGAAATCAATGTTAAAAGATCATATATGATATCATATTAATATATATGATTCTTGTATAATTTAATAACAATTATTTCACCATTATACAGGAGGTTAACCTACCCCAACCAAGGAAAAGTACAAGGTAAGGGTTATTTCACAATCTCTTCATTATCCGAGGTTGTTTATATGTAATAATCTACTGGGATCTCTTTATCATCCACATCCATGTTTCTTAAAAATGTATTTCAAAACATTTTTACTATTTACAAGAATATGGTTTAAAGTCATTTATACCCTTTTTTGACTTTTTATAAGAGGTTTATAAAGGAATCTTTCCGTCGTTTTCAAAACAAGGTCCTTTTTAACCTTTTCGACAGAATTGAGGTAAGAATGTTTTTTTTAACTTATACGGCGGGTGCGGTTATTTTACGCCGTTATAAAATCTTCAAAGCTTTCCTTACAAGCTTATAAGAATATTTTCAAAGAAAATGTTTTATTATATATGGATCTTAAAAGATTTCAAAATAAAAGGAGATATTTCTTTAAAAAGAATTTTGATTTCATCTATGTAAACATCCTTTGATGGATTTTAAGATTATTTGAAGTTGATTTATTATGATACAAAACTTCTATATTGTATTGAAGGTTTTGTGATATGCTTGACTGTGGATGTGCTATTTTTATACCATTCATAGTTTATTGTGAAAGTATTGACATTTCGTATGCTAGTTTTAATACGAATGTTTATGTTATGTTTAAACCTTTTCATATGGGAATGCATTAGACTTAATAAGTGACGGGTGGAGCCCGCTATAGCTCCTCGATGCATCGGTAGGTCTCATGAGACAAACTAGTGTCTTGGAACAAGGCCTTGACAAAATCTTATTTGTAGTCTTGGCACGAGGCCTTGGATATGTGGTTATGATAGTCTGGCATTATGCATTCCAACATTATGAAAGTGGTTATTGATTTTTGCATGTGATTATTCATTTAGTAGAATATCCATGTGAACAAGTAAATGGCATTATTTCATTTATGCCATACCATGTTGAAAGTTTGTATTTAAAAGGCTTTTGTTTTAGTTATACATTGCCTTAAATGTTTATTCTTATTTATGAAAGTTTCCACTTTATTGTTATCCTTACTGGGCATTTGAGCTCACCCCTTTTTTTATGTTTTATTTTTCCCAGGATGTGAAGAAGTAAGTTATGAATGACCTGCAGGGATTTTATGAGGGGTTAATAGTGTGGATTGTGGAAACATTATGTTGTTGTATTAGTTTTTCATTTTATGATGTAATGTAAAACTTATGAATATATCTAGTGTTTCCAAGGCTACTAAACCAATCGGTCTTTCGAGATTTGATCTTTCTTGTGATCATGCCAATGTTATGTAATTAATGCACCGACTCTGGGTAGCTGGGGTCGGGGCGTTACAGTTGGTATCAGAGGAAGTTTAGTACAAACCTTGGAAGCTAGATTTAGATAAACTCTGATTAGAGCACATAGACCTAAGATGAACTTTGAGGATTAGTATAGAAGAACTTCCTAGAATTTTGGTATTGTAGAGACTTTGTGAGTTCTCCGAGCAATACATCCCTGTCTGGATACGAGCAGGTAGAGGCGGCTCTGGCACAGATTTACCTAGGGGTAAAACCCGAAAACACCGCTTTGAGCTAGACTCGAACGGGAACTGGTGCACGACAACGGGCCTTGCTGCACTCTTGGTTACGACACTCCCGGGGGATATGCTTAGGATAACTCTCACTTTCTTTAAAAATCATTATGAAGGGTTTATGAGTATATACTTCCTCAAAGAAAACATATTTATGATTATGGATTATATCCATAGATAGTTCAATTTATGTTTAGTGTTTTATAAGTATGGGATTATGTATTTTGATGCATAAACTGATCTAGTTTATGCCATTTTTTTAGAAATGGCGCCTAGTGGAAGAAATAGAAACCGTATCAATGCACGCACTCCATGTAGGGATTGCCCTCCTGCTCAAGATAATTATAGTGGGGCTGGTGATGCAACTGGTTCTGATCAGCTAATCACCGTACTGGGACAACTTACTCAGGTTATGAATAATAACCTTACCCGTATGGAGCACCCTGATCCGCAGCGTGGAGGATCAATGTTAGATCGATTCATGAGACAACAACCACCAAAGTTCAATGGGATTACAAATCTCTTAGTAGCTGAGCAATGGATATTTTCCCTAGAGAAAATATTTCAGGCTTTGGGGAGTAGTGAAAGGGAAAAAGTTAACATGGCAGTTTACCGCCTCACTGGAGATGCTGATCAATGGTGGTCATTGATTCAAAACATGAAGGAAGATGATGAAGTATCAAACATGGAATGGAGGGAGTTCAAAGATCTGTTTTTAGAAAAATACTTTCCTCGCGACCATCGAGCAGATATGGAAAGACAATTTCTGAGTCTGAGACAAAAGGAGGATGAGAATGTCACAAAGTATGAGGCTAACTTTACAAGGTTAGAGAGGTATGCTGGAGATTATATTCGCAACCCAAGAAGTAAGATTGATCGTTTCTTTGATGGGTTAAAACCATTTCTTCGTCGAGCATTAGTCTCACAATCCTTTTCGTCGTACGAAGACATTGTCTTATGTGCTATCAAGACCGAAAAAGAATTCTCTAAGTCTTATGACTTTAAAGCGAAGCAAGAGAAGAAGAGACCTTCTGATCAATCTGGGAATGGAAATAAGGGGAAGAAGGGAAAGGTTGAATATCCATCTTGTGGTAAATGCGGGAAGAAACATCCTGGTACTTGCTTGAAGGGAATGGGAGTCTGTTACAAGTGTGGTGAAAAAGGCCACCAAGCTCATGATTGCAAGGGGAAGAAGGAAGCTACCAACGTTCAGTGCTACAATTGCAGGGAGATGGGGCATTATGCAAATGCATGTCCTAAGCGTCAGGAGAACTTACCTCAGAAAAGGCCAAGGGATCAAGGCCAGGCTTATGCTATCACTACTGCTGAGGTAGAAACTCCGAAAGACGTGGTGGCAGGTAATTTAATGGTTTCCTAAAGTTTAGCAAATGCATTATTTGATTCTGGATCATCGCATTGTTTCATATCTTCCCAGTTTGCTAAGAAAATTAGATATTTCCAATTTGATTTAATAATGGAGTTGTCAGTTAAAACTCCTAAGGGAAGTATCGTTGCAACAAAGTTTTGTGAATCAGTCCCCATTAGAGCACATAAATTTTCTTTATCTGCTGATCTCATCGTCATACCTATGATTGAGTTTGATATAATCCTCGGTATGGACTGGCTTTCGGACTATGATGCGAAGATTTATTGTAAGAATAAAGAGGTTACGATTCTTGATGATAATGATAAGGAACACCTTATTTTTAGAGCAGAATCGTCACCACCTAATTCTTATTTAGATCCACCCCCAGTAGTTCAACTTAATTCAATTATTGGGGAGGAAGAGAATGAAATAACTGTCGGTGAGGAAAGGAATGTTCAAATAGAGGATGTACCTGTTGTGAAAGAATTTGTAGATGTATTTCCGGAAGATTTACCTGGACATCCTCCAGAACGAGAAGTTGAGTTTTCCATTGATTTGATTCCTGGATCAAGGCCTATATTGAAGACCCCTTATAGAATGGCCACTGTAGAGTTAGTCGAACTAAAGAAACAACTAGAGGAATTGAGTAATAAGGGATTTATTCGCCCTAGTGTTTCTCCATGGGGAGCCCCTGTTCTTTTTGTTAAAAAGAAAGATGGATCTATGAGGTTATGTATCGACTACAGGGAGATCAATGCTATAACAATAAAGAACAAGTATCCCCTACCTCGTATTGATGATTTATTTGACCAACTGCATGGAGCTCAATACTTTTCAAAGATTGACCTTCGGTCTGGATACCATCAGTTGTGTGTAAAGAAAGAAGACATTCCGAAGACAGCATTTCGAACCAGGTACGGGCATTACGAGTTTACTGTAATGCCGTTTGGATTGACTAATGCACCCTATGTATTCATGGATCTAATGAATAGAGTTTTCAAGGAGTATCTCGATGAATTTGTGGTGGTATTTATTGATGATATCTTGGTATACTCCAAAACCTACAAAGATCATGAAAATCACTTGCGCATTATCTTGAAGACTCTGAGGAGGCATGAATTATATGGAATGTTTAGCAAGTGTGAATTCTGGCTTCAGGAGATTTCTTTTCTTGGCCATATTGTCTCTAAAGATGGAATCTCTGTTGATCCTTCTAAGACCAAGGCAATCCAAGAATGGCCAGCACCAACGAGTATAACTGAGGTACGTAGTTTTATTGGTTTGGCAGGTTATTATCGACGTTTCGTCCAGAATTTTGCCCGATTGGCTAACCCATTAACGAAGCTCAGACGTAAAGGGGTTAAATTTGTTTGGACAAAAGAGTGTGAAGAATGTTTCGAAGAACTGAAGAGAAGATTAGTCAATGCTCCTATATTGACTCTACCATCAGGGAATGATGGGTTCGTTATTTATAGTGATGCATCAAAGAAAGGACTTGGCTGTGTCCTTATGCAGAATGATAGAGTTATTGCCTATGCATCACGACAGTTGAAAATACATGAACAAAACTATCCTACTAATGATCTTGAGTTAGCAGATGGGATCTTTGCTTTGAAGATATGGAGGCACTACCTCTATGGTGAAAAATGTGAGATTTATACTGATCACAAGAGTTTGAAGTATATTTTCTCACAAAAAGAACTCAACATGAGGCAAAGGAGATGGCTTGAATTACTCAAGGATTATGATTGCACGATACACTACCACCCAGGGAAGGCAAACAAGGTGGCAGATGCTTTGAGTAGAAAAGACCATGCAGTTTTGAACAATATGAGAATTGAGAGTGATCCAATTTTCATGGAGCTAGTGAAGATGGACATGGGAATAACCAGGGAAGGTGAAACATCAATGCTTTTTCAAATGGTTTCCAAACCATCTTTACTAGAAAGGATTAAGAGTTCTCAGACTGATGATGAAGAATTCCAAAAGAAGATTAAAGATGTGAATGATGGGAGATTGAGAGACTTTGCGTATGAAGGTGGAATTTTGAAATTCGGGAAGAGACTTTGTGTTCCCAATATACCTGATCTAAAAAGGGAATTGCTGGATGATGCTCATAGTTCCAATTTCTCTATACACCCTGGGAGCACCAAAATGTATAGAGATTTGAAGGAACATTTTTGGTGGGACAACATGAAGAGGGAGATTGCTGATTTTGTGTCAAGATGTATGGTTTGTCAACAAGTGAAAGCTGGAAGGCAACAGCCTGGAGGAGTCATGCAACCTCTTCCCATACCAGAGTGGAAATGGGACAATATTACAATGGACTTTGTCATGGGGCTACCAAAGAATCCTAGAAGGAACGATGCAATATGGGTTATTGTTGATCGTCTTACCAAGTTAGCACATTTTCTTGCTATAAGAGAAGATCTACCCCTGGAACGTCTAGCAAGACTATACATTAATGAAGTTGTGAGACTTCATGGAGTACCCCTATCGATTGTTTCTGATCGTGATCCCCGTTTTACTTCAAGATTTTGGAAAAGTCTTCAGAAATCCCTGGATACTGAACTTCATTTGAGCACTGCTTACCACCCTCAGACAGACGGACAATAAGAACGGACTATTCAGACCTTAGAAGACATGTTGAGATCTTGCTCACTTGATTTTCAGGGTATGTGGGATCAATATTTACCACTAGTAGAATTTTCCTATAACAATAGCTTCCATTCGAGTATTCAGATGGAACCATATGAAGCGTTATACGGAAAGAGATGTCGTACACCAACCTGTTGGGATGACGTTGGTGAAAGAAAACTTGTAGGCCCAGAACTGGTGGAGGAAACGGTGGAAAAGGTGAAGGTAATCCAAAATCACATTAAAGCAGCTCAAAGTAGGCAGAAGAGCTATGCCGATAATCGAAGGAAGGATTTGGAATTTCAAGTCGGTGATCATGTTTTCCTGAAGGTATCTCCGTGGAAGGGAGTCATACGTTTTGGTAAGAAAGGTAAATTGAGTCCCAGGTACATCGGACCTTTCGAAATTCTAGAACGAATTGGGGCTGTAGCTTACCGATTGGCAATGCCGCCAAGTCTCTCCAAAGTTCACGATGTGTTCCACGTATCTCTGTTGAGGAAATACATGCCTGACCCAACGCATGTACTCACCTATGAAGATTTAGAACTGGAACCCGATCTGTCTTATTGCGAAGAGCCCATCAAGATTCTTGATACGAGAGAACAAGTGCTGAGAAACCGGACGACGCGTCTGGTAAAGTTTTGTGGAGAAATCATAAGATGGAAGAGGCAACGTGGGAACCCGAGGAACTTATGATGAAGAACCACCCGAGTCTTTTTATGCAGTAATACCCTAGAAATTGCGAGGACGCAATTATTTGAAGGAGAGGAGAATGTAACACCCCAAGCTTCTACGGTACGTTTCCCTTTGAATAATGCGATAGCGTGTGTTGTACGCAACCTCGAGTTCTAACACACACCACAACTAATTAAACTAGCCGTTGTGAATAGTAATACCTAATTTTTGAAATTATATATATTTTATATTTGAAAATGGACTTCATTTTTGGACTCGGAATATCGAATTTATCCTAAGGTGAAATTTTGGTACTTTTCGGATAACTTTCATATTTTGATGAATAGTGAAAATTACTAAATTTTAATTAAAAACAACTTTTTTAATCAAAATAATTAATAGTGATAAATTATGAATTTTAGTAGTTTTAAAGCATATTTAGAATATATTTTTACCATTTAATATAATGTTGGTCATTGGACATAATTTTACAATTAAACCGAACATAAACAAGTGTCAATCTTTTGATAGTTATTATCTCTTAAAAACACGCTTTTTGTTTTGACAGCGGGAATTAATTTTAAATTAATTTCTGCCACTTCTGTGTTTTGAATTTAGGAAAATGGATTCCATATTTGGAATCAGGATGTTCAAATTGTGTAAATAGGTAACTTTTATTTTTAGACATTTTGAATAATTACTGCGGTAAATATTTTATTTACCATGGTTAAGGGTAAATCCGATAAATAAGGGTTAAAGAAATAATATTATGATAATACTAAATTACCCTAAAAACGTGTCTTAACCCTATTGGTTGATAGATGGTCGACCATGGACATCTTTGTGTCAATTTTGGGACCCCATGGATCCACTTGTAAGTGATAATGACACTTTATTTTAATTTAGTTAAAATGAATACAAAAATGACACAAGCATATATCTTTTAGAACAACAATTTTTACATAGGTTTATATATGTTGGATTTTAGATTATAAATATTCATTAGAAAGCTAAAAAGATTTCCTACATAATGATATTTTATTTATAATTTTTAGACATTAAATAATTTATTTTATTTATGACACAATGATGATGCAGTAATTACTATAATAGTGAAAAATTAAAATAATTGATATTATAAATACCCAAATAAATATAGTATGAAACTTTTAATGAATTAAACTAATTTTCAAGGCTAATATGATATATTAGGATTGATTTAATGGACTTTGTTCGAAGTAATCAATCTGTTATGAGTTTCACAAAAATCAACTATTGAATAGTGTCAAAATTGACATAAAAGAGTTCTTAAAACAAATATTATATTATTAATTGATATTAAATTCCTAAAAATCTAAGGTTCTGCAAAGAGACTTATATTATGATAGTTTAATCATTAATGGACCACTTGGGGGTCGCTTGGATGTATATAGTAAGTTTATTAACCATATTATATAAAAATACAAAGAGACATTGTAAAAGTGAAACTAATTAACTTAGAGTTAATACTTAAAGATAAGGTTAATATAAGTACCCAAACCTGTCTAAATTCTATTGGTTGAGTGGTTTTCGACCTATCCCCACCTTAACCTTTGAATAATAAGCTTTGGAGCCATTAGAAACCGAATATGAATTTATTATAAATTAATATTTCTAGCTTTTCCAAAGATGCCCCTCACCCCTCTTATAAAAGGGCACTCCTCCTTCTCATTTCTTCACACCTTCAAATCTTTTTGGTTCGGCCAAACTCTGCCCAAATAATCTCCCAACATCCCTCACTACAACCTAGAGGCATTAGTTTGATCAGAAAGCCAACCTAAGGAGCCCTTTTGATCAAATCAAAAGGAAGAACCCGAAGAAGAGGTAATGATTTCACCACCCTTTTCTAAGTTCATTTCTTCTTCCACTTCTTCTTCCTTTGTTCTTACCATTCTAAAATAATAACTCCAGTATCTCACATATACTGTGATGTTATTATAAGTATGGTACAACCATATTCAGTATTCTATCCACCCTTTGAATAACATGTCACCATACGTGCGTACGTACGGCTTACCGTCTCCACGTCGTGGTGTAATTGTTATTCAATATAATATTATTTGGATGGGTATAATAATGATGTGTAACTCATGTAAATAATAAATATAACATGTTAATGATTCTGTATATATGATATACCATTCATTTATATATTATTTTAATATCAAAAGAATGATATTGTCGCTCGTGCGTACGTACGGACTACCGTCTCCACGAACGCGATGAGATTCATTCTCCATCGTATCCATTCAAGTATAATTATCATTTTATGATTTAAAAATGATGTTTAAGGACTTGATATCATTCTGGATATGAATAAGATACAACAAACATGGCTTATGTAACAAAACATATAAAACAAAATGAGTAAGTTAACACCCGAAACGATGATAATTCTAAGAAATCAATGTTAAAAGATCATATATGATATCATATTAATATATATGATTCTTGTATAATTTAATAACAATTATTTCACCATTATACAGGAGGTTAACCTACCCCAACCAAGGAAAAGTACAAGGTAAGGGTTATTTCACAATCTCTTCATTATCTGAGGTTGTTTATATGTAATAATCTACTGGGATCTCTTTATCATCCACATCCATGTTTCTTAAAAATGTATTTCAAAACATTTTTACTATTTACAAGAATATGGGTTAAAGTCATTTATACCCTTTTTTGACTTTTTATAAGAGGTTTATAAAGGAATATTTCCGTCGTTTTCAAAACAAGGTCCTTTTTAACCTTTTCGACAGAATTGAGGTAAGAATGTTTTTTTTAACTTATACGGCGGGTGCGGTTATTTTACGCCGTTATAAAATCTTCAAAGCTTTCCTTACAAGCTTATAAGATTATTTTCGAAGAAAATGTTTTATTTTATATGGATCTTAAATGATTTCAAAATAAAAGGAGATATTTCTTTAAAAAGAATTTTGATTTCATCTATGTCAACATCCTTTGATGGATTTTAAGATTATTTGAAGTTGATTTATTATGATACAAAACTTCTATATTGTATTGAAGTTTTTGTGATATGTTTGACTGTGGATGTGCTATTTTTATACCATTCATAGTTTATTGTGAAAGTATTGACATTTCGTATGCTAGTTTTAATACGAATGTTTATGTTATGTTTAAACCTTTTCATATGGGTATGAATTGGACTTAATAAGTGACGGGTGGAGCCCGCTATAGCTCCTCGATGCATCGGTAGGTCTCATGAGACAAACTAGTGTCTTGGCACAAGGCCTTGACAAAATCTTATTTGTAGTCTTGGCACGAGGCCTTGGCTATGTGGTTATGATAGTCTGGCATTATGCATTCCAACATTATGAAAGTGGTTATTGATTTTTGCATGTGATTATTCATTTAGTAGAATATCCATGTGAATAAGTAAATGGAATTATTTCATTTATGCCATACCATGTTGAAAGTTTGTATTTAAAAGGCTTTTGTTTTAGTTATACATTGCCTTAAATGTTTATTCTTATTTATGAAAGTTTCCACTTTATTGTTATCCTTACTGGGCATTTGAGCTCACCCCTTTTTTTTATGTTTTATTTTTCCCAGGATGTGAAGAAGTAAGTTATGAATGACCTGCAGGGATTTAATGAGGGGTTAATAGTGTGGATTGTGGAAACATTATGTTGTTGTATTAGTTTTTCATTTTATGATGTAATGTAAAACTTATGAATATATCTAGTGTTTCCAAGGCTACTAAACCAATCGGTCTTTCGAGATTTGATCTTTCTTGTGATCATGCCAATGTTATGTAATTAATGCACCGACTCTGGGTAGCTGGGGTTGGGGCGTTACACTAGAGGTAGCAACAAACATAACGATGAACAATTTAACATCATGTGGGACAAAGGGTGTTGTAAAGTTTAGCGTCATGTAGCAAGGGCGTATTGTTGTTCTCTTTAACATCTTGCAAGACATGTGCACAGTTAAACGTCATGTAGAACGTATTAGGGGACTTTTTCAAATTTTAACCCCATACAGGACGATGCACAGTTTGACTTCATGTTGGACGATAGAGGCAACTATGCAGTTTAGAGTCCTACAGCAAGGAAAAAAGGGTATATTTTTGTTACACAAAATACTTCTTCAAGAATCTTGCTTTAGTTATAGTTTTAATGAGTTCTCCATACATTGAGATTAAATAATAATATCTATTGGAGTAGACCCTATGTATTGAGTAATGACCATCACACTTTGGCTCAAGATTGGGAGGTTACTTTCCTGGTATCATTGGAGTTATGAGGACCAATACTAATTCTCCATGAATGAATGATCGAAGATGAACTTTTTTTATTGAAAGCCCGTCCTATTCGATTCTGATAAAATTCCATGTGGTGTCGGGTGCACATTCTTTTTTAATCTAATCATTCCAATTCATCAATTCACTTCTGAGATTGCTCATCTGTGGATGAATGATCACAAATGGCTACTCTGAGTGATGGTAATTGAACATCAATGTGTAAGACTACTTCTGTTCCATATACCAATGAATATAGAGTTGACCGCGTAGCAGTGTGGGTGGTGGTCCGATAATCCCATAAATCATGAAAAATATTATCAGGCCATGATTTCTTATCATTATATACCATATTTTGTAGTATGTTTGAAAGTGTCTTATTGAAGGCCTCTATTTGTCCATTGGCTATTGCATGATACCGAGATGAATGGTTGGATTTAATGTTGTATTATTGATACAACTTTCTCACCTCAGATGAATAGAAGTTGGTACAATTGTCCGTCAATATGTTATGAGGGACACCAAATATGGTAATGATGTTAGACTTGACAAAGCTAACAATGATTTTAGCACCGACTTCTTTGAGAGGTATTTCCTCTTCCCATTTGGAAAAGGAGTCAGTAGTAGTAAGAATATACTTAAACTTCTTAGTTGTAGCTAGAGGATAAGGTCCTACTATATCCATTCCCATTGTAGAAAATGGCCATCAGTATTTAGCTCTATGAAGCAACTCTTGGGGTTGATGAATGAAGTTGGAAAATACTTGGAAGGAATGACACTTCTTAGTGAAATCAACAGAATCTTGCATCATTGAAATCCAAAAGTATCCAAGCCTTCGAATTTAAACAAAAAGTCTATGTCCAGACTGGTGGGCACTACAAAATCCTACATGAACTTCACCCATAACAGCCATTGTGTTTTCACCATCAATACATCTGAAGAAAATTCCACCAAACCCTCGCTTGTAGAGATTTTTTTTGTGATTTGGGCTATCATAAAGAGTAAAATTGATCATAGGTCACTGGACTTGTTCTTTCCTGGCTCTATCATGTGGGAGTGTTCCATTTTGAAGGTATTCCCTGATAGGTGTTATTCATCCTATAGTATGACGATATGGTTCTGAAATGGGACTGATTTCATTGATTTTCTCTGTTTTGATTTGAACAAAAGGTGAAACTACCTGATGGTGGGCAATACTAATGATTGTTTCGTCCCATCTTGGATTTTCAAGGGTTGTGGCTACATTAGTCAGTGCATCTTCTTGGGCATTTTGTGATCATGGTACATAATGAAATGTTAGTTCCGAAGGAAACTCCTCCATTAACTCTCTAACGTAATCACACAAACGGATTAACTCTTCCTTTCTGATGGAATAATACCCATTGATTTGTTTGATTACTAAGTCTGAATCACCTTTTATCTTTAAGTGATTCACATGTTCCTGAAGCGCCAATTCCAAGCCTGTGATGAGAGCTTGATATTATGCTTCATTTCTTGTACCGCCTTCCAACAATAAGAAGAAATAGGGTAATACTACCTTTTCTGGGAAGATAAGCACGATTCCTATCCCAACATTGTTAAATTTAGGATCTTCCATTTTCTTCCCTGTTGGACTTCTAGAGGCACCATAAATGTACATTTCCCATGTTTGAGGATTATCTAGAATAGAGAAGACTTCCAAATAAAGAAGATCAATATTTAAATATGTATCTTCTACACATGGGTGTTCAGCAAGGAAATCAGCCAGACTATGACCCTTTATTGCCTTTTGAGACACATACTAGAAATCAAACTACCGCAAAATAACTACCCACCTTGCCAGAAATCCTATAAGAATTGGTTGAATAAGGATAAATTTGAGAGGGTTATTGTGATATACCAATTGGTCCTCATGATGTTTTAGGTAGTGTCTCAATTTCTAAATAGCAAAGATTAATTCTAGGTAGCACTTTTCAATACTTTAATATCGATTTTATGCCTCAAGCATTGTGTTATTGAGGTAGTAAAGGTTGTTTTCATTCCCTGCACCATTCTTCTGGGAATGGAAGGCACCCAATGATCCCTCTAAATCTGTCTCATAGAGAATAAGTGGTCTTCCTTCAATAGGTGGAATTAATACCAGTGGACTCCAGAGAAATTTCTTGAGGATATCGAATGCTTCTTGACATTCTTCAATCCACTGGCAGGTGACTCCCTTCTTCATTAATCTGGTGAAGGGTAAACACTTGCCTGCTAAATTGGAAATGAAACGTTGAATATAGGCCAAGTGTCCTTGAATTCCTCATAATTATATCAAATTTCTAGGAGGTGACTTTCTAAATATTAATTTTGTCTTCTCAGGATCAACATTGATACCACGATGGTGTACAACAAAGTTGAAGAATTTTCCTGAACATACCCTGAAAGAACATTTCAAGGGGATCATCTTCAAATTGTGTTGTCGATGTTTGTTGAATATGATTTCTATATCGGCCAATTGATTATAACATTGTCTGAATTTAACCACCAAATCATCCACATAACATTCAACAAGTTTCCCTAAAACGGGTTTGAAGATATGGTGCATGGAATGCTGATACGTTGCACCTGCATTCTTTAGGAGAAAGGGAATTACTCAATAGTAAAACACCCCTTTAGGATCTATGAAGGTTGTAGACTCTTCATCTTCTTTGGCCATTCAAATTTGATTGTACCTAGAATAACCATCCATGAAGGGAGGAGATTCGTAGCCAGTTGTTGCATCAATTAAGTGTTCTATGATTAGAACGGGAAAATCCTCCTTGAAAAAATGCCGATTAAGATCTCTAAAGTTAATGCAAACTCTAATTTTTCCATTAATTTTTTTTCACAGAGACAATAGTGTCCATCCATTTGGGATATTGAACTTCTCTGATGAATTTAGCCTTGATAAGCTTATCAACTTCAACTTCAATTTTGGAAAAATAAGTTGGGAGTGTTCTTGTTGCATGCTTGAATCCTTGATGTTCTTATGGAAATCCCAAATGATGAGTGGAAACATCAAAATCAAGATCTGTAATTTCTGTATAATTCCAATCAAATACATCTTGATTTTTTTAGAAATTAAGTATACATTTCATTCTCTTCAAGAGTCATGGGCACACTAATTAAAGTGGGACGTGGATCTTCTTTTGTTCCCAAATTTATTTCTCTGAGTTCATCCACAATGGTAGAGATACCCTCTTCAAATGCTAGAGGAGAATCCCTAAGATCTTCCTCCTCTACTTCAATATGTGTTACTTCTTTTGTTTCTACATGCATAGTTGATGACGAAGCAGATTATCCATGGTCAGAGGAGAAGTTAAAATTTGGACATCTTAGAGAAGTGGCTGCCATCTCTGACCCTATTGATGATGAAGGGTTATTCTGAGGTGATAGAAAAAAGATGATGGATTGAGAAATAACATCATTATTTTCCTCTGGTATTGTTATAACTTCTTCTGATCTGGTTGATGTAGTGTAGAATTTCTGGATTTCAGCGGATGAAATGAAGACATCCCCATCTAAAATTTCATCATTTCTTGGTGAATCAACAATTTCTCTCATGCTTTCTGGCTCAATTTCCATAACTGACATTATAGAGACTTCCATAAGAGTGTTTGGATTTAGGTTTATCCTGTCAATTTGACTGATAGGCAACACATAATTTGTACACACATTTATGAATGCGTTTACTGGCATCTTTTAAAACCCACATGGAGCATTAATTTTGGTATCCTTCTTTGACGTGGATTTTTCCATTCCCTCCATGTGATAAAATTATTCCTTAATGTATTGAGATTCAATTGTTTTGAATGAGGCATTGTCACCATAAAATGTCCCTATTTGACAATTGAAACAATATTTGAGACATTGATGGTATGATGAAGGCACAACCGCATGTTGATGTTAACAAGGTCTTCCAAGAAAAATTTTTAAGGTTGTGTCCTGAAGAACAACCATGAAATCTAAACTAGATACAAGGTCTCTAAACTGAATTATGAGTGTAATTTTTCCTAGAGGTTCTTGTTCATTCATATCGTATCCATGCAACATCAACGTAGAAGGAGATAAATTAGATTCGGTGATGCCCAATCGATGAAGTGTACGAATAGGAGTGAGATTGACTCTTGGGCCATTATCAATAAAATCACATTGGATGTCTATATCACTGAATTTTCTAGATAGATACAAAGGTCTGATATGTCCATGTACAACATCATCTCCATCTTCATTTGTAAAAGATAACACTGCATGGAATTCTGTATGATCATTCTATATATAGTAGACCTCGGCCACATCAATTTTAGTTTCAAATTCTTGAGGACTTGACAAAGCCTCAATAAGCGCCTCCCGATGATCTTTTGGAAGATTCAAGGCATCTAGAATTGATAGCATGGCTGGTACATGGGCCAAATGTTTCAAGACATAATACATTTGGTCCGAAGGTCTACGTTTCCCATCTTGAAAATGTGGTTTTGCAGGTGCCTTGGAAGTTGATGCTTTGGCAGTAGATGCATCCCGTATTGGGGAAGGAGTTGGAAACACTCATGGATTCTTTAAATTAGACCGAGTAGGTCTATCAATTTGATGAGAGGAATAAGGGGTGACCAATAACCGTTCTTCCAAAATAACTATGTCTGGGCCGAATCTACCATGTGTAGAAGAACTTTCTTGTTCTTGTTGGGCCCTCGAAAGGGATTTTCCACGAGTTTCAGCCACATATACAATTCTATCAGGGGTAGGATTGAAATAGTGGCTTCTGGAAAATCCACATCTTCCCCTATATACTAGACCTCTGTCTCTTCCCTTAATTCCTCTGTTAGATATAGGGAAGCTAGGCTCATCATAATCGAAACTGTCAATGGCATAAGTATTTGTTAAATGAATCATGTTAATAGAACTAAAGATCAATTATTCATCTCACAAATATTCTACCTGATGAACCAATTCAAGATGTGCTGTTTAGTGGGGCGGTGCCTATTCTTTTTAAGCAAAAGTTATAAAGTCTTCCATAGTCAAAGACAACTTAGGCTTTGACACGAGCTCATCTTCTTCTGACTACTCTTATTTCTTCAAATTTTGCTGCTTCATTGAGGATTTTCAATCTGATTAAAGGGGTTTTAATGTGGAATTCATAGCATAATACACAATATTTTGATTAAATTATGTTTGTAAAATTTCATGATTTTGGTTGATCGTTTTCTTGATCATCCAATCATCATATTTCTGCACATTTTTACTTTTGAATTCGTTCCATTTGCCTTCTTCTTTTGTATCTGTAGTAGTAACACATGCTACCTGGGCTGAAGAAGCTTTATGTTATATTTTTCCAGAGTCCACCATTTTTTGCAGGAGGTCATTAAATACAAAACACTCCTGAATGGGATGCCCCAACATCTGATGAAATGGGCAATAGTTGGGGATGTCTTCATCTCCTTCCTTGTTCGGCATTTTGGGCCTTGGCAACTGAACCAGATTGTTTTTGAAAGTCGAGATGAAGTAGCCAGGAACTTGTTCATTCTAGAGAGAATAAAAATTGTTCTTCAAATCATCAAACTATTTCGGCCTATGATCTCTTTGATCATCTGGATGAGGCGTCCATTTTTTTGACGCTCAAGAGGTGGATCCGTTTGATATGATGAAGTTTTTGAAGTGGAAGCAGGTACATGTGATTTTTTAAGTGCAACTCTAGTAGTCTCTTCTTTCCCTATTCTCCTTCCTAGAACTGATAGAATTACATGAGTTTTAGCCTTAGTCTTTGTAATATAATCTTCTATCTACTGAGCGATTGAAGTAATGTCTCAAAACCCATCTGTATATTTCCTAGGGATCAATGGTGTGCATAATTCATCACGCAAATTTTCAACACAGATTGGAAACAATTATTCTTAAGGGAGTGATAAACGTAATGAATATTTTAATCCCTTCCAATGAGAAATGAAATATGAAACTCTTTAATTTTCCATTTTCTTACAATTAGTAAGATGAAATTTTTTTGTCTTTGGCAACGTTGAGCTTAATTGAAGAAGGAACCATTGATGGAGATCTTCCCACCCAGTATTTAGCTGTGATTGTAAACTTGTATACGAGAAAAAATTAGGTCCATATAATGACTACACAAAACACCAGAGCTTAACTACTTCTTGTTGTTGAGGAGTTATCATCATAGGATCACAATGAGAAACAAAATGTGTTAAGTGTTGTTCTGAATCTCCCGAACCATTAAAAATTGGGAATGTGGTATTCGAAAAATTTTATGGGGGAGGGATTGCATCCACCCAGCCAGGGTAATCTCTCTTTTCTGGTTGAACATGTGCACGCTTTCCTTCCATAGCTTCCAACTGAGCTGTTAATGACACAATGGTAGTCATTAATTTTTGAGAAATGTCTCATTGAGCACGGACCTGAGCAGGTGCAATAACTGGAGTTTGGATGGGTGTGGCGACCGATACATTCACTAATGGTAGTATTTTTGGTTTTTTCCATGTGCGAACCATAGGATTAGACCTATTAGGTTGTACTTGTAAAGGGGGATATTCTTGATCCATCCTAGTAGCAGCAACAAATTCCCTTGATTGATTAACTCCAGCATGCTTAGGAGGAAGACTACTTTGAAGTAGTTCTGCATTCAACCTCCTTAATTCCTTTATTTCTTCTTATTGATGTGTGAACCTATCCTCTAATTAGAGTGATTGGCCTTATCTAGAGGTAGGGTGGAATGTAACCTGACTTTAACCCTTTTACTTGGCATGTGCCTTTCTAGAGTATGGAAGGGAATTACCCAGAGTAATGTCTTACCCTTGGGCAACCCTCTGTCTTCTGGTACGCACACCTCCTTCATTCGTTTCTGTGTGTACAACCTCTTGAATAGGAACTTATTCATCTTATTCATTTGGGTGACCCTCATTTTATGGGGGATTTTTGATAATGGCATTGATGAGATATATCGATGCATAACACATTTCAGCCCTTCTGTCAGTGATTCTGCGATACAATCTTCTTCCATGTCCTTTGTGAGACATTTCCTTTTGTTTGGTTGATCCCTCAGGAACTTATTGATGAACTATAATTTGTAGTGAATCTCATGATAATTTGTCCCTGTGTTCCTCTTGTGGATTCTTCCCTAATCGAGAGAAGACAGACTTTCACTGAGGAAGAGATTGAGAATTTGAAAAAGTCCCAAGTCCGGTGGACTGGGGTTGTTCCTGTTTTTCCTGCTAAACTCCTCAAATCCTATCTGTTGATCCCAAGGGTTGGATTAAAAGAGTCTCCAGTCTGGAAATCTATGGTGGATCATGAGATTCTACATCTGAAACATTCTTAAAATCCCTCATGATTTTGCAGACTTTAGTTTGAAAATTAGTCGGATGCATCATCTGACATCCACACAAATCACTTGTCTTAGATGACCGTTTGATTATTTATGAAACTTCTATCACCTGATGATGTGCATTCTCTAAATGACAAGCCTGTTCGATATTCTCATTTCCTTGATGCATGATTAATTTGACAACTTGTTCTTTAAATTCCTGACTTTGGGAAGAACTAGTTGAGGCATGTTTGTGGGAAAGCTGTTGATTACACACAAAACCAGTTAAATTTGGCCATCCATGCACAACAACATTGGATGTCACCACTTTTGGTGGTCTTTGTTTAATGGAGAGAATAGAAAAATGCAATGCTCCATGAACACCCCATCCCCTAATATGAATACCAGATGGGGCATTGTTAATTAACTATCACAACCTTTTTAATGTGCCAAGGCATGAAAGCTGAAGGTCTCTCTGCTTCTTTTCAATTTTTGGATGTCAGGAAACTGAGAGAGATGCCATGTCAATTTAGAATTGCAACCCTTCTATTACCTTAACATGATTTTTATATTCATCACAAGGTAATATTTTCTCTTTTATGTGAAAAAGCGTTTTCCATATCTTGAGATGAATACCGTGAATACAATCTTCTGTCAACGTTTCTGGAATATCATACTGAGAGTCAGCCAAAGGCCAAAACATAATTGGTATTTCACCTTTCGCCAGTTGTTTTTTCATATTAATCACTTCATATTTTTCATTTGATGAAGACTATTCAACATGTTTGGACCAAAGATGGTGTGTCTTTGTTGCTTCATCAGATTCAATAGGATTGGTAAAAAATTCATTTGTCAAATTACAAGATAAATGACCAAAATGTTGTTCGGAGAAAGACCTATACCTCGGTCTATATTATGATTGATAAATTATTTCACCTTCTAGCGGTGAGGCATCAGACATGAGTGGCTTCGAATTTGAAAGTGCCCCAAGATAAGGGGTCTTTCTTGTTACTGCATTTCCCATTGATGGATTTTCCAGTCAATGCGAATTACTTCTATGAAGAAAACTTTCGCAGATAAATTCATCATCATGGGGATGACCACCATGGTGGGTTACATCAAAAGCTGAAACCTCTTGCTCCATGATCTTCTGGCCATGCATAGGGTTATCGTGGCTTTCATTTGAAGATAATAATTTGATATTGACCAAATATTCAGGAATAAAGCCTTCATAAGGAAGTGTCTGATGAAGAACATTGGAAATATTTTTGTTACATCTGGAATCTAGAAATGAGAGAGTAGAATCCGGATTTGAAACAGACAATGGTCTGTGGGCTTCAAGAACTCCAGCATTGACCAAGGCCTTATTGCCGATTGGCTCTTGATTTTTCAACTATGCTAGATGGGTCTTTTTCATGGACACCTACTTACTCACTATAGGAACCAATTGTTGAAAAACGTTGTTATTATGGGCTGCTGTATGTTCCTGGTCATGAGAGATGGTCCGGTTAGGATAATTATCTCCATTTAAACCAGGTGTATGTGCCCGACTTAATTGTTCATATGACATGGGGGAGTATGCCCCAAAACCCTCGTAGACTGGAACAGAGGTTTGTATTTTCTCCGGAGTGGCATGTTGATGAGCCACTCCACTGATAGGGATAGATTTATTTTTCATTCCCTGTGATGTCGCTGATGTTTTTATAAAATTTTTACAGGTATCCAGAATATGGGCAGGGATTTTCTTCTGCTCGTTCACCATTGTCAGAATGTTCTTGGTGACTTTAGCTACCAGAACAGGAATATGCATCTATTCCATGTTTGGAGTAGTTGTGTGTTCCTACTCCTGTCCTCCTTTTCCTGTCAGTGAATTCTGACAGTACTCATGTGTGGTGGTAGAAAGTTGTGTCTCCCTCTTGTTTTCTATTAGTGATTCCCAATTGACATCTCCAAAAGCTACCAAACAAGACTATTGGTTAGCTTGATGAATACTAGCAGGTGTATGTGCATGCTGGTTGTACTCCACCGAACGTGGTTGAAAAACTTCTATCAAAACTGGCAGATGAGACTGCTGATAGAATTGATGAGTATAAGCAGGTGTATGTGCCTATTTATAGGTGGTCGCCGCATTTAATTGGTGAGCTTCTCGGGATGAAGTCAGATGAGCCTCCTGACTGGATAATATATTATAAACAGGAGTATGTGCCTATATATAGTACTCCGCTGTAATTACCTAGCGGGATTGAAGTGTTACTGTAAGATGAGTCCACTGGGCTGTGAAATCAGGATGGACAGGTGTATATGCCCGATCATTGTTTTCCATCAAGTTAGATTGATGGAATTTTCCAGAGGGGGAAGTGGTAAGAACCTCCACCCTATTGACTGAATTTCACCTCTGATGGTTTTCGTCTTCCGTGCTCGGGTCTGAGGACCCTGATCCGAACACCTAAATGTGATACCCTCATCATTTTGAGGGTGCTCTACGGCTCGAATCTGGCAGCGATTGTTGGTATGAGTCCTTAGGAAGGGCTACTTTTTTCTTGAAATGAATCCTTGAGTGAGCTCTTCATTCACCTCCCTGTAATATGGGAGGGATTGGTTGTTACGTTCGGGGGATAATGACCTGAAACGGTTGGAAATGGTGGTTAGAACCACCTACTTCTAAATCACTGGCCATCGCTGTCTGGAAAACTAGGGTGAGTTGTCATATTGGAGGGAGTGACGAGTGGCCTCCAGAGTTGGGAAGGTACCATGTTGACGGTATTCCCTCACCAATAAATTCGATACCCAGCGTTGAAGATGCTGAGTAGGTGATATCATCCTCAGATCAGATGAGGATCCAGCATGAGTAGTGGTTGAGGCATTCACAGGTGTGAATTTTAATGAATCCATTCTGTGTTGCAGAGAGATCATGGAAAATAGTGCATGTTTGATATAGAAGACATAATCAATATAGTTTTGTCCAGACTACATCTTTTGGATGAACACATATGGGTTTGATTGCTTTGTTGACCCTCATATTGAGTTTAATAGGGGCCTAAAAAATAAGTAAAACATAATTTAACTTGGTTAGGGTTTCACGTTGGGTTCACCATTTTTTGTTTCTCCTGGAAATGGGGATGAACTTTTTTGTTTAAGGTTCAAACATTCCAATCGGTTTCTAACGGGTTTATTCATAGAACCGGAAATATCCTATGATTCTATATCCATTTGGACCTACTTTCCAAAGGTAGGTTCTCATTAGTTATGGACCGATGAGGCTTAATAATTTGCATTGGTTGAGAGGATGGGAGGTTAGGCTCATCACACATTTTTTGGGGGAATTATTGATTACTCTAGGACTCTCCCATATATTTAGGTTTTGTTCACGAATCCTTATTAATTAACCATGTATGAAAATGGGTTTTCTTTTATATTTAGAAATCAATGATTGATATGTATGGGATTTGTTGATTTTTTATATGTATTCAAGGTTCTTCATTGATGGATAATCATCCGTATGTATTAGAGATTATTAGTCAATGGTATCCTTCAATAAATAATATAGAAATATCTTGGTCATTTTGATGACCATACTGGTTTTGAAGCCACTCAGTGGGGCACATGAAGTTTATTGTCATTTATAAAGACATGGATTATTTCAGAGTTGGGATTGTACCCATAGATGGGCTACCTACGTATAATTGTTAAAAAATAATTAGAATCCATGTAGTTTGATAAGAAGGATACAGTTTAATGTCATATGGGATAGAAATAATCAATGAATGATGGGATTGAACATTATAAAGGATTCATATGTACTCTACTTTTAAGGAAGAGATCAAAGTCCACGTAGTTCGTGTAAAGAAATATGGGGTTTAGGAATGGTTAATGGCCTAAAAAAGAAATTTCATGATTACTTTCATACTCTAAGATCACATGAGCCATGCTCGGTGTGAGAAACAAGAGGTATCAGTAAACTTGACGATGGTTCCATCATGAGAAATGATGTGGGGCTTATGTATGTATGAATCCCCAAGTAAATGAAGAACAGGACATAGGAAAGATTCCCAAGAATAGGTTCCATAAAGGTATTTGTACTTTAATGAAGATTTGGAGTTCTAATTTAGGGCATACTCCTAATAATGAGTCCTAAAGGAAGGGACTTATGATTGGGGTTTATTGCTGAGAAGGAGGCACAAATCAAAAGAAACTATGATTGGGGCTAACTCTTGAGAAGGAGGCCAAGGATAAGAGAACATGAGACTGGGCTTACTCCTGAGAAGGAGGCCCAGGTTAAGGAAACATGATACTGGGGCATACTCTTGAGAAGGATTCCCTGGTAAAGAGAACTTGAGACTGGGACTTACCCTTGAGAAGGAGGCCCAGGTTAAGAGATCTTGAGACTGGGGCTTACTCGTGAGAAGGAGGCTCGGGTTAAGAGAACTTGAGACTGGGGCTTACTCTAGAGAAGTAGGCCTAGGTTAAGAGAACTGGGGACTGGGGATTACTTCTGAGAAGGAGGCCCAGGTTAAGAGAACTTGATACTGGGGCTTACTCCTAAGAAGGAGGCCCAAACCAAAAGATCTTCTCATCTTTAAATGATGAGGTTATAGAAAGCCTCTAACTGTGGTGACATAAAGATTGTTTGTCCCGAGGATTGGGGGAGGTTTTCATATAATTCCTTCCATATAAGGAATCCAACAAAGGTAACATGCCATAAATGTCTTTGAAGAGGGGTTTGAAGGCTTTGTCTTGAAGCGGAGAGGTGGATTCCAGGAAATGAGGTGACTAGAAAGGAGGCATGCAAGTATTGTTATGGCGCGCAAGTCCTGGTCATGCATGTAGACTTGCACAACCTGAGTCACCTTGGGAGAAAAAGAATATATATGGTAATACATGGGTGACTTTGAACTCAAGCACTTAGTATCACCCGTAGAATCTTTCAGAAGTGTAGCACGCAAGTTCCCTTGAGAGGGAAAGGCGGCGCACAAGGGTCTAAATTTCCTTCAAGGGCTGGACACTTAAGGCATACAATAGTTGATGAGTTCTAACACTTAGACCTTATTATTCATCTTTAGAGCTTCTATTCTAGGTAAAGAATTACCTTAGAAGTGTTCAGAAGACGTCAGACAAAGACTTGGGAAACCAGAGCTTGAATCTGAGTTTTGGAAAATTCTTCCTTGAAATGGGTGGTCCACGGGGGATATTTATAGGCCATTGGGCACCTTGGGAGAAAAAATTAATAGGGTGTGTAAGTGACTTGTTCAACCCATATGTGGCACGCAAGTGACTTGCTCATCGAGAAGAAAACTTGTGCAGCTTCTTCTTAATGGGTTCCATGTTCATGCCCTTCTCAAATTTTTGATGTTGTTCAATGGATGAATCTCTTTGTGCACAATTTATATCCCATTTCAATTCGTTTGAACTCTGTGATGGAAAGGAGCATCAACAACGTCTTAACTAGAAACTCTAGATCTTGAACATGATTCATGGAATAAAGGAATGATTGGTACTTATGTCTATTTATACGACCGCTAGTAGTAGACACAAATTGTACCTTGAATCACTCCTAGAGCCCTTGGTTTACACTCCTTGACCGCATGAAGCTGCTCCCTTACCCTGTCCTCCATCTCCCTGAGCCTGGTGGGGTCAAAAAAATGGAGGTGGTTGTAACTTGTCAAAAAGTACACCACCTCATGTTGCTCTCCTAGCTCTGCTTCCACATCTTCTTCCCTACTGATTCATCTTTCCCAAACACTTATTCTTCCCAAAACTTTTTACACACCCAAGTCTCTCAGACTGGTGCTATTTTCCTATTTTACCACTACTAACACTCACTGGCTATATCCACTGAGCCAAATAACATTTAACCACAAAGGTTCTCTCTAGAAACATAACATAAGATGGAATACATAGAGGAAAAATGTTGGCTTCGATGTCCATAAACACAACTTGCTTGGAAGTCCAAGCCCTGAAAACTCATCATATCATATTCATCAAGTACCCGGAATGGTCGGTATGCATCGATGAATATTCAGCTACCGACATGTCATCCTGCATAAGTTGTAAAAGATCTGGGGAACTCTCAGCCACCTCCTCAAGCCAGTCCTCAGCTGCCTGTGAGTCAGGCTCACCTCGGAAACTGAGGGGTATCTAATGTTGAATCATTCATAATGCACTAAGCCTATATTTTTCCTCTACCGGTATCACCAATTGTAAATGTTGATCAACGGGTAGGGATATATCTGACACACTACTTGAAGGTACTATCTTGGGTAAAGGTCCATGTACCGAAGCCTCATCACTTTGTGGGCCATCCTCGTAGTCACTCACTAAAAAATACTAGTATCTAAGATCACTATCTTCTCTATTAGTGTTTCAGCTAGGCAGAAAACTCTAGCAACGGCATCCACCCATCCACAGCTGCATGGGAAACTATCTCGCCTCAAAACCTTGGAGGCCTCTACTGCAAAAACTCTTGCAACGCGCTTAGTCATCGTGCATCATCCTATAGTTCGGCTGGTGATAACTACTGCCCGATGGGTGGTGGTGCTACTAGTATACCACCCGATGGTGCCAACATAGTAAGAGGGCACTGCACTGGAGTCTCATCGCTCGGTGGACCATCATCATGTACTATTTTGGGAATCCTAGATTCCTGTCTATGTAGCGGCATCTTCATAAGGAATAGGTGCACCATGGTCATTAAATTATACCTGGTGAGCTGACTCAAAGAAATTGAAAAGAGAACTTTTCAAAACACACATAATTAGGGTTTTCATGACTAAGTTAGAAATCAGAATTCGGGCTCCTGGTGTATGGATACGTCGGCCGCCGCACCAACACTGGACTCTCCGAACTGAAAACCACACTCAAAACACTTAACATTATTGCTCCAAAAAAATATCAGAGTCTTAGTTATAAGGTATAACTGACTCCTCTGATACCAATTTTTCACAACCCATCCCTCAGGGCCCATACAGTGACTACCCCAAGCCCACCTTCAATAAGCTAGAGGCTAAAGACTAGCAACGAAGGCATATTCCCTAAAAATGGGAAGGCATTGACTTTAAAACCTGTAAACTCATGCAACCAAGAACACTACAAGATACGAACTCATGAAAACTGTATAGTAAATAGTACGAGTACAGTAAGAAAAAGGCGCCAGAATAAAAGCCCAACTAGAAGGTACAAGAAACTGAATGTATAATTAAACTGGAGCATAGAGGAAGACAACTGTTGGGTGGTCCTCAGAGATTCCTACCTGAAGGGAATGTACTAATTGCCTCATCAGCACTCCTCATCCCTCTGCCTCATCCATGTACCTACTAATCATATGGTCCACCTTCGGGCTCCGTCCATGTAGAGACCCAAAGATTGACGTACATGGACATTAAATTAGTTTTTCAGAATACTTAGTACATAACAAAAATAGACACACAAGGACCGTAATAATTTAGTGTCTTTGGAAACTCAGAATATAATCTTCTAATCATTGTGAAAGATCTTGAACATCTCCGATAAAGATCATCCCCTTTTTTTCTTACCTAAAACCTTTCTTTATATCCTAGGGAAAAGAAAACATATAATGGGTGAGCTCAAATGCTCAATAAGGGTAAGAATGGACAAAATAAAATAAACCATATACATTTTAACATAAAAACATGTACATAATGTTTAAACATCGAAATCTTGTGCAATGACATAAAACATGGCAGTATTTAAGTCATAGATCAAAATAGAACATCAATAAAGATAAAATATCTTGTAAATAAAACTTGTAATTATGGAAAAACATTAAACACATGATATGATTTCCATAGTAGCCAAGGCATTGCTGCCAAGACCATCTTAGTGGAAAAAGTCCCTTTCTAAATCGAGTTCACTCCTCGTTCCTGTCCATTATTACTGAACTAGGTTAACTTAACGTTCCAGCCATGTCTATCTCATGAGATATAAATCTTTAACCAATGAATTGGAGGGATATATAGGTCCCACCCATCTCATAAGGAAATCATTCTTACTTGTGCCACAAAATAAATATACATCATTCATAAGAACCCAATAAATAAAATGGGATTCATAAACATCATCCCATCATCACATAATCTATATAAAAGAAATGGATATCATTTCCTAATAAGAAAAGTGAAACCATGTAAATCATAGATACATTATACTTGAAACATACACATATGAAATAATGTCATCTTAGATGATAAATGGTTGTGTTAAAACACTTGAAATGAATTCTTGAGGAAAATATCCTTTCTTCTTCAAAATCATTTTCATTTCACAAAATGTCATGAAATTTTAGAAGAAAAGGATTTTGTTGAAATTAGTCATGAAATCCTTTGGAGGAAGATTCATGAAAATATGGTTTTATAAAACCGTAAAATATCCTTTCATGTCGTATATGTTAAAAATAACATTCTTCCCATACTTTTGTTGGAAAAGTCAAAAAATGCCTTGTAATGTAAACAAAAGAAAGATTCCTTACATACAATGTAGTAAAAGGAAAAATGGATAAAAAACCATTCAGCACACATATAAACACTTTTAGAAAACATGGACTTGGATGATAACAATAACCACAGCAAATACTTATGAATAAAGATTCTCGGATAAGAATGAGATTGGGAAGGTTATCCCTTACCTTAGGTCCGATATGCTTCGAACATATCCGAACCTCCTATATAATGATTCAAATAATGTCATTGACTTATTAAAGAATCATATTCCTTGTTATGATATCATATATGATTCACTTATGAATATATATTACCCGTTCTTTTGTAAGTTCCATGTTAAAGCAGTGTTTTGGGTAAAATCGTTTTATTTATCGTACATGTTTGGACTTGTTGTTCTTGATATTATTACTTATATCCTGATTTACTTAATTCCAGAATGTAAAACATGATTTATATGTAATATATATTCAGAATATACATATATATATATATATGATAGATCTATAAATGGAATGAAATACACCGTTCATGGAGACGATAGGCCATTCGTACGCATGAACGTTGTTTTCATTTTCTTATTGAATTGAATGGAATTAAGTAGATGACATACATATATATATACATAAATCCAGTATCATTATTTTTTCATATATTTCATGATTACTTATTATATATACTTTATAATCATTCATGAATGGTTAACATGGAGAATGAATCTAATCACGTCGTGGAGATGGTAGTCCGTACGTACGCACGAGAGATGATATCATTCCCATGATCATGGAATTGCATTGAATTGTATGTATAATATTTTAGAATCAATATAAATTTGAAATAATAATATATTGTTATTTATTTATACCATTATACCTATCCACGTAAGTTGGTGGTCGAAAACAGATTACAACACGGCGTGGAGACGGTATTTCATACGTACACACGCGCGGTGATTTCGTTTTCCATAGGATGGATAGATGGTGAAAAAGGGTTGTTTCATACTTATATTAACATATCAGTATATGAGTTATACATATGTTATTACTTCATAATGAAACAACTAAATAAGATTAATTATAATAAGAAATAAAGTTGAAAAATCGGTAACAGACATTACATCTTCTTTGAAGCGCCTCTTCTTAACCTCCTCTTAGGGCACTAAATATGGTCTTTGAAGAAGACCAGAACCTCTAGAATGTTTATAGGGAAGTGTATAATAGAAATTTTCATGGGTTGTCTGAGATTGAAGGCTCAAAGTGGTGTATGGAAGAGAGGGAGGAGGTGCCCTTTTATAAGGGGGGATAGGGGCACCTTAGGAAAACTTAAAATATTATTTTATTATAAAGTCATATTCGGTTTTTAATAGCTCCAAATAGATTTATTTATAGGCTAAGGTGGGTATGGGTCGAAATCCTCTCATCCAAGAGAATTTAGACAAGTTTAGGTTTCTATTTTAACCTTATCATTTAGATTTAACTTTATGTTAAATAATTTTACTTTTACCGTGTCTTCTTGTTTTCTTACACTATAAGGTTAATAAACATACTATAACAACCCAAACGAACCCATAGTTGTTTATTAATAATATAAACAACCTTATAAAAGTCATTTGGAATATCCTTAGGGTTTTAGGAATAAAATAACAATTAATAATATAATATTTTATTTAAAAACTATTTTATGTCAATTTTGACACTATTTTGTAATTTATTTTTTGTGAAAATCATAACAGAGTGATTAGTTAGAAAAAAGTTAATTAAATCAATTATACCATGTCATATTAACATAGAAAATTATTTTAATTCATAAAAAGTCTCAAATTAAATTTATTTCAGTATTTATAACATCAATTTTGTCAATATTTCATTAATGACATAATTACTGCACCATCATTGTGTCATAAATAAATTAAATTATGTAATGTCTAAAAATTATAAATAAAATACCATTATGTAGGAAATATTTTTAGATTTATAATTAATACTTATAGTCTAATTTATCTTATGTATAAACCTATATTATAAATGTTTTAGTTATTAAACTTTGATTTTAACTATTTTAACTATTCTTTAAATAAAATAATATTAAATGTCCTAATCAGATCCAAGTGGGCCTAAATGGTAAAATGTTATTTCTAAGGTTGTTTTTGGTCGAATTACACTTATCCAATAGAATTAGGACATGTTTTTGGGTAATATTAATATCATTTTACCCTTAATTGCACTATTTATTTTTAACGGTGGTAAATAAAAGTAAAAAGTTACTATTCACCAAAAATTATTTTAATCTCATTGAACCACATTTTAGTCCTTGATATTAACCGTGTCTCTCCGATTTTCGAAATTCAATTAACAGAAGTGGTAAATCTTTGTTTAAATGAAAAAGTCAGCTTTTTTAACTACCACTAAGTGGTTTCACTATTCATCGAAAATTGCAGTTTTTCAGAACAATACCAAAAATTTAGTCGAAGAATTATTTGATATTTGGAATTAAAAATTGATGTCTATTTATTAAAATTAAAAACATAGAAGTGGCATTTATTAATTTTAAAATTAATTTCCGTTATCAAAACAAATAGTGTGTTTTTAAAAAACAAAAACTATTGAAAGTTTGATACTTGTTTATATCCAATTTCAAAGTGAAATTAATTCCAATGAACAAAATTGGATTAAATGGTAAAAATATATTCTAATTACACTTTAAATCCAATTAAAAATATAGTCTAACCATATAAATTATTGCGATGAAAAAGTTTTTTTAAATTAAAATATACAGTGATTTTACTATTCATTAAAATATGAAAGTTATTAGTATAAAATGAAAAAATTTATCCAAAGTAAATTTTTATATCCTGATTCCAAATAAGAATTTTATTTTGTCAAATTGAACTTATAGACTTGTCAAGAACAATATTTATTTTGGGTGCGCCATCAAAAGGCGGGAGAACATCAATTTTTTAAAAATACATATTTTACACGAAAAATTTATTTTGTTCTCATACCATATTCTAGAAAATGAGTAAGATGAATAATAATGTTATAAAATTCAAAATGTAGTTAATACTATTCATAACGGCTAGTCCATAATAATATTATAACAATATATCATTTTTTAGTGAAACCCGGTATTGCGTACTACACACGCTATCGAGGTAGGTCATGATTGCGTGTAATGTAAGCCAAGAATAGTGTTGCATTTACTGCAAGCTAATGCAGTGTTGTGTATAGTACAAGTTAATATTGGTGTAGTTTATAATAGAAGATCAAATAAATTAAAAATAATATATCTCATTAAATCTCAGGGTGTTACATTCTACCACCCTTAAAATGAATTTCATCCTCGAAATTCATCGGGGTTATGAATCATTTACTATTAATAGAAACCCAAATCGTAAAAAGGAATACTAAAACTTAATTTTAAAAACTAAAGATTGAAATGTAAAGATTACCCAAAGTAACTCATCCCTGGGTTTCCATATAGGATAACAGAGGTAATTATATGGACATGGACGAAAAATCTAACCATCATGTTCTGATGGAGAGTGGTAGACAACATGGCTATGAAAAAGCCATCAATCACAAAGGCATAAATTTGTGATGATCTAAGGAACCATCTGATTCATCAGATATAAGATCACTATGACAACATTTTTGGTTTTCAAAATCATTTCTCGAAAGTTGAAAATTTTTAATTAGAAGAAATACTTGATTGATTTTGGTACAATGTCACTATTGTTCGTTCTTTGAACAATTTCAACTTCCTCTCTTAAATAAATGAAGTTGAATTTGTTATTTATGAAGTGTTAAAAGATCATGTGATAGAATGATGGGTCATTACATCCTTTTCAAACAAAAGGTTATCAAAAGTTATCAAATATACATAAGTCCATCTATGGTGAGGTTAATCATATACGATTCCAAAAATGAACTTATACATCATATACCATACCGCTTAATAATATAAAACTAGTTTATACTAACCAGGGGCTTCTTGTTGGCCAGTTGTATGTGATAAAGGCTAGTCGCACTTCGGTTGTCAGTTTGATTCCCACAGCCTTGTCCAACGCGATGGGTTTTCGCTCATCCTGCAGGTTGTCCTTTTTCTAAAATTACATCATTATGAAATTCCATTGATAATATCGAAACCAGTTATAGCCTTAAACTAACTTATTTTCAACATTATCCATATCAAATCTTTAGGCTTATCCAAAATACTTCTGTCCAAGCTTATAGTATAAAGAAAAAAATTACTAGAAATGTCATCTACCGAGAATGTGAATGCCATAATTTATCCCCGATATATATTTTTGATCACATTCCAATCATGTTAATATCTTAATCATATATTCTCTTGAAAAAAAAAGAATACCCATTTAACCTTAGTGAAAACATAAATGCTATCAAAATTTAACTCTTTCCACATACCAAAATCCCAAAATTTCTATATACTTAAACCATGATATCACTTTGTACTTATTTTATCCATGAACTCATAATTAATATCATATTATTTTCTCCTTATCCATTCATTATGCCCATTTCATCTGCATTCCAAAAATAATTCAATCACTTTTTAGGGTTACCAGTACCATATAATTATGGAAAACCAATACCTAGATATTCCAAAATTCCACAATACCATAAATGAGATTCCATGATACTATTTTTAAATCCCATTACATAAACACTTAATCATTACACAACATCATTTTCATACTCAAAATCACAAATAGTGATCGCATGAGACTTCCCTTTATCCTTTTCCTTAAGTGGTTGCTCATGTTGATCATCATTAACCCGTGGATTAGGGCATTTATTAGCATAATTCCCCATTTCCATTCACTTGAAGCATTGAAGTGTTTGTGGAGAGTTCTCTGTAGTCTTTTCTCTATTCACATCATTAGCAACCTTTATCCTATTACTTCGACAATAAACTGCTCTATGACCTTATTTTCCAAACCTAAAAAACATTTTCTAGTACCTTTTAGGCAATCTCCACTATGCTTCTTTCCACACTTTGAGTATAAATAAATATTCATCTTCTTTTCACCATTGTTCTGATATTTCTCCTTCAACTCCATCTTTCGTTTCTTGTCAAAACCATGAGATGGATATGTTACACCAACTTCCAGTTCTACCTTGATAGCACAACGCACAATTTCTTCATAGATACTGAAGTATCTTATAGTTAATGCCTTTCGAAGAGTTGGTTTTAAGCCACTGAAAAATAGATCAACTTTACTTTCAGTTTAGATGATAAAACCAGATGCATACCTTGCAAGTCTTGAAAAATTTTATTCGTATATACCAACAGATTCATCATCCTTCTACTTAAGATCAAGAAACACCCTTTCCATCTTTGTTCAAGGAATATGAGGGAAGTACTTACTGAAAAACAAGTTCTTGAACTTGTCCCATTCCAGGGACTCCATTTCATCTCTTTGCCTCGTATTCTTGAGATGATTCCACCATTGATAAACATCACCATCCAAACGATATACTGCTAAGATGACTTTATCATGCTTAGAACATTGTAGAACTGAAAATATCTTTTCAGTGGTACTGATCCATTGTTCAGCCACTAAGAGATCAGAAGACCCGCTGACTGAAGGTGGACTCTATCTGATGAAGGATTCAACAGAATGTTTCTCCTATCTCTGCTCATTTTGAAGTCCATAATGATTCATAGCTTGTGTAAGTATAGAAATAAGATTGTTCACTCCATCTCATATGACATTGGTTTGTTCAGGAGGACAATCATTGCATTGTCCATTACATAGATCAACACGGTTCCTTTGGGTTCTAGCCATCGTCTAAAACCCAAAAATAATAGTGTGAGAGGAAAATACCATGATATGGAAAATAAAATTATAAAGGGGGGAGGGTAACTTCAATATCTAACATCTTAGGTTTAATTCTAAGATCATTAGTGCAATTATAGGCCTATAACCTATACGTATCCTTATCCTTATAAACATCCCTAAACATACTTAGAAAAATCTCTAGGGATTTCACTAATGTTTTCTCATCCTAGTTTCCAATGGTTAACTAAACCTTTCCTCTGATACCAACTATAGAGACCCAAAGCTTGACGTACATGGACATTACATTACTTTTTCGGAATACTTAGTACATAACAAAACAGACACACAAGGACCATAATAATTTAGTGTCTTTGGAAACTCAGAATATAATCTTCTAATCTTGGTGAAAGATCTTCAACATCTCCCTTCAAGATCTTCCCCTTTTTTTCTTACCTAAAACCTTTCTTTATATCATGGGGAAAAGAAAAAATAAAAAGGGTGAGATCAAATTCTCAGTAAGGGTAAGAATGGAGAAAATAAAACAAACCATATACATTTGAACACAAAAACATGTACATAATGTTTAAACATCGAAATCTTGTGCAATGACATAAAACATGGCAGTACATAAGGCGTATATCAAAATATAACATCAATCATGATAAAATAGCTTGTAAATGAAACTTGTAATTGTGGAAAAACATTAAGCACATGATATGATTTTCATAGTAGCCAAGGCATTTCTACCAAGACAATGTTAGTGGAAAAAGACCCTTTCTGAATCGAGTTCACTCCTCATTCCAGTCCTGTATTACTGAACTGGATTAACTTAACGTTCCATCCATGTCTATATCATGAGATATAAATCTTTTACCAATGCATTTTAGGGAGATATATGTCCCACCCATCTCATAATGAAATCATTCTTACTTGTGCCACAAAATAAACATACATCATTCATAATAACCCAATAAATAAAATGGGTTTCATAAACATCATCCCATCATCACATAATCCATATAAAAGAAATGGATGTCATTTCATAAAAAGAAAAGTGAAACCATGTAAATCATAAAGGCATTATACTTCAAATATA
The DNA here is from genome assembly GCA_963277665.1 of Viscum album. Taxonomy (NCBI): domain Eukaryota; kingdom Viridiplantae; phylum Streptophyta; class Magnoliopsida; order Santalales; family Viscaceae; genus Viscum; species Viscum album. The sequence goes on along the minus strand of OY728161.1, from coordinate 1,829,642,624 downwards.
CACAAATGAAATAATGTCATCTTAGATAAAAAATGGTTTTGATAAAACACTTCAAATGAATTCTTAAGGAAAATATCCTTTCTTCTTCAAAATCATTTTCTTTTCAGAAAATGTCATGAAATTTTTAAAGAAAATTATTTTTTTGAAATTAGTCATGAAATCCGTTGGAGGAGGCTTTATGAATATAAGGCATTATAAAACCATAAAAAATCCTTTCATGTCGTATATGTTAAAAATAAAATTCTTCTCGTACTATTGTCGGAAAAGTCAAAAAGTAACCCATAACGTAAACAAAAGATAGATTCCTTACATACCGTGTAGTAAAAGATAAAATGGGTAAAAAGTAAATTAAACATACATAAAAACACTTTTAGAAAACATGGACTTGGATGATGACAATAACCCCATCAAATACTTACTAATAAACAATCTTGGATAAGAACGAGATTGGAAAGGTTATCCCTTACCTTAGGTCTGATATGCTTCGTACATATCAAAAACTCCTTTATAATGATTTAAATAATGTCATTGACTTATTAAAGAATCATATTAATTGTTATTATAACATATATGGTTCACTTATGAAATTATATTACCTGTTCTTTTGTAAGTTCCATGTTAAAGCAGCGTTTTGGGTAAAATCGTTTTATTTATCGTACATGTCTGGACTTGTTATTCTTGATATTATTACTTATATCATAATTTAATTAATTTCATAATTTAAAACATGATATATATATATATATATATAATATATATTCATCATATACATATATATATTTATGATAGATCGATAAATGAAATGAAATACACTGTTCATGGAGACGGTAGGTCGTACGTACGCATGAACGTAGTTTTCGTTTCCTTATTCAATTGAATGGAATTAAGTTGATGACATACATATATATATACATAAATCCAGTATCATTATAATGTCATATATTTTATGATCACTTATTATATATACGTTATAATCATTCATGAATGGTTAACATGGAGAATTATTCTCATCGCATCATGGAGACGGTAGTCTGTACATACGCACGAGTGATGATATCATTCCCATGATTGTGGAATTTCATTGAAGTGTATGTATAATATTTCAGAATCAATATAAATTTTTAATAATCATATATTTTTATTTATTTACACCATTATACCCATCCAAGTAAGGTGGTGGTCGAGAATAGATTACACCACGGCGTGGGACGGTTTTCCGTACGTACGCACGCGCGGTGATTTCGTTTTTCGTAGGATGGATAGATAGTGAAATAGGGTTGTTTCATACATATAATAACATATCAGTATATGAGTGATACTGTTGTTATTTCTTCATAATGAAACAACTAAAGAAGAATAAGTATAAGATGAAATAAAGTTTAAAGAATCGGTAACGGACATTACCTCTTCTTTGAATGGCCTCTTCTTAACCTCCTCTTAGGGCACTAAAAATGGTATTTGAAGAAGACCATGAACTCTAGGATGTTTCTAGAGAATTTTATAAGAGAAATTGGTAGGGTTTGGCCGAGCTTGAAGGCTCAATGTGGTGTGTGGAAGAGAGGGAGGAGGTTCCCTTTTATAAGGGAGCAGAGGGGCACCTTAGGAAAACATAAAATATTATTTTATTATAAAGTCATATTCGGTTTTTAATAGCTCAAAATTGATTTATTTCTAAGCTAAGGTGGTTATGGGTTGAAATCCTCTCATCCAATATAATTTAGAAAAGTTCAGGTTTCTATTTTAACCTTATCATTTAGATTTAACTTTAAGTTAAATAATTTTACTTTTACCATGTCTTCTTGTTTTCTTACAATATAAGGTTAATAAACTTACAATAACAAGAAAAACGAACCCCAAGTTGTTTATTATTAATATATATAACCTTATCTAAGTCATGTTTTCAAACCTTAGATTTTTAGGAATAATATAACAATTAGTAATAAAATATTTGTTTTAAAAAACTATTTTATGTCAATTTTGACACTATTTGGTAATTGATGTTTTGTGAAAATCACAACAGAATTATTAGTTAAAAGAAGTTAATTAAATCACTACTAACATGTCATTTTAACCTATAAAATTAGTGTAATTTATAAAAAGTCTCAAATTACATTTATTTGTGTATTTATAACATCAATTATGTCAATATTTCATTAATGAGATAATTTATGCATCATCATTGTGTCATAAATAAATTTAATTATTTAATTTGTAAAAATTATAAATAAAATACCATTATGTAGGAAATATTCTTATCTTTCTAATGAATAGTTATAGTCTAATTTATATTATGTATTACCCTATATTAAAAATGTTTTACTTATTAAACATTGATTTTAACTATTTTAACTATTCTTTAAATAAAATAATATTAAATGTCCTAATCTAATCCAAGTGGACCTAAATGGTCAAATTTATTCCTAAGGTTGTTTCTGGTCGAATTACATATATCCAATAGAATTAGAACATCTGTTGGGGTAATATTAATATCATTTTTACCCTTAATTACCCTATTTATTTTTAACCGTGGTAAATAAAAGTAAAAAGTTACTATTCACCAAAAACTATTTTCATCTCATTGAACCAAATTTTAGTCCTTGATATTAACCACATCTCTCAGATTTTCGAAATTCAATTCACATAAGTGGTAAAATTTCATTTAAATGAAAAATTTTGTTTTTTTAACTACCACTAATTGGTTTCACTATTCATCGAAAATTGAAGTCTTTCAGAAAAATTCCAAAAATTCAGTCTAAGCATTATTTCATATTCCGACTTCAAAATTGATGTCTATTTTTCCAAATTCAAAACATATAAGTTTCATTATTTAATTTTAAAATTAATTCCCGTTATCAAAACAAATAGTGTGTTTTTAAGAAACATAAACTATCAAAAGATTGATATATGTTTATATCCAATTTCAAAGTGAAATTAATTCCAATAAACAACATTGGGTTAAATGGTAAAAATATATTCTAATTACACTTTAAAACCAATTAAAAAAAAAATCTAACCATATAAATTATTGCGTTGAAAAAAATTGTTTTTAATTAAAATATAGTGTGTTTTTACTATTCATTAAAATATGAAAGTTATCAGAATAATATGAAAAAATTTATCCAAAATAAATTTTTATATAATATTTCCAAAGAAGAATTTTATATGTTCAAATTGAACTTATAGACATGTCAAAACAATATTTAGGGTGGGTGTGCCATCAAAATGCGGGAAAACTAGAATTTATTAAAAATACATATTTTACACTAAAAATTTATTTTGTTCTGATACCATATTCTAGAAAATGATTAAGATTAATAATAATTTTATAAAATTTAAAATATTGTTAATACTATTCATAATGGCTAGTCCATAATAATATTATAAGAATATATCATTGTTTAGTGAAACCCGGTATTGCGTACTACACACGCTATCAAGGTAGGTCACGATTGCGTTTAATGCAAGCCAAGAATAGTGTTGCATAGACTGCAAGCTAATGAGGTGTTGCATATAGTACAAGCTAATTTTGGTGTAGTGTATAATAGAAGATCAAAGAAATTAAAAATAATATATCTCATAAAATCTCGGGGCGTTACATTCTACCCCCCTTAAAATAAATTTTATCCTCGAAATTCTTCGGGGTTATAAATCATTTACTATTCATAGAAACCCACATCGTAAAAAGGAATACTAAAACATAATTTTAAAAACTAAATAATGAAATGTAATTATTACCCAATGTAACTCATCACTGGGTTTCCATATAGGATAACATAGGTGAAAATATGGATATGGAAGAAAAATCTAATCATCAAGTTCTGATGGAGAGTGGTAGAGAACATGGCGATGAAAAAGACATCAATCAAAAAGCCATAATTTAGTAATTATCTAAGGTACCATCTGATTCATCAGATATAAGAGCACTAGGACAACATTTTTGGTTTTCAATATCATTTCCCTAAATTTGAAAATTTTGAATTAGAATAAATACTTGTTTGATTTTGGTACAATCTCACTGTTGTTCGTGCTTTGAACAATTTCCACTTCATCTCTTAAATAAATAAAGTTGAATTTGTTATTCGTGATGTGTTAGGAGATCATGTGATATAATGATGGGTCATTCCATCTATTTCAAACAAAAGGTTAGCAAAAGATATCAAATATACATAAGTCCATCTATGGTGAGGTTAATCATATACAATTTCAAAAATGACCTTATACTTCATATATCATACCGCTTAATAATAAAAAACTAGTTTCTACTGACCAGAGACTTACTGTAGGCAAGTGGTATGCGATAAAGGCAAGTCGCACTTCGTTTGTTGGTTCGATTCCCACAGACTTGTCCGATGTGATGGGTTGTCGCCCATCCTGCAGGTTGTCCTTTTTCTAAAATTACATCATTATGACATTCCATCGATAAGATCGAAAATAGTTCTAGCCTTAAACTAACTTATGTTCAACATAATCCATTTCAAATCTTTAGGCTTATCCAAAATACTTCTGTCCAAGCTTATAGTATAAAGAAAACAATTACTAGAAATGTCATCTACCGAGCAAGTGAATACCATCATTTATCTCTGATATATGTTTTTTATCACATTCCAATCATATGAATGCTTTAATCATGTATTCTCTTGAAAAAAAAGAAAACCAATTTAACCTTAGTGAAAACATGAATTCTTTCAAAAGTTAACTCATTCCACATACCAAAATCCCAAAATTTCTATATACTCAAACCATGATATAACTTTATCCTTATTTTAGTCATGAGCTCATGATTACTATCATATTATTTTCTCCTTATCCATTCATTATGCACTTTTCATCTGCTTTCCAAATATATTTCAATCAGTTTTTCATGTTTATGAGTACCATATAATTATGGAAAACCAATACCAAGATATTCCAAAATTCCACAATACCATAAATGAGATTTCATGATAATATTTTGAAATCACATTACATAAACACTTAATCATTACACATCATCATTTTCATACTCAACATCACAAATAGTGATTGCATGAGACTTCCCTTTATCCTTTTCCTTAAGAGGTTTCTCAAGTTGATTAACCCGTGGATTAGGGAATTTATTAGAACAATTCCCCATTTCCTTGCACATGAAGCATTGAAGTGTTGGTGGAGAGTTCTTTGTAGTCTTTTCTATATTCACATCATTAGAAAAAATTTTCCCATTGCTTCGACAATCAACTGCTCGATGACCTTATTTTCTACACTTAAAACATTTTCTAGTACTTTTTAGGCAATATCCACCATGCTTCTTTCCACACTTTGAGCATAAAGAAACATTCATATTCATTTCACCACTGTACTTAGATTTCTCCTTGAGCTCCATCTTTCGTTTCTTATCAAAACCATGAGATTGATATGTTACACCAACTTCTAGTTCTACTTTGATAGCACAACGCACAATTTCTTCATAGCTAATGAAGTCTCTTATAGAAAATTCCCTTCGAAAACGTGGTTTTAAGCCACTGAAAAATCGATCAAAATTACTTTTATGTTGAATGATAATGCCAGATTCATACCTTGCAAGTCTTGTAAAATTCACTTCATATATACCAACAGATTCATCATCTTTCTGCTTAATCTCAAGATACTCTTTTTCCATATTTGTTCCAATAGTATGAGGGAAGTACTTACTGAAAAACAAGTTCTTAAACTATTCCCATTCCATGGACTCAATTTCATCTCGTTACGTCGTATTCTTGATAAGATTAAACCATTGATCAAAATCACCTTCCAAATGATATATCGCTAAGATGAATTTATCATGCTCAAAACATTGTAGAACAGAAAATATCTTTTCAGTGGTACTGATCCATTTTTCAGCCACTAAGGGATCAGAAGAACTGCTGAATGAAGGTGGACACTGCCTCATGAAGGATTCAACAGAATGTTGCTTCTTTTTCTGCTCATTTTGAAGTCCAGAATGATTCATAGCTTGTGTAAGTATATAAATAAGATTGTGCACTCCATATCCTATGACATTTGTTTGGTCAGGAGGAAAATAATTTCATTGTCCATTACATTGATCAACACTGTTCCTTTGGGTTCGAGCCATCACCTTAAACCCAAAAATAATGGTGTGAGAGGAAAATAGCATGCTAGGGAAAACAACATAATAAAGGGGGAGTACCTTCAATATCTAAAATCGTAGGTTTAATTCTAATATCATTAGCATAATTCTAGTACTGTAACCTATACTTATACTTAACCTTAAGAACATCCCTAGACATACCTTAGAAATATCTCTAGGTATTTCACTAAAGTTTTCGTATCCTAGTTTCCATAGGTTTACTAAACCTTTCCTCTGATACCAACTGTAGAGACCCAAAGCTTGACATACATGGACATTACATTACTATTGTGGAATACATAGTACATAACAAAAATAGACACACAAGGACTGTAATAATTTAGTGTCTTTGGAAACTCGGAATATAATCTTCTTATCGTGGTGAAAGATCTTCAACATCTCCCATAAAGATCTTCCCCGTTTTTTTCTTACCTAAAACCTTTCTTTATATCCTGTGGAAAAGAAAACATAAAAAGGGTGAGCTCAAATGCTTAGTAAGGGTAATCATGGAGAAAATAAAACAAACCATATACATTTGAACATAAAAACATGTACATAATGTTTAAACATCGAAATATTGTACAATGACATAAAACATGGCAGTATGTAAGGAATAGATCAAAATAAAACATCAATCTTGACAAAATGGCTTGTAAATAAAACTTGTAATTGTCGGAAAACATTAAACACATGATATGATTTCCATAGTAGCCAAGGCATTGCGGCCAAGACCATCTTAGTGGACAAAGTCCCTTTCTGAATCGAGTTCACTTCTCGTTCCAGTCCTGTATTACTGAACCGGATTAACTTACAGTTCCAGCCATGTCTATCTCATGAGATATAAGTCTTTACCCATTGCATTGGAGGGTGATATAGGTTCAACCCATCTCATAATGAAATCATTCTTACTTATTCAACAAAATAAACATACATCATTCAAAATAACCTAATAAATAAAATGGGTTTCATAAACATCATCCTATAATCACATAATCCATATAAAAGAAATGGATATCCTTTTATAATAAGAAAAGTGAAACCATGTAAATCATAGAGACAATATAATTTAAACATACACTTATGAAATAATGTCATCTTAGATTAAAAATGGTTTTCATAAAACACTTGAAATGAATTCTTGAGGAAAATATCTTTTCTTCCACAAAATCATTTTCTTTTCTCAAAATGTCATTATATTTTAAAAGAAAAGTATTTTTCTTAAATTATTCATCAAATCTTTTGGAGTAAGCATCATGAAAATAAGGCTTTATAAAACCAAAAAAAATCCTTTCATGTCGTATAAGATAAAAATGACATTCTTCTCGTACTTTTGTCGGAAAAATCAAAAAGTACCTCGTAACGTAAACAAAAGAAAGATTCCTTACATACCATGTAGTAAAAAAAAATGGGTAAAAATTACATTAAACATAAATAAAAAAACTTTTAGAAAACATGGACTTTGATGATAACAATAACCCCAGAAAATACTTATGAATAAACAATCTCGGATAATAATGAGATTGGAAAGGTTATCCCTTACCTTAGGTCTGATATGCTTCGTACGTATCCGAAACTCTTGTATAATGATTTAAGTAATGTCATTGACTTGTTATAGAATCATATTTATTGTTTTGATATCATATATTGTTCACTTATGACTTTATATTACCCGTTCTTTTGTAAGTTCCATGTTAAAGTAGCTTTTGGGTAAAATCGTTTTACTTATCGTACACGTTTGGACTTATTGTTCTAGATATTATTACTTATATCCTGATTTACTTAATTAAATAATGTAAAACATGATTTATATGTAATATATATTCAGAATATACATATATATATATGTGTGTGTGATAGATCGGTAAATGGAATGAAATACACCGTTCATGGAGACGGTAGGTCGTACGTACGCATGAACATTGTTTTCGTTTCCTTATTGAATTGAATGGAATTAAGTAGATGAAATACATATATATATATAAATAAATCCAGTATCATTATTATTTCATATATTTCATTATTACTTATTATATATACTTTATAATCATTAATGAATGGTTAACATGGAGAATGAATCTCACGCGTCGTGGAGACGGTAGTCCGTACGTACGCACGAGCGATGATATCATTCCCCTGATCGTGGAAGTGAATTGAAGTGTATGTATAATATTTCATAATCAGTAACAATTTTCAATAATCATATATTGTTATTTCTTTACACCATTATACCCATCCGAGTATGGTGGTGGCCGTAAACAGATTACACTACGGCGTGGAGACGGTATTCCGTACGTACGCATGCGCAGTGATTTTGTTTTCCGTAGGATGGATAGATGGTGAAATAAGGTTGTTTAATACTTATAAAAACATATCAGTATATGAGTGATACTGATTTTATTACTTCATAATGAAACAATTATATAAGAAGAAGTAGAAGAATAAATAAAGTTGAAATAATCGGTGACAGACATTACCTCTTCTTTGAAGTGCCTCTTCTTAACCTCCTCTTAGGGCACTAAAGATGGTGTTTGAAGAAGACCAGGAACACTAGGATGTTTCTAGGGAAGTTTACAAGAGAAATTGGCAGGTTTTGGCTGAGCTTGAAGGCTCAAAGTGGTGCGTGGAAGAGAGGGAGGAGGTGCCCTTTTATAAGGGAGGAGAGGGGCACCTTAGGAAAACATAAAATATTATTTTATTATAAAGTCAAATTCGGTTTTAATAGCTCCAAATTGATTTATTTAGAAGATAAGGTTGGTATGGGTCGAAATACTTTCATCCAATAGAATTTAGACAAGTTTAGGGGTCTATTTTAACCTTATCATTTAGATTTAACTTTAAGTTTAATAATTTTACTTTTACTGTGCCTTCTTGTTTTCTTACACTATAAGGTTAATAAACATACTATAACAATCCAAAGAAACCCCAAGTTGTTTATTATTAATATATATAACCTTATCTAAGTCATTTTGCCGAACCATAGATTTTTACGAATAAAATAACAATTAATAATATAATATTTTTTTTAAAACCTATTTTATGTAAATTTTGACACTATTTGGTAATTGTTTTATTGTGAAAATCATAACAGAAGGATTAGTTCAAAAAAAGTTATTTAAATAAATACTAACATGTCATATTAACCTCTAAAATTAGTGGAATTCATAAAAAGTCTCAAATTAAATTTATTTGAGTAATTATAACAACAATTTTGTCAATATTTCATTAATGAGATACTTAATTCATCATCATTGCATCATAAATAAATTAAATTATTTAATGTCTAAAAATTATTCATAAAATACCATTATGTAAGAAAGATTTTTATCTTTCTAATTAATATTTATAGTCTAATTTATATTATGTATAACCCTATATTAAAAATGATTTAGTTATTAGACTTTGATTTTAACTATTTTTACTATTCCTTAAATAAAAAAATATTTAATGTCCTAATCTAATCCAAGTGGGACTAAATGGTCAAATTTTATTCCTAAGGTTGTTTTTGGTCGAATTACACTTATCCAATAGAATTAGGACATGTGTTGGGGTAATATTAATATCATTTTTACCCTTAATTACCCTATTTATTTTTAACCGTGGTAAATAAAAGTAAAAAGTTACTATTCACCAAATATTATTTTCATCTCATTGAACCACATTTTAGTCCTTGATATTAACCATGTCTCTCAGATTTTCGAAATTCAATTCACAAAAGTGGTAAAATTTTATTTAAATGAAAAAGTCATTTTTTAACAACCACTTTGTGGTTTCACTATTCATCGAAAATTGATGTTTTTTAGAAAAATACAAAAAATTCAGCCTAATCATTATTTGATATTCCGAATTCAAAATTGATGTCTATTTTTCCTAATTCAAAAAATAGAAGTGGCATTACTTAATTTTCCAATTAATTCCCGTTATCAAAACAATAGCGTGTTTTTAAGAAACAAAAACTATCAAAAGATTGATACTTGTTTATATCCAATTTCAAATTGAAATTAATTCCAATGAACAACATTGGATTAAATGGAAAAAATATATTCTAATTACACTTTAAAACCAATTAAAAAGATAATCTAACCATATAAATTATTGTGATGATAAAAGTTGTTTTTAATTAAAATATTGCATGTTTTTACTATTCATTAAAATATGGAAGTTATTAGAATAATATGAAAAAAAAATTCCAAAGTTAATTTTTATATCCTGATTCAAAATAAGAATTTTATTTTGTCAAATTGAACATATAGACATGTCAAAATGAAGATTTAAGGTGGGTGCGCCATCAAAAGGCGAGAAAATTGCAATTTTTAAAGAATACATATTTTAGACAAAAAAATTATTTTGTTCTCATACCATATTCTTGAAAATGAGTAAGATGAATAATAATGTTATAAAATTTAAAATTTAGTTAATACTATTCATAACGGCTAGTCCATAATAATATTATAACAATATATCATTGTTTAGTGAAACCTGGTATTGCGTTCTACACACGCTATCGAGGTAGGTCGCGATTGCGTGTAATACAAGCCAAGAATAGTGTTGCATATACTGCAAGATAATGCAGTGTTGTGTATAGTACAAGCTAATCTTTGTGTAGTGTATAATATAATATCAAAGAAAATAAAAATAATATATCTCATAAAATCTCGAGGTGTTACAGTCCAGTCCAGTACCCTCAGTCTTGATCAACGATGTCTATCGTCTGCACCAAACACAACAAGGTGCAAGCATAGCCCATGGAGGGGTGAGTATAACGATACTCAATAGGGACCCCGAGACCCTCAAGATCTCACAAAATAAACAAAGGATAAACCTCAAAGCATGAAGTCAACTTTCAACCCTTCTTAGATATATGCCCATACATATACCTATGTTTGCAAGTATACCAACCTCAATCATGAGGAAACGAAGGTTCCAACCCAAAAGGCCAAATATCAATTTTTCCACAAAGGAAGGAAACCCACAAAGGCAAGTACCACATAGGTACACCACACATAAAAATACCACAAAGGTATTACCACGAAGGAATGTACCACACGAGTACGAAATCAGGTCACACGAGTAATAAATTTGGAACGGTAGTAGAGATGATTAGTTATATCTACAGAATCATCTTACTCTGTTAAAAGGCTCTGCTACTGACCTGCAGAGAATCCCTAGGTGCTGACCCACACAGGATCACTACGAGCTGACTGAAAGAGGATCGCTAGAGCTGACCCACACAGGATCGCTAGAGGCTGACCCATAGAGTATCACCGGAGTTAACCCACACCTGATCGCTAGAAGCTGACCCACACAGGATCGCTCAGAGCTAACCCACATAGGACTGCTGGAGCTAACCCACAAAGGACCGCTAGGAGGTGACCCAAACAAAATCGATGGAGCTGACCCACACACGATCGCTAGAGGCTGACCCACACAGGATCACTGGAGCTGACCCACACAGTATCATTGGAGCTGACCCAAACAGGATCGCTAGAAGATGACCCACACATGATCGCTAGGAGATGACCCACATAGGATCGCTAGAAGAGCACTTTTCTCATCACAACAAGCTACAGGGTTTCCACACTATCCTTTCTTGTCTCCAGGAGAGTCCTCTCCCCATGCCACTGGTTGGTTATCCAACTACCACGATGTCCCCTGAAGAAGTATCTCAAAGGACCGCCACGTAATAGGGGTCTCAATGCAACAGACGATGTGTAAATCAGACGCACGGTCTGTGAGTTATTAGCCTTTTTGTCTTGAGGTCCCGGTTGGATTCATGCTCGATCCAACCTGACCATACCCCATCCTTATCCTAAAATCTAGTGGTGTATACCAAAAGGACCATCTCGGTCAGAGGTTTCTGGTGTTGTAGATGATTCGTCATTTCGACATCGTATGAGGGAGATATGTCAAATACATGATCTCAAAATGATAATAGTAATATTATTATTTTGTATTTCGTGGACCCAAGAAACGAACCAGAATTTAATATTCAAAATTAGACTTAAATCGACCGTCTTAATGTCAGGATCATGTTGCCACTTACGGTAGGTCATTCGGATGTCACACACATGAGTTATAGATTGTCGAATATTTAATAATAATAATAATATATTATTATTATTATAATTCGAGAGTTTCGGGTACCCAATACAGAAACCCGAAATAGACATCGAGTATTGGACTAATAATTTACGTCTCGAAGTCAGGGTCTTAATACCACTAATAGCTCATGAAACCGAGGTCTCACGAAGAATTTACTGTCAAAACGCCATTTTCCCAACAAAAATTAAAATAATATTATTTTAATAATATTAATAATATTTTGTTTCAATCCTTCCATGTATTATGTTGCATCTCTCTTTGTTTCTAGTTGACTGTGCATCCTTCTTAATTGGAACCTTATATTAATTTTAAATATATCTATAAAAATATTTAAGTTTCTCTCACCAATCTAATTCCATCTTCATTCATGATTATTCCTTCTTCCACACGGCCAGACCGCCGCCACCACCTCCCGCTACCCGAGCCACGGCACCTCCAGAATGCCACACCGCCTGGATGCTACCCCTTGATGTCCTCCGCCGCTGCACATCACATCATCTACATCACCCAGAGTCGCGCCCTGAACACACACTAGAAATCACACCGCCATGTCTCCCCTTCCGTGGGACGCCACATCTTCATTCTAGACCCAAAAAAATATAATGATCGCATATTTGTGATCCTTGGTCGAGTGATCCACGTCCATATGTTGCGCTGAAGAGAATATTTTTTTTCCAGTATCAATAAATATTTGTCCACCTTCTTCCGCGAGCCATTGCGACTTCATTCCAAGTCCCGAAAAATTAGACGATCTCATAATTGCGATCCTTACGTCGAGGGCTTCACGTCCATATATCGGGCTCAGAAAAACTTCATATTTCTAGTGACAATAAATATTAGTCATTGAAGAATTCATGAAGAACACCTGAAGAATAAAAAGAAAGATGAGCATGGTTTATGTGCGGGTCGATGGCCATGTTTGTTTGGCCATCGTCATCGTGAATTTTGGATAGGAAGATTCAATAAAACAAATTCAAACATATATAATAACCCATAACTCATTTTTGGAAGACAACGTGGGGAAGAAGACGAAGTCTTTGAAGAGGACGTCGGCGTTCGTCACTCCTGCAAGACGCTCCATGTCGGTTCCACATTCTTCAATTTCGAAAGTCACTCTTCATTGTAGTGGATGTTCCTCATTGAAGAAACTCCTTCCAAGTTCTCCATATATTTCAATTTTTCCAACAATCGTTCAACCAAATGGTGAAGTGCCAAATAAGTTTATGAAATAAACTAATTGATTTGGCACATCAATGGGAGGAAAACCAAGAGTTATATCCCATTAAAGGGGGAGTTCAAGGGTTGGGTGGTCACCTCCTTTGAATTTAAACTGGGGGTTTTTAGTTCGAGTGGTCCCCACTATAAATATCAAATTGGAGGTTTTAAAAATTAAATAAAAGTTGTTCTTTATTTTATTTTTATTCTTTTAACTCTCCCACAAAATTCAGAAAAACTAAATTCCACCCTCGACCCACTACGGTCAAGGTGAAGGTCTCCTAAAGTGATATCATAACTACGAGTTCAACGGTTCCCTCAGATATCAATTCTGAGCACCAGTTCATAAGTTATAAAACACCGCTTGTGCGTTTACCGAATTCTCCCAAAATAAAATTTCGGAAAATTATTTATAGTCACCCTTGACCAGTGCGAGTCAAGGGTAGGCTTTACCTAAGTGGAACACCCCCCAATAAACCCAACAGTAGTCTCAGACATCCAATCCAATTTACCTTTTAAAAGTTATGGATTTTATAATAAAATAATTATCACTTTATTATTTTATTTATGACCAAAAACTAACTTTCACTGGTTGCCCATGCCAACCAATGATTGTTTTTTCCTAAAGATAGAATACCCTAATGACTTCAACGGTGGTATCAGTTTTCAATACGAGTTACCATTTGTGAGTTATAAGCATTTGAAAAATATAATAATTTATTTAATAAGTTTATTTACGATTATCCCATTTTTGAGTTTTCTCAAAGGAGGCCCGCACCGACTAAACATATATCATGCCTAGGGTAAACCTGCCATTCTGAACACAAATGTGTCCTTAGATTTCTAATCTGTGTTACTATTTAAGAGTTATTCCACTTGTTCAAGAAAACTATTTACACGTGCTAATTAAAGTGTAACAAAACTTTGACAGATCATTTCGGGCGCTCTAGGCCTCAGAATTGCGCGTCGTCAGATTTCATGGTTTCTTAATAATTTCATGTAATTAAAAATATTATTTCTAATATTCAGGACATTACATTCTCCCGACCATAGGGATTTACATCCCTAAAATCCAAAACAAAGGCAGAACAACCAAAAGAGGGTACTGAACATGAATCTGAGCCTCCTGCTCCAATGTTCTCTCCTAGAGGTTCCCTTGCTACCAACGTACATCCACCAAAGTTATCAATCATAAATTAAGGACTCCCTAATGTCGATTCTCAATCACCATTGGATCCTTTGAAAATGTAGCATCATCCTTGATGTCCTGCTCGCCATGGTTAATTGCGTGAGATGGGTTGTGCACATATCTCCTCAGCTGAGATATGTGGAAGACAACATGCACCTTCTCAAAATACGGTGGAAGGTCTAGGTGGTATTCCACCTCACCAACTATGCTAAAGACCTAAAAGGGTCCGATGAACCTCAGAGATAACTGGCCACCCCATAAAAATCTCTACAAACCTTGTCGAGGTGGGACCCATAGAAAGATGTGGTCACCATCCTCAAACTCCAGAGGTCTCCATATCTTGTTGGAATAAGACTTCTACCAACTCTATGTAGTCTTCACTTGCTGACAAGTGAGACATCATGATACAAACTCTTACACTACTTATTTCATCCTAGGCCATCAGTACTGACGTCTGAGATACTCATACATCTTCATCACACCAGGATGTACCATTATAGGGAACATATGGGACTCCCTCAATACGTCCTAATGTAGCGCTACTGGTACCATGGTACATACTTTTAAGAGGATGACATGCTCCCCACCTTTATAAAGTCTATCAGGTGGATTCCCTGAGGATATTTGAACACATTAAGCCTCGCAGTCTGTGTCCCCACGTTGCGCCTCCCTGTATCATTGAAGAAGTGGGGGAGTGACTATCAGAGATAGAAGATAAGCTGCTCCATCTCGATCCACGTAGGATATCCTTAAAGAAGATTGCTGATTTGTTGCCTCACTTAGTATTTGTGGGCCATACCTCCTACTAAATGCATCTACTACCACATTCCTCTTCCCAGGAGTATAGACAATATCAAATTCATAGTCCTGGAGTAACTCTAGCCACTACCGTTGGGAACTAGAAAACTCAAAATTCCCACTACCATGTGGGAAAGGCTGGCCGACTCAAGAGTGTTCGGCTGCACCCTCCTATGCATGAGTTTAACATGTGTTTCCCAAGATTCCTTTTTCATTGACTACGGAAAACCTCATCCCAACGTTGTAGATAAACCACAAACTATATTCCTAATTCATTCAATCTGAGTATGATTTTTGGATGTCCAGTCATACCCAAACTAACGTCGTAAGGCCTCGACGCTGCCACCAAGAGCTTCCAACCAAAACTCTCGCCTTAAGGGTCAGATCACAACATCACCGTATGTGTGATTTTCGAGTCTCCTCCCAAAGGTATATCCTAACATGAGGGTCATGTCAATGGATCAACCGAAAACTCTAGGTCTTGAACATGATTTGTGAAAAGAAGGAATGATTGGTACCTATGTCTATTTATACGGAATCTAGTAGTAGAGACAGAACATACCTTGAATCATTCTTAGAGCCCATGGGAAAAACTCCTTGACTGCATGAAGATACTCCCTTCCCCTATCCTCCATTTCCCTGAGCTTGGTGGGGTCCTCAAAAAGGGGGGAGGTTGTAACATGTCCAATAGTACACCACCACATTCTGCTCTCCTAGCTTTGATTCCATGTCTGATGCCCTGCAAATTCATCTGTCTAAAACAATTCTTCTTTCCGAAGCATTTTTCATGCCCAAGCCTCTAGGACTGGTGCCATTTTCATGCTTTCCAACTACTGACACTCACCGGCTGTATCTGCTCAGCAAAAGAAATTTTAACCACAATGGTTCTCTCTATCACCCTAACATAAGTAGGAATGCATAAATAAAAAGTGTTGGCTCGGATTTCCTTAAACACACCTCGCGTGGAAGTCCGAGCACTGAACACTGCTCGTATCATATTCATCGTGTACCATGAATGGTCAGTACGCCTCAATGAATACTCAGCTGCCGACATGTCATTCTGATAAACCTGTAGATGCTCTAGAAAACTCTCAGCCACCTACTAAAGCAAGACCTAAGCCTCCTGTGAGTCGGGTTCGCCTCGGAACCTGATGGGTATCTGATACTGAATCATGCATAAGGCACTAAGCCTATATGTGTCCTCTACCGGTACTGCCAGTTGTAACTGCTGACCAATGGGTTGTGATATCCCTGACACACTACACGAAGGTACTATCTCGGGTAAATGTCCCTGTAGCGAAGCCTCATCACTTTGTGAACCATCCTCATGGTAACTCACTAAAAAATACTAGTATCTATGATCACAATCTGCTCTATTAGTGTCTCAACAAGGCAGAAAACTCTAGCAACCTCCTCAAGCCACCCATCAGCTGCGTGGGAAACTATATCACCTCAAAACTTCAGAGGCCTCTACTGCTGGAACTCATGAAACACACTCAGTCGGTGTGAATCATCCGCCAGTGAGGCTTGTGATAACTACTTTCCAATGGGTGGTGGTGCTACTGGTACACCACCCGAAGTTGACAACATAAAAATAGGGCCCTACACCAGAGCCTCTTCACCCAGTGGACCGTCATCGTGTACTCTTTTGGAAATCCTAGCTGGTTTTCTATGCAGCGACATTCTGATAAGGAACAGGTGTGCCATAGTCATTAAGTTATAACAAGTAGGCTGACTCTAAGAAATCGAAATGAAAACATTTCAAATACACATGCAATCAGTGTTTTCGCACGCTGAGTCGGAAATCAGAATTCAGGGTCCTGGTGTATGGATACGTCGTCCACTGCACCAACACTGGACTCCCAGAACATAAAACCACACTCCAAACACTTAACACTATTTCTCCACAGAGAAAATATCATATTCCTAGTTCTATGGTAGAACCAACTTCTTTGATACCAATTTGTCATGACTCCTCCCTCGGGGCCTGTTCTGTGACTACCCAAGCCCACCTTCCATAGGCTAGGGGATGGCGACTAGAACCAAATGTGTATTCCCAAATACTAGGAAGGAATTTCTCTTATAACCTATAAACACACGCAACCAAGCAGACAACAAATATACGAACTCAAGAAAACTACATACTAAATAGTGCGAGTATAGTATAAAAAATGGTCCCGAATAAAAACCCAACTAGAAAGTACAAGAAACTGAATGTATAAGTAAACCAGAGAAAAAATGAAGATAGTTGTTGGGTAGTCAACTGAGGATCCTACCTGAGGGGTAGGTACAGATCGCCTCCTCAGCACTCCACATCTGTCCGCCTCCACTATATACCGACTCATCGTATGGTCTACCTCTAGACTCCGTCCAGTCCTGGTACCCTCAATCTCAATCAATGTTGTCCATCTTCTATACCAAACACATCAAGGTGAGGTAATATCCTGTGCATGGGTGAGTATAATGAAACTCAGTAGGGACACTGAGACCCTCAAGGTCTCACAAAATCCACAAAGGATAAACCTCAATGCATGAAGTCAACTTTCAAACCTAAATAGGTATATGCACATACATATACCTTTGTTAGCAAGTATACCCATCTTAATCATGAGGAAACACAGGGACCAACCCAAGTTCCCAAATCTCAACTATTCCATAATGGAAGTAAAACCACACAGGCGAGTACCACACAGGTATGCCACACAGAAGAATACCACCAAGGTATTACCACAAAGGAAAGTACCACACAAGTACAAACTCAGCACACACCACGTATAACATAGGTATGGTAGAAGAGATGATTATTTATTACTACTAAATCTTCTTACCACGTTAAGAGGCTCGGCTGCTGACCTGCACTGAATTTCTAGGAGCTTACCCACACATGTTTCCTAGGAGATGACCCACACAGGATTACTAGAGCTGACCCACATAGGATCGCTTGGAAATGGCCCACATAGGATCGCTGAATCTGACCCACACATGATCACTAGGAACTGACCCACATAGGATCTCTAGGAGCTAACCCACATAGGTTCGCTAGAGCTGACCCACATAGGATTTCGAGGAGGTGACCCAGACAGGATCATTGGAGCTGACCCACACATGATCGTTAAGAGATGACCAACAAAGGAGCACTGGAGCTAACCCACATTGGATCGCTGGAGGTGACCCACACAGGATTGATAGGATCTGATCCACAAAGGAGATCTATGAGAGCACTCCTCTCGTCACATCCAGCTACTATTTTTCCGCACTAGGATTGCCCGTCTCCAAGAGAGCCCGCTACCCAAGAAACAAGTTGATTATCCAATATCCATGATGTCCCTGGAAGAAGTTTCTCAAATTACTGCCACATCATATGGGTCTCAACACAACTGATGGCACATCAATCAGATGCCCGGTCTGTGAGTTATTAGCATTTTAGTCCCGAGGGCCTAGTTGGATTCGTGCTTGATCCAACAGGACCATACCCCATCCTTATCCAATACTCTGGTGGGTTATACCAAAATAACCATCTCTATCCAAGGTTTCTGGTTCCATAGACGGTTCATCATTTCAACATTGTATGAGGGAGATATATCGAATACAAGATCTCACAATAATAATATTATTATTATTATTCGATGTTTCATGGACCCAAACCATGAACCAGAATTTAATATTCAATAATAGACTTAAATCGATCATCTTAATGTGAGGATCACATCACCACTTACGGTAAGTCATTCGGACGTTGCACGCATGAGTTATGGGTGCTCGAAGATTTAATAGTAATATATAATTATTATTATATGAGTGTTTCAGGTAGTCGATCCAAAAACATGAAAATGAAATTCAATATTGGACTCATAATTTACCTCTCGAAGTCAGGGTCGTACTGCCACTGACGGCTCATGAAACCGAGGTTTCACGAAGAAGTTACGGTCAAAACACGGTTTTCCAAACATAAATTAAAATAATAATATTTTGATAGTATGATTAATATTTTTTTTAAACCTTCCATATATTACATTGTGTCTCCGTTTTTTTCAAGTTGAGTGTGCATCCCTCTTAATTGTCACCTTATATTCATTTTTAATATATCTATCAAAATATTCAAGTTTCTCTCTCCAATCTAATTCCATCTTCATTCACAATTTTTCCTTCTTCCACATGGCCAACCCGCCGCCACCACCTCGGGCTAGCCGAGCCATGATGCCTGCAGACTACTGCACTGCCTGGACGCTGCCTCATTACTGTCCTTCGTCGCTGCACGTCACACCATCTACCTCGCCCAATGTCGTGACCTGAACACACACTAGAAATCACACCGCCACATCGCACCTTCTGTTGAGCGCCGCACCATTGTTCTAAACCTAAAAAATATAATGATCGCATATTCGGGATCCTAGGGTTGAGGGCTTCGCATCCATATGTCAT
This sequence comes from Viscum album, assembly GCA_963277665.1. Classification (NCBI taxonomy): domain Eukaryota; kingdom Viridiplantae; phylum Streptophyta; class Magnoliopsida; order Santalales; family Viscaceae; genus Viscum; species Viscum album. The sequence continues at coordinate 1,829,622,798 of OY728161.1, read as the reverse complement.
GCTCAATAGAATATTGTGTTTCCAGCGTCAAAAAAAATTTGTCCGCCTCCTTCCGTGAGCCATTTCGGCTTCCTTCCATGCCCGAAAAATTAAACGATTGAATATTTTATATCCTTGCATCGAGGGCTTTGCGTCCATATATCGTGCTCAGCATAACTCTGTGTTTCTAGAACCAATAAATATTAGTGATTGAAGAATGCACGAAGAACGCACGAATAATAAAAAGAAAGAGGAGAATGGTTTATGTGCTGGATGATGGCCATGTTATTTGGCTCATCGTCATCATGAATTTTGGATATGAAAAATCAACAAAACAAATTAAAACATATATAAAAACACCAACCTCATTTCTTGGAGACAACACAGGGATGAATATGAAGTCGTTGAAGAGGACATCTTCATTCGTCACTCCCGCAGGATACTCCAAGTAGGTTCCTTGTTCTTCGATTCTGGAAGTCGCTCTTCATTGTAGTGGATGTTATTCATTGAAGAATCTCCTTCCATGTTCTACAGAGCTCTCTTTTTTTCCAACAATCCTTCAACCAAATGGTGAAGTTCCAAATATGTGTATTAAATAAACTAATTGAGTTGGTACATCAATGTGAGGAAAACCAAAATTATCTCCCATTAAAGGGGGCGTTCAGGGGTCGAGTGGTCCCCACCCATGAATTTTAAGTGGGGGTTTTTAGTTTTGGTGGTCCTACCACTAAACATCAAATGAGATGGTTTAAAAATAAAATAAAAAAATTTCTTTATTTTATTTTTATTCTTTTAACTCTCCCATGAAAATATGAAAATCTAACTTCCACCCTCGACCCACTACGGTCAAGGTGAAGGTCTCCTTAAGAAAATATCGGTTCTAAGAGTTCAACGGTGCACTCAGATTTCAATTCCGATCACTGATTAAATAGTTATAGAATGCCGCTTTCGTGTTTATTGAACATACCCGAAAAAAAAGTTTGGAAAAGTATTTACAGTCACCCTCAACCCATGCCGATTGATGTTAGTCTCTGTCAAAGTGAAACACCCCCTAAGGAACCCAAAAGTTCTCTATTATTTCTAATCCGAGTTACCATTTAAATGTTATGGATTTTATAATAAAATAATTATCTCTTAATTATTTTATTTATTGCCAAAAAATAACTTTCATTGGTGGCCCGTGCCGACCAATGTTAGAATCGTCCTAAAGATAGAATACCCTCATGAGTTCAACGGTGGTCTCAGATTTTCAATCTGAGTTACCTTTTGTGAGTTATAAGGATTTGAAAAATAAAATAATTTATTTTATTATTTTATTTACAATAATTCAATTTTTGGGTTTTCACACATGAGGCATGTGCCAACTAAAATTATATCGCACATAGGGTAAACATGCCATTTTGAATGCAATGGTGCCCTCAGATTTTTGTTCCAAGTTACCATTTATGAGTTATTCCACTTTATCAAGAAAACTGCTTACACTCACTAATTAAAACGTAACCAATCTTCGACGGATCATTCCAGGCGCTCCAGGCCTTAGAATCGTGTGCTGTTTGATTTCACGGTCTTTTAATAACTGCATATAATTTAAAAAATAGAATAAATATCTTGGACATTATAGACATGCAGGCTGCCTACTGCACGTATACATCAGGTGCGAGTGAAGTGGTAGTTTATTTCATTCATTTTATGTGTTTCGCTTATTTATATTTATTGTAATAGCTGAACTTTATCAGAATTGTTGTACTGATGATATATTTTTTGACTGTTTCCTTGGGTAGCCACATTCATCCTTAGAAAGCTCCCATGTAACCATGAAAGGATGCCAGAGAGAGTTCACCTTCACCAATTGATCGAAGGATAGTATAATATATCGTCAGGGTAGTCCATTCCCTTGGATGTAGAGCATCACCCACTATTTCTTCAATAGGGGAAGAGGATTATGGCCTAAGAAAGGAAAATCCCAGGAGTTCCTAAAGAACAATCCCCCTGCTTTATGAAGTATCACGGAACCCCAGGAAGCAGAGGAGTGGCTCAAGAAGATAGAATGCATGTTTGAGTTCTCGGACACACCAAAGAGGTTAGGGTAAAATTTGATACCTTCCTAATAGGGGGTCCTGGTTGTAGGTGCTGGGAATCAGTGCTTCAAGCTGGGAAGCATGAGGGGATGAGTTGTAATGACATCAATGTTTTATTCAATTACCAATAGTTCCCTGATTTTCTGGAATTTTATTGATCTCTATAGTTTATATAACATTATATGGGGATTATTTTAGTGATGGGTTATGCCTAATTTTTTTTTGAGTTGGTCCAGCATGCTTCAGAAAAGGTCTCCAATGAGAAAATGAACCCCAGATGTTCCAGAGGGGCTAGCGGTAAGATATCTATTCCCAGGTCATCATGTTCAAGATGAAAACATATTCCGAAGTGGTTGACAGAGCATTCATTGTAGAGATTGACCATAAGGGTATGGATGGATTCTATGGGACACTGTTAGTAATGGGTAGTGGAAACACCTCAGAGAAGAAAAGGAAAATGGAGGATAAGGGAAATAAGAGAGTTGAAAGCTCATGATAACCTTCCACGCCGTTTTCTTTTGTGGCTTCTGATGTTAGTTTCATTGTGTGCCACCATTTTTGGGAGGCCAGGGCACATTGGAATAGAATCGACATATCATATGAAGCCCTATTATCAGTGTGTAGGTATGGGATACTTCCAGCATTTCTACTAGGTGGCATGTCCAAACCAAAGTGGGGCAAGATCAGTAGCTTACAGGGTAGTTCCATCTTAGTTGGAGTAATCAAGGATGGTGGATCTCAGTTTGGTAGATATGGAGGTAGGGCTAGATCATATTCTAGGAAGAGTTAGATAGGGGCAGAGCCCCAAGAAAGTGGTCATTTTCAAGAAGAGACTAGGAATATTCATGTGGTGGATCAGGAACCAATGAGATTAGAGGAGGGACCGCCAACAGTTCAAGGTACCATTTTGATTGCATCATTTATATCTTCTGAACTTTTTTATACAAGTGAATTAGTTTCAATCATCTATTCATATATTGTAAACACGCTGAATTTTCCAACAGATTTTTTGTCTTTTCTGATGGAGTTGGTGACGCCGCTGGGAAAGAGGGAGCAGTGTCTCGGGTTCCTATCATGTGTGCTTTCCATGTCAGGGGTTGAGATGGAGTGGGACCTCATGGCCTTTCATATGGATCTATTTGACATGATAATTGGCATTGATTGGTTCTTAAACTTCCAAGCACACATCGATAACTATAGGAGGTGGGTTAGTTTCATGAAACATGATGGAAATCCACAGGTTTTTCATTGGGAATTAGATCCTTAGTCAAGATGTGTGGGACATCCACTCCCAAAGTTGTGGAATATTATTTCCTATTTATCGTCTCTCATAATAGAGGACAACCATCGTGCTCTGGAGGGTTGGTTATATCATGTATTGAATGAGTTCCCAAAGATATTCTCAGAAGATTTTGTAGGCTTACCCTCGAAGCGGGACGTGGAGTTCTAGATCGATTTGGTACCAAGAACACAACTGATATCTCTTTCCACTTATCATATAGCCCTCACTGAATTTATGGAATTAAAGATTCATTTGGATGATTTAGAAAATAGCACATATATGTTGGGAGTTCCAAACTATTAAAATCTAACAAAATTACATAATTTTATTAATAAATATTTATTAATGACAATAAAATAATTTAATTATTGGGAAGGATTTATTTGGATCCTCATTTCATTATTAATTATGATTGTATTTTAATGGTGAATAAATAACTATAAATCCTAAAAATGATATTATTTATTTATTTTGGTTCATTGATATATCAATTGAGTTTATTTTAAATTTAATTAATTGATTAATTATATTAAATTAGTAGAAAATACATCTTTTCAATGGGCGTAAAAATAATGGCGGAAATTAAATTGTATATACCAAACATAATCAACTTATTAAGGATTTTAATTAATAGTAAATTGAGGTATTAAAAACATGTATAGTGGAAAATGTTATACAATAATTAAAATAATATTTTTATATTTTTCATTCAACTGAAATGAATTAATTTATGAATTACGAAGAGATAATATAGATGACTCATCTTAAGTGTAAAATATTGTAGATATTTAATAAAATAGTGGTGATATTTTTAATTTTTTGATAAATACTTCACTGTTTGGTTTCATATGAGAGAAAATTTAACTCTAATATAATGATTACTAAGAGTGATGAGATTTTCGGATGAGTTTGGAAGGAGATAACAACAAAATATATTAGATGATATAGATTATGTTGTTCATTATTTTACACTCAATAATAATTAGAAGTATCTTGTTACTGATGGGGAAAATTATGAAGACAAATTCTATATTAAGATGGTAATGGATAATTTAAATAAATGATAAAAGTGTATTAAATAATATATTTCAAATGCATGATATAAATTTTTAAATATTAAGGTTTATTATGCTTAATTTTAGGTAAAAATATTTTTATTTATATGATATATGTATTTCAATGTTTGTTAAACTATTCAAACATTATGAAATGATTTATATGAGTATAATCAATAATAGACATGTTGTGTGATACTAATTTTAAATTAACGCATTCCATATAACTGTGGACATGATATTAAAAATAATATTTTATGGGGACAAAAATGTTTGACGCTATCCTAGTAAATAATCTAGGTTTATATTAGAGTTTAATGGTTTAATAATGATTATATGTGTTTTCTAGCACTGAAATTCAAGTTTAAAACGAAGTATATATATAAATTTATAATATAAGGAATGATAGGGTATTAATATAATGTGTTCATTGTAGACTCAAACAAAACAAAATATTTGGTAAATTATTATGAATTTTATATTGAATATATTCTTAGTATTGATATTAGGATATTCTCCCCATTAAATGTTATTTTATGTGTAAATTTTATTTTATTATACGATGTGATGTGTAATGATTGATTTCCCAGATTATCATAGAATTTATAGATAGTGATCTTGAATTGTATGAAATTTTATTAATATTTATATTTTATTATATTTTCAATTAATAAAATGTCATGGGATATATGCTAAAATTCATGTAATCATATGATTAATATTATAAATTATGATTAGATGGTTAAAATTCAAATAATTATGTTTTTCTATATTTCATATATTTATAAGTTTTTCTAATAATTATAAATGGAAGGATATAAATTTTATTACATTGTCTACATATATATGATCAGAAATAGTGGATATAATAAATTATTACATTGGTTTTTGTCTCACTATGTTCAATTTCTACAGTATAAATATTGAGTGGAATAGTTTTATTATTATAATATTATATAAATAATTGTATATAGAAAAATTAAAAATTTATATCTTCACCGTACAATGTGATGAATTACATATGAGAGAAAAAAATATTTTAATATATATATTTTATTATATATATTTTATTTGAGAAGAATAGATACATAGATACTAATAATTTAAATATAATATAGTTTTTATTTTTATATGTTTATTAATATATATACTATATAAAAATATTCATAAACAAATTTTATCCCCGAAGAATATAATTGAATTCAGAATAGTTATTTCAGATTAATGAAGTTACATTATATGCCTTAGACATAATTAATGTTGTATTTAGGTGTTCCATTAAAATATTAGTGATTCTATATCAACCTTAAATAATATGTAGATGTATGATAAACTATTGATAATATAATATATGAATTTATATATATATAATAAACCCAATTTTTTAAATATCTTATAATTACAATTAATATTATGATTTTTTTGAAAAAAAATTATGTTAAATAAAAGACACGTTTCATGAAAAATGATCCTACTAAATAAATGATTTACATTTTTATGTCTACTTATAATAATATATATAATGATAATACACATTCATTTATATGTATTAATGAAATATGATATTGATTTCATGACTATATATACATTCCTTAAACTATCCAAAATTGTTGTTTTAAAATACATATAATAAAACATTAATATTTAATATGTCCCCTAATTTCTCCCCAACACATTATGAGTCATTCTTAGCCATTATGATATCTTAGTTAGGCATAAAATTATTACAGCATGTTCAATAATTTATTATGTGCATGGTCTTCTTAAAGCAGTTACCATATACCAGGATTGTTTTAAATTATCATATATTTTAAATTAGTATATCAACATGTGACAGTCGATTAAAATTAATAAATTGATTCAATATTACCATATAATTAATTTTTAAATTGTAAATCACGTGATCAGTCATTAAATTAGAGGAATTTAAAAAAATAGGATATTAGTATTAAAATGGAATTGATGTGATTTTTATTATTTTCAACTATTAATGTTTTCTTATTTTTAATTAACGGTTTAATATAATTTAATATGTAAATATATTTTATATGTGTTGAATTTTAATACTAAAATAACATGTTCAGTTGGATGTGTTCCCTTTTATCTTATCACTAATAATAATATTTAAATTTAATTCATTTCCAATCATTCCTTCTATATATTTTAGATAAATTTATGTTGGTATAGGTTATGTGGGATCCTAAAATGTTTCTAATGGTCTATTACATGATTTAGGATCACCATTTATATTTAATGATCTTGTAGGAATGTTGTTTATTATTTTTATAGGGGCATAATTGTTGTTTATCATAGAGATTGGAATAAAAATTATATTTGATGGTATGAATTATATTTTGATATGTCATGATCCTCTAACCTTAATGTGTACCCCCCAAGGCCGAAAATGCGAGGAGATAAATAGCGACACCCATGTCCAACCCCCAATTGGTCGCAGGTTGGGGACTAGCACCGAGGGTATAACAAACAAAGAGAAGGGAGGTACTTCCCTATAAGAGAACACATGTGGAGGAGAAAGATAATATAGACAAAAAACCTCATTCTCAGACTAAAATATAAAATAAATACCAAGTACACATATTTAATGTCATTCATGAACTACTACAACTAAAAGTGAAAACTGCAAGACCCAAAAGAAGGTAAAAAATAATCAATAATGACGCATGGACGACTCCTCCAACCCAAATCTACTAGTAATTAGAATGATCTATAACCTTCTCCATGTGACCAAAAAACATTATATATATATGTATGGTGAGTATAACAATATACTATGAAGGATCCTCCCTAGTGCATCTAGTAAAAGTTAAGAAAGCATGCTAAAGCACAGTGAACAACAATTGGAACGAACTCATCACCGAACTAGGAATACAATGTCCCCAGCCACACCATTGATACTATCACCAAGTATCAAATACAAGAGTATATAATATAATAGATAATATCAAGGGTACCTCACTACCACTCCCCCACAGGTTTTCCACTTTTCTCCAATATCGCATGTCCTAAGTATCTCTCTTCTAAAAGGATTGCCTATAGATACCTGGGTGAAGCACCACAACATGCTCCTCAGGAAACACAAGAACCACATCCATGTAACCAAATTAACTAGGTAGTTTTGGGGATCCACCAATTCTTACATAACATGTATCAGACTTCGGGTATTAGACCTCAAGCCACGACAACTTATACATCGAGTATCGATCCTCAAGCCATTGGAACCTATACACATTATACCTATAGTACCACATAAAAAACTATATGAAGAATATACATGTGTGAATATCCAAAAGCCATTACATCCCATTACACACATATATGGTGAAGCTTAATCGTTGGTCCCACCTACACAAGTAACTACCAATAGAATATATTGGGGTCAAAGTTGGTAGTCAGCCTTCCATCCTCGTGCAAGGATTATAAGAAAAACATTGTTCTCTAGGGCTCAGAATCCCCAAGGTGTCAGTTTCCCTAACCGAAAGGGTGGATTATCATATAGAAATAAAAAAATACTGAATATAATATAGATACCAACCACACAATGCGAAAAACCTAATCTTTTTCTCAACAAAAGAAAACGTCTCTCAGACTCATGGCTGCCACTATTAAGATTATATATCATATGAGAAAACAACTATTTAAATGGATACATTATATTAAATTATCATTTTTTATCAATTTCACATTATATTAATTAATTATAAAATGATTAATTAACGATTATCATTTCCACATTACATTACATTAGCATCACAATAAAGTTCCATTCCCTTAATGAATAACCAATCCATGTGAACATTACCTTTAAATTGTAAACTCGTCATTACATCCAAACAATATCCAACCCCATGGGTTAAAAAAAATTCAATCCTTTATTAATAGCGTTATCACTTTTCCATATCCCCAGGATTTCTAGAAAATAATTATAAGCTAACGAACACAAAGTGATCAACATGGTGATTAAGTGAAAAACATGTAGAGTCATTACCACATATAGTATAGTGTAGACCCATCTATCCTCGAGAAGCTAAACACAGAATGAATGTGGCATACCCTCTGCGTCTTCACCTCATTTGGAAGGACTGTAATAAAAAACAGTTGACTCATGAAGTGGGTGAATTAAATAATATAACCAACAATAGAGTCAATAGAAACCACGTTCATATAAATTTCAACCTCAACTACATCCTCTTCCACCATCCCTAGTGTCCATCCCAACACCCTCATTCATAAAATGAAGCATCTCTCCACTCTAAGAATCAATTGGTTTCCCCACCATAGGCCTCCCTACCCCCACAAACCACAGCATCCCTCCAGGATCATCCATCCTAGTCTCACACCAAAAAACATATGGAATGAAACAAACAAAATAGAAACTACGCTCTTAGCCCTAAACAAGTCATTCAGCCTTCACACATAATGATCACTCACAGATCCAAATAAAAAACGCTCATGGACTTTAAAATCAAGGGGGTAACTCAAAACCCTTCAAGGGATTTCCTTTATCACACAACTGGTCCATTTTTTTATACCTACTTAACTGATTCAATTAATCATGCATAACTTTATCTATATGATTTATCACCTAGAACAACAACAACAATCAAATAAATTAAACATTACTCATTATCATAATCTAATTAATTTTTAATTAATACTGACATTACATTAATTACCAATTTTCATCAATAACGATATTCTAAACAAGAAATTCATATATATCACATGATATAGAAAATAATGAGGCAATAAAATCCCAAAGAAATTGATTTAAATTCTTTAACATAGTTCAAATATTTATTATGTCAATTTTATTATGATCCAGTGGCTAAAACATGATAACTCTATGACTTCATGTAAAAAAATTGAGATGCCATAGAACTCTTATTTAAAAAGGTTTCTGACGTTCTTTGCCCAGGAATGGGCCAACATGATGGTTCAAGATCATCTCTCCTGCAATGACTGCATCCACCTGAGGAGGTCGTGCCACAAACGCATCATCCAACACCTAATAAAAGTCCAATAAAAAGATTTTGAGAACATTCCATCACATGTAATGGAAAAATAGGAGGAGACAGATCAAAGAACCCAAACCAATAGATATATGGCATAGCTTCTATCTAAGATGGATCGACACTTCCTGATAACAACAAAATAGGGACACGCAGGCAGGGAGAACGCAGTCAAAGGCAATAACACAATCACACATCTCCTCAAGAAATAAAGGTTTTGGGTGCCTCGTACCAAGAGGAAGGAGCGGAATTGATTGAAGGAAATTCCCCTTACTTATAAAGATTTGATCTGAGACATATAGAATGTGAAACAGTTGAATTTACATTAAATGTATTTCTCACCAACCCACATAGTTTGACCATGTAAAAACCTCATTGCCCTTAGGGATTTAATGATAGGAGTTATGGGATTTGATCCGGCATTAAATCCCTTAAAAAAGGATTTGAATGCATTTTATGTTAAATAAAATTTCAAACCGGCGAAACTATAGGAAGATGGAAACATTGTTCATCAAATAATCTAGAAGAACTGTAGCACCTGCCTACAGATGACCTACGGATTGATGAACTATCGACAGATGACATACCGACTGATGACCTATCTACAGAGGACCTACAAATAGTATGTACTCCATAGGACCTGCCGATAGACAACCAACCCATAGGACCTACAAATAGTACCTACCAACAGATGACCTACCAAAAGGACCTACCGATAGATGACCTACTGATAGGACCTACTGATAGATGGCCTATTGAAATGAACTACCAACAGGACCTACCAATAAATGACCTACCGACATGACCTATTGATATGACCTAACAACAAAAGATCTAATGAAAGGACATACTGATAAGACCTACTGACATGTGACCTATTGACAGGACCTATCGATGTCACTATTCACAAAACTAAAGACACTATTCATAGAACTAGAAATTTTGAAAAGTGTTGGGAATAAGTCACTTTGACATCCTAGAACATCTCAGAAACCATATTTTCACGAATGAATGGAAAAGAGAGGGTTTTCCCATTACATCTGATACGTCTCAAAACATTATCATCCTCAAGGATCTAAAACCATCCTAAAGAAGAAATAGGAAAAGGGTTTTGAACAACCACCCTTCGAGACACCTCTCAAGGTTATTTCCACAAAAGGATCACAACCGCCTCCTCAAATGAATAAATCAAATCCATAATGAAACCAAAACCAGATCCTAAAAACTATCATGGGAAGGATACCTCTAAAGAGGGAGCAAGATTCAATAACCAACAAGAGGAACCATATCATAAATAGGAATGGTCTACAACCATAAAACGAAAATCGATACAAGAAAAGAAGCTAAATATCAAACAACTCAGGATACTAATCATGTATCTATGACTCGTGTTTCCAATTACTCTCTTCAAATCCACTTTTCCCCCACAACTAATGATCCATGGGGATAGCATCCCATGCAACACCTTGTTCTGGCAGTCATATATCTCTATTTGCCACTCCTTGAAGGTCGTATCATCATCAACATCGATCTCACCCCAGTCGATGACGTGAGATTATAATGAAGATTACAATAGATCAGCAACATGCGAAAACATCATGTATTCTGATCATAAGTGGGGGAAGTGAAACCTGATACACTATGACTCTAACACAATACAACACATAAAATGGCCCCACAATCCATGTAGAAAATTTACCCTCCAACAAATCCTTCACTTCCCATGATAGAAAGTCTCCTTCGGAAACACATGAGCCCCAATTTCATACTCTAAATGTCCCATACTATGATATAAATAAAAATTATGATGATCCTTCATTGGCTACTTCATCTCATGAATCACAAAAACCAGCTCTGCCATGCATTGTACCAGTTTCGGCCTGATAATTGCTGACTCTCTTATCCCTATCAAGCACAATGAAGAAAAAAAAGTTCCTCCATAAAAGGCTCCAAACTGTGACATATGAATGGTGGAGGGGAAAATATTCTTATAGGAGTAATCTAGGAAGGGTATGTTCCTCATCAATTAACCTCAAAAATCTTGAAAATAATAGAAAAACAAAATTTCAAGAGTCTAAAAGGTCTACTCTGCCTGACCATCCATCTGGGGATGAAAACAAGTTTTAAGACATTGCTGATAACCAAAAGCATTCTGGGGACCTCTCCACACCCTAGAGTTAAAACAAGGATATCAATTAGAAATGAACATCCTAGGAACATCATAGAGTCTCACTACCTCAAATAGATATTGAGTCCACAAAACATCCACTAAACTCTATTCCATGATTAATGTGAAGTGCGATGGTTTTTTCAAGTGATCCACAACCACCCATATAGAATCATAGCCTCCCTAAGATCGAGGTAAACTAGTAAAAAATTCCATTAATATGTCCTCCTGCTTCCACATAGGAAAATATAATGACTCAAGAAAACCACTGGGAACATGGTGCTCGACCTTCACCTTTTTGAAAACTAATCATTGAGAAAAAACAACTCCATGACTTCATGCTTCAAATAAAGCAACCAAAACTAACTCCTAAAACCTCATTAAATGTTTTTCATTCTAGGATGTATGGATAAGGTGGAATTATGGATCTCTCTAACCACCATATCATGCATCACCAAAGGAATAAAAATCATTCCCTAAAACAACACCTAGTGTTGTTCATCCTCATACCACCCATCCGGGCCTCACCAATAACAACTCGGTCTCTCGAGACATCCACCTTAAGATCCCCCAAATTGGAATCTTCTGTTAGCTTTACTAATGATAAATTGACCATTATCTGAAAATGGAATCATTTTCCCCCAACATTTCCCATATTCAGATGCAATACTAAATGATCCTCTATTACACTCCATAAATAATATAATTCACACTCTTCATCACTACATTACTTCTTTCTATATGCATTGTCTACAACATTCCCCTTACTATGTGTTTGTGTGATTTTTATTTCAAAATCCTATAATAACTCCATCATCCAACGTTGTCTCATGTTCAAGTCACGCTGGGAGAAAACATTTGCCGATTTCTTATGATCAGTGAAGACTGCAAAGCACTCTAAAAAGAGGTAATGTATACCCAAATTCATCGAAAACACCAATTCATCCAACTCAATATAGTGGGTAAAATAGTTACTATCATAGGGGTGTTGTAATGACCCGAAGTTTCATTAATGGAAATCCCACTTGATCTAATTAAATGTCTCTTTATGTAAAATTTTTATATAAAATTTAAACTTCATTTTATTTATGTTAAAAATTTTGAACATTTCTTTTATAGCCATTGAATAGTGATCACATGATTAGTATAAATATAGGGCTTTAACAAAACCAATTTACTACGACAAAGGAAGTGATGGCCTCATCAAGTAGAATTTATCCATATGAAGGCCATTCGTCGGAACACGAAAAAGAGGTTGCGTCTTTGGGATTCCCTCTTGACCAAGCCCAGGCTGAGCTTCATCATGTCAAGCTTGAACAAGGCCATCTACGGGAAAAGTGGATGTTATAGAGATTACCACTAGAGCAATAATATCTGAGCCACCCTAAGAGTCTATCACCATCGCACACCTTACACTTACATCTTATGCGGCTATTTTAAGGGGTCACGTAAAAAATTTCTAGTATTATGTTAATGTATATTATTTTTTGTATATAATAATGAATATACCTTCTCGTCATTATTTACACTTTGTAAATAGTTTTTTTAAGCACAAATAGTATTTTTTTTAGTTAATATTCAGCTAAAAATTCTATTTTGAAGAATTAATGGATTTTTGAATTAAATAATATTTTAATAAAATATTATTATTATTATTAAAATATTTTTTATTAAATATAAATGATCTTATAATTTTATGAATGCAATTTTAGTTTTTATTAAGGTTTGAAAGCCACTTTCGTCAAAACCTGTGAATTTTTTTTAAATGTCGGTTTTTATTTTAAAAGTGAAAATTAACATATTTAGAAAATTATTTAGATAAAATAAATTTTATTTCTGGAATCAGGACATCAAAATTATCCAATGGTGATTTTTTCATAATTTTCTGAGACAGTCAAATTTTTGGGTAAAAATTAAATACGGTTTAAATATATAATGTGTTTCAGGACATCATAATGACCCAATAGTGATGTAATAAAATAATATAAGCTTTATGTTCGGCCAATATATGGTTTTCCATTAAAATAATGTGATTTTGGGTTTGTTTGAATTATTTTACAAAGCATTAATGGACCCCTCAAGACTTATTTAACATCTTGTATTTTTAAATAATTTTCCATGGGAGTGTGACTCACCTCCACATAAGATACCACATTATTTTAGGAATTTTGGACTTTGGCCTTATAAAATATTGTTTTCCTCTTCCCTTTTCCAAAAACCATGTGCAGAAAACATAAGATGATTTGTGGTTTGGATTAGTTTAATGTAAGGGGTCCCAAAACTAAATAATAAAGAATTCACTCACCTTTCCTATATAAACCAACCAAAGCTCCCACTTCCACCACACTCAAAGCCTTTATAGTTCGTCCAAACTCTGCCCTACTCTCTCTATAATCCTCCCAAGGTTCCCCAGGTCCCAAGAAGCCTCTCTCAAGCCACTCTCAAGCCTTTGGAAGCACACTTCCAAGTAAGGGTTTTTGTTCCTTTCACTTTTTTTGTCCAATTTTATTAATATTGTTATTCCCTTTTAATTTCAATTATAAATTCTGGGGTATGGTATCTCAACTACCCCATACTGCCCTATTATTGTTTGAATTATGGGAGACCCCTTTCTCTCTCATTAAATTCCTCCCATGTACACTCGTTACTATGCCTAAATTCCGAAAATAACTTCTCTCTCTTCATTTACATTCAAGAAATACTTTTGTATCATGAATCTAAATTTCATTAAAATTGTTTGGACATGTATCTATATGAACCCCTTACTATCCATTTCATGTAAATATGATGATACACCCCTTTCTCTCTCATCAACCATTTTTATGAATTCTTATGTCACACCGGTACACTCCCAAAATTGCACCGATTTTCGAAGCCAATGCCTTTGTGTAGTGAATACCATGCCAATTTCTCCATCAAGGGTATTCACCTTTATGCACATTTACATATTGATTATAATGTTTCATTTATAAATTCCACATTCCTTTATTGTGGAATAAATTATTATGTCTAATTAATCCATGTTTTATGATCCATGTGGCACACTTATGCATGAAATGAAGTGTTTTAGATGGGTGCGCCCTTATAGCGCTCCAATGCATTGGGTAAAGTATAGTATCATGATACGTCATGTGCAATGAGTGTTGACTCATGATAATTCAAGTTAAACTAGGGTTTACTCATGCTTCATGTGCAATGAGGATTTACTCATGATCCGTGTGCAATGAGCCTTGGCTCATTCTTATTCCATGTTAAGTTATGTTGCCACATTTCCATGTTATGATTATCATGCTTTATCATGCCTTTATGTTCATGTTTCTCTTATTCTCTATTCATATGACTATTGTCTAAAATGTATTGTACTCCTCATGTATTCCATGTTTATTCCCTTACTGGGCTTTATATCTCACCACTTTTCTTATGCATGTTCTCAGGTTATCCCATGCAATGCTAAGTACGAGGGAATGTAGTAGTCATGTAAAGGAAGGTTTCAATAAAGATGTTGTATTTAAGGAATTGAGTTGTTATGTAATGATCCTAAGCCCCAAATACACTATATCTCTCGATATTCCATGTTGTATAAAGTGAATAGTTTATGTAATAAATCATGTTTATGTTTGTAATAACAGCAGGGTTGTCATAGTTGGTATCAGAGGATAGGTTTTGTTATTTTTGGGATTAGGATTAGAATACCCTAGTAAAGCCTTAGAGACAAGAATATGTTTAATAAAAACATCCCTATGTTTTGGTAAGTACTGAGTAAGTGGTTTATCAAACAAATACATCCATGTATGGATACGAGCAGGTAGAGGCGGCTTTGGCACAGATGTATCCTAGGGGTAAAACCCGAAAACACCTATTTGAGCTAGAATTAAACGGGAACTAGTTCATGATTTCTGTACACTTGGTTACAACACCCCTAGGGGATATGTTTTGATAAATTCACAAGCTTAGTATGAACCCTTATTATGGGAATTAAAAAAATGACCCTAAGAATATATGTTAGAAAGTAGATCATAAAAATCCTAGATTGAAGCCTATACCCTCATGAGTTAAGGAAATAAAAGATTATTTATAAGTCATCAACTTTTGTCTTTGGATTACCCTTTATGTGATACCCCCTAACTTTCCTTTTATTCCAAAAAATGGCTGGTAATAGGAGGACTCAGGCTAACAACCGATGTGAAGATCAGTGTGATGATTGTACTAATGAGATGCCCAATCCAATGGGAGAGGGAATCGTGAACTTTGTCACGCTTCTCTCCCATCTAATTCACGATTTGAATAGAAACACGGGTCAAGAAGAACTTCCAAACCCCCTAACAAGGAACAAGTCGCTATCGAGAACTTCATGAGACAATGGCCTCCTACTTTTAGTGGATCATCTGATCCCACGATCACTGAACAATGGATCAACTCCATTGAAAAGATCTTCTCCATCCATCAATATTCTGAATAAGAGAAGGTTCTCCTGGTGGATTATCGTATGGAGGGTGAAGCTGATCAATGGTGGACGTTGATCAAAAATACGAAGCCTGAGGAGGAGATTGAGTCGTTGGAATGGAAGGATTTCCAGAATATGTTTTTCGATAAATATTTTCCGTGCACCCTTCAGCTTAAGATAGAAATGGACTTCCTTTCCCTCCAGCAAAAAGACAAAGAATCTGTTGGAGCGTATGAGGAAAAATTCACATGTCTTGCACGATACGCTTCCTGCTTTGTCATTACCCATGAATTCAAAGTTGATAGCTTCTTTGGTAAGATGAATCCTAGCCTACCGAAAGCATTAGCGATCTGTGAATTCGACAGCTATGAGGAAATTGTCTGATGTGCCCTCAAGGTAGAAATGGATATCGGGTAATCACAGGGGTATCATGGGGACAAGAAGCATAAAGTGGACTACAATGCTAGAGGTCCGATGGATAAATCCAACAGTGCTAAGAAGATCCAGAACCCCACTTTCCAAAAATGCAGAAAAAATCACACTGGAAATTGCCTCAAGGGGATGAGGAAATAATTTAGATGTGGAAGAGAAGGGCACATAACTATTAACTATCTGGAAGAAAGACCCGTAGCTATGGAAGAGGAGGGGAATGCTCTGTTCGAACCTCAACATGTTGTTCATTGCTACAACTGCAAATAACTGGGGCATTTTGAAAATCAGTTCCCTAATCTAAGGGTTTTCGGAGGCAACCAACAACCTCAAAGGCATCATGGAAGAGCATTTGCAGTCACTTCTTCCTATGTAAACCCCGAAATTGAAGTGGTGATAGGTACGCTAGTTATTCATTCAATAATAGAAAATATAATTTTTTATTCAGGTTCTATGCATTATTTCATATCTCGAAAGATTAGTAGAACATTCCCAGCACCCCCACAAATCATGGAAGTGAAGATGTTGATGAGTACAAAAAACAGGGAAACCATTGCATCCCATGAATATTAGTCCTCCCCTGTTATAATCTGTGGATGGAACATCCCGGTGAACCTCATAATAATCCCTCTGGTGGAATTTGATGCAATTCATGGCATGGATTGGAATTCCTTATATAGAGCCAACATAAATTGTCTAGAGAGGAAAATCACACTCTATATGGAGAATCGTCCCCCGATTCATTACAAGTGTAGGGAGGAAGATGAATCTTCTTTAGCTCCATAATCTCAAGAATGGATATTACTGCCCTATGAGCATGCATATCTTTCTCAAATGATTGATTCCAAGGAAGAAACCGTCCTTGAAAAAATTCCTATTGTGAGGGAATTGGCTAAAGTGTTTCCCGAGGAACAGACTGGTCTTCCTCCTGAAAGAGATGTTGAATTATCAATTGAACTTATACCAAGGGCGCTTCCAATATCCAAGACTCCATATAGAATTGCTGTCGTGGAGCTTGAAGAGCTGAGGAAACAACTATAGGAGAATCTGGATGAAGGGTTTATACGCCCAAGTGCTTCACCATCGGGTGCACCAGTCCTCTTCGTCAAGAAGAAGGATGGGTCAATGCGACTTTGCATCGATTATCATGAACATAACAAAATCACGATAAAAAACAAGTATCCTCTACCATGGATCGATGACTTTTTCGATCAGCTATGTGGAGCACAATACTTCTCCAAGGTAGATTTTCGCTCGGTATATTATCAAGTAAGGGTGAATAAGGATGATGTCCCCAAGACTTCTTTTCGTACAAGATACAGACACTATGAATTCATAGTAATGCCTTTAGGACTCACTAATGCTCTAGAAATATTAATGGACTTGATGAGTAGAGTCTTCACAGATTACCTTGACAAATTTGTGGTAGTATTTATAGATGATATTCTAATATACTCCAAAACCAAGGAGGATCATGAGGATAATTTAAGAACTGTACTAGAGACTTTGGGAAAGGAGAAGATCTATGAAAAGTACACCAAGTGTGAGTTCTGGTTGAAAGAGGTCTCATTCTTGGGCCATATCATCACAAGCAATGGGATATCTATGGATCCCTCCAAAGCAGATGCAATTGAGGGATGGAAGAGGCCAAAATCGGTAATGGATATCTGTAGCTTCTTGGGGTTAACTAGATATTATCGACGATTTGTGAGAAATTTCTCACGATTTTCCAACAAGCTTACCATGCTAACTTGAAATGGAGTAAAGTTTTCTTTGAGTGATGAATGCGAAGAAAGCTTCAAGGAGTTGAAAAGGAGGCTTATCACTGCTTCCGTGCTCACTTTACCCACAAGAGGGGAATCATTTTTGATATTTAGTGATGCTTTAAAGAAGGGATTTAGCTGTGTGATGATGCAGAATGATAAAGTGATATCCTATGCCTCATGATAGTTGAAAATGAAAGATCGAAACAATCCAATGCATGATCTGGAGTTGGCGGTGGTGATCTTTGCCCTGAAAATCTGGAGGCATTACCTCTATGGGGAGAAATGTGAGATATATATTGACCATAAGAGTCTTAAATATATATTCACAGAAAAAGATCTTAATATGCACCAGAGAATATGGATAGAGCTTATCAAGGAATATAACTGTTCAATACATTACCACCCTGGGAAAGCAAACATGCTGGCAGATGCCCTTAATAGAAAGGACCCAGCAATTCTATCAATGATGAGAATTGAGAAGGATCCAATCTTCTTGGACATGATGAATAAGGAAATGGGAATCATAAAGAAGGGAGAATCATCAATCCTTTCACAAATTATTTCTCAGCCATATCTTTTCGAATGGTTAAAGGTTTCTAAAAAAGAATGATGAGGGAATTCAGGAAAAAGTGGAATCGAAAAAGGGAAATCCTCGGAGTTTAACGTTAATGAAGAAGGAATTGTTCGATTTGGGAAATGAATATGTGTTCTGTCAAGTCCGGAGATGAAGAAGGAACTTTTGGATGATGCACATAGTTCAAAATTCTCTATTCACACATGGAGCACAAAGATGTATTGAGATTTCTGATAAAATTTTTGGTGGGATAATATAAAGAAGGAGATCGTTGTATATACATAAATGTGCCTGGTGTGCCAGAAAGTAGAGGCAGAGAGGCAGAAGTCTAAGGGGATGATGCAACCATTGCCCATACCATAGTGTAAATGGGAGAACATCCCCATGGACTTTGTCACTGGAGAGGAAATCCAAAGGAAACAATGCAATCTGGGTTGTGGTGGATCGTCTTACAAAGACTGCACACTTCATTGCTATTTGGGAAGATTTCTTGTTGGATCAACTGGCAATGATATATATCAGGGAAGTGGTAAGGATGCACGAAGAACCACTATCTATTGTGTCTGATCGAGATCCAAGAATGACCTCTATGTTATAGAAGAGTATTCAATATGATCTGGATACTAAACTGAAATTCAGTACAGACTATCATCCTCAAACTGATGGTCACTCCGAGCAGACTATCCAAACACTTGAGGACATGTTGAGAGCATGTTGAATGGTCTTTAAAGGAGGATGGGATTAACATATTCCTCTAGTTCATTTATCTTATAATAATAGTTTCCACTCGAGCATCCAAATGGCACCATATGAAGCCCTTTATGGGAAAAGGTGCAGAACGCCAGTGTGTTAGCTTGAGGTTGGTGAACGTAAGCTGCTTAGACCGGAAATGGTCAAGGAAATGGTGGAGAAGGTGAAAACCATTCAGCAGGATATCAAGGTAGCCCAAAGTCGACAGAAGTGTTATACAAATAATCTTCGACTAGAACTTGAGTTTATAGTTGGAGACATGGTTTTTTAGGCATGTATATATGGAAAAAGGTCATTAGGTTTGGAAAAAAAGTTATGTTAAGTCCAAGGTACATCGGACCATTCGATATTCTTGATTGTGTCGGGGTTGTGGCCTATCGACTAGAACTTCCACCTACTATGGCCAAAGTACATGATGTCTTTCATGTATCCCACTTAAGGAAGTAAATACCAGACCCTTCACATGTACTCTCTTCTGAGGTGGTATAGTGGGAGGATGATCTTTCTTATGAGGGGAAACGAGTGAAGATCATAGATCATAGAGAAAAAGTTCTACGAAATAAGACAATGCCCCTCGTCAAGGTGTTGTGGCAAAACTACATGTTTGAAGAAGCGATCTGGGAATCGGAGGAAATTATGAAGCTGAGTTACCCACATCTATTTTAGTGTGGGAAAAGGAAATTTTGAGGGCGAAATTTCTTAAGGGGGAATATTATAAAGACCCAAAGTTTCATTAATGGAAATCCCACTTAATCTAATTAAATGACCCTTTATGTAAAATTTTTATATAAAATGTCAAATTCTTTGGTTTTATATTAAGAATTGTGACCATTTCTTTTATAGTCATTGAACAGTGGTCACATGATTAGTATAAATATAGGGCTTTAACAAACCAAATTTACTCAGACAAAGGAAGCGATGGCCTCATCTAGTTGAATTTCTCCTTATGAAGCCCATTTGTCGGAGCACAGAAAAGAGGTAGCCTCTTTGGGCTTCACTCTTGACCAATCCTAAGCTGAGCTTCATCATGTCAAGCTCGAATGGGACCATTTACGGAAAAAATGGAATTTGATAGAGATTCCCCCTTGAACAATGTTATCTGAGCCACCCCAAGAGTCTGTCATCATCGCAAACCTTACCCTTAGGTCTTATGCGATTGTTTTAAGGGGTTATGTAAAAAATATCTAGTACTATGTTCATGTATATTATTTTTTGTATATAATAATGAATATTCCTTCTTTTCATTATTGACACTTTGGAAATAGTTTATTTAAAGAAGAAATAGTATTTTTTTAGTTAATATTCTCCTAAGAAATATATTTTGATGAATTAATGGATTTTTTAATTAAATATTATTTTAATAAAAAATTATTATTATTATTAAATGAAATTTTATTAAATATAATTGATCTTATAATTTTATGAATGCAATTGTAATATTTATTATGGTTTGAAAGCCATTTTTGTCAAAACCCGTGAATTTTTGATAAATGACGGTTTTTATTTTAAAAGTGAAAATTAACATATTAATAAAATTATTTAGATAAAATAAATGTTATTTCTGGAATCAAGACGTCAAAATTATCTAACGATGAATTTTTCATAATTTTCCGAGACAGTCAAATTTTTGGGTAAAAATTAAATACCGTTTAAATATATAATTTTTTTTATGACATCATAATGACCCAATAGTCATGTAAAAAAATACTATAAGCTTTATGTTCGGCCAATATATGTATTAAAATTAAAATAATGTGATTTTGGGTTTGTTTGACTTATTTTAAAAAGCATTAATGGACCCCTCATGACTTATTAAACATCTTGTGTTTTTAAATTATTTTCCATGGGAGTGTGACTCACCTCCACATAGGCAACCCCATTATTTTAAGAAGTTCGGACTATGGACTTATAAAATATTATTTTTTTATTCCCTTTTCTGAACACCATGGGAAAAAACCATGAGCTGATTTCTGTTTTGGATTAGTTTAATGTAAGTGGTCCCAAACCTATATAATAAAGAATTCACTCATCTTTCCTATATAAACCTACCCAAACTCCCACTTCATCCTCATTCAAAGCCTTTATATTTCATAAAACCTCCGACCTACTCTCTCTAGAATCCTCTCAAGGTTTCCCAAGCTCCCAAGAAGCCTCTCTCAAGCCTTTGGAAGCACACTTCCAATTAAGGGTTTTTCTTCCTTTCACATTTTTGTCAAATTTTCTTAATATTGTTATGACCATTTAATTTCAATCATATATGCTGGGGTATGGTTTCTCACCTCCCCCATAATGACCTCTTATTGTTTTAATGATGGGAGACCCCTTTATCTCTCATTAAATTCCTCCCATTTACACCCTTTACGATGCCAAAATTCTGAAAGGAACTTCTCTCTCTTCATTTACATTCAAGCAATACTTTTGTATCATGAATATAAATTCCACTAACATTTCTTGGAAATGTATATATATAAACCCCTTACTATCCATTTCATGTAAATATGATGAGACACCCCTTTCTCTCTCATCAATCATTTTTCTGAATTCTTATGTCACGTCGTTACGCTACTAAAATTGCACCGATTTTCTAAGCCAATGCCTTTCTGTAGTGAATACCATGCCCACTTCTCTATCAAGGGTATTCAAATTTATGCACATTTACTTATTGATTATAATGTTTCATGTAATAATTCCACATTCATTTATCATGGAATAAATGATTATGTTTAATGAATCCATGCTTTATGATCCATGCGGCACACTTATGCATGAAATGAAATGTTTACGAAAGGTGTTCCCTTATAGCACTACAATGCATTGGGTAACGTATAGTATCACGATATGTCATATGAAATGAGTGTTGACTCATGATAATTCAAGTTCAAGGAGGGTTTAATAGTGCTTCATGTGCAATAAGGATTTACTCATGCTCCTTGTTCAATGAGCCATGGCTCATTCTTATACCATGTTAAGTGTTGTTTCCACATTTCCATGTTATGATTATCAAGCTTTATCATGCCTTTATGTTAATTTTTATCTTATGATCTATTGATATGCCAATTGTCTAACATGTATTTTACTCCTCATGTATTCCATGTTTATTCCCTTACTAGGCTTTATAGCTCACCCCTTTTCTTATGCATGTCCTCAGGTTATACCATGCAATGCTAAGTACAAGGGAATGTAGTGGTCATGTAAAGGAAGATTTCAATAAAGATGTGGTATTTCATGTTTTAAGTTGTTATGTAGTGATCCTAATCCCCAAAGACACTATACCTCTTGATCATCCATGTTTTATCAAGTGAATAGTTTATGTAATAAATCATGTTTATGTTTCTAATAAAAGCATGGTTGTCATAGGTGTAACATCTGATACCCATAAGAAATAATTGATCTCTGTTGCATTAGAACACAACCTAACCATAGATGCGAAGCATAAATAAAACATCAAACAAAACACTGTCTGAAGGAAGACAAAGAATTGGAGAACTGAAAAAAATTTCTTTCAGATGTTTAAATTCATCTTAAAACATATCATTCTATTTGAATGCATGATCTTATCTAGTAAACACTATCATTGTAGTCGCAAACCAAGAGAAATAATCTTTGAACCTTCAGTAATAGCCTGCATGACCAAGGAAACATCACACCACTAACACTGTCTTGGGGGATTCCAAAAATAGAACTACTTCTATTATCAATGGATCCACATATAATTCTAATTGGGCTACAAAATTTCCTTAGAAACAAACCTCTCGATCCCAAAACACGCACTTTGAAAAATTCCCAAACAACTGTTGTGAAAGAAAAACTCCCACGATGGCATGCAGATGCTCTGCATGATCCTCCTCAAACACGAAGTACACAAGCATGTATTTGATCAAGACCACCATAAACATTTCCATGAACTCATGGAACACATCATTCATGAAGCATATGAACACTACTAAAGCATTAATTACACTCAATGGAATCACAATGAAATTTAAATACCCATAAAGACTAAAGACAATAGAAATAATTCTTCAGAATATCCTCATTCTTCACACACATCTGATGACATTCTGACCGCAAATCAATTTATTAGAACCATCTTGCATCCTTTAGTTTATTGAAAAAATCCTCATTTCATGGAAGTGGATAAAGGTTATTAATTATGACATGGTTCAAGAGATGATAATCGATACACAACTACAAACTGTTGTCATCCTTCTTCACAAACAAAACTAGTGCACCCCAAGGTGACACGCAAGTCCAAACAAAACTGCACAACAAAATATCCTCCAGATTTATATGTATCTGTCTTAACTCATAAAGGGCCATCCTATTTGGATACATTGAGATAGGAGATATGCTTGGTTGTATCAAGATCTCGAACTTGATCTCTCATTGAGGGGGTTACACAACGACCTCTTCCAGAAAGACATCAGGGTACTCTTCTATGAACTTGGGAAATTCTTACAGCTAAACCTCTAACAAACTCAACATCATCTAAGTCATCAATGATGAAAAATAATGAACATGGCTCAGACCCATCTGAGGGTCTCACTAACCAACAAACACCACTGGCTTTCCATAATCATCGAAGAACACCACCTTTCTCTAGAATCAATTCAAAATTTTCTCCATTGGATAAAACAATTCCATTCCATGGATGACGTCACATGGTTGAATTCATTAACATTAGAAATATCCCTAAGAGAGGTTATTCCCCAAACTTGTTCTCATTCTCTAAAAACTTCAAATAGATCCGCTCGACCTCCTACAGGTATAGTTAATGCCAATGGCACTAGAATCCTATCTATCTCAATTCCAAAATCATGCACAAGGGAAGGTTATATGAAAAAATGTATCGCTCCAAAATCAAACAAGGCATGAACTCTAGTATAAATCAAGAAAAGGGTTACTCGAACGATGCCCACAACACCTAGTGATAGCAGTGATAATGCATAAATAAAACCAAAACCTTCTCCACAGCCTCTTTGGACTTGCTGACAACCACCACCATTACCATGCTCTACTCTTTGAGGATAAGGAGGGTCACGAGGTTTTACTCATTATGCCCCAACATCTCTCTACTAATAAAATTATGGTGAAGACTTCCACTAATGCCTTGGATAGAACTACATCTATAAAGGAAACTAAAGCAGAACACCTGACACATTCTAACCACTCTGAATGTTCTGGCACACAAGATACTGATGACCTCAGCCTCCATAAGAAAAATATGTTCCTGATCCCTTTTAATGAATCAATTTTTTCAAAAATTTATTTTTAATAAATTAATTGGAAATATATTGAGACCGCATGCTATGATGGAATGAGATTCCAAGGACTGGTGTGCACATAATGTTTTTTAATAAAGTTATGATTTTAAATTAATAATACTTGGTGGCAAGGTTTTTCTATTTATAACTCCATAAAGGGTTCCCAGATTGAAAATATGAGGTCACTGTTGCATTTTTAAGGGAGAATTTACCTTAGGAAGGGATTGACATTGTCTGGCATGGGCCAGAATAAAAGGTATGATTTTAGAAATAAACATCAGTAAACATTTTTTAATAAAAATGTTTTGTTAGAGAAGTGTATATTCTATATACTATTTATTATACACATAGGAAAGGACACAAGGTTACAATTCATAACTATAAGATCTTTATTGGGAGATATAGTGAGAGGATTGCCTGGTACGAGGTGTTGGTAGGCAATGAATGGAGATTCAAGGATTGAGATTTCTTGATGACGGATCGATGAATGAAGAATATGAACACTCTTCATCAACTGATCAAACCTAGAGGTAGTAAGTGTGATACTTTTTCTATCCTAGTTCTTTATTCATTCACATAATATGAATTTGAATCAATCGATGAACTTATTAATTCATTGAATGTGCATAGATTTATATTGTGGATTTCTTTTGAGGGATTTTTAATCAGGAATTGATTCATTTCTAGATTAACTCATGTTGAAATTGATCAACTGATTAGAATTTCACTTAAGTAAACCATTTTTAGATTATAATGTGGATGAATCAAGGCTTTCAGGAACTAGTCCTGATACATCCACCTTGGGTGAGCAGAGGCCGTGACCATGCGGGATGCGGTGACAAAGGGTCATGGATCGACAGTTTCCACCACATGGGAGGCGGTGCACCATGGAGATAGAGGAGGCTAGTGGAATGGGGATATAGGCGGTTCACATGGGTGATGGATCGAAGGTCATGGATGTGAAGAGTAGGGGTGATGGAAGGTGCCATGTTAGGTAATGGAACCCGTGGCTTAACCACAGTTGTGCGCTGCCACGCAATCCACATGATCTCGTGCGGGGGAGGCGACTAACCATTTTCCAACCACGTTGACCGGGGAGTGACAGAGAACCCACCACATCCCTATAATAAAATATTTCCTTTATCTGGAGATATGGGTAAGACTGGCGGGCTGACCTCAGTCCGGGCCACTCTAGTGGGATGGTCCAGCACAACGGACTTGGCCATGTCGATCTGACATGTTAGGACAGACCCAGCGGATCCGGTCTGGTTGGACCAAGTGGATATGGTCAGTTCAGTGGACTCGGGTCTAGATGGTGGTCCCAGGTCAGGGCGGCATACACCAGGTCCAGTCAGGTTAGTTCAATCTACCCGAGTCAGAGCAGTAACTGACTTAACTGGCCTATTTTTACTAAAAAGGCCACAACCGTCAAAATGTAAGTTCGATTAACGAGCTGTTTGTGGATATGGGACCCTCGTGATGAGGTAGACCTTTTGAAATGGATATTTTTATGGTTATGAAAGACTAGTGTAGGTGTGTATTTCCCCCTTGGTTCTTCTCTTGAGAGTTCAGAATGACATTGTATGCCAATCCCCTCGAGAGACGAGTCCCTGAGATAGTAATAAATCCACCTTTGGACAAGAGTGATACTCTATCACCCCGGATGGAGTTTTTTGGGTATTAAAGTGACCTCTGACCACATGACGTTAATCCACCATCTTGTTTTTCATATCGTAGGGTTCAAAATATTCTTCTAATTCCCATACATTACAAGCCACACCATGGGTTCATGGAATTATTTGAGAATCCACTATGGTGCAGGGTAACACAGGTTGGGTTTGTGGTATTCTTCAAATTACCGTATCTATATATCATGAGTATTGACTAGAATTTTCTACTTTGGAGGGGCCTAGGTTAGAAGATTCTTATGACTGACATTTAGCTATGACATTCCCTCTATTTCCTAATGGCTTTTTTTGTGTATATCTGGACATCATTGTTTTATGTATGGATGTAAACGTATGTGGAGTTGAATATTTATTCTATTTTGGTTATTAATTTGTGTTTTCGGGGTCTCCTACTAAGTATTGTTTTATGCACCCCATCACAGGTTTTTCCCACATGTGGTGTGTCTTCTGCAAACAACTAATGCTTTGATGGAGTTCTTGGTGGAGCAAGACCAGGGAAGGACTGGACGATGCCTTATGATATCATACGGGCTGAGGTATTCCCTCTATATTTCTACTATAGCTTCAGTACCCACCTTAGGAGTTCAGACATTGTAGTCATATTTCTTTTTGGGATTGCATTTTGCCCTTATTTAGTAATATTGCACTTTAATTTCCAGTTTCACTATGGTTGTATTACTTTTACGTTTAGCAGTTTTCATTCATGGTGGTTAGTGTTTTCCCCTTTCTTTTAGATTTATGGGCTTGGAGTAATGTGTGTGTGTACATGCACTTACGATAAGGCATCCCATTTCTGATATATGCCTACTCGGAACTAGTCACCATCCCCCGGCCTATCAGAGGTTAGCTTGGGTTTGTCAGGTTATGGTCCCCACAGGGATGGGTCGTGAAAGAGTGGTATTAGAAGGAAGTTTTGGCTTCTCTTTGGGGTTGATAGTTTGTGAGATTGGTTTTAGGAAATAATGTTAAGTGTTGTGGGTTCAGCTTTTAGGATAGTAAATCCAGTGTTGGTGCAACGACCGATGTATCCATACACCAAGACTCTGGGAACCTGCTTTCCGACTCATTGTATGAAAACAATGGTTGCAAGGAAATTAATGGCACATGAATCATATTGAAATGGGTTGTGTTTTCCATGTCACTCTTAAGACATCCTCATATAAACTCTTTATTGTGGTTCCTCTTGACCTATTTTAGGATGCCTCGATGCAGACATCCATCCAGGATTTTGATGTTCGATCACGAGGATAATCCACATAGTGATGATGCGTCAGTGAAGGAGAATATGCCTAAAATGGCACCCTCATGTGGTTTTCTTATTATAGTACCACTCATTGAGTAGCAGTTTCTACCTTAATTATTGGTATAAGATGCGTGTATCCTCAATGTGGTTCATGAGTACTATATGTAGAGACTTCATATGATCAAGGGTGAGACAGACCCACAGATAGCCAAATATTGGATGGAGGTTGTTACACATTTCTTCCACCATTTGAGGAAATTTCATGATCAGATGGTTTTCTTAGTTACGAGCCATTAGCAGGGCTCAGTATGGAGGTGGTGGAGGTTAGTGATCCAGACGCTTGACAAGATGACCCTCTATTTGGCTGAATTCGGGCTTCTTTTTAGGGAGGAGTTCTTTCCAGTGACCTTGTGCTCAGTATGCAACCAGGAGTTCCTAAACCAATAGGAGGGTGACATAACAGTAGTGGAGTACTAGTCGAGGTTTACCGATCTATCTCAATACTATGTTGACATAGTGTGAGACCCATTGTTTAAGACTCAAGATTTTGAGTATGGACTACGTAAGGAGATCAGGTCGTATGTGGATCTCTCAGCATCTCCACTAAGGCTAGAGTTTTGGAGAAATCTTTTCTCATGGAGAGTCTCCAGGTAGATCAGGTGTTAGTGGTGGTAGCTTCCAGCTGCCATTAGGTGGTGGAGTATTCAACAGTTAGTATTAGGCACTAGACGAAGGATCCCAAGTGGGGTAGGTCCTCCAGGAGATAGTCCCAGGTTGTGGGATCAGTGGTACGAGGCTTCTAGGGAGGATATGGATAGTAGAATGATAGATTGTGTTTCACAAGTGGTGGTTAGGGACACTTGGATTGGGATTTACTGACACGCCGTAAGGGTGATCAGTAGACTGTTAAGGGATCGCTGATGTAGAGACATGTGTTCAAATCGGGAACACATCAAGGTGGTGGTAGGTGTGTCGTGGGCACATGTAGAGCAGGAGATAGTGGGTGGAGGTATGAGGTACTTCTACCACCACCCTTAGGATGTCCATCACAGGCTTTGAGAGCCGGTGGATAGGGGAGAGGCCAGCTTCGGGTGATGGAGTCTTATGAACCTGACGCTCCAGAGATGATTAGAGGTACAATCTATGTCATATCCACACTAGTTTTAGATCTTATAGACACAGGTGTTAGTCACTTATTCTATTATATGGACCATTTTAGAGCTCGATTGTAACACCCCATGATTTCATATTTCGTTTTCTCTTCAATGAAATTAAATAACTTGCACTGCACGCATCACTGAGTTCGAGCGCACCACAACTCACCAAACTATCAGTTCAAAAAGCAGTTATGAATAGTAATAAGTGATTTTTATATTTTATATACTCCATATAATTTTATAATTTATATTATTTGTGTCATAGACATAATAAAAGAAAAAATTGATTTTTTAGATAAAAGAGGTAGTTTTTAAAAAATGAAATTTTACAGCCTTTTAATGGTGAACCCTTTCTAAACCATTATTTAACACTTTTTATATTTAATTTAATGAAATTAAATTCTTCTTTTGGAGCAGTATATAAAAATTTAGTTTTGATAATTTTTTTGTACTTTTCTGATAACATTGATATTTTGATGAATAGTGAATAATACTACGTTTTAATTGAAAGACAATTTTTTAATTGAAATAATTTTATAATGTTAAATTATTCATTTGAATGTTTTGGAAGTATAAATAGATTAAATTTTTATCATTTAATACAATGTTTGTCATTATAAGGGATTTGACATATGAACATTCAAATATTTTAATAGTTTTTAATTTTTTAAAACTCGCCTTTTGGTTTTAAAAATGGGATTTAATTTTAAATTAATAAATGAAACATCAATGTTTTAAATTTGGTAAAATAAAATTAATTTTTGAATTCATAATTTGAAAATTAGCTTAGCATGAATTTTTGGTATTTTTCTGAAAACATTCAATTTTTGATGAATAGTTAAAAACACTATTTTGTTTTTTTAAAAATGACTTTTTATTTAAATAATTATATAATTTATTGAAATTTATTTTAATTAAAAATAGATATATAATACCTATATAAGTTCAATTTAATTTATTGGAGTTATTTTTTAGTAAAATTAGATGTATAAAATTTTATTGAATTTTTTAAAGTCTTTTACCCACCTTCTAGGCACATTTGCAAATTTGAATAAAATAAAATTTTACCGCTTATGTGAATTGAATTTCAAAAACATGATAGAAACATTTTATATAAGTATGTAAAATGTGTTTCAATAATATAAAAATAATTTTTGGTGAATAGTAACTTTTGACTTTTATTTACCACGGTTAAAAGTAAATAGTGTAATTAATGGTAAAAATGATATTATAATTATCCCAACACATGTCCTAATTCAATTCAATAAGTGTATTTTGACCAAAAACAACCTTATAAATAAAATATGATCCCTATGGTCCACTTGGAATAAATTTAGACATTTGTTATTATTTTATTTAAAGAATAGTAGAAGGTGTTAAATTTATATTTTAATAACTAAACCATTTTTAATATAGGTTTATACATAACATAAATTGGAATAAATATTCATTAAAAATCTAAAAATAATTCTTACATAATGGTATTTTATTATTAATTTTTATGGATTATGAAATTAAATTTATTTATGACAAAATAATGATGCAGTAATTACTTTATCAATGAAAGATAAAAGAATTGATATTTTAAATCTAAAAATAATGGTAAATTGAGGCTTTGGATGCCATATACGAATTTTATAGATTAATAAGACATGTTTGGATTGATTCAATGAATTTTTTTCGATGTAATAATAATGTTATGACTTTCCAAAAAGTAAAATACTAAATACTGTCAAAATTGAAATAAATGAGTTTTTAAAACAAATACTATATCATTAAATGATATAATATTTATGAAAATATACGGTTTGTCCAAAGGACATATATGATGATAAATATTTCATTAATGAACAACTTGGGGCTCACATTTATTTTATATTACGTTTATTAACCATTAATTATAATAATAATAGAGGACATGGTAAAAGTTATACTATTTAACTAAGAGTTAAATCTAAAATATTGGTCTAATATAGTGACCTAAACTAGTCTAAAACGTATTGGTTGAGAGCGTTTAGACCCATCCACACCATATCTACCAAATAAATCAATTTGGAGCCATTAGAATCTGAATATGATTTTATAATAAAATCATATTTCATACATTTTGTAAAGTGACCCTCACCTCCAATATAAAAGGGTACATCCCCTTCTCTCAAAATCAGAACTCCAAATCCATTTTGCTCAGCCAAACCCTACCCAAATATCCTCCCAACTTCCCTCACTTCATCCTAGAGGCCTTCCCTTGAGCAGAAATCCATCTTATGGAACCCTTTTGTTCAAATCAAAAGAAAACACCCAAAGAAGAGGTAATTATTTTATCACCTCTTGAAATTTTCTTTTCCTCATCCACTTTAACTTTCTTTGTTATTTCCATTCCAAAATAATAACTCCAATACCTTCTAAATACATTGATATTATTATAAATTTGGTACAAACATTCTCATTATTCTATCCATTCTATTAATGATAATGTCACCATTCGTGTGTACATACAGCTTACCATCTCCACGCCTTGGTGTAATTTTTTATTCAACACAATGTTATTTGGATGGATATAATGATGATTAATATGTATATAAATAATGAAAATAACATGCTAATTTCTCTGTACAATTAATATACCACCCAATTTCACATATTTTAATCATTAAGAAAATGATATCATCGCTCATGTGTATATATAGTTTACCATCTCCACGACATGATGAGATTCATTTCCAAGTTAACCATTCAATGATGATTATTAAAATTTATATTATTAATAAATATGTAATAAATGAAATAATAATCCTAATGGATATATATAAATATGTACTTAATAATATCTTATTCACTTACTTCTATTTATTACCATATGAAAACAGAAACAACGTTTATGCCTACGTACGGCCTACCATCTCTATAAATAGTGTTTTCCATTTCAAATATCTATGTATTATACATATTTATATTCTAAATATATATTATATATAAATAATGTTTTAAATTCTGGATTTATTTAAATCCTGATCTAAATGATACACTCAAGAATAACAAGTTAAAACACATATGATAAAGAAAGCGATTATTACACGAAATGTAGATTTAACATGGAAATGATTATTAAATTGCTAGTACAAAGTCATAAATAAATCTTGTATGATAAAATAAATATGAATATAGTTCTGTTATAATTTAATAAAATACTATAGTCACTATAAAGATAGTTAAACATTCCTTCGACCAAAGAAATGTGCAAGGTAAGGGTTAATTCCTCAAACTCATTATTATCCGAGATTGTTTATGTGTAAGTATTTTTGAAGAAAAAATTATTATCTATGTCCATGTTCCATAAAATTCTGTTCAAAATGATTCTTTTAAGGTTCTCTTTAACTAAAAATTATTTGTAATGTTTTAAATATTTATTATTCTAAATCATTCTAATTAATCTCCATGTTTTCAAAATGATTTTTAGGATTTACTTATTTCAACATGATTGATTAGAAATTTTAATTCTTTTAAAAAGGTTTAATGTTTTATCAGACACTTTGATTCAAAAATCTCTTTTAAATGAATTCCTTTATAAATGTGTGACTTTGAAAAAATTTCACAAAAAGATATATTTCTCTCAAAAAATCTTACTGATCATTTTCAACTTTGTAAACATTATTTAATGGATATTATTCTTGGTTAAGGATGATTTATTATAATACAATATTCCACATTGTATTGAATAAGTTTTTATATGTTTCACTGTGGATATTTTATTTTTATACCCTTCATGGTTTTTGGATGATGTATTGACATTTTATATGTTAGTTTTAATTAAAATGTTAATGTTATGTTTCAAAATTTTCAAATGAGGAATGCACTGGACTTAGTAAGTGATGGGTGGGGCCCGCAATATCCCCCTGATGCATCGGTAGGTCTCATGAGAAAAACTAGTGTCTGGGCACAAGGCCTTGACAAATATTTTATTTATATTCTTGGCAAGAGGCCTTGAGTATGTGGAAATGATATCCGGTGTTTAGCATTCCCTCATTATAAAATTAATTATTACATGTATTTATTTGACTAGTAGAATATCCATGTGCATGATTATATGGAAATATTTGATTTATTTTCTACACATTATGTTCAAGTTTACATTTAAAAGACTATTGTTTTTATTACAGGTATTTTAATAAACTTTTATAGCTTACACCAAATTATTTACCCTTACTCATTATCTGAGGTCTCCCCTTTTTAATGTTTTGTTTTCCCAGGATTCCAAGAAGTGTATTATGTTTGATATGCAAGGTTAATCAAGATAAAAACTGGAATTCTCAATAGATTAATTATGTCTTTTTAATGTTTGAATGTGTAATGTGACGTTCATGTATGTAATATAGTTTCCAAGACTATGAAACTAATCGGTAATTCGGGACTTGATTCGTTGTAACCATGCCAATGTATTAAAATAATGCACTGCCTCCGGACTTCTAGGATCGGGGCATTATAGTTGGTATCATATAATGTTTAGTACAAACCATGTAAACTAGATTTAGAAAAACTCTGATTGGAGAACATTACCCTAAGACAGCCTTTTAGGATTAATATAGAAATACTTCCTATAATTTTGGAAATATTGAAATTTTGTGTATTTTCCAAGATATACATCCCTGTTTGGATATGAGAATGTAGAGGAGGCTCTGGCACAGTTGTAACTAGGAGTGAAAACTCTAAAAATGATTTTCGGGCCTGACCAAGGGTATCCCAGTACATGACAATGGGCCTTGCTTCATTCTTGGTTACGAAACTCCTGGGGGATATTCTTAGGATAATTCATATTTTCATTATAAGCCATCATGAAAGATTTAGGAGTAAATACTTCCTCATGGAAAACATTTTTTATGATTATTGATTATATGAATAATCTTTTCAATTTATCTTAGGTATTTTATAAGTTTGGAACAATAAATTGCAATTCATATACTAACCTAGTGTATGCCATTATTTAGAATTGGCGCCCAGTAGAAGGAATTGGAACTCCAGCATTACTCATCATCCAAAGAGTAAGAAGGATCATATCTTTCATGGAATTAAGCTGACATTTAGAAGGGAAATATCCCCCCACGTATTCTCATCATTCAAAGAAATAGTATCATGTGTTAATAAGATATGTAAATAATTCTCTGAGTCTTATGGATTTGAAAAAAAGCAATAGAAGAAAAGGATTGTAGAGAGAAATATAGATAAATAGAAGAGGGGAAAGAATGATTTTCCCATATGTGATAACTGTGGAATGAATAACCGTGGTAAATTCTGGAAGTGAATTGAAGTTTTTTATTATTGTCTATACAAAGGGTACCAAGTACATGATTTCAAGGGTATAAAAAAGGTTTCAAATATACAATGCATCACCTTCATGGAGTTGGGACTCTACGTGTATCAATTTCCAAATCATCATAGTATTACCCAAAATATGCTATTGGATAAAAATCAAGGTATGATACTACCATAGATGAAGAAGAATGACACGTGTTCTTTTGTTGTTATTAATTAATTATTTCATTTGAGTGTGATATCAATGAGGTTATGGTTATATGAATTATTTAAATAAATAAGTATTTTACTGGAGTACTATTTCATTGAGGATCAGAGATTATATGGATCTAAGAAAAGTGACTCAGTAGTAAGATAAATATTTTGGAAAATATATTATTTAAGGAAAGATAAACCATAATATTGTTCTGATACTAAGGTAGTAATATTGGAATAAAATATTATTGATTTGGATTAATTAGATTCAATATTCTTGATTACTTTGAAACTAATTAATTGTTTCTTTATTCCATTATTGTTGGAGTTTACAAATTTTTTGGTTATAAGGAGTATATCCAGTATTCTATAATGAATAAGGGACCATGAATGTAATCAATAAAGTTTTGTGATAATTCAAGGTGTTACCATGTTTTAAAATAATACATGATGAAGGTATTCACATGTTATTACGTTACAAAAAAGATCTTCATTGTGATTACCATCACTATTGGAAATGAAGGATATACCAACGTACTTTTCCCAATGGTTTATGAAAACTGTTGGAATACAGATGATGATAGGTCTATACCAAACGGTTTCAATAAAACATTGGGATATAGTAGTTTAGATGAGTTTTAACCAACAGTTACACCGAACCATTGGAATATGTGATGTTTTAGGAATCCTTTGCCAACGGTTTTAAAAAACCGTAGGTAAAGCTTACCATTCCAAATATTTTTAAAAACCCATTGGAAAAGTTTTCCCCTAAAATATTTGCCAGCCCCAATCCCCCATCCCCTGGATTGTAGATTTAAGAACCCAGATCTTCTTTTGAGGAATGTTTTCTTTTTCAGGTTGTTTTTTAGAAAAAGTAAAAAATATGCAAATTTTCGTAGTACACGCCATGTATTATATGAGAACATGTGGTGTAATTTGATGTCACTAGAGGCCCTGTGTTGGCCGTGTCATGGCCACACACATGGCCATGTAGAGGTGACTTGGTGGCCACTTAAAGCGGAGTACAGAAAAGGTGAGTACATGTCGTGTACTCCAAAAGTACACGTTGTGTACTTTTTTTTCATTAAACGCACCGGGGTAGCATCTAATCGCCAGAATTAACTTATTTTATGTAGTCTTTATCCGAGAGCATTGAGCAGCCGTGGACCTTCAACGATCCCCGAACCTCTATCCGTCCACTAATTCAAACACAGGTGAGTGTGTTGGAATCACAGTGGTGAGTTCTCTCTTCTCCTAGAGCATCGTTTCCCAATTCCTTATCTTTTCCAAGTTATCATTGGTTGTACATTTTAAACATTTTTGATGATCTTCGACATTTTATGGAGATTTAAGACCCATGGTTCAAGTATATCGACCT
Organism: Viscum album; assembly: GCA_963277665.1. NCBI lineage: Eukaryota > Viridiplantae > Streptophyta > Magnoliopsida > Santalales > Viscaceae > Viscum > Viscum album. The sequence continues at coordinate 1,829,587,012 of OY728161.1, read as the reverse complement.
CCTAACATCAAGGTAGGTGGTTTGTGCCTTTATATTGAATGTCTTTGAGTATTTTGTGCAAATTCCACAAATACCGTTGAACGGGGAATTGCATGTTTACTGTTTGAGCCCTATTGATTGCCTTCTTTGCATTTATACTAGAGTAGAGTATTTTGAATGTGTTTTCGGCTAATTGTTAGGCATTGGAAGTGTTTTCCAGGAATGTTCTTGCCTCTCTGGACTGTTGGGTTTAGTTTACCATTTTGACTACTGTTACTTTCCCATTCCTAGTATTGAAGGATATTGTGACTGTTGTTATTTTATGATGAGATGCCTTAGAATTCTGGCCAAATAGTTCTTGAGGTTTACTTTGGATGATACGTGCACTATAATAATTTGACTTACACAGGGCCGTGAGAATTTAGTGTAGTAGACCACAGGGAGAATGAACGTAATGGATTCTTGAGAGTGTATTTATAATACGATGTGAGACCAAAGGGGGAATTAACATTGAGTGCTTCCTCAGTGTATATGTAGTTCCTCGACACGGGCCATAGGGGGAATGAGATGTTGAGTGCTTTCCCAGAGCACCTTTAGTACGATACAAGACTATAGGGGGGAATTAATAGTGAGTGCATCCTCAGAGACTCTATCCTTTAGCTAAACCAGAGGGGTGAGACTATGTGCGCCTGATAGAGGGTTGCTAGTACTTTTTGGTTGAACCATAGGAGTTAGGCTGTGAGAACTACCTAGAGGGTTACCTGTTTTTTCAACTTGCTTGAGTATCTTCTTATTTGTTTGTAAATTAAATGCTATAAATTGTGGGTTGTTTACTGTTGAGTACTTTCATATTTACTGCATTTTGTACTTTTACCTGCCATATATTCAGTGACTATTAGGCACAGATCTCACGGTGGTTTCCTACTAGCATTTAGTCTCACACCTTGTTTGGTACATGCTTTTGGGCCCAAAAAGATTATATTACTCTAGGTATAAATAAGGGTAAGCGCCCTTCTACATCAGGTACATGACTTGCAGGGGAGCTGTAGAGCATGGGACCAAGCTTAGGAATGCGATGTTGAGGAGCTATTATCTGTTTCCTTTTATTTTTGGTTTAGTTCTGTTTTTATTCAGCATTGTGATTTTTTTGGGTTGTTTTCCTAGACATATGTATCATGCATCATTTTATATATATGCACTCCTGTTGTTTATCATTTTTAGTATTATGTTGTTCACTTGTGTATGGTTTGTTTACTACTTCCATGATTGTTTATCTGTTTCTCTTCTGCTGTGTACTCTGCCAATGATGGCACAGTTTCCCCACTATCACACCCAAGTCCCTCACTGCTAGTCGGCAGCCTCTGGAATTTGGGGAAATGCGCTTGATTCCATGTGACCAATAGGGTATGGGGTGCTTCTGGGAGGCTTCTAGAACCGGGACATTACAATGGGGTATCTGAGAAACTCTTTTCTCTTGACTTATTGTTTGGAGCCTATATCCAGGGATAGGAATAAATAGGTACTTAGTAATGAGATGTTCCCGAGAGTAGCTAACATGTGTACTGGAAAAATCAATACTACCTCGTTTATTGCAATTTGACTAGTTTTCAATTTTATAGATGATTTGATTTGACCGTTGGGTGATTCACATGCTTTGTGTTGTTACCGTTTTTCTTATTGAGGTTCTATTTCTGTTGCAACCCGATGAGATGATGGTGTGCCATCTCATGCATCATATAGGAACTTTTAGGAATCACATTCCATGCATTATTTCTATTCCATCAAGGATACATTAGTGATTTCATGTTGTTGTGGTAGATGTTGTGTAGAATATGCATGTTTTTGTGATAGATTCATTGATAAAAATACATGTTGTTGATAGGGCATTGTTTGAGTAGTGATTTTTTTGGATGGACGCCAAAAATTGGTTCTTGAGGTGTTATGGGACCTCATGAACAGGAATTTGGTGGATCATTATCTTGTTTTTCTTGTTTTAACATGCATGAGATGCCCAACTTTGATTCGCGAGGAGTATGGTCCCTCCCAGATCGGAATTTGGCACCTTATTTGCTTATATTAGTGTTTTTCTAGGCTCTAGAGTAGTTTATGAGGTGTACTGTCCAAAAAAACCCAGAATACATGCTGTGTGGTCTTGACTACATGCCATGTGTTCTTCAATTCAGGAAGAAAATGTTTTTCGAAAGTACACGCCGGGTACTTATATAGACGCCATGTAGTCTCTAACCGTGTCATAGGACTTGTAGGAAGAGGCACGAGATTGGGATTTTATTGTGGAAACAAACCGTGTACCATACCAAAACGCCAAGTAGACTGATCCAGGTATCCAACCGTGTCACTAACAACATGGGTCGGTGTATCTTTTCACATACATGACATGTCAGGATTTTAAACGCCGTGTAGTCTGACCTAAGTATCTGGTCATGTCACGAACAACACGGGTTGGTGCCATCCTTCCTTGTACACACCGTTTTTGTTTGAAACACACCTTGTAGTATAATCTAGGTATACATGCCATGTTACTAAAAGCACGGGCCGGTGAATCTTGTCGAATTATATGTTGTGTACACCATTAACACACCATGTAATTCTGTCTTAATAGATAGTCGTGTGGCTTGACCGTGTAGAAGGACTCGGACAGGGAAAGAGGATTCATGTACACGCCATGTGTTTTAACAACACACTATGTGTTTGGTGTGTTACAGGATGAGTTTAAACTGAATTACACGCCCATGTGGATGACTTAAGGGAACACGTCATGTAGGAAAGGTACCTGTCGTGTAGTATTTTTTTGCAGAACATGAATTCTTTCATCCTTATGTTACATTATTGTCCTTCCAGTTTTCAGTAAATGATAATCTTGAATCTAAGGTGTACATTTGACCTTTCAAAGTCATACCATTGAGACATCTTCCAGTTTTATGCCAGTTGTAGGGAAGTGATTAGATGCCATATATAGATGATCAGGGATTTCCTGCAGATCCTCCTATTATGCCAGCCTTGGTACCAACAGAGATACCAGTTACAGGCACCGATGAGCAGTTTAAGGAAGGCTTTATGAGGATGATGCAGGTAGGTCATCATTAGGTTATGGCGTGGGAGGAGTTTCTGCATGTCTTTTATGACTAATTTTATCCGGAGGCTTTGAGGGATGACCGAGCCCAGGAGTTCATGAGCCTAGTGCAGGGTACTCTTTCTATCATGGAGTATTCCCCTCGTTTCACCGATCTTCAGCGTTCCACACCCCTCCACGGTGGATATGGGTGGTTCTTAGAAAGGATGTTTGAGGATGGTCTCAGACGAATATCATCAGGTTGACTTCCATCGCTTCTATCGTCAACCAGGTGCTGATTACAGAACGCAATCTAAGGGATTCTAGAGCTGAGAGCCAAGGCGGTTCTGCTTCCAGAGTTAGTGCTTCACCAGCTAACAGCAGGAAGCACCAAAGGGAGTCTACGCACAGTGATCTGAGGTAGCGAGACACATATTTTGGTAGCCAGGTGGTATGATACCATTGTGGAAGGGATGAGAATATGAGGTCGTAGTGCCAAAGGGACCTAGTGGATTGCCAATCTTGCGGTAAGATGGGTCACCTTCAGTGCTTCTGTTAGGTTTTTTCACCAGCAGCTGTTGATAGGGGTTCATCCATGACTCCTCATTCAGGAGCAGCACCAGCAATTTCTCACCAGTCTGGGAACATGAGTTCTTCCGTCCATTCCGGTCGATGTGGAGGTCGAGGCCATGGTGGCCAGTCACCTGTATTTCAATGATAGCAGGGTGGATCAGCTCCGAGAAGTTAGGTAGGGTCAGAGGGCCATGGAATCGGTCAGTCTTTTACAGTGGAGCAGACCCATCAAAGAGTAGGATCCAGGACCCTCTACAGTTCAAGATACTATCTTAGTAGCCTTAGTTTTATCATCTTCTCTTTTCGAAACAGGGGCCTCCCATAGCCTTATCTCTGTTGCTATTGTGGAGATCCTTTGTCTATTCATCTTCTCCACTATCTATATCTTGACGCTAGACACACCGTTGGGGACTTGGATGGCTAGTGTACGTTAGTGCATGGAGTGCCCTCTAGAGTTTAATGGGGGTCCCTTTTTATGGGACCTCTATTTCCTAGAGATGACATGCTATGATTTCATTCTCGGGATGGGCTTGTTCATTACCTTCAATGTAATCATTGACTATTATCGTCGTGGGGTGAGCTTCATATCACTAGAGGGTGAATTGTTTCTTCATCGAGGTGAGTGGGATGTCCAGGCGAGTAGAGAAGGACCCGAGCATCATGGGCTATGAGGAGTTATCGCCCAGATTTGCTGTCTTTATCTGGATGACCAGGGGTCTTCACAGCTAGTCTTTCCTCTAGTGGTGGATCGTTTCAGGGATGTCATTCCAGATAAGTATTCAGGTTTTCCTCTGGAGCGTGGGGTTGAATTTTCTATTGAGCTCATGCCAGGAGCGTCATCGGTGTCCATTTCTCCTTATAGGATGGCTACACCTGAGTTGCAAGAGAACAAGAAGTAGTTACAGGATTTGCAGGAAAAGGGTTTCATCCGACCCAGTACTTCACCTTGGCGTTCGCCTATCCTATTTGCATAGAAGGCAGATGGAACCCTTATGCTTTGTGTGTATTATCGGAAGCTGAACCAATTGATGGTCAAGAACCAATATCCCTTGCCGAGGATTGATGATCTCTTTGATCCGCTTCTAGGAGACCGAGTGTTCTCGAAGACCGAAATGGGGTCTGGTTATCATGAGTTGTGCGTTAGGCCATCTGATAGACCTCTTACAACATTCAAGAGTAGGTATGGTCTATACGAGTATAGAGTTATGCTGTTCGGACTCATGAACGCGCCAGTAGTTTTCATGGCACTTATGAACCGACTGTTCCATCCATACATGGATTCATTCGTAGTGGTCTTCATGGATGATATCTTAGTGTACTCTCACACTAGACACGACCATGCTACCCATATTGAGATAGTTTTGAGTACACTAAGATAACATCAGTTATATGCTAAGCTCTCGAAGTGCCGTATTTGGGTGGACCAAATTAACTTTTTGGGTCACATTATCTTAGAGATAGGAGTATCAGTGGACCCAAAGAATGTGAGAGAAGTAGTTTCCTGGGAGAAGCCGAAGAACGTCATTGAGGTGCAGAGTCTTTTGGGGCTGGTTGGATACTAAAAACGCTTCATACAAGACTTTTCATGCTTAGCAGCACCGTTGACAGGTCTGACTAAGAAGGGTGAAAAGTTTTTTATGGTCAGATTCATGTGAGTTAGCCTTTAAGGAGCTGAAAGGGAAGTTGACTTTAGCACTGATACTAGACATTCTAGAGCCGAGAAATATCTATACTGTATACTATTATTCCTCAAGTATCGAGCTAGGAGTTGTGCTTATACTGGGAGATGGATTCATTGCATACAGGTCTCAGCAGTTGAGGCTACATGAGAGGAACTACCCATCGCATGATCTCGAGATGGAGGGAGTTGTTCATGACATACACTATTGGAGACATTACCTTCTGGGAGATCATTTTTTGGTTTTCACCAGCCACAAAAGTTTCAATTAAAATTTCACTCATTGTGATTTTAATTTGAGACAGCAGACGTGGGTTGAGTACCTGTAGTCCTTGATTTAGAGCTTGCATATACTCCTGGGAAAGGAAAAGTAGTGGCTGATGCGTTGAGTAGGATGACTTTGATACAAGTAGTTCAGGAGGCCATCAATTTGTGGTAGCATATGGTTATGTTCTTTGAGATGCATTTTGAGGTGCACGACAGATAGGGGAAAACATTTCTATCTTCACTAGTTGTTACCTCTACCCTTCTTTATTGGGTATAAATGAGGTATTTATCAAACTCAGAAGGCCTAGTCATGTAGAAGAGTGTGTCAGTAGAGGACACTCTTCCTGGATGGATAGTAGGTGAGGATGAGATCTTTCATTTCCTGGGGCATGTATGGGTGCCAGCAGATATGCATGAGGAGCTGATGCAGGATTTTAATTCCTCTATTTGGGTAGTTTATCCTGGAATCACCAAGATGTATTGTGGTCTTCACTTCCAGTATTGGTGGCCAGGTATGAAGAGGGATATTCCTAGTTTCGTCATGAGATGTTCTACTTGTCATGAGGTGAAGGCGGAGCATCAGAAACCAGCATGTCTTTTACAATAGTTACACATTCCTAAGTGGAAGTGGAATGACATCTCGATGGAATTTGTGACAGGGTTACCGAGATAACCTCAAGGGAATGATGTAGTATGGGTCATCGTTGACATACTTACGAAGGTTGTTCAATTCTTATAGATCAAAGAGACCTTCAGTGTTGATGAGCTGGGACGGTTGTACATCTAGGAGATTGTATGTCTACATGGAGTTACAAACTCCATTATTTCAGATAGGGATTCACGTTTTACTTCTCGGTACTGGAAGGGGCTTCAGAAGGCTTAGGGTACATCGTTACTTTTGAGCATAGCTTACCACCCCAAGACCGATGGTATGTCCGAGCGTACAATTCTGGTGATTGAAGATATGCTCCGAGAATGCATTCTTAATTTTGAAAGTTCTTGGGAGAATAATATACCACTTGTGAAGTTTGACTACAATAATAGTTTTCATGAGACTATTAAGATGTCACCTTATGAGGCTTTGTACAATAGGCAATGTCGATCACCATTATGTTGGCTAGAGGCAAGCGTGGTAGCATTCCTAGGACCTTGTCTTGTTTAGGAGACAATAGAGCAGATAATGAAGATTCGGAAGAGGATGGCTACTGCACAGTATCATCAGAAGTCTTATGTTGATCAGCAGAGATGACCTCTATAGTTCGAGGTCGGGGATTAGGATTTATTTCATGTCACACCGAGTATGGGGCATAGGAGTATTATGATATAGGGTATGCTTCTGCCGAGGTACGTTATGCCCTTTGAGTTGTTGGAGAGAGTTGGTCCGGTTTCCTATCGGTTGTCATTACCTCGGAGGTACCGGGCTATGAACGACGTCTTCCACGTTTCTCCACTCTGAAATTAATTTTCATACACGTCTCATGATTTCCAACCCACAGAAGTCGTGTTGGAGGTGGATGCATCTTTCAAGGAGAATCGTATCCGGATTTTCGATTACAGTAGAAGGTTCTCAGTTTCTAGTATGTTCCTCTGGTATGGGTTCTATGGCAATATGGGTGAGTATAGGATGAGACTTGGGATAGGGATGCTGATGTAAGATCACAGTGGCCGGAGTTGGTTGGGGTTTATTCTTCTATGCTATGCTAGGAAAATTTGAGGATGAATTTCTTTAAGGGGGGAAGTTTGTAAGAACCTGGATCTTCTTATCAGGTATGTTTTCCATTTCTAGTCATTTTTGAGAAAAAGAGGAAAATCTGTAAATTTTGAAAGTACACGCCACATACTTTATCAGTACATGTCGTGTACTTCAATGCCACTGGAGGCCGTGTGCTGGTCGTGTCATGGCCACACACATGGACATGTAGAGGTGACTTGAAGGCCGCCTAAATCGAAGTACGAAAAAGGCGAGTACACGCCGTGTACTCCAAAAGTACATTCCATGTACTTTTTTTTCATTAAATGCACTTGGGTCATCTCTAATCACCAGAATCGACTTCTATTAGGTCGTCTTCATCTGAGAGCACTGACCGGCCATGGATATTCAACAAGCCCCCAAACCTCCATCCGTCCTCCGATTCAAACACCGGTGATTGAATTTGAATCATAGTTGTGAGTTCTCTCTTCTCTTAGAGCATCATTTCCTAAATCCTTATCTTTTTCAATTTATCATGGGTTGAACATTATCGATATTTTAGTAGATCATCGACATTATAAGGAGACTCAATCCCCGTGGTTCAAGTATATCAATCTCCAAACTTCAAGGTAGGTGGTTTGTATCATTCTATTGAAAGGCTTTGAGTATTTTGTGAAAATTCCACCAATACCCTTGAACAGGTTATTGCATGTTTACTATTTTATCCCTATTAATTTCCTTCTTTTCTTGTATGCTAGTGTAGAGGATTTTGAATGTATTTTGGGCTAATTTTTAGGCTTTGGAAGTTTTTTCCATGCATGTTCTTTCCTGTCTGGACTGTTGGGTCCAATTTACCTTTTTGGCTGCTGTTTACATTCCCATTCCTAGTGTTCTAGGATGGTGTGACTATTTTTTTTATGCTGAGGTGCTGTAGAATGCTAGCCAAGTACTTCTTGAGGTTTACTTTCACTAGTATGCGCACTTTACTCATTTGACTTACACAGGGCCATGAGAACCTAGTGTAGTAAACCATAGGTATAATGGAGATTAGGGCTTCTCCAGAGTGTCTTTATAATACGATGTGTGACCACATGGGTGAATGACACTGATTTCTTGCTCAGAGGGTCTATAGTTCCTCGACGCGGGCCACAGGGGGAATGAGACCTTGAGTTCTTCCCCAGAGTGCCTTTAGTACAATATGTGACTATAGGGGGAATTGATGGTGACTGCTTCAATAGAGAGTCTATTATTTAGCTGAACCAGAGGGGTGAGACTTTGTGTGCCTCCCAGAGGGTTGCTAGTACTTGTAGGTTGAACTATAGGGGTTAGGCTGTGAGAACTACCCATAGGGTTACCTATTTGTTCTACTTTCTTGAGTGGATGCTTACTTGTTTGTAAATTAAATTCTAGAAACTGTGGATTGATTACTATTGAGTACTTTTCTGTTTACTACCTTATGAACTTTTACCTACCATATATTCACTGACTGTTAGGCATAGATCTCAGGGTAGTTTCCTACTAGGATTTATTCTCACACTCTGTTTAGGCCATGATTTTAGGTCCAAACATATTATATTACTGCAGGTATAGATAAGGCAAAGCGCCCTTCTACTTCTGGTACATGACTTGATGGGGATATGGATAGCATGGGACCAATATTAGGCTTGCGATGTTGAGGATCTGTTATCTGTTTCCTTGTATTTTTTGTTTAGTACCATTTGTATTCATCCTTATGAATTGTTTGGGTATTTTCCAAGACGTATGTATCATGCATCATTTTATATGTATGTGCTCCCACTGTTTATCATTTTTAGTCTTCAGATGTTCACTTGTGTATGGTTTGTTTACTACTTCTGCTATTGTTTATTTGTTTCTCTTCCGCTGTGTACTCTGCCAATGAGGGAATTGTATCCCCACTATCACACCCAAGGCCCTCACTGCTAGTCGTAAGCCTCTGGCATTTAAGGAAATGCACTTGAGGCCATGTGACAAACCGGGTACAGGGTGCTTCTGGGTGGCTTCCGGAACCGGGATGTTACAGTAGACCTAAATCACGAGACAGAGAGATCTCTCTATCAAAACAATTTCCACCCATCAACCAGATGGTTGATTTGTTCTGCACTTCAAATATAAAATTGGTACCTTAGTTTCAATGTTTTCCATCTGTTTATTTGTTTTATGTTTTGATTTGTCCTAAACTAGAGGTCTGTGCACTATGGTATACCCAAGAATTAAAATTTGATTTGTTTTCTGATTTTGTTCTACACTTCAACTATTTCATCATGTAGATGATATTTTAATTTTCCAACTATAATATAGTTATATGTTCTTTAGTAGATATTATCTTATAATCCTCTAGAAGTAGATACCCAATGGAATTTTTGAGACACTTTCCTTTTATGATGATATGATGAGTGTATGATAATGGGAGTTTTGGTGTAAACCCTTATGACTGGAACTTCTATTGACATATGGTGATTGATCTATCAACATTTCACTATGACATTTCAACAGGATTGATAACAACTTATTTAGTGTCATGTTTAATATAACTATGTTCTTATTCACCAATACTAAGAGTACATAATTAGACCACCTGCTAATATTTAAATGGAGAAAGATGTGTTTCATCTTTAATATCAAAAGTGGAGTCATTAGAACCTGGTCAAAATTCATTAGACATGGATGAAATCATATTAATCTCTGATGGAGAAAAACTAATGATCCTCATTGGGATGTGATATCTTTTGGTAAGATGGTTAATATCACAATGTTCGTTGGTTTAGTTACTATTTCACCACTTAATGGGATGGTTCACATTGTACATTTTAGTGCATCAATTCCCAATATATCATTTTGTGGGTTTGTGCTTGTTTGATCAATTAATAGGTTTTCACCCATAGAACCATTTTGGGGATGGTTACCATTCATTAAAATTTTAGATAATGGTCAAGAGATATTTTTTATGTCACATGGGATTGTGAAATAGAGTTTTCCAATAATTAGTAGTCCATTCTAGATAATATTTGATGGTAAAAATTCCTAGATTGTATGCCCTTGTATATCACTATAATCGAAATATGATAGGTGATTTTTTACCCATGTTTTTATGGATTCTTATTTTTGATAAATTTTATCAGGTTGTTCCATAAGATAAGGATTAATTATATGAGAAACTGACCACCATTGAAGGAATAAATTGTATTCACTATGATTCCACTTCCAAGGGGCTATGCAGGTGGGGGTGGGCTATGTAGGGTGGGGGTGTTGGGGGGAGGGGGCTTTGTAGGGAATGTCTGCTGGGGTTTGGTGGGTGTGTGTGTGGGGGGGTGTATAGGTGGGGCTGGGGGCGGGTAGTGCTGATGAGGGTGGGGGGAGGGGGCAGTGCAAGTGGGTGTGTGTGTTGGGATTTGATGTTCTTTATCTAATCTGTTAGTGATACGTTCATTTTAATGTTCTGCATCCACTATTTTTGTTTTCTGTTTTGATTTGGGTGTGTTTGAATTTTTTTTGGTTGATTTGGGTGTGATTGTTGGGCTTTGACAGTGGCACACATATAGTGATTATAGTATGGGTTTGGTCTATAGGGATCAGTAGTAAAGTGAATCAAATTTGATTCAAAATAAATTTCATGTTAATATTATCCATAAATTTTCAGTTCTTAAAATGCTTGGTAATGCTAGAAATTTTGTGTTAATATCATCCATATTCCATATGATTTACATCGTGGTAAGAATGTGTGATGATGTTTTTGAGATCCGAGAGAAAACTCATACACTCCAAGTTGTTTATAGTGGCATGGTTAGTGATGAGTGATAATTGGCTTCCTAAGATGACTGCACTAATATTTCATTGGGGTCAATTAAATATGGTTATCACTGTACATTGTATATTACGTAATTTTTTTGCCAATACTCACTTTTATGATGGTGGAGTGCTTTTTACTAGCCATGTTGGCATGTGTAGACCTCCATAATAATGTTAGATAAGTCACAAGATTAATTCAGTAATCTTTTTATCATTGACATACATTATTATTAATCTCAAATTTAAAAATAAATGTTATTTCTGTACTTTATTAAATTAAACATTTTTAAAATCCATGAACAAACTATTCGTGTAGAAGCTTAAACTTTATCCACCCATGGGGTGTGCTTGACTTGGGTAACTAATTGGGTAATGATAGGTGTGACCATAGAGGTGCCAAGAATGAGTTATTGAACATGATTGGATGATTTGGGTTGCCTGTAACACATAATGGGACCTGAGGCATGTGCCTCTTATATGAGCCCTAATGACAATGAATAGAAATAAATTTTAATTTAATTTTTGAGTACGTGTTCTTTGATTAATGATTTGGAATTCCTTGACTAAACCAACAAAGGATTCATGTTAAAAATATAGCTTTTAATTCCATTTGGAAATCCCCTTGGACTCATGATGATTTGGTTTAGAATACCTTGAGGAAATCTACCTTGGATTCATAGTGATTATGATTTAGGAATCCTTAGGGAAGTCCCCCTTGGATTATAAACTATAGCTCACTCTCTTTACATAGGGCGGGAACTCCTTCCTCCCTATAAATCCATCTGAATTCAATCAATTAGTATATCTTTACATTGTTTTAATATTTCACTACATCAACTAGAAACTCCTTCCTTTATCGTTTACTTAATTATATTTTCTATTAAACATCAATCTTATTTAATTGTTTATGACGAAATGACTTATAAAAATTCTTCTTACTGAATGGAAAGAAGATGGATGTATGAAACTGATCGAATCTCAAGCGATTTTCAAAAAAATTTGGAGATCTTTTTAGATTATTCATTTCAAAATGCTTTGGATGTTGGTCACATACACTGCCCATGTTCTAATTGTGTTTTAAAACCTTGGTTGAGCCATGAAGAAGTCAGCTACCTCATAACAAAATATGTTTTTTCTAGCAAACTACTTTGTGTGGTATCACAATGGGGTGAAAATAAAATCTCAAATTACTGAAGATCGAAATGAAATGACTAGAATAGAGAAATTGTTAGATGACCAGTTTCTGTTTAATAATCATCATGAAAAAGAAAGGATTCCGACTTAAGAAGACTTCTATATAAGCAACCATGATGTGTCTAATGAAAATGACATAGTTGTAAGTGTTAAAAAATTCAATGATGATGCCACGACTCTAGTATATCGATAGGTCGATAAAATGAAAAAGATGGAATTTTTTATCTGATTGTTTCATGGGAAAGTTATGTATGGGATTTCTAATATATCAATCAATTACATTCTTACCTTCATGAAGAATTTAATTCCAGATGATGCAGATATTCCCTCAAACCACTATATGGCATGGATGTTAGTTGAGGAACATGGATTTTAAAAAACAAAATTCATGGTTTCCCGAAAGATTGTAGTTTATTTTGGGAGGATACCGCTGAACGAAATGATTGTATATAATGTGGCACATCCCATTGGAAGTCAAAATCTGATGGAACACAATCTTGCGTGACACAGAAAGTAATGTGGAACTTTCCATTGATCCCTAGACTCCAAAATCTTTTTATTTCTGATGAAATATCAATAAAAATGAGATGGCATGATACTAAGAGAAAGAAGACTAATGATGAGTTGGTTCACCCTGTATATGGATTTTCATGGGAGTGATTTGATGCTCGATATGCTAATTTTGTAGCCGACGTGGGTAACGTGAGGCTGCGTCTTTCACGCGATGGTTTTAATTCATTTGGGCAGATGCTTACTTCGCACAGCACATGGCCAGTTTTTATACACATTTATAATCTTCCCTCATGGTTGTGTATGAAAAAACCTTTCACTTTCATGAGTATACTAATATCTGGCCCTTTTGATCCCGACATTGATATTGACGTATACATGAAACCTTTAATAAAATAGTTGAATCTCCTTTAGGATGTGAGTGTCCGCACATACGATGCATGTTCGAAAGACATATTTCAAATGTGTGTTGCGCTTATGTGGATGATCAATGATTTTCCAGCTTATGCAATGATGTCTGGATGAAGCACAAAGGGAAAACTGTCTTGTACGGTTTGTATGAATAACACACTACATAGAAGAATAAAACATCATTGTAGTTTCAGTTTTATGGGACGTCAATGATTCTTGCCAATGGACCATCCATATCGAAATAATCATCGAAGATTTGATAATAACACAAAGACCGATGATCCACCGCAGCGTATGTTTGGAAATGATGTGCTTAATGAATTGAAATATTTCAATTTTTCATTCTATAAGGGTCAAATGAAATCTGGAAAGGGAAATAATGTTTCCACTGAAACCTGTTAAAATTGGAGTAAGAGGAGTATCTTTTTTGATTTTCCTTATTAGTAAACCAATTTTTTACTTCATTGTTTAGACATAATTCACATTGAAAGGAATATATGTGAAATGATGCTTTCGATACTTCTAAATGTTTTTGGAAAGACAATGGATGATTTACGGTGTCAATGTGACTTGGTGGATTGGGGAATTAGACTAGAATTGCATCTTGTGCATATCAGTGAAAATAAATGGCAAGTTCCTTGTGCTTCTTATGTGATGACACCTATGAAAAAAAAAATTCTAGAAGTATTATAGAATATTAGTGTTCTTGAAGGATATTCATGAAACATATCTAAACAGGTCAACAGAAGAGAGTGGAAGCTAAAATCTTTCAAGACTCATGATTATCACATTCTTCTACATGAGTTGATTCCAATAGCAATCCGTCAACTTTTGTCCAATAATGTAAGGGTGACTGTTATTTGGTTGTGCGATTTTTTAGATATCTTTGTGATAAGAATTTGTCCAAGTCATTCTTGAAAAAAATGTAGATAGATTCCCCCCATTAATATTGTGTGATTTGGAGAAAATATTTCCTCCATCATTTTTCACATGCATGATGCATCTAACTATCCATATTCCCACTAAAATACTTCTCAGAGGACCTGTTTCTTTTCATTGGATATATCCAACTGAAGTAAATATGTACACATTAATGTCTTATGTCCAAAAAAAGAATCATTCTGAATGTTCTATTATGAACATTTACATAGATCAAGAATGTATGGATTTCTGCTCAATGTATTTGTTTGATCTTACTATAAGAATGAATAGACCAGTGGGAAATGAAGAAAAATAGTATGAGAAAATTGAACCTAGTTTTCAATAACTTCCTCAAATAAGAGGAATTCCTAGATCATAACATTGAAGACATTAAGCCTTGAAGAGTGGGAGATGTCCCATCACACAGTTTTGTTCAACTGTGATTTGTTCGATGACTACATCAGGTAACTAAATTGAATATGTATGTCTTACATATGTATCTTATAAACTATTCATATTTTTTTATCTACAGGGAACATAAAACAATGATAAATAGAAATCATCATTCTTTATCTTTGCGAGGGTGGGAGACTTTGCATAGCAAAGAGTTTTATGCATGGTTAAAATTGAAGGTAAAAATATTACTATTTAAAATATTTAAATCAATTTTTAATTGAGTTTAATATTCATTTATATTGAAGGTATTGAGTTTTCCTACTGACTCTATCTCTGAGTAAACAAGATCTTTGTATTTTGATCCTAATACTGTGGGTCATGACTATAAATCAATTGTTATCAATTGTTACAAATTTATTGTCACTGAATGAGAAAAGAACTTGAGAACACAACAAGATGGTGTTATGGTTACTTCCACAATAGATTGTTATTCCAGTGCATCAGATAGTAGAACATGATTTGAAAATGTGGGTTATTATGGATTCATTTAAAAAATAATAATGTTGTATTATTACACACATGGACGTGTCACAATGATGAAATTCCGTTGGTTTGATTCGATGACGAGACATGGAACATTTTTTAATGATTGTGGATTTTGAGTAATTAATATGAATTGAAATCTTGCTACCGAAGAACCATATGTATTTTAATCAATGGATAAAAAAAAATTTATGTCAATGACCAACTTATAACTGAATTTGGTTTCATAGTTGAAGTAATTAAAAGACATATTTTTTATGATGCTGATGATGGAATTAACACCATCCCTACTGCCATTGGAAGAAATCCATTTATTTATTTTGATGACTCCAATAGCTTAATTGTCAGTGATGACTGTGAACATGAAGTTATGGAGGGAAATATATAAAATCATCCATTTATGTTTCCAATTATTTAGGTTTACCTCGAGTAGTGTTTTTAAGGTTGGTTCTATTCAAATTGATTTAATATTGAAACCTGCATCATCTACCTGAGCTAAATAAATTACATTTTCCTTTAATTTTGACAATTGGTTATTCCTTTCATTTATTTTGTTTTTTGGGTTACACATTAGTAATCCTTTTCTATTTACTTATATATTTGTTTTTAAATGTAGGAAATGAACCCAATTGGAGGCAGGAGATGAAAATAGATTTTGGAAAAAAAAAATCACACGACCGAGCTAGGAATTCCACTACTAGTGCCTGCAGTGAGAATTTTATTTCAAATATATTTATTTAAATTATATAGAATGTCATGTGATTAATTTTTTTAAACATTTTTTCAGGATCCATCAACTAGGGGAAAGTTATTTGATGAGCAGCCGAGTAGTGGTCCCAGCACTCAGGGTGTTCGTACAAGGCGGGTGGTACGAGAGCTAGATGAGTTGGTTGAAATACCTGATTAGACCTTTCCCCTCCCACTGACATTACTTCCATCCCACATTCTGATCCCGGTGTTCCGTTAGGGACACACGGGATATTTAGGCCTCCCTTGTTTTCACCACCCTTTACATCTGACCCTCCTCTCCCATCTGTACCATACACGATGATGATTCCGACTCCCCATCCAGCATTTGGCCAGCCATCCCTGTCATCTTCTTTTACTACTGTTTCAATCTCTCCAGGCTTTTATATTCCATCTTCTTCGACTCCAGCTCCACCAGAGTCTGTCCAGGAAGAGCATACATTGGGACTCACTCCATCTGTACTGGGTGTTCCTTCAGTTTCTGCAGATTGAGTGGCACCCATTGATCAGACTACTATAGGTATACTTATACAACCATAACAAATTGTTAAAAAATTATTTATTTTCATTATAACATGTCTTGATAAATATTTGTTTTTATTTCATAACAAATATTTCTACTGATAGGAGGTGGGGGAGGGGGTGGGGGCATACACGCATCTGTGCACTGTGGAACAACCACATGCAGTAGATGGTGGACTATAATGAAGATAGATAGATGATTGAAAAATCTGGGCAGCAATGTCGGAGTTTTTTGGAAACGCTTTCCAAATACTCCGACATCATTCTTGTCAGCCAAATCTCATGGATACAACTGCCAAATGAAGTCAAGGATAATGTCTGGGCAAAGATATGAGTAAACAAAATCAGTTGTATTTAAAGTAATATATTAATTTTTGTATTTATATGAATTAATATTTTGGTTTCAGCTGCAGTTTAATTTCCGTGATGGTGAGGGTGCATGAATAGCACGTCTAAAGGATTTAGGAAAGATTTGGAGAGCTTATAAGCATGATTTGTACATTGGATAGTGTGATAGAGTGGGCACATAGTTGGAGGCGGTCCCTATAGTGGATTATTGTCCATTAAAAGAGAATAAACAAATGATTACTCATTGGTCAACTATCCAATTTACAAAATTAATCAAATTAGAAGTATTTATATAAACATTTTCAGATTTTTCATTAATAATAATTATTGAATTTTATTTAGGATGCATCTGGAAGAAATTAAAAATACATTGATGCTATGAAATATGTCCACACATTTGGACGTACTAAGATACTAGATCCTGAGAGATAGCTGGTATGAGAGTTTATAATCTTTCTTTATGACTTTCACTTTCTATTTATTCCTCAGTAATTTATTCAATTTCTAAAGTTGTTATATAATTTTAGTTATGCAATTAATATTTTTTCATATCCTATTTTTAATTATGGTTTCCTATATTCAATGTCATTATAGAGGCTTAAATTGAATATATAAGGATGTGTGCCTCGAGAAAAACTGTTTTGCTTGAGTAGAGAGAAGAATGATGGAAGTGCGGTTAATGAACCGACTCAGTAGCAGATTGTATGTTTTACTTTGTAGATATAAAATTTTAATCTCTATTTTTTAACTTAATAATCTATTTATATTTTTAAAGGGCTGCTTTAGAAGCCCTTGATGCCCCGGAACTTGACAATTTTCCACCACACGATCACTTACATTAGGTGTTGGGAGATGAGCACCAGGGTAGATTACGCTGCCGGCCAAGGAAGAGTATAGTTCTGACAAGCTATTGGCCCTCCTCTGGTACATGTTGTATTGCGACCGAGTTGCAACAGGTTAAGGTAAAGGCCAGACAGGCTGAAAAAAGGGCTACAGAGACTCCAACACAATCTGTTATAGCAAACACTGCATTTATGAAACTGATGGAAGCTTTACGTCCACCAATTCCCCCAGAGTCCAGCACTGATTGTGAGGAAAATATTCCATCAATGCGTTATATATATGGTGCACCAGGTGGCAGTTCAAGTGGTGGTCGAGACTATGGGGAGGAGGAGGCTGAGACGGAGGAGGAGGGTGAGGAGGAGGCAGAGGTAGAGGAGGAGGGCAATGAGGAGATCGAGGCTGAGTATGAGGGTGAGGAGGAGGGTGGGGATTGATGACGGGGATGACTATGAGGACGATTTTGAGGGTGACGATGATGGCGATGATAGTGATGGTGATGAGGGACAGATTGATCCATTACATTTTTGGCTGATATTACTGACCTTTGATGTTTATTGATTTGTTGAACCTGAATATACCCGTGATTAGGTAGGTAACATTATCTTTATTGTTGTATCTATAAATAATAAAACATTATTTGATGACTTTCTATGAAAACCCCATATTTTATTGAAATTGTAATTTTTTATAAGTTGATATAATGAAATTATTTTTTTAACCTTGAATGAATTTTCTTAGAAAATATGTAAATACCATCCCATGAACCCATGACCGCCCCCCGGATAGCCCCCCACTATCCTCCCTGGACCAGGACAGCCCCCTGGACAGCCCCTCGGACAACCCCCCTGGACAGTACCCCAGACTGCATCCCCACCCTCCTTCTTAGACCACAGACAGCCCCCAGACAACCCCCTAAACAGCCCCCCCACCCTCCTCCCTGGACCCTGGACAACACCATAGATACCCCCCACCATCCTTCCGGGACCCTGGTCACCCCCCATCCCCCCCCCCACCCTCCTCCATGGACCCCGGACAGCCACCCCATCATCCTCCCTGGACCCCGGACAACCATCCGGATAGCCCCTCGGACAGCCCCCCAACCCTCCTTCCTGGACCTCGGATCCCAATATATGCTATCTTCAAGATTCACCCTAAATCCCAATGGAAAAGAGTGTTTTAGAGATTTGGAAAATGATGAGAGAAGAGTGAAAACTGTAATCGAAAAGAGGAAGAAAGGAGAGGATTATACTCACCTGGATCAGCAATACATACTTGATGGCACTCGAAACTCCTGAGTGACGTGTACGAGTCAAACCTGCCTCAAACCGAGGCACGGTGTGGCCGGTACCACTCAAAGTGTCTCACTTTTATTTGAAATGGACAACATTTTTAATAAAAACAACAACTGACATACAAAAAACTTACCAAATGGATTCGTATTGTGTTGATACATTAGAAAAAACGATCCATGGGTCATTTTTGACATGTATGAGTCAACCCCACCTCAATATGAGGCACGATGTGGCCAATACCACTCAATGTGTTTCAATTTTATTGGAAATGGACTACATTTTAAGTGAAAACAAAAAATGGAATCCAGAAAACTAACCAAACACATTCAGATTATATTGATACTTTAAGACAATGATCCATGGGTCATTTGTGACATGTACGAGTCAACCCCACCTCAATCTGAGACATGGTGTGGCCGATAACACTCGAAGTGTAACACTTTTATTTGAAATGGACAATATTTTAAGTTAAAATAAAAACTCGCATATGAAAAACTAACGAAACACATTTGGATTGTGTTGATACTTCAAAACAATGATCCATGGCTAATTTCTTATGTGTACAAGTCAACCCCACCTCATCCATGGCATGGTGTGTCTGGTACCACTAAAAGTGTCTCACTTTTATTTGAAATGGACAACATTTTAGGTGAAAACAACAACTAGAATACAGAAAACTGGCCAAATGCATTCATATTATGTTGATTATTCAAAACAGTGATCCATGGGTCATTTTTGACATGTACGGGTCAACCTCACCTCAATTTGAGGCACGGTGTGGCCGGTACCACTCAATGTGTCTCACTTTTATTTGAATGGAAAACATTTTAAGTGAAAAAAACAACTGGCATACAAAAAAATGACCAAAGACATTTGGATTCTATTGATACATTAGGACAAGGATCCATGGGTCATTTGTGACGTGTATGAGTCAACCCTACCATAATTTTAGGCACGTTGTGGCTATTACCACTCAAAGTTTCTTCCTTTTGTTTAAAATGGATACTCTTTTATGTAAAAATAACTGGCTTACGGAAAACCGACAAACATATTCGGATTGTGTTGATACTTTATCACAACAATCCATGGGTCATTTGTTACATGTACGAGTCAACCCCACCATAATCCGAGGAGTGGTGTTGCTGAAACCACTCAAAGTATCTCTCCTTTGTTTAAAATGGACATCATTTTAAGTGAAAACAACAACTGAAATATGGAAAACAAACCAAACGCATTCGGATTCTATTTAAACTTTTGGAAAATAATCCATGGGTCATATGTGATGTGTACGAGTCAACCTTGCCTCAATATGAAGCGCGGTGTTGCCGGAACCACTCAAAGTGTATCTCTTTTGTATAAAATTAACATAATTCTAAGTGAAATAAAAAATTAACATATGTAAAACTGACCAAATGAATTAGGATTCTATTGAATATTTTGGAAAACGATCCATGGGTCATATGTGATCTGTACGAGTCAACTCCACCTCAATCTGAGGCGCGGTGTGGCTGACACAACTCAAAGTGTATCTCTTTTGTTTAAAATGGACATCATTTTAAGTGAAAAACAATAACTGGCATACTGAAAATTAACCAAACACATTTTTATTCTATTAAGACTTTAGGACAATGATCCATGGGTCATATGTGACTTGTACGAGTCAACCCTACTTCAATCTGAGGTGTGTTGTGGCCGATATCACTTTATCTGTCTCTCTTTTGATTAAAATGGACATCATTTTAAGTAAAAACAACGGGCATATGGATAAACAACCAAAAACATTATGATTGTGTTGATACATTAGCACAACGATCCATGGGTTGCATGTGACATGTAAGAGTCAACCTCGCCTCAATCCTAGGCGCGGTGTGGTCGGCACAACTCAAAGTGTTTCACAATTATTTGAAATGGAAAACGTTTTATGTGAAAAAAATAACTGGCATATGGAAAATAGACGAAATCCATTCAGGATCTATTGATACATAAAAAAAATGATAAATGGGTCATTTTTGACATGTATGAGTCAATCCCACATCAATCCAAGTCGCGGTGTGGCCGGTACCACTCAATGTCTCTCACTTTTATTTGAAATGGACAACATTTTAAGTGAAAACAACAACTAGAATATAGAAAACCAACCAAACGCATTCGGATTATGTTGATACTTTAGTAAAAGGATCCATGGGTCATTTTTGACCTGTAAGAGTCAACCCCGACTCAATCCGATGCATGGTGTGGCCAGTACCACTCAAAGTGTCATTCTTTTGTTTAAAATGGAAACTCTTTTATGTAAAAACAGTTGGCATATAGTAATCAAATCAAATGCATTATAATTGTGTTTATACTTTATTAAAACGATCCATGGGTCATATGTGATGTGTATGAGTCAACCCAGCCTCAATCCGAGGTGCGGTGTGGTCGGAACCACACAAAGTGTCTCTCTTTTGTTTCAAAAGCACATCATTTTAAGTGAGTATAACAACTAACATACCGAAAACCAACCAAATGCATTAAAATTATGTTGAAACATTAGGAAAATGATGCATGGGTCATATGTGACATGTATGAGTCAACCCCAACTCAATCAGAGTTCCAGTGTGGCCGACACCACTCAAATTGTCTCAATTTTATTTGAAATGGATAGGATTTTAAGTGAAAACAAGAACCTGCATACGGAAAACCAACCAAATGCATTCGGAATGTGTTGATACATTAGAAAACAATCCATGGGTCATTTTTGATGTGTACGAGTCAACCCCGTCTCAATCAAAGGTGTGGTGTGGCTGCAACCACTCAAAGTGTCTCTTTTTTTTAAAATGGACATCATTTTAAGTAAAAACAACAACTGACATACGTAAAACTGACCAAATGCATTTGGATTCTATTGAAACTGTAGGAAAATGATCCATGAGTTATAGGTGATGTGTAAGAGTCAAACCTTCCTCAATCCAAATAGTGTTATGGCCGGTACCTATCAAAGTTTCTCTCTTTTGTTTAAAATGAACATCATTTTAAGTGAAAACAACAATTGACATATGGAAAACTGAGAAAATACATTCAGATTCTATTGAAAATTTAGGACAACAGTCCATGGGTCATATGTGATGTGTAAGAGTCAATCCCATCTCAATCCAAGGTGTGTTGTGGCTGGAACCACTCAAAATGTGTCTCTCTTTTTTTAAATGGACATCATTTTAAGTGAAAACAACAACTGACATACGTAAAACTTACCAAATGCATTCAGATTCTATTAAAACATTAGGAAAAAAAATTCATGTGTCTTATGTGACATGTACCAGTCATCCCCGCCTCAATCCGAGGTGTGGTGTGGCCGGTATCACTCTAATTGTCTCTCTTTTGTTTAAAATGTACATCATTTTAAGTAAAAACAACTAGAATGCCGAAAACTAAACAAATGTATTTGGATTGTGTTGATACATTAGTACACTAATCCATGGGTTGTATCTGACATGTAGGAATCAACCCCGCTTTAATCTGAGGCGCGATGTGGCTGGAACCACTCAAAGTGTCTCACCTTTATTAAAAATGGAAAACTTTTTAAGTGAAAACAACAATTGGGATACGGAAAACCAACCAAATGCATCCAGATTCTATTGATACTTTATGAAAATGATCCACGAGTCATTTGTGACTTTTACGAGTCAACCTAGTCCTAATCTGAGACATGGTGTGGCCGGTACCACTCCAAGTGTATGTATTTTCTTTAAAATGGACATCATTTTATGTAAAAACAACATGTATACTGAAAACCGACCAAACTGATTCAGATTCTATTGATACATTATTTTGGGGTTACTAGCTTCTAATTTCTGAATTAAGTCATGTATGTGTTATAGAAAATGCAACTTTGAATGTATTTTTTATTTTGTATAACCCACCCCTATAGACCCCCACCCTTGTGGACATCCCCCACCCCTAGAAACCCCCACCCCTGGACACCCCCACCCCTGGACACCCCCACCCCCTAGGACACCCCCAACCCCTTGTATGTCATATTATAAGTTTGTTATATATAATTCCGAATTCTATATGCAACATAATTCATTTTGAATGTGTTATTGATTCATAATTCAGAATTCATTACATAATTTATTCTGCATATATTCAATTAAGAATTCAATTATGAATTCAGTATTTCATAGGTTAATTGGGTTCATATACATGATTATTATTATGGTACATTCCATGGTTATAAGAGTATCCTAATTTTATGTGATTTTGTGTGTTATAGTAGGTGTTTTTGATTTGTGTCGTGGAAGAGATTTTTGGTGGTTGGTCTGCCAAATTCTAGAAATACACTATACCAACAATTTACTAAAACCATTGGTATAGTGTTGTATATATTTTTACCAACGGTTTTAGTAAACCGTTGGTAAAAAAATGAAAATGATAGCATTGCCAACGGTTTTAAAAAATGTTGGGAATACACGGATTAAACTGCCTTTCCCAACGGTTTTACAAACTGTTGGGAATACTCTGATTACACTTTTTCCCAAAGGTTATACTAAAACCGTTGATAATGGTCTATCCCAACACCTTACATACCAACGATTTGGCAGCCTTTACCAATGGTTTGGTGCCGTTGGTAAAGCCTTAGTTTCCAGTAGGGCTTCCTTATAAATTTTGGACTGTGAGTTTGGAAGGTAGTATTTTGGATAAGTTTAATGGTTGGAATGGATTAAGATTGACATTGGATACTATTGTTAAGGTTAATGAATTTCATAATATTATTTTTTGATTGTTATAAAAATAACACATGGAGGTCGATCAATAACCCGTCGCATCCGCCAAGGCTGTGAGACTTGATCCCAAAACCGAATTGTGGCAATGGGGCATCACCAACCACTGGCCTACGTGATGTCCTAGTTTGTATAATGTAGTTTTTAAAATAGTCTAGAAAATGAATTTTAAATTTATTAATTTTGTAATCTTATGAAATTAGGATAAATAGAATATTTTTTAATTTTATTATATTTTAAAGTGAAATATGGGTTTGTGGTAGGAATTAGTTGAAGGATGAAACTCTACATGTCAAATATATATTTATTCTCATTATTCTATGAATAAATAAATTCTTAATCATTATAGAAGGGATCTTAAAACAAAAATGTGTTATCCTAATACCATATGTTTTGTTGAACCAATTATATTTTAAAAAATCTCAGATTGATGGATTTGAGGCTCTCAATTTTACACATGTTTGTGATTGATTACCTCAATCACTCCCTATAAATATTTAAATTTTTTAATCAATTATGTGTCTCTAATTTCCACCAATTTTCTTCTAATCGAGATCATAATTTGGTGGTGACTTTTTCATTTACTTTCCCCACATATTAAGATTAAATTTTATTGACCCAATTTTTATGTGGATTTTCCATAAAAGTATTTTTTTATTTTTAACCTTTTATTTCAAAGAAAAGTTTTAAATTTCAAGAACACAATTTCTTGAAGGAGGGGAGAATGTAACACCCCCATATTTCATAGTACGTTATCTCTTCAAAGTAATTCAATAACATGTGCTACACATAACATCAAGTTCGAGCTTATCATAACATACCAAACTACCCATTCAAAAAGAGGTTATGAATAGTATTAAATGAATTTTTAATTTTATATACTCTATATAATTTTATAATACTTATTATTTTTTTCATAGATATATTATAAAAAAATTCATTTTTTAAGATAAAATAGGTATTTTTTTTAAAAAAAATTAGCACCTTTTAATGTTGAAATTTTTTTAAACCAATATTAGAAATTTTTTAATATTCAATTTAATGAAATTAAACTGTTCTTTAGAAGAGGGAATTAAAAATTTAGTTTAGAGAAATTTTTGTTACTTTTCTGATAACATTCATATTTTGATGAATAGTGAAAAATACTATGTTTTAATTGAAAACAACATTTCCAATTGAAATAATTTTTAGTGATCAATTATGGATTTGAATGGTTTCGAAGTATAAATAGAATAAATTATTTTCAATTAATATAATGTTGTTCATTATATGTAATTTTACATTTAAATTTGACATAAACACATGCCAATATTTAAATAGTTTTTAGTTTTTCAGACCCCACCTTTTGGTTTTAACAATGGGAATTAATTTTAAATTAATTAATTCAACTTCTATGTTTTTAATTTTGTAAAATAGAACTCATTTTATAATTCATAATATTAAAATTATCTTAGGGTGAAGTTATTTTATTTTTCTGAAAATATTCATTTTTTATGAATAGGGAAAAACAATACGTTTTTTGTGTAAAACTGGATTTTTATTTAAATAATTATTTATTTTATTTAAATTTATTTTGAGTCCAAATAGATATATAATACTTATATATGTTCAATGTAATTCCTCAAAGTCATTTTATAATAAAATTAGATGTATAAAAGTTTATTGAAATTTTTAACATCTTTTACCGACCTTCTAGGTACATTTGAAAATTTTCCTAAAATGATATTTTACATCTTCTATGAATTTAATTTCAAAAATCTGAGAAACACGGTTGAAATCAATAATTAAAATGAGGTTCAATAAAATGAAAATAATTTTTTTTGAATTATAATTTTTGACTTTTATTTACCATAGTTAAAAGTAAATATGGTAATTAAAGGTAAAAATTATATTATCATTAACCCAAAACATGTCTTGATTCTATGGAATAAATTTAGTTCAACCAAAACAAACCTTAGTAATAAAATATGATCCTTTTGTTCCACATGGATTATATTAGGACATTTATCAATCATTTATTTAAAGAATAGTTAAAAGTGTAAAATTAAAATTTTAATAACTAAACGATTTTTAATATAGGGTTATACACAAGATAAATTTGATTATAAATATTCATTATAAATATAAAATTATTTTCTAAATAATGGTATTTTATTTATTATTTTTAGATATTAAATAATTAAATTTATTTATGACCCAATGATGATGTAGTAATTACATTATCAATGAAAAATTAATATTATTAATATTATTAATATAAAAATAAATATAAATTTATGGCTTTTTTACCATACATGAATTTTATAGATTAATATGACATTTTAGAGTTGATTCAATATTTTTTTTGAAGTAATCATTCTTTATGACTTTCACAAAAAACAAATACTAAATAGTGTAAAAATTGACATAAATGAGTTTTTAAAAACAATTCTATATTATTAAATGATATATTAATTATTAAAATATAAGGTTCATAAAAATGACTTATATAATGATAAATATTTAAGTAATGAACCAGATGGGGTTCTCATGTATTTTTATGGTATGTTTATTAACCATTTATTATAAAAGTACAAGAGGACATGGTAATAGTTAAACTATTTTACATAGAGTTAAATCTAAAATATATAGTTCATATGGTGACATAAATTTGCCTAAAACCTATTGGTATAGAGTATTTAGACCCATACCCACCTTATTTTTGAAATAAATAAATTTTGAGCTATTATAAAAAGAATATGATTTTATAATAATATAATAGTTTATACTTTTAATAAAGTGACAATCACCTCTCTTATAAAAGGGTACCTCCACTTCTCTCAAAATCACACCTCCAAAGCTATTTTTTCGGCCAAACCATGCCCAAATATCCTCCCAACATCTCTCACATAAACCTAGTGGCCTTAGATTGAGAATAAAGCCATCCTAAGGAGCCTTTTTGTTCAAATCAAAAGAAAACACCCAAAGCAATGGTAATTATTTTATCACCACTTTCAATGTTCATTTCTTATTCCACTTTAGCTTTCTTTGATATTTCCATACCAAAATAATAACTCCAGTACCTTCTACATACTGTGATGTTATTATAAATATGGTACAACCATACTCATTATTATATCCATCTTATTAATGATAATGTGTAACACCCCAGGTAAATAAGGAATATGACATTTTCATATTTATCCATATTTGTGAATAAAATATTAATATGACTTTAAAGGGGAAGCTATGCTCGATGGCGTACCCAACATGCAACAACGAGTTTCTTGGGAATCTTACGTTGCACTCTAATAATAAAATAATATTATTTTAAATGGTAGTTAACATGTAGCCGTTGAATTGGCGGGAATGGATAGAAATAACTAAAATATGATTATATATGTTTTTACATTTATCCAATAAAAGCTAAAGGCTTAAAATACGGAAAGAACTCAATTTTAGGCGTATATGCCCTAGTTTTCACTAAAGGTTCACTTATCGCCTTTTAATGGAGAACTGTCATTAAATATAGTTTTGATCACTCTTATACATTCTTTTGGACCAAATCAAACTCTTATTAAGAATCGGGACATCAAATTTTACTTTGTGTAATTTTTTGGTATTTTTCCGATAAAGTTCATTTTTTAATTAATAGTGTAAAATGTTGTATTTTAAGTCAAAAACACTTTTTAATCTAATATATTTATATTATTAGATTATATTTTGAATTGGTTTTAAATTTAAATTAGAAAATATTTTTACCATTAAATCCAATAGTGGTTGTTGGAATCAATTTCACTTTGAAATCAGACTTAAACTAGTGTCAATCTTTTGATACTTATTGTTTTGTAAAAATACGCTATTTGCTCTGGCAGCGGGAATTAATTATTAAATTAATTAATGTGACTTAAATGATTTGAATTTTTTAAAATATACTTCATTTTTGAATTCTGAATATCAAATATAGCTTAGGGTGAATTTTTGGTAATTTTCTGAAAAACTTCAATTTTTGATGAATAGTGAAACCACTAAGTGGTAATCAAGCAAACTGATTTTTCAGTTAAATGAAATTTTACCACTAATGTGTATTGAATTTTGAAAATCCGACATACATGGTTGTAATTAAGAAGTAAAATGTGGTTCAATGAGATTATAATAATTTTTTGGTGAATAGTAACTTATTAAGTTCTTAATCGCGATTAGTGGTAATTAGGGTGGTTTAAGGTATAAATAATGCTTTAATAATATGAAATGACCTAGAAACATGTCCCAACCTCATTGGTTGTGTCATGGCCGAACATGACATGCCATGGGTCAACTTGGGGACCCCATGGATCCACTTTTGTTGGGAAATGACATAAATTACTTTTTATTTAATGTTAAAGTGAAAATGACACAAACATAATATGTTTTGCGAAAACAATTTTTAAGTGGGGTTATACAAGTCAATATTTTGATTATAAATAGTCATTGGAAAGCTAAAAAGATTTCCTATATCATAGTAGTTTTTTTATAATTTTTAGACATTAAATAAATTTAATTATTTATGACATAATAATGATGCAGCGATGACATCATTATTTGACGATTTAAATAAAATAGAAAGATAATGTAAAATCTATGAACTACACATGTCCAAAACTAATTGGATGAGTGGATTTCGAACCCTTATCACCTTATCCACTAATTCTATCAATTTGGGAACTTTTAAAACCGAAACACATTTTCAAATAAAGTAATGTTTCTTTACTTTCCAAAAGTGCCCCTCCTCTCCCCTTATAAAAGGCCCCCACCTCTACCTCATTTCACACACTCTTAAAGCCTTTGACTCGGCCAATCCCTGCCCACTTACTCTCCCCACATCCCTCTACTAATCCTAGAGGATTCCCTTTGGGCAGAATCCTTTCAAAGGAAGCCTTTAGTCTCAAATCAAAAGGAGTTACACTTTTAAAGGTAATTCATTCTCTCATGTTCAGTTGTTTTATTTTGCTTCTCCAACCCCCTAAACTCTTTTTATTTACATCTCTTGTAACAACACCAGTATCTTCAATATACTAGGATGTTTTTATAAGATTTATTAATGATACACTATCACACAACTACATCAAATGGTTAAAGAACATACGGTTTCCGTGGATGGTGAAATTCTGCCTCCCGAAACGATGATTGTTCAATACTCATTTAACACCTTCAAAGGTGGCCATTATGATGTCACTATTTTTATATATGATATATAATATGTTTATGTTTTACTTATGCTTCTGTATTTTTCATTTGTGTCTTACCTTTATGGCTTCCATTATGGGTATACGCGATATCTTCATTTTAGGAAGTGCGGACTACCGCCCCCTCAAAGTGATGTGATTCGTTAATGCCATACGTGGGACGTATAAAGGATGGATTTAATGTTATTATATATGATGTTATACTGGAATTATTATATACCTCTATATCATTATTATTTCTTTCCATTAAAGTATGAGATAGAAATGAAAGTAGCGTTCATGCGTACGTACGGCTTACCGTCTCCATGAACGGTGCATTTCATTTCTTACCTCTAAATGATTATGTAATATTATAAATTCATGCATGTACTGGATATATATGACATATATGATATCTACATCATGAATAAAATTCTTTATATAATAAACATTTGTCCACACGAACAACATGTAATTGTAAGAAGTCCACTTTCGACTTAAGAACCAAATATCGACAAAACAAACATTATTAACATAAATGATTAAATAATGTTTATAACATTGAAATAAGTGATCTAAAAGGAATAATGAACTATAAAAAGGTTCTTAATAAAGTGGAAATTAACTCAAGTTTATTATTTAGGACGTTAAAGAACGATCGAGTCAAGTCGGACCCGAGGTAAGGGATCCTACAACTCTCTTTATTTTTAAGTACACTCTTTTATGTAATTTCTTCTAAGCTCATATTTCTTATGATTGGGATGTTATTTTATATTACTCCTACTGTAATTTTTATGTTCATGTGATGAGAGACCCTATTCTCTCTCATCAATCCTTCTGGAAGTTTTATGTGGCGCCGTTAGGCTGCCGAGTTTTCGTAAGGGATTTTTCATCTCACTTTTATTCCCGTGAGATTTATGCTACATTGCCACAAATTCCATTGAGTGGTGTATGTAATTCCCATTATTCTACTATTTTTGTAATATACTTTTGTTTATGAGTATTTACATCAATGATCTATTATCCTTCTTTCATGGGGTGTATGTTTTGAAAGATACCCAAGTCGGTAAGGGAACCTTTCACCCTCTTTTTTTTAAGACTTCTTTTGTTGGGTCTTTTAATTTACATATCGTTATGTTGGGATATGTTCTCATATATCCTTATTGATGTAAATTTTATGTCCAAGTGATTAGATACTCTTTTTATCACTCATCAACTCTTTTTGATGTGATGCCGTTAGGCTGTCAAGGGAACTTTTTAACCCAATTTCGATTTCTTTGGGTTCAACATGTAGTCATTGAATATGTCGTCCATTGAATATGTGTGAATGACCTTTTTACACTTAATATCCACTTATATTGGATGTATTTATATTTGTCACACATATTTTTGAGATTGATTTGTCCTTAATTTAAGGATACCTTCTTTATAAGGGATTTCATCACATTTGACATTTCTATTGAGGGTTTATTATTGTTATGCACCAATTCACTCTTATATGGTGTATATACTGTCCTTTGGAGTATTATATCATGAATACATTTATTCTCATGATATTATAAAGTTTTGACTAAATGTTATTCCTCAACTATTGTATTCAAGTGTCTCTAATTTTGGTAAAACCCCTTTAACCAAAATATCGTTTTAAATGTTTTAATTATATGTTCTTATTAATATCCATGTTTTCAAAATGGTTTTAAGGATTTATTTATATGGATATTAATGGTTTAAAATTTTAAGCTTCAAGGTGGTATGGGACACTTTGATTCAAAAATCTCTTTATTAAATGTTTTAAATGGTTTTGGAAATGGTTTCTTTTTGAATGGATTCAATATTTCAATATACTAAAATGTTATATTGTGATTGAAATGTGAAAATGTTATGTTTCCATTATGCATGTTTTATGTGACACATTTATGTTATGGTTCTTGGGCATTGTTATGAAAACGGGTGGTTCTTTGATAAACTAAGGGCAGGTGAGCCCGTTATAGCTCTCCAATGCATTGGGTAACGCGAAGGAGTGAAACGTTAAGGTTTCTCCGAAGAGATTTAGGGAATATACTGTGATGGGTATTCCAAACGTAACCAAGAGGGTTACTCCCCACGTAAGAATGTTATGAATGCCTCAAGTTACCTTTATGTCTTATGTTTTCTATGATTTATTCATGGTTTGATGAGGTATGTTAAAGTGCCTATGTTTTATGGGTAAATTATGATTTCATTCTTATGTATATATGAACTCATGTTTCCTTTCCATATTTTTATAACCCTTATTGAGCTTTTTATGCTCATCCCAAGTTTTTGAAATGTTTTTCACAGGTCAAGGGAAAGGTACATGATGTGATGATAGTGTCAAGGATGTTTCAAGAAAGAATCCATGTTATATTTTAAATATGTTTCCGTTGATGGGAAGAATGAATACTGTCTTTTATGTAACCACTTTGTTTAAATGTGGAATGTAATGCAAGTTTCATGATCTAATTCTCTAAAACTCTAAACCTGAAAAGATCCTCAATGTGTAATCTTGTAATAACTCAAGATTAAGTAAGGTTTAAGGCTGGGGCCTTATAGTTGGTATCAAAGGTCGGTTTAGATAACTTTAGAGGTTAGGGTATTCTTTAAGCATAAGTGACATTACCATAATGGTTAGGATTTCAGAAAGAGTCCTAGTTTTAGATAAAGTGAATGAGTAAGTGTATCTTAGTGTTTATCTTCCTCATTAGTACATGATGGTTATGTTGATATACTCACACAGACCTTTTTGGTTTTAGTAAATGGCTGGATCTAGCAGGCACCAAAGTGACAATGGGTTTGAAGGAAACTATGGTGGTTCTCTGATTAAGATACTCGATGAGATGGGGGATTCAATGAGGAATCTCATGGTTTTTCTAAACCAACTATCAAGGAGTCAAGATCAACCACTTGAACCTTAGTTCTCTAATGCATCATGTACGAGATGGACAACTCGATGTGGAAATTCAGGTAATAATTATTAAGGTAACCATTAGGGTTTATATGATCCTTACTTTTTAGGTAATTATGGGTTACTCTATGATATGATGTAAAATGAAAGGAATGAGATAAACTTGAGGTTAAAATATGTTATGATTATTCTTGAAGATTTTATCTCATTTTGGGGAGTGTTTTAAGAATTATATAGTTTTGGAAAAAGGAAAACACGCAGACCGTGTGACAACCCGTCGCGTCGGACAAAGCTGTGGTAATCGAACCCACAACCAAAGTGTGACTGGTATTTACCGCCTACCACTGGACTACGTGAAGTCCCTGGTTAGTTTGAATTTTTCTTTCTGGTTATATGATTTTATTAATTAAGAGTAAGATGATTTTGGGTTATTTATGAAAATGATTAACCTATCATGGAGGATATGTGATTATGTTAATTACTTTTCAATACGGGACTTTAGGAGCAACTGATGTTGTTTGGAGATAAATGTTACGATTTATCTTGGAAGAATATGCGACTAAATCCTTCAAATATTTGGGTTTCCATATTAGATTGGTTTACTTGGAATGATTTATGGACAATTTGTTTATCAAATGATCCTTGTTGAACTTTGGGTTATGTTTGACAAATTTTGGAGATTAAGAATAGATTTTCTTTTTATAAAGGGTTATCCTTTTCTGGATTATCTGACCTTGTACTAACTTTTTTGGTTTTGGTTATGGTTAAGGTCTAAAGATATGGGAAGTATATAGTTCTCTTTTTTGGGTTAGGTGATTCTCTAGGTGTTGATTATAGTACTCTTAATGCGAACAAGTCTCCCTAAATACTCGTCTTTTGGAAAAAATATGAGTTTGACTAAGGAATCTAGTAAAAGTTGAAAGTCAACATGATAAGTGATTATGCTTCCTTATGAATAAATTCCTCAATAAAAAGTAACTTAAAACAAAAATGTTGTCTATTAACTTTTCCTACTGGGGAACCCAACACCGTTTAACCCATCACAAGATTGTGATTTTCTTATTGTTACCTTTCTCCTAACCATGTTTTCTATCACTCTCCATCAGAACATGACCCTATGTTTTCTCCTCCATGTCCATATTTTCATACTTAGAATCCTAGTATGGGTTAACTCGGGTGACCACTGTGCTTATCTTTCTTTATTTTAATGTGATTGTTTTACCGACTCTTGTTCTGATTTGGGACGTTCAAGGATGTTTCCAAGCGCAATTTTAAAATTGCGAGGACGCAATTCCCAAAAGGGGGGAAGGATGTAACACCCCAGGTAAATAAGGAATATGACATTTTAATATTTATCCATATTTGTGAATAAAATATTAATATGACTTTAAAGGGGAATCTATGCTCGATGGCGTACCCAACACGCAACAACGAGTTTCTTGGGAATCTTACGTTGCACTCTAATAATAAAATAATATTATTTTAAATGGTAGTTAACATGTAGCTTTTTTATTGGCGGGAATGGATATAAATAACTAAAATATGATTATATATGTTTTTACATTTATCCAATAAAAGCTAAAGGCTTAAAATACGGAAAGAACTCAATTTTAGGCGTATATGCCCTAGTTTTCCCTAAAGGTTCACTTATCGCCTTTTAATGGAGAACTGTCATTAAATATAGTTTTGATCACTCTTATACATTATTTTGGACCAAATCAAACTCTTATTAAGAATCGGGACATCAAATTTTACTTTGTGTAATTTTTTGGTATTTTTCCGATAAAGTTCATTTTTTAATTAATAGTGTAAAATGTTGTATTTTAAGTCAAAAACACTTTTTAATCTAATATATTTATATGATTAGATTATATTTTGAATTGGTTTTAAAGTTAAATTAGAAAATATTTTTACCATTAAATCCAATAGTGGTTGTTGGAATCAATTTCACTTTGAAATCAGACATAAACTAGTGTCAATCTTTTGATACTTATTGTTTTGTAAAAATACGCTATTTGCTCTGGCTGCGGGAATTAATTATTAAATTAATTAATGTGACTTAAATGATTTGAATTTTTTAAAATAGACTTCATTTTTGAATTCGGAATATCAAATATAGCTTAGGGTGAATTTTTGGTAATTTTCTGAAAAACTTCAATTTTTGATGAATAGTGAAACCACTAAGTGGTAATCAAGCAAACTGATTTTTCAGTTAAATGAAATTTTACCACTAATGTGTATTGAATTTTGAAAATCCGACATACATGGTTGTCATTAAGAAGTAAAATGTGGTTCAATGAGATTATAATAATTTTTTGGTGAATAGTAACTTATTAAGTTCTTAATCGCGATTAGTGGTAATTAGGGTGGTTTAAGGTATAAATAATGCTTTAATAATATGAAATGACATAGACACATGTCCCACCCTCATTGGTTGTGTCATGTCCGAACATGACATGCCATGGGTCAACTTAGGGACCCCATGGATCCACTTTTGTTGGGAAATGACATAAATTACTTTTTATTTAATGTTAATGTGAAAATGACACAAACATAATATGTTTTGCGAAAACAATTTTTAAGTGGGGTTATACAAGTCCAAATTTTGATTATAAATAGTCATTGAAAATATAAAAAGATTTCCTATATCATTGTATTTTTTTTATAATTTTTAGACATAAAATAAATTTAATTATTTATGACATAATAATGATGCAGCGATGACATCATTATTTGACGATTTAAATAAAATAGAAAGATAATGTAAAATCTATGAACTACACATGTCCAAAACCAATTGGATGAGTGGATTTCTAACCCTTATCACCTTATCCATGAATTCTATCAATGTGGGACCTTTTAAAACCGAAACACATTTTCAAATAAAGTAATGTTTCTTTACTTTCCAAAAGTGCCCCTCCTCTCCCCTTATAAAAGGCCCCCACCTCTACCTCATTTCACACACTCTTCAAGCCTTTTCCTCGGCCAACCCCTGCCCATTTACTCTCCCCACATCCCTATCCTCATCCTAGAGGATTCCCTTTTGGAAGAATCCTTTCAAAGGAAGCCTTTATGCTCAAATCAAAAGGCGTTACACTTTTAAAGGTAATTCATTCTCTCATGTTCATTTGTTTTATTTTGCTTCTCCAACCCCCTAAACTCTTTTTATTTACTTCTCTTGTAACAACACCAGTATCTTCAATATACTAGGATGTTTTTATAAGATTTATTCATGATACACTATCACACAACTACATCAAATTGTTAAAGAACATACGGTTTCCGTGGATGGCGAAATTCTGCCTCCCGAAACGATGATTGTTCAATACTCATTTTAACACCTTAAAAGGTGGCCATTATGATGTCACTATTTTTATATATGATATATAATATGTTTATGTTTTACTTATGCTTCTGTATTTTTCATTTGTGTCTTACCTTTATGGCTTCCATTATGGGTATACGCGATATCTTCATTTTAGGAAGTGCGGACTACCGCCCCCTCAAAGTGATGTGATTCGTTAATTCCATACGTGGGACGTATAAAGGATGGATTTAATGTTATTATATATGATGTTATACTGGAATTATTATATACCTCTATATCGTTATTATTTCTTTCCATTAAAGTATGAGATAGAAATGAAAGTAGCGTTCATGCGTACGTACGGCTTACCGTCTCCATGAACGGTGCATTTCATTTCTTACCTCTAAATGATTATGTAATGTTATAAATGCATGCATGTACTGGATATATATGACATATATGATATCTTCATCATGAATACAATTCTTGATATAATAAACATTTGGCCACACGAACAACATGTAATTGTAAGAAGTCCACTTTCGACTCAAGAACCAAATATCGACAAAACAAACATTATTAACATAAATGATTAAATAATGTTTATAGGATTGAAATAAGTGATCTAAAAGGAATAATTAACTATAAAATGGTTCTTAATAAAGTGTAAATTAACTCAAGTTTATTATTTAGGACGTTAAAGAACGATCGAGTCAAGTCGGACCCGAGGTAAGGGATCCTACAACTCTCTTTCTTTTTAAGTACACTCTTTTATGTAATTTCTTTTAAGCTCATCTTTCTTATGATTGGGATGTTATTTTATATTACTCCTACTGTAATTTTTATGTTCATGTGATGAGATACCCTATTCTCTCTCATCAATCCTTTTGGAAGTTTTATGTGGCGCCGTTAGGCTGCCGAGTTTTCTTAAGGGATTTTTCATCTCACTTTTATTCCCGTGAGATTTATGCTACATTGCCACAAATTCCATTGAGTGGTGTATGTAATGCCCATTATTCTACTATTTGTGTAATATAATTTTGTTTATGAGTATTTACATCAATGATCTATTGTCCTTCTTTCATGGGGTGTATGTTTTGAAAGATACCCAAGTCGGTAAGGGAACCTTTCACCCTCTTTTTTTTAAAAGACTTCTTTTGTTGGGTATTTTAATTTACATATCGTTATGTTGGGATATGTTCTCATATATCCTTATTGATGTAAATTTTATGTCCAAGTGATTAGATTCTCTTTTTATCTCTCATCAACTCTTTTTGATGTGATGCCGTTAGGCTGTCAAGGGAACTTTTTAACCCAATTTCGATTTCTTTGGGTTCAACATGTAGTCATTGAATATGTCGTCCATTGAATATGTGTGAATGACCTTTTTACACTTAATATCCACTTATATTGGGTGTATTTATATTTGTCACACATATTTTTGAGATTTATTTGTCCTTAATTTAAGGATACCTTCTTTATAAGGGATTTCATCACATTTGACATTTCTGTTGAGGGTT
This sequence comes from Viscum album, assembly GCA_963277665.1. NCBI lineage: Eukaryota > Viridiplantae > Streptophyta > Magnoliopsida > Santalales > Viscaceae > Viscum > Viscum album. Next base: position 1,829,550,528 of record OY728161.1, on the reverse strand, counting down.
CATTAGTGTTATGCACCAATTCACTCTTATATGGTGTATATACTGTCCTTTGGAGTATTATATCATGAATCCATTTATTCTCATGATATTATAAAGTTTTGACTAAATGTTATTCCTCAACTATTGTATTCAAGTGTCTCTAATTTTGGTAAAACCCCTTTAACCAAAATATCGTTTTAAATGTTTTAATTATTTGTTCTTATTAATATCCATGTTTTCAAAATGGTTTTATGGATTTATTTATATGGATATTAATGGTTTAAAATTTTATGCTTCAAGGTGGTATGGGACACTTTGATTCAAAAATCTCTTTATTAAATGTTTTAAATGGTTTTGGAAATGGTTTCTTTTTGAATGGATTCAATATTTCAATATACTAAAATGTTATATTGTGATTGAAATGTGAAAATGTTATGTTTCCTTTATGCATGTTTTATGTGGCACATTTATGTTATGGTTCTTGGTCATTGTTATGAAAACAGGTGGTTCCGTGATAAACTAAGGGCGGGTGAGCCCGTTATAGCTCTCCAATGCATTGGGTAACGCGAAGGAGTGAAACGTTAAGGTTTCTCCGAAGAGATTTAGGGAATATACTGTGATGGGTATTCCAAACGTAACCAAGAGGGTTACTCCCCACGTAAGAATGTTATGAATGCCTCAAGTTACCTTTATGTCTTATGTTTTCTATGATTTATTCATGGTTTGATGAGGTATGTTAAAGTGCCTATTTTTTATGGGTAAAGTATGATTTCATTCTTATGTATATATGAACTCATGTTTCCTTTCCATATTTTTATAACCCTTACTGAGCTTTTTATGCTCATCCCAAGTTTTTGAAATGTTTTTCACAGGTCAAGGGAAAGGTACATGATGTGATGATAGTGTCAAGGATGTTTCAAGAAAGAATCCATGTTATATTTTAAATATGTTTCCGTTGATGGGAAGAATGAATACTATCTTTTATGTAACCACTTTGTTTAAATGTTGAATGTAATGCAAGTTTCATGATCTAATTCTCTAAAACTCTAAACCTGAAAAGATCCTCAATGTGTTATCTTTTAATAACTCAAGATTAAGTAAGGTTTAAGGCTGGGGCCTTATATAATGTCACCATGTGTTCATACGTATGGCTTACCGTCTCCACTTCATGATGTAATTTGATATTAAACACTATTTTATTTAGATGGATATTTTGACGAGGAATATTTATATAAATAATGAGAATAATATGGTAATTTCTCTATATAGTTAATATTTAATCCAATTACACACATTTTAATCAATATGTAATGATATCATCGCTCGTGTGAACATTAAGCTTAATGTCTCCACGACGCGATGAGATTCATTTCCAGATTCACCATTGAAAACGAAAAAATCATTTATGTATATAATAACATACAATGGTCATAAATTTATCATTGATGATATATCATGGAAATAATTATTAAATGGGTGGTATAAAGTCATAAATGTATCATGGATGATATAATAAATATGAATATGTTTTTTGGAATAACTTAAAAACACGTACGATACCCAAAATGTTGATTTATCATCAAAATCATTATTAAATGGGTAGTATAAAGTCATAAATGTATAATGGAAGATATAATAAATATTAATATGTTTTGGAATAATTTAATAACAACAATGGTCATTATACATGAGTTTAAACGTACCTTCGACCTAAGGAAAGTGCAAGGAAAATTATAATTCCTCAATCTAATTATTATCCAAGATTGTTTCTTTGTAATTATTTTATAGGAAATATTTATTATCTGTGTCCATGTTTCATAAAATACATTTAAAATTTATTTTTTATTTTAATCTTTTACTAATAAATAATTTTAAATGTTTTAAATATTTATTCTCCTAAATCATTCTCATTAATGTCCATGTTTTCATAATAGTTTTAAGGAATTATTTATATGGACATGATTGTGGAAAAATGTTAATTCCTTTACAAAGTTTCAAAGAGGTATTGGAAACTTTGATTATAAAATCTATTTTAAATGACTTCCTTTATAAATTTGTAACTTTATAAGATTTCACAAAAAGAGATATTTCTCTCAATAAGTTTTACTTTTCATTTTCTACTATGTCAACATTATTTACTGGATATTATTCTTGATTAAGGTTGATTTATTATAATAAAATCTTCTATATTGTATAGACTGAGTTATGATATGTTCGGCTGTGGATGTTATATTTTTATACCCATCATGGTTTGTGGTTGAAGTATTGACATTTTGTATGCTAGTTTTAATACGAATGTTTATGTTATGTTTCAGCGTTTTTATATGAGGAATGTAGTGGACTTAGTAAGTAATAGGTGGGGCCCACTATAGCCTCTTGATGCGTCGGTAGGTCTCATGATAAAAACTAGTGTCTTGGAATAAGGCCTTAAAAAATTATTTTTAGTCTTGGCACGAGGCTTTGACTGTGTGCTCATGATGTCTGACATTAGGCATTTCCTCATTATGTAATTAATTATTACATGTTATTATTCGACTAGTAGAATATCCATGTGCACATTTATAGGGTAATGTTTGATTTATTTTCTCCATATTATGTACTATTTTATTTTTAAAAGGTTATTGTTATTATTTCACATCTTGCCTCAAAATTTTTATAGCTTCCACTAAATTATTTACCCATACTGAGCATCTGAGCTCACCCCTTTATTATGTTTTGTTTTCATAGGATTCCAAGAACTGTATTATGTATGATATGCAATGTTAAACTAGGGGAAAAATGGTGTTTTCAAAAGATTATTTATGTTGTGTTTTATCTTTGAATGTGTAATGTAACTTTCATTTATGTAATCTATTTTCAAGACTACTAAATTGGTCGGTATTTCGGGAATTGATTCCTTGTAATCATAACAATGTATTAAAATAATGCATTGGATCCAGGATTCTGTTATTGGGGAACTACATCAGAGATCCCAGTGGAGCTGTTGGCTCAATCCTTACATTTAGTGACACCTACAGGAGGGGGTTTGATGATTACACACTGGTTAAGAATGTGTGAGTTTACTATCGGAGGTGAGAGATTCAGCTGGGATCTCATAGTATCGGCGTCGAGGCCTTACAACTTCATTTTGGTTGTTTTCTGTTTATCCACATTCCGAGTTTAGATTGAATTTTCTAGGCATATATTGTGGTGGGTCCTCTGGGATTGGTCTAGGTTATCCTTTACCGCTGAAAAGGAAATGTATACAACACAAGAGGGACTTTCTCAGAGGAGGGTTTGGCTGATTACTCATCGGTTTGCTAGCCACACCCTCAGTGAGGTGAAGGAGAGTATTCCCTCTTTTCCTGTAGTAGTGGAATAGTATGAAGACGTCTTCCCTAAGGATATTCTAGGATTACCTCTTCACATGGAGGTTTACTTCTGCATTGATCAATACCCTATGATGGCATTGACATCCACACCTACAAATCAGATGGATCTCGTGGAGCTTCGGGAGTTGATGGTACAGATGGAGGATTTTCATAGGAAGGGCACCGTGAGGCCCAATGTCCCACCATGTGCGGCCCCAGTTACATTTTCCAAGAAGGAAGATGGGATTTAAGGCTACATGTGAAATTCAGGCACCTGAACTAGGTGACCATGATGAATAAGAATCCACTATAGATAATTGATGACTTCTTCAACCAGTTGAAGGGAGTGAGGTGGTTCTTGAAGATAGACATCATATTTGGTTGTCATTAGCTTTTTGTACGGGATGATTATGTAGTGAAGATAGCATTCACATGTTAGTATGGCCACTATAGGTACTTGGCTATTCTATTCATCATAATAAATTCCCCATCCATGTTCATGGGACTCATGGATATGATCTTCCAGTCACACCATGACTGGTTCATCGTGGTCTTCATTGATGAAATTAGGGTGTACTCAGAATATGAGGGGGAGCACATGATACAATTGAAGATGGTCCTGGATAAGAATTAATAGTACCAAATTTATGAGAAGCTCTCCATGTGTCAAATATGGATTCAAAAAATCCACTTTCTAGGACATTTTATTTCTGTTGTTAGAACTATGGTGGATCCAAATAAGATTGAGGTGGTGCTTTATTGGGAGCCACCAAGGAGTGTGACCGAGGTAATTAGTTTCATGGGTTTGGATAGGTACTATTGGAGGTTCTTTCCATACTTTTCCATGGTAGTATCAACCTTGATGGCCTTTACACAGAAAGGACAACCATTCATGTGGACAGAAAAATGCCAGCTGTGTTTCCAGGAGTTGAGATGGAGGTTGATGAGAACTCCCATCTTGAGGCTACAAGAAGAGTGTGTTGGGAATGTGGTCTTCTACAACACACCAAGGACTAGAATAAAGTGTGTCCTGATGCAGGGGCATGTGGTGATTTCATATGGTTCACTAAATCCGAGGCATCCTGAGCATAATTACGTGACCCATGATCTTGAATTGGAAGTAGTGGTCTTCTCATTTAAAATGTGGTGGCATTACATCATGGTGTAGGGGTTTACCATATACTAAGTCCACAAGAGCATCAATTATATATTTTTTCAAAGTGACATAAATTTGAGAAAACGTAGGTGGCTAGAGTTTCTCCAGGATTCTGATATCAGGATTTTCTACACTCTTGATAAAGGGAATGTGGTGGTGGGTTGTCTTATAAGGAGTTCCAACTTTTTTTTGTTGAGTAGGGTGTTGAAGCAGTTATACACGCTATGTATATCCTTTATGGATGAATATGTAGAGGTTTTCTATCAGTCGATGTATGTCACCTTTCCACTCTTATAGTGAGTCAGATAGGCACAACTTAGGGACATTGACTATGAGGGCCGACATGCGTAGTTATCATTGTGGATGGCCCCTGATTGATATTCAATAGGTGGGTAGAACATCAATCTCTTCAAAGGGTTAACAACTATGCAAGTGGAATTATAGGAGGAGGCCCTAATGATATTTTACACAACCCCGTAGAGTTAAATACAAGAGTGGAAAAGATGTCTCAGGGCCACCAACACCTGTTATGGTGGCCGAGGATGAAGAAGAAAGTGGCAGAGTTTGTTTCTAGGTGTGTCACATGTCAGCAAGTGAATGAAAAGAACTAGGTTCTAGCAGGATTGACTCGGCCACTTGATGTGCCATAGTGGATGTGGTATGAAATAAAGATGGACATCGTGATAGGTTTATCATGCAATTTTAGGGGAAACGATTCCATCTGGGTGATTGTTGACTGACTCACCAAGTCAGCCAAATTCTTACCTATCTGAGAGCAGTGTTTCATAGTGATATTGAGATGCTTCTATTTCCATGACATAGTTTGACTTCATGGTGTTCCATCGATGATCATTTTAGATTGGGAATTTCATTTCACATTCCTACTGTGAAATGGTTTGAAGGATGCTTATGGGTTGTAGTTTTTCATGAGAACATCTTTTCATACTCTAATGGATGGTGAGACAGAGAGAACTATCTATGTGATAAAGGAATTTCATCAGGCCTGCATCTTAGACATTGGTTGTAATGGGGAGGACCACTTAACTCTGGTGGAGTTTTCATTCTAAAAAATCTTCCACTCAACCATTGGAATGACACCGTTAGATCCCTTGTATGGGAGACCTTGAAAATCACCATTATGTTGGACTAACCCAGGGGATTCAATAGTTATGTGCCCAAAGTTAGTGCAGGCTACCACCAAAAAGGTGCAAATAAACCAAGTGCGGATGAGGACTACACATATCCTGTAAAAGTCTTATGTTAATAGGATACAGAGGCCCTTGGATTTCAAGGGTGGAGACCATGTCTTCATTAAGGTCTCACATCGATTGGTTTTCCAAAGATTTGGCTGAGGAGGCAATATTTCTAGAGGTTCCTTGCCCCCTTTCATAATTTGAGTAGATTTGGTGAGGTGGTGTACCACCTAGCTCTGCCCCCAATGTTGGATTGGTTTCTTAATGTCTTTCGCATGTCATTGTTGAGGAGATACGTGCATGACCCATCACATGTTTTGGACTAGGGAGAGTGGGACATTGACGATGGGGAGACGTTTTTAGACTTTCCGATAGTGATCGATGATCGACTAGAGCAGACCCTTCATGGGTGATTTATAACTCTGGTACTTGTTCGGTGGAAGCACATGAACCTCCATGAGAGCAACTGGTGGAGGGAGGCTCAGATGTGATGTCAGCACCCTCATCTTTTTATTGAGTAGCCCTTGTTTTGGATTTCCAGGATGAAAATACCTAAGGTGGGGAGATTGTAACGACTTGTATTTTTATCCAATTTATTTAGATAAATTAATTTGATAGATACTGAGAAAGTTCATTTAGGAAACATGAGATTCTAATTCATACTATTCCTGGAATAAATTTTTGAATAAATTTTTATTTTTATTTAAAAAATACTCCGAAAATTATATTGAATTTTTATAACTCCAAAATGGGTGCTTGGATTGAAAATATGAGGGAACTGTTAACTCTAGAATAGAGGATTTACCTTAGGCAAGGCCTAATATAATCAGAAATGTGCCAAACAAAAATGGTATATTTTGTAAAAAACCTTTCTTAAAAATATTTTTAATAAAATATCTATTTATCACAATGAATATTCAGTTTCTTTTTTATATTACCTATAAGAAGGATTCAAGGGTTACAATTCATTTTCCCTAAGATCATTCTTGAGAGATCATGTGAGAGGAAATATTGTCAGTGGAATTGGAAAGCAACAAATGATGATACGAGCATCAGGGTTTCTCAACGATTGATCAACTAACGACTAAAATAGACATTATTCATTTATTGATCCAACCTGGAGGTTGGTTCAGTGTTTTTTTGGTTTCTATCATCGTTCATCATTATTTACCCTATGAAAATTGTGAATAAATTAATTAATTCATTGATTCATAAATCATTCATAGATTTGGTTTGGGGAATTCTGCTAAAATATTTTTTATTAGGAATCAATTCATTTACATATTGATTCAAATTCAAATTTATTCATTTATTATAATGTCACATCTATCCCCTATTTTTAAATTATATGTGGATGGATCAAGGCCGACATAAACATGGCCTGATCCATCCGCGTTGGGTGTTCATGCGGACTTTCTTCCTCCCTGATCTTTTGATTATCAATCTTCATTGCTGCAAAAATATGGAAAGGAATCCAAGTTCACAAGTGTGGCATTGATCTGCTGTCCAGATGGGCACCATGGAAATGAGTAGTGCCCATGAATAGGCATTCTACAGTGATAGAAGACAGATGTTGTGGTAGGAGGCCATAACGGTAGAAGGTTGTAGCTCGACAGTCGCAACGGTGAGGGAGGTGGCACACGCTGGTGGTGTGTTGTGATGTTGGAGGGGGCTTGTAGTAGAGGACCGTGGGCAGTGCATGGGGGGAATTGTGTTGTAGAGTAGTGGTGTCAGGAAGTGTTGTGTTAGGAGTAGGTACCCACGGCTGAGTCACGGGTGTGCACTGGCACGTAGTCCACATGACCGCGTTCAAGGGAGGCAGTTGGCTAGTTACTAGTCGTGTTGACCAGAGAAGGATGCAGCACTCGCCGCATCACAGGTGGAGATGACCAGACCACTCCAGTTATCCAGGTTGGATAGGCTAGCCGACCATGAATTGGGCCTAGTTCCTTGGGCCAGACTGACATAGCTAATCTAGCAAATCAGGTTAGGTCGGGGGACCTAGGACTAGTCGGGTCAGGTCAGACATAGACTTGAACTCCCCTTTTTACAAATGGGTGATAACCTTGAATCCGTAAGTATAATTTATGATCTTGTTGTGGCGTTAGGTCCTTCACGATGAGGTGGGACTTTTGAGATGGCTTTTTTATGGTTAAAAAAGAACAGTATAGGTGTGGAGTTCTCCCTTGCTACTTCTATTAAGGTTTCGACACAACATTGCATCGAAATCCCTTCAAGATATGAGTCTATGATAGAGTTATAAAACCTAATTGGGATGGTAGTGATACTCTATCAACACGTATGAAGTTCATTGGGTAATGACATGAAATCTAAGGGCGGGGTGTTAATCCACCATCTAGTTGGATGTATTGTAGAGTTCATGGTATTATTCAGAATCCACTACGTTATGAGCTGCACCATAGGGTTCAAGGAAATCTCTAAGAATCCCCAATTGTGAAGGGTCACACAGATTGGGATTAACGTATTCTTATAAATCCCCTATCTATATATCATGACCATTTACCATCATTTCCACATTGGGTGGGGCCCAATTTAGCAGATTCTTATGACTGACATTTGGATGTGACATTTCCTCTCTTTCATCATGGTTTCTTATGACTGTATCTGGACATCCTTGGTATTTGTATGGGTGTATACCTGTGTAGAGAAGACTATGAATTCTGTTGTGGTTCTTCCTTTTTGTTATGGTTTTCCCTACTAATTACTGTTTTACACCACCCTGCACGGGTTATGCCTGCACGTGTCCTGTCTTGTACAGACGACTGACGCTTTGAAGGAGTTCTAAGTGGGGTAGGACCAATGCTAGGTCTGGACGGTTCCTTGTGGGGTCATTCAGGCCCTAGAATTCCAGATAGATTTCTACTACAGCATCAGAACCCAAGTTATGAGGTCATTCTTTGTAGTCGTCTTTCTATTTGGGCTTGTATTCTAGCCTCGGTTTGCAGTACTACTCTTTAATTTCTGGTAGATATCTAGTTGTATTAATTTTATGTCTACTGGTTCACATGAGTTTTGGTTGGTGTTTCCCCTTTATTTTAGCTTTTTTGGCATGGATACCCATGCGTTTGTACATGCACTTTGGATATGGCTTCAATTTTGTGATATATTCCTAATCGGCGCTAGCCGCTAGCCCATGTCCTATCGGAGGTCGATATTTCATTGTTAATGATATAGAACCCACCGAGACTGGTCGTGACACCCTTGTAATAGTCTTGAGAGCCACTTCCACCAATGAAACAACATACTTATGTCTGGTTTTTACCCCTAGATGAACAATAACTCTTATTCCCTAAAGAATGGGAACCCTAGACCATAGCTCTGCTTCATGAGGAATCCTAAAGACTCCCTTCTCATGATGATCTGATTCTAGATAAAATCCTCTCGATGAACTATACCGTTGGTAGCACCTCATGATATTTCTTCAACCTAAACGAAGTGACCCGGAACTGGATACCTGGAAGCAAAGCCTCCTCAAAATTCCCCACCCTAGACTCCTCATCTAGAAACAGGTCTGAAACATATCAAAATGGATCTGGAAATTGATTCAAAACTTTCTCACACTGAAAATCCCATGTTGATGGGTATGCAGCACCAAGTGATTAGTTGTGTTTGTGGTTGATGAATGAGACATGACTCTGAATTGGTTTCAAAAATCCTATCATGAGACTGATGAATCCTCACGATCTTCTAGGTACAAGAACCACAACTGCCTCACTACTCCACGTAGAATTTTCAAAACCAAAGACACCAAGTGCTACATCCGAGCATGGAACGAACATAAAACTATCTTAACCTCCTCAATCTAGTATTTCTTGACTACATCAGAAATGGTTCCCTCGTACTTCTACAGACTATAGTGTAGAAACTCTTGGAGTTTCCTCCTCCACTTGTTATTGTCATTAACCACTACTCTGCGGTGATCGGCTAGCATAGCTTGTTGTACATCCTCTGCATGAACCTGAAGAGGATGTAACCCTGGAGGCATACCAACAAAAATAAAAATAGTTAGAACTCTTAAACCTGAAATATATAAGATTCAACAGTAATTAATTAATTTTTTCCATTAATTAATTTTAGGGTAATCTAATTGATGTCCTACCCATTCAAATACATGAACAAAGAATAATGATGAAAGATCTTTTTATATGCCACTACCCTGCAACAAGTATCACCTATTTTAGTATACATTGTAATCTTAAAGGTATGTGCATCAGATCAAAAGGGTCCCTATATACTCATGTCTCGGCTAGTCTCTCATATTTTAAGTGCTTACTAAACTTAGCTAAAATTGTTTCTCTATCAACCCATGCTACCTCACCTGTGCCTAAATCCAAACTCTATCCTATCCCTCAGCCGTAACTCTAATACCACTACCTCCTGACCCCCTAACCTTAATGTGTAACCCTCCAGGGATGGCATTGAGAGGATAGATATACTAACAATGGAGACCCTCCTCTATTTGGCCCCGGGTTGGCATCTTGGACAAATGGTATTGAAAACACACTAATGGGAGGCATTTTCCTCTAAGAGAACACATGTGGAAAAGAGAGATAAGACATGCACCAACCACATCCTACTCTGACTATAATATAAAATAAATCCCAAGTACAGATTTGAAATTTCATGCAATAACTACTACTACTGAAAGGGAAAACTACAACTACCAAAAGAAATTATAACAGTTGCAACCACAACACCCAAATGGATCTAGAAACCCAAAGATAATAGTAAGTAGCCAAATCTCCAACATGATCCAAGTTACCTAAAAAAGTTTATGTATATGTAGTGTGAGTATAATAGTATACTCATAAGGATCCTCTCCATATCATCTCATTCAAATGTTATGTAAACATACTAATGTACAGTGAACAACAAAGTGAAACAAAATCATCACCTAAACATATATATTATGTTCCCATCCTCACCATGGCTACATTCACCAAGTATCACATACAATAGTATATAAAATTATAAATAATATCATGGCTACCCTACTACCACTTCCCCGTTTTTTCGGCTTTTCCCCAACATCACAAGTTATAAGAATCTCTCTCCAAAAAGGCTTTCCCACAAACACCTAGGTGAAGCACCACAACATGAACCTCGTGAAACACAACCACCACATCCACATAACCCAAGTAAGTCGGTAGTTTCCAAGAGCCACCACATCCTGAATTATGAATATCAAACATCACTTATTATACCTCAAGCCACTATAGCTCATACACTGAGTAAGGGTCCTCAATCCAACATATACTGTACAATTTTTACCTGTAGTATCACATAAAAAATTATATCCAGAATATATGTGTGTGAATAACCATAAGCCATTACATCCTTCTACATGAATATATGGGAAAAACTAACCATCACGCCAACCAGAAAAAGTAACTACCAAGAGAAGAGATCAAGGAAAAATGGGGTAGTCATCTACCCATCCTCCCACCGAGATATTTGTAAAAACACCCCCAATGTCTCAGAATCCCTAGGATGTCAGTTTCCCTAACCGATATGGTGGTTTAGCATCATGAAACACAAAAATTATAGAATATAATATATCTCACAACCACACTATGGGAATAAAATAGTCTTAGAATCAACATCAAATAACTTCTCTCAAACTCCCAGATACGACAGCTAAGACTAAGTATCATATAATCACAAAAACATTTAAATATCTACATTATATTACTTTATCCCTTTTAATCATTTACATATTATGATAATTATTTATTTAACCATTAATTTATCATTATAATTTAAACATTAAATTTAATTAGCATCACAAAAATGTTTTATGCCCTCCAGGAATAACCAACTGAAGTCTACAATTCCATTAAATTTTAACATAAACATTGCATCTAAGAAAACTCTATCATCAATGGTTTAAATCAATTATTCAATCCTTTTTAACATCATTTTCGTTATTCCGTATCATCAAGAATTCTATAAAAGTAATCTATGCTATCGAATATAAGGGAATCAACATGGTGAGTATGTGAACTACACATCGAGTCTTTCCAACCAAAAGCAGAGCATTGACACATCCATCATTAAGAAGATTAACATAGAAATCACATGTAATACCCTATACATATTCACCTATTTTGGATGGAGGGTGAGAAAAATAATATGACTCAACCAATGGGGAATTTAAAGTGGATAACAAACAAAAGATTCAACAACATCCACTTTCACATCAACTATACGACCAAGTTCAACCAGTTCCATTATCCTGGGTGTCCTCCTGAAATTAGCAAGCATAGACCGGTGAAGCTCACCACTCTTGGAATCTTCTTCCACCACCAACAGTAGGCCATCCTTCCCCCCTCATATAGAAATATCCTTCCAAGATCATCCATACTAGGATCACACCACAACATAATTAATAGGAAACAAATTGCATCGCAACTGGGCTCTTGGACTTAAAAAAGGAATTCATCCTTCACACCCATCCTGTACTCGTAGATCCACAACATAAGGCACACAGAATTTAAAATCAAGAGGGTGAATCAATACCCATTAAGGAATTATAAATGTCACAGAACCTATCATTTCTTTGATATTAAATTAACCAATTCAATTAATCATGAAAAACTACATCAATTTGATTTATCACCAAGCACAACAATAGCATCCATATTCATTAAAAATGCCCATTTATCTTCAAAAAATTAATTTGTAATTAATATAGGATTTGTATTCTTTAAAAATTACCATAAAGAATGAGATGCTAAATAGGAAAAACATATATATCACACGATTTATAAAATCAAGAGGCAATAACATCGCTTAGCAATTGATATAAATTATTTAATCCAGTTCAAGTATTTATATTTAAATTTCATTGTGATTTAGTGGCTAAAATATGATAAATCTAAGAGTACACATAAAATAATATACAATCCATGAATCCCCTACCTGAAAACGTTTAAGACACTCTTTTCATGAGAAAGATCCAACACAACGGATCAAGATCACCTCTACCACTATGATTGGCAACCACTTAAGGGGGATGCTATACAACAACATCAACCAACACCCATGAAAGGTCCATTAGAAACATGGAGAACACCTTCCATTACATGGAAAATATAATCGGGGGGAAAATGATCATAGTACCAGCAACAACAAATATAGGACATAGCTTCTATCCAAGACGGATCGACGCTTCATGCTTTCACCAAAATAGAGGCACACGGGAAGGGAAAAAATGTTCCATGGATAAATCAAAATCACACATCTCCCTAAGAAACAAAGGTTATGGGTGACTAGTTCAAATAGAAATGAGTATAATTGAATAAAAGTCAATCCCCCAGTATAAAAGAATCAGCTCTGAGACTCATAGAATGTGAAATAGATGAATTTCGATTAATGTGGGATCACTAAAACCCATGCAGGTTATCCAAGTTAAAACCCTGGGACCCATAGATATTTAAAGATACGACTTATGGCCTTTTAATAATCCTTAAATCCCATAAAAAAGTCGTTGAATGTGTCATATATCCATGAAAATTATAAACATGTGTAATTGTAGGAAGTGGAATCATTGTTCACCGACTGATCTAGAAGCACTGTAGCACCTACCGATAGATGAACTACTGATAGATGACCTACCGACATATGACCTACTAATAGAGGACCTACTGATATCAACTACAGATACGACCTACTTACAAATGAACTACCGACATGACCAACCGACAAACAACCTACCGACATACAACCCACCTACCGAACCTATAGATAGATGACCTACTAATATGACCTACCTAACAACCACCTATCGATAAGACCTAATGACAAAACCTTCCAACATAAAACCTACCTACAAGACCTACCAACATGACCAACCGATAGATGACCTACTGATAAGACCTACTGATGTAACTATTCACAAAACTAGAAACATTGTTCATTGAACTGGAAATTTGGAAAAGGGTTGGGAATAAGTCACCTTAACATCCAAGAACACCTCAAACACCAAAATTACACAAAGGAACGGACCATATAGATCTAATCTATTGTATGAGATCTTTTATTCAATATTTGAATCATTATTTTTATAACTATATGTGTATTTTGTATGAAAGTAAATAATGTTTGAATTAGGGTATTTTTTCGGGTTTTGGGTAATGTGTGGTTTATTTTAAATGAACAAAGGGTTGATGGAAATCATAATCGAATTATAAAACACTATATAATAGTTGAAACTAGGCATAAATGAATATAAAAATATCTTAGGAGCCTAGAATTTGAGTTATAGAAGATATATATTCATACTTGGTATTTAATGAATTATTAATTTATATTAAAATTTCTATTAATATGAGAGAATTATAATCCATTTTATTTTTCCAATCCCTGGATATCTAGTATTTTTTATTATTTTATTTCTTATATTGTGTCCCAACTATCATTTTGGTTTTGAATTAATTTATAATCATAAACCTATTTTATCATTTTGAATATATAAAGACACTTCATTTAATTAATAAATAACTATAAATAGTAGGATAGGATTTATGGTTATCATATTACTTAAATGACCATTAAAAATATGATTTTTTATAATATTCTGTCATTAAACTTTGGAAATTTTTTTTTTTGAATGTGAGGTTGTAGGGCTTGAATATGTGTTTGAATGGATTGTAATATATTACATAAGATGTGTGGGTATTATGAAAGTAGGCAATGAGTTTGTATTATTTATCATTGATATTGATTTATTATAACTAAAATTTATGACAAATAATAAAACATTTTATTATCTTATGAATTACATAATCTTATTATCATTTATCACCACATTTTTACCTATATTTCTTTGGGATTACCACATTGGGAGTTCACATTTAATTTAAGTGTATATATATATATGTTTTCTATAATTTTACCTTGTGATAGAGGTTATTGCCAAAATTTATTGTCCTCTAATATTTGTATCACATCATATAATCATACTATATAGTGGGTTATAAACATATATATTTTCTTTCATTGTAATTTATATCATCTAAAATGAATAATGATTCAAGGGGATTCATTAAATGATGAAAAGAGGGGATTTATGAGTCATGAATATACAAAATTTAAAAATAATAATAATTATTATTATTACTACTCAGGTAATGATATAATAAAAAAATTTATTATTTATAAATATGAATTATATAATTATATTTTTTAAAAAATATTAATTAATTTTTTTATCAGAAATGATGTTTTTATAATTAAATCATTTTATTTTAAGTTTTTAATTGAAGAAATAATTTATATATTTTAGAATATTATTTTAACAAAAAGATATATTTATTTAATTAACCATTACAAAATTTATTTTGTGAAATTTTGGGTTTTTTTTGGAAATAAATATTTTTCGTTGAATATTGAAAATTGTATCTATTTTTAAAAAATCACATCCTTTTAATAAAATAATTAATTTAGGAGTCCCAATATGTTTGCAATGTGTTTTTATGTAAACTATGTATTAATTATATTTATATATAATAAACTAAATTTCATTTTTAATCTTCTTTATATTAGTTTTTTAGTTTTATTTGGGTTTAAAATACGATTTTCAAAAAACTATTTAAATATGCATAATGTTTCTCATTTTTAATAATTTAAAATAATAAATAATAGGGAAATTATTAAAAGAATTTATATTTAATATATCTATAAATATTAATTTGGTTTCATACAATTATTATTATTAGTCTTAGACATAGTATAGAATAATATTTTTCTAAAAAGTATTTTTTTTAAAACAGGATCCCTTACTGCATCTTCAGAATTAATATTAAATTAATATTTCCCACTTCTTTAAATTGAATTTGAAAAAATTATTTATATATTTTTTATTATAATTTTTTATAATTTATAATAAGGATAATATAATTTTTTACCAAAGTGATCTGTTAAAACTGTTAAAATTATTTATAGACATTAGGGTAAATATAAGTTTGTCGCGGGATTAAACATTAATAGTTAGGCCCTAGGTGACCGAGAAACATGTATGAACCCAATTTTGGGTACACATTTTGACCATATTCAATCTATTATTAATAACTATCAATTATTAGGTTCTAATTACATGATAACAAGAAGGTTTTAATTCACCCTTTCAAAACATTACAAGTGTGCCACTCACCAAACTTATAAATGGACACCTCCTCACATCCTCATTTCACATCATAAAAACCAATCGATTCGACCAGTAAATTCCAAACTAACTTCTTGATTAAACTTTTCTCATACTATAATCCTAACATTTGGTTGAAAACCAACCATGGAAGGCCATTTGTGAAAACCAAAAATTATATACATGATAAAGTGGTAACGTTCATCTATGTGTGTTTTTTATATTTATTTATCCATCCTATTAAAGTATACTTAGATTGTGATGATATAATAACAATAGTATATCCCTTATATGTATATTTTTTAAAATCAATCACATGACCCAAACCCACTCTCAAATCCATCAAATGTGTTACAAAATCATCACTCGTGTGTACAGTGGATTATAGGTCCGAGAAACGATGTCCTTAATTTTTCATTAACACCTCTCAAGGTTGAGTATAATGATGGATATAAAGTATATATAGGACATTTATAAAGTATTTATACCTTTCAAGTCACTATACCATTCATACCATATTTATATTCTACTACATAATGGATATGATAACGTCACTCATGTGAACAGAGAACTACCTCCTCATAAAGCGATGTGATTCATTTTCCACTACTATGTTATGTGGAAATTAATAAGGGTATTAATAATAAATATTTTTCATATAAATGGCATATCTATTATATTAATGAAATATTTATAATTCAGTATATATAATTTTATTTTTACATTTTCACTCAATGAAAAATGATAACATCTTTCGTGGACATGTGGACTACAACCTCCTCGAAAAATTGTGATTCATTTTTTCACCAACAAATTGAAAAAATTATATAATGAGTATATATTAATAAATTATGATTTATATATTATATAAATATATTATGTTAATATAAAACATGAATTATCATGTTTTCATAATTATCATTGAAAAATGGAAATGTTACTCAAGCATTTGGGTGACCTACCATCTACAGGATCGTACAGTTAGATATTTTTTAAAACATATTTACTTATTAGTTTTAAAATAATATTTTTACTAAACATATTAATATTATTTCACTATTATTTTTCTTAACATTTTTAAATAATGTTGTATTTGACCATAGTCAACCTACAATAGTCATTATTGACACATTGGTCAAATATAGTAAAAACATCCAGTGTAAATGTAATTCCTTATATAATGGAATATAACATGTCAATAAGTGGAATTAAATTAATAATAAAGTTAAAAAAGGATCTCAAAAAATTTAATAATTAACGTACATTAATTTTTTAGGAATATAAAGACACACGTGGCAAGTCTTACTCCAGGTAAGGGACCTTATCTCTGTTTCCATTTGTTGATGAATATTTTGAGGTTATACAACATTATTCATTAGACCGAATTATATACACCCACTTTTAAATTTTATATCATGAATAAATCTATTATATTTGTATTTAATTTTTTTTTTCTATTCTATATTTGTATGATTCTGATTTATATATTTACAATGTGAAAAGTGACTTTTCCTCTAAATAAATATTCTTTAAAATCATTCCACAAAACCATATTTCTCTATTGATTCCATGTTTAATAATTATTTTTGAAATATTTTATAAGGAAATAAAATATTTATAAATTTCATGTTATTTATCTTTTACATTGTTTAAAATAATTTAAAATATAATCTTTGCACATGTTTTAAAAAAAATTGAAAAACAAAAAATGAAGTATATCATTTTCAATGAATGGCGATAATAACACTTACTATCATGTTTAATTTTATTGGATTAAAATATTATTTTTAATCCATAAATGGTTACAAAAAAGATCAAAAATTAATTTATTTGGGTTTTTTTATATTGTAAATTGTTTTTTCAAAATAATTGTGTATTGAAACAGTTTCTTGAATGATAATAGTATTTTAATATCCGAAAGATATTTACTTATGAGTTTAATATTTTTTCAAATGTGAAATTTTTTATTCATGTTGTGTTTCTTACATTTTATATATTATGGGTGTACCTAGATATCTCTAAGTGAGATGTTTATTTCATAAACAATGGGGGTTCCCATATAGAGTTCCAATTCATTGGGTGATGATTATGTTATCCAGATAATGATTTTAGAAGATGGTTTTGTTGTTATTCCAATTTGTACGTGTTATATAAGGGATCTATGTGGGTTCTAAGATATTATATTCCAAGGTTCCTATAAGGATTTTCAATCATTCATAATGAGTTTTCATTGAATTAAATATATATAAAATGGTCCAATAAATGATATTTTCAAAGGAATAATATTCAAATTTATGGGTGAAATGTTTTATTTTCAAGAAAATGATTTTCATTACATTTCATGTTTTTCACTGGAAAAAAGATTTCATTTTTTTGTGGTCCCTTGGTGATCTTTATGTACTCATACCAAATTTAATAAAATAGGACTCAAGGATGGGTAATAGAAAGGAAGAGGTCAAGTTGAATTTCAATAATAGTTTTCATGAAATGAATTATTGTTTTGTTTTAAAAGTTTTATATCATGTAATAATGGATACGAATTAGAAATGTACACTATGTATTATATAGTTTTGTAATTTATGATATATGGGATAATTATAGAAAACTATAAACCGAAAAATATCATAAATTTAAATGAATGTAAATGCATGAATAAAAGTCACTATTGTGAAATTATTATGCTTAGATCAATATAGTTTTTATCAAAATTCACTTTACATAACATTTGGTTTTGGGATAATGATAATAGAAGGCCATTGGAATATTTTTCCTTATTTTCAAGATGATATGAATATTTATTTTAATATTACCATTTTTTCAGCTAAACTATATTTATTAATAATTTATTTTTATAGATTAAATAGGGAAGCTGTACTGAAAAGGAACCAAGATGAAAATATCCTTCCAAATCATTATCCCATGAAATTTGTAATTGGGGAAGAGAAATGATTTGTAGTAATGGATTAGTTGAAATAGGCTATAAATGGTTGTGGTGTCTGTACCAGAGATGGACATGATCTAATATGAATGAAAATGTTTATCAAGGAGCATTTCATAAAGAAACATCCACCATAATTCAGTGGATCCTCTAACAATATGGTATCTATATTATTGATTAATTTTCGAGAGAACATATTTGATTTCATTGGATGATCGTAACATCAAAAGGTAAATCATTCCATTTAACAATTTAATGGTTGAGTTTATCAATTGTGATGTATGGATATAAATACAAAAGTGAAATATGAACCTGATTGCATGGAATTTGAAAATTTAAAGTTTCATTTCCTTGAGAAAATATTCAAAAAGTTTTTCTGATAATGGATGGAAAATAATTCATGGAACTGTGGGAAAAATAAAGATTCTATAGTCTTATAAAGAAACCATCCCAAAATTTTCTAGGTATGTGCCATATTATATCAGGTAATTTGATATCAAAATTAGTGTACTTTACTCAGGATTTAAACCAAGTATAATAATATATTTCTTCTCAAGATAATTCAATTACTAGGATAAGTTTTTATGTTCTTCTAAAAAAATTTAGATGGATTTATCTGACTCTTATGTTCAACATGACGATGAAAGTAAGAAGTGGTCAAGATGAAAGGAAATTGTGATACATAATGAAAATAAATATGGAGTTAAGAAAATGAGTATCCCATCATGTTGTATGTGTGTTATAAATCACCTAAGTGAGTTTCTTATTAATACATATATGTGTTACCGATGTAGAATGTCTAGTCACATGGATAGTGAATGTAAAGAATGGAGTCTCAATGAGTAAAATTATATGGTAACTGATTGAAATCTAATAGTAAGATCATTTTGTTTCAATGATTTTGTTCATTAAGATAATGTTTTCCTAATGATGGTTTCAAAAGATAAAAATATGCATGATTAGAAATATAATGGTGTTGAGAATTCAATTTCTACTACTATAGTTGATGTTGTTCCATCAAATAGAGTGGTTACAGGTATGTTACAGGTGTATTCAAATTATGACAATTTATTATTTTACTATTGATCTACGCATTCTATCATTTATAAATAAAATTAATGTAAATTGAGAATACCACCACAAGAAATTAAGATAGAAAATTTTGTGACAACTCTAGGTTGAAGTATTAAAGAAGCCATGATTTATTGGATTCCTAAAATTCTTATAAGTGTGATTATTTTCAATTATATCTTGTTGAAATGTCCATATAATAGTTTTATATAACTCTTGGTATATACTGGATCATAATTAATCATTCTATGATATATTTAAGTGATATGAAATTTTTTTAAATGATTTTATGGCATTAATAACTTAAAAAGATGCTGATAAATTGATTATATATGCGTGAAATCTACCCATGTCATATTTTTTAAGATAAAATGTTCATATTAGTGATTTTATAATATTAAATGAAATCATCGAAGTCTTTTCTGATTATTTTTTGGACGTTATTCTAAATCATTAGGATTATTTTACTGTTGAGTTAGCACCCAATGATATGTTTTTTTATAGATATTCTTGTCAAGTAGATCATGTTGAACAATTATAATTTTAAAATATATTGTACGATTCATTTTAAAATGGTTATATCCAACCTTTCACTTCATTATGGGGTACTCTAATATTTTTTGTTAAAAATAACTATCGGTCAATTAGGCATTTCATTTATTATAGGGCATTGATTGACATCATTATTAGGAAAATGTATCAATTGCCTCATATTGATGATTTTTTGACCATATATTGGGATCTCATTATTTTTAGAAGGATAACTTGAGTTTGGGTAACCATCAGTCGAAATTGAAGGAATAATACATTCCAAAGACTACTTTCTAGAATTGTTATGGTAACTATGAGTTTGTAGTTATGTCTTTTGAGTATTATAACACACCTACTATATTTTTTTACTATATCGAAACAATTTCACATAATTACTAAGAAAATTTTGAGGTTGTATTAAATGATGAAATTATTTAATTTTCTAAATGTCATGAGTAACATAAAATAAACATATGATTTTTTTTAAAACCATAAAATAATATAAAATATTTGTTAAATTTATAAACTGTGAATTTTTCTACAAAAATTTCATTCCTTGTCCATTTTGTTTCTAAATATGTTATAACTATTAAGTCAGGAAAAACAAGATTTGTTGAATAATGAATAAGACCCACAAATGACATATGGATTAATAGTTTTCTTGGATTATCATGTCAAACTAATATTTTTTTGATGAATTTATTTATCAGTTATTGAGTATGAAAATTAAGTTTACTTGAAATGGAGTTAAATTCATATAGAAAAAATAAATATTTTTATTTTTATTTTTCATAAAGTAAAAATAATATAGGTGAATGATACTATTTTGGCTCTACCATTTTGAAATAGTAAATTTTTCATCTATAGTGGATATTCCCTAAAATTATTTCATTATTTAAAAACGAATAATGAATAGATCATTTGTTATGCTTCATTTCAATAGCAACCTCAGGAGTTAAAATACCCTACACATGATTTTGAATTAGATAATGTGGATTCAGTTTTCATAATTTTGAAGCATCATGTGTCTTGTTATGGTGTGTAATAAATACTGATAAAAAAAGATGACATATATATTCAACCAAAAATAATTGTACATGAGACATAGAAGATGGATGAAACTGATCAAGGATTTTGATTGAATGATTCATTCCCCTCCCTAAAATGAAAAAATATTTGTCGATGGAATGAGTTGAAAAAAATAATTGTACATGCACCATGATATATTTTTAATCTGAAACATTTGTGTATGATTTGAAAAAAATTACAAGAAGATTGGGATGCAAGGAAATTTTCTATTTTTTTAGGTTTTATTATAGTTGACATTGTTAAAAAGAATTAGGGAAAATCATATTAAGGGTAAATATTTACATGAAAATGTACATTTTTTTAATAAGGGTATGTTTCATGACATTAATATTATGTAATATGTTATTTTATGATTTAGAAAAAGTCTTTGTTTCACAATTGATTCAAAGTTGAAGAGTTTATTATTAAATGAAGATCATTGTTCTCTATTTTCTATTTATTTAGGTATCACCATGATATATAGAGAAATTTTATACTATTAATGGTTGGATTTAATTTAAAGATACAATGTTTAATTCACAATGAATTTTATGACATGTGAATAGGTTAAAGAATAACAATAGTTGTAAAAGGATATTCTTAAACCCTTGTGAGATTCAAAGTGCAGATGGGTAAATATATCAATGAATTTCATTATAGGATTTCCAAAGACATCCAAATGAAACAATTTGATTTTGGTTATTATTTCCCTATCTACTATATCTACCCATTTCCTTCCCATTAATATATTATATTTTTTGATCATATTTACTAACTTTATATAAAGTATATATTATGGTAACATGTATTGACTTTTTCTATTATATTTGAATGTGATCTCGGCTTCACGTACAATTTTTTGGATTCGAAATATAATATCACTGGGAACTAAATTGAATTCGAGTACATATTTTCATCCTCAATCAGATGGCTAGTCTGACGAAATAATTTAGATAATAAAATATATTCCATGTTTTTTCTCAATGGTTTACTGGGAAATTTTGGATCAATATATTTTATTGGTTGATTTTTCTTATAATTAGTGTATTCGTTCTAATATAGGGATGGAAGCATTTGAGGCATTATATAGAAAGTGGTATTATATACTAGAATTTTAGGATGACGTAGGTGAAAGGAATTTTATAGGATTAGATCTTGTAGTGTAAATGGAATTGAATGTTCTTGTATATTTAGTGACATATAAGGACATAAAAGAGAATATATAAAAAATATATGAATAACAAGGGTAAAGATCTTTTTTTTTTGTGGTCGGTTATTATGTCATAAACAACATGTCACCATGAAAAAGTGTGATGTACTTTAGTAATTAGGGGAATTTCTATTCCTAGTACTTTATACCAAATGAAATCATAGATCAAAGTAAATTATTTTCTTACTGAGTGTCCCTAAAATCATTATTATCTCAGGTATGCAGTATATTTCATTTTCAATGTTAAGGATATGTGTTCCATATTAATCTCATGTTTTATGCCCTAAAGTAGTTCAATTGGAAGTGAAATTTCTTTATGAAGAACAAATGGTCTATATTCATGACCATAGGGAGAATATGTTTTTGAAAAAGGTTATTTATTAGGTTGTGGTTTTCTAAAAATACTTTATGATTAAGGAGGAAACATATGAATCTGAAAAACATTGAGTGAACGATTTTTGCACTTCGTTAATATATAAATAAAACTATGAGGATGAATTTGTAATAGTTTTTATAATGTATAAACCTAGGTAATGATATAATAAATCATTTTCTTATTTATAAATTTTAATTAGATATTTATATTTATTATTAAAATATTCACTTTCTTTTAATCAAAATGAATTTTTTTAAGTAAACATTTTTACCATATATTTCTATTTAAATTTTATAATTTTATAATTTATAGTATTGATTTGATAAATTTGATATCATTTTTAAAAGAATATTATTATTTTTTACTCTTTATGAAATTTGGTATTTCATAGAAAATCATTATTTTACCATGAATAGAGAAAATATCAATTTTTTAAAAAGTCTATTATATTTAATATAATAAGAAATTTACGAGTCACAATATGTTTGGATGTTTTTAAAAATAATTATAATTATTAATTATTTATATGTAACCCACATTGTTTTTTTATGTCAACTATATATTCGTTTTAGTATAATCTTTTTTTGTATAAATACAATTATTCTAAAAACAGTTTATTATAGAAAAATATTTCTCATATTTAATTAATCAAAGTATTCCGTATTGGGAAATTTATAATATTTAATGTATTTATTATATATAATTAAATAATAATTTATTTTTATACAATTATTATTATTCTTTATTGGTATAATATTGAGTTATCATTTTTCGAAAACATCAATCTTCTTAATAATTTTTCGTCTAAAAACATCTTCAGGGTTTATATTAGATTAAAATATTCTAATTCTATGAATTTTATTTATAAAAAAGGATTATAAGTAATTAATTGAAATAATATATAATATCTAATATATCTACCATATTTTTTTACTAGTTTTATTAGTGAAAATAATTATAATTAATTAAAGTGACTTAGTTAAAAATGAGTTCACTAAGGGATTAAGAATTAAACATAAGTGATTAAATGAAATTGGAGCTTTTACAACACTAATTTGATAGAAATATATTAACATTAAACCATAAAATATTGAGAATATACCACTATTGGGGTCCGGTGATATGAAAATAGGCTGTTGAATTCACTCTTCAAAAAAAATTACAAGTATGCTACTTACCCCACTAATAAATGGCTTCTATTTATCCTCCTCCCTAAAAAAATTAAAGCATAAAAAATTTGGCCGAAAACTACATTAATAAATTATAAGATTCTATATTATCATCTTATATGAATTAATTTAGGCATAAATTCCACCATGTAATTCCATTGGTGCAAACCAAAACAAGATACCCAATGAAGAGCTAACATTCATAGACGAGTATTTTGGTTTCATTTCATTGTAAAACACCTGAAATTAATATTATTCCATGATGATATAAAAAAACATTAACATTTATATAAATAGTGGTTTTATGTTATTTTTTTGAGATAAAACAACACACAATTCCATCGAATGGGTTATGATATCACTATTTGTGCGTATGGAGGACAAACACCTCAAGAAACGAGGTCATTCATTTTTCCCATCACCACCTCTCACAGTTTTATATAATGATGAATATAATGTATGTATATGATATCTATAAAACAATTATACCTATAGTGACAATATATTTACTTATATAACTCTTCCAAATTCCAATACATAAGGGATATGATAACGTCGCTCATTTATATGGCGGACTACTGCAGTGTGAAGGGATGTGATTCGTTTTTCACTAACACATTACATGAAAGTTAATATGGGAAAATATATTTAATATATTTGATGTACATGAAATTTATATGATATAAATTAAATATATATCATTATGGAAATAACATTTTACCTCTTCTCCCAATGAAAAATATTATAATGTCATTCATGGATATGTTGATTAAGTCATCCTTGAAGTGATGTGATTTGTTTTTTCACCACCACATCAGAAGACTGATATAAATAAGTTTGTATAATTATTAAATATGATATTTATATATATTTATATAAATTTTTAATTATAAAATTTTACTTACTATCTTTCTATAGTGATCATTGATAAATAGAAATGTTACTCATGCGTAAGAATGACCTTCAGTCTACATTTTTGAAATGCTTGTTCATTTTTATTAACTATATTTCATGATTGGTTTAAAAATAATAATTTATGTATATATAAGATAATTATTTCATTATTATTTTTCGTTATATGTTTAAATAATAAACTCTTTGTCCATAGTAGACATACGAAAACCATTTTTGGCACGTTCCGAATATGGTCAAAAAATCCAACATAATCTTAATTGATTAAGAATGTTTATATAACATGTTTATAAATGTATTAAAATTAATATTAACATGAAACAATTTCTCAAGAAATTAAATAATTAACATATTTTTATTCTTTATCAATATGAAGACACATGTAACATATTCGACTCAAAGTAAGGGGCTTCGTCTCAATTTCCTTTAATTGATAAATATTTTAATGTTATGAACTATTATTCATTTAAACCATATATATACAGCCCCTTATATATCTTATATCATTAATTTATCTATTCAAATGTAATTTTTTTATTAATGTTATTCATTATTTTACATATGAATTAAAAATTTCTAATGTGATTCAGGAATTTAATTCTATATAAATAATCTTTAATGATTTTGTCCAAAATCTCATTATATTCAATTTCAATGTTTTAACATGATTTTTGAAATATTTTATATGGTCAAAAAATATTTATAATGTTCATTTTATTTCTCTGTTATTTTATTTCATAGGTTTTTAAGATGAATCTTTCAACGTATTAAAACATAACTTTTTGAAAAATGACAAATTAAATCTCTTATTTTGGACTTATAGAGACAATGAAATTTCCAGCCTTCATGACTTTTAGCAGATTTCTATCTTCCATTGAAATATTACATGTTTTAATAAATGAAAAACCCTCTTTCCATTTTCGGTTATTTTTTATTAAAAATCGGTTTTCAAATGAATACTGTATTTTGAATGGGATTTAAAAAAAAATTTATTTTGATATCTGAATGTGATTTAAATGTGATTTTAATATAGTTTTCCAAATGATGATATTTTTTATTTATTTTTTGGTTATTGAATTTATATATGATGGTTTCTCGCATATAGAACTAAATAAACATGATATCTCTTAAATAATGGATGCTCCTTGATAGTAGTATAATGCACTGGGTAATGATTATGTTCAAAAGATATTAATATTATATGTTAAGCATATGGTTATATCAAATTTCAATGGTTTTCAAGGATTCTGTTAGGGTTCTATGAGGTGATGTCCCAAGGTACCCACATGACTTTTCTATGCCTAAAATTGAGTAATCATAGAATTACTTTGTTTTATAAAGGTAAAACAAATGACCATTTTAATTTAATTAATTTCCCATTATGGGTAAAATAATATGTTTTCATGAAATGGGTTTTCATGGGTTTTCATGGTTTTCACTAGACTAACAAATTTAACATTTTTATGTCTGTTAATGGGATTTTTTTTCTAATCCAACTTTTTAAAAAATATTACCTAGAATTTTATTGAGGGTAAGGGAAATGAAGAGGTTAAATTGAAAGTCATAAGTATTTTTTATGAAAAGAAGTTAGGTTTAATAATGTTTTATAATTGGTAAAAATGTATATTAATTAGAATTTTCCATTTGGTATTATAATTTATTTTAATGTTTTATTTATGACCGAATAATTTAAAATTTTTATACTCGAAAATTATAAATGTGAATTAAGGTAAATTTAGGAATTAAAATCAGCCTTGTGTAATTTTTATGGTCATGTCCTTATAATTATAATTTCATATGACTAATTTAATCTTTTGATAAAAAAATATTTTCATTAATAACATTTCATATGGATTTTATGACATTTGAAATGGAAACTTGTTCATATGATAATATGGTCGTGGAATGTTTGTATTTAGTTTTTGGTTTTTTGAGATAAAGGAGGATATAGTCATTATAAATTCTATTATTAACTATATTTTTTCTATTATGTCTTAAATAAATTACATGTTGGAACCAGGGTATTCTAAGCATGATTTGGCATACTGTTTGTGTTTGTTGTCAATCCTCAGTGGAAGTTCAGAATGTGTACCAGCAAAGAGATCATACCGTTCAAGCAGACAACAGTAGGGAAGGTGGCGCCGTTTCCCAGTGTTTGCCAAATTCTTGGGCCTGAAAATCGGCCAATAAAGAAAAGTGTTTTTAGCAAAGGTACTTGCATGCCGATGTCTTGGAGGATAGGAAACTTGTGCGCCATATATTTTTGAGAATCAGAACATCAAAATATGGCAAAGGGATAAGGGTCGCACAAGTGTTGGTTAGGCCGTGCAAGTGTACCTGCGCGCCATGAAAGAACTTGTGTGCTGGTAGCTAGAAGGATTCGGTCTTGTGCACCTATTGTTTTCCAAGAACATAACTTCAAAATTTGGCTAAGTAAAGAGGGTCGTGCAAGTGAGCTGCGCAACAACAGTTACGGGAGACGAGACTTGCGCACCAATGAGGGACTTGTGCGCCTCCGCACAGGGGGTCCAGTTTGCCTATAAATACTGGACCACCCCTCCTCATTTACGGACGGAGTTCAAGATTTAGAGATTTTTTTGAGCTCTCATCGCGCAGGTGGTTGAGCCGCGCAGGTGGTAGTTTGGTCGCGCAAGTAGAGCTTGCGCGCCGGTTGTTGGTTGTGCGCCCAAGGCGGTTTGGGAGAGAATGGAAGTGGACCGCGCAAGTTTGTAGTCGAGGAAGGAAGTGTCACACAGGTGCGTTGGTGACACTTGCTCTCCAGTTTGGACTTGCGCGCCGTATTGGGACTTGCGCGACTGGCTTGGAGAAGCGCGCCAGGTTTTGTTGAAGCACGCCGGTCTGTTTGGAGCTGCACGAAAGCCGGGAGACTACCGGATACATTCAAGGAAAATTGAAATTCTTCTTCTGGTGAGAATCAGACTTCAATAGAGCATCTACATACAACAAAGGATGCATTCTTATGAAAATGATGAAGAGACCTTCACATCTATAAACTGAGTGGGACTTCACCAATGGCAGTGAGCCAGGGGGAGTCAACGGGAGTGACCCGAGGGAAGCAGTGAGCTATCCCTGATCCTTTGTAAAGGCAGTTAGCCTGGGACAGAGTGACTGTACCCGAACTTTTGTAATCTACAACTAGTGAAGCATAGTGGGTTTTGGTACAACCGACAACCTGTCGGCGTATACTCCTTGGACGTAGCCCTTAGTGGTGAACCAAGTAAAAAGGGTTGTGTCTTCTTTGTGCATGTGAATGTTTGATTTCTAATCATAATCATCATACATGTTCAACAAGTTCCTACCAACGTGGGAACAAGATCCATCTCATTAAAAGAAAAAGTGGTCACCCTGATTCACCCCTCCCCTCTCAGGGTGTCCCGGGGTCCTTCAAGTGGTATCATAGGTAGGTTGCTGGTGTTGAATCTGGCCTTTTTCGTCATGAAAAACGTGGTCAATGTCAGGGGAGTCCCTCACTTCGATGGAAGAAATTTCCAGATCTGGAAGAACGAAATGAGATCTCATCTAAGATCTCTTGGAATGGAAGTTTTTTTTCTACTTTGCATGGAATAAAAGTCACCGATCCAATAGGCATGGCTATGACTGAAACAGACAGGAAACTTCTTGATGCAGATGCTAAAGCACAGAATGCTCTCACTGCAGCCCTTTCTGATCAGATCTACCTGAAGGTGATGAATTGCACCTCAGAAAAATCCATGTGGGATAAACTTGAGAATATTTATGAAGGAGATAGCAATGTGAAGGAGGCGAAACTACAAGTGCTAAACAATCGGTTTGATGATCTGAAGATGCATCCAGACGAGAATGCAGAATCATTCTTCAATCGAAATACTGAAGTGGTTGGAGCAATTCGGGGTCTAGGAGAAGAAATAAAAGTCATTGAAATTGTAAAGAAAATATTAATAAGACTTCCACCTCTGTATAATGCGAAGGTGCCAGCCCTTGAGGAAAGAGATCTTTCCAAACTTTCTCTAGATGATCTACTGAGCAGCTTGGTAGCATATGAAATGAGAGTCAAACCAGAAGATTCTACGACTCGGGTGAGAAAGGAAATGGCATTCAAGGCCATGCATAAATTGAAAATTTCAAAGGATAGTAGCAATGATGATGACGAAGAGAAAGAAATTCTTTCTCTCATTGAAAATAAGTTCCAGAAGGGGAAAGGGAAATTAAAAGGGAAGTTACCTCTCGCATGTTTCCGTTGTGCAAAAGTTGGGCACATTGCCTCTCAGTGCTTGAAGAATATCAATGATGATGATAGTGAAGATGAAAACTTCAAGAATCCTTAGAGAAGGTTCTTCAAAAATGGAGACTTCAAATCTGGTAAGAAAATGCAAAGGAAGAGTTTTGTCTATGAAGAGGAAGAAGATGACAATGAATTCTGTGATGAAGAAGAACCAGAATTCAAAACTGGGAACCATGCTTCTATAATGGCCACTGTTGAAAAGTCAGAAGATACTGATGGAGAAAAACAACTGAGAACTTGTTTAGATCCCGAGGTGCAACTTAAGGATGCAGTTAGTAAGCTTAAGATTAAATGTAAGAGCTGCAATATGTGGAAATCAATTGTAGAAGAATCAACTGAATACGTTAATCAACTTGAAGCTAAAATTCAACGACTGGAAGAATTTGTGAAGGTACAGTCTAAAATAATTGAAAGCAATGATTATGTCGTAGATCTAAAGCTGAGAATTGAAGATCAGGCAAAGGTCATCAATGACCTCACATCCAAACTGGATGAAAAATCCAAGACTGCTGAGGGTCTTGAGGAGGAAGTAGTTACTCTAATGAGTAAACTGGAGACTAAATCAGTTCCAAATGAATCGAGGAAGAAAATACAGTTCGGAAGATTCTCAGATGCAGAATTACTAGAAAGATCCAAGTGTGGTTCAGATGGGGTTTGAAAAATCATGAGTGATCAAAGACCCGCTTGCATGCAAAAGAGTGGAATTGGATGTGAGGCTGAGTCATCAACTGCTGGAAGTGAAACGATCCAAAAGAAAGATAAGATGAAAGTTGAACATGTTGAAATGTAACCTATAGTGCTGAAAAAGGAACCCTCAATCCAAACTAAAAGGAGACCTGAAAATTATCCTCAAACTTTCAAAAATGAAAGACATTCTTACTATTCTCCCAAGGAAGAAGGTATAAGGAGAAATTCATGTGAGAATACATTTCCTCTCATGAAGTGTCAGTTCTGTGGCTATCTGGGCCATACCATGTCTTATTGTGAAGAGGTAAGAAGCTATCTGAATGGAGAAGATATAGATGCTCAACAAAGGAGAAAAATCTCATATCCTAATTCTTATAGAAGAAAAAATTTCTATGGATATTGTTTTCATTGTTCTATCTTTGGTCATAAGGCCGTTAATTGCAGGCAGAGAAGGGAAATAGACACCTCATACCGAAGTTCAAGACAAGTCAAGTCTCGTCAGCAAGACAGTGTTGCTCTTTCAAACAGGTTCTCACCTCTCAAAGAAGACATTGACTATGAAGAACCTGGGTATACAGAAGAGATATTTGAAAGTCCATCAGTTCTATATACTCAATCTAATGTCTCATGGAAGGAAAGGAAGAAGATTGAGAAATCGAACCTTGTAGAGGTAGCCGTCAAAGCTACAAAGAACAATAGTACCTGGATTCGGGATAGTGTTTTTTCATCTCATATGACAGGTAGCACCGACCTACTAACGAATATCATAATGAATGTTGATGGTACAATAAGATTTGGTGATGATGGGGCTCTGAAAATCAAAGGGAGTGGAAGTACCGAATTAGCTAATGGAAAACTAAAGAAGACTAAAGTCCTTTACGTAGATGGCCTACGCCATAATCTCCTCAGCCTGAGTCAACTCTGTGACTCAGGACATATAGTTACTTTTAATTTGAAAGGCTGCACTATCAAGGGAAAAACCAGAAATTCACTTATGAAGGGACGCAGAATAGAAGGCAACTTGTATCAAGTTGATAGTGGAGAAAATGTATGTTACATGACTGTTCAAGAAGAAAAGAATTTATGGCATCATAGATTGGGACACATCAATAAACAAGACATGGAGAAAATATCAAAATTGAGAATTGTCATGGACATCCCCAACCTGAAGCGTGAGCGTGAAAAATCTTGTGATGCTTGTATTCGTGGGAAGCTGGTCTGCAGTTCATATCGGCCAAAGAAGAAAAAGGCATCTCACCTTCTTGATCTGATTCAAACAGATGTTTGTGGTCCAACAAATGTTTCCGGAACACATGGAGAATGGTACATTGTCCTTTTCATAGATGATTACAGTAGAATGTCATGTGTGATGGTCATTCACAGGAAACAACAAGTCCTTGACTGCATGAAAACGTATCGGCGAATCGCCGAGAATGATATTGGACGAACAATCAAAGTGTTGCGATCTAAAAATGGAGGAGAACACACGTCCATTGAATTTGAGAATTATCTAGAGAAGCATGGGATACAGCATGAGGTAGCTACTGTGAGAACTCCACAACAAAATGGAGTTGTTGAACGTAGGAATCGACAGGTGAACAACATGGCACGAACTATGCTGATTGAGAGTCATATTCCACGACATTACTGGAAAGTGGTTGTTCAAGATGCAGTGTACATTCAGAATCGAGCAGGACTTTATATGGGTGAGACGAAGACACCATAAGAATTGTGGAATGGATGGAAGCCTTCTCTAAAATACTTTCGTGTCTTTGGAAGTAAATGATTCATCAGGAACAAAGAAGGAAATCAAGGGAAATATGGCAAAAATGCAGATGAAAGAATTTTCCTTGGTTACTCAATGAACAACAAAGCCTACAAATGTTTCAACAAGCGTTTGGGAAGAATTGTGGAAAGTAGTGATGTTAAGATAATTGAAGAGAAAACCACAAATGCTTCAAGGACTTCATATGCTGATGTGATAGAAAGTCAGGAAGAATGTGAACGTGAAGAAAATAAAAGTGCAAAAATAGATGAAGTTGTTCAAAACACTCAGCAGTCACATCATGATGTTGAATCAGAAGAATAATCTGAAGAAGAAACTATGGCTGAAGAAAATGCTACTGAACCTCGCAGGAGAAATCGAAGAGCTGAGATTGATCCATCCAACATAATTGGGGACAAAAGTGCACCCACTCAAACAAGGAGGATGAGGAATAACACGCAGTCTGAATTTCTATCAGTTATAGAGCTATCCTCATTCGAATAAGCTACAAATGAAGAATCTTGGGTGAAATCCATGAATGATGAATTAGATCAGATTGACAAGAATCAGACATGGGATCTTGTCCAGAGACCCAAAGGTCAGAATGTGATTGGTGCCAAATGGATCTTCAAAAATAAGTTTGATGAGCATGGAAGTGTCATCAGAAACAAGGTACGACTGGTATGTAAAGGATACTCTCAGATTGAAGGCATCGATGTTGAAGAAAACTTTGCTCCAGTGGCTAGACTGGAGTCAATCAGGCTTTTCCTTTCCATGGCACTCCAAAGAGGATATAAATTATATCAAATGGATGTTTAGACAGCATTCGTGAATGGTTTACTCGAATAGGAAGTCTACATTGAACAACCAGTGGGATTTGTCTTGGGTACCGATGAAACAAAGGTCTGAAAACTGAAGAAAGCTCTATATGGTTTGAAGTAGGCACCACGGGCGTGGTACTCACGGCTAGATTCATATCTCAAGAAGTTGTAATTCAAAAGAGGAGGAGTTGATCACAATCTCTATGTGAAGAATTCTCCAAAATATCAATTCATGGTTCTTGTCTACGTTTATGAAATCATATTTGGTGGCAGTAGGCAGAAATCAGTGGATGAATTTTCCAACCACATGAAATCAGAATTTGAAATGTCTATGATTGAGGAGCTCACATATTTCTTAGGGTTATAGGTGATTCAAAAGAAGGGATACAATTTCATTTCTCCGGAAAAATATGCAAGAGAGCTACTGAAGAAGTTCAATATGCAAGACTCCAAACCAATGTCAACTCTGATTACAGTTGGAACTAAACTTGGAAAGCATGAGGATGGGGACTCTGTTGATCCCACCATGTATAAGAGGATCATTGGAAGCCTACTGTACCTGACAGTGAGAGGGCCAGATATTGTCTTTGACACATGCCTTGTGGCCCACATTCAGAGTAATCCAAAAGAGGAAAATATGGAGGCAGTAAAAAGAATCATGAGGTACATTCAAGGTACACATAATTTCGGGTTATTTTTTACTACAGGCAGGGAAAGTGAATTATCTGCATTTTATAATGCTGACTGGGCTGATGATGTGGTATACAGAAAGTCCACTAGTGGTGGAGCTTTCTCTATTGGGCAGAACACTGTTGGCTGGTTGAGCAAGAAACAATAAAGTACTTCTCTTAGTACAGCTGAAGCTGAGTATATCTCTGCCACAAAGGCATGCACTCAACTGCTTTGGATGAAGCAGCAACTAATAGATATTGGTGATAAGGTGCAGCAACCAATGGTGATTTACTGTGATAACAAAAGTTCAATTGATCTTATGAAGAATCCAGTTCAGCATTCTCGTACAAAACATATTGAAATACGGTACCATTTTATCAAAGAAAAGGTTGAACAAGGCATGATTAGAATGGATCATGTTGGAACTGATGAGCAAGTTTACAATATCCTGACCAAGCCATTGTCCGCGGCTGTGTTTGAGAAGCATCGGTTGAACCTCAGTGTTCAACCACCTCCTACTGCATAAGGAGGCTTTGAAAATCCCCTCTCCCAGTTTGTTATAACTATTTTTATCTTCTTATGGCTGTGATGTAGGTTTATGGGGGAGATACTATCCAGGGGGAGTATGGTTTGAGCTGAATTTTGAACAACTTATCAGTCTTTGGATTTATTGTCGATGGGGGAGAAATGAATAAATTCAAGGCAAGAAATGCTTCTGTGATGAGAAGTCATAAGTATAAAAAGGAAAACATTGGGCGTCATGGCGAATTCCAAAAACACTGGAACCCAATTCAAGCTTCCTCTCTTGTTTTCTACACCGAGCATTGCTCACGTATACTTAGAGTGTTGGCTGAGTTGATTCTTGCATTTTTGGATTCCGCATGGATGGAGATCTAATGAATTTATTTTGATTGCCAACAAACCCAAAGGGGGAGATTGTTGGAACCAGGGTCTTCTAAGCATGATTTGGAATACTGTTTGGGTTTGTTGTCAATCCTCAGTGGAAGTTAAGAATGTGTACCAGAAAAGAGATCATACCGTTCAAGCAGACAACAGTAGTGAAGTGGCGTCATTTCCCAGTGTTTGCCAAATTTTTGGGCCTGAAAATCGGCCAATAAAGAAAAGTGTTTTTAGAAAAGGGACTTGTGCGCCGATGTCTTGGAGGATAGGAAACTTGCGCACCATTTGTTTTTGAGAATCAGAACATCAAAATATGGCAAAGGGATAAGGGTCGTGCAAGTGTTGGTTAAGTCGCGCAAGTGTACCTGCGCGCCGTGAAAGAACTTGTGCGCTGGTAGCTAGAAGGATTCAGTCTTGTGCAACTATTGTTTTCCAAGAACATAACTTCAAAATTTGGCTAAGGAAAGAGGGTAATGCAAGTTAGCTACGCGACAGCAGTTATGAGAGACGAGACTTGCATTCCAATGAGGGACTTGTGCGCCTCTACGCAGGGGGTCCAGTTTTCCAATAAATACTGGACCACCCCTCCTCATTTACGGACAGAGTTCAAGACTTAGAGATTGTTTGAGCTCTCGTCACGCCGGTGGTTGAGCCGCATAGGTGGTAGTTTGGTCGTGCAAGTAGAGCTTGCGCGCCGGTTGTTGGCTGAGCGCCCAAGGCGGTTTGGGAGGGAAAGGAAGTGGACCACGCAGGTTTGTAGTCGGGGAAGGAAGTGCCGCGCAGGTGCGTTGGTGACACTTGCGATCTAGTTTGGACTTGCGCGCCATATTGGGACTGGCGAGACTGGCTTGGAGAAGCGCGCCAGGTTTTTCTGAAGCCCGCCGGTCTGTTTGGAGCTGCACAAAAGCCAAGAGACTACCAGATACATTTAAGGAAAAGTGAAATTCTTCTTCTGGTGAGAATCGGACTTCAATAGAGCATCTACATACAACCAAGGATGCACTCTTATGCAAATGATGAAGAGACCTTCACATCTATAAACTGAGTGGGACTTCACCAATAGCAGTGAGCCAGGGGGAGTCAATGGGAGTGACCCGAGGGAAGCAGTGAGCTATCCCTGAACCTTTGTAAATGCAGTGAGCCTGGGACAGAGTGACTGTACCCGAACTTTTGTAATCTACAGCTAGTGAAGCATAGTGGATTTTGTTACGACCGACAACCTGTCGGCATATACTCCTTGGATGTAGCCCTTAGTGGTGAATCAAGTAAAAAGGGTTGTGTCTTCTCTATGCATGTGAATGTTTGATTTCTAATCATAATCATCATACAGGTTCAACAAGTTCCTACCAACATGGGAACAAGATCCATCACATTAAAAGAAAAAGTGGTCACCCTGATTCACCCCTCCCCTCTCAGGGTGTCCTAGGGTCCTTCATTACATTGAGTTATTTTAGTTTAATTAATAATTTTTTATTGTACATCGTAAAATTTTTATCCTTAATATAAAATTTATATTGATAGTATAAATATATTTTTAATTATAATTTTTCATAAAATTTTAATTTATGTTTAATTGTCAATTTGATATTATTTCTTTGATGAATTTATAAAACAAGTACTTTCTAGATTGTATTATATATTTTTTTAAATTTTACATTATTAAATTATTTATTATTACTTAATCAAGTTAGGTTGAATAAAAAAAATTATTTTACTATTTGTGCTATGTTTTTTTATGATGTCATCAAAAAAAATTACATAACCTAACTAAAAATTTATTGTGTATATATATTTATGAAAGAGGGTTTATGGATGTCAAATATATAATTTAGTATGGTTCTATCAAAGATGATATTGTATAGTTATTTGGTATTAAATTAGTACATTTTAGAAAAAATTAATTTTTTTATGTGTTCCAACATGTTGAGTATTGGATGGGTGTTTATGTCCTATAATGTTTAATATACATGTTGAATTTTCAAATTGATGACTTATCATATATCACAATTATATTATAGAATTAAAGTAATAATGATTTGATTTTTTACTATAATATTTGATTCTTTTTTTTAATTTATACACTTTTGGTCATATTTATAGGTTTTTTTATCATTATATAACATTGAATAAATATAGTAAGATTTATCATTTAGTGATAAATTATTATATTTTTAAGGGGAAAACATAAAAATTAAGTGGATATACTTACCATTTTTTTCAATTTTATTCTATTATAATTATGTTTTCATTTCAAGTAATATATTTTAATAATTTTAACTATAGTGAAATGTTTTATTGAATGGTTAAATTACTTCGGTTATAGTTCATGTTCAATGATGGAGAGATTTCTATTTCATGATTTGTTTAACATTTTTTTCATTTTGAAATAATTTTCTTTTATATTTTATTATTTATCTCTATATTTTCACTTATTTATGTACTATTTAAAATTAATATGGTTTATTATAATTATATATGTAATTATATCTACATAAATGTATGTTAAATATGATGAACTGACTTGACCATAACCCATCAGTATGCTAATAATCAAAAAATGTATGACCCTTTATATCTACCACTAAAAAGGCATGAGTTTTCCACTAGAAAAATGGGTTTTTATGTGAAAAATTATAATGTTGTGGATATATTATTGCTTATAATAAAATTTTTAACCTTACAAATAGTATAATTAATATAGTATATAATCAACTATTATGATATCAAGATCATAATCATCAATGGTTTAAAATAGTAAAACCTATTATTCATCCAAAAGAAAATGCAACCAAATTACCCAAAATATTGAAAACTCAAAATATAAAATTCATAATCCCAATATATCATTAAAAGAATCTGTTAACCTCTAATGAACACCATGGAGTGGAAATATCACTTCACTTCTCCCATAACGAAAAAATATTATGTATTATATAAAAAATATATTAATATATCTAATAATGAATTTTTTCCATCACATGGATTACATAGTTAAAACAAAAAATAATGAATTTTTAATAATTATTACAATATTTTTTCTATGTTTTTTATTAAAAAAATAAATCTCACCCATTAATGAACTATATCAAATCTCATCTTTACAATATCTCATCTGAAAAGTTGTTAATCATAATATATTATCCACATTTCATTGATATCACTAATCGAAAATAGTAATAAATTTGTGTCCCAAAAATAAAAATTATACATAATACAATATGTTCATTCAATATGTACATGCATCCCTATAAAAAATCTTAAAATACCTACAATACATATCTAAAATGATATACATTTTAACATGAAACCACATTAAAAACAATAATATATTTACAATCACATCCATACAATAATAATAAAAATTCCAATCCATATATATTAGAGGGGCTCTAATGGGTCTAAAATCAAAAAAAATAGATCATTATGTAATTCGTCTTCAAGAATGGATACCAATTTCTCCACTAACGAACCAAAATGATTGGTCACACCTATTAAAATTCCCCTCGTGAGTCATTTGTGTGGTGAATATAGGTTTTATCACTTGAATAAGGCACTAAATACAATAAAATATGATTATAGGTCTTGAATATTATGTATAATATATATTATGTTCAATTATATACAATCAATGTGACCATATTTTACATAATTATCTCAAATAAACTCAAACATATCAGGAAAAACTAAATTTATTATTAAAATTGTGATACATGTAAATTTATCACTAACCAACACATATATCTATCTACACCTTGATTCATACCCATGTAACCCACTAATAAAAAACTATAGTTGGAATTATATCACAATTCTACACTAAATTTTATTGGAAAAATTCTGAAAACCATATCATGATACCCAATCTATCCAACCGAATTGAATAATGTATGTTCCATATTCTAATAGGTTTGAAAAAAAATTATATGAAAAATTTATATACATTTGTAATGATTTATCACATTAATTATTAAAACCAAAATAGGTAATCAATCTAAAAATCCAAGATAAAGAGCTCATTGTATTGATATTTTTTCAAAATTATACTTTACTAGTTTTTTGTGTTACATATTAATTCAATCACTTATTTTATTAGTTAGCTACAAATTTTTTTATTCCCTTTGACCAAACAAAGCACAATTAAACAGTCAAATTTTAAATTGTGGGATGATTTGGATGGAAATAATCAAAATATCAGGTTTAGAACATGATTGATGACTCACATTTACATTAACACCATCACATTACCTAGAATGTACATACAATATTGAGCCCCCAATATGATTTATTTTTGTCATTTTTAGGTTGGAGAATCATTGAGAATATTACAGTAAGATTTGTGGAATTTTCAAGATGATATCTCAAAGTAATAGGAATTAATGTTGTGAATTTACATCATGATGTGAGTGAGAAATTCACAACCAAAATTGTTATTATTGGATTTATTAATGGTTGTTTGTATGGTGTGATTCAGAATGCGAACATTCATTTCATGAAATAAATATGTATAGGATCATATTTTATGAATATATCAACCAAAACAGCCGATAATAAAATATTGTTCATGATGTCAAAATAAATATATTTTTTAGATCAATGAGGCATATATTTCAGTGTGTATTAATAATTTAGCCATTAATGATGTTAATCCACATCATCCAGTGTGCCAACAAATCCCATATCACCCATTATTTATCTCTAAACAAGCTGATTTCTCCTAAAAACTAAGTGTAAAATGGTTTTGTTTCATATTTTTTCAACCCATTCTGACTAAGATTGATCACTAGATTCTCATGTTGATATGTGTGAATCTGTGTTATGTTTTCCTACATTTCTTATGTTTTCTCTCCATTTTTCATTATTTCATCCCCTATTAACAATTTATTCTATGTTGGATGAAATGTTTCATTATAATATTGTTCTTTGGATATAATTTTCTATGGTAATAGAATAGTGTCATTAGTGGGATATTGATGCAATTTTTGAAATGTGATAGAAGATATGAATTACTTTTGCATTTTTTTTTCATTGAATGTTGAAATCCTTTTGGTTGAATGAAACCCCACATCTTCGATACACCATGGTTAAAACTTTAAAACATAAAAACAAACTTCATAGGATCCTATATGATCATGAGGACTGGTTTCCTTACAAAATGTGGTGCATATCATAGTACCATGGACCAGGATACAATAAAATTATTTAAAAATCATTAACATGATCTGAGGATTCCATCACTCTTCTAAAACTACAAGTTAAAAACTAGGGTCATACATAGGAAAGGGGTAAGCTATAATTCCCAAAAATGTATTAATAAAAGTTTTTCTAATGTAATGTTGTCCATGTGACTCTATAAGAATATCAAGGTATCATAAGATGGGTGATAATAATAAAATTTAACATCAAAGTGTGACATAAGATGAAAACATTATGTCTATAAAGAAATGTGAAACAACCAAAACAACATGACATCAGAAATATAGCTAAGTATGAACACATAGAAATCATTACATTTTGTGTAATTATATCCTAATATTAACCATATATTGTATCCATTGAGATAAAAACATTACCAAATTCATTGTAGGGTAATATTACTCGAGGCCCACACATCGCAATCATATCATATAAATTCATAATTGTTAATGAAATATAAGGATAATAAAACATAAGGATGTATTTCATCACATTATAATCACATGATTAAGGAGTGTTGTTTACATAAATGGTTTTACCCAATATAATAAGTATTTGTACATATAATTGAATACCAATGTGTATAAATGGGTATTTTTGTTCATGAAACTAAGGATTGGCCTGAAAAATCACAGGATAACTTATACAGTGTATTGAGCATACATAAAGATTAATGGAGATGATCAATGTGATAGAAAGGGTTCACACAATAGTTGTACTTTGTATGGATTGTTAGAGGGATTTATGAAGATGTATCATTACATGGACATTTTGAAATAAAAAGGAATTTTATAGATAAGGCGATTGAATGAATTGGAGTCAGAAAATAACCCTTTCCCTGTGAGGGAGATTCCAAACTCTTGGGTGGAGCTTCATAAGATATTGGGTCCATAATCGGGGCCCTAAAGAGTGAATGGTATAGTATCATCATGATCTAATGGTTTGAAGTGAATTTGGATGGGAGGTTCTATGGGGTTTTATATCATAATGGATTGGAATTTTAAATTATTTTCTAGACATCATATTTGTAATATATATTATATAATAATAAAAACCCCAAAAAATAACATGGTTTTGTAGTTTTTTTTTTCAAATAAGAGTTTTTTAATATTTTTTCGGGTTAAATACTGAGCTCATTTAAATAATATTCATGGTATTTTGTAACTGAGTCATGATCATAAAGTACTAATTTTAAATTATAAATTTTAGTGTGTGATTGGGAAAATTTATTTTTG
Source organism: Viscum album (assembly GCA_963277665.1). Lineage (NCBI taxonomy): Eukaryota > Viridiplantae > Streptophyta > Magnoliopsida > Santalales > Viscaceae > Viscum > Viscum album. Next base: position 1,829,509,855 of record OY728161.1, on the reverse strand, counting down.
GTTTCTAAAATTAAAAAACTACATTAAAACACATAATCTGAAAGGTGTAACATAATTATGGTAATGTAAACTCATTATATTAGTTTTTACCTTGAATTTTGTATTTTATCAGGTCCTAAACATGCCTTATATTTATACAGTATTTAATTTTACACAAAAAATCTACTTTCTGAAAAAAAAATCAATATTCTCTAAATTAAATATCAATTTTAAAATTAAATTTATTTTATAAAAAATATTCACTAAATATGAAAATTTATATTTTTAAATGAAAAATTAATATTTCTTGAAAAAAATTTGTTTTATAATGATAATAGTTTTCAGACACTTATATAAATTAAATTAGACATCATAAAATTATATTTTTATTTCTATAAAACAAATATTATTTACAAATAATGTTTTTTAAAATAAAATTTCCTTAAAATATTCATGTATTCCAAAAAATATGCGCCTTTATTGAATATATATATTTCCAAAAATTGAATATTATAATTTATTATATGGAAATATTTTTTTTCAAACTCATTATTTAATTATTTATAAAAAATAATTTTTATTTATATATCTTTAATTAATAAATTTTTAAAAAATAAAATATAAATATTCATTCTGTTATAATCAAGATAGAAAACCCTTTATTACACTATAATATTATTTAAGGGTAAAAAGTGTGATGGTGACACTTTCTTATGCAGGTTCAATTAACATTGTCTGGTCTGTGATCTCGATAAGAATAAATTTTTTTGGTAAATGGTTTATCTCAAACCTTTGTTATAGAATACCATATTTTCATTGGTCCAAGAAAAATTCCTATAAGTCCATCTCCCTTGGATTTTATGTTAATTCCTCTCTATAGGTGATGATTCTATTGTCGAGGCCTTCTCTTGTTTCTACTATGTCAATTGGATTTATCATAAACCTTAATATAAACTGACATTAAATTTCGTTATAAAAAACTATATTATAAATTGATATAAAGAATCACTATCTTTAAAAAATAAAATGGTGTATCTTTTAATGGCCCAAAATAACAAAAAAAATATGTTTTCACACTTTTTTCCTTAAAAAGGAATTTATTCATTTGAAAATGGATTTTTATTTTAAAATCATTGGGTCATTAAATTATTCCCCTTTTATAAATTTCTCCCTCATTATTTTATTTCACACACTAAAAAATGAGGTTACATTCACGGTCACAATAACTTTTGATTGGTTACAACAATTCCTTATTCCCAAATCCATTAGAATTATTTTTATCATAGATACATTCTATGATCATTATATTGGGTATTGTTTGTCAATAATTACTATCATGGAAGGTGTATATATGACACAACCAAAAAGGTTTATTAAAAGTATATTTGTTTAATTAGTTAATATTTTTATATATATTAGGTATCAAACACAAACCAAGTATTAATACACATATTATAATGATTTTAAAAATAAATTTTTTTATAAGCCTTGAAGGTTGTAATAGAAAACAAAACATTATCATCAATGAAGGTGGCGGATCGACACATCATTAACGATGAGTTCATTTTTCAGATAAAAAATAAAATAAAATAGATTAGATTATTTATCTCCCATTAAATTAATAAAATTATATTATATTTATGATATTGTATTTATCATGTTAATTTGGATAGGGGAGGTTTCAGATAGATAAGAAATGGAATGAAGCTAAAAGAGAAGAGGTAGGTTTTTTCAATTTTGAGTGTTGTCTCCTCGAAAACCTCTTTATGGTACATGTAAATGGTCTTATGATGAGGCCAGAAAAATAAAATGTGTGGAAGATGTTTTGTAGAGTAATTGTATAAATTATGAATAATCTCTAATCAGTAGAATATATATAGATATTATTCCGTGAGTGGAGGTATTTATATTGGGTGGAGAGGTTTTTTTTCTTACATTATTCACTTGTATATTATTTTGGATCAAGTCTATACATACTGCCAAATTACTTCACTAATTATAGTAACTAGAGAATTTTATATTCACATAATGGAAACATAAATCATCCATATCTCACCAATTAATCAAAAATTCATGTATTTTTTCATAATGTTAAATACCGTAATTTAATATATTTCATTATTCATTAAAAATATACTACTTTATAAAAATACCAAAAACTCAACCTAACCATTTTTACATGTATAGTTTTCATAAATGGACCCCATTTTCTATTAAAAATTATTAATAAGTTAAATTAAATTTTTAATAAAATCATTATTTATTTGAAAATATATATTTTAAAATTAAGATTTATTTTATGAAAAATTGAAAAATTATTTAAGGAATCATAAAATTATCTTCTAATCACAATAAAACAATATATTAATTTAAGAATCTAGTTTATGAAAATAAAATTTTCTTCCAAATTATTTTATTAACTATAAACTTTTAAATACACACCAATGTTTCGTAAGAATATAAATACTTTCATTAAACTTTATAAAACTATTATTTACTTATTTTATGATATAAATATATTATGTTTTTATTTATTAGTTACCTAAATATTATTTATAATTTGATAGGTTAGTTTAATATTTTTTTTATCTAGTTTACTTTTCCTAACAGTCACTTTACTATTCTGATGGTTAGGTTAGTATTTTATTGGTTTAAATTCTATAATTTCAAAAAATAAAACTTATTTCATTCTTAATTTATGAAAATAATGATTCTATTAGAATTACTATGTGATTTTTTGTTTTATACTATATGAAATCACTATAGTATGGAAGATTCTATTAATAAAATTATGGGTCATAACATTCTCCCCCCATTAGTAAATTTTTTCCTCTTGTATTAATTTTATAACCTATGGTTAAAATAGTTGAGGGTACTTATACTTCATTACTTCCCCTAGTTTTCATGTTGTTTCATCATACATATGTTTTCACCATATTAATTTTTTTATGTTATTAGTCTTTTGTGTAGAATAGTAAGTCTATAATCAGAGATCTTTAATAACTGTCATCATACAAAAGGTCTTTCTAATGTTTCCCCACATACATATTTAGTACATGTGAGGGATATTTTTTGTACTACCAAAAGATGGATACTTTGAATACATTGTCTTGTTGAGAAATGGTAGTCATTAGTTCTAGTTGATGGGACAAAACTTCAACATGATCAAGAATATCCAAGGATTTGATGTACATTGGTTTCATCATTCTTTTTTCCCAAATCTCATGACACTCATCCATAGAGATATTTAGGGGAATATTATGTCTCCAACCCTAGACTCTAGGTCCTATCAATGATTTTCTGTATAACTCTTCTGTCGATTTTTGGAATCCCATATATTATTGTGAATGGGTTTCACTATTTCTACAATTTCATTAAAAATTTCATGTCCCAAAATCCTCTATTCACAGAAATCATTTCATATTGTTGGTGTTCTATATTATTTCCCTAAAAGGACTTCGTATTGACACATTTGGAAGCTTGAGTTAAAACTGTCATTGTATGAGAAATTGTCCAGAGTTATATGTTTATATAATCATAATCCTATATCCATGGAAATTATCTGTAAATTTATTACAGTATCTGAAAATTCTACTTAGATTGGCCATAATTTTCCAGATTATAGGTCATAGTGAAGATTGTGTTAGTGTTTAAAGAATATTGAAGTCTTTTATTTCACATAGAAGAAAAAATCAGTTCGTAATCAGATACATTCAATATTATTACTCCTTGTAGACTCACCACTTATTTATTGAATATCCATGAAAGTTGGTCAAATGGGATTTCCTCTAAAATCATGATTAAGTGATATTTATTTTTAAGATGTTCCATTACAACCCATATAGAAATTTTTCCTCTTGATGCCTTTGGGTGACTAATATAAACATCTTTAGTGGTTTTCCCATTTCCATTAAGGTGTCCATAATTGTTTCTTCATTAATTTAGACATTCACCTTCTAACATTCACATAATAAAAAAACATTCACATTGATTTACATTCAAAAATATCATTCTTCATTTTTCCCACCAATTGTTCTCTTAGAGATCTCGATATATCATTGTTCACCCTAGTTGAATTGAGAAGGATGTTATATATGTATCATTCTGACTCTTTTCCTTTATCACTATATTGGATTATACACATAATCATTACAGAAATAATACTACTAATTCCTCATAAATTTTGAACTCTATATATTTCCAAATTTCGGATATCTTCCACCTTTTTTTGAATTTCCACATCATGTCATTGAGAATCAATTAACTTTTCAATGAGGGATTGTTGATAAATCATCTGATAAAAGATCAATGATGTTCCATCTTTAATGAGTCCCATATCGATCATTTATATTTCTAATATGATTGTATCTCTTACAATTAGCAACATTGATACAGTTATATGATATTTCATACTTAGATAATCTGTCGCATTATTTTCATTACCATGATAAAAGAGGATCAAGTAGTCTTAAAAAACTATGATTTATAACAATCCTTGCTGGCACATATTTTTCTCTTTCTATGTGAATATACATTTCAATATTCTATGTTTAGTATATATCTCACACTTCTACCCATATAGTTAATGCCTCTAAATTTTTATGGTGAATATCACACCAGCCCCCTCTAGATCATGAATGAGATATTTTTGTTCTTGAATTATCAACATCATTTAGGCATAGTCGTTCAAATTATCATTTTTCATCAATAAACAACCTAATACATTCTTTGAAGAATCACTGTATACCGCAAACAGTTCCCCTCATTTCATATGTTTGAGTACTATTAGGGTGATAATCCTCTTTTTCTTCTCCTTGTAGATATATTCACATTCACTAATAAGAAAAAACATAACTCCATTCTAATTCATCTTGGTTAGTGGGTTTTATAATCATGATATTTTGTTCACAAATTTCATGTACTTTCCTTCTTTACCAATTATACTATGGATCTACATTTTAGATTTTGGACTATGCCACAATTTAGTTACCATTTTCTAGGAAGGGTTCACAAAAATCTCTTTGAAAGTGATAATATTCCATAACAATGGTAATAGATCTATACATAAATATCATTTTTTATTCAATGAATAATTTTTATCCCTTCTCAAATAAATTATCACAATATTACAGTAGGTTTTATTCACCTTCTATCTTATGAATTATATTAGAATATCATTGAAAAATACAACTATGAATTATTCAAGGTTAAATATAATTACCCTATTTAATAAGTCTATGAATATTTTTGGAGGGATAGTGAGTCTTAAGGTAATCACTATTAATAAATTGTTTTGGTACCTTTTTCTAAATGTAGTCATGTGAAAATATTTATTCTTCGCTATTAATTGGATATATCCCTACTGGAGTTACGCCTTAGATAAATACTTTTCCCCTTTTTAGCTGATTGAATATGACATGTAACCAGGGTATGGGATATTCTTTATTTATCATGATTTTTTGTTTTCATGATAATCAATGCATTGGTGAAATGATGTGACCTTATTTTTTATGAAGTGGACTAGCACACCCCATGGTGAATCACTATATCATATAAAACCCCTATCCATATTCTCTTTTAACTATTCATTAGGTCATCCAAATCAGTGTTTTCATTTATATAACTTGTTTTTGATATAGTTTGAGAATGGGGAGTAAGTTTAATTGAGATCTCAACCTCTTGATCTAGAGAAAGTATAAGAAATTAATTAGGGAACTGATAATTGTAGTCCTTCACAATTGTCCTGAAATTCATCATGATTATATCATTTTAATCAATAAGGATAGCTAGATATTCTTTCACATATGAAAATAATATCACAATTGAGTTGATGATTTGGAACGAGATTCATTATCATCCTTACACTTTTAAAGAATTGGAGGATATTGTATGATTTAAAGAGTGATTCACCATTCTAGATATTTAATTTTGGATTTGTATAAGGACAAAAAATTCATTCACAAAAAATATTCAAACTCCAAAAAATTAATTAAGGAAATATTTTTTGCATGGTTCAATCAAAAAATAGTAACTGAGGAGGAGATATATCCATTGGAAGAAATAATTTTACCATTTTATGTTCTCATAGATTTCTCAACCATCATATTTTGAGGTTCTTTTTTAATAGTTATACTAAACATGAATGATGTGAACTAATGTGTAGAACTAGAATAAAATAGAATCTTATCTATTATTTAATGAATAATCATCATACCCGTCACCACATCATTGTTTTGTTCCACCTCAGTATTAGTGGTTGAGTATTCCTTTCCATATTTACTTGGAGGTTGTTTAAGTGGATTGCCTCCTTCAACCCATTGCTTAAGGAAGTAGATCCCATGACTCCCATTTTCATTGATGATGAAACACTACCCTATAGGATGAGTGTTGATTTGAACAATCATTTTTTATTCCAAATTTTGGAGATTATTCAAATCCCTTCAGAATTATGAACATATTACCCTCCCTTCCAAAATTGAAGCATCTCATAGTTCCCCTTTGACATATCCAAAGATCATTCATCCCACTCTTTTAGAATATGAGATATTGTATTTTCATTTCATCATGGGATTTTTCTATTGATCCGTTCATTTTAAATTCCATTTTTCACTTTTTATCTCTAGGATAACAAGACCATTATGAGTCTCTTATCTTCATTTAAACTTTTATGGAAAATAAAAAATCACCTAATATCTATAAATGTCTTGAATTTCTAATTATTTTCATAGACTCAGATTTATCACGCTTAAAAAGTGATATAACATACATTCATTTTTTATGACAAAGCAAGAGGCATATCGTGAAATCCCCCTAATTTATTTATACTCCCCGATAGACACACCTTAATTGTACATAAACCCAATAAACTTCCCTTACATCATAATAAAAAGAGTTTGGGTATAATATTTATTTTAAATTTTTTATCAAAATAATCCAATTTCATGGTATCAATTTTCTCCATAGAATTTGTTTTATTTTTCAGTTTCCACCACTATTTAGTTTTTCAAAACAAAATGACAGTCCCACAATTTGAAATTCACTTTTTCTAAGTATTTACAAACTTTGAATATCTACTACATTGAGTTAATATATTATTATATGATGATGGGATCAGATGATAATCTAAATAGGGTAGGCCACCCTAACATAAATTATTCATTAAAAACTTAATCTATCTTAGGAGAAGTATGGAATTCCACACAATTCAATTTATTATTCATAAGTTGAGCAAGATGTTCTTCTATTGTCATGTACTTATAAGTGCACATTCCATTAATATTTGGAATTTCATTAGGGAAATCATGACATATTCTATCACATCGATTGTTGGAATGGGTTCTCATATTTCCCAACATTAATAAATAATAATAAATAGGAATTAGTGTAGTCATTATACTTATCTAACAACATATCAAAAATGAATCATTGATCATGGAATTATAAAATTTTAATTTAAAATTATCTCATAACATGTGATTCAATATATTTCAATACTTGTTATCCATGGTGATATAATTTTCAATAGGGTTCTTGTAAATATTTTCTAATCATAATACTCATAAATTACTAAATATTCCTATGATATGAACTATAATGACACTATACATTAACAAATCTTATGAAATGGTTTTTAGCATAATTAAGCATCAAATAATGTTCAGGAATTGTAACTTCAAATGTATTTGGAACATTAGGTAAACTATCAGAAATCATGAAATCAAAATAAAGACATATTTCATTTAGAATTCATAATGTGCTCTTAAATTCCTATAATCTATTATAACTCCATAGAATATCCTATGGAATTAACGATCAAAGTGATGTCCTAAAATTATTTGTTAGGCAATAAGCATAACATGTTGGTTAGAAGGCATAACATAGAGACATATAAAGGCATGGAACATGAATAATCATATGGATAAATAACATATAGAAAACGGGATCATATAGTCCTGGAAACATTGTAATTTGGTAGGAAGATACAACCTGATATAAAAATTTGTTGATGATATCTTCCCAGACAATATCAAACAATTGAAAAGGTACTATAAAGGAATAAACAATACTCCTTTCCCAAATGTGACATCTCATGAAAATAAGAACATTAAGAAATGAAATAGAGTTCTATATAGGTTAACCGATCATAACATTTTCATTAATATGTGTTATACATGAATAATCACACGTAATGAATAAACATAAGGCTTGCCCATGGAATGAAATGTGTATCATAATCATGTCATAGGGCATAAAATTTTTTTTATCATAATTGTGTACATTAATTAATGGATACAAATCATTATTGTAAATTCTTAATTATTAAAGGCAATCGATAAGGATAATTTATTTGCACAATGTGGTTTAAAATGTAAAAATATTGTTTACAAAATATTAGAAATCTGCTACTTTAGTGTGGTTTAAGATAAAATATTTTAATTTTTAAAGAGGAAAAAAGAATAATTGTTTTCATAAAACTAGAAATGATCAAGTTATTTTTTCATGATAAATTACATTATGTATAAAACTATTCTATACATGTGATTAATGCCCAAGATAATAAAATAATAAAAGTTAATTAATAACCATGAATTAAATCTAAATTTATATCATTTAGTATAATTTTATAATGTTCATTTATAGTATTTTTTATGAGTTTTAATATTTAATTTCATCTTTTTGAAAGCATTCATTTCATGATTTTATGATTGTTCCTCGTGTGTGTAATTATTGGAATTTTTACAAATGGAAGAGAAACTAAAGAAGATGAATTATATAATATTGATTCGTCCAAAATAATTTTAAATTTTATCAGTAATTTTATTTTATGATAAGTGAGTGATTCATTAGATAATATTTTAATGACGAACGTTAGTTTATTTATGTGAATTTTTGAGTATACAAACTAGTTTTGTTTTTATTAATAAATATTATGTATTTATATTACTTATTGAACGTAAGAAATGTTTTAATACCTGATTAATAATCTGCTTTAACAATAAAAATAGTTTTATGACCATCCTTGAAGGATGTAATAGAAAAAAAATCATCATCCAGAACGGTGGTGAATCGAGTCATCATGGACAATGTTTTTGTTTTTAAGATAAATAAAAGAATATAAAATATTAAAATATGTAAATAACATTAAAATAATAAAATTATAGTATATATATGATACTATAGTTATCATGTTAATTTCAATATGATAGGGTTGGTAGGGATAAGAAAATAAAATAAATTAAAACATAAAGAGAGAGGGTTTTCCCTTTTGAGTGTCGTCTCCTTCAGATCCTCCTTATGGAACATGGATATGGTCTTTTGTTGAGACCATAAAGACTATACCATGAGTAACTATATTGGGAGATTAATTTTTAATATTATAATCAATCTAAAAGGCCTATATAATGTGTTACGAGAAGAGGTGGGGAGAGGCGGTATTAAAAGTGGGAGGGGAGGGGTGTTTTTATTATTTTATTCAATTATTTATTATTATGGACCACGATTTTCAATATTGTAGATTAAAATGAATATGTATAGTGACTATAGTGTATTAATTCTATATAAGGGCTAGTTAAGTTATCCATAACTCAACCACGACACAAAAATTACTTAATTAATTATAATTTTGAAAACCACAAATTATCATATTTCACTATTCACCAAAAATTCAACTATTTTATAAAAAGAACAAAATTCCACCCAAAAAAAGTTTTTACATGTAGATTTAAAAAATGGAATCAATTTTATTTAAATAATCTTAGAAATTTGAAAATTTTATTTTTTATTTAATATCATCATTTATTTGAAAAATGCCAATTTTAAAATAATAACTACTTTTATGACACATTGAAAATTTATTTAAACCCCCAAAAATTTGTTATATAATCATAAGAAAATATGATATATATTTATGAATCTTTTTTATGAAAATATAATTTATTTTAAATTGTTATCTTAATTATGCTATTGTAAATAAACATTCACATTTCCTAAAAATTACAATACTTAATTTAACAATATAAAAACATTTATCTACTTATTCCTTGATATAAATATATTATATATTCATTCCTCATATGCCTAAATTTGATTTAAAATTTCATATGTGATGTTACTATTATATTGGATGGTTTACTATTCCTAACGTTCACATGACTTTTTCAATGGTCAACATACAATAATATTTTTATAGTTTAATTAATTTCCATTAATAACACTTATTTTATAATTAATTTATGAAAATAAATTTTTCATTATGTTATGTATGTGATGTATGTTTTGTATACTATATTGGATAATTTTAAGAATTTAATTTCCACTAATAAATTATTAGGCCATTACAAACAATGTATTGAAACTTCCATAAATATAAGGAAATAAGTTCATAGACTTACTTGAGGAATTACAATTCAGGAAACGACACTTAAAATTATATACTGTCGAAGAAGTTCCACTCTTATAATATGAGTAATATCTTTTAATACCCCAATGGTTATTGGTATTTAAATGTAATGGAATATTGGGTGATTTCATAATATGACTAGGAGGATAAAGTCATAATTTTAGTAATTTTTAATGCGGTTCATGGTTTGGTAACATGAATTTCCAATATACATGAGACCCACTCTCTATGATAAAATCATCCCTTATAATCTCCTATGATGACACCATGGATTTTCAATCCATGGGGATTCCATGTCAATGGCTCTGAAGGTTGGGTTCACCCACTCACATGGTCACCAGGGCCTCTACCTAGGGTTTTAAAAACCATGCTCATCTATAACCCAAGTTACAAGGCCATGGTGAATTGCTAATACTAACCATGTTCTAACCATGTCTCGTTTTTTATAGATTATATTTCCTAAATTCTCATGTCCTCATCCTCTAGGAAGATCCTAATATCTTTTATAATCCAATAAAATATCTCTTTAAACTATTTTAAATGAATTTTAACCATAATTAGTATAAAAATATACTCATATAAGCATCTGAATCCCATATAAAGTACAATAAGATCATACCTAAGTAATCTAAAATTTTTATCACTATAGTAGTGTTTAATCATCCCATTTTCCCGTCCCATCCTATTCCTAAGAGGTTATATCAACAAACGCTGCATTATCTAACATTTCACAACACCCACCCCTGTAAAAAAACATCCTTAGGGAATATTCACATAACTATATGAATTATTACCTTTTATATCTTTAGTGGAATTCAATAAACATGTTATAACTGTATGTGAATCAATATATCAAGCATATTATTTATGATAGGCCCCTACCTAAATTCTATTTCTTATAACATGGTGGGTTTACCATTATGTGCTTTTTTATACCAAGGAAAACACCTAACACTCAACTTCCTCCTCCATTTGATAATGTTTTTTACATACCACGTGTCTATAGGGTTACCCTACTAAAAGTAAATTAATATTTCCCCCTTTTCAATATTATACTTCAATAATGAAAATAAAATCTAATCTCTTTCAAATAAATTCAAACTGAATACTCATTTTTTTATGAAATTTAACTTTTTTATTATCAGAACAATTTTGAGGAAATTTGAGAAACGATTTAGTTCATCAGAGTATCAATCCATCAAAATACAAGAAATAATCAATAAATGAAATGTTTGGTCATATTGGAAACATTTTCCTTAAATAATATCCCAGAGAGAGAACTTAACTATGTTTCGATATATTCCATTATAAAGTCCTCATAATGACCTTCCATCTTCCCCCGAGCAAAGATATACTCCTCAAAATTGATATTCTATTTATTGATTCCCTTTATAAATATATGATACTTTTTATTAATCCCTATAATAATATCTTCATTGGTGTCCACCTGGATTACTCTATCCATAATTCTTTTGGAATCCTCTATTGTGACATTGGTAGTAAGATATTCCTCCATCGTGTTCTCCCTCGAATTACCATTGAGCTCCACTGAGTTTATATTATGGACATTATCCACCCATGTCTCATGTTGATGAATATATATAACACTCTTTTACATAGACTATAATATGACATAAAATTACTCTTTAGGATTTCCCAACACTTTATCATAATCAAAAATAAAGTTTGTCATCTTTTTTTTGGTTTAGTTTTCTTAGATGAACTGGTCTACATCAGTTTTGGTAGGAATGAATTATTCTTGCTCCCTTTATTTTCCTTCATTCTGTAAAATTACAGTTCCCCGGGTCTATCCTATTATTCGTCTATTTCTTCTTTCTCAAACTATATAGACATTGGTTGTGGTCACCAGTATTGTCCTCATGGTAGTAACAAATATATTTCTCTCAAAAGGATGATCCATAGATGCATTTCTCCTCAATATATTTGTGAAGCTTCATCTACCCTTCTCGATCCTTTTCCAGCCCCTCATAATTTAAGACTTTAAATTGGTATCTTATTAGGATTTTAATTTGGTTTTGCCTCCCGGTGGCATAATACATTCAACTCACCCAATCATCTATTGTGCTCAGATTTGCAGAGACTAGAAACTTGCACCACTGTCATCATACACTTCTTCTAAATAAACCCCCCCATTGTCAGAGGATTCCTTTTGATGAGGTGAAATGATCAATGAATTATCAACATGAGAGACATCATCCTTATAAGTATCCAGTATATCCTTCTAAGTAATCTTGTGATAACTTAAATCACACTTCAAGAGATAAAATGTCCACAACCTCTGGATTGTTTGCATGCCTTAACACTTTTAGAAGATGGGGTTCTAGAAACACATCATTACATCCCTTTTAATACATTGCCTAATCTCGCACCATCAATAGATCAATACCCATAAATCTATATCCACACTAGAAAAAAGAATCTAGATTCCCCAGGCACCTACACATCTTATAATAATCCACATGTGATTTGATTAAAATCGATTGTTTGCACCTGAATTATTCACCAACAATAGCCCACACCCACTCCACTGGTGGATCGAAGACATCAACCTCCACACATATCTATTGGTTAATCAGATGGATAACATAAGGTGTTCAATTAACGTAACCCAAAAAACATCAGACCAGGTTCCCTAGAATCCGAAGGATTGTAGGGTTTTGGAATCGAAAAATAATTTTAGGGAATGAAACTAAATTGCAAAAAAAGAGTAATTATGATTCATATGGAATACTAAATCTATATAAATATAAATAATATGTAACAAAAACACCTATGTGGACCACTGTACCACACATAAATCATATTTTTCTATGAATATAAATGAATAATTTTTTGAAATTTTCCCTGAAGATACACAATCATGCACTCTTATAACCCCTAACCTTTGAAGAATAAGGAATCAGATTCATTTACTGAAGGTTGTTAATTGTTGTAATATTCCACTAAGTTATGTTCCATAAGTCTTGAAGCTTCTGTGAAGTCCAATATTTATAGCGGAAGTCGAGGGACATTATCATATAGATCAGGAGCCTTCGAGCTTCATGAAATAGCAATAAATTAAGGTGGAGTTCCAGGTTTTGAGAAGGGGATGATGGAGTGGGCTTCGAATCTAGTGGGGTGAGATCATATCCACTTATGATGGGAAAAATTTAGGTTGAGGTCGTCTCCATCACTATTAGGGAATCAATGCCGAGAGACTAGAGTCGAGAGCGAAACAACAGTGCAATTATAGAGAAGATGGATACTCATTTAATTCAGACTCTAAAAAGTAATTCCCATGTCCATTGTAAAAATTTCACCAATGTAATTGATCAATATAATCATTGTCAATATTCTTTTTTCAATTTCATATATATCTCACATAATCTTACACTGAAATTGAGAACCCCATGGTCTCAATTATAGTCTATAAGAACCATGTAATAATGAAAGTACACACAATCAGAAAACACCTAGAATATGGACGATATTATCTATACCACATAGTAAAATATGGTTATGACAACACCTTTTAGAATAATTCCAGTTACTCAAATATTTTTTGATGTTTCATTATGATCTTTTTTACATATATGAAAACACTAGACCCAAATTATTATTTAACATGATTAATAAATAATACTTTATCCCACAAAGGCCAAATCTCTAAAAACTCACTAATTGATAAATCAAATAAGGATCATGGATGAAGAGAGTATAAATAGTAATGGTATTTACCTCATACTCTTATAAAATATCATTATTTTTCATCAAAATAAAAACAACCACAATAATAAAAATAAATAAAAAACCTAATTAATCAACTGAATTATATAACATAAATGAAATAAGGCAAAAAATATGTCATTTTATCCAAGATCATTTCTATATATAAAAAAAATATTCCATTTTCCATAAATATTCTACAATATTCTAGTCTATTCGGTATCAAATATAATGTTTATAATTAGAAAAATCATTCAAAAACTATGAAGAAAGATGATAATGAATATTTTAAAGTAATGATACCTTTGATGTCTATAAATTCCCACAAAAATAACCACTAATAATATAGGATTTTTGTGCATTGAAATCTATCAAAGAGATTTAGTTTTTTTAATGGAAATGTATCCTACAGTCTTATGTTGTTATATTATATTATTTTATTGTTTATATTTTTCAACAACTATATCAAACATTATTTTCCTAATTTAAAAATCTTTGGATGTTACAACTTGTTATTTTTTACACTATAAAGTGAGTTTAACCAATTATATAATGAATAAAATATTTTTTATTTTCATTTTATGAATGATCCCCCAATTGAGTAAATATAGTATTTCTAAAATCTACAATTTTCCTTACTGTAGAAAAAGTTTATTAAAATTTTATATGAGAATGTGAAAGAAAAAAACAATAAAATTCATATGGGTAGTTTTATATGAATGGTATAATGAATAAAAATCCCTAAAGTACAATCCACATATATTATTCTACACAAAGAAATTTTTTTTTGAACAAATATATATGATAAATATGGATCTGTAAAATATTTTTCCTGGATACATTAATCTAGAAATAATATTCATAATTTTTTGGAGGGAAATGTTGATCCTTACATGATTTGTGTCATTTCATAATTTATCTACCCATTTCAATAACTATAAAAGAGAAGTACTAGTAACTGGAATATAAAATTCTTCTATGATAACCCTTTATAGATTATCAAAAGAATATACTTTATTTGATTGAGAATTTATTTTGTATTTAATCATCTTTATAAACAATTTATGGGAAGGATTAATGAGAGCATTTTAAAAATTGTCCTTAAATCACCCTTTTTTCAACTTGATTATACAATTATTATTATTTGTTATAGTTGACGGTCATTCAATGCATACCTTTTACATGTATCCCATGAATATGATCCTAGTGTTTGGAAAAAAAGGTTTTGATAGATTCTATTTATATATATTTTACTAGGACATGGTGTAAAACCCAATAATAAATAAAATAATGATTTGTTTTAGATGGTGAGCTTAGTACAAGTATAAACTATCATTAGGTGTCATGTAAACACATTTTTTCCTAATTGAACTTATTAGAGTGAGGTTGTTTATCTATTGGTATAGTAACAATCAACACAATATTAATTAATGAAACATATTATTGTCAGGAATATTAAATTCAAATTTCTCATCCCAAATAATCATATAATTTTTGGTTATCTGATATGAAGTGGAATGAAAAATATGTCATTTATGTGAAAAAATATATTTATCATGGGGGAAATTAGTAGTGAAACTAAGGAGAATGATTAAATATATGATAAATAATAAAATTGTTGGACCCAAAATACTGAATGGGTTGTATTTGTTGTCAACAAGTGTCAATGAAGAAGGAGGTCTCCTAAATCCAAAGTTAATGGAGATGGATAATTATGAAATGTCTTTTAGAGTTGATAATAAAAAAAGGGAAAAGGGGGTGAAGAGGAGAGGATAGTGTTTTAAGGGTGGCCATGCACATTTCATGCTTTACTCAAAAATATGGCCAGCCCCACGAGATGGCAGAATGCTTCAACTCAAGGTATGTGCAAGACCATAGGGGTCAATCGAGCCCAAGAGGATGCATGGTCGATCCAACCCAAGAGCGGCAGTAGAGGGCCGTGGAGGCCCACAGGAGCGCATGGGGGTGAGCCTGCGTAGAGGGTGGGTGCAGAGCATGCCCGGAGGGTGAACACGGTACGGGGCGGTACCGTGGAGGGAGGAAGAGAATTTTGCACTATTGGCGGAGTGCTCTAGTTGTTATAATGCGGCAGTAACACATTAGAATTTCGATGTGGGACAACGGCACACATACTGTTCATCATTAAAAGAGTAGAACTAATCCTAGCCGCTCATCTCATCTGTGCCGCGTTGCGAAGCGCCAGGACCGTCCGATCACCCAAGGCTCAACATTCTAATCTCAGCCGTCCAAACCATTATAAGCTGATCCAACGGACGAGCGGTCATCCTCTTCCTCCGCGAAGCTCACGACAATGCCGCGCCCTCCACGATCCTAGAGCTCTGGCCAGACGTCAATATCCTCTCTCTGACCACCATTCATCTTCATTCCAAGTGCACTATGATCTCATGGAGAGGCCAAACACATGTCATGCATTTTCACATGCATGCATACGATGATCTGAATATTTAAAATATGGCCGAAGCAAGCGGAGCTGCGAGGCCACGTGGAAATATTCATGCGAATGGTTGAATAATATTTGTGTGATCTTTAACACATGCATAAAAATATTTGGTTTCTTGTTTGAAAAGGAAACAAGACAGGATATGCAGAATATCATAAATGCGGGTTTGAACGCTTTAAAGATCCGAGGATCTCGGCTATTCAAAGATGAAATCTTTAGGGCATATCTTGAGCATTTTGAATGCGAAAAAGATTATCTACGTGCCTATAAATAAATCCTCACCCAAGACGGAGAAAATGGGCTGCTTATACAATCCGGAGTGCCTCTGTTTGAAAAATAGAGCACTACTTGGTTTGAAGCTCAGCACAGAAGAAAAGACGCTGCACTGCAGGCCTCAGACAGGTGCCTAGCACTCTTTGAGAGTCTCGTAAAGAAGAGGAAATCCGCAAGCCACTCTGGTTGTGCGAAGGAATAGATCTGCACCCCTGTGTGAAGGAGAACCGTGGACACACGACTGGTATACCTAAACCCTTGTTGTACTTTGCGAAGTTTGGATCAAAGGAACACAAACCAGTGCCACACATCCTGGAAGTGCTCTACGACACGAAGACCCACGAACCCTCTTGGTTCTGTGAAGAAGCATACATCACGTGCCAATGGAGAGGCGTGGATCCTTCTATCCACATGAAGGAGAACTTCCCTATGTTTTAATCTCAAGGTACATAACTCTGCTTGAATCTTAAGGTGCACCACTTTGAATGGGTTTCTTTTTTGAAGGGATAAGAAGGGAAGAAGAAGACTCTTGGTTTTATCCCCAATGAAGAGAGAAGAGGGTGTGAATGTTCTCAAACCCCTATTTATGGGAACCTCAGACCTCATCAATAAGCGTTCCATGCACAAAGACCAAGTATCCACACACATAATTTGAAGGGGTCCTATTTGCATGGTTATGTGAAAAAGTACACATAAATACACAAGGCTGTGTGTGCTCACAAGTGATGAAAAGAGAAAGGAAAGGGGAGAAGTAGTGTGTGTGCACCAAGACATACACCCATTAGAGTTTACACACAAGATATAAAGAAAGGGGAAGGTACATGCACTCATGCATGTACATGCACACGCAAAACAATTCAACAGAGTATCCTTGACAGTAGATGCAGGTGTGTAAAGAATGAGTTCACTTGATACATGCATGATCCTATGCATACATGGATAATTGACTCTGACGATGCCAATTAAGCTAAGCTTCATTTATTAATCAATCACATAAGTGGTTGTGTGTTGGAAAACAGAAAGAGAGGAGCTAGTGCATTAATTGGGTGCACTAAAGAAGTTGGAACTGAAAGGAGCATCAACCCTGAACAATGGTGAAAGTAATGTCTCATGCTGACTAGGAGACAAAGAACTTCATGCCCATCTATTGAAGAGACCTTCATGTCTATAAACTGAGCTGGGACTCTACCCAGGGCAGTAAGCCAGGGGGAGTCAACGGGAGTGACCCGAGGGAAGCAGTGTGCTATCCTTGAACAATTGTAAATGTAGTGAGCATGGGATAGAGTGACTGTTCCCTAACCTTTGTAATCCAAAGCTAGTGAAGATTAGTGGAATTAGGTATGACCGAAAACCTATCATAATATGATCCTTGTATGTAGCCCTTAGTGGTGAACGAAGTAAAAGTGCGGTATTGTCCTTCTGCATTTGAGTGTCTTTAATTACTGCACATATCCATCAAAAATGCATATGCAAGTTCCTACCAATGTGGGAAAAAGATCCAATAAAGAAGATAAAAAGTTGACACCCTGATTCACCCCTCCCCCCCTCTCAGGGCGACCTATAGTCCTTCAATTGGCATCAAAGGGAGGTTGTCATTTGTTGGATATTCTCCAGTAACTCTATTCAGTAGAGGATTTGAGTTTCTTTCCTAAAGTCAACCATGAAGAGCTGTCTTGATGAAGATTCAAATAACAAGTACATATCTGGGAAGACTTTGAAAAATAGGAAAAATAAAGAAAAGAAGAAGATGATGAAATCCCTCACACCTAAAGAAGATGATTCTACCAGAGGAAAGGAAGACACCACTACTTCAAGATTTCAAGGAAGAGTCAAAACATATCTGCAATACATTCCTGAAAAAAGGGTTTCTATTATTTGTAGCCTTTTTCGATCCATGTAGTATGATATCACTCGATTGGAAGGGGAAACTGACAATATAGAAAAGGGGTTATAAAGAAAAGTTCTCAAATATATGAAGCTCTCCAAATAACTTAAAGCCCTTGAAGAAAAAGGTGAAGTCAACAAAACTCTAGAATAAAATATCCATGCACTTGAAGGTGATATGAAGAAGAGCATTGAATTCAATAATACATATTTGGAAGAAACATCCATGAAATTCAAAGAACTTGAATCATTGTTAAAAAAAAGTGAAGATGCATGATGATGAAGTTGGAAGAATAAAGAATCCATGTGAAGAAACGATGACTATGATCGAAGACCATAGAGTCATCCTCAATATGAAGTGTCTGGAAATGGAAGATTAGGTGACCAATCATATGAAGACACATATTGGGACTTCACAAAAGAAGGAAACAGTGGATTTTAGCACTCAATGCTCATTAGAGGATTCTACTGTCAAAAGACCTCCAACATGTGATAAAAAGATCATGGCTTCACTCATTGATCTATCACAAGAAGCCAAGAAAGTAAAGGTACCATCCAGACCAACTTGTACTGTATTTTCTAAAAATGTTTTTACAAAAAGTGCAGGTTGGATGAAAAATCCTAAACAAGTATGGATGAGGAAAAGTGTTATGAAGAAAAAGAAGATGGAAGATGGCTCCCCAGAGGAAGCACACCATATCAATAGGATGACTCAACAACCTTATAAGGAAGATTTAAAAAATTAAACATTTGTTGGTCAATGCTGGTGCTGTAACAAATTCAAGAATTCTGCATTGGATTGTTGGTACAATCCCTTAAATGTAAAAGCACAAAGAATACCCATATCAAAGGGGAGAAAGCCAGAGAAGAAGAAGCGACATCCACAAATCTAGAAGAATCTGTTTACTTCAAACAGATTTGGAATGATTGACAACATTTGTGATAGGAGTGGTCACAAGAATGGTTAATGTCTATCTCAACATATATCGAGAGCAGATAAGTACAGAAGACCACAAAATCCATCTATGAACAATGAAGTTTCCTTGTAAGTAAATCAGGAAAATTTTGTGAATTTAAATTCTTCCAAGAAGATTTAACAAAAAAAAGTATAAGGATGGCTTGGACTCTAAAGCCAAGAAGTCAAATGGTGGAGCATCCAAAAGGAATGTTTCTCAGAAGAAGCCATGTGGAAGTTCCAATCATGATTACTCCATTCCTAATGATTTTCTAGTCATCTGGCCTGAATATTTGGATAGAATGAGAATGATTGAAGAAACTCAAGCCAAGACTAGTACAAGGGGAAAAAAGAAGATTCCACATGATGAAGGAAAATCTTTTATTAAATAAGTTCTATGTGAGAGATACAAGAAGCCTGGACACATTGCAAAAGGTTGCCTAACCTTACTACCAGAGCAAGAAGCAGTCCTATATAGGAGTAATGATGCATCATAAATAAAGGATTGTAAGAATAAAAATTATCCACACAAAGAAGAAATGTATGTGAAAGGATCCATGCCGCCTCAACAAAAACCAGGAGAAAATCCCAAATGTGCAAGCATGAAGACTAGATCAAATGGAGCAACTTAGCTGAGAAAAGTAGCTCAACCTTGTTGTTCTTGTTAATGAAGCAAGGAGGATCCTCCGTATTCCCTTGAATTGTCATGAATTGATGTCTCTAATGCAGGGGATTGAAGGTGAAGCAAGTTCTCAGGGGGAGAACCTGAGAAGTGTTTCCTTGAGAGGGAGACACATAAAGAAGCTTCCAGTGTCACTCTCTCAATCAGTATCAACACCAGTTGGTATAAAATTCCTATCCTCTAAATACTGTCTGAATATCATGTCATGGAAAAAGGAGTTTCATGATGTTTTATTCTCACACCATCCATCCTAGAATAAAAGTTGAAAATCCTTGAAGAAAAGTAGATGAGTTCTCATCTCATGAGGTATCATGATCAGTGAAAAATGGACAACTCTGTTGTCTAACTCAAATCCTCTTGTTCTGTACACCGATCACAGCTCAAGTAGACTTAGATTGAAATTAGTGGTGACACATTTCTAACGTATGGATTGATACCCTCTCTACCATGAACTTTGTATTTATTGTCAATAAGGGGGAGAGAAAGTGAAAGATAGTGAAGGGAAAGAGATAAAGGGAGGAAAAGATTCAAATCTTTTAACATTGACACATTCATTTGAGAAAGAACTATGAGTATTGACAACAAACACAAAGGGGGAAATTGTTAGACCCAAACTAGTGATTGGGTTGTATTTGTTGTCAAAAAGTGTCAATGAAGAAGGAGGTCTCCTAAATCCAAAGTTAATGGAGCTAGATAATTATGTAATGTCTGTTAGAGTTGATAATCAAAAAAAGGGAAAAGGGGATGAAGAGGAAAGTATAGTGTCATAAGGGTGGCCATGCACATTTCATGCTTTACTCAAAAATATGACCAGCCCCACGAGCTGGCATCATGCTTCAACTCAAGGCATGTGCATGACCATAGAGGTCAAACGCTCCCAAGAGGATGCATGGCCGAGCTAGCCCAAGAGCGGCAGTAGAGGGCCGTTGAGGCCCACAGGAGCACACGGGGGTGAGCCCGCGCAGAGGGTGGGCGCAAAATGTGCCCGCATGGGTGAACACGGTACGGGGTGGTACCATGGAGGGAGGAAGAGAAACTTGGAGTGTTGGAGGAGCACTCTAGTTGTTATACCGCGGCAGCAACACATTGGAATTTCAATGTGGGACAACATCGCACATATTGTTCATCATTAAAAGAGAAGAACTAATCCTAGCCGGTCATCTCATCTGCGCCGTGTTGCGATGATCCAGGACCGTCCGATCACTTGAGGCTCAACGTTCTAATATCAGCCTTCCAAACCTATATAGGCTGATCCAACGGTCGGGTGGTCATCCTCTTCCTCTGCGATGCTCGCAACACCGCCACGCCCTCCGCGATCCTGGAGCTCCGGCCATACGTCAATCTCCTCTCTCCGACGACCATTCATCCTCATTCTAAGTGCACTAAGATCGCATGGAGAGGCCGAACACATGGCATGCAGATTCACATGCATGCATACGATGATCTGAATATTTCAAAGATGGCCGAAGCAAGCGGAGCTGCGAGGCCACGTGGAAATATTCATGCGAATGGTTGAATAATATTTGCGTGATCTTCACCACAAGCATAAAAAGATTTGGTTTCTCGTTTGAAAAGGAAACAAGCCAGGATATGCAGAATATCATAAATGTGGGTTTTAACGCTTTAAAGAGCCGAGGATCTCGGCTATTCAAAGATGCTATCTTCAGGGCATATCTTGAGAATTTTGAATGCGAAAAATATTCTCTACGTGCCTATAAATAAAGCCACACCCAAGCTGGAGAAAATGGGCTACTTCTACATTCCCGAGTGCCTCTGTTTGAAAAACAGAGAACTACTTGGTTCGATGCTCTGCATAGAAGGAAAGTCGCTGCATCGCAGGCCTTAGACAGGTGCCTATCACCCTCTAAGAGTCTCGCGAAGAAGAGGAAATCCACAAGCCACTATGGTTTTGTGAAGTAAGAGATCTTCACCCCTGTGCGAGGATAACCCCGGACACGCGATTGGTTTACCTAAACCCTCGCTGTGCTTCGCGAAGCTTGGATTGAAGGCACACAAACTAGTGCCACGCATCCTTGTAGTGCACTGCGACACGAAGACCCATGAACCCTCCTGGTTCTGTGAAGAATCACACATCACGTGCCAAGTGAGAAGCGTGGAGCCTTCTGTCCACATGAAGGAGAACTCTTCTCTATTTGAATCTCATGGTACAAAACTCTGCTTGAATCTTATGGTGCACCACTTTTCAGGGGTTTCCGTTTTGAAGGGGTAAGAAGGTATGAAGAAGAAGACTCTAGGTTTGTACCCCAAAGAAGAGAGAAGAGGGTGTGCATGTTCTTGTACCCTTGTTTAAGGGAACCCAAGACCTCATCAAGAAGGTTTCCATGCACAAGGACCATGCATCCACAAACATAATTTTAAGGGGTCCTATTTGCATGGTTATATGAAAAAGTACACATAAATACACAAGGACGTGTGTGCGCACAAGTGAAGAAAATAGAAAGGCAAGGGTAGAAGTAGTGTGTGTGCACCAATACATACAACCATTTGAGTTTTCACACAAGAGATAATGAAATGGTAAGGTAACATGCACTCACGCATGTACATGCACACGTAAAAGAATTCAACAGAATAACCTTGACAGTAGATGCACGTGTGTAAAGAAAGAGTTCACTTGATACATTCATGATCCCATGCATACATGGATAATTGACTCTGACGATGCCAAGTAAGCTAAGATTCATTTACTAATCAATCACATAAGTGGTTGTGTGTTGGCCAAGAGAAAGAGAGGAGCTAGTGCATTAATTTGGTGCCCTAAAGAAGTTGGAACTGAAAGGAGAATCAACCCTGAACAATGGTGCAAGAAATGTCTCATGATGAACAGAAGACAAAGAACTTCATGCCCATCTATTGAAGAGACCTTTATGTCTATAAACTACGCTAGGACTCTACCCAGGGCAATGAGCCAGGGGGAGTCAACGGGAGTGACCCGAGGGAAGCAGTGTGCTATCCCTGAACAATTGTAAAGCCAGTGAGCCTGGGACAGAGTGACTGTGCCCGAACCTTTGTAATCCATAGCTAGTGAGGATTAGTGGAATTAGGTACGACCGACAACCTATCGGCGTATGCTCCTTGGATGTAGCCCTTAGTGGTGAACCAAGTAAAAGTGCGGTGTTGTCCTTCTACATTTGAGTGTTTTTAATTACTGCATGTATCCATCAAACAGGCGTATGCAAGTTCCTACCAACGTGGGAACAAGATCCAATAAAGAAGATAAAAAGCTGACACCCTGATTCACCCCCCCCCCCCCCTCAGGGTGACCTAGGGTCCTTCAAAAATCTATATAAATTTCATTGTATCAATAAAAATTATCATTATAATTAAAAAATAAAAAATTTCGATCGTAAATAATTGGTAGAGTTGATTGGATTGGAAAATAATGAGATGAAAATGGATATGGTAAGACAAAAACTGGCCATGTTCAAATATTGAGTCCATCATTATACCATTGTAAATGAATATTGAGGATAACAATATACAATTTAACTCCATAATATTTTGATAGAACACTTTTCTTAGTATCATTTCCAACACACAAGATGAGTTAAAATGAACAACAATTTAATATTAATGTATTATTATTTAAATGTGACCAATATAACGTAGCCATTAAATTACTAGGTATTGATAATATTAAATAATTCATTCAATATATAATGTTCATAATAATTATAAATTTATCTACAAATTCATAACTACATAAAACTCATCTTTAATAAATATTTTTTATTATAAAAAAATATTTTCCCTTCAAAAATGAATTCATTCCTTATTCAAGAAAATATTAAAATAAATTCATCAAAATTTTATAAATATCACATCATGTGAAGAATTTTTTTAATTCATCATCTATATATTTATTAATGGTCTATTTTATTATTTTTGGTAAAATTTTGATAAATTAGTGAATAGTATAAAAAATTCGATTTTTTGTACAACTTTTATTTTAAATTAATTAATTAAGTTAATTAAAATTAAATTTATGTATTTAATGTGATTTAAAAGTAAAAAAATTATTCATTAGTTATATTTCACCCAATTTATTAATTTTTAATCATATTTACGATGGATTTTAATATATGTTTTTTGTAGACTTTAAAACAATTTTTATGAAAACTATTTTAAAGTGTGTAGCTTTTTCATTTATAAATGATTAAAATAACTCCTATTAAGGATAGAATGAAAATTTATTTATATATTATATTTTAAAAAATTAATTTAAATTCATAAAACTATTATTTCTTGTCATATTGTTATTATGATATCGTCTTACACTAAAAAAATACATCTTTTGAAAACCCATTTTTAGACACGCCAAGAGGCTTTATTTTATTTTAAATTATTACACATTTATTAATTTAAACTGATAATATTTACTTCACATTTTAATGATCATTTTTTATGTTATATGAAAATATTCAACTTAATTTTTTCTCAAATTTTTTTGTAAAAACTATTAATAATAGTTAATTTGGAAAAAATTGTCAAATATAGTAACTGTTTAGTTAAATAAAATTATAGGTGTAAAACATTTTTTAATGTAATGGTTTTTTATTGTCCATATCTCTCTTTAATTCCATTATAATTCAATTTTTTAGGCACAATTCCATTGAGTGGCTTCTGATTAATGAATTGATTTGGGAAAGTACATGAATGCCACTCCTCAATAATTATTAATGGGAACCCAATACTCTAACATATTTAGACATATAAATATTTTTTTATCAATAATAATGTTAGAAAATATCTCACCAACATTCCCATATACAATTTAGAGATTTGGTTATTCCAAAAATTCTAACCATTGTATTTTTAAATTGATATGCAAAGTAGGTTCTTCGAATATACGGTGACCATCATCACTGGGATCCTTATTTTTTATTATTCTTCATCCAAAATTAACTATGCATCAAAAATTAAAATATAAATTACAATATAAATCCGGTATAATTATGTTTAATTATTTTTATTCCCTAATATTCTTCCATATTCTCTTCAATCAAATGGAAAAAAACAATTGTTCATGTGTACGGCGGACTACCGCCTCACAAACAGACTTAATTTTTTTTCTTCATATCAATTCATGGATGTTCATGAAGACAGAATAAATATTTTTATATGATATCAATTAAATATTAATTATTATATTAAATGGTTACATCAAATTCATTCTTACTGTACCACATATAAAAAGTGATAATGTTGTTCTTGTGTGCGTCGAACTACCGCCTCACGATGTGAACTAATTCATTTTTATTGATGCATAACATGGATGGTATATGTAGGGATATTTAATTTCATAATCTTTTATTTATTATTTATTATATTTATATAAATGTAAAATTACACATACCTTATTTCCATCATGATCATTGAAAATTGAAATGGAGCATATGCATACATATGACCTACCATCTCAATGATTGTAATGTAATTTATTATTCATTAAAAAATTAATTGCAATGTTTAAAAGTATAATTTCTATATAAAAATAATATAATTTCATTATTATTATAATATATATTATTAAAAAATGTAACCATTACTATGGTCAACACATTGATTCCATTTTGATATTATAGACAATGTTTTCTCAAGACACCTTATAAGGACGTAACGAATTATGTAATTAAACAAATAATTATAAGAAATTAAGTAAATCATTTATATATATGAGATTAAACAAATTAATTTATAATAATAAAAAAAATTGATACAAGTTTATTATATAAGATAAAAATGGAAAACATTAAAAAACATGGACATGAGGTAAGGGATTTATATCAAAACCTCATTCATTGAGACACATGATCATTGATCACTCTATTAAATTTAAAAGGTGTATGTAATGGACTATTATATATTATATCATGATTCCATCATAATTCAGGAAATGATATGTTTCAATACATCTAATTTGTTCATTTGAGTTTCGCTTCATAAGTTACCAAAGTGTTTTTGTTTATGTATCAATCATATTTCAATCAAGATAATATATTCATTAATTTTGATTAAAGTAGTTTATTTGAACATGATATAAAAAACCATTTAAATTTATTATTTATGGTTATTCATGAAATGTTATAGTACTATTTCAGTCTCTGGGATATGTAAAATTAATGTGAAAATATTTTTAAAGAAAAGGTGACTTTTTTCCCTCTTAAGAAAAAAAACCCTTTTTATTCCTTAGGCATCTTTTGTAAACATATATTATAAATTTTTTTTAACAATTCAAAAAAACATTTATTAATGAAATAATATGAATATTTTAATTTTTTACAAAACTTTATCGAAGTAACTAAATTTTTTTCCAATATAAAACTTATTAACCATTTTAAGACATTGTGAAATGAATGTTTCTTTTAAATTTTACGAAATATATATAATTAGAAATAGTTAAGACCCTGATACTATTTTATTTTTAATTTACATGTTTTTGGGGAACCTTTTAATGAAACATTTTCAATAATATTATTGAAATTGTAATATTTTGAAGATGTGATTTCAATATAAAGGGGTATTTTTCTAAAGATGTTTTATATGTAATCTTTTAATGACATTTTCATCAATAATGAAATTAATTGATGCTATAGATTTCTTTTATATAATGTATATATTTCTGTAAAAATATATTCCTATATTATTATCCATTACATTGATGGGGTAATACATTCCTTATGATCAACTCTCAAATGGCATCATTATGAAATTCCGTAGAATTTTGATATCTAATAAAATTGTTAAATACATTTTTATCCAGGGTAAATTCTTATATTTATGACTCATTATTGAATTACATTTATGTATCATATATGTCCTGAACATGTTATGATGGGTGTGCCCTGATAGTATCTAGTCATCATAATATAACATTTATTATTAGTGATCAAAACTAGAAATCTAATGAATTTGAAAGTGATTTACTCTCATGATACGTCTTAAATGGGATTTGGGTGTAACAATAATCTATAAATATATTAAATATTTTGATATTTAAATATTTCTACCACATTTATTATGATTTCATGATCTTATGATTCCTTATACTTTATTTTATTCTCCAAATTAATTAATATTGAGAATTTGCTATTATGATAACATGTTATACCATTGAATCTCATGTAATGATTCGTGATAATTTTTATTCCCTTACCCAGAATTTTAGTTCCCCACTTTTTCTTATGTACTAGCAGGTAGATCAAATAATTTTTTGGAGTTTTATTCTATTTAGGATCTCATTATGAATAATAATATAAATAATTTTTATCCCCGATTTAGGGTATTATGAACATAGACATCCATAAACACTATGCCTCACAATCTTTGGATTTATAATGAATAGATTTTTTTAGTAATCATATATTAATATTTTTAAAAGTAATTAGTTTAAATAGATCATATCAGAGGACATATTTATTTATCTTTAGAAAATTAGGATAAAAAATATTATTAAGAACTATATGGATAATTCTAAGGATATTTCTAATTATAGAAAATTAACATGGAATTTCAGGAGAAGTTAGTATCTTGTGGTTTTCAAGAATATAAAACCTTATTTGGATATTAATAGTATATTTGGCCATAGCACAGTTGTACCATGATGTAATAACTCTGAAAAATGAAAATTGGGATTTTACTCAGTTATCACCTAGCTCATTAAAATTTTCCTTAATACACACCTGGTTTGACACACATTGGGGGATTTGTTTTAAAATTTTATATAATCTTTTAAACCATCATGAAGGACTTCCATTGATGATAATCATGGATGACCTAGGTTAAACCAAAAGTGACTTTGGTTGACTATTCTATTATTGATCATAATTTCAAATCCTTAAATACCACTTTTTCGGTATTGTATTACAGAATTATGATATGATTACGTATATTTTGGGAGATATTTATGGTTATATAAATGTACTGTTTAGTAATGGTTTTTGTAAAAATAATTTATTTAAGGATTAATAACATTATATTTAATAGGTATACCATCAAATTCATTGGAAAACATTATGGATTACCATATATTTGATGTAAAGGTAAAAATATTCAATTATGAATATTTAGTTTTTTTAGAAATATATTTGGTATAGAAAACATTATAAATTAAATAATTATTTAATTATTAATGGTATTTTTTTTTGATTCACAACAGATTTATGGTAATGTTTTAGGAATTATATTATTATTTTTAAATAAAGTATGGACCATAAGCTAGGGGCAGTCTGTCACATCTTATAAGGCTATAAAGATTCAAACCACAACAAAAGGGTGATAAGGTTGATTTCCTTCCCCAAGTCTACATGAGGTACTGGTTAGTATGGAATTTTTTTTGTTTAAAAATCATTCAAGTTATATATTATATTTATTTTTTGAGAAATATTTTTGATTAAATAATTAAATTTTTGGGAATTTTTTTGTGATTAATGATATTTTTTGAAATGTTTTATTACGTTGTAATATATATATAATTTATGAATAACATATATAATGGTATGGGAATAATTATATTATGTTTTTAGATGTAAAATAAAGAGTAAAAGATAACCATTTTGGATTAAAAATATTTATTGTTAATTTTATTATGGTAATTTGTGATATAAGTTAATTTATTTAATGAATTATTTATGTAAGGCGTTGGGTTTTATTGTTGAATTTTATAGATTAATATATTCATAATAATTTCTTGTGTTATCATACATAATGATAAAAGTTTTTTCTTTTAATAAAGATATGAGGAATATATTGTAACAAATTTATTGATCTTTTGATTTGTTAAAAGACAAATTTAGCACTTCATAAATAAAAAATTAATATTTGATAATCATTCCTATGAGTTAAAGGTGAAGTTGAAATTTATTGGAGCACGTTGATACGATGAAATATTTTTTATAAAATAATAATAAATTAAATAATTATATTTTTGTGTTACCCTATCTTGATAGAAAATGAATCCACCAATTCTAAGAAAATTAATTTTAAACAAAACTATTTTATTGCTACCTTCATAACCATGGAATAAATGTTTTTTTATATTTTCATTGATTTATTGGTTTTTCATTGTTAACATTCTCAAGATCACCCAATTTTTTTATTAATGATCAATATTTCTCTTCACAATTATCTGATATTTTATTTTTTTTCCACGTTTTCATTTACAAGTTTTTTTTACCTACATGGAAACCAAGTCTAGTGTTATTCCTAATGAACATTGTATTCATCATTCACTCTTTTAGAAATAAGTGTTATGAACCATTTTAAGGGTGTGAGATTTCATGAAAGTAATTTTCAAATTTTAAATACTTAATTACTTTGAAAATATAATTATTATTATGATAAATTTTATTAATGAGGGTATAATGTAACAACCCATGATTTTAAAATAACACTATTCTTAATAGCGTATTCAGCACTCGTCAATCGATTTAAAAAAAGTCATATAATATTAAAATATGTTTATTTAAACATCACTGATATAACCTAGTAAATAGATTGGTGGGCATAAATAGTATTAATTGATTTATGAAATATATATTTTGTACTTTATCTATATTAATTTATTTAAAAATTCTTAATTAATAATCACTAAACATTATTAATATATTTTATTCTACAAAACAATATCTTCCTTTTAAATATTTTTTTATTTGGTGATAAAATATTATAATTAATATTTATACCATTTAAAAACATTATATTATAAAATAAAAATATTTTTTTCAATATGAATATTTATTTTATCTTAGGGTGAAATTTTTATGTTTTTTAGAGATTAAATATTTTTTATTGAATCGTGAAAATTATTTATTTTTGGTGTAACTTTCATTTTATTTTAAATTAATTAATTTAAACGTAACATTACGATTTTAGTAGAATATAAAAGAAATATAAATATTTTTTAGTGTTATTCAACCAAAATAATTACATTTATATCATCTTTATACTGGATATTAATAAATGATTATTTTTACGAATTATATATAATTTTTCTAAAATTGTTCTAAAGTGCATGATTCATTAACATTTTTACTAAAATAAATAACCCCTATTTAAGACTACTTGTAAATAAATATATAAATTATATATCTATAAATGTGAATTAAATGTAAAATAATTGTTATTTATTGTCATATATGTATTCTAAGATGATCATATGCCTGAAAAATTCATCTAATGGAGAAATTATTTTCGACATGTCTCTCTATTTTATATTAAAATAAAATATGAAACTCATAAAATTTCAATTTCGTAAAATGGAATAAATGTATAAAATGATACTTTTTTACATTATATACCAATTTAATTTTAATTTTTTGAACAAACAATATAAAAATCATTAAAAAATTCACACTATATTAAAAATAATAAAATACTAAAACGAGTAACTTTAGATTTAAATGGAATTAAATATTGAAATATCATTATTTTGAATGATAGAGGTTTTTCATGGCCTTAACTCATTCCCACTCATTTATTTTTCCACTTTGGGGGCACTTAGCTACATAATGACTTCCCTTTATTAGATAGTTTTGGGTACTCCCAATAATTCCACTCCTCCCCATTTATAAAATGGAACCACCTCTCTAACTGTCACATATATAAATTCATTTGGATCAATATAACACTTTGAAAATATATCCCCAACATAATTTTCTTATTCTGGTGCTTTGGTTCTTCCCCAAATACTATCTTTAGTGTCTATATGAATTGATCTAAAGGAAGTCTATCTAGGAAAACATAATCAACATCACTGAGCTCATTTTTTTCTTCTACTTGTCCCACAATAAATTATGCCTTAAAAATTAAAATATAATAACTCCATAATGAATAATATATTTAAATTTTATTATGTTTTTTGAATGATATTCATCCATATCATCTTCCATAAAATGGGAAACGAAACCATCATTGTGTGTATGGAGGACTACCACCTCAATAACCTATGTAATTTGATTTCTATCCTACCATCTCACAATTAATAAATATTGTGATTATTATTTTCCTATGTTATGTTCAATAAATATTAATAGTTATATAAAATTAATATATCATACACCTTTTTTCCTAAACATCCATGAAAAAATGAATGTATCATTCTTGTTTATGGGTAATACCACATTTTGATGTGACGTGATATTTTTATTACATCATCTAATGGATGGTATAAATATGATAATTTAATTAAATAATATATATTTTCTTATATAATAAAAATCCAATAATGTGGAAATAAATATTACCTTCTTAACAACATGGTCACTGGAAAATGGAAACATTATACATGTGTACATCTGACCGATCATCTACAAGAGTGTAACATAATTAATTTTTCATAACCATAATTCATTTTTATTTTTAAATTATTAATTATGTATAGAAATAATAATTATTTATTGATTACTTTCAAGAGATAATAGAATAATGGCCTCTTCTAACATGGTTGAAACATAGATTTCATTTTTTCATTATGAATTGAGTGCCCTAAATCCCCCGAAATATCCAAAATCTACCCCCCCCCCCCACAATTTATATATATTCTGGAAACTATTTATTCTATGTTATGGGGGATTTGTACTAGTTTTGACATTAACATGTTGGTTTTTTTGTGTGTTTGATGTTATTATATTTCAAAAAACATAATATATATATATTGTATTAAGACTCTAAAATATTAACAATAAATAAATTATATAATTTTATTATAAAGGGGATTAAAAAGGCATACATAACAAAACCACTACTTTGGGTAAGTGTTTGTTCTCAAAACCCCCTTCTCAGATATAGTAGTTATTTTATTCTTTTAATTTTATAAAATGGTGTATATTCCTCCCCTGTTGATATTATATCATTCAAAATTCATATATCCTGATATATTATGTTAAAAAAGTTTTACTTCAATCAAGGATGTTATGATTCAGTAGTTATGAAAGAGTTAATGGTTTATGTTTTAATCTCATTTAAAACAACGTTATTTATGCATTAATTTCTATTATAATAATTAATTTAATTATTTTATAATAAAAAAATAATTTTATACTTTTTTGGTTAGTCATGAAACATTCATTTAATAGTTCAACTTTCTTCCCTATGGTACATAAATTATTTAGAAAATGGTTTTAAAAAACTAAATTAATTTCACTATTTAGAAAAAAATCAATTTTTCTTATATATATATATATATTCTAAAAAAAATTTGACATTATTTATCATATTACCCAAAATATGTATTAATTTAAATTTTAACCATGTGATACTTATTTAAAAAATTCCTTGAAATGAATAATCTTGTCATTTTCCAGGGAGGCATTCTTTCCATTTTACAACTCTGTGAAATTAATGTATCGTTTAACGTATATGACATTTATATATTTACCTACTATCCTTACCACTCAAATATCCTAACAATACATTATTATTTTTTTGTATTCTTTGAAATTAAATTATTTTTTATTATATTGTCGAAACTTATAAATTTTTATGAAGTGGTTTCAAAAAAAAATAAGGGTATTTTTCTGATGAAGTATTATATGTAATATTATAAAATCATTTCCATAAAATACTATAACCTTTAATTTCATGTATTACATGTATATTATTTGAATATATATACATATCTGTTAAATACCTAGCTTATTCTCCCTTTCATTGATGGGGTAATACATTCTACATGTTCATCTCTCATGTGCCTTCATTGTGAAATTTTGTTTGACTATGATATGATGAATTATTGTGAAACCTAATCCTTTCTGTTTGAAATTATTATTTTTATGCATTTTGATTGATTTACTTTTATGGAACATATAAATCATGAACATGTTATTATGGGTTCATATTGATAACATCGAATGATCCCAATTTTTATTATATGATTGGTACACCTAGATAGAACTCCAAAGCATTGGGTAATATTTTAGTCCCATGAGACATCATATATGGGAGATCAGAGTAAAATTATTCCATTATTTGAAATTTTCCAACATTTGATATTTTCTAGGTAGGTATTCTTATCTCAATATTTTTTTGTATTAAATGTTCTTACCACATTTCCTATGATTCCATGATCTTATGACACCATTTATTTTATGTTATACTCCCATGTGATTATTCTTGAGGCTTCACTTTTTTGATATCATGTTACTCCTTTGACTCACATGTTATGTTTTATAGTCATATTTATTCCCATACTAGAATTCTTAGTCCACCCCTTTCATCTATGTATTCCCAAAGATATCACCTGTAGTTTAAGGAGCTCGATTTTCCTTAGGATCTTGTTAAGGAGAGTAAATTTAAATAAGATTTATTTTTCCTCACATTGATGTATTATGAACCATTTATTCCAAAAATAGACATCAAAATCATTATGGTTTTAATTAAATTATTTTTTGATTAAAAATCATTTAATATTTTTTGTAAATGGATTGGGTCATTATAGGCCATATTTGAAAATTGGATTCTATTATAACATCGTTAAAGGCATAGCGGGTTACAATGTGTTATCTCATAGCCATGTATATTCCATTGTATTTTATGTGTGGGTCATAAATGTGACACATGTTTCACCTCCATACTAATCAGGTATTCTTAAGGTCAAATGTACTCATTATTAATAGTTTTGGTTGGTTCTAGGAAATTTAAATTCTCAATGTACAATGTATGTCCTATGAAATTGGAATGTTCAAAGATAGTTAAAGTATTATAATTCCAAGGAAATAAAATTTGATCAATGTAAATTACAAATTAAATGGATGGAAATAGATTAGGATTTGTAGTTAGGTCCAGGATTGGTGATCCGGTCATCACTATTTGTATTTTGGTAATGTTATTCATGAATTATGAAGTTCATCGAAGTTGAAAATATGTTATCCATGAAAGAGATTATTTATGTAAAACATGGAAAAAAATTGTATTATTATGTTATTAATGATAAGTATACTATAAGGTTATATACTGATAATCATTGCATTACAATTTATCTTGTGGAATAAGAATAAGGGTACTGATAGTTTAAAAAAAGACAGAATTTATTGAAATTAATTATTTCTCTAGAAATATATATATATATACTTGTAAAATGAATGGAATGGAATAAAATGGATTTATACTCAAATAGGTATATTTTATAAGACCTTATATTAATTTTTGTCCCCCAAATATTATAATTAAATGGGGAATTATAATTCACTTCTTGGACTAGTATAAGTGATTTGAGAGTCCATGATTATCTTGTAATGAAAATTCAATATGTAGATATCGGACATGGGGTATCTGGATAGATCTATCTCATGTGTTAGAGGATTATGGGATTCCATTAATGGGTTCCCAAATGAGAGGGGAAATGATAAAAATTAACATGTATCAATAAGAGTCTCAACACTATGTCCAAATATGGGATATAGTGAAAATTATTTTTTTAAAATATGAATCAAACTATAAGATATGGCAATTTCTAGTATCCTATATGAACTAGAATACATCCATATTGCTAATCTAACTAGATACCCTTTCAATATTGACACCTAACCTAATCTTCCACATACCCAAATAGTGTTTAAGGTCCCCACTATCTTAATACTAATACAAGAGAATCAAATAAAAACCTGAGTGAACGATTTAACCCATCCTAAAGTAATAACAATATGGAATATATAAACCTAAAATGGATAAACAATATAAAATATAAATATATTTCATAATATAAAAATAATAATGGATTTGATATAACTAAAAAATTAATAATATAACTTCCATGATACAAGTAGAACGATAAATGATGATAAAAAACTATTTCTAGTCAAACATTTCCATGTGATAGCATGGGAAAACTCCCTCATCTCCAAACCGGCTTCCCAAATCTAAAATGATTGAAACCATCAGTACTAAAATGAGGGGGATTTTATTTCCCTTTATTGAATGTTGTAACCATGCCTATGCATAGTCGAAGGGGTGCATAGTGTTTTAGCTAACATGATTAATAGGATCTCACCCAAAATATCCATAAAAATTCTATATATAGTAATTCATGTATTATTATCTTTAAATAAAACTAATCATTATTATATATTAATTACTTTTATATCAAAACAGTTGAGTTTTTTTATTTCCCCTTTTTCTACATTTCAAAATAAAGTAGGTACATATATTTCAAATCATTTCATACCCATATATAACAATACATATATCAAATCATAGAAAATAATGTATGACATATCATATCAAATCCATGGTAGTGCAAAAAAAATAGTATAAACTAAAATAAATTAAATCATCCTAATGTACTGGAAATATCAACATAAGAATCACAAAAGGTTTGGATGGATATGTCCCTCGTACCGGACAAATAAAATCACACATACATCACATAATTTGACATATTTATCAATTCTACAGTGTAGTGTAATGCCTTATCAGGTGAACCCCACAACAGTTAAAACATGTCCCTTGAATAACAACTATATGAAGAAAAGGATATACCCATGAGAAAACCCTCTAATAGTAGATGAGACCAATTACTATATGATCCACCTGTATACCCAAGGTTTTCCACATAATCTATTTTCAAAATAAATTCATCAAATAATTTTCATCAAACCATTTTTTTAAAAACATCTCAAAATACGGTTTTAAAATTCCTTGATAACCCATTTCCATTTATTAAATATAGGGGAAACAATCATTTAAAAAAACCAATTTTCACACACAGAAATCTATCATTCATGTCATTCCATTTTTTTGAAAAATAAATTTATCAAAATAGGATCAATAAATTTCCCCAAATATTGTCCAGAGAAGAAATATCCTACATCCAAACATGGGTCCCACACACCCTCAAAAAAATCCACTAATGGGAAGAAACCAAAAACAATAATGGAGTACCTAGAAAAAAAGAATTCATTTTATAATTATTTCAATTTAACAAAAGGGGTCCTTCGTGAAGGGGAAACAAAACATACCTCAAGAATACACACTCACCCCACCACAACCAATGAGTATGGAGCCCCTGAAATAAGATAATGCATTAGATGAAGAAGGAATTAATAAATACAACACAATATATCAAACAAATTAATAGTGAATTCCATTCATGCATCCATGATCAAAGGCAATGAAAAGGAAGAATGGAATTGTCACCCAAGGAAACCGAATCCCAATAAATTTTCTAAATCACCAAATGAGTCAATATAGAATGAATGGAGTCTCCAAAACTCTCTGAATAAGATCTATTGGTTAATAGAAATAAATGTCTTCAAAAATGAGATAATATACAATTCATGATTTTACCTAAAATCCTTGTCCATAAAATTTCTATGTAGTGTAATACAATTACATATAATGTAATACTAAGGTCTGAGATATGACCAAAAACCCATCTCTTTCTTATTGAAACCCAATCCTTTCACATTACACATTGTGTAACCTATGCATGCCAAAAACACCCTTCACACGATGTACTGGGAACATGGCTTCTGGCTTGTAATGATTACACATCGTGTATTCCCATTATATTGTGTGTGTTGGTTGAGGATACCTAAAAAACACATATTTAATTACAAAAAACCCAAACCAACTCAAGATATATTTAAACATGTGGAGAATCATTTTTTTCAATTTCACATTTATACCTGCACTCCACTAATTCATAATTACAAACATTCACAAAATTCTGGCCATCTTTCTCATAAAATTATCTCAATCCTTATAAGTCTCAAGACACTGCAAATTAAGGAATATAAATGAAAATGGATGATAATTATATAAAATAGGGTAATTTTATGTTAAAAACTAGCCACAAAAAGACTTTCTATCCCATTGAATTAATGAATAAGAATGATTCCTTGCACATAGACAAGGCCACTTATCACTCATCAATGACTTATTCTCCCAAGTCTCATGAGAGTCTGATCTGTGCCGCTATGACACTATGAAAGATGGAATTAAATTCCCAATATATACTTTAACATCCTATTTAACCATCTCAAATGGATTCTCAACAATATAATATTATTTTTATAACTCAACATAATCTCAAATCTGTACGTGAGAGTGATCAGGTTAGTATTTACTAAGAAATGATATTTTTAAAACATTATTAAATCTCTTCAAATAAAAAAGAAATGACAAACTATAAGAAACCAACCCTGGTCACTTACTAACCTCAAAGACTCAAACATATATCAGATTCATCATTCACTATTTTCCATGCTAATGAAGATCCAACCAAAGAGAAACATCTAATAAAACAAATTCACCTATGGAAAACTCTAATGGACAACACTACATATATGGATTATATTTATATCATCTCTAAGAATTAATAAAACACTAACATATACACTAAATAATTTCAAATGTCTTCTGAACCAATATATATCCAATCAATTAAGCTTCTTCCACCCCTTCCAAATAAAGAGGTTAAATTCACGGGTGACCATACAAACCCTCTAAAGGATCAATTTTTGTGGACTAATGATAATTATTGTCATGAGAAAACTGAACTAGTCCCAGATGTATATCCAAACATCTAAAAAAATCCATGACATAGAAACAAGTCATATAATACAAAATATGAATATAAATCTTCACATGACCATCTTTATATTGATGATAAGTTGTAATATACCATAACCAAGTCCCCCATGAATCCTGTAGAATTATCTATAACTACAAAGTAAACCAAAGATTCATGTAAAAAGAAGTAGAAGAAACCCCATGTAACCTCATAATTCCATTCACATAAATCTTACCCAGATAATAATTTTTTTGTGTATTTAAAATGAATGAAATGAGATATATTTTTCAACTAATCAATCACAAAACAGATAGATTTTTCTCAACATGGATTTTATTGTAAACCAACAAAAAAATCCATCAATAAATCGTAAAATTTCTAAACTAAATCCATAAGTGCATGAATAAAACCAAAAGGTTTCAGATGCTCTATCTATATCTATTAGAAGGTGTTACAATGAGATATAAAATCAAAAATGTCACGACACATATGTGGGCTCCAAAATTTTTGTCTCATATCATAATAAATACATATTTTTCCTAGGTAAATAGACCATGAAGAACTCTTAAAATCAAAAAAACTAATCTTTACAATGATTGTTGGACAAAAATTGATCCCCAAAATTGAGAGTACAATTTGAATATAGATAACAACAAGAAACATTCTTCCCACCATATAGTATTCTTCAAATTCATTAAAACATTTCATCATGAATCTGAATGTATGGAATATACTCTATAAGAGATGATTCTAATTGATTACTAGTTGTAATATTATATGAGTCATTGTTTTGTGCATTCATATGACATTGAAAACAAATCCTTATAATGTTCCATTCCTCCATCAATTCCGAAAAACCTTAGGATAACTCTTTGTAGTTTAGATTGTATGAATCAACAATTCCATTCACCATGGTTTAGGTGATATCCAAGTCAAAAATTATAAGATATTACACCCTCCTCCTCTGTTTAATATTATTGATTTTATGATAAATGATTTTAATATATACACTTATGGTATTAAATGTGTGTGATGATAATAAATCCAACACTGATGCTCATGATGAACTATGAAAAGATATAAATCACTAGTGGAGTAATATTTATCATGTGATATATGGTGAATAAATATATAATCTACCACATGATAACATTGTATATTGGATGGTTACACAACTGAATCATTATCACTTTCATCTTGGAAGGTTCCATGTGATAAGAAGGTGTTGAAAGAGATGTGTACCTCAAAATTAAATAATATAAATTTTAACTCCCAATGTTGATGAATTATAGAAGAAATAATCTAGAAAAAGGTTAAGAAAATATTGAAAAAAATGTAATATAAACAACTGTGGAAACATTATTATACAAAACTACTACAATATACAACAGAACCCTATTATCTAAACAGGACGGTCCTTCATAACCTAACCTCAGATCCAACTCCCCCTAAAACACCCATGACCTCCCGTCATCCATAATAAATGAGACGTGCAAATTATTAGAATTGTTCTCCCCAAGATGATAAATTTCCCAATTCATTCTAATGAATACTTCAATCAAATATCGACTGAAGACAAGAACATCGCATATTAACACTTCATCTTCTATTTATATAACATAAGAATGAAACCAAAACCTATGATCTTTCTTCTTCATATGAGGTTTTTTTAAATCCATAACAAAAGACATAAACTCCATTGCAGGGTGAATAATAAAAAATGGACATATATAAATGATTGGGATGAGCCATTATTAAATAGATCAACTACTATTAATGATGAAGTAAAGATTATTCCAGTCACTATCATTATACCCACATCAAACTCTATCAGAAACTCTTCTACTTTATGATGGTGCTTTACTACTGAGGCCTAACGATTAATCCACATAGTAATTGAAGAACATGACTTCCCTATAGTATCATTTAGAATGGACGATCCCAAACCCTATTGAGGTGCTGACATAGTCATAAAGAAATGTTGAAGAAGACCATAATTCCCCTCAATATTTCACATCTTTTTAGGTGAAGGAAATGAACATCCAGTGTGTCCTACCATTCCACACTAAAAGAAATCCATAATAACATTACTATCATAAAAAAAAGATGATTAAGAGGCCTTTTATTAATAACTATCATGACCACTATTATAATTATCATTCTACTTTCTCTTTTTACGCAGTGCACCACAAAACTACCACATGGTGGAAGATAAAATGTGGAATATCTAAAAATTACACCATATTAATTTCTTCAACCATATACATTAATATTATCCCTACATTTGTCAGAATCTTAATATCAAATACCAAATATATTATATCCTATAAAAACAGTATAGGTAAATTTTAGCTTTCACCTGGACATTCTTTATAGCCTCTAATGCAAAACGGTCCATCTCACCAAATGGATTTGTCTACGCCAACAAAAAATTATCTTCATTCTATAACGAGGTTAAATATTGAAAATTTGGAATTATAAATGAATTTGAAAAAAAATTAGGTAATAATAGAGTCTTAAAAAACATCCAATATAAGACCACATAAATACCTTGATATACCATGGAATTCCATCATTGATTTTTGGGACCCTCAAGTCTTAAAATTGTGCACATTACCTTGATTATCTTAGGTGTCTCCATTTTTGTAAAATTCTGATGAAACTTTTCAAGTCATTACTACACACCTTGGTGTTCAATTGTACCATTTAAGGATGGTGGTTATTCGGAAAATAACTCCCATGATCAATCTACTTCTCCTATAACTCTTAGTTATACATAGGGAACTCTGTTTTGAACAAGTAGTGAATTCTTATCAATAACATGAAATTCCAGCATGATAGCATTGATTAAATTCTAATCCATTTGAGGATTCACATCGGAATTATTAGCTTCAACTACCATATGATCTCATCGAGCATGTATCAGAGGCATATTACTACATACTGAAATAGAATATATGACAAGGCAACATAATAATATTAGTTAAAAACATAAAAACCAATAAGAAAAAACTCTGATCAAAATGAAAACCTAAAATATGAGACACACATCCTAAGATCCCATGGTATCCTGAGTCTTATCCAAGAAATAACTAGTCCCACACTCACCAAAATCAACATATAACATCTCAAAAATCATATCTCTAGTATATCAAATGTCTCAATATAAAGAAAACCCCATAGCATGGATATAATAACAAACAATAATGAACCAACCCGAGTATCATTTCTATAATGGCTGTTAAAAATATCCTCCACATACTCGAAATACATTCCTAGTCATCTACAAAAGAAAACTACAAACCAAACATAAAAAACAACATAAGGTAAGGATTTCACCTAAAATTAAGTGACATAAACATGGAATATATACACATAACACTTAGAATATTTAGAAGTAAATATATTCCATAATTGATTAATGAAAATGGCCATGATACAATTGAAAAAGGTAGAAAACAATCTCAAAGAGACAATTACAACTACAGATGATGAAAAACAAAGACTGGCACTCAAGCATCTTCATGTGATAATGTTGGAAATATTCCTCCATCTCACCATCAGCAACCAAAAACCACTCTAATAGAAAACCTCACTACCTCAACTTGGTGACATTATATTTCCAACAGGAAAATACATAACCAAGTGTATTCACTAATGAAGGCTTCAATAGGGTGTGGACTAACATGGCCATTGTGATCTAAACTATGTGATCCATGACAAGTCTCTATATTATAATTCAAACATGCTAATATTTAATTAAAATAAGGCTCGATAAATTTTTGATATTTTTTATATCATAATCACGAAAAAAGTGAATAATTTTCACTTTTCCCACATTTCCAAATAATAATGTTAAGTCAATATTAAATAATTTCATATCAATATATCCAAATATATATATCATTGAAAATAATATCTTATTTATCATCACATGTCAAATAAGTGGTGGCATAATAAAAATATAATAAACTAAAACATCAGTAATCGGCTAAAAATAAATGTAACCTCGCTCCAAGGATAACAGTAGTTTTGGATAGCTATGAACCTCATACCAAACATGAAAAATCATGTATGCATAAATCCATTTCTCTTTTGAATAATGTTGATAGTGTAGAGGAACAACCCATTATTTAAACTCCCAAATAGGTCTGACAAGTCCTTAGAACAATTGACTTTGGAAAAATGGTAATTTCAATGTAAAAAACTCTAAACTATGGACCATACCTATTAGAATAAATTCCATGTAAGTACCCAAGGCTTCTAATGTTATCTATTTTCTAATCCAATTCAAAATAAACCGTTTCCATAAATAAATTATTTGAAAAAAATTTGACAAAATAGTTCCCCAATGCATTTAAAACACTTTACCAATTACCATAACTAGGGAAAAACTCTATTTTTTAAAAACCCATTTCCACACATAAAAATCAATCAGTCATATTATGATATTTAATTTAACCTTAAAATTTATCTAATTAAGAGAAACATACATCCCAAAAATGGGCTAGAAACAGACCTAAATACCTAAAAACCTAGGTCACACATGCCAACTAAAAATACTCATAAAGGTAGAAACCAACTACAAGAATGAAGGAAATTAAAATAGTCTAAAAATATCATAATTTATTCCATTTAACTGAAGGGTTCGATAGAGAAGTTGTAAAAACACATACCTCAATAACACACACCCATATCACCAAAACCAAAAAGGATTCAACCTCTATAAAATGATCATAGAATAGATATATAATGGAATCAATAATAACATTATCATATATCTACAAACTATAATAGTGTAATGCAACATCTCCATCATGATTAAAAGAAAAAAGGGTGTAGAAGGTATTACTTATCAAAAGAAACACAATCCAGCAGAAATGGTGATCAATTTCTATGCTAATCAGTCCATAATGAATTCTCCCAAAATACACTAAGACTATACTTAGGTTGATTGAAATTAAATTTAGAGAATAATGAAAAATGATTTTCCCTGTAAAAATCCCTAAAACACATTCTAGGGAATTAACATGGCGTGTAATCCATTTACACATTCTTTAATCCTTGGGACACATATCCACCAAAAAAATATTTTTGTAAAACAGATATTTTATAAATACATAGTGTGTAAGATATACAAGTTGTGAAGTCTATTTACACTATGTACTAGGTTCAAAAAATCATACCAATAATTATTTCACAATGTTTTTCCCATTACCCTATGTGTATTATTGCAACGAACTTCAAAAACACCAATTTAGTTAATAAAACAGAACTAAAACTCTTTTTTTCCAAACATAGGTAGAACCCCATAAATAAATTACCTGATTATACATATACCCCATTGATTTATATAAAAAAACATACCAATGAATTATGTA
This sequence comes from Viscum album, assembly GCA_963277665.1. Lineage (NCBI taxonomy): Eukaryota > Viridiplantae > Streptophyta > Magnoliopsida > Santalales > Viscaceae > Viscum > Viscum album. The sequence continues at coordinate 1,829,466,588 of OY728161.1, read as the reverse complement.
TTTTTTCCCCGAAAATGTTCCCCACCCTCAAGAGTGCCAAGACACACACGATTAAATAGGAATACAAGAAAACATATGAAAATAACCTGAATGCAGGTTACGAGATGTTACAATCCATATATATTTTTTAAGAATGTGATATATTCATTGTATTTCAAGGTAATTGAGTGAGTAGTAACATGTATAGTTAAATGAAAATATAATGACACTTTTATAGCTCTGGTTCTAACATAAAGAAATATGTTTTTACAAAATAGAAAACTCCATCTAGTTGAAAGGTCTTATGGGATGGAATATATAATTTTGATATTTATAGACATATTAAAAGGATAAATGTTGTATTTTTTTAGAATGATCGGGATAAAATCAATCTTCTTGTAATCTAGAGCCTTGTGACAAGGAAAATAAAACCATATATTTTATGCTCATATAGTACGGACAATGTGAATAAAAATTATATTGATGATACATGGAAAATATGAAACCAAAGTGAATTTACATAAAGAGTTAATTAATTTACTTTTCATAGTTGGAAGTTATGATAAAATATATTTAAATTGTTATATTTGAATAATGTTCATTTTAATTGAAATTATATACCACATAGTGTCTTTTATTGAAAAACATATCATTAATATGATGCAATTAATTATTTATAATAAATTGATACACTTAATATGATCCCAAAATTTTGAAATTCCTACTATATTTGTGTAATTGGATGCATAGTATAATAACTTGAAACCTAAGTGCAACAATATTATTTCAAAACACTAAAGCATTCTTATAATTCCATTTATATTTGAAACATTCACAGGATAAACTTTGAAAGTACATAATAAATGATATAGATACAAATCCTATTAAGGAAATAATCAATGAATTAGATTATTAATTTAATATATATTAGTCAATATGATTATAAATGTGACATAAAATGGGTTAACATTGAAATAAGGAAAATTGAATCATTATATTTTTTTTAGATATCAATATTAGTTATAATGATATTGGGATTGATTGAATATGTTATTTATCGCTCTATTAGAAGGGGTAACATATAGTTTCAAAATCATTAGTTTAAATGATTTTAAACAATAAAATTTCACAAAACTCATTATGTAAAACCATCAAATTAGAACTTGACCATTAGTCTTATTAACAAAGTATCAATAGTCAAAATCGATTTTGATATATGAGATATATATAATTTTAATTATAGAAAATTTTATCACTTTCTTTCATGGATGATGATTGTTCCACTTATGTAGATTATTATTTTAATGAACATTCATACTTTTATTGTTAATAATATATAGAGGATAAATTTAATGATGAATCAACATTTGGTTTTTCAGATATATTTTTCTAATTTTTATCTTCTTATTCATATTCATCCTCTCTATCATTCTATTCATTTTCATTATCTTCCTCATTCACATCCTATTTATCTTCTTCTCCAGTATAATATTTAACTACTTTATATTCACTTTTTCACATAATTCGTAGATTTCCTTGAAGGCTCAAATTTTGATGTGGTAGGTTCAACCATCTCAATAAATTTCATTCATTAACTATCAATTACTAATGTCATTCTATTAATTGTATCATAACTCATTAATAAAATCTTCTCCCACATCATATTTTATTTAACCAAAATCTTGAAAAAAACATGCATTCAACCGTTTTTTTACTAATGAAATCTATAAATATGATTATCTAATATTTTATATAAATGTCCATGACAATGTTCTTTTTAAGAAATATTAATATTACAAGATTACTCATCATAATGTTGAAAAAAAATAAAATATGAAAACATTAGAGGCTTTTAGGTTGTCCTGGTCTCTTTTTCAAACTATTTCAAAAACTTTCAACCAAATGGATACAATTCTATTATCTGAAGACTTTTGTGAAACCAACAAAACATTTTTATAATGGTTAAATGAATAATTTTCTACCCTAATCCAATTAAAAATCCTATATCTTCAAGAATATTATGTGAGGGGTTATAAGATTCTTCATCTGATGAAATTCATTTTAATCATGAATCTTTCTTATATGAAATCATATATTCTTTTCTATATATCAAAAACTTATTTCTTCACATCCTTAATTTTAAAAATTATTGATGTATTTAAATCAGAAAAAAATATATGGAAAGAGAAAAAAATTCTTATTTGTATTTCACTTTAGATTTCGACAATATAGCCAGATACATCTATAGCTCTTACAAAAATTCTATGTAACATCATATTTGATGTCACTTCTTGCCTTTTTTCCATTTTTAAATGAAAGTGAAAACCTTTAATGCTAAAAATCTTAGTCATCATTATATCATGATTTTTTAATTAATTTATCAAATGTTATTAATTACTTCAATCATATTAGAAAATAACATTCCTCATTATATTGTATTTGACAACTTTATCATCATATTACACCTTATGTGGTAAGGCAGTAGTGTAAAAATCAACTACACCATTTTTTTATCATCATAAATTTTTAATATTCCCTTATATTTCATAATTATTCTAATAACCTCATTGTGATTATGATTATTGAAATTTCTGGTCTCATCAATAAGAGTCATATGTGATTCCAACTCATTGGGAATGAAATCAATTATATTCTAACCAGTAATATCACTGTTTAAAAATTTCTCACCAATATATTGTAAATTGTTTATAATTATCATAAACCTATAATATATAATTGAAATTTATTTACATAGTATGAAATCAAATTCTAGATAATAATCTCTTGAAATAAAAATTCTCAAATTAGCAACCTTTGAACATTTACAAAAATTTACTTTATGATTTTTCTATATATCTTTTATCATCTTAATAGGATGATATATGACTATAAATATTTTTTATAGATCATAATAATGTATTTTTATCACTATAATTAAACACATATTCTTGTTTTTTATTAGTAAAATCAATAACATCTTCATACAAATTTTATAATATTTTTTAACATAAAAATTTAACAACCCCATTTTCGATAACAAATTTAATCATCAAAAAACTCTTGTATTCATAGTCGGTACCATGAAAAAAATAGGAGGTTTTTTAGGGTTAAGAATGTATATAGGTTCAAAAATTTTATCGGATCTTTAAAATAAAGACATAATTTTTCCAAAAGACATTTTAGGGTAACAAAAGTTTTAAAACCCAAATTTTTATAACAAAACAATAAAAACATCAAACAGTAATGAAAGTAATAACCTCACCAAGTATATGAGCTACATAACTCTCATATGATATAAATTATTGGATATAAATGTTAGTTATATTTTTCTAGTATTTAATGAATATGTTCTTATTGGATCTATAATAAGTGGGGGTGAAGTTTATTTTCAAAAACATTTTTTAATAAGAATTTAAACTAAATAATTTCACAAACCTATTTATGCGCCATTATCGAATTACGAATTATTCCTTAGTCTAATGTACAATGAATTTTAATCAAGATTGATTTCAATATATTATAGTTATATAAACTTAATTAGAGTTAATAATATTTATTCACTGTAAATGACCATAGTGACTATAAATACGCTTAATCAGTGTATCAAAATTGTAATCAAAGTAACTCTGATCAAACAATTAATAGTGAAATATGAATATGATGTTTAACACTGCTTTATATAAATAGAGTGTAATAGTTACTTTTAAATAAAAAAAATTTGAAACATATTATGAGAACGAACAAATTAAATTTAAAAATATAAACAACTTTTATCTTTAAGAGTAAGGATTGTAGTAACTTGGCTAAAGGTATTCCTTTTTTAGTTAAAATAATATATATCTTTCCTCAATAAGTATGTCCCATGATATGAAGATCATCTCTGTATTCTTATCCACATAGTTACTTGATTTGATTTACCAAATTATTTTTCTCTATATACCAATGATTCTCCAATATAGACGATCAGATTCTCGATCTTCCTATCCCTAAAATCCCACAATCAAAATAACAAAAATCGAACGCATCATTAGAATGCACAAAATTTCATAAAGAGGTAGCTTGGAATGTTTTCCTTAATAAGATCCTTTATAAAGAATTATAATATACTAGGAACAAGTTGTTCATGCTATGTAAACTTTATAAAAATTTTAGAGTGAATGAGATCAATCACCAGCTCAGTAGTAGCTTCTTAAAAACTCCAAACACGTTGAATTACCAGGTTTTTATAGAAATATTTCCAATGGAATATATTCTTCTCAATGATAATATTTTATGTAAGTGTTTCATAATTAAATAGAAAATATTCATTTTATATATCATACCTCTCTATAATAAAACAATGTACAACATCATATTGATTTACACCATTACAGTGAATACATTAATCCTTAAATTCTAAATAGGTCTTCCGAATACAATTATAAACATTAAGTCTATCTAATGGAAATTCATAGTAATGTCATTATTATAATCATTACAATAATAATTCATATGCTTATTAATAGTGATGTTATTCTAATATTTTATATTATGTCATTAATATAGTAATGACATAAGTTCTAACATCTAATCTTATTAGGGAGAATTCAATGTTCATTAGACACCTAATCCTTATGATAATCATAATGAATAATTTGAAGTTTATTCTCATTCTTTATTACATCTTAGTATAATTATGGTATAATTTATTTTTCTATAGAAACATTCTAAAATAATTTTTACATAAAAATTATGTGAATAAGTTTTTTGAAGTGTTTAAAATTTCCAAAACTGAAGGATTGGAAATTTTAGAAATATTATTTTTGAATCAATAAAAATATGATAACATCAATGAATAATAGAAATTTAAAAACAAAATAAAATATTACATCAAAACAATAATTCTGTGATAACCACTGATACATTATAAAATTGTGTTCTTAGGATAACCAAATGCACAAAATATCTTTTATCTTGTGAGATAAAAAAGATTCCATATTCATTGGAGGGATATAAAATTCAAGACCCACCCATCACATTAACATAATTTATATACATTAGTGTGAGGCATAGATCACACAAAATAAGAATTCCCTTTATCTATTTTAATAACATTATTAGAGAGTTTCATGTAAATAAATATATTTCCCCAATTACTGAATAATATGTAAATTCAGGTGAATACCATTGAGTGTAATTGGGGATGGGTATTCACTACACAAATATTTTGGGGGGAGGATCATAGAATAATTTTGATATAATAACAGGTGTGCATAACAATTAACTTGAGAGATTAATTAGATTAAAAGGTGGAATTTAATAAACGTACATCATAAGGAAAATAAAATAGATGTTTAAATACACATTAAATTGAGAACAATTGGAAATAAAAAATTATAACACAAATAATTTCATTTAATAAATAATATGGGATAATTCCTTTCCATCATAGGGTGATTATTAATGTTTTGGTGGATATTTATGAAATTATTGAACACCATGGTTGGGAATTAGAGAGGTAGAGGGAGAATAATGTCATGGTAAATGGTTTTTAAGTAAATATGGTTTGGGGTGCGGTATCTAATGAAATAGATAGTGGATTTTTTAAAAAATTTCTAAAATTAGGTTCTGAATTCTATATAACAAGATAATAAAAATTAAAAACCATCCATTATTTTACAATTATTTCTACCAAAGATGAGATATTTAAAAAATTTATTAGGATATGAAATAAACATAATAAATGTATATCATGGGTGATGTGAAATATTTTTAGATTCTTATGGAATTTAGTTAAAAAAATTAAAATATATTATAGGATTCTTATGATTCATTAAAGCTTTATAAAATTAATTAAATAACATTAAAAAAATATAAAATTAAAGGGGATATATATATATATATGGATGGATTTTTTTTTTGAAATTTATTCAGTAAAATAATGATAATTAAAAAAATATTTTTTTCCAAATAAACTAAATTTATTTAATAACATACGCTATAGACAACAACGAGTTCTCACAAAAATCAAGTAATTGGAAATTTAGTGACCTTCCGTAAAAAATTTTTATCATTGAAATTGTGTGGGTATATTTTGGATGAGTCTTAATATAAACTACTTATAGAATATATTATGTTGATATTTAGAAATTATTATTTGTAGGTCAAATTATAATATGTTCTCATCATTGTTATTTTAGTGAATATTTAAATGCTGATGAAGTTAATTTTGTTACTATTGAAAAAAAAATCGGGAATAAAATTAATCTTCAATATCCATCTAGATATGTATGAAATAAAGTAGAGAGATCGATTGAAGAACAACTTATGGATGATAATATAATTATGAAATGATAAAAAATCAAGTAATTTTATTTTCATGGGATGTTTTTCTGGATAGTAAATGAATCCCACAACACTATCAAGAGTATTTTTGAATAGATACATTATCTGTTTAATTTTTTTAGGATAAATTAGTTTTCTTTTAATCCATCACAAATTTATTATTATGTGATGGTTAATATTCAAATGGCCATATTCTCTATGGTTCTCCATAAAAAATAAATAGTTAGATTTGTATTCCATGTTTTCACGTTGTAATAATTATCTCATATTCGAAAGGTTATTTTTTCCTAAAATTGAAATTTCGTTTTCCCAATAATTAAGAGTAAATTTTATTAACCATATTTATGATGTGGTATTCCCATAAAATAATTCTCAAAAATCGACATTTGATTTTTTGAAATGAAATATCAAGTTATAAGGATTAAATTTATAGTAGTATGGGAGATTTTGACATCGTGAGTATTTAAAATGAAATTTCATTGTCCTATAGAATACATGATATGAAACACCAATCTAAAATTATCAAAAGAATATTATTATTTAAATGTTATCATTATAACAAAGCTGTTATAGTGGAAGTTACTAAATGAATTAAATGAATTTAAAAAACATGGTTCACAAATGTATATATATATATTAATTAAATATATATGTAATATATTTAATATAATATTTAACATTCATACTATGTGTCTTATTAAAATTATATAAAAAATAAATCCACTTTTACGCATAAAACTTATATTCTTCTAAAGAAAACATTTATGCCTTCTGACGGAGAAAATATTCTAAAACTAAAATTTGAAATTTTTATAAATTTCATCTAGAAAAATAATCATAAGTTTTAAATCATATTTTGAAAATTTTATTAGGTTTAATATTTTGTATTCTGTTGATAATCATTATTTTTTGATGAATTGGGAAAATTACTACATTTTAATTGAAAATAAAAATTTGATCTGAATAATTTATAATGTTAAATAATATTTTAAAGTTGTTGTAAAGTAAAATAAGATCAAATATATATCTATTAATACGATTAATTTCATTATAATATTTTATATATGTAATTTATATATAAAAGCATTTCCAATATTTCAACATTATTACTTTAAAAACCATATTTCAAATCTTATCTATGAGATTATTTTTAAATTAATTTTAGCCAATTATTTGTTTTTAGTGTTAAAAAACATATACCATATTTGGATTCATAATTTAAAAATTTATTCAGGGAGTTTCTTTTATTTTTTCAATATATTAATAGTTTATTTATTAATTTTTATAATAACTTTTATGGGTAAATCTGGTAATTGTGGGTATAAGTATTATTATAAATATTACAAAAATGACAATAAAAAATTCCAAAATTATATTTGATGAAACTTGTTAGTCCTTAATCATTAAATTATCATTTATGTGATCATTTATGTCTATTTAGATAATAAAATATCCTTTATAATATTTTATTTAATAAAAGTTCATACATTTCATACTTTTGTTTTTGAAAAGATAAATGTTATTAATATGGGGTAACGTAGGAGTTATATTAGACTATAAATAGTATTTTAAAAACTAAAAACGTTATATACATCAAACGTATTTATTTTTAATTTTTTAGGAATAAATTATTACCATAAATGTTTTGAAAAAGATGATGTTGTAATTTTTAGATAATGAAAATATAATATAAATGATATAAAAATATTATGAAAATATAAATTTAGATAATTAATGTAATACATGAAATTTATAGATTATAGTGAAATTTTTGGTATTTATTAAAATAATTTCTTCTGGGATATCATGTTTGATGGATATATTTAAAAGCTTTAGTAACGAATACTGTCAAAATAGATATTAATTGTATTTTAAAATCAAAAATACTTTATTAAATATTATAAATTTCGTAAAAAATTAAAATTAATCCAAATTATTAATATAAGTTTTAAGTCTAATCAATTATTAATTTATGGGTCACTTGGAATTATATAGAAATTATATTAACCCTTAAAGAGTAAAAATTCTTGTTGACATGGTAAGAGTCAAAGGTGTTATTGTCACGACCCATCCTCGGGGCTCGTGCTGTGACTACCCCAAACCCGCCTTCCATAGGCCGGGGGCTGGCGACTAGCACAAAGGCGTAATTCCCGATAAAAAGGGAAGGAATTGCCTTTGTAAAGTAAACAAAGACCACAGAGCAAGCAAGCAGAAGTAACACTAAGTAAAAACTGGGTACAACAGTAAGTGCGGAAAAGTAAGTGGGCCAGAATACAAAACCCAACTAAAAGTAAGTACAACTGAAAAAGAGAGTACAACAACTGAAAAGTAAATCCACAGCCTCGAGTCGTCCACTGGAAGTCCCACATGAAGGGTGGGTACAGATAGCCTCCATAGCTCCTCGGGTCCAGGCGTCCGCTCCGAGTACGCCCCGCCCAGTGGTCCACCTCTGGGTACCGACCTGCTCCTCGTGCCTCAACCACGATCAGCGATGTCTGTCATCTGCAACCAACACAACGTAGTGCGGGCATAGCCCGTGCAGGGGTGAGTATAAGCTACTCAGTAGGGACCCCGAGACCCCCGAAGGTCTCCCAGAACCCACAAAGGATAATCCAAAAATAAAAGATACAATCACAAAGTAACACCCGACATCCCTTAGGTATATGCCCATATATATACCTAAGTCATCAATTCCAGTTCGACTCCAACATCCGAGCCCAAGTTCGATCACATCCACATAGGATCACACAACACAATCTACATAGGAAATCATGTCAAGATTCAGCTCACACAGGTATACTTCTTCGTAAGACGATAAAGATGATCAGATATTGTCATTGATTCATCTAAGTCGTCAGACCCACACATGATCGATAGGTACTAACCCCCACAATGACCCACAAAGGATCGATAGGTAACTAACCCCCGCAATGACCCACATAGGATTGGACCCAAACAGGATCTATAGGCACTGGCCCACACAGGACCACTGAGCGCTGACCCACACAGGATCTGACCCAGACAGGATCGATAGCACTGATCCACGTAGGATCGCTGAGTTTTGTAGTCATCGTCGTCGAATCCACGAAGGATTTCTGTACAGTCGTCATCATCGTCGCAGTCGTAGCCTGTTCTAGGGTTCCCACACACAGCAAGCTCATTCGAGAGGGTCCGCTCCACGAGCCGAGGGGCTGATACATAAACTGAAACATATTCCGGAGTTGATGTATCCAAATGTACCATATCTTCAACAGGAACTCAACGTCACAGACGGCGCATCAATCGGAAGCCCGGTCTGAGAGTTATTGGATTTTTCTTCCCAGGGGCCCGATTGATTTTTAAGTCAAAACCAACACGACCGTACTCCAACTGCGTCCAAACCTCGAGCAGAGTAAGCCAAAAGGTTTGTATCACTAAGAGGAATCCATCAAAGTCGACGGCACGTCAATCAGACGTTCGGAGCTCAAGTTATAAGCGTTTCCGCTCCGAGGGCCCGGTTATTTTCGTGTACGAACCAACCCGGCCGAACCCAAATTTCACCGAGACCTTGAGTGTAATATAAAGAAACGACCGCCTCGATCCAAGGATCTCTATGCAACTGATGGTGCGCCGATCGGAGGTCTGAATCCCAAGTTAATGCCAACAGACCGAAACATTCCGAAAAAGGGGGGTCTAGGCCCGGTCAGACCCGGCCCAACCCCCCTGGGTCAGCCCAAACCGATCCGACCTGACCCGGGTCTGGGTCTGACCAGGCCGAGCGCGGCATGGCCCAGCCCGGCCTGGGCGGCCCGGCCCGGTGCGGCCGGTCCGGCCTGGGACGGCTCGGCGCTGGCCGAGCGGCCACGCAAAGGGGCGCCACCCCCTTGAATGAAACTGCGGCCCCGCATGGGGGCCTCTCCTTGCCAACAGACCCAGCATTGCGCCGCTTCCCCAACTCCTTGGTCCCACACGGTCGCAGGACCAGCAGCCTACCGCTGCGGATTCACTCGCGGCGACCCCTTCTCGGCGGTGCACCGGTGGAGTTTTCCGCGGACCACCGGACGCACTCTGTTGCTCCGTTTTTCCTGTCGTCTTCTCCAGCGGTCCTCCTGGGATTGTCTCTTCACTACGAAGACCTCAAAATTCCCTTGTGGCCTGCTTCGTCATCGCCCACTGATCTGCACACCAAGAATGAAGAAATGGTGGGTTAGGACTTGTTCGTTGGTCCGCACCCACCGCGTTAGCTATTTAAAAAGCCTTCCGACAAATATTAAACACATGCCGAGGATATAAATCACATAGATTTAATTGAACCAAAACCCCTACCTTGAGCGTAGTCGTCGAATGAGGTTTTCGCGGAAAGGGACGTCGCGGAATTGATCACTGCGGAAGAAGGGGGATCATCACGTCACGGAGGAACGGTGTCTCCCTTCCTTTGACGCAGAAAGGAAGAACGAGGTGATGCGCGTCGGGCCGTCGATCTCCGAGGGAGGCGTCTCTCAACGTTGTCCGTCGTCGGAGGTCGGTGCATTCTTCACGTTCTTCGCATTCTTCGACGAAGAAGATGAAGATCTACAGGCCTCCCCTTTTTCTCCCAAGCCTCTCATAACCCAACAACTTTAATAAAATAAGAGTTGTCTTATTTTACTACTCAAGCCAAAGCTTTGAATTTAAAAAATAATTGAAACAATCTATTAATGAATTAATTGAGGAGTTTAAACTGCCCAATTAATGAGGTGTTTATTATCCAGAGTAAATGCAAGGGTTGACTTCATTAAGAAGGGGGGTGTGGGTGTGTTACTTAATTAAAGGAGGGGGTTTAGGAAGAAAAGAAACGGTGGGGCTTGTGTGGGCCCCACCTCACAAATATCCTACCAAGTGGGTAGGATATTGTGGGTCCCACATCATCCACTTAACATAGGTTAAGAAAAATAAAATAAAAATCGGTTGCCCCACTTTTATTTTATTCCTTAACTTAACCCCAAAAATTAAAAACCACACCCGAGAAAACGCAACTCCGGAAAAGGTGTTTCTAAGAAAATTATCAGTGATGTGATTCTATCGGTGCCCTCAGAATTCGATTCCAAGCACCGGTTCAAAAGTTAGAAAAACCAGCTCGTTCGTTCACTAAACGTACTAGAGCTAAACTTCGGAAAAATATTCCGGGCACACCGGGCCTCGGAATTAGGTAACGTCAGAAACTGTGTTCCTGTAAAATCCGAAAAAAAAACTAAGAAAAAAAATTTCCCTAGTATTTTTCGGGTCTTTACAGTTATAGAGGGTTAAACAAAAAATTAATGGTATATCCCTAACCTAATCATTTCAACAAATTATTGTATTAATATTATTAAAATTTTATATATTTAGTATCTAATTTCAGAAATTTAATGTACACATTTTTATGAAAATAGGATATATCTTATTTAAATCAATGATGTGTACAAAATATAACTCCCTTTTTATTTAATATCATTTATTTTTCCACATAGGGAAAAAATAAATATTTGAAAAATCTTAAATGTATAATTTTATATTAATAAAATATTTCTCATTATATAAATCATTTTTTAATTTTTATAAATTTTATTATTACCATAAATGTGTGAGAGATACTATTATAGTATTTCATTTTATTACATAAAAATAAAATAAATGATTTTAAAAATATTAATTTGAAATATTTGGGATGATATAATATTTTTATAATTTTTTATATATCTATAGGATATAATAGTGATTTGAGGGATCATTTTATTCTATTTTCAAATTTCTTAGTATTGGATGTAAAATTAAATGAATAGAATCAAATTAGATAATAATTATATTTTATTGAATTACTATTTTATTAAATTATTTAGAAATGATAAAAATATTAAATAGTACCAAATGTGATAATATAGGGTCTAAAATGTCCTTCTATATTGATTTATAGTCCATTTTTATATATTTCTATCAAGAATATTCTTATTATATTTTAATACCTTTAGGATTACTGGATGTGCCCCTCACCGAAATTATAAAAAATGTACCTCCTCCCTGACAAATTAAAATCACCATTAAAACTATAGCTTGACCAACCTATGACCATTTATATTATCAACAAACATATCCATGTTCTAAATGTTATGGTACTTCCAAAATATCTACCCATGTGTATTGAAGAGATGTTAAGATATAACTCCACCGAAGAAGAGGTAATTGTCCTTCCCAACTCATCCAACTTGATTTTCTTTCCCGATTCATATTATTCTATTATTTAGATTATAATGAATTAATTAAATTATAATATATATGATCATATTCAAAATTTTATACATCTAATATAAAACTAATGCACTGTTCATGCATATATACCACTAAGTGTCTCTATGTTGTGGTGTAAATTTTTTCAACACCACTTTGAAAGAATAGATTTAATAATCAAAATACTATTGATATATAATAATTATGGCCAGATATTTATTCTGGAGAAATTAACATTCAATCCTCCTTCTTACCCTTTCACTATTAATGGAATGATATCATCGCACATGATTATATATGGCCAGCAATCTCCATTACACGATGCGATTCATTTTCCATGTTAAACATTCAATAGTGATTATAAAAATGTTTATAATGAATAAATATGATATCTAATAACTTCATATCTATTTTTAGATGACTGAAATATATCCTATGCACAGTTATCATGACATACACATAAGAACATGCTTAGGAAAAAGATGCACATTACACTTGAAATAAGGATAATAAACAAATATTATTAACAAATAGAAGATATGTTGATATTAGAAGTTCATATATGATATCATAGATATGGATATGGTTTTCGTAAAAGTTAATAAAATTATCTAAAACATTACAAATTATGTTGAAGAACATTAATCTAATGTAAATTTCATGTTAAGGGTTTATTTCACAATCTCATCATTTTTCAGGATTATTTATCTTTAAGCATATTTTGGAGAATATATCTCCTACATGTCCATTTTTTATAAAAATATTTTCGAAAATATTTTTAAATTTTTAAATTGATCATTTAATTAATCTAATGAGTATTTTAATTTTCAAAAAATGATTTAAAAGATATAATTTTTTATTTTCTAAACACGATTCTTTGAGGCTTTTCTAAAAAATATGGAATGAATGTTTTATGAACATGTAAAAAGTGTGTGTTATTTTCCAATATCATGACACTATAATGCATTATAATATCCATTAAAATATTTCTTGTTTATTTTTGAAGAATCTTTTTTCTTTTATAATTTTAAATCATTTTCAAAATAACTAATTTCCAAATTGAAAAATGTTATATTCTCTATAAAGTTTCAATGAAATTATAAGTTTATTTTTATATATGTCTACAACCTATATTGAATCATATGATTAATTAAGGATGTACTTTAATGATATAATATACCATATTGTATAGATTTTTTAAAGATTTGTGTGACAATGAATGTTCTATTTTTATACCATTTTTTAGGTTTAATGTATTAACATTTCATAAACTAGTTTTCCAATATGAATGTTTATGTTGTTTATGTTTAATATATTTCTGAAGTGGAATTACATGGACTAATTAAGTGATGTGTGTGGCTGGTTATATCACCTAGATGTATAAATAGGTCTCATGAGACAAACTGTACAAAATATATGGTGAGGACCTATGTAACAACTAAATAAGTTGTGAATTATTATTTGTTAATTAATTTATCATTTATGATATTTTTTATTTTACAAAATAATGGAAATGGTTATTTTATGTCAATTTACTATGTTTGGCATGCATTATATGCATAAACAAGTAAATCATGCACTAAAAACTACATAAATTTATTCTTGACCAATAAAGAAATCCAATGAAATCTTGAGAGTTGGCATAAATTACATGAAACAGATACATGTTTTATGGAACATTCAACACCAACTTGGAATATTTTACACTCAACACTGAGTTTCGATCAAACAACTTTTTATTTTTATAATTATTTAAATGATAAAAAAATAATATATCCAATAAACATTATATATTAATAGGGACAACTAGTTTTCAAATATTTTTTATAGTTGTTTTATATAAGTAAAACATATTTATAATGAAAGATATAATATTTTTTAAAGTACTTATATGTTTAAAAATACTATTTTCCGAAATAAAATAATGTTAATGTCCTTATGTGGAAAAAATAAAATTAATTTTAGAAAAATTTATAAATTGAATTAGATAAAATAAAACTTATTTTTTAATTTGTAATTTTGAAATTATCTTAGGGAAAATGTTTTCAATTTTTCTGAGAAACTTTATTTATTGGATGAATAGTGAAAAATACATGATTTTAATTCAAAACAACCTTTTGATCTATTTAATTTATAAGGATAAATTATATTTTAATTTGGCATAAATTTTTTTTAGATTATATTATTATCAATTGGTCCAATATAGGTAATTTTTATCAATTTCACTTTGAAATTGGGTGTAAAAACATAACAACATTTTTGGATATTTTTACATTAAAAAGACACAGTGTCGTCCCATCAACAGGATTATTTTTTAAGTATTTTCTGCCACTTCTGTTATTATAATTTTGAAAAAGGATTAAGTATTTTTAATCATCATAATTTATATTTCTAATAAGTTTAAATTTTTCTGGACCAAAAATATTAGATAAAGAGACTAAAATTAATTACAACTGTTAAGGGAAACAATAGGTTAATAAAGTAATAAGCATTAAAAATAAGACCCAAATCAACCTATACACTTTTCCAACACCTATTTTATATCCATTATTCATTAATTGATCTTAAATTACTAATTGGGTTGGTTTTTCATGAAATTTTTGAGGTAAATTTGTGGGTACACAAAAGTTGTTTTAAAAATTTACAAGTGTGTCCTTCCTCTTCCATATAAAAGGACACTTCGTCTTCCTTTTATTCTCACTTATAAAGAAACATAGTATCAGAATATATCATCAAAATTCACTTCAAAACCATCCCACATTCCTCCTACAGTCGCCCATAGGGTAGAAATCAATCAAAGGAATCATTTTTGAACAAACCGAAAGGAGTTACCTTTTTAAGATGTAACAATTTATCCCAAGATCCTTTATTTTATTCTCACTCTCCACCCCCACCACGCACTTTATTAAATGATATAATAATTAAAGCAATATATTAAATATTCTATAATTTTTTTATCATAATTTTTTGACCTATACATACACACATCTCCATCTACTATGTAACAGACATACTGTTTATGGGTTCGGCGAACTACAACCACACTAAACGATGAATGTTCAAATTTGTTATTCTTTCTATAATTGGGGAAAATATGTTGGAAACTATGTTTATATATGTCATATATTATATTAATTATGTTTCTAATATTATTTATTCATTTTAAAAAAATAAATTTTTTTACTTTCCATTTGTGTAAATATGATAATTTTGTTTAAGGATGTGTGGAGTCTCTCCCCCTCAAAGTGAAGT
Source organism: Viscum album (assembly GCA_963277665.1). Classification (NCBI taxonomy): domain Eukaryota; kingdom Viridiplantae; phylum Streptophyta; class Magnoliopsida; order Santalales; family Viscaceae; genus Viscum; species Viscum album. The sequence goes on along the minus strand of OY728161.1, from coordinate 1,829,450,811 downwards.
GATTCGTTCACACACTGCATGGAATTTATTAACGATGTGTTTAGTAAAATTATATGATATATATGATATAATAATGCTACTGAAATAATAATACAGATACATATATAGTTACTTATAAATCATTTTCTATCATTCATTCAATAAGACAAAAAATGGAATCAATTTTCATTCGTACATATGACTTACTGTCTCCATGAAAGGTTTATTCTATTTTATATATATATATTTTATCGGTAATAATAGTTAAAATAGAATATATTAAAATTATAAATATCTATTTTTTAATAATATTTAATTCTCTATTTATTTATAAGGACAAAAGATATTACAAATTAAGCCACATGTGACGAACAAAGCGAATATTACATAATGTAAAACCTTATCATATGATTTTTGACAAGTGGGTAAAATAATTTATTAATAAAAACACATACAGTATTATATATAATAATATTCATCTTTAAATTATTTATAATGAAATAAAATTTATTATACATGAAGATTGTATGAGTACAAAGGGAGTCAAAACACATGTTAAGGGAATTTCATCTCAAATTTTATTTCTATGTGATACATGAATCATTCACCACCCATTATTTTTTTGTGGTTTGTATAATGACCAAGGATTTATTATATTATTTTTATACATAAATTAATGGGTAATTACATATCAATTTTATGATCTTTCTCTCATGTGTTTTATGTTACAAATGTTACAAAATCGGTAAAGTAATTTTGTCACAAATTTTCATCCTTGATATATTTTCCATGTTGTGCACACATATTTTTCAATGAGGTTTATATACTTCCATGGTAATGTTATATAATTAATATTATTATTTTTATAATATTCGAGGATTAATGTAAATTCATTTTCGTAAATTGGGAGTATGGATCAAAGCTACCAAGTGGTAAGAGTATATTAAAATAATGTCATCACATTTTGTTATTGATTATTTTTATTATTGCATTGATGAAATATTTGTTTAGTCTCTCTATTAAACTCAGTAATTTTCATCCATTCTTGTTATTTTAGATATTTTCATGTATTCATACCATTTCCCCAATATCTGCTACATAATATAGTTAAAAATGTGTTTTAAAAAACCTAACTTTTCCATATCATTGGTCAGAAATCTGTCTTCCATTATAATAATGTTTTCTTAAAATAGATTAAAAAAGTATTCTACTATTCTATGAATATCAATAAAAGTTATTTTTTCCATTTTTATCTTTTACTAATGTTTTAAAAGGAATTTACTTGACACTTTCTGTAAGTGGAATTTTTCAATCATATTTACCATCTAAAAGGAATGGTTGTTTTACCTTGCATGACATTTATGGACTTACATATCATCAACTCATTAAAGATTTAATTTCCTTATTAAAAGTATAAATTAAAAAGTTATTTTAAATTACATTTTCACGAAAATGTTTGTCAATTTTTTTTCAATACTCATTTATTTGTTTTTATGTAAAATAGTTTTCAAATAGTTTTATGTTTTAAAGATCAATTTTCAATGGTGAAAGGATATTTACCTCCTGAAATGTTCTCAAAATATTTATTCATGTAATTTTTACCCTATGATAACATTTATTGATGTTACCCATTACCTTCTAGGAAATTATCCAATTGTTCCATTCAGATTATTTCTTGAATGATTTATGTATTCATGGAATAATGGGAATAACACTCGTTTCACTCCCATGAGTTTCATACTTTTGAACCCCACTTCTTTTCATGAGTAATTATTTCATGAAATTATTATAAAACCTATATATTTTGGTATGTTATTATCTGATGAAAATTAAATAATAGAAATTATATTTCATAGATTATGATTTGTTGTTTATCAAACATATATTTTATTATGGGTCATGCAACGATGATCATTTCATAATATTGTAGCACATATATGAATGATATTATATTGAGATGGATTGGATATATATATCTCTCTAAAATTAATTGTGTAATTATATGATTTATATCTAATCATAGGGTACAAAGTTTGTCTCACTAGCTTAAAAACAAGAATTTACATGGGTTGCAGACGAATCCAAAATACAAGAAGGTATATGGGTTTTAGCCCAAGCATAAAAGTAATAGGGTACATGGGTTGTAGCCCGAGCATGAAAAACTAGATGGTACATGGGTTGTAGAAAAATAATAAATGTAATGGGTTACTCATTTTGTTATCCCAACCACAATGTAGGTACACGGGTCGTAGACGAAGTATAAAATAGAACATGTAACAATGGTCTTGGTAGGTATCCTTTAGATAATATTTTTTATTCTTATATGCATGCCAAAAACTATATGTCTTATTCCTCATTTATGATTTCATGCCTCATGATGTTTATTTCCTTATGATTCGTGTCTTATAAAAATCGATGATTTATCTTATAATTCATGTTTATGATCTTTGATATGCAATTAATGATCTCCTAATGTTATGATCACATTTTTTACCCCTACGTTAAGGTTTATTCTTACATGTCTCCCTTGTTTACCATTACTGAGAATTTAATATCACCCCTTTTATGTTTACATCCTTAGGATATAATGATATATATCCTATATGATATCTCTAAGAGGAATGATAGTCTTAGATAAACTAGTTGGAGAAAATGTAGATTTCTTATGTATCGTTTTTTACATTTCCGTGTTTCCCAAGGCACAACACTAATATGGTATTTGGACATCCATTTGAAAACAATTTCTTTGTATTTTTCAAGAGTTATGTATAGTATATATAGGAAAAATTGAGTGTCTCTATATTTTATATCTGGGAAATGGTTTATTTAACCAGTTGAGGCTATGATGAGAAAACCATAGTAATAACAATGTGTACATGTCTAGGGATAAATCATTAGATAAGAACATTATAAAAACATGTCATGGAATTTTGGTAAATTATAGAGCTATTGGTTTCTAATCAATACATCCATGCCTCTATAATGCAAGTTTATATATCTCTGTAATAGATATTCCAAGGGATAACAACTATAAAAATATGTTCCGAGATTAACTCAGGGTAATATAGTACATGACATTGAGCCTTACTGCACACCTAGTCTGAAACTCCCATGGGATATTCTATTGGAATTCACAAAAACTTTAGAAATATCATAGAGGATTTAAATAGTAATTATCTATGAATGACCTTTTATTAACCTATAGTTTCATAGATTATGGAAGGTGCAATAATTTTGACATCCTATAAGTGACTTTTCATGATTATGTGGTTCATATCTTTAATAATTGTTTCTTACTAAATGTTTTTTGGATTTAGTCAGTGGGAAGTACATGATGGAAAAACATTGATGTTGATTTTGAGGGATAATGAAATTATTGATCTTTGGAGGATATGTATGATTTGGGAGCTAGAAAAAAATAAATCATTTTTATTCTAACACGGCCTACCATATCTATGAATCAGGATGATATTACAAATGATCAATGATGGAAAAACATTATGTTGATTCATTTTTGTGGAAACATCCTTCATTATCATTAATTCATCTAATACAATACTTGTTGAACACTGAATCATTACCAATGAAAATATATTTAATGTTCTCAAGTGTTTGAATCCTGAAAATGTTATTCTTGAAGTTTATCTGTTTGAAGGTAGAAAAAAATAGTGGTGGAATTTAACAAAGAGTATGAGGATGAAATATTAAATTGAATCCATGGTTTGACAAGATTTCAAGAATTTATTCTATTATACGTTCATTCCTTGTGGTATTCATATAAAGATGGAAATGGAGTTCCTTTAGTTGAAGAAAAAGGATGATGAATCTGTCAGTGATTGTGAGGTTAATTTCACAAGAATTGTGAGGTATGGTTCATGAATTATCATCCAACTATAATATAAATATAATAGTTTATTCAGTGGAATAATTCTAAGTCTCAAAATGGAATTGTCTACAAGAGACATTGTAATATATGAAGATATTTTGCCTCATTCTATTAAAGTTGAAATAGAGGTTTCATTTATGCATCAATCTCATGGTTTCAACGAGAATAAGAATATATAGTTGAAAGGACAATAAAAAACATTGATATAAGAAAATGATCATTAATTTGTGCTATATGTGTGGAAATAATCATAGTGGGAATTATATTAATGGTAATATAAAATTTTTTATGTGTGGATACTAAGGAAATTGAGTGTCTAAATGGCATAGTAATTGGAAATATTTATATAATGATGCAAATAATAAGAATTCTTCTCAGGAAAAACCTCCCATACATCGGTGTCTCAATTTCGTGGAGTTTGGGAATTTTTACAAAAAAGTACCAAAATACAACAGATAATAATGGGGATCATCACAAACAAACTCTGAAGAAAAATTACAAAGGGAAATAATATGAAATCATAATAAATTATGTGAGCCCTGATAATTTTGGAACTCCATAGTTGGTAATTTTCTATAGGATTTTGTAAAAACAAGATCTATTAAAATCTTATTGGTTCATTAGTGAAACTTATTTGGATTCTATGAAATGATTATCTCTCTCTACATGAACTTTCAATTAATAAAATCATGTTGACTTTCTAGATTTATAAGTATGATCCCTAGATTCGAATAGAAAATATATTTTATTATATGATCATATTTAATGAATAACATATGAATTTTCTTTTGGAAGAATGTATTATTTCAATAAGAATTTATTAAATTTCAGATTATGAATTTCTTTCAAGAGAATATCAGATGAAGTTATTAACATGTTTCGTATGTGACGACATATGGGGGATCAATGTTAAGTGGATTTCATGACCTTATTTCTACTATTTTCGATTTTTAACATTCAAAAGGGTTATAAGGTTAACTATTCATGAATTTTTTTTAAAATTTCTAGGATTTATTTTTTTATTATGGTTTTATTGAAAACCGTAGTAAAAACTCTATTTACTTAATAACCGTATTTCAAGGTTGTACATCAGATTTTGTGAATTATATTAGTGTGGATTCATAAAAGGACATCATGTTAATTAGCTAACAACCAATCAGGTCTAGAAATACTACAAGTCTTGAACCCCTTACCAAAGAAAGATAATGGTTCTATATTTACCATAGTTCAACATGATCTCTAGGTCAATGTGTATTTATTTTTTGTAGAATAATTATTGATCGTGAACAAGTAGAGTTGGTTTTTATGTTTATAGATTAATGTATTATTTATATTGATTTGGAATATTATTTATAGATAAATAGATATAATTTTCATTATTTTTTGGGACAAAAGATATTTTATTGTGTATTTTATCACCTGATGAATTAATGTTAATTTTTGAAAATCGATTATATGAAGAAATTGATGAGTTAAAAATTAAAAAAATCAAAACTAAATAATAAAATTTTGTTTATTGAAATGCATCATGTAACTACATTTCCTTATATTCTTGGTCAATAAAAGAATTAATCAACCTTATGATAATTATGAAAACACAATTTAACATCAATATACCCAAATTTTGTTGAATTGATGGCCTTTAAAATCATTATAAATTTATTATTGTTTGACCCTCAACTTTTCTCTGATCATTTAATTCTTTGTGATTGAAGACCTCAACTACTCCCTATATATATTTACAATTTTCATACATGTCCAATTATCACTATCATACTTTGTTTTCCTATGTGGAATCCTATTTATATGTTACTTTGGGTAACTATTATGGTTCAAACATTCCATTTAAAAGGTAATTTTTATTATCCATTTTTAAGATGTGGGTTTCTATAAATGAAACATTCACGTATTAAACATTTGATAACCGAGAAAATTTTTGAGGGAAAATTTCATTTTAAATTTTGGTATAATGCAACACCCAGATCTTCTAGATTATTATTTAATTAATTTATACTTTGAAATATTTTTCATTTCACATAAAACTAAAAATTGTTTGTCTTATATTAATGAACTATGTTTGGCTTGCGTTATATGCAACACCATGTCAATCATGAACTACACACAACATAAATTGTAGAATTCATTACATGGAGCACTGAGGATAGCATGAGACTTTTCTTACATAAAATGCAACACCAGCTTGGCATACACAACACACAACACAAACTTGTCATACATTACATGAAACACTGAGTTTCTACAAAAAGTCTTTTTTATTGAAATAATTATTCAACTAATATAATTATTAACTAGATGATAAACAAAGAATTATGAAATGTTATAACTAAGTGTAAAATATTTTTTATAATTTTTTTATAAAAATAAGGAATATTTATTATTAATGTTTTAACTTTTTGTAAAGCCCTTATTTGATTCAAAATTCCTTTTCCTCAAATAAACTACTTTTCATGTCCTTCTCTGAAAAAAATAAAATTATCTGTATGAAAATTTAGAAATTTATTTTGATAAAATAAATATCAATTTTTTTAAAATTTATAATTTCAATATTATATTACGGACAATTTTTTGGGATTTTTCTCACAAACTCCATTTTCAGGATGAATAGTGAAAAATGTCGTATTTTATATCAAAAATGTATTTTTGTGTAATTTATATATAAAATTAAAATTTTATTTTTGTTTTGTTAAAATTTTAATTATATAATAAATTTTTCAATTAATACAATTTTCATGATTGGAATCAATTTTACTTTGAATTTGGGTATTAAAATGTGGCATAATTTTGGGTGTTTTTACTTTAAAAGCCCCTAGTGTCATCTTGTTGGGGGGATTATTTTTTAATTAATTTCATAAACTTATGTGATTATAATTTTGATAAATGAATTCCATATTTTGAATCATCATAGTTTATAATTTATAATATTCTCAATTTTTTTACAATAAATATTTGTGAAAGTGATTAAAATTAATTATAAAGGATTACAGAAAAATCAGGATTATAAAGTACTAATCCATAAATTTAATACCCAAAATGACATATACACTTGTTCATAACCCAATTGATCTAAATATTTCATCCATTAACTATAAATTATTTATATGTTTTGGTTTTTATGACTTATTTAGGTAAAAAAGTGTGTACACCTAACTTGTCTTGAAAAATTTGAAGTATATCTTTTCTCTTCCCTATAAAATTCCACCACTTATATCTATTATTACCACCTATAAACTGACCTATATTCCTCAAATTGCATCCCAATAAACTTTCCAACATCCATGCCATCCTCCTAGATTCTTATACTTGGGATGAAATCAATCCAAGTATGTCTTTTGGAACAAACCAAATGGAGTTACCTGATTAAGAGGTAATAACTTATCTCAAACTCCATTAATTTATCTTATTTATCTACCCATTATACTCTATTTATTCTATGTTTTTACAAAATATTAATTATATTCTATACAATATAATGTTTTTATGATAATGGATGGACCTAAAACTATACAAACATCAATATAATAGGAAACAGGCACACAGTTGTTGTGGGCAGTGAACTATCGCCTCCCTAAATGATGATTATACATTTTTTCTTTTCTACATCTCATGTTAGAAAATATTTTATGAAACACTCATTATATATTTAATATATTAAATTTATTATTACATAGATATTATTTATTATTTTACCACACATACCTTTTTCCTTTCCATTTGGTGTAAATACAATATTTTCATTTGAGGAAGTGTAGAGTACTACCCCATCAATGAGATGTGATTCATTTACACAATACATGGAATATATTAAATATGGGTTTAATTAAGATAGATCATATATATGAAATAATAGTTCTAATTTAATAATTATACATATACATATATAGATACTTATATGTTATTTTCTTTATTTCTGTCAATACGATAATAAAAATGGAAACATGGTTCATGTTTACGTATGACTTACCATCTCCATGAATAGTGTATTATATTCCATAAATATATATTATATATATTATTATTGTACAAATATATTGTAAATAAATGATATTTATATCATTTTTTTAAATCTCTAAATCATTATATATGTAAGAGGACCAAATATATAACAAATTAAGACACATTCAAAGAAAAAAGAGAATATTACAAGAGGTAAAACCTTATCTTAGGATTATTAACCAGAGGATAATATAAGGTCTTAATAAAAAAATATATGTCATTATATGTAATTATATTCTTGTAAAATATATACATAATAAAATTACAATTATTATACAATAATCACGTACTGGTATGAAGGGAGTCCCAGAACATGGTAAGGGAATTTCATCTCATATTTCATTTCTATGACATACAAGCTTTATTCACCACTCGTTCCTTTTGTGTGGTATGTATACTTCCCATGAATGTATAATTTTATTATTATATATAAATTTTTGTGTATTTACATATCCATTTTATTATCATTATCTCATGTGGTTTAAGATTCCAATGATACCAGATCGTTAAATTATTTTCATCAAAAATTGACTTCCTTGAAGCGCATGCCATGTAATGCACCAATATTTTTCCGTGATGTTTATATAATTCCTTAATAATTTTATATCATGAATATTTTTCTATTAATTCTATTTTAAGATTTATGTAATTCCATTTTCTTAAATGAGAAGTATGGATCAAGGTTACCAAGTGATAATATTTTATTAAAACAATATCATCACCTTTCGAGGCTGTTTATGATTATTCTTCTATTGATGAAACTAAATGATAAATCTCTAAATAACCCTCATAAAAATAATTATATTCTGTTATTAGTTATATATTCTTGTATATTTATGATTTTTATAAAAAAAATTACATAATATACTTACAATTCATTTTAATAAACCTCGACTTTACCCTCCATTCGGTCGGAAATCTATGCTTCGTAAAAATAATGTTTTATAAAAAGGGTTCCCGCAATTATTCTACTATTATACTAAAATAATTAAAATATTTTTTTATGTTTTGGTTATTTTACTAATTTTTAAAGAATATTCTTTCCACTTTTTAAATGAGGCATTTTATACAGTTTTTACCATGAAAAATAAATGTTTTCATACCTCGTAGGACATGTAGAGACATACCTCGTCAATTCATTGAATATTTTTTCATTCTTAAAAGAATAATTTTTTAAGAAAAAATTTATAAAAGATATTTTGAATGAATAATTTTTCTAAAGATTTTCATGATTCATATATAATTTTTAAATGAAAATTATTTTCAAAAGTATTTATTTTTTAAAGATCATTTTTAATGAAGAAAGGATATTTACCTCATGATTTTTTTTCAAAATATCCTTATTTTTTATTTTCTATCTAAGATGACATATATTGATTTTAATATTTCACTTATAAGAAATGATCCAAAGGATCCATTCATTTTATTATTTGAATAGTTCTTTTTTATGGAATGATTCTTATGACACCCATTTCACTTCAACATGTTTTATGATTTTGAAACCCACTTCTATTCATAGGTAATGATTTCATGAAGTTATTATGAAAGCTATATATTTTCATAAGTTATGATATGATAAATTTTAATGTTACCCATTTCTGTTCAGATAATTTGATTTAATTTTTATAAAACCTATATATTTTTACAGGTCATGATAGGATGATTTTTTACTATCTTGTAGCACGTGTATGAATGATTTTATAATGATATTATTGGAACCTTTGTCCCCCACCAATGAAATGGGTAATGATAAGTTTTGTATGATCTCATATGGTACATGTGTTTTATCCCAAACCATCTAACATTAAGGTACAATATTTGTATCACAAGTGTAAAATCAATATGGTATATGGGTTATATCCAAATCCTAAAAGTAAGAGGGGACATGAGTTACATACCAAGCTTCAAAACAAGAAGGTACATGGGTTGTATAAAAACCTTAAAATTAAGTGGGTACATGGGTATTTAGACCAATCTTGAAGCAGGTACACGGGTCGTAGCCCAAACCTAACATGTTATAATTAACTTGGTAGGAAGACTTTACATAATATTTTATATTTTGATATGCATTTTAGAAATTCAACGTCACATTCCTCAGATACGATTTCATAGATCATGATTTTTATTTCCTTATGATTCATGTCTTATTAACTACAATGATTTATCCGAAAACTCATGTTTTGGATCTTTTTATGTGGGGTATGATCTCCCAATGTTATGATTATGTTTTTATACCCTTATGTTCATGTTTATTCTTAAATCTCTGCATTTAAACCCTTATTGATTATTTGAGCTCACCCATTTTTATGTTTACATCACTAGGTTATAAAGATATATTTCATTTAGAGTAAAGACCCAAAATTTCTATGGAAATTGTTTTATTAAATACATGGGGATTTTAAGAGTTCGCAAAAACTGATGGCCCATGATTTCGAGGCCCGTTGTGCCCAGAATCAATTTCTAACATTTGTTCGGGTATGTTCAGTAAATATACGAGCGGGTTTTTATAACTTTTGAACCAATGCTCAAAATTGGAATTAGATTGCACCATTTATCTCGCAGTGATGGTATTTTCTTAAGAAGACTTTCACCTCGACGGTAGTTGGTCAAGAATAAAAGATTGTTTTGGGGTGTTTATAAAATGTTTTAAATAAAAATAAAGTGGGTGGCTTTATTTTTATTCGTTGTTTAAAACCTCTACATGGAATATGGAGGTGGGACCACTACATCTTAACCTCCCATGAGAGGTTATGGTGGTGGGGCCCACCCGAACCTAACCTTCTCATTATATTTAATATGGGGGGACCACCCGTGGTTTAAACCTCTTGTGCTCCCAAATTTATGGTATCGAATCCTCTCAATTATTTAATTGAGCACATCAATTAATTAATTTTAATCTTTTGGAATTATGTGCCAGCGATTAAATTATATATATGGATAATCTATTATTTTGGTTGGAATTTTTCTTTTGGGTGGAACTTATGATAGGGGAGAACTTGGGAGAAGGCTCCCAGCAAAGAACGTGGTCCACTGACGTAGAACGCTCCAACCGACGAAGAACATCGACCTCGATCCCGACTTTGACATCGTTCCTCGGAACCTCCTCGACATAGGATTTGTTCGTCTACGACGAATCGACGTCCGTCTTTCTGCGACATCGTCAACGATCAATGAACAAAAGTAGAGGTTCAAACATTGTTTTGTTTCTCATTATTTGATTTCTATCATGTATTTTAAATCGAAGCCACATGTTGTCACCCAAACGTAGAGGGTGCGGCCCGAACAAACACGGCATGACCTCTCCGCCTTCTGTGTGGAATTTTACGTTAAATGCGACATGAGACTGAAATAAGTGACTCTCGTCAACACTGATTGTAGATCAAAAGAGATATCCAGAGTAGCATGTGGCTTTTTTAGGAATGCAAATCGGGCCACCAGAACTCATTTGTTGACCCGCGGATAGTTCACAGGTGGATGGAACTGACGAACGTCACCGCATGACGATGACGGTGCAACCGCTCCGTCGGAGGAGAAAACTGTGGTTGACGGGCTATGGTGGTGTAGCGGTGGCCGACCCAAGCCCGGCCATGAAGAAGACCAGCGGGTTCAACTACCAGGTTTCCAGGGAAGGCACAGTGCAACCACGTCGCACAGTAGAAGAAAACGGGGGCCGCATCCCTTGACCGTGGTGGTGTTGCGGTGCCAGGCGCAATGCCGGCTGTGAGAAGGACTAGCAGCCCGAGCTGCCGTTTCACTGGAGGAGGCGTGGAACAACTGTGCCCCACTGGAGGCGGCTGGCCTCTCGGCCAGCTGGGAGGAGTGGGACCCGTCGATGGGTCCCATATGATCCGGACCAGTGCCCCATGGCGCCGGTTTGACTTACACCCAAACGGCTAAGTCGTTCAGGATTTACAGGGGGCACAACCTCCCCCCTGGATGCGGCTAGGGAAGACCCCACGGGCCACCAGTTGCACGTGCCAGACCCAACTCGGGTAGAGCCAACCTCACGGGTCGGGCTGCCCGGACGGGCCGGGTCGCCCTCGCGGACCGAGTCGGACCCGCGGAATAGGACGGACGTACAGACCGGGTCGTCCGAATGATGAACCGTCTACGGTGACAGAATCCTTAGAAGGAGACGGTTCTTTTGGTATTCCCCACTTGAGGTTTGGAAATAGTTTGGGTACGGGCTGGTTGGATCGAACGTAAAACCAACCGGGCCCTCAGAATGAAAATGCCAATAACTCTGAGACCAGGGGTCCAGTTGATGCGATGTCTATCACGTTGGTTTTTGGTTGGAAAGAAAGATCTTTTGGATACATCAATGTGGGAGTTCATGGCAGTTGATGTATCGACACTTGACTCGTGTAGTGGACCCTCCCAGAATATGTGTGCTTTTGCGGAAACCCGGTGGTTGTGCACTGAAGACTGTTCCTGGATCCTGTGTGGGTTCAACAACACTGAGGACTATTCTTGGATCCTATAAGGGTTTGATAGCTCCGACTACTATCCCTAGATCCTGTGTGGGATCGACAACACTGAAGACTCTTCCGGGATCTTGTGTGGGTTCGACAGCTCTGTTTACTATTCCTGGATCTAGTGTGGGTTCAACAGTTTTGAATTATGTACCTGGATCCTATGTGGGTTTGACAGAATAGATGATATTGTGGCTACATCTAATCATCTCTAACACTCTATGTGAGTTATATACCTGTGTGAGCAGAGTCAGTAACTTTTGTGTTTACCTCATGATTGAGATGGGTTACTTGATAACTTAGGTATATGTCTGGGAATATACCCATGTGGGGTTATCTATTGATTTCATACCTTTCAGTTTATCCTTGTTAGATTTTGTGAGACCTTGAGGGTCTCAAGGTCCCTACTGAGTATCGTTATACTCACCCCTGCACGGTATATGCCCACACCTCGTTGTGTTGGATGCAGACGATGGCCATCGCTGATTGAGGCTAAGAGTATCAGGATAGGACAATACCCGGAGGTGGACCATACGACATGTCGGTACACAGAGTAGACCGACAGACGTGCAGTGTTGAGGAGGACAGCTGTACCTATCCATCAGGTAGGATCCGTGGTGGATGATCCAGGAGCTTCTTTTATCCTTTCATCTATTTTGTCCTTTTTCAGTTTTAATTGTACATTACAGGTGGCCTTGTATTTCCATCCCCTTTTACTTTTCAGAACTCTTTTGTTATACAATTTTACTTAGTGTTTTTCTTCCATCTTGTACTCTGTTGTGTGTGTTTTCATGTTATAAATGCAATTCCTTCCCAGTATTAGGGATTTATGCCTTTGGTGCCAGTCACTAGCCCCTATCCTATGGAAGTAGAGCTTGGGGTAGTCATGGTATGGGCCCTCAGGGATGGGTTGTAACAAATTTCTATCAAAGGAGTTGGTTCTACCATAGAACTTAGGACTCTGATCTTTTCTGTGAAGTAGTAGTGTTATGTGTAGTGAGTGCGCTTTTCAGTTCTGGGAGTCCAGTGTTAGTGCAGAGGCTGATGTTTCCATACACAAGGACCCTGACTTCTGATTTATAACTTAATGTATGAAAACACTGGTTGCATGTGTGTTTTGTAGAATCTTCTTTGTGATCTCTTTTGAGTCAGCTCACCAGGTATAAGTTATTGACCGTGGCACACCTATTTCTTTAAAGGATTCCTCTATGCATACAGCCATCTAGGGATACAGGCTTTGTATGAGATGGCAACCCACCGAGCGATGAGACCTTGGTGTAGGGCCCTATCACAGTGTAGGCACCAGTAGTACCACTACCTGTTAGGCCACCAATGATACCATCCCTAGTAGCAGACAATCCACTCCGCTTGAGAGCGTTGCACTAGTTCCAGTGCCATAGGCCACCCAAGTACAGGGGCGAGACAGACCCACAAGAATTTGAGTATTGGATGGAGGCTATCGTGAGAGTCTTCATACTGGTAGGGACAACAACAGACCTTATGGTGATCCTTGTCACGAGTCTCCCTCATGCAGCAGCAGGAAAATGGTGGATCCTAATGCTCCAGGTGCATGATGAGGTGACACTACTCTAGGAAGACATTGAGAGCCTATTTATGGTGGAGTTTGTCCCAGCCACCCTACGAGAAGTACAGATACATGAGCTACTTCATCTATAGTATGATAGCATGATGGTGGAACAATACTTAGTGAGGTTCACTGACCTCTCATGCTACTCCACATATATGGTGCGAGACCGGGTCATCATGGCCCGGATCTTCAAGTAGGGGATTAGGAGAGAGATCACGGCTTCGATGATCTCCCCCAGCATCCCGACACTGGAAGGGGTGTTGGATAGAGCCCTCTTAGTGGAGAGTTTCCATCCTGAGTAGTGACCAGTAGCGAGATCCACCACTGGGCATCACGTAGTGGAGTCTTCGGTAGATGGCATCAGACAGATGTCACAGAGGTAAATGCGGACCCGACCATTTGGTGGATAACCTCAAGACACGGGTTCAGTTGTGCGAGGAAAAAAAGATAGATCCAGTCATTCGAGGAACAGGCAGTGTTTCACATGTAGCGGGCAGGGTCACATGGCTCGTGACTGTCCGACTCTCCATTCATATGATCACCAGACAGTTGAGGGACCTCCTAGGTAGTGTCATTGGATCAATCGAGGTGATCCGCAGGTCATAGGTTGACTTGGAAGAGGATCTGGTTGTGCAGTTGGTGGTGGGTGATGTTTCGAGGTGCTACCACCACCACCACTAAGAGGTCCACCCCGACTGCATGGAGCAGGTGGACATGTGAGAGCTCACCTCCGGGTAGTTGAGACTTTCAATCACAGTACTTCAGAGATGATACGAGGTACAATCTGTGTCTACTCCACTATAGCATTAGTTCTTATAGACACAGGTTCCAATCACTCTTTCATTTCCACTTCCCTCGTTCAGAGCTCAGAGATTCCGACGGAGCCGTTGGCTCGATCCTTATGGCTAAAGACTCATATGGGAGCAGATGCGATGATTGCACACTAGTTCTGGCAGCGTGATCTTACTCTAGGTGGTGAGAGCTTCGGCTTGGATCTTCTAGTAGTGCGTTGAGGCCTGATGACGTCATCTTGGGTACGTACTTGTTATCTACGGTCCATGCTCAGATCAACTGTATTAGGCACAATGTTTGGTGTGTCCACACGGATGGGACCAGGTTCACCATTATCAGTGAGAAGGGAGCATGTGCAGTGTAGGAAAGACATAATCGAAGGTGGGTGCAGTCGATCACTCATCAGTAGGCCTACCTTACCGTCGAAGCAGCTGATGTGGAGAGTTTGAGCTATCCTGTAGTGGTGGACCAGTACGCGGATGTTTTCCCTAACGATGTTCTAGGTCTACCTCCTCGCAGAGAGGTGGAATTTTACATTGACTTGTACCCCGGGACAACACCGATATCTACACTATCATATAGGATGGCTCATGCTGGGCTTCGTGAGCTATGGGTACAGCTAGAGGACTTACAGGGGAAGGGATTCATCTGGCCCAGTGTTTCTCCCTGGGCAGCCCCGATTTTGTTCGCCAAGAAGGTAGATGGGAGCTTGAGGATTTGTGTTGACTACTGTCTCCTGAACTAGGTGACTATGAATAATAAGTACTCACTCCCGAGGATTGATGACCTCTTTGATCAACTAAAGGGATAATGGTGGTTCTCGAAGATAGACCTTAGATCAGGCTACCACCAGCTCAGAGTTCGAGATGAGGATGTGTAGAAGATGGCATTCAGATGTCGGTATGACCACTACGAGTTCTTGGTTATGCAAAGTGGCGTAACCAACGCTCCAACAGTATTCATGGGACTCATGAACAGGATATTCCAGCCATACCTCGATCACTTTATCGTTGTCTTCATCAACAAAATTCTGATTTACTTGACTTCTGAGGAGGAGCATGCCTACCATTTTTAGGTATTACTGGACATACTCTAAGAGAACCAGGTTTATGGTAAGCACTCAAAGTACCAGTTCTGGATCCGAGAGGTTCACTTTTCGGAGCATGCCATCTTGGAGGATGGAGTTGTAGTAGATCTAGCAAAGATTGAGGTGGTACTTTCTTGGGATCCACCAAGGAGTGTGATGGATGTACGGAGTTTCCTGGGTTTGGTTGGATATTAACGGAGGTTCGTACCAAAACTCTCCATATTTGCAGCACCACTATCAGCATTGACGAAGAAGGGGAAACCCTTTTGTGGTAATAGAGATTCCAGTAGTGATTTTAAGAGATGAGGCAGAGGCTGACTAGTGCCCCCTTCTAGAGGCTTCCAGAGGATGGCATAGGGTACGTAGTCTACTACGATGCATTAGGGACCGGACTCAGGTGTGTCCTATTGCAGGAGTGAGCAGTGATCGCTTATGGTTCTTGTTAGCTGAGACAAAATGAGCAGAACTACGCCACCCATGACCTGAAGTTAGCAGCAGTGGTCTTCGCCTTGAATATGTGGTGGCACTATTTGATGGGCAAGTGTTTCACAATCTACTCTGACCACAAGAGTCTCAGGTATATCTTCCCTAAAAAAGTACCTGAACCAGAGAGAGCGAAGTTGTCTTGAGCTCTTCCCAGACTATGTCATTGAGATATTCTATACTCCCAGGAATGGGAACATTGTTGCTAATTCACTCAGTAGAAGATCTGATATATAGCTGCTAGGTGAGGTGACAGAGCATCTAGCTGCTATGCATATATCCATTGTGGATAGGGATGGAGAAGATTTCCTTTAGTCCCTTAGAGTTACTCCCCCACTTCTTCAGTGAGTCAGGGTGGTGCAGCGTGGGGATGTGACTGTGAGACACGACGTGCTTAGATATCCACAGTGCATGCACTTGATTGATTTTCTGAATGTTTGGAGCATGTCATCCTCCTCATAGGACGTACTATGGTACCAGTGTCACTTCAAAAGGAATTGTTTAGGGATTTCCATACATCCCCTTAAGTTGTACATCCTAGAGTGTCGAAAATGTTTGAGGACCTTCGACGATAGTACTGGTGGCCAGGTATTAAGAAGAATGTAGTGGAGTTTGTCTCTTGATGCCCCACTTTTCATCAAGTCAAGGCAGAGCACCAGGTACCAGAAGGCTTGGTTCAGCCTTTAGAGGTCCTAGGGTGGAAGTGGGATGGGATATCCATGGACTTAGTGATAATAATTCCACATACATCCATGGGTCACGAATCGATTTGGGTGATCATTGACCGACTCACCACGTCATCTCACTTCCTACTGATCAGAGATAAGGGTTCTGTAGAGAGAATGGGACGCCTCTACATGCAAGAGATTTTGCGGCTACATGGAGTACCCTTGAAGATTGTCTTTGATCGTGACGCACAGTTTACTTCTTGGCTATGGAATGGGTTGAAGAAGGCTTCTGGGATGCAGCTTCGTCTGAGCACCACCTTTCTTCCTCAGATGGATGGTCAGACTGAGCAAACCATTCAAACCCTCGATGACATGATGTTTGCTTCTGTCCTCAACATTGTTCATAGCTGCAAGGATGACTTACCTTTGGTGGAGTTTGCATACAAAAACATCTATCACTCCACCGTTGGGATGGCACCTTTTTAGGCGTTATATGGGCGACCTTGCAGATCACCCTTATGCTGGACTGACCCTGGGGAGTCAGCATTATTGGGACCAGAGATGGTACGAGCTACCATGGAGAAGCTGCAGATCATCCAGGAGTGGATGAACACTACACAGAGTAGATAGAAGTCGTACGCTGACAGGAGATGGAGACTTCTGGAGTTCGAGGATGGAGACCACGTCTTCTACGTGTCTCACCCCGACGAGGTTTACAAATATTTGGTCGAGGTGACAAGTTATTTCCGCGTTTCATCAGACCTTTTTAAGTTCTCAGCAGAGTTTGCGAGGTGGATTCTGCTTAGCTCTTCCACCTAAATTGCACCGGGTGAATGACTTCTACCATGTATCCCAGCTGAGGAGATACGTGCATGACCCTTATAACATCATTGACCAAGGGTAGCTGGACGTCGACAATGGGGAGACATTTATGGAGGTTCTAGTGGAGTTTGAGGATCGACAAGAACAGGTTCTTCATAGGCATTCGATACCTCTGGTACACGTTTGTTGGCAGCACGGGAACCTCTAAGAGAGCACATGGGAGCAGGAGGCTCAGATACGTGCTCAGTACTTCCATTTTTTTCCCTTAGTTCAAGTTGTGGCTTATAGGGATGTAAAGCCCTGAGGTGGGGAGAATGTAAAGACCCGTAATTTCTGTGGAAAATTATTTCGTAAATACATGGGGATTTTATGTGTCCGTGAATACTGACGACACCTGATTCCAAGGTACGGTGTGCCAAGAATTAATTTCTGAAGTATGTTCAGGTACGTTCAGTAAACATACGAGTGAGTTTTTATAACTTTCAAACCGGTTCTCGGAATTGAAATCTGAGAGCACTATTGAACTCGTAGTGCCAGTATTCTCTTAACAATACTTTCACCTCAATGACAGTTGGTCGAGAATAAAATATAGTTTTGTGGATCTTAGAGAATATTATAAATAAACATAAAGTGTGTGGATTTATTTTTATTTTTTGGTTAAAACCTCTACATGGAAGTTAGAGGTGAGACCGACATATCTTAACCTCCTATGAGAGGTTATGGTGGTGGGTCCCACCCGAACCTAACCTTCCCTTCATATTTAATATGGTGGGGACCACCTGAGGTCAAAACCTATTGATCTCCCCACTTTATGGTGTCGAATCATCTCAATTAATTAATTAAGAACATCAATTAATTAATTTGAATCTTTTTGAATTATGTGCCAATTATTAAATAATAGGTAAGGCCAATCTATTATTTTGGTTGGAATTTGTCTTTTGGGTGGAACTTGGTTGAGGGGAGAACTTCGGTGAAGGCTCCCAGCAAAGAACGTGTTCCATCGGCGAAAGACTCTCCAACTGACGAAGAACGTCGACCTCGATCCCGACTTCGACTTCCTTCCTCGAAACCTCCTTGACGTAGGAAGTGTTCATCTACAACGAATCGACGACCATCTTTCCACAAATTCATCAACGATCAAAGAACAAAGGTAGGGGTTCAAATTTTTTTTGTTTCTCGTTCTTCATTTTCATTCGATGATTATAAATCGAAGCCCCATGGTATCACCCTAATGCGGAAGGTGCAGAACGAACAAACATGGCCCGACCCCTTCACCTTCTTTGTATCATTTGACATTAAATGCGGCATGAGACAGGAATGAGAAACTCTCATCATCACTAATTTTGGATTGAAGGTGACATCCCGAGGAGCAGGCGGCTTCTTTCAGAACGAGATTCGGTCCACCGAAACTCCTCTGGTGACCCGCAGAGATTTCTCTGGTGGATGGAACCGATGAATGTCACCGTGTGATGGCGGCGGCACAACCGCACCATCGGAGGAGAAAACCACGGTCGATGGGCCGCGGTGGTGTAGCGGTGGTCGGTGGAAGCCCGACCGTGAAGAAGACTAGAGACTCGAGTTGCAGGTTTCTTGGGAAGGCACGATGCAACTATGTGGCATGGTGGAAGAAAACAGGGGCCACATCTCCTTGCCATGGTGGTGCAGTGGCTGGCGCAAGGCTGGCCTTGGGGAGGAACAGCAGCTTGAGCCGCTAGGTCGCCGGAGGAGGCACGGCGCAACTGCGCCGCACGGGAGGTGGCTGGCTGCTCGGTCAGCCGGGAGGAGAGGGACCCGCCGCTGCTTCCTGTGTGACGCGGACCGATGCCACATGGCACCAGTTTGACTTCCACCCGAACGGCTAATCCATTCAGGATTTCTAGGGGCGCGGGGATGTTTCAGGTGTAGTAGAAGCACATTGGTGGGTTTTCCCAACTTTAATTTTAGCACTAACAACGATCAATCCGAGATTCGTCACGATGAAAAATTTTCTATATTCAGAATAAAACGAAGAAATAAAATGAAAAGAGGGAGTCCTGGAACCATAGACATAGGATCATAATATGTTGGTTATAAATAATTTAATTAATTGAAAAGAATTACCTTGATGGAACTATTTTTTCGTTGATGTCTCCTGTCATGATCAGGTGTGATCCTTCGTTGCGTTGTAGAATACAAGTGTAGGATTCCACTAGTGGTGATCCACATGTGCCCCACGCATCACTGGACATTGCCGAAGGGATATCCGTGTGCTAGCACAGAAGAACCTTCACTTGCAATATCTACCTTTGATTGCCTTGATCCGGTGGTGGTGGATCTCTCTCGGTCATGAGAGCGTTTTAGAGTAAGGAGTTCTTTTGGCCTTGAGAGAAATCATCATAATTGTTTCAAACAATGATTCTCTATAGAAAAGTGTTGGGGTTGTGAAGATATTTATAATGAGGTTTGAGGTTATAGAGTTATGACAATAAATAAATGCATTACGTGTTTTATTTATTTCATTAACTCAATTTTCAAACCCCCAAGTCGAATGATTAATTCCTTGACATGTGCCCATGCTGATTATAATAAATATCATTTAGTAAAACTATATTATTTCCTCAAAATCACAATTAGAAAAACTACATGGTGTGTAATCATTATTACTTGGTGTGTACTCATTTTCCATAAAACTACACGGTGTATATATTTAATATACACATATTGTACTTTTATTTTCTATTTTTCTTTATTTCCTCCACCACATTTATTAGTCCTCGAGTATTGACTATTTATATCTTAAATAAATAAAACTGCATTACTCGCTAACATATATATATTATTTCGTCCACAATATATTCTCTTGAATAACTACTGTTGAAATAAATGCGATCAGGCATCTTTAATAATTATTAAACCACAGTCGGGAATAATCTTTAACGCCACAATGATGTGTAACCTCACACAAATTCTTACCATGTGGTATAATCACATTGTCACGATATCTCGAATCAAGAAGGTTTCATGCTAGTGCCATCAACCCGTGTGCTTGATTATTCTTTCTTTGAATTTACAGAATTGAACTCACCCATTCCTTACCATGGTCATGGATTTATTTAGGCAATATCAATTCCATAAAAGGTCCTGAGATATCTACATCTGTTATGAAACAGAAGGGACGAATCCTTTCTGGAATTATCTATTAATTCATTATTACTCGTGACGAACCCAGCGCATCCTACCACATAGTGAATAGTGTGTCATCACAGTTTTCGACAATACATCTAAGCGTGTGTGTTGTAATACCCATTAATAATAATTTTAAAGCCTAAGGACCAATACACACGTCCATAGATAGGAACATCAAATTACACTATGAAATTTGGATTTCCTATTGGCAGGTCTCATTCTCATAATATCCCCCTAGATTTTACCATGAAAGCACACCATGAGAAGGTGCCTCAATGTCTTATGAGTCCTCACCCCTAATGGCCTTTATTATTTGTGTCCCTCAAATAACATCATCCGTCCATAGAACATATATTCAAGAAGAGTGTTATGGAAATTCGGGGTTCTCATCATAGCATGGATCTGTTATGACCCTTTAATGAAACAACTATCCTTAGGACATTATCACATGCATTTTCACGCTAAAGAACAATCAAGATTTGATAAGGCTTTTATTAATGAATAAAGTAAAATGTAGTTGGTTCTAGGACACCAACTCCAATAGACTCACACTAGGAATATAGCCAACTGCTATCAACCATTAACCCGCTAACTGTCACATGATATTCATGCTTCTACTGGGATATTCCTTTAGTCATGGGGTCTGCCATGTTCTCTTTCGTGGACACTCTGATCACTGAATCTTCACCCCTTTGATAAAAAACCCTCAAGAGGTGATACTTCCAGAGTATGTTCTTTGTCCATTGATGTGACCTTGGTTCTGTTGGAAGAGTCACCACTACAGTATTATCATAATACAATGTAATGGGATATTTACTGTTGGGCACCACATCATGCTCCTGGACAAAGTTATGAATACAGACAACTTCTTTGGCTGCATCAGATGAAGCTATATATTAGATCTCTCCTATATAATCGGTGAAAACTGGCTTCTTTGAACTCTTCCCGCTCACACCTCCTCCATTGAGAAAGAAAACATATCCATATTGCGACTTTAGATCATTCTGATCTGTCTAAAAACCAGCATCAGCATACCCTCTGATGACAAGCTCCTTGTCTCCTTAATACAACAGGAACATATCCTTAGTTCTTCTCAAATACTTAAGGATAGTCTTAACAGAAGTCCAATGTTGTTATCCTGGATCTTCTTGATATCTACCTACCATGCTCATTTCATAGTCAAAATCAAGCCTGGTACCTAACATGGAACACATGATGGATCCTATAGCCAAAGTGTATGGGGTCTTACTCATTCTATCATTCTCCAATTGTGTCTGTGGAAACATTTTCTTAGAAAGATGCAGGTCATGTGGTACTTGAACTAATCCTCTCTTAGATTATTCCATACTAAGTATCATTAGTATCTGGTCAATATATATACCCTGACATATTCCTATAAGCCTCTTGGATATATCATGAATGATCTTGATCCCTAGAATGTAGGCTGCTTCACCCAATCCCTTCATGGAGAAACACTTGTTGAACCAGTCCTTAACTGACTGTAAGACTGTACATCGTTTCCAATAAGCAATATTTCATCAACATATACTACAAGGAAATGACCTCATTCATATTAAAACACTTATAAACACATGGCTCACATTCGTTCATAATGAGACCAAATTCCTTTATGGTGACATCAAATCGAATGTTCCATGACTTGGATGCTTTCTTAAATCCATAAATGTATTTTTGCCACATGAAAACCTGTTTGGCTTCACCTTGTGTCACAAAACCTTCTGGTTGTGTCATATAGACATCTTCCTAAAGGTTACCATTAAGAAATTCTGTTTTGACATCCATCTACCAAATCTAATAGTCTTGTTAAGATGCTATGGCAAGTATGACTCTTATGGATTTAAACATGGCAACTGGTGAGACGGTTTCATCACAGTCAATTTTGTGATGTTGTCTGAATACTTTATCCACCAGCCTTGCTTTTTTAAGTGCTAACCTGACCTTCCATGTCCAGTTTTCTCTTGAATACTCATATGCATCCAGTAGGCTTTACATAAACAGGCTCATCGACCAAAACCCGTACTTGGTTCTAATACATGGAATCCATCTCAGAATTCATAGCTTCTATCCATCTTGCAGCTTATGATCTTTCAACTCATTCCTTGTAGGAGAGAGGTTCTTCATTGTCCATCAATAATGATTCACCGTCCTCAGTGACTAGAAAACAAAATCTCTCTAGTTCCCTTAACTCTCTTGAGCTCCTACGCAGTACTTTTGTTTCTGGAACCTCTTCCATGGGGACTTGTGGAAGTTTTTCCTGTACCAACTCTAATGTATCTTGAACATCAACTATGTCGAATTCAATCTTGATCCCACTATCCTTTTTAAGGATGTTCTCCCTCTCAAGAAAGATGGCATGTCTTGTGACAATAACTTTCTTGTCTGAAGGTTTATATATGTAATATCCTTTCATTTCCTTGGGTTATCCTATAAAGACACACCTTGTGCCCTAGGGTGATAGTTTGTTTCCTGATAAGGCCTTAACAAATGCCTCACATCCCCATACATGTGTGTGTGATAATGTGGGTTTCCTTTCATTTCATAACGCGGATGGAATTCCACTTGCTTCCATAGTTGGTACTCAGTTTAATGTGTATGATGTAGTTTTTAATGCATATCCCCAAAAGGATAATGGAAGATCTACATGAATCATCATCGACCTCACCATGTACAACACTGTGAGGTTCCTCCTTTCACTAAAACCATTCCACTTTGGTGTATAAGGAAATTTGACCAGAGATAGAATCCCAGACTCCCGTAGAAGATCGATGAACTCTTGGTTCAGATATTCCCCACCTCGATTCGATAGAATATTATTTATATTCTTACCAAGCTTATTCTCCACTTCATTCTTGAATTCCTTAAATTTATCTAAAGACTCTGACTTATACCTCATTAAGTAGACATATCCATATCTACTTAAATCATTAGTAAATTTAATGATGTAAGAATATACACCTCTAGCTTCTACTGGAAATGGTCCATATGCATCCGTGTGCACCAATCCTAGAAGCTCTATGGCCCTTTCACCTTGTCCACCAAAAACCATCTTGGTCCTTTTACCTTGTAAACAAGTGTGACATCTATCAAGTGGTTTTATCTCAGAAGAGTCTAAATAGACAACTTGGTGTATGATTCTCAAGCTCTTCTCGTTTACATGACAGAGATGGTGATTCCACAACTGGGTGATGTATGAGTCATGTGTGTTTGTTTAGTTATTGATTTCCAACACTTGGTTTTCGTAATTTAATACATACAAACAATTATTTAAATGTGTCATACCATAATATACGTTGTTCTTATAAAAGATACAACCCTTATTTCCAAACATGAAAATAAATCCATCCACATCCAAACAAGATACAGGAATTATGTTCTTGGTTACATTAGGCACATAATAATAGTTATGAAATACCAAAACCATCCCAGTCCGCAATGAGAGGTGGTAGTCACCAATAGCCAACGTATCCAGCCTTGAGCCATTGGCTGCTCAAAGATCCACCTCTCCTCTGGCAATCTTTCTCAATCTACTTGGTTCTAGAATTTGAATACAGATGTGAGCCCCAAAATCTGTATCTAATACCCAATGTGTAGAAATAGATAGATTACACTGGATAACGAAAAAACCATTAGCATCCCTGCACTTCTGGGTTTAGTTCCTATTACAGTGACCTTGCTTGCCACATGAAAAACACACTACCTCCCATTCCTTTCCCCGACAATGGATCATCCCCTTCTTGGAAGGATGATGCTCGGGGATTCAGACCATTTATAAGTCTTTGGCCCCTCTGCCTTGTCCTTCCTTTTCTTATTCACCATAAGGACTGTAGGTTTGTCATGTCCCATGTCCTTATCTACCTGGTGAATCAAGGTCAGATGTTCTGAGAGACTCTTCTCCTTATTTCCCATGTTGTAGTTGACAATAAAGCTTGATAAGGTCTTGGCCAGTGACGATAGGATGAGATCTGTACGCAACTCATCCGGGAATTTAATCCCTATGATGTTCAGGCGTTCAATGCATCCAATAAGCTTGACTACATGAGGCCCATCTGGCGCATACTCTCTAAGAATAGTTGTAGAAAAAGCGTTGGAGATCTCATATTTCTCATGTCTCGCTTTCTCTTGGTTGAGATCCTTAGGGTGAGACATTATGATATACACGTCCATGTTTTCATGTTTCTTCAAGAGCTCATTGGACATGGCCAATAGCATGAAACACTGGACATTTGTGGAATCATCCATGTGTTTCTCATAGAGAGATATTTCTTCATCACTAGCCTATTTTCTAGGTTCCACTGGAATAGGCTTTTCTAGCATGTACAATTTTTTTTCATGGCGAAGGATGATGCGTAAACGCCTCTTCCACTCTTGGAATTTGGTGCTTGTGAGAAGGTTTTGCTTCTCAAGAATGATTCACAATGATATGTTTGAAGTAATTTTCTTGTCGTTTCTTCAAATTAAGAAGATCAAAGGTTTAGTGCTTTATTAAAAAACTGAGACAAATAAATAAATTAATACTTTTTAGTCTCTCAGTATTTTATCAAAATCCTATAGCACTCACCATTAACTTCGGAATATTTTTTTGCCTGAATATTTAGTGGAAAGGATCCATATTTCCTGTTGTATTACCCAAACTAGGGTTTTTCAAGAAACTTGAAGGGTTTTAGGTAGGCATTCAAAATGCCAACAGCATTAACTTGCAGCTCCTTGATCTGCTTAGTGGAATCCCCAGTCCTGAAATCCTTTTATTTTGGATTTCCTCAACCTTTGCCTCTTAATCACACCATGTCCTATTGTGGCAGTCAACCCCTGATGTGAACCAAGTTATGTCAACCCAATATCTTCAATTAGAATTCCCTGATAATTGAAATCACCCCAACTAGGGTTGGTCAAGCACTTTGAACTATGGTTCGATTCTAACCATGATTATGGAAGGCTATACTGACATAATATTTATTTTGAGGGATTTTATCCTTATACATAAATTTCAATTTAATTATCTTCTATTACATGATTTCTAATATTAAGTGGGATATACATAAGTGATTAACCATGTCATGATAATATTTATGCATAAGCCAATATTATTTTAGTTCCATCTTGCATGGTTGTTTAATTCATTAATTGGGTGATCGTGACAACAAACCCACAATAAATAAACCATGCAACTAACAGAAATAAAATAAATGTCAAGATAATGATTTTTTTTCTATTGGTTAGTTTATCTAGCTGTTGATAAACTAACCAAAGACGTAGGGGAGAAATACCTTGAACATTTTGGGTTCGTGTTTACAGCTTTCGACCTGTCCACCTTTGTATCTCCTTGGATTGGTTTCACCTTGGCTCCTGACTTTTGCAACCTCCACTAGATTGGGAGATCCATCCATTACATACGCATTTATCTCACACAAATCTGAGGGGTAAAAGGGGTTTTTACATAAAAGAAACCATATGTGTCTAGGCCCTACATATTAATGAGGAAAAGGCTCACAGGCCAAAAAATTTAATTTAAATAAATATTAAAAGAAACCATTCACATACAAATGTCTTGGTCTATCTAATGATCATCCATACATGAAACGATATTTACACATAAATAAAACTAGCATTCAATTCATTAATCATTATTGTTTATGACAAATCATGCTCAAATCAATTAATTATCTTTAATTAATCAATCTTTTTATCTTAAACCCTTTTCTGAATTTCCTTGAGGTTCTCATCCATCATAATTTTAAATAAATTAAAATTATCTTTGTGCGTAACTTGTACCTCGGGGGAAACCCGGTGAATTCATGTTCATTATGCATGTGTTAAATGAAATAGAAATATATATATATATAACATCTATCACGTGTTGTGCCTCATCTTTACGCTTGCACCATGGTACAAGTATCAAGGGTTTGTATAATATAATAATAAATTATAATAAATCTGCATAATTTGGGTGAGTACATGACATGTAGTTCTGACTACATGGTGTGTACTTTTCTTCACCTTCCATCCTAAGTATATGCCTAGGGACATGGTGTGTTGATGTACTTCAAAAATTTTGGAGTACAGGGCATGTTCAGTGGGACACACGTCGTGTAGTTTTTGCGTTACATGGTTTCCATTCGGGCAAGCCGTGTACGGGGTACATGGTCCAACCCTAAACCAAAGGGACTACACGCCGTGTCCAGTTGGACCACATGGAGTGTAATCCAGGAACCATGTGTCACTTGTTCCCGGTCAACACACGGTGTCATAAATGACTTATATAGGATCCAATACACGTCCCGATTTGGTAGATCATTCAATGCATTGAACCTAGACTACACGCCGTGTACTTAAGAAAACATGCTGTGTATTCTATTGTTGTAATACCAGGAGAATTTGGCACCTCCGGATGAGTTCTTTTATTTTATATTAATCAAAATTAAAAGAAAAATCTGTTTCTGTATGGTGAATGAGAAATGATATGAGAGGAAATGATCTCGAGATTCAAATTTTTTTAAGAACGATCAACTTGAATTGGTATAACTAAATTATTAAATGTGTAAAACACCAAAAAAAACTAAATAATTATAATCAATGATATAACCTCCCTCTGATACCATTTTTAGGTTCCGGGTGCAGCGGAAGCGCATTGGTGCGTTTTCCCAACTTTAATTTTAGCGTTAAAAATGATCAATCCGACATCCATCACGATGTAAAACACCGGATCTTCAGAATAGAACAAAGAATGGAAAACAATAGAGGGAGTCCCGGAACCATAGAGATAAGATCATCATATTTTAGTTATAATTAATTTAATTAATTGACAATAATTACAATGATGGAATTCTTTCTTCGTTGATGTCCCCGGTCATAATCTAGTGTGATCCATCATTGTGTTAAAGAATCCAAGTATTGGATTCCTCTAGTGGTGATCAACATGTGCTCCATGTATCTCTGGATGTCACATAAGAGATAGATGGGAGCTATAATGGAAGAACCTTCGCTTATGATGTCTGACATTGATCGCCTTGATCCGGTGGTGGGGGATCTCTCTCGGTCTTAAGAGCATTTTGGAGGAAGGAGTTCTTTCGGCCTTGAGAGAACTCTCCAGAATTATTGTACAGAAATATTCTCTAAAGAAATGTGTTGGATTTGTGAGGATATTTATAATCGGGTTTTAGGTTATAGAGTTATGACAATAAATAAAAGTGTTACACAATTTATTTATTTCATTAACTCTTATTTAAACCCCCATGTCGAATGATTAATTCCTTGACATGCACCTATACTGATTATAATAAATATCATTTAATAAAATGATATTATTTCCTCAAAATTCTGACTGGAAAAACTTCACGGTGTGTAATCATTAATACAGGGCGTGTAATTTTATTTTACATTTTTGTTTATTTCCTCCACCACATTTATTAGTCCTTGAGTAATGACTATTTTTTTCTTAAATAAATGCAGCTACATTAATCACTACAAATATATATTATTTCTTCCACAATATATTCTCTCGAATATCTAGTGTTGAAATAAATGAGATCAAGAGTCCTTAAATAATTATTAAACCACATTCGGGAATAATATTTATTTAACTTATTAAATTAATATTTAACTAAAATACATGGACACACATAGTGTGTGACCCTCTAGGACTCTTTCTTAGTGGCATTAGTCGGAGCTTGCATAAACTCCAAGGATTACATCTAGCACCATTCCAAGGCACCCATAGATAAAGAATTTAATGTCATAATGATGTGTCACCTCATACGAACACTTACCGTGTAATATAATCCCTTTGTCACGATATCTGGAATCAAGCTTGTTGCATGCTAGTGCCATCAACACATGCACTTGATTATTCATTCTTTGAATTTCTGGAATTCAACTCACCCATTCCTTACCATGGACATGGATTTATTTAGGCTATATCAATTCCAACAAAGGGCCCAAGATATCTACTTCTGTTATGAAACAGAAGGTACAAATCCTTTTGCACATTATCTATTAATGCAATATTACTCGGGACGCACCCACCATATCCTACCTCGCTACGAACAATGTGTCGTCAGAGTTTTTGTTAATACATCTAAGTGTGCGAGTTTTAATACCCATTAATAATAATCTTAAAGTCTAAGGACCAATAGAAACGACTGCAGATAGGAACATCCAATGACACTATGAAATGAGGATTTTATATTGGCGAGTCTCGTTCTCATAATATTCTCCTAGATATTACCAAGGGAACACACCATGAGAAGGTGCCTCAACGTCTTATGAGTCCTCACCCCTAATGGCCTGTATTATTTGTGTCCCTCAAATAACATCATCTATCCATAGAACATATATTCAAGAATAGTGTTATGGAAGTTCCAGGTTCTCATCATAGAAGGGATCTTCTATGACCTGTTAATGCAACAGATATCTTTAGGACATTATCACATGCATTTTCATGTAGAAGAAAAATCAAGATGTTATCAGGCATTTATTAATGAATAATGCACAAAGTAGTTGGTTCTATGCCACCAACTCAAATATACTCCATCTTGGACTAGAGACAAGTGCTAACAACCTTTAACCTGCTAGCTCTCACATGATATTCAAGCTTCTACTGAGATAGGACATTAGTCATGGGGTCTTCCACGTTCTCTTATCTAGACACTCTGCTCCCTGCAACTTCAACCCTTTAATAGAAATCCCTCAAGAGGTGATACATCCGGAGTATGTGCTTTGTCCATTGATGTGACCTTGGTTCTTTTGGAAGAGCCACAGCAGCAGTATTATCACAATACAATGTAATGGGATCTTTACTGCTAGGTACAACATCAAGCTCCTGGACAATGTTCCGAATCCATATGGCTTCCATGGATGCATCAGAATCCGCTATATATTTCGAATCCACCATAGAATCAGCAACAACTGGCTGTTTTGAACTCTTCTAGCTCAAAGCTCGTCCCTTGGGATAGAAAACATATCCAGATTGCATCTTCAGATCATTTTGATCTATCTAAAAACATGCATCAACATACCCTCTGATTACCAGCTCCTCGTATCCTTCATACACCAGGAACATATCCTTAGTTTTTTTCAGATACTTAATGATAGTCTTAACAGTAGTCCAATGTTTTTCTCTGG
This sequence comes from Viscum album, assembly GCA_963277665.1. Lineage (NCBI taxonomy): Eukaryota > Viridiplantae > Streptophyta > Magnoliopsida > Santalales > Viscaceae > Viscum > Viscum album. Next base: position 1,829,420,717 of record OY728161.1, on the reverse strand, counting down.
GATCTGTTTGATATCTTCCTACCATGCTCAGTGCATAGGCAACATCAAGCCCAGTATATAGCATGGAATACATGATGTATCCTATATCCGAAGTGTATTGGATCTTACTCATTCTATCTTTCTCAAGTCGTGTATGTGGACACATTTTCTTAGAAATATATAAGCCACGTGACACTGGAATTAATCCAATCTTGGATTGTTCCATACTAAATCACATTAGTATCTGGTCAATGTATGTACCCTGACTTAGTCCAAGAACCCTCTTGGATCTATCACGAATGATCTTGATCCCTAGAATGTAGGTTGTTTCACCCAATTCCTTCATGGAGAAACACTTGTTCAACTAGTCCTTAACTGACTGTAAGAATGGTACATCATTTCCAATAAGAAATATGTCATCAACATATACAACTAGGATAACGATCACATTCCAATTAAACCGCTTATAAACACATGGCTCACATTCATTCTTAATGAAACCAAATTCTTTTATGGATTCATCAAATATAATGTTTCATGACCTGGATGCTTGCTTTAATCCATAAATAGATTTCTGCAACATGCAAACCTGTTTGGGTTCACCTGGTGTCACAAACCCTTCTGGTTGTGTCATATAGACCTCTTCCTGAAGGTTACTGTTAAGGAATGCCATTTTGACATCCATCTTCAAAATATCATAGTCATGGTAAGCTTCTATGGAAAGTGTGATTATTATAGATTTAAACATGGTAACTAGTGAGAAGGTTTTATCATAGTCAATTCCGTGATGTTGTCTGAATACTTTAGCCACTAGCCATGCTTTATAGGTGCTAACTTGACCTTCCATGTCCAGTTTTCTATTGAATACCCATTTTCATCCAATAGGCATTACATCAAATGGATCATTGACCAGAACCAATACTTGGTTCTGATAAATGGATTCCATCTCATAATTAATAGCTTCTAAACATCGTGAATCTTCTGAGCATTAAATTGTTTCCTTGTAGGAGAGAAGTTCATCATTGTCCAACAATAATGATTCACTATCCTCGGTTACTAGGAAACCAAATCTCTCAGGTTCCCTTACCTTTATTGAGCTCCTACGTAATACTTGTGTTTCTGGAACCTCTTCCACGGGGACATGAGGAAGTTGTTCCTATACCAACTCATGTGTATCTTGAACATCAAATTCATCAATGTCAATCTTTCTTCCAATATCCTTCTTGAGGAGGTGCTCCTGCTCAAGAAAGACAACTTGTCTGGCGATAGTCACATTCTTGTCTGAAGGGTCATATAGGTAATATCCTTTTGTTTCCTTGGGATATCCAATAAAAATACACCTCATGCCCCAGGTTTCTAGTTTGTTTCATGATAAGGCCTTAACAAATGCCTCACATCCCCTTACATTTTTGTGTGACAAAGTGGGTTTCCTTCCATTCCATAACTCGGATGGAATTCCAATTTCCACCTTAATTGGTACTAAGTTTAATGTGTATGCTACAGTTTTTAATGCATATCCCAAAAGGATAATGGAATATATTCCTGACTCATCATCGACCTCACCATGTCCAATAAGGTGCGGTTCCTCCTTTCACTAACACCATCCCATTGTGTTCTATAAGGAGGAGTGAGCTGAGATAGAATCCTAGACTCCCATAGAAGATCGATGAACTCTTGGTTTAGATATTTTCCACCTCGATCCGATCAAAGTTTCTTTATCTTCATACTAAGTTGATTCTCCACTTCATTATTGAATTCCTTAAATTTCTCTAAGGACTCTTATTTATACCTCATTACTTAGACATAGCCATATGTAATTAAATCATTAGTAAAAGTAATGATGTAAGAATATCCACCTCAAGCTTATTTTGGAAATGGTCCACATACATCAATGTGCACCAATCCTAGAAGCTCAGTTGCCCTTTCACCTTGTCCACCAAAAGGCATCTTGGTAATTTTTCCTTGTAAACAAGCGTTAAATCTATCAAGTGGTTTTAGCTCTGTAGAGTCTAAATAGCCATCTTGGTATAGCATTGTCAAGTGCTTCTCGTTTACATGTCCGAGATGGTGATGCCACAACATGGACATGTATGAGTCAAGTGAGTTTGTTTTTTTATCGATTTCCCACCCATGGTTTTCATAATTAAATACATACAAACCATTATTTAAATGTGCCATACCATAACATTTCTTGTTCTTATAAAAGATAAAACCCTTGTTTCCAATGTTGGAAATAAATCCATACATATCCAAACAAGATATAGAAATTATGTTCTTGGTAACAATTGGAACATAATAACAGTTATACAAAACCAAAATCATCCCAGTCGGCAATGAGAGGTGGTAATCGCCAATATCCAACACAGCCATCCTTTCGCCATTGGCAGATCTAAGATCCACCTCTCCTCTAGTAATATTTCTAAATATACATGGATTCTACATTTGAATACAGATGTGATCGCCAAAAACTGTATCTAATACCCAATGTGAAGAAATAAAAATATTACACCTGATAATGAACACACCTTTAGCATCCCCACGCTTCTAGGTGAAGTTCCTCTTCTAGTGGCCTTACATGCCACATGCAAAACACACCGCCTACCATTCCTTTCCCTGCCTCTATATCTCCCCCTTCTTGGAAGGACGACGCTCAGGGCTTCAGAACTTTTATAAGTCTTTGGCCTCTCTACCTTGTCCTTAATTTTCTTATTCACCATAAGGAATGCAGGTTTTTCACATCACATGTACTTATCTACCAAGAAAATCAATGTCAGAAGTTCCAATAGACTCTTCTCATTATTTCTCATGTTGTAGTTGAAAATAAATTTTTAGAAGGTCTTGGGTAGTGATGATAGGATGAGATCTGTATGCAACTCATCCGGGAATTTAGTCTCTAAGATGTCCACGCGTTCAATGCAGTCAATAAGCTTGACTACATGAGGCCCAGCTAGCACAAACACTCCAAGCTTAGTTGTAAACAAAGCGTTGGAGATCTCAAATCTCTTTTGTCTCGCTTTGTCTTGGTAGAGATCCTTAAGGTGATACATCATGCTATATGCGTCCATGTTTTCATTTAGATTCAAGAGCTCATTGGACATGGCCGATAGCATGAAACACTGGACATATGTGGCATCATCCATGTATTTCACATAGAGATATATTTCATCATCACTAGCCTCTTTTCCAGGTTAAACTGGAACATGCTCTTCCAGCACATACAATTTCCTTTCATGGCGAAGGATGACGCGTAAAAGCCTCTGCCACTCTTGGATTTTAGTGCTGGTGAGAAGGTTTTCCTTCTGGATTATGGTTCACAATGATAAGTTTGAAGTCATTTTCTTTCCATTTATACAAATTATGATGAGAAAAGTTTTAGTACTTTATTACAAAATGAAGACAAATAAATTAATTAATTCTTATTAGTCTTCCACTATTTTATCGAAATTCAATAGCCCTCACCATTTATTACTAAATATTATTTTTCCGGAATATTCTAGGGGAAAAGATCCATATTTCCCTTTGAATAACCCCAACTAGGGTTGGTCAAGGAACATGATAAATTTTAGGTAGGCATTCCAAATGCCAACTGCATTAACTCACAGCACCTTGAACCGCTGAGTGGACTCCCCAATCCTGAAATCCTTTTATTTTGGATTTACTCAACCTTTTCCTCTTGGGCACACCATGTCCTACTATAGTAGTCAACCCTTGATTTAAACCAAGTTATTTCCACCAAAAATCATTAATTAGAATTCCCCGATAATTGAAGGCACCCCAACTAGGGTTGGCCAAGCACTTTGAACTATCGTTTGATTCTAACCATGATTATGGAAGGCTATATAGACTTAATATTTCTATTGAGGGATTTTATCTTTATATGTAAATTTACATTTTTTATCTTTGGTTATATGCTTTTTAATATTAAGTGGGATATACTTAAGTTATTAACCATGAAAAGATAATATTTACGCATAAGTCGTTCTTATTTTAGTTCTATCTTGCATGCTTGTTTAATTCATTAATTGTATGATCGTGGCACCACAACCACAATAAATAAACCATGAAACTGACAAAAATAAGCTAAATGTCATGATTATGAGCTTTGTTATATTGGTTAGTTTATCTAGATGTTGATAAACTACCCCAAAACCTAGGGGAGAAACCCCTTAAACCTTTTGGGTTCGTGTTTACAGCTTTTGACATGTCCACCTTTGTATCTCTTTGGATTGGTTTCACCTTGGCTCTTAACTTGAACCGCCTCCATTATCTTCGGAGCTTCATCCATTACATATGAATTTATATCACATGCAGGTGAGGGGTAAAAAGGGTTTCTACATAAAAGAATCCTTGGGTGCGCAGGCCCTACATATTAATGAGGAGAAGGATTGTAGTCCAACAAATTTAATTGAAATAAATATTAAATGAAATCATTCACATACAAAGGTCTTGGTATAGCTCATGATCATCCATACATACAACAATATTTACACATAAATAAAACTAGCATTCAATTCTTTAATTTTTCTTGATTAAGATAAATCATGCCCGAATCAATTAATTGTCTTTAATTAATCAATCCTTTTATCTTAAACCCTTTTATGAATTTCCTTGAGATTCTCATCCATCCTAATTTTAAATAAGTTTAAATTATCTTTTTATGTAATTTGTTCCTTTATGGAAACCTGGTGAATTCTCATTCCTTACATAGATGTTAAATTAATCACATATATTTAAATCACCTGTCACATGTAGTGCCTCAGCTTTATGCCTACACCATCGTATAAGTCTCAAGGGTTTGTATAATATAATAATAAATTTTAATAAATTTGTGTAATTTGGTTGAGTACACGACGTGTAGTTCCGACTACACGGCATGTACTTTTCTTCACCATCCATCCAAAGCACACGCCTAGGGACATGGTGTGTTGATGTACTTCGGAAGTTTTGGAGTACATGGTGTGCTCAGTGGGACACATGCCGAGTATTTTCCGTGTTACACGGTTTGCAGTGGGGAAAGCCGTGTAAGGGGTACATGGTCCAACCCTAACCGGAAGGGACTACACGCCATGTTTAGCTGGACCACATGGCGTGTAATCCGGAAACCGTGCGCCACATGTTCCTGGTCAACACACAGTGTCATAAATTACTTAGATAAAATCCAATACATGGCATGATTTGACAGATTAGTCAATGCATTGAACCTAGACTACATGCCGTGTAATTCTGAATACACATTGTGTATTCTGGTGTTTTATGTCCAGGAGAATTTGGAACCCTTGGATGAGTTCCTTTATTTTATTTTAATCAAAATTAAAAGAAAAATTCGTTTCTATAAGGTGAACGAGAAATGAGAGGGGAGGAATAGATCTCGAGATTCAGATTTTTTTAATAATGATTAACATGAATTGAAACAACTAAATTATTAAATTTGTAAAACACCAATGAAAAACTAAATAATTATAATCAATAATATAACCTCCCTATGATACCATTTTTAGGTTTCGGGCGCAGTAGAAGTGTGTTGGTGGGTTTGCCCAACTTTAATTTTATTGTTAAAAATGATCAATCCGAGATTCGTCATGATATAAAAAGCTGGATATTCAGAATAAAACAAAGAACAAAAAACAAAATAGGGAGTCTAGGAACCATAGAGATAGGATAATCATATGTTTGCTGTAATTAATTTAATAAATTGACAAGAATTACCTTGACGAAATTCTTTTTTTGTTGATGTCTCCGGTCACAATCTGGTGTGGTCCGTCATTGCGTTGTAGAATCCAAGTGTAGGATTTCTCTAGCGGTGATCCACACGTGCTACATTTATCTCTGGATGTCACCGAAGGGATATCCAGATGATAGCATGGAATAACCTTCACTTACAATGTCTTCCTTCGATCACCTTGATCCGGTGGTGGTGGATCTCCCTCGGTCTTGAGAGCGTTTTGGAGGAAGGAGTTCTTTAGGCCTTGAGAGAACTCTCTAGAATTGTTGTTCACAATGATTATCTATAGAAACGTTTTGGGGTTGTGATGATATTTAAAATCGAGTTTGAGGTTATAGAGATGTGACAATAAATAAATGTGTTACACGTTTTATTTATTTCATTTACTCTTTTTGAAAACCCCCATGTCGAATGATTAATTCCTTGACATGCACCCATGCTGATTATAATAAATATAATTTAATAAAATGATTTAATTTGCTCAAAATCTCGACTGGAAAGACTAAACAGCGTGTAATCATTAATACATGGTGTGTACTCTTTTTCCATAAAACTACACGGCGTGTATATTTAATATACACGGCGTATACTTTTATTTTTCATTTTTATTTATTTCCTCCACCACATTTATTAGTCCTTTAGTAATGACTATTTATTTCTTAAATAAATTCAATTACATTACTCGCTAACACATATGTATTATTTCACCCACAATATATTCTCTCGAATAACTTGTGTTGAAATTATTGAAATATGGAATCCTTAAATAATTATTAGACCATGGTCAGGAATAATCTTTTTTTAACTTGTTAGATTAATATTTAACTGATATACAAGGACACACATAGTGTGTAACTATATAGGCCTCTTTCTCAGTTGCATTAGGCGGAACTTGCCTGAAGTCCATGGTTAGCGTTTAGAAACATGCCAAGACACCCATAGAGAAAGAAGTTAATGCCACAATGATGTGTCACCTCATAAGAACTCTTACTGTGTAATATAATCCCTTTGTCATGATATCTCAAATCAATCGGGTTGCTTGCTAGTGCCATCAACCCATGTACTTGCTTATTCTTTCTTTGACTTTCCAGAAATGAACTTGCCAATTCCTTACAATGGACATGGATTTATTTAGACTATATCAATTCCATCAAAGGGACTAAGATATCTAATTCAGTTATGAATCAAAAGGGACAAATCCTTTGTTGCATTATCTATTAATGCAGTATTACTCATGATGCACCAAACGTATCCTACCTCGCTGTGAACAGCGTGTCGTCAAAGTTTTTGTCAATACATATAAGGGTGTGAGTTATAATACCCATTAATAAAAATCATAATGTGTAAGGAACAATACACATTTTCACAGATAGAAACATCTAATGACACCATGGAATGTGTATTTCCCACTAGCGGGTCTCGTTCTCATAATATCCTCGTGGATATTACCATAGTTGCACAGCATGGGAAGGTGCCTCAAAGTATTATGAGTCCTCACCCCAAATGGCATGTATTATTTTTTCCCTCAAATAACATGATACGGCCATGGATGATATATTCAAGAACAATGTTATGGAAATTTCGGGTTTTCATCATAGCAGGGATCTGCTATGACCCTTTAATGCAATAGTTATCCTTAGGACATTATCACAAGCATTGTCACGCAGAAGAACAATCAAGATGTGATAAGGCTTTTATTAATGAATAAAGTAAGAAGTATTTGGTTCTAGGACATCAAATCCAATGCTCAGCCTTCCCCCTGGACACGGATATGGCGGAACCCATGGGTCGCCAGTAGTGGGGCCTGCTGGGCGTGCGGTCCGCCAACCGTGAAGGCCACCGACATCACGAGTGGCCAATCGCGTGAGCTGGACCCAGCGTAGGTCGGTCCGGCCTCATGTTCTGAGCAACCCCCACAGAAAGGGTTGTACCCATAGACCGGGTCGGACCCGAGTCAGGTCGGGTCGGCCTGACTGGGCCAGACCAGACCAGGACCCGTTTGACCTATTTCCATTATTTTCCCCATAACTTCTACTACGGGCGTCTGAATGACGAACCGTCTGCGGTGATGGAAACCATGAAAGGATATGGTTATTTTTTTATACCCCCCCCCTTAAGGTTTAGAAATAGTTAGTGTGTGGATGGGTTGGATTGAACATAAAACCAACCGGGCCCTCGGAACGAAAATGCCAATCACTCTCAGACCGGGCGTCCAATTGACGCATCATCTGTCGCATTGGGTTTCTTTTGGAAAGAAGGATATTTTGGATACATCAATATGCGACTTCATGGTATTTCATGTATCGACACTTGACTCATGGAGTGGACCATCCCAGAATCAAGCGTGCTTGTACATAAACCCTATGGCTGTGTAGTGGAAACTATTCCTGGATTCTGTGTGGGTTCGATAGCACTTAGAACTGTTCCTGGATCTTGTTTGGGTTCAACATCTCTGAATACTGTTCCTAGATCCTGTGTGGGTTCGATAGCACTGACGACTATTCCTAGAACATGTGTGTGTTTGATAGCTCTATTTATTGTTTCTGGATCCTATGTGGGTTAGACAGTTTTGAATTTTGTACCTGGATCCTATGTGGGTTCAGCGGAATCGATGATATAGTGGCTATATCTAATCATCTATAACACTATACGTGAGTTTTATACCTATGTGATTTGATTTAGTAATTTTTGTGTTTACCTCATGATTGAAATGGGATACTTGATAACTTTGGTACATTTATGAGAATATACCTAAGTGGGGTTATCTATTGATTTCATAGCTTTTTGTTTATTCTTGTGGGATTTTGTGAGACCATAAGGGTATCAGGGTCCCTACTAAGTATCGTTATACTCACCCCTACATGGTCTATGCACGAACCTCATTTTTTTGGCTGCAGAGGACGGACAATGCTGACTAAGGATGAAAGTATCAGGATTGGACGATACCTGGAGGTGGACCATACGACATGTTGGTACACTAAGGAGACTGATAGACATTGAGTGCTAAGGAGGCTAACTGTACCTAAAGTTCCGGTAGGATCCGTGGTGGATGATCTAGGAGCTTTATTTCACCTTCAGCTATTTTTCCCTTTTTCAGTTGTACTTGTACTTCACAGTTGGGCTTGTATTTCCTTCCCCTTTTACTTTTCAACACTCTTTTGTTATACAGTTTTACATAGTGTTTTGCTTCAATCTTTTACTTTGTTGTGCGCGTTTTCAGGTTAGAAAGGTAATTCCATCGCATTTTTAGGGATTTATGCCTTTGGTGACAGTCGCCAGCCCCTGTCCTATCGAAGGGGGACCTGGGGTATCACGATACGGGCCCTGGGGGACGGGTCATGACATGTATGATATATTCTAGAGGGTTGATAGTATTAGAAAACCTAGTGGAATAAAATGTAGATTTGTTGTTTACCCATAATTATGATTCTATGTTTCTATTGACACTATACTAATGCAGTGTTTTGGTGGTAGTTTTTAAACTGTTTTTAAGTATTCTGAAAAAGTTATGTAATTTATATGTCTAAAAAGATAGGGTCACTATACCTTACCCTTTTCTAAAAATTTATTTGTTCAGACCATACCAATTTGTATTATATTTATGAGAATAGTTATTAATATTCCATTTGATTATTCGAATAGTATCATATACATGGTTAAGTTTCATTCTAATATGATTATTTTTTACATAATTATTTAATCGTATTTTATTCCTAAAATATTATGATAAAGGAACTAATTAGATGGAATGTGTTTTAGTTTATTACCTTATCATAATATTTTATATTTATTTATGAATACATCCATTGTATATATAACATTACTAAGAATATGATATCATAATGTTATTATGTTATATTTTCTCTCAGGAATCAATGATGTTTATTATAACCTCTATGTAGGGTTAACCTATTATAACATTCTTAATCTATGAGAATATATTATTTTGTTTAATGTTTACAATGTAATTTGAATTTCACAAATGTATCTAGTTTACCAAGACTGATAGAATATTCATTCCATTGGGATGTGATTTATTTTATATAATTTCAATGTAATAATTTAATGAATTTTATTTATGCTACCAAGGTTGGTGTATTTATAGATATCACGTAATTTCTTACCTCATCATCCATTGAAGAAATGATAACATCATTCATGTGTATTGTAGAATACCACCACGTGAAGTGATTTTATTTTTTCCGTAATGATTTACATGTGATGTAATAATGTATAAATTTAATAAATATATGATATATATTTTACATAACAATGAAATCGTATAGTTTATTTATTATTTTACTTCATTTAATTTGATCCATAAAGAAAATCGAAATAAAAATCATGCGTATGTACAACTTACCATCTCCATGAATGGCGTAACTATTCTTCAGTATATAACATTAATTGATTAATCAAAAAATATATATATAAGGAATATATATTATATTTATATAATGTTGAAATTTAAATATATAATGTAAAAATGATCAATGTTAAAGGATAAAAAATTCCAAACCAAATCAAACATGAAAAATGATGCATTAATTACCCAAAATGTATTTCTTGCAAGAAATTATTGATAAACAGGGAATTAATAGTCATTATTAAATCATATATATTACGTTTCATTTGATTATGGTTTTATAAAAAAAATTTAAAAAATTATTTATTAAATAATATTTATCTATTTTGTTCATGGGAAGTAGAGAGATAAGGTATGGAGTTATTTTATCAATTGAACTCCTTTGATATATATGTTATGTTTCTCACCCATCATATTATATGATGTGTATATACTTCCATATTGGAATTTTATATCATAAATATCATTATTTTCATGGTATTTAATGTTATATTTTATGTTGTTCTATATTAGGGATTGTGATTCAAAATATACCAATGTGGTAAGGATTTTATGTTACATTTTCATTATATATCATGATTCTATATGATTATGAATTTGATGAAGAAATATTATAGTCAAATTCATAAGAACATCGTGAATTTCATATCATATGGTTATTCCTAAAGAATACTTTTCCATTAATTTCCCTCTCCTTATGAACACATGATTTAAAAATAATGGGTTTAACAAAAGCTAACATTATTTCACTCATTGACCAGAAAACAATTTATCATATATATATGATTTCTAAAAATTTTGTCAACTTTTTTATGATTAAACAAAGGGTTTAGTAAATAAATTTTAAACCACGTTCTAATTTTATTAAAAAAATGTTTTTAATTGAATCATAATTTCATTTTCAAAACATGGTCCCTTTGGATTGTAAAAAATTGAGAAAGGAACCTTTTTTAATGTGTACATAATGAATGGAATTTGAAAACATCATTGGCACTAAATTTTATAATGATTCTATTATAATAATCTAAGAGTATTTTCAATGAAAATGGTTTCCAATATATTTTATGAACTTCTAGTCTTAAATAAGTTATATTTAGTGAACAATTATTTTCGTCATGAAATATTCCATTTGATTTTTCATTCAAAATAATTTTCCATATAAGATGAAATATATGAATGTTACATAATCATTACTAGGGAGAAGATCCAAAGATACCATCATTATCTATTCATAAGGTTTTTTATGATTATAATGACAATATTTTAATGAAAATTGTTTTTTTACATAGTTGAGGCTATGATACAATGTTTATAAAGCACCGTTATTTTCATTTTTCTCATATGATAAATTTTCTATGATCTTATAGAACAAGTATATATGATTTTTATTTTGTGATAGTTGGTTCATATATCTCCAATCAATACTTGGGTGCAGATTAAATCTCATGAGATAAACATGACTGAAATGTGGAGTGAACATAGTTCACTAAGTGAATTTGTCAAATATGATAGTATTATAAGTGTACCATGATTACTATGATGGTTTGGAGATTTAATGTAATCCACTAGGGTATAATTGTAAATATCCCATGAAAATTATTGAATGATTGTACATTTTCACATGAAATCCACAATTCCTTATTATATTTCAATGTTATGCTCTCGTGGATCATGTTATGTTAGTTAATTATGACCATTACCCAATATTTTGATCTTTTATATATAGGGTATGGATTAAATATGTTATTATCATCTTCATATACCCATATACCCATGTTATTTTTACTTATTTTCCTTATTTACCCTTAGTGATCATCTAAGCTCACCCTTTCTTATGTTTATTATCACTAGGTTGTGATGATATATAATATATGTGATATATATAATAATGGGGTAGTTATGAGGAACTATGTGGTAGATTATATGTAATGATTATGTAAAAAAATTTGAGACTTCGACAGCCACAAATTAACTCTACCATTATGATCCTTAAGCTTATGTTTCTATAATGTAATGAATTTTCATAAAGAAAATATAATATGTGTGTGTGAAAATATTTGGTTGGGATAGTTCGTATTAGAGGATATGTTTTTTTAACAATTTGAAATTAGGATGATTTAGTTTTTTTCTGGACCCTTAGGATGACACTAAGTATTTGGAAACATTATATTGTTTCTACAACGAATATATTTTGTGGATTACCAATAAATAAAACTACTCTTGTATAATACTGGTGGAAGTAATTCTAATATATATTAACCTAGGGTTAATATCTCTAAAAAATTTGTGTTGGGCTTGACAAGAGTGTTACCTAGTGTATGAAATGGGCCCTTAAATTACACCTATAATCAGAAACAAGGGGATAATATTTTGTTAAATTGAATTTTCTTTTGAACTATAACACTACAAGATTATATGGTATGTCCATTTTCAATAAAATTTAATCTATTGGATAAATCAATTTCATGCATCACCATATAAAAAAACATGAATTGTTATAATTAGATCACTATAATCTGGACATTAAATTTTTGTGTATTAATGTAACAAAATAAATTTTGAAAAATACATTTCTTATAAATTAATAAAATAAATTGTCTTCTTGTCATTAGATTAAAAATATAAATTATCAAAAAATAATTGTTTAAAAAAAAAATTGATGAAATATATTTAAAAATAATAAATTATTGGTGAATTTTTTAAATAATATTTATATATTTTATATTCGATCTAACATTATAAATTTCATATAATATTTTTTTATGAATTGGATAAGAACAAATCTAGTTTTATTCTTCAAAAATATAATTTCTAAAAATTGGGTTATTACATGTTTTTCACACTTATGTTTATATTAATTACTGCAACTTACAGGTATTATGTTTCATAAAATTAAGTGACTATAAAGACTCATGTTGTCCAAATTGTATTTTAGGGCCCCTATTATTTGTTGTCAAAATCTAATGTAACAGTGTAAATTTTATCACATCAATAAATGGTATATTGTGTTGATTTATATTGTAACTATGACCTAATTTTATAATTAGTCATCATAATTCATATTGGAAAAATAATATCTGACCCTCATCACTATAGGATCTTGTTTTAGTTGTTGAATGTATACTTGTCCAAAAAATAATATATATATTATTTAAATAATTGAAAGTTAAAAAATGCCACTCTCATTGATTTATTAACTTTTATTTTTCCACAAAGGGAAAAAACAATGATATGAATGAAAATAAATATCTTTTTTGAGAATAATTAAATTATTTTCATTAAATAAATTTACGTTAAATTTTAAAAAATTATATATTTTCCATAAATTCATGTGGAATTATAGTTAAATATTTATATATTTAACCAAAAAATGATTTTCATAATATTAATTTTGACATTATTTGAATAATATAATGAATTTTGTATATCCATAATAATTGTTTTTAGAATTTAAATCATTATATTTTAATTCCCCCTTTTTCTTTTTGCAATTGATTTCAAATTAAATTAAGACACTCAAAATTGAGGAAAATAATATTTAATCACAATAATATTTGATTAAATTTTATAAAAAATAAAATCATGAAATATTAAAATTTGGATATTATATAGTCCAAAAATTCATAAATTGTACTTTTACTATCTAATTTTAATGTTAAGTAAAAATTAAAACTCTTTAATATGGAATATCTTCTTACCATATTTAAAATTAAAATTTATTAACAAAGGGTTATTCAAAATTATAAGGTTTAAAATGATAGACAACCTATTCTAAATTATTTTTATTTATTGTATTACAACTCTATAGTAACCTATTATTGAATCTCATTCCATTTGGAGCCATTTGGAATGAGAACAAATTTATTATAATTTAATATTTTCTGAAATTCCAAAAGTGATCCTCACCTCAATTATAAAAGGGAGCCTCCTCTATCACTTTTTAACACCACATTGATATATCTTGCTAGAACAATCACTGTAATTTTATTTTATCACAATCCATATCCTAGTTTTGGTGATTCTTATCTCCCTATGTGACGTACCATATGTCACTGTAGAATGGATCTAAAAAAGGTCCCCTGAATAAGAAATAATTTTCTTACCTAAAATATTTTAATGTATTCCTTCTGCTACCTATTCTTAATACCTAAAAGTTATCATAAATTAATAATATAAATATCCTAAATATAATAAAATTTTATTATGATTATGAATGCACCATTACCCACCCTCATTCCCATCTATATCGAAGTGAATGCATAACTTGTGTGTACATATGAATTACCATCCCTACATGGTGATATAATTAATTTTACATTACCATATTTTATAGATGGTAATTATGAAGGTTCTAATTATTATATGTGTTAATTATATAATTATTAAAATTATGGATATGATATAAACATTATTAATGTATAAAGATAGAAATTACCCAACCAAAACATTCATGAAAAATGAACTAGATATTACCTGAAACCAAGATTTTCTTAAAAATGATTTGTTATGATATGAGTGATAAATGTTAATAAAAATGTCATAAATGGTATAATATATATTATTATTTCCATAAATATTATTTATTATAAGTCTATAGTAGTTTTTCATGAGTTATTAATGTTTATGAAGGATTCATATATGAGGTAAGCTATTATTTCCTAATATCATCATTATTCGGGGTTATATATATTTAGGTCTCTATTCAGGAATATTTATCATCCTTGTACATGTATACTAAAAATATTTTAAATTTTTTTTTAACATTATCCTTTGTTTTATGTCATTTATAACCATGTTTCAGGTTTCTTAAAATGGTTTTAAAGGATTCTTCTTCTGGTTTTCAAAATAATGAACTTTTCAAAACTTTAGAAAAAAAATATGAATCAATTTTTTTCAACTGTCTTAACATGAGGGGATTTTCCAATTATAATGATTCTGTAGTTCCTTACATACATCGTTACAAGTTTAAATGTTTGTTTAGAATTTTTCTAATATCTTGATAATTTTTTAAAAATAAGTTATTTCAAAGTGTGAAGGGTATTTTCATCAAATGATTTCTAAAGATCTTTTTTTGTATTTTCATATATTTCCACATTCAATGACAAATTTTATGATTTTATAAAGATATAATATTATTATAAAATAAACTGTTCATTAAAGCATGGAATTTTATTTGTTTTATTGTAGGTAAAATATTTTTAGGCCATTCACCATATAACATTGGATGGTTTTTTATTATGTTAATTGATTTGGAAAATTATTATAATTTAATATGCGATTTTTAATAACGATAATTATGTTGTTTTTATTTAACCCATTTTTTATGTGGAATTAATTAGAAATATTATGTGGCTAGTAGGTCATGGAATAGCCCCTCAAACTATTGGCATGTATCATGACACAAAATAGCTTGTGTACTAGCTATGTCCTTATAAATTTGTAAAATATTTACTGGAATGAGGTCTCAATGGTATTTTTTGATGAAAGTAATTTCTAATTTATCTCATCATGATATTATTCTTTGATTTCCATGTCAGTAATTTATTATTTATGATATCCATGTTTTTTTCTATGATTATTGAATTATTTTATTTCCATTTATTTTAAGCAATATTGTTAATTATTGTTTAGATTTATTTGTATGTATATCGTTACTGATCATGTGGGATCACCCTTTTCTTATGAATATATTTCATTGAAATAATAATAATTGTATTATGATTTATTTTTGGGACATGCTAGGGAAATTAAGGTCTTATAAAATTAAAAAAAATGTTTTATTTTATTTTCTCAATTATAATATATGATTCAAGTATGTGTCTACTTTTAGACAACTACTAAACTATTTTTTTTAAGGATTTGATTATTTTTATTTAATTACAATTTATTAAATTAACCACCTTCTCTATGTTACTGGGGTTACTATTTTATAGTTAGTATCAGAGGATGAATAGAATAACAATTTGGAACTAGATTAGAGAGATTTAATCCCATAAAGAATAATTAAAACATTCCATAATAAATCATTCTTTTAATATTGAGACTAGTTATATATAAATTATATATTTATCATTATTTTTTCACTAGTTATGAAATTATAAATTTGGATTCATAATATAATATAGTCTGGGACATTTTAAAAAAATGGTTCCTAACGGAAGTAATGGAAACTTTATCAATTCACATAATACATTTAAGGATTTAAACCCTTTAAAAATTATGATGTTTGAGATAATACTATAGTTGGAGCTCAAAAAATTATAATTTTCTGTATAGTTGACTCATGGTAGGATCAATATCCTATCCCTTTTATAGAATTTTGTTGATCTATAACCTTGTTTGAAAATGTTTGACCACATCATGTTTCAGCAACATCCACAATTCAATGGGAATAAAAATTCATTTTTTGATGATAAATACATTAGTTCCTTAGAAAATATACTTATATACTTGTGAATTAATAAAATTGTGATGGTTTTCATAGTATTCTATCATCATTAAGTTTAAGTGAGTTAATTATGGTCATTTATTCAAAACACTGAAAAGGATGTTGAAATATAAAACATGAAATTGATGGATTTTAAGTAACTTTTCTTGGAAACATATTTCCTTATGATGAGTAAGGAAATGTATAAATACAATAAATGATTCTAAGATAAATACAAGATGATATTATAGATATAAGTTAATCTAACTTTACAGGGTTAACAAGGCATGTTGTATATAATATATTTATACCAAAAAGAATTATTGAACATTTAATGATTGGATGAATATAGTACATCAAAGGTAATTAATATCCTTTACATTCTCAGTTCAATTAGAAATAAAATAATATTCTATCAAGATAAATAAGTTATTATCCAACACATATATATTTTATGGGAAATAATATAAGAAGAACTAATTGAGTACTATTAAAAAAATATTGTGAATGAGAAGATGAGAGGGGATAAATTTCCAACTTCATATATATGTTGTAATAAAAATTAGGGGTCATGATAATTGTGAACCAAAATATTCTACCACTATAGAGATAAAGGCCACAAAGCATGTGGTTATAAAGGAAATAAAGAAACCTGAAATGTGCAATGGTTTATTTGTATGAATATGAGACAATATGAAAATGAATTCCCTAGGAATCAAGGGAAAATGGTGAAGAAAAGGACAATAGAGAAAGGCCAAGATTATGCTTTCAACAATATGAGGTAGAATTTTAATATTAGGTGGATGTTGGAGATTTAATCATATAATCTTATATATATAATTTGTTTTTTTATTCTTAATCATATTATTCTTTTATATCATCGCTATTTTCTAAAAAATACACATTTCTCATTCGTCATTAGAAGGGAGTTATCATTCAAAAAACATAGTCGAAACCTCATTATAAAAAATAAGTATCAATAATTTCCTATTATGGAACATAAATGTTCTATACTTGCTAATTTTTCTATCACACTAATGGTAGACTTTGGATAAATTCATTCTATGGAAAAGAACTCCATATATAGTGATATAATTTATTTTAAAGAGATGGAAAATATGATTCATGATTTAGATGTGGAATTAATTATCATTCTAAGAGACACTTAATTATATAATTCATTTTGTTATCCACCAATTTTATCTCTTATAAATTCATTTCTTCAAGGAGAAGTGAAAGAAAAACCTAATGATGAAAATAACGATCATCAAATTGAGGATGTACCTGTTGTATATAAATACATTGATGTATTTCCTACTGAATTTCCTGGTTATCGACTAGATCAAGAAGTTTATTTGTACACTGAATTAATACCTGGTGAAATACATATTGCAAGAAATCCATATAGAATAGAATCTATGTATTTAGTTTCCTATAACAATCAACTATAGTATTTCAGTGGTAAGGTATCTAGGCATCTTACTTCCTTTAGAGAAATATATCTTTTTCTGCTCAAAATTTTATTTATTATTTTATTATTCTTATAAAATATATTGGATGAATTTATAATATATTTATATATATAATTCTATAATATGGTTAATTCAATTAATATCTTATAATTTCATGGCTAGATTATGATAATATTTCATCATACAGTTATGATGGTTATGTCATCTTGTCTATCGTATCAAAGAAATTAAATTTAAAAAGAAAAATACCATAAAATCATGGTGTTTCACCACAAAGACTTGGTTAGATGATTAATTTTTAGTCAAAATAGAGAATGGTTATAATATAACATCTCAAGTATGTTATTCTTCTTGGATTGAATTTTGTGGGAATGTTCTCCCTAAAAATATTTTCATTCTTTGTCTTGTTGGATATGATGTTATCTTAACTAGGGATTCTATTTCTTTACATAAATATAATATAAATTGACATGGAAGAAATTTCACTTTGGATATTACAAACCAACCTATTATCATCTATAAATTCAATGATAAATATTAACTCTTAATGGAAAACACATCCATTGTAAGTGTTGTTTTCTTATTCAAAAGGGGATTCTATAGAATATTGTTGTGAAAAATATCAAAATCAAGTATATTCTTATTTTGTGGGTGGTTTTTAGTTTTTTTCCATAAGATTTCTATATTTATCTAATATAATTTTATGTTGAGTTTTAAATAGAACTCATAAATTCTTACATTCCTATTTCAAACACTACATATTGAATCACCCCAGTTGAGTTATATGAATTGAAGAAGAATATCTAGAATAATCGTAATAAAGGATTCATTTTTTTATGTCTGAAACCTTGGTTTTGTAACAGTTATAATTTTCAAAAATAAATATTTATCGATGATAATTTTCATTGATTATCTTGATTTGAAGAAGATCATAATCAAGATCAAGTATCCTCTACTCCGTGTTGTTGAATTGCTTCACCAACTGAAAAGAGCTCAATAAATTTCTATGATTGAAGTTCATTTTTATATCATCAACTGAGGGTCAAAAGGAATCTTATACCCAAGACATAATTTCATTCATTTTATGGAACAATGAGTATATAGTGATTCCATTTGGTCTTACTAATTCCCCCACTAGCATCATGAATTTAATGAATATAGTCTTTAGATATTACCATGATCCCTTTTTTTATTCATTATAGGCGATATTATTATTTATTCAAAGACCAAGTAATAATGAATATCAGTTTATAATTCTACTGAATTACCTGATGAAGGATTATTAGTATGAAGATTTTATAATGGATTATTTTTTCTTAAAAAAGGTTCTTTATTATGTCATAAAGTGTCATGATAGGGTATATCGGTGGATCACCAAATTCAACAGTTATTAAATGTTTCCCTAAACTAACCTCAATGACTGACAATTGATTTTCTCTTCATTTTTATAGATTTTATCAATGGTTTGTGGATAATTTTGACAAAAATATAATCCACTCACTAATTTAACTCCAAAGGGAGTCATGTACCTTTAGATAAGTGAATGCAATGAAAATTTCAAGGAACTCTGTATGATATAAGTAAATGAACATGTTTTTACATTATCATGTATTAGAGAAGTGATTTCAATCATTATTGATGCATCCTATAAGGATATGGAGGGAGTTATTGTGTCGAATTCCATGGTTATTGATTATGCCTCATTGTAATTAAAGGATTATAAGTAAATTGACCTATATGATGATTTGGGTTTAACTTTGAAAATTCTATGATTAATTATATAAATTAATTATATTTATTGTGAAATATTTGATATAAATACTAATCATTAAAATTTAAAGTATATATTTAAATAGAATCAGTTGATCATGAGAAAGAGGAGATGGTTAGAGGTGATTAAAGATTAAGACAACTGAATAAATTACAACATTGGGAAAGTGGACAAGGTGTCCAATACATTAATTTAGATTGAACATTCTATATTATCCATGATGAGGATAAAGAGAAGATCCAATTTTTCAATATTTGAAAACTATGGAACAAGAAATATTGAAAGAAGGGGAAAAATATTATCTTTCGCAAATTAATTTTTAACCTTCTATCCAAGTGACTATTAAATTGGTTCAGAAGGATGATATAGAATTTAAGAAAAAGGTGGTAAATATTATTGATTTTAACCTTTATGGTGATGGAATTATAAGGTTCGTTAATGATTTATGTGTTATACGCATGCAAGATTTGAAGGAGTTGTTAGAGGAGGCACATAGTTCTTAATTATTTATTTATCCTAGAAGTACCAATACATATATTTAATTATAATAGTATTTCTCATGTGATGGAATGAAGATATATATTTTAGAGTATATATATTAATGCATGGTATGTTAGAAAGTTTGTGCTAAGGGAAAGAATTATTAGGGGAATTTACATCCATTAACAATACAATAATTGTAAAGGGAAAAAAACACCACACATTTTGTCAACAGACTCCCCAAATGTCTAAATAGATATATTCTATATGGTTTGTAGTCAATAACCATAAAAAGTTAGCATAAATCATCATTATTATAGAATATTTTACATTGGATCATATTTATAGGATATACTTTAAGTGGAATGGTTGAATGGATTGCCACATTGCATTGTGACCTTTTGGTATATGTGGATTACCTTGGAGATCTAGAGAAGTCATCAGAAATGTATTGGTACATCATTGAGTTTCATTAATATATATCATAATCATAAAGATAGTCACCCTAAGAGTTGATTCCAAACCCAACCTGAATTTTTTGATATCATTTTCATTAAATTATACTATTAGTTGGGATCAACACATTCCTCTATTTGAGTTTTTTATATGATAAAAACATTCATACAAGTATTAAATTGGATCCTTATTAATCCATATAATGATATATGTGTAGATACACGAAATTAAGGAATGATTTTGGAGAATTAAATCTATTTGGAACTAAGATAAAAGATTAAATAGAAGATAATGTTTGACACATTTAGAAAAATATTAGGGTGGCGCAAATTTGACCAATGTTGTTATGTTGACAGTCATCAATGTGACCAAGAATTTGAAATTTTTACAACTTGTATATAAAAATTTATCCCTGGAAGAATGTAATGTTATTTAGAAATAATGATAAACTATTTCCTAGTAATATTTTTCTTTTGACTTTATTGATATTATCAGGATGAAATTCTATTAGTTGGTGCTTCATCCAAACCTCTCTTATATCCAAGAAGTGTTCCTTGTCTCTCCCTTTACGAAGTACTTACCAAACCCTTAGGATTTTTTGAACTGAAATGTAATTTTTCTAGAGAAGGATTGTTCAGAAGAGGAATAACCAAGGGAGATTATCAACTCTATATCTTAATTCTTTTGAATCAAAAGCAGTCACCTTATCACATTTGTTTGGTAAATCCACTAGTTTGAAGATGATATATGAAAAAAATATGATGTAATATGGAATAAGCATCATAATTTTTTTTATAAAAAAGTGATGGAATATAGAGAAAGGAATTCATTTTATGGGTTGTTTAATGTAACACCCAGTGATTTTATGAAAAAAATTGTTAAAATATAATTTCATCGATAACTTGTGTTACACACAAAAATGATTTCTAAAAAATGGATGTATAGAATATCAATTACTATTTCATTGGGCTATTATAACCTAGTCATTAAGCATGGTTATGTCAATATGAGTTACCAAATTTTAAATATTATGTATAGTGTTTTTATATAATGAAAACCTATTGAAAAAAATTAAATAATTTTTGGTAAAACCATTTTATGTTTCCAAATTGTATTTTCTCAAAAAGTTATTTTATCTATTTAGGTGAAAAAAACAAAAAAATCAATTTTGGATGAAATTAATAAAAATTATTTGAAAAAATTGAACATAATTATTGGAATCATCTAGTTGAAATTTTCTTAGGAGTAATTTTTTGTTTTTTTCTGAAAATCTTAATTGTTTGGTAAGTAGTGAAAAATAATGGTTTTAATTGAACCTCTCTTATCATTAAGAGAATTTATATGGTTTAATTTTTTTTAAAAAATTATTCAATAGAAAAATTACTTAATTTATATTATAATTGAAACAATATATTCAATTTTTTTTTGAATTAAGATATAAATTATTTTTATGTATTTGAAACTTTTCTCTCTGCAAAGCTACTTTTTTGACACGTATACATGATTATTTTTAAAGAAAATTCAGCCACATATGTGAATAAATTTTGTAAAAATGGAAACAATATTTGGAATCAGTATAATTAAAATTATATAATAATTTCATGTTAATTTTTTACCATAATTAATAATAAAATTGTAAAAATTAATTATCGTGGTTAATATTAAAATGGTTTTACCATAGTTTAAACAAAAATTATAAGATGTAAAATTCAATAGAAAATTTTCACACACCCAATAGCTGGCCATATTTTGACCCTTAATCTGCTATTGTTTGTTAATTTTTCACTTGATATCCTTGTGAAATGTTAAAAATGTGTGTACCAATTATTATTTTTAAAAATTCCATGGGTATCCTCTTACCCACCTATAAAAGGCCACACACACTCCTCTCATTTTAAAATTCCAAACCCCATTAGTTGAGACAATCCCTTACCAAATAAAATTCATAACTTCATACCCTCATTGTACAATACATTGTTTAATCATAAGTCCTTCCATTAATGTATTTTTGTTCTAGTGTTAGGAATTTTTTAGAAGAAGCAGTAGTGCCCTTAACTGAAAATTTATTTTATTTATCCTTCATACTCTTTAAAATATAATTAAAACATGATTTTATTAAAAAAAAATTATTTAATATTTTAATATTATTTTTATGTTACATAATTGAACTAAATTCATCTTAACCTATCTCAAATGTTAAATAAAACTATTGATCATCTGTCAAAAAAACTATAGTCTTATGAACTAGCATTATTTACTTGAAATCTCCACTACATATGACTAGATGTACTGATGCATATAATGATTATATGTGATATTTATGATATAATTTTTATTTATTAATTATAATATCGTATATTCATTCTTACCTTGAATTACGTAAAGAATATGATAACATAGGTCGTGTGTACTATAGATTACCACCACGTGAAATGATGCGATTCACTTTCCTTTTAAATATTAAATTGAATGTAATTAGTATTTAATCATATAATTATGTATTATATTAATCGGATATTAATAATTAATGGTAATAAATATATCATATACTTTCTTATATCCATCCATTGTATAAATTATATTTTTTCTCATGCATACAATGAATTACGACCTCACGAAGCAATGTGATTATTTTTCAGTAATTTTTTTATATAAGTGAATGAAGGATAAATTTAAAAATTATAAGTGACATAAAACTATTATATAAAGGTGATATGTTATTTAAATTCCTTATTTTCATCGTTCACTAAAATAGAAACAATATTCATGTGTATGTATGGTTTGTCATTGTGATGATTGATGTTACTAATTATAAATATTTAACATTAATTATTAAACTAAAAAAATATATATGATATATATATATATATATGATATTTAAACCATGGTTCAAATTCTATATAACAAAAAATGATGATCAATAGTATTGGAAAAAAATATCAAACAAAAGTATATACAAAAATGAAATGTTTTTTAATAGAAATGTGATTTGGAATATTAATATTGGTAAATGGGTAATACCAAGTCATATGTAAATCATATATGATATGATAAATAATAATTTCATTCTATAATATAATTATAATATTATTAGATTTATTATACTGTATTTTTCAATGTGTATCATTGAATTCAAGCCATTATGTATGGGCTTTTTGTCAAAATTTTCAATCTTTGAGACATTTGTTACATTATACACCTATCTTCACATAAGTGTTGTATATACTTCCATACTAACATTTTATAACATAAAGGTACTTATTTTAATGGTATTTAAATTTTCTTTTTATTTTATTATTTAATGTGTATTACGATTTAATTTTTACCAAAATTGTATGTGTTCCATGTTGTAATACAATTTCATTATGAGGGTTGTTTATACTTATGAATTTGATAATGAAATATTATGATATAATTAAAAATAAAAACAAAAAACATCATCATAGATGTTTTTTCCAGTAGAATATATCGTTCCCTTTACTTTACTCACTTTTTATACTCTTGATTTAGAAATAAAACTATTAGTGTAAATTGACTTTTTTCTGTCATGGTTCAAAAATACCTTTTTCTTACATATTCATGTTTAATTAATTTTTTTTAAAAAAATAACATTAAAAAAAATATATTTTAAATACATTTTTCTTATGTGTTAATTTTCATTGAAAAATAAATTGAATCATTATGGAATTATCTAGACAAGTCGAGTTAGGTTTTGTAATGTCCCGGTTCCAGAAGCCACCCAGAGGCGCCCCGTACCCAGTTGGTCACATGGCCTCAAGAGCATTTCCCCAAACGTCAGAGGATGCCAACTAGCAGCGAGGGCCTTGGGTTTGATAGTGGGGAAACTATGCCCTCATTGGAAGAGTACACAACAGAAGTAAATAATCATGCAATAGTAGAAGCAGAAAATAACCAACAATAATAAACAAAGGAAGACTAAAATAGAAACAATTAGAGAACAAATGTATATATATGAAATGATGCATGATACATTTCTAGGAAAGCATCCTAACAAGTCACAATGCTAAAAAATACAATAGTACCAACACAAGTACAAAAGAAAGTAAACAAATCCTCAGCATCGCAAGCCAATGCTTGGTCCCATGCTCTCCTGCTCCAAATAAATCAAGTACCAGAAGTCGATGAGTGCTTTCCCTTGTCTATACCTGCAACAACATAGTCTGTTTGGGCCCAAAATCATGGCCCAAAAAGGGTGTGAGACTAATCCCAGAAGGTAACCACTTGAAGATCTGTGCCTAACAGTCAGTGAGTATATGGCAGGTAATAGTGCAATAAGTAGTAAAAAGTAGCAGCAACAGCAGGCAGTAATCAGTAAGCAGTAAACATGATGATATACAATAGTGATAAATTCACATAACAACAAGAAGAAGTGAAGCAATAGCTAACAGAAGCAGGAAAACCCTCTGGGAAGTACTCGTAGCCATCCCCTATGGTCCTATCCAAGAATTACCACAATGCTCTGGGCAGTGCGCTCAGCCTAACCCCTCTGGTTTGGTCATACAAATTTATTAGACTCTTTAGGGAATATCACTTGGACAATTTCCCTTATATTCTAGGGTACTCAGGGACTCTCGGAGGGAGATCACATGGTCTAACACTCTTGGCCCGTGGTCTAGAGTCTCTCTGAGGAAGCTCACTCAGTCAATCCTCCTATAGCATCAGGTATTCCACCAACTCTCTAAGGAAGCCCACTCGGTCAATTACCCCTCCAGCCTGGGAAGGTTTTAAAGACATTCAAAGAAGGTAAAGAC
This sequence comes from Viscum album, assembly GCA_963277665.1. Classification (NCBI taxonomy): domain Eukaryota; kingdom Viridiplantae; phylum Streptophyta; class Magnoliopsida; order Santalales; family Viscaceae; genus Viscum; species Viscum album. The sequence continues at coordinate 1,829,395,272 of OY728161.1, read as the reverse complement.
TCTCTGAGGAAGCTATCTCGGTCTACCCTCCTGTAGCATATAATAACAAAAACTCTCTAGGAAGCTCACTCGGTCTATCCCCTGTAGTCTAAAATGTCCAAGACTCTCTGAGAAATCTCACTCAGTCTATCCCCATATATTTTATAATATCTAAGACTCTCTGGGATGCTCACTCGGTCTATCCCTTACAGTTTATAGCACTGGGTTCTCACGGCCCCGTGCCAGTCTGTGCATATTAATTCTATAAGGACAGAGTACACCTATAGAGCTACTTGGCTATCCAAAGTAAACCTATAGAGCTACTTGGCTAATTAGTCTACAAAGCAACAAGCATGTTAACAACATCATTCCGTCCTACAATCACAAGGCATGGAAATAGGTGCAACGACTAAAGGCTAACAAGGCCCAAAGGTCACAACAAGAACAAAGCATGGGAAAATGAAAAAAATCCACAAAAAAGATCAATTTACCTCTACAAAAGCATGAAAGAAAGGAATGAATAACCACATGGGGAAAAAGGTAATCATGCAATACCCCATTCATGGTATTGGTGGAATTTTCACAAAAAACTCAAAGACATCGAAAGTTAAGGCACAAACCACCTATATTAATCCTAGGATATTGATATACTTGAACCACGAGGCTTGATTCTCCTTAGAATGGCGTAGATATACGAAAACACACAAAACATTCCAACCACAATAACTTATGTAAGAGGAGGAATTGTAAAACAAGGCTCTAGGAGAAGGAATAACACACCACAGTAATTCCAACGTAATCAATGGTGGTCGATTCGGATAACGGATGAGGGATTGGGGATTTGGAGTTGTTCCGCAGTCGTACATCGTCTCTCGGTCGAACGAGACCTAGAATAAGACGATTTGGTTGATTAGGCGTGACCCCAGTCTGTTTAATAAAAAAATAAAATACACGGCGTGTACTTATTGGGTACATGACATGTACTCTATTCTTTTTGTCTTCTTCTTTAAGCAGCTTCCACTTCATCCCCGCACACTGTGTGAGTGGCCTGGACATGGCCAGCACACGGCCTGGTGCATCAAGGGAGTACACAGCGTGTACTTAGAAGGTACACGGCGTGTACTTCAAAAATTTATAGAAACTCCTCTTTTCTCAAAAATGACCTGAAAAGGAGAAAAATACCTGAAATGAAGATTCGGGTTCTTACAAACTTCCCCCCTTAAAGAAATCCATCCCCAAATTTCCCTAGCAAGGCATAGAAGAATAAACCGCAAACAGCTCCGGCCACTACGATTTTACATCGGCCTCCCTCTCCCACGTCTCGTCCTGCCCTCGCCCATGCTGCCATAGCACCCGTACTAGAGGAACAAACCGGCCACAGAAAACATTCGTACTATGATCAAAAATCTAGATGGGATGCTCCTCAAAAGACGCATCGGCTTCAAGCTCAACCTCCTCGGGTTAAAAGACATGAGAAGGTTCTGAAAAGTAACGTCAGATGTGAGAAACATGGAAGATGTCATGCATATCCCGGTACCTCTGTGGAAACTGCAACTTATAGGCAACCGGCCCAACTCCCTCCAATACCTCAAACGGCCCGAAGTACCACGGTGAAAGCTTAACCTCTCTCCTAAACCTCTAATTTCCCAACCTCGGAGTGACATGCAAGAAAACTTGATCCCCGACCTCATACTCCATAGGTCTTCTCCACTGATCAGCATAAGACATCTGCCAAGACTGTGCTGTAGCCATCCTCTCCCAAATCAACTCTATCTTCTCTGAGGTCTCCTGAACAAGATGAGGTCCCAGCAAAGCTGCCTCTCCTACTTCCAGCTAGCATAAGGGTGATTGGAATGGCCTACCGTACAAAGCCTTGTAAGGTGACATCTGAAGAGTTTCCAGGAAACTGTTGATATAGGCAAACTCCACTAGAGTAATATGCTTCTTCCAAGAACCTACAAATTCTAGAATGGAAGCTCGGAGCACATCCTCAAGCACCTGGATCGTAGACTCGGACTGGCCATCTGTTTGCGGATGGTATGTTGTACTCAAAAGTACATGCGTAACCAAAGCCTTCTGAAGTCCCTTCCAGAACCGAGAAGTAAAGCATGCATCCCTGACTGAAACATTGGAGTGTGGAACTCCATGTATATGTACAATATCTCGGATGTACAACCATCCCAACACATCAACACTAAAGGTCTCCTTGATCGGAAAGAAGTGAGCAACCTTCGTAAGCCTGTCGATGACAACCCAAACAGCATCATTCCGCTCAGTCTGACCATCCTTTTGCGGATGGAAGGCGGTGCTCAAACGATGCTTCATCCCAAAATCCTACTACAAACCCTTCCATAGCTGGGATTTAAAACATATATCACGATCAGAGACAATCGTCGACGGTACTCCATGTATCCGGACAATCTTATGCACATAGAGGTTTCTCAATATCTTTACTGAACCCTGCTCTCTAATCGGAAGGAAGTGGCCCGACTTGGTGAGTCGGTCGACGATAACATAAATAGAATCATGAACTTTATATATATGTGGAATTCCGGTCGTGGAATTCGTATATATCCCATCCCACTTCCAATCTGGGCCCTCCAAAGACTGAACTATGTATGCTGGTACTTGTTGCTCTGCCTTCACTTATTTACAAGTGAGGCATCAAGAAAAAAACTATGCTACTGTTCCCTCCATTCTCGGCCACCAATGCTATCATCAGAGATCCTGGTACATCTTCACCACTCCTAGATGTACCGATAGAGGGGGATGTGTGGAACTCCCTCAACACTTCCTTCTAAAGTGACACTGGTACCATGGTACATCCTCTGAAGTGGATGACGTGCTCCCCACCTTCATAAAATTCATCAGGTCTTTGTCCTATGGATATCTGGGCACATCATCTCTTGCAGTCAACGTCTCCACGCTGCGCCTCCCTGACTCGCTGAAGAAGTGGGGGAGTGACTATAAGAGACTTAAGTAAAGCTGCTTCATATCAATCCACAAAGAATATCTGCAAAGTGGACAGCTGCTCTGTCGCCTCGCCTAGCAGCTTTATACCAGATATTCTGCTGAGTGAATCTATAACAACATTCCCCTTCCTAGAAGAATAGACTCTCTTGAAGTCATTGTCCGAGAGTAACTCATGCCAAATTCTTTGTCTTGGGTTTAGGTTATTTTGAGTGAAGATAAACCTGAGACTATTGTCATCAGAGTATACTGCAAAGCACTCTCCCATCATATAGTGTCTCCACATCTTCAAGGCGAAGAACACTACTACTAACTCAAGGTAAAGGGTAGAATAGTTCTGCTCATTTTGTCTCAGCAATCGAGAACCATATGTGATCACTGCTCGATTTTGCATCAGGACAAATCCAGGTCTAGTCCCTGATATGTTGATGTAAACTATGTACCCTACACCCTCCTCTAGAAGCATCAAGATGGGGTCACAATTCAGGATCAACCTCAGCTCCTAAAAACTCTAATGGAATCTCCTTGACCACACAAAGGGTTTCCACATCTTCGTCCATGCTAATAGAGGTGATGCAACTCCGGAGAAATCTGGTAAAAATCTCTGGTAGTATCTGGACAACCCCAGGAAACTCTGTACATTCGTTAAACTCCTGGGTAGCTCCCAAACAAGTATCGCCTCAATCTATATTGAATCCACTTCAACTCCAGCCTCTGATATGACATGTCCCAGAAATTGAACCTCTTGGATCCCGAACTTGCACTTTGAGAGCTTACCATAAATATGGTTCTCTTGGAGTGTGTCCAGTACTACCTATAAATGGTAGGCATGCTCCTACTCAGTAGCCGAGTAGATCTGAATGTCGTCGATTAAGACTGCTACAAAGAAATCACGGTATGGATGAATGATCAGGTTCATGAGTCCCATGGACACTACTAGAGTGTTGGTGACATTGAATGGAATAATTGAGAACTCGTAATGACCATACCAACATCTGAAAGCCGTCATCTACACATCCTCGTCTCGTACTCTGAGCTGGTGATATCCTGATCAGAGGTCTATATTCGAGAAGCACCGTTCTCCCGTCAGCTGATCAAATAGATTTTCAATCCTCATGAGTGGGTAATTGTTCTTCATGGGCACCTGGTTCAAGCACCGATAGTCAACAGAAAGTCTCAAGCTCCCATCCTCCTTCTTGGGGAATAGAATCAAGACTCCCCAAGGAAAAACACCGGTCTGAATGAATCCCTTCCACTTCAAGTATTCCAGCTATACCCATAGCTCACGAAGCTCCGTGGGAGCCATCCAATATGATGTTGTAAATATCGGTGGAATCCTGGGGTACAAGCCAATGTAAATAGATACCTCTCTGCTAGGAGGTAGGCCCAGAACATCATCATTGAAAACATCCACGTACTAGTCAACCACTACAGGATAGCTTGGAATATCCACATCAAAAGTTCTGAGTGTAATTCTAGCCAACTGATGAGTGATCGGCTGCACACTCCTCCAAGTAAGTTCATCTTGTGGTGTAAAGGGTTACTTCTCATCAATGAAGGTAAACCTAGTCCCATCCGTGCGGACACACCACAATTTTCACCTAACAAATTCTTTCTGAGCATTTACCATAGATAACCAGTCCATACCCAAGATGATGTCCTACGACCTCAAAGTTTCTACTAGGAGCTCCCAACCGATTCTCTTCCCTCCTAGAGTAAGCTCGCACTACCGGCACTAGTGTGTAATCATCACATCTGCACCCATAAGAGTCTATATCCATAAGGATAGAGCCAACAGCTTCATCGTAATCTTCAAGCTACAAATGAGGGTAGTGGAAATGAAAGAATGACTGGAACCTGTGTCTATAAGTACTACAGCTAAGGTGGAGTAGACACAGATTGTACCTCGTATCATCTCTAGAGAACTGTGATCATAGGCCTCAGCTGCCTAGAGGTGAGCTCCCCCTGTCCATCTTCTCCCTGCGATTGGGGTGGACCTCCTAGTGGTGGTGGCGGTAACATCTCAAATCGTCACCCACTACCAGTTGCACGGTCTTCTCCTCTTCCATGTTTTCCTTATACCTGCGGACCTCCATGGTTGAACCTCTATCTCTGCAATGGAGGTCCTCCGACCATCTGCTGATCATCCATTCAATGGGTCGGACAGTCACGAGCCATGTGACCCTACCCTCCGCATGTGTAACACTACCTGCTCTTTTCAGGACAGGTTCCTCCTTGGGCACCCCTCACAAATGATCTTGAGTCATGTGGTCGTCCACAAGTATTTCTGGTCCTCTTAGACCTCTGTGATGTTTTTCTACTACCACCTGTAGAAGACTATCCTACGTGATGAATGGTAGTGGGTCTTGCTGCTGGTGACTGCTCAGCAAGAAAAATCTCCACTAAGAGGGCTCGCTCTAACACCCCCACATGCGTCAGGATGCTGAGTGAAATCATCGAAGCCCTGATCTCTCTCCTGAGCCCCTTCTCGATGGTCCAGGCCCTGAAGAATGGGTCTCGCACCATATCTGTGGAGTAGCGTGAAAGGTCATTGAACCTCGCTGAGTACTGAGCAACAATCATGCTACCCTGATGCAGATAAAGAAGATTCTATATGCGCACTGCATGAAGAGTATCTAGAACAAACTCTGCCCGAAACAGTCTCTGAAATACTACCTAGAGAAGCGTCACCTCATCGTGAACCTGGAGCATCAAGCTCCACCATCTGCTCGCTGGTTCCTGTAGAAGTCTGGTGCCAAGGATCACCATGAGATCGGCTGGTGTCTCTATGAGTCGGAAGACTCTCACCATAGCCTCCAACCAATCCTCAACCGCCTGTGGGTCTGCCTCTCCCCTAAACCTGGGTGTCCTCTAGCACTGAAACTCATGTAATGTGCTCTAGCAGTGTGCACCATCTGCTACTGGGGCTAGTGGCATCGGTGGACCAATGGGTAATGGTACTGCTGGTTCCTCTACTGGAAAAGGGCCCTCCATTGAGGCCTCATTGCTTGGTGGGATATCAGTGCGTACAGCTTCCAGAACCCTAGCTGGTTGTCTGTATGGAGGAATCCTGAAAAGAAATAGGTGTTCCATGGTTAATAAGTTATACCTGGTGAGATGATTGATGATACAACAAAGAAGTCTATTGAAAAAAACACACACAATCAGTGTTTTCGTGCACTGAGTCGGAAATCAGAAGTCATATTCCGGGAGTACGAATAAGTCGGTCACTGCACCAACACTGGACTCCCTGAACTGAAAACCACATTTATTACCCATAACACTATTACATCATAAAAAAATCAGAGTCCTAGTTCTTTGGTAGAGCCGACTCCTTTGATACCAAATTTTCACGACCTGTCCCCCAGGGCCCGTGTCGTGACTCCCCAAATCCCACCTCCCATTGGCCAGTGGCTGGTGACTAGCACCAAAGGAATAATTCCCTAAAACTGGGAAGGCATTTCCTTTATAACCTGTAAAAACACTCAACTAAGCACAAAGAAAGATATGTACAACAAGTCAACTGTATAAGAAAAGAGTGCTGGAAGTAAAAGGGGTCGAAAATACAAGCTCAATAGTAAAGGCTCACGAAACTGGATATACAAGTAAAACTGAAGAAAAAGAAAAGACAACTACTAGGTCGTCCGCTGAGGCTCCTACCTGAAGGGTAGGTACAGATCACCTCCTCTACACTCCACATCCACTCGTCTCTTCTGCGTACAGACTCGCCATATTTTCCACCTCCAAGTACCTGTCCAGTCTAGGGACTCTCAGCCTCAGTCAGCGTTGTCGGTCATCTACATCCAACATTACAAGGTGCGGGCATAGCCCATCCAGTGGTGAGTATAATGTTACTCAGTAGGGACCCCGAGACCCTCAAGGTCTCACAAAATCCACCAAGAATAAACCCCAAAGTATGAAATCAATAAAAAAAACATACTTAGGTATATTACCATACATATACCTAAGTAAACAAGCAATCCATCTCAATCATAAGGAAAACACAAACGTACTTTCTCAGCTCAAACAAGGATTTATTCTAGGGGTAGTAACAAGTAACATTCTGAACACCTCAGCTGCTGGAGAACTCCTCCTCTATCAAGTACAGTGGGCCTTCCGCGTCACACAAAGGGGCTTCCCACTAGCCTTGGACTGCTGAGATACCCCCCTATTGATTATCATGGGTATCCCATGTCACACAGAGGAACTCCCCACCATGGGTCTACAGCGTCACAGAGGGGCTCCCCCCTCATGACTTGTTGAGGTACTCCTCCTGTCGAGTACCGTGGGTCTACAACGTCACATAGAGGCGCTCCCCCTCATAGTCTACTATGGTACTCCTCCTGTCGATTATCATGGGTCTTCTACATAACATATAGGTGCTCCCCACCATGGGTCTACCACGTCACACATAGGCACTCCCAACCGGGCCTGTCAAGTCACTCCGAGTCGAAACGGTCAGAAGTCTTCAAGTCACAACCAGCTACTGGGTTCTCGCACTACGCTCGCTCATCTCTGGGAGGATCTGATCTACAAGCTACTGGTCGATTCTCCAACTGCCACGAAGTCCCGTGAAGAATCATCTCAAAGGTCCTCCACATCATAGGGGTCTTAGTGCAATAGACGATGCGTCAATAGGATGCCCGGTCTGGGAGTTATTAGCCTTTGAGTATCGAGGGCCCAGTTAGATTTGTGCTTGATCCAACCTAACCATGCCCCATATTAATCCAAAACATAGGTGGGGTATACTCAAAGGGACCATCTCACTACAATATTTCCAACGCCGCTGATAGTTCGTCAAATGGACTCTTGGTGCCAAAGTTATGGACAAAAGATGGTAAATGGGTCGTAGTGGGCCCGGGTTTGGTCCCACCCAGTCGGACCAACCCGGCTTGGCCCGTTGGGTTCGGCCCATCCCACGAGGTCCTACCCGGCTCGGCCTGGCGGTCCGGTCCGTGAGGGCCACGAGGGGTCATGGGTGTCGTGGAGGCCGTGAGGGCGCGGAGGCCATGAGGGCGCCGCGGAGGGCCACTGGAGACTAGGGCTGAGTAGCTGGCCACTGGGCAGCTTAGCCTGGGTGGCATGGTGAGGCTGCGGTGACGGTTCAGTCGGGGCAGTGCAACAAGGCCGCAGTGGAAGTTCGGTAGCGGTGGTGTGGCAAGGCTGCGGCTTGGAGGGATGGTGATGGCTCGTAGGATGGTGGCGGCGACTCGACGGACGGTAACAGTGGCTCGGCGAACGGTAAGGGCATCTTGGCCCGGATGGCGGTGGTCGTGGGCGGCACGATGCAGCCGCAGGTGGAGGAGTCGCGGGGCATGGTGGATAGGGTTCCAAGGAGCGACTCGACCATGGGGGTTCCGTGAGGGCACTGAGGTCGTGGGGTGGCATTGGCCGCGGGGCGGTGTCGTTGCGTTGTCGCCTTCGTTGTATTCAACATCACAAATCCTCACATGATTGGTGGAGGGGTTGGGCCATGTTTGTTTGGCCCGTACCCTCTGCGTTACAGTGGTAACATATGGCTCAACCGGAACATTAAGAAGAACATCAAGCTTCATAACCTCTCACAAACCTGAAAAAGAAATCAAGGAAAGATCATGGAAAAGGTATTCTTCAACAAATAAACCCCTACCTCAGGTTATTGTTTATATTGGCACACGAAGGAAGTACGAACGTCGATTCATCATAGATGAAGATGTCCCACATCGGAGGAATTTGAAGATATCAGCATTTGTCACACCCGACACACACCTCTAACCCTAGGCACGTTGGTTGGTCCATCGTAGTCTAAGGCGTTCTTCGTCGGCGAGAGCGTTCTTCATGGAAGAACGCATTCTTTGTTGGAGAGATTTCTCCCAAGATCACCTTTCTCCCAATTCAACAAAAAAATATGTTTCCCCAAAATAATGGAATATGATATCTATTATTTAGTTTATTGGCTTAAAATTCAAATTGGCCAAATTAATGTGGTGCGTTGGCATAATTAATGTCAAGGAAGCTCAAGAGGCTCCTCCACATTAATGAGGGAGCTGAGAGGTTTCTCCCTCATTAAGAAGAGAGTTCAAGAGGTTTAGGGCTCGGTTGGTCCCCACCACCATAACCTCTCATGGGAGGTTAGGCTCAGGTGGTCCCCACCACCATAACCTGTCATGGGAGGTTAAGGTCTGGTGGTCCCCAGTTCTCAACTTCCTCATGGAGGTTCTAACAAATAAAATAAAATATTCCATACTTTATTTTATTTTATTCTTTTCACGAAAAAACCAAAAAATTATCTTTCACTCTCAACCAACTTTCATCATGGTGAAAGTCTCCTTAGGCGAATACTGGCACTACGAGTTCAACGGTGTCCTCGGATTTCAATTCTAAGCACCGGTTCAAAATTTAGAAAAACCCAATCGCACGTTTACTGAACGTACCCGAAATAGAGTTCAAAAATTCATTCTGGGAACTCCAGGCCTCTGAATCACACATCATAAATTTATGTGGACTCGTAAAACTACCATTTATTTAAAAACAATTACCTGGGAATTTTGGGTCCTTACAACTGTTCCGGTCCTCGCAACATGTACGTCACCAACTTGACTCTCTGCCCTGGAGGCATCTTGAGCTGCTCCAAGATTATCTGTATGCTCTCTATCAAGTTCTCAGCTGCCTGCAGACCACTATCACCCTGAAATAGCGGAGGGTGCTATGAATAGAACTCCCATGTTATATATTCCATAGATGTCTCTATACCCCGCACACCTCTGTCAATCCCCTGCAAGACACATACCAGGCTAGCTCGAAGATTCTCATACAACCATGGTCCAAATGTTTTCAAACCCCACTATTGTCCTTCCTACATTGGATCCTGGACCTGTTCCTATCCCTGTGCCTATACCTTCAGCTAATGCTTTGCCCGCGATGGGTCCTGAACTAGACCCTGCTCCTATGGCACTGTACCATATCCAGCTTGATGCTCTATCAGAGTCGACTAAAAGGAACCCGTATCCCCTGTCACAACCCATTACCACTACATCCCGGCCTCATGGCCTCCTTACCCGCCCTCAATAGATCCATGTATCAAAAGTACCTCGAGCCTTTTCCGTCCTAACAAATAACGTTTTCTCGAACTAACGACTGGGTCGCCCAATCCTGGTGATCAAAATCACCTCAACCATAGTACTTGACTACTTGTTCATGAGCCAAACCCAAATACCCTTCCACATGAAATTATACAAATATATAAAGCATGAAATTACACATTGCAATCAACAATCAATTCTATCTGTAATTTCACCTATTCCCATTTCAAAGAATACAAAGAATGGAAATTTGATATTATTCACATGGAATTATCACTTCGCAAAGCATATGTGTTGTTATGAAATTGAAATACCCAAAAAATGTTCCTATCAAAAGCCAATGAAACAACCTTTCCATATCGGGCCAAGGTTAAATTTTCTCGTACCACACTAGCTTAAGGGTCACATATCAAAATAAATAACATCACACACCAAGTGATCCACCATGGTGGAAATCATATAAACTGTAATCTGAGCAAAAAGCAAATAGCAATTCCAACACATGGAAACGTGGTATATCCCTCATACCTAGGGCTACATGAACCCAAGAACAAGCTATGAACCCTATTCCAATCACAACCTATCTAAAGTATGCCATATCCCAAATAGAAAAACCAGTAGAAATAAAAATTGAAGCCACAATCTCATTAGTATCCAGCAAAACACTACTTCTAAACCCCTTTCAAGAACTCCTCTGATACCACTTTGTAACAACCCTGACCCGAATATCCACCCGAACAGTGATAAACTGGTCCGTTGTTACTACCTTAGGCGTACCTCCCTGAATGCCAAAGGCAACCAACTAGATGTGAGGGAATTATAGGTATATTGGGGATGTTATACCCTCTCGGAGGATAATAATGGTACTGTACAGAGTATAATAATAAATAGGCAGTGGAATAAACGACTCTGCAGACTCAAACCAGACCCGCAGAGCGGAAGCACTTTCAATATCGATAAACAGTATAAGCAATAAATATAAACAACAGTAGTGGAAAGTAAACAAGACAACATGATGATCACTTGTAAGTACTACGTAACAACAAAACATGCATCCAAAGTAGGTCATACATATCCATATATATATAAAGGGTTCCAATGGCTGACCAACTATAACTACATAACAAGTAAGCATGTTGATACATGAAAGGAAGAAAAACAAAACAATCTCCAGCTAGGCAATACAACAAGGTCCATACCATCTCCATGAAACAGCTAATGCAGTCTAGCTCTTGAAGTTGGCCTCTTTCCTTCACATAAATCCATAAAGTCTACACGCGTACCGAAGGGCCCATATGGGGTGTGAGATGAATCTTAGTAGGATACCACCCAACGGTGCATACCTAGTATAAGTGTTTAATTAGTCATGCAGTTATAAAGAAAACATTAAATAGTATGATGCACACAAAGAAACACAAACTCCACTGGTGCTCAGCAGCCACCATGGAGTGTCACTTGCTTCGACCAAATCCAGAATGTCTGTCATGTAACCCGGCACCATGTGCCCCCTGACACCGCGTGTCTCAAGTACCGACGTCCAGAAGGCAGGACCAATAAATAGTAGCTCAGAGGAACAATGATTTCGGTCCTCAAATAAGTAACTAGAGGGAAGGCGATGTTTTCCCTTAAATAATGTAACCAGAGTGACACCTATGTCTGCCCTCAAATAAGGTAACTGGAGGCACAACGTTGTCTTCCTTCAAATAATGACGAGCTTCCCACCCCAACCCAATAGCTTTATTTCTATCCCATGAAGGCTCCTCACCTTCCACGTGGATTCCTATGTCAAGTACACAGAAACCAATAGTAACTAATATGCAACTAATGGGAGCCTCTACCCAGATGAGTTGTCAAAACCACCTCATCACAGAGTCTCTCTAGGTGTACACTACTCAATGTTTTGGGTGAGCGGTAATCACCAAAATAGTACCCATGTCGCAACCTCTTTGACACCTTGTGCCCCTGCGACCATGACGCTCAAGTCTGATGGCCTTACCATCCATGTAACTCAGGTCATGCCCAACCTAACAGTCACCCCGCCTCAAGCCAATGTTGATGACACCCAATCATGTGGTAAGAACCATCCAATGTGACCCAGGTCAAGCCCAACCTATGATCAGAATCACTCAAGAATACCCGGGTCATGCCCAACACAACCATAAGGGTTCTAGCATGTGAAATTCTGAAATTTCATATATAATCAAAAGAATCACTTATAGGCAGTAAAAACAAACTAAACATTTGAAATTCACTAACCAAGTGATGTCCCATACCAGCACTGGGGTCTTTAAAGTCTCTAACAATTCGTATCATGGTTCAATAAACTAAACTCTATAGTTTAAAATAATACAATTCAATTATAACCATTTTGGCATCCCCCGACCAAAATGCCCCGATGAACAACAACCACTCGCCCCACCCCGCTCAAGAAAAATATGTAACATGACATACCCAAAGGCATCCCATAGGTCAAATAACAATTAAAGAGGAAATAATAGGTAAAACATAGACACAATCAAAATACCCAAAAACGTGCCAAAGGTCATGCCACCCAAAAGTCTGAAAAAACACAAAATGAGGTATGAACCACCTACCTGAGAATTGTAGACTTAGGAACATCCAATATAAAGCTCCAATTCGAAGCCGAGAATCGTACATCTACGTGTTCTTCAAATCCCGACAATTCCACTTGGATGGAAACTGCGACACGTGAGGCAATGAAACTGGAACAAAACAGGGTGTGCGGGTTTAACCTTGCTGTTTTGATCTGGAAGCCTCTAACAGATTGAAGAACAGACGTTGAATGATGATTCTAGGATAGGAAACATTCTCCATAACATTAAAATGGACATGTTTCGATTTTGGGGATTAAGAAGCTATTTTTTGAAATAAGACGTGATGCTCTTTCATTTATGTAAAAAAAATAAAAATACACCACGTGTACAAAAGGACTAAACTCTATGTAGTGTCTTTGTTCATACTCCAACTTAATATAAGATAGCCACATGTCTATGATGCTCAACATGGGTCAACACAAGGCTTGAACTCGACTAATACATATAATGGAGGATACACGGTGTGTCATGCAATACTACACGCCGTGTAGTAGGAAATTCATACACGATCATCACATGACATGTAATTGAAAAGCACACAGTCGGTACTCACCTAACCCATAAACTACATGTGGTTTATAAATTTCTAAAACTTCACATATTTTACCATTTTTTTCAAAAACAAGTCAAAAATTCAAACAGGGTCAGAATTTTAACCAGTTCTAAAAAACCCGGGTTCTTACAGTGATACTCATTCTAAGCCAGTTTTTAGTAATAACTATTTTATTCCTCAAATTGATCCATTATGTACTAAATATCATTGTGGTGGACATTGGGGAAAAAATTGTTTAAATAAAACTCAGAATTTATTATTTTAAAAAGCTTATTTTTCTAAGAAAAAGTGGATTCCTAAAATCTTTCTTTCTGAAATTTATGGATCCAAGATAGTTTGGGTTCAGAAAGTCTAAAAATCTTATTTTCATGAAAATAAATATATTATCAACAACAATACAAGGTACATGGATAGTGGATGTTCTGATCACATGACTAGTAACAGAAAATTCTTTGTAAATATTATCAAGTTGAAAGGAGGAAAAGTAACGTTCAGAGTTAATGCTCAGGGAGAAATTATTGGTATAGGTAACATTGATTTTCTTGAAAAACCTTAATTTTGAATTATTAATTTGTTAGGGTTCATAACCACAACCTCATAATCATAATCCAATTATTTGATAAAGTTTACCTTGTAAAGTATAGGAATAATAAGTGCTTCCTACAAAATTCCAAGGAAGAATTTATTCTTTCTGCCCATAGGAATGAGAATTTATACACACTAAATATAGAAGACCTTAGGAGCCAAGATCTACCATGTCTAAGTGCAATGGGAGAACAATCTCGGTTATGGAATAGAAGTTTAGGACACTGTAACCTTAGGAACTTATGTAAATGCTCAAAGAATAGACTTGTTAAGGATATATTGTATCTCAGATTTGATTCTTCAAAAGTTTATTATCCTTGTCAATATGGCAGGAAACATAAATCAAGTTTTAAATCAATTAGTGAACTCTCAAATACTTATGCATTACAGTTAGTGCATGTGGATCTTTTCAGTCCAACACAAACAGGAATCATTGGAGGTAAATATTATGTATTTTTTTTAGTTGATGATTAAACTAGATTCACAAGGATCTATTTCCTAACAAATAAATCAAATGAAATTTATTATTTCAAATTTATTAAAGCCCAGTTTAGAAATGAGAAATACCTTCCATTGATAACTATTCATAGTGATCATGGAGGAGAATTTCAAAATTGTGATTTTGAAACTTTTGGTAGTTAAAAAGGCATTACTCATAATTACTCAGCACCAAGAACTCCTCATCAAAATGGTGTTGTTGAATGAATAAATTGAATTCTTCAAGTGATAAATAGAACCATGTTGTGTGAAGAATCTATAGTAAAAAAATTTTGGGCTGAAGCTGTATGAACGAATTGTAATAGTATAAATTGATTTTTAATTAAATATTTTCTTAACAAACCCCTTATGAATTGTGGAATGGTAGAAAACCAAGACTTTTCCACTTCATGGTATTTTGCTGAAAAGTATTCATTCTTAATACTAAAGATAATTTACATAAATTTTCACCAAAATATGATGATGGAATTTTCCTAGGCTACTCCACAACTTCTAAGGATTATAGAGTTTTTAATTAAAATTCTTCTACAATTGAAGAAATTATACATGTTAAACATGATAAAACCGATACTTTTGTTTTTAAACAACCTCAACCTCTATCCTCGTATTTATTTTAAAAAAAATTTATCAACCCTTGATAGAAGATCCTTCTGATAAGTAAAATGTTCCAGAAAATGATTTTGAAGCCTTTACCCGAGATGATTTCCTACCATATGTTTATGAATAGGTTTTACAAAACCCAAACCATTTGTTTCTTAAGAATCATCATAGTGATATTATCATTGGTAATGTATATAAACCTGTAAGGACTAGAAGTTATTTAATAAATGAAGTTAAAAATTTAGCATTCCATTCCCAATTAGAACCAAAAATCACTGATGACACTTTATGTGATGATTATTGGATGAAAGCCATATAGGATGAGCTAAATGAATTTGAAACGAATAAATTATGGACCTTGGTTGAAACACCTAATGAAATTTATGTTATTGGAGTAAAATGGGTGTTCAAAAATGAGTGTGATGAAAATGGAATCTTTTTATGAAATAAGGCTAGATTAGTTTCTAAAGGCATTAATCAACATGAAATAATATACTATGAAGAAACCTATGAACCAGTAGCTGGACTTGAATCTATCCATATTATACTTCCATTTGCAGCATTCTTTAAATTTCACCTTTTTCTAATGGATGTTAAATATTCTTTCCTTAATGGATATATTCAAGTGGGTATTTTTTAGATCAACCTCCTAGTTTTGAAGACACAAAATATCATGAACAGGTTTTCAAACTTACCAAATATTTATATGGACTTAAACAAGCCTCTAGATCCTAGTATGATAGACTTAAATTATTTTTATTACAAAACTATTATGTTTAGGGAAATGTTGATCCAACCCTTTTTATAAAGAAATATAATAAAAAAATTGATTGTTCAAATTTATTTTGATGACATTATATTTGGTTCTACTCAATAGTCATTAACAAATTAGTTTTCAAATATAATGAAATCTGAGTTTTAAATGAGTATGATGGGTGAGTTAACATTTTTTCTTATGTTTTCAAATTTCCCAAAAACCAGAAGGAACTTATATATCTCAACATAAGTATATTAAGGATCTTCTTAAAAAGTATGGATATGAAAACACTAAGAGTTTTAGAACTCTTATTGGTACCTCAAATTTACTTGATCTTTATGAAGCTAGGAAACAAGTAGATCAAACATAAACTAGAGGTATGATATGAAAATTACTATAATTGGTAGCCAGTCATCTACACTTAATTTTTTCTGTATGATTATCTAAAAGATATCAATCCAATCCTAATTAATCCCATTTAAAGTTAGTGAAAATAATTTTTCTCTATTTAAAGGGAACCATGCACTTAGGACTCTTTTGTACTTCCGAAAATGATTTTGTTTAAAAAAGTTTTTTAGATGTTGATTTTGGTGGATATAGAATGGTTAGGAAACGTAAATCTAGAACTCGTCATTTTTTATGAGATTTATTAGTTTCTTATTCATGAAAAAATCCACACTTAGTAGCACTTTCCACTGTTGAAGCTAAATATGTAGCCGCTAGAAGTTTTTGTGCCCATGTGCTGTGGAAGAAACACACAATCACATACTATGGTATGAGTATTACCGAAACAGAAATACTGTGTTATAATACTAGTACCATTGACTTACGAAAAAACCTATCACATCACACTCGTGTTAAATACATAGATAGTAGGCATCACTTTATTAGAGATCACACACAAAAAGGATATATCATTCTTCATTTTATCGAAACGCAAGATCAACATGCTGATATTTTCACAAAATATTTACCCTTTGATATATTTGAATACATTAAATAGAAGTTAGGAATGATAACCCTAAGGTAATCTTACAAATTAAATTCTTGTTGAAACCAATCTCTTTACAGTAAGAAACTATTTTTCAAAGGGGAAGTACATTTTATTTTTAGTCAATTTTGTCCCCTCCTTTTCAAATTATTCCTTTCTTAAAAATTTTCGTAATCAAAATTTTCATAATCAAAATTTTTCGTAATCAAAATTTTCTTAATCAAAATTTTTGTAATCAATATTTTTGTAATCAAAATTTTCATATTCAAAATATATGTAATCAAAAAAAATTTAATCAAAAATTTTATAATCAAAATATTCATAATCAAATTTTTTGTTCATAATCAATATTTTCATAACTAATTTTTTTAATAAACAGAATATAATGTTCTTCAAGAATAATTTTCCTCATTACAGATAATTTACCTAATAATTCAGATCGTATGTTTCTTTTCTTAAATTTTCATAATCATATTTTTACATGTTGTAATTTTAATTTTATTAAAAAATATTAGATTCACTTTTCCTTATATCTGAATTTTTATCCTAATGACCTCAAATGATCAAAACCTACCAAATTGCTTCTTTAGCTATCATCTCAACCATTATATCTAATTAAGAGTATTTCAATCGTTGGATCAATCATGTAAGCTGAATAGTCACCTCAAATTCTTATATGAGGACCCCTTAAATGGTTGTCCCACATCAGTTTTCAAATCCTTGGAATGGGGAAGTTCTTCTTCTTTGATTAAGGTTGTTCCGAATCATCAAATTTTCCTCAATTCTTAATGTCTGTGCAAGATTCTCCTCAGAAATAAATTTCATCAGGAAATGAAATCTCTAAATCGAAGATATACCTAGAAAGGTTAGTCGATACGAAATTATTTTCTAATTATGATTCTATAATTTTGAAAAATATCAAGTTGAAAGGCTGGGAAAACTTATATGTATCCAAACCAAAGGCACATGATCTGGTTCATCCAGAGTTTCTGACCGAATTCTATGAATCCGTTAGTTTTTTTCAATGATGGAGGGGGAGACATGATTTCATTTATGTGCAATGGAAAAACATACTCTCTTTCATACAGTATGTCTACAAGCTTAATTGGAATTCTGTATGAGGGTAAAGTAGAATTTTTCACCCACAAGTTACTAGATATTTCTGGATCATTTGATAAAGAAATGGATTTAGTTTGTCTTATCCAAAAAGAGGTAAATACTCCTAAAAGTATTCATCTCTCTATAGATTTTGGATTCTTTATTTATGGGTTCAATGTTTTATCATTCCATGAAAAGGTGTTGAGGATTATCTGAAGAAAAGTGACATCTATATTCTGGATTTCTTGGTGAACCTCTAGAAGATAAATTGGATGAAGAATGTCTTGATCACAATTTTGAATATCATGAATGGATCTCTAAAATCTCAAATCATCATGTATCCATATATTCTCTCCAAATTTATAGTTCTTTGTCTTAGGTTATTCAAAATCCCTTGTAGTTCTGAACCAATTAATTTCAATGTAATGTTGTTGGGTGGTGATACTCTAAAATGAGTGAAGGTTTTTTTTCTAGTGAATCAGGATAATTCTATGATTTGTTTGAATGAGAAATCGAAGCCCTATCAAAGAAACCAAAAGTAGATGAAGCTTCTAAGAAGGGTGGAAAGAAGAGGAAGCTGAAGGAACCAGAAGGGAAACAAAAAACTCTGGTTGTCCAGGAAACTTAATCCACACCTCCAAAACCAAAGAAGAAAAATTATTATCCTGATGAATTAATTTCCATGTGAAAAAAAGGCAAGAATCATAGGTAGGAAGAGAACCCTAGTTTTGACTTGGACCCTGTTGAGGAAAAAGAAATAAAGTTGAAGGATGCTATGTATCCTGAGAAGCAAGAGAAATAAAAGAAACAGAGGAAGAAGATGTTGAATTTTGAGATCGTTCAAAACCATATCAAGGATGCTGAGAAAGATTCTGAACAACACCAGGTACCAGAATCGTTTCAGCAAGAATCACTTCCAGTGACCCTGGGAAAGAAGATGGTGATTATGGTTCCAGAAGAAGAAGAAGTAGTAGTTCAATTGGAATAATTGGAAGAAGAATAAGAAGGATGTGGTGATACAAATGACATTATAAGGAAAGTTGAGGAATATCTTGAGAAGGATAGTCCTTCTGGGAAAATGTAAATCCAAACATCTGAAGTAGGATCTTCAAAAAATTCTACCCCATAAAAAGAATAAAAGAGTTAGGAAGAAGTGAATAAACTATATGATGAATAAATTATCAACCCTAACTTTGTTTAGTGATAGGATCTTGTGGTAGGTCCGAGGAAGAAAATTTTGAGGAAGACAAGATTGTTCAATTATCCGATAGTGAACATGAATCACACAAAATAGAAGAGATAATTACTAGTGATGATGAGGGAAAGTAGTTGTTGGTTGATACACATAGGAAATATGTAGTGAAAGAGAAATATATTGGTGGTTCATTGAAAAGGAAAGCTGAAGAGATAGAAAAAGAAGAATTTCCAACCAAACAATCTGATTTTGAATCATCCTCTCATAGATATGATTTTGTAGTTAAATTTTTGAAAAAGATAGTTCATATTATTCCCTTATTTTTGAGTTCAGACTCAGGGTTCCAGATTCTTCAGCACTCATTTAATCAGAAATCAGATTCAGTGACCATGATTAGGGATAAGTTTGTTAAGATTGAGGCTGATTTCAAAATTATCTTCATTGGATATTAAGCCCACAAAAGATAGTGCAAGGAAACCACAAAATGGTCAAGGAAAACAATCGAATATATGAAAATACTTGACTATTTTCAATAAATTTTGAAGGATGATTTTGACACAGAATATGGGAAGTTTAAAGATCTTACTAATTTGTTTTAGGAAAATATAATTCTCGGATAGTGTACTCGGAAGCAGGAAGTCAAGGATCTGAATGGGAAGCTTAATTCAGTGCATATTAATTGGAATAGGTAAAGGGATCTCAGAATAGAGTTTGAAGAAAATATTTCTAATAAAGGAGATCTTTTGAAGGCTTAAGAAGATATTATTAAGGCTCAAGAATAAAATATCAAATCCTTAGTGAAGAAAAATGAGGATTAGGATCAGCTACTCAAGCATGTGGAAGAAGATCACAATGAGATAAAGAATCTAAAAAAATCATAAAGAAATTAATACTAAAGTATAAATAAGGAATTTTTTTTCCCCAACCCAATATTTTATTTTATTTCTTTATTTGTATAAATTTTTCCTATAATAATTAAATTTTGGTTGTTCATCATGTGTTTTGTGGTGGAGTGATAATTTTTTCAGATACCATATTTTTTCCATTATTTTATTCCTTTTTGAAATCACAAAGGGGGAGAAAGTAATGATAAAAATAATACTAAGTAATGAAGGGAATTCCCTATGTAAGGGGGAGTCTATCTAAGAATGAGTCTAATCAAAGAAGATTTTCATATTCAGGAAAAAGAAAAATCTATTTAATGAACTCAATAATATTATCCTTAAGGATTTCAAAACCTAAGGGGGTGTTAGTCATATCCACCATGATTCATAAGTAAAGGGAGATATGTTTTTATTTTCAATTCCCTAAAGAAAAACTCTAAGTACTTATATTATTTTTTGTAAAGATGTTTGTGCTTTACAAAAGGGGGGATATTTATGTGCCAATAAGGTTTCCTTGTGACTTTTCCATTCTTCTATGTTTTAAATATCACCGAAAATTTTTCTTAAGGAAAATAATTTTTAATTATAATTATCTTAATAAGTAAAATTTTCCTTTTCCAAAAGAAAATTTTATCCTTAAATACGTTTTCATTGTTCATTTTATAGTTTCTCTAAATATAACTCATTTTATTCTTAAGTCTAAAATTCTGTTTCACATCTAAAACATCATAATCATATAAATTCGTTTTTATAAAATATTTTGTTTTCAGACTTCTAATTCTCCGAAATTCAGACACTAAATTCTCTGAAATTCAGACTACGAATTCTCTGAAATTCAATCCCCAAATTCTATGAAATTTAGACTCTGAATTTTCAAAAATTCAGACTCCAAATAACATAGAATTTAGACTCCAAATTACTCAGAATTTAGAATGTGAATTCCTTAGAATTCCAATTCCAAATTCCTTAGAATGCAGACTCTGAATTACTCCGAATTGAGACTCTTAATTCTTCAGAATTTAAATTCTAAATTCCTTGTAAAACGGGATCTGAATATCCTAGATCTTTAGTCTTCAAATGTTTATTTGGATAGACTCTGAACATTATTTTACCATAGACACTAGAAAAATATATTTGGTTAAGCAACCTTATTTTTCATACAATTGTTATAGTGATGAAACGATGTCGTGCAATCTGTTTCAAACTAACCATCATTTGAGTGACATGTCTACATGTCCCTCTGATATTTAGGGGAAAATAAAACTGTTGGAGGAGGTAGTAGATCATTGAAAAAGTTCCTATAAATTGTATCTCATTTGAATGAGCACACACAACACTGATAATTATCTATAGATTGTAGGCTGGTGAAGTGATTTTAGAGAGAGAGACTCCCATGCCTTGTACATACTGAACATCTTGCTAAGATTTCTTTTTGTGACTCTGATTGTTACTTTGTACAATTGAGGGATTTTTTGGATAGGAAGAGAGAGGATTTAACTACCTTAAAGTTTGTGGGATTGTAGGGATAGAAAGAAATATTTTGATATTCTTATCGAGGGCTTACCCTGCTGTGGGTAAGACAGACTTTCATGAAAGTATAAATCAAGGCACCTTTATCCAAGTTTGTTGGACACCCTTCTCTTTGGGTTAAATGATTTCACACTTATTACTTGTTTTGTTTCAAGTTTATTAATTTTTTATTTTGATAATGGAAAAATGTATAACTTTTATATTATTTATTATACTTTTTTATACTCTGATATGAAAGATTCTATATACTATAAAGTAGAATCTTTTCCCTATAAGCATTCCTTGAGTTTCATTTCCAGTATGTTTGTAGAACTAAAAGAGGTCTTGTGAACATACCTTGTTTAACCTTGTTAAACATAGTTTTCCTTAAGGTTAAAAATGAATGTTTTTAAACTTATAATCCCCCCCCCCCTCATGTAATTGATCATCTATATTCATATTTCAATCCAACAGTTCCCAAGACCAAAAGTCATCTCTATAAGAAAAAACATAATTCTACACAATGCGAACAATGGGATCCGGTAGTTTCACCATGTTATAATGCTGATCCATGATAGAAGTTTCAAAATTAAGGTTAGTCTTATCACACACAAGTGAATCAATTAGAGAGGTACCATCCCAATTACTTTTCCATAATTTGAGAGAGTAATGCTTCGAGTCAAGCCATCTGGAGTGAAATTCATTAGAAGCAAAAACATACATTAAGGCAGGACACACCAAGGGGAAAAAATTTGCAATTTACCGTCTTGATTTTATGCAGATATCAAGCCTGAAGAAAACCAAGAGCATAAAAATTAACATTCTTGAGTTTCCACAAAAAGAAGGCCTCCAATGAATAATTAAACTTTCAGATATTATTAATTCCTAAACCCCATGAATCATAATAATTGTAGTAAGAGGTCCATGGAACTGTGGAAAATTTTCATTCCATTAAGCTACCACTCCAAAAAAAGATCATAATTGAGATATTGATGATTCTGATAAGATAACTATTCCATTTGTAGACCATAAAAGAGTAGACAATGTTGGAAGTAATAACATACTTCACTAAGAAAACACAACCAGCCATGGTTAATGATTTTCCCTTCTAAGAAGAGAGTTACCTTAAAATATTGATAATAATTTTAGAAAAATAACAGCCCTTTGGTCTTCCCCAAAACAAAGGAAACCCAATATTGATAAAGGGAAGACATCCCTCATGAATTCCAAAATCCTTGATAATGTCAATCTTCCTATTATCAGAGAAGTTTCTTTCAAAATAGAAAAAATATTTTCCCCAATTGATCTCTGGTCCAAAGAAGCTTCTCATTGTGTTATAGATCTCTCATGATGTTATTAATATTTTTTTAATCCCATTTAGTAAAAATAATAATGGCATCAGCATACAACAAATGGGTGGGAGAAAAAAGATCCATACCAGAATAAATTGGTTTTATTTTACCATTGCCATCCATGATGAAAACAACCTACAGAGAGAATCTTTGGTGATGGAAAAGATAATTGTTGATAAATGGTCACCTTGTATAAAACCTCTAGATCAATCAATGTATACATTATGATAACAATTAATAATAATAGAAATGTGATAAGAGCTTAAGATGACTTTAACCCATGTAATGAAAACACTATCAAATCCAAATAAGGAAAGAACGCTGCAAATGAATCACCAATATATCATATCAAAATATTTCCTGACATCTCATTTAAGAAGAATATTTCCACCCATGGTGGGTTTCTTATAAAGATCGACACATTATGAGGTATTGATAAGACAATCTGGAATTGATATTCCTTTAATGAAACTGAGTTGATGTGGAGACACAATTTTACTTGTAATAGGAGAAAGTTTGTTACCATGGATTTTGTTAATAATCTTGAAGATGGTGTTACCCAAGAAAACTAGCCAAAAAAGATGAATCTCCTTGGAATTCTCCACTTTGGGTATAAGGGAAAAAATTTATCATTCAAACATTGAGGAAGAGATCACCATTTAAAGAAACGAAATACCAATCTATAAACCTCAAGTGGAATAATATCCCAATAAGTCTGAAAAAAAAAAGAAACTTCCAAAACCATCTGGGCCAAGAGAGCATTCAGGTTTGAGGCTAAAAACACCCTCCTTAATTTGAAAATCCAAGGGAATAGAGATGAGTTTGGATTTTTCATCTTGATGAACATGACTTGGAATAATATCTCTTTAGGAGAAAAATAGAGGATGTTCCATTAAAGAGATTCTTGAAATAAGAAACAACATGCTCTGAGAGGTCCCTCCTATTATCAATGAAATGATCACCATCTTTAATCAAGGAAATAGGACATGAAACCTTCCTGATTTTTTGAAATGAACTAAATAATTTGGAATTTCTATCACCATCCTTCGACCACATAACCATAAAAGAATCCCTTTGCAAGGAGTCTTTAAGGATGAGAAGATTATTAAGATTGAAGGTTATCTCGGCTTCACCCATTAGATTATTTGAGAAGTAATTGTGACTATTGATCTCTTGAGCTTGATGAAGTGAAGTCTCAAGGATAGAAATATCAGAATCAATAGAGCTGAAAAAAATTGTTCCATGTTTCCAAACGCTTCTTGAGAAATACGAATTTTAGAATACAAGCATAGTCATCATCCCTGCAATTAATAGAATCCCAGAATTTTTGAAAAATATCCCTACATACATTGCGATTCACCCACAATTTATTAAACATGAAGGGAAGAGGGGGCTTGGAATCTCTACCTACAAGGTCAACCATGATAGGAAGATGTTCATAATTAGTCTTTGGAATAGTTTTGCAAGGAATGGAGTCCCAAAAATATAAAGAGGCTTCATTTACAAAGGTTCTATAAATTATTCTTGGAAAAAACATATTTAAATACCACATGTACCAAGTATACTTTGCTATAACTAGGTTAACCACAATCAGCCCATTATTTTCAACAGCAGTTTTTAGAGTTAGTCATGAAATCCATCTTCACATTCAGGTTTAAAGTGGAATTGAATTCTCCCAGTATAATCCATGGACCAAGGATAAATGATTTGAGAAATTTAATATCAATCCATAAGAATATATGGTACTGATATCTGTTAAAATCATAAATGAAGGATAGGGAATGTTGAGTCCCAAGAAAATTGAAAGAATAGGTGTAATGTTGTTTACTGGAAGCAACCAAAGAAATATTAGGCAAGAAAGAATGATCAAAAACCCAAAGTCTCTTAATCTCTGAATAACATCTATTGGTGTCAATTAAATAGTTGCACAACAAATCCATGAAAGAAATGAAAGAGGTGAAGAGTCTTTTATGTTCAAACAAGCCTATAAAAATAGGTCTATGGGACCGAATAAAGAGTAATAAGGACATAGTGGTGTCTCGGTTGACTAAACCATAACAATTCCAAAAACGAATCATCATGTGAACATGAAACTGAGATTGGAACCCCATTTATTAATTCCCACTTCCTTTTTTACCTTATTTTCGAGGTCTCCCCACCTTTTTTAAGAGTGGGAGTACTTTGAATAATATCTTTAATATCAGATTTTCCCCTTTCAAGACAAGCAGTATTGGCACTGCTAATGAGAGAAGGTAGTGCACTATCCTGGTTAACTGTCATGTTCCTCACCCTAGTAAATGATCCAATATGCATTGTATCCTTTATTCTGGGAATGCGGGAAACATTTTTTGGACATACATTCCTCACAAGAAGAAATCTTGAATTATCATTAGGATTACCAAAAACCAAAAGATATTTTTTGGATAAAGCAGGTTTGTCATGTGTAGAGGCCTTAAAAATGGGGGAAATACATGAATCAAATAAAAATATCAACAATAAATGTATCCTTTGAACAAGGGGCACAAGAAGAATTTAAATTTTATTAAGCTTTGACGGGATGGGGAACTGTGTCATCATGAAAAGTGCTAGAATATGTAGTAGTCATATTAATTGGAGAAGGGAGGGAAACGTAATTTGATTCCAAAAACTCAAGAAGACCCAAATATTCTATAACTCCTTATTTTCCCCTGTAGATTTAGAGGTAACCATGATGCTAGGCACCTAAGAAGGAGAGGGGACTAGAAAATTAGTGGTTTGGGAACATGCTGGATTAGAAATAAAAGGTTCATCACCTGCAGAATTGAGAACTTCGTATGAGGTCTTCATGGGGACATATAAAGCCTCACCTCCTTGTACTAAAAATACAAAACCATTATTTTTTTGATAAAATTCCTATTTCAATTTAATTTCATACATTTCCACTTTCAAACTGTGGACTAACTCAAAGATTTACTTAGAAATGGTAGAATTCAGATCCTAATCCTTTGAGGGAGCCATCACACTAGAGTTCAGATCCCCATATCCAACATTAATAGGTAGGATAGACATGGTATTATTTCCATTATCTTCTTCCTCTACTATATCATCCCAGGACTTATTAAGAGGAATTAAACTGGGGGGGCCATCTTGAGCCAATCCCCCATATTCAACAAAACCTATTTATTCTTTCTATTCTGGTTGACTTCCTTATACTCTGATGCCTTCGGTGCTTTATTCACCTTTTTATGAATCATTCTACAATTGACAAACCAAGGGACCAACAATCATACATACATAAAAAAATGGACGACCTCATTCATATTCAATTTTGACATCAGTTTTTTTCCATTAGAAAAAAACATAATTCTATCAGGATGCTTGATTTCAAGGTTGACATCAACAAACATTCTATCAAGGAAACCAAGATCCCCATCAACTGTTCTTTGATCCAATCTGATAGGAATGCCAATGTAAGAGGCAAGGTCTTCAAGGATCTTTGGATTCCAATTCATCCAATTCAAACTATGAAGCCTGACCCAAATCTGTGTGTTAGTTTGCTTCAGATTAAAGGGATTGAAATTTACATCCCATTCTAAAAGCCATAAATTCCATTCTAGAGTTGGATATTTCCCGTACCCCATGCCTTCTTGAACAATTCAATGTATTGAAGAATAATTTGAAAGAACCCTCTCTATATAGGAATAATCCTCCAATTTATAACTCCTCGATAATGAGAGACCATGTTCTTAAGATCGACATAAGGGGAAGGTCTGTCTCCCTTTGAATAAATTACATGGCCCAAGATTGAACAAATTCAGAGAGTAGTACACTGCTACAAAACCTCTCGATCCGGCACCACCAAAAAACACAATTCTCTAATACTATAATATTAGATGATCTATATGAACCCTCCTTTATTATATATGAAGAACCAAATAAGGCCTCCGCGAAGGAGACACAATTCTTCCTCAAAGCATATTCATCCCGATCATTCAAGATCTAGACATAACCCTACTATAAGGGATAATCATTGTTGAAAGGAGACTCCCAATAATGATTAAACGAATCAATCATTATGTGGTTTACCACTATGAACATTGTAAATTAATCAATGATTTTTAGTTTTATTCCTTGTTTTGAACTAGAAGTAACTAGGTTAACATAAATGAGATATAAAATTTTCTGATGAGCATCCTAAATGTTTGATGAAAGAGTAAATTATGTTATGATTATACCTAATTACCGATCAGGAAATATAATTAACAATGTGTACCTTAACCAAATCTTTATATCACTGAATAATTTAAGGATTGAGTTTTCAATGAGTTCGGGTAATGGAATTCATAGAGAATATCATATTAATTTTCCAATATATAGAGAATTTTGTAAGATGTACTGAAGGGAAGGTCTCATAAGAAGAGAATCATTTTTGAATTTGGAAAAAAATGATACAAAGCATGTAATTGAAAAAAATTAAAAGTTTGACCAACCCAATGGATAATAATAATCATCTCCCTATGGTATCATCGAAAATGCAATGTTTCAAATATTGAATGTATAGGAATTAATAAAATCTATGTCCTAAGTGGAAAGATCATGAAGAGAATCAAAATGGTTTTTCTAGTAATGGATTTTTTGTTGATGATGAAGCTACTAAAAATACAATACAAATGAAATAGGTACTAAAGAAGAAGATAATGATTTGTAGTTAGTGGTTTAGGAAGTAAGTGGGATGATTGATGAGTTTATGTATTCCAATTGAAGAATTGTGATAGTAATGTTCAGTATAAGGTATTCAAAAAAATATTAATGAATGTGTTGAAATGTTTTGATAAACTAGAAAAGTGATTTAGTTGAAAGGTAATATCTAATGTAAAATGAATGAAAAAGGGAAACATAACACTTAATATGTTCATATTTTTTTTATAAAAATATTGTGAGAATAGATGATTGTTATGGATAATGTAAATTGGATAGTATTGATGACCTAAGAACTAATTAATTTATTTTGGAAATAGTGGTTTCTATTATTATTGATCATGTAAACATGATTATTGGATTTATGTAATTTATTCAATAATATGTTTCTTTAATCAATGAATTGGTAAGTATGTTTGTAATAAAAATTATAATATGGTATTTATGGTTATTTCAATGACTCGGAAAATATTTTAATAAGGTATTCCCATATTTGGTATGTGACAACCAAGATCTACTTTATATAAATTCATTGATTATTGTTATGTTGAATTTGATAAAATTATCTTCCTTATTTATAAATTATGAATTATTGAAGGGTTATAAGGATAACCATTTTTATAATGGTTTAAGTTGTATTTTGGTTGATTTACTGATATATGAATAACTTTTTAATACCACATTGTTTTGATAATAATGGGAGATCAGATTAATAAAATATCATTCTATTTTCGATATTAACATATGATAAAATAATATTCTAGTGTATTTAGAAAAAATACTTTTTTTTATTTTCTTTTGATTGATTAAGAGATGAATTTAATATTATTCAACATAGAGGAAGAAATTGTTCATATGAAATAGAAAAGTATCAGGTAATTATATTTCCTTATATTTTTATATTGCAATAAAATTCATAATCTCTCAAAAAAAATATTTAAATAGAATTTTATCTGAATACATTCAGTTTTTTCTATACATTGTCTTTTCAATCGTTATTGATTTATGGTTTTGACTCCCAAAACATTCCATAAATCATTCCCTTTTATTTGATCACTGATCTAAAATACTCTCTATAATTATTTTTCTTTTATTGAAAATCTATATAATAACTTCTGAAATATGTTCTCATATTCTGAAACATAGAATCCATTATTCCAGATTACATTCACACTTAAATTTTTATTTTTAAAGGGTATTTTTATTGACCATTTTTACAATGTAGGTTTCTATGATAAAATTTTCAAATTTTAAACCACTAGTGATTGAGATTTATTTTGAGGAAAAATTTAATTTAAGTGGGGTCGAATATGACAACCCAAAATTTTAGAGATTTTTTTCAAATTAAAATTTTCATATATTTAATTATAAGAAACACTAATTTTATGAAAAATTACAGGCGGCACTAATTTTTCCTTGTGTTACACGAAACCCAGAGTTTAAACAAAAATTTCATATTATTAAAATATTGATTAAATAGTTATAACCTAGGTTTTAAATAGTTAGTTATGAATTTTATAAACTAATTTATTTAATATACATTTGGATTTAATAATCAATATAGAAATATATATAAATTATTAGTAAATAAACAATCAATTTTTAGTATTTTGATTTAATTCTTCCAACATATGTTTTGTTAAAAATGATTCTTATTTTTTATAATTGGAAAATATTATAGATATTTCATAAAATATATTTGATAAAATGAACTTAATTTTTGAAATAATAATCTGAAAATTAATTTATGGTGATAATATGGTATTTTTCCTGAAATTATTTATTTTTCAATGAATATTGAATAATTCCAATTTTGGTAATATTATCACTTTCATTCAATATATTAATTAAGTTAAATTACTAAGAAATTTTTAATGTAACATTTGTATTATTTATCTATTTTCTATCCACATTATTACTTTTGAATCAAATTTATATTGGATACCAGTATAAGTTTATTTTTTTTGTTTTAAAAAAGAGAGTTTTCTAAAAACATCTTCATAATGCGTAATTTTTCCCATTTTTATTAATATAAATTATAATAAAATGTGTACAGTTTAAATTAACTAGACATTATATATATCAATAATTTTATTTCATATTCATACAATGATTATTATTAGACATAGATTTAGTATAAATGATCTTGTTTCTAAAAAATATTCAACTCTAGAAAACCGGTATTTTTTTACCTCGTTCGGAATTATTTTAAATTTAAAAATTTACACTTTTATAGAAAATTAATTTCAAAATTAGAAATTATTTTTGGAATAATAATTTAAAAATTATAATATACATACTTTTTGATAAATTTCTAGAAAAAAAACTAAATCTCTGATGAATTGGGAAATATATTGAGTTTTCATTTAAAACTGCATTTCATTAAAATTATTTATATAGTTAGATAATATTTTATATTGATTTTAAAGTAAAATTAATTCAATAATATATCTATTAATTCGATTAATGTCATTTTAATTAATTTTATATATACATTGGATATTAAAACATTGTATAATTTTGAACATTTTATCTTTAAAACCCTACTTTCCTAACATGTGCGCGAGTGTAATTTTGAATTAAACTTTTCCACATATATGAGTAAAATTTAAAAGAAGGGTTATATATTTGGAATTATGATAATTTAAGTTATCTAATTGGGTCATCTAAATTTGTTCCGAAATAAAAACTGAAAATAGTATACCATATTTACAAAATTTAAGGTTAAAATGGGTTTTTGTGGGGTTAAACTATGAAGATAGTGTTTAAAATGATGTCCAATTTGTAAAATGTAACGACCTGTGTTTTTCTGGACTGTGGTTTTTAGCAGAAATTTGAATTTTTGTTGTTATATGATTATGAGGAGTAAATGGTCTTTTACCCTACCAGTTAATCTTGGATAATTTTTTTGACAAATCCATTGGACTAAGACTATGGTGTTTACCCTATGATAGTTGTTTGGTGGAAATTTGAACTCTTCGAATTTTAGCAGAATATTTAATATTTAATATTATTAAATTAAATAGTAATTTATTCAAGAAGGTTTGTTTGTAGATAACTTATAAATAGAGCTTCGTCTTAAAATTCATTTTGTGTCATTGAGTTCGGAATGGGGAGTTTAGGCTTGGTAAGGCATAAACATGTGTCGGGCGCCAGAGCCAACTCGTGCCCCTTTTTCTTCTTTTTCTTTTTCTTATTTTCTTTCCTTGTTCGTCATTCCTCCTCCTTTTGAATAAAGAATGTGTAGATCCTCCTTCATCATGACCTATTCGTTTATTTGATGTCTGCGAATCAGAGAGATATGGAAGTCAATAGTGGTAATGTTTTGATACTCTCGACGTGCTAAGTCGGCATGCTGTATCTATGGGTGGAGAAATAAACCGAAGCGTCGGCAGTGTCCGCCCAAAGGTATATACATTCAGGTTTCTTCCATGTGTCCCCTTTAAACGTTTTTATTATGTTCTTCAAGCCTTATATTGGTAGTTTGTGGCCTCTTGAGGCTTGAATTTCTATTTCAGGGGAGAAAATGGGAGTTTCGGGTGATCCAAGGGATTTCCTGTTAGGAAACCCAGGTTACACGGCATGTGTTCCAGGGGAACACGCCTTGTGTTCTTACCATTCAGGGATGAAGAGGTATTCTTACGTACATGTCATGTACTCTGAGTACATGCCATGTGAAGGTAGTCCGTGTGTCCAACCATGTAAAAAACACAGAATTGGGGTTTTTGAACAGTACACGCAGTGTACTGGGAGTACGCGATGTGTAGGGTCACCTGGGAGTGTATCCTAGTGAAAAATCCCATAAGATGTTCTTTTTTAACATTAAAATCCATTAACATTAACTTACATTCCATGTGAATTTACATGTGTAGACCCCATGTACTCAAGAGTACATGCCATGTACTTTGTGCAGCCTATTTTTGTCCAGGGGTTCTTTAAACCCCTATAAGTTGCAATCCTGGGCTCTGTTTTGCATGTAGTCTATGGTCACATGACCCTTGCTTTGAGTTAGACGTTTTGAGGCAAGGTTTAGAACTTTTTGTGATGGGAACAATTCTCGGCGGTACGAAAAGTCCTAAAAAATAATATTAATCTTTTAATTGTTATTATTGGATGATTATTGAATCAGATGTATCTTCTACATCTAATGTCCATTTTAAGAACCATCAGTGGTGTTGTGACATTGAATTAATGGTGGATGTTTAGAATCTAATTTCATGTTCTAAAACCCAAATCAGGTTTGGGCACCACTCAGGATCGTTATGGTGAATAGTACCTTTTCACCGGTTGACAGTTTTGGGGGAGTGATTAGTCTATTCTGAGCATTTCATCACGTAGATTGCAATGGTGGATTCCTCGTGACATTTAGAGGCCATATAAATTGGGTTTTGGGGGTTTCTATCTAAATTTAGAGGTTCTTCCTCTGGTTATCAAGTTCAATTGTCACTTGAAAGTGAGACATGGTGTGGATGATAAGTTGTGTGTTCAGAACAACATAATTAAGACCTTTGATATGAGATGAGTTGTGAGATATCTCCCGTAACCCTTGATTTTAAGGAATTCCCCCTTATAAGATGTTTCCTTCTGGCTAATGAAGTCGTGAGAACAGATGATTCCTAGGATCCCCTAAGTGATTCATTTACTAATGAGATGACATAGGGAGTCCCTTGTCGGATCACTCAACTATTTTAATTTGAGAGGATCCCTATTATAGGATGCCTCCATTGTTTTTATTTTAAGGATCTCGTGTAGGATTCCTCCTTTAAAAATTGTTAAGGATTATTTGTAGGATGCCTTCACTCGTTTTTTTTCTAGAGGATCCTGAGTAGGATTCCTCGCCAATGTTTGTCTTAAGGGACCCAGTGGGTGCCCGTGGTTTGACCGACCATGAGTCATATGTCAGGTTAGGGTAGAGATGGTGTTCAGGTGTCACCTAGAACCCGTGCTGAACTAGTACGCCCATGGGGATGTGGTTGTAGTGTTGGGTAGGGAGTTTGGTCCACCCTCACACATTGTTTTGATTAACTTATTTATTACTAATTAAGTGGTGTTCACTAGAGTTGGTTCCTGGTTGGGGTTTTTTGATCTAGATGTGAGGCATCTTTCTTGTTGAATGGGATTCCCGAACGTGCTCTCCTGGGTTCCGGATTCTGAGCCATGTTATTTTGGTTATTTTATTGGTACCTAGAGGTATTACTTGGGACTTGCCTGTTGATCCTGAATGTATATATGTATTCTGATATATATTTTGTTGGGATGTCCATAGGGGCTTCCTAGTATGCAGATGTTGAGCCTTAAATGTTTACTTTTACGCCTTCAGTGAAACTTGTATTCCCATATTAGGAATTCATTGGACGGACTCATGGGATGAATGATACTCTTATGGAATAGGTTATGATATGCCTGCAGTAAAGGTTGGGATATGCCTGAGGGTGATATTTTAATATGCATGTGGGGTACCTTGTGATATTATTGTTGGATAGATTGTGATATGACTACGGGTGGGTTCTGATATGCCTGCCGGTGAGGTTATGATATTGTTGTGGGCATGGTTTTCTGAGTCTCAGTTTGATTCACGGGTTTAAGCTCCAGGTTTGCCGACCTGTGGGATTTTATAGGATTGACCGTCGGTATATGTTATCCTTCCTTACGGGATTTTTTGTCGGTATACGGTATCCTATTTAGTGATTGAAGGTGAGTACTGGGGAACCTGGGTGTAGGACGAGTATCCCCCTGTGGTGATGTATCTTGCTTAGAGATATAATTCTAGAGTTTCCCGAAGTGGGTACATGTCGATGGGATTAGGCACCCAGAGATCGACTTAATGATAAACATCATGAGTGGAAAAATGTCCAACTCAATTCCCTTGCACCAGATTTCAAGGAGATCAGGCTTATAGACCAAATGATCGATTGTGGATGTAGTTTCTTGTTATTTGATTCACATACTCATGAATATTGATTTTTAGTTACATGTTTTTAGGTATGTGACTATACATGTGTACGTATATAGATATGGACATCCATAGTGGAATTTAACAAGTTTATTTGGATTACATAAAATAGGTTCAACTATGGTTACACATTTGGTTTACATCTTTTTGTTGTGCTCCAGCTAGGCTGATCACGTTGCTATTGCATACACTTTTAGCTACATTGTCATAAGTTTCTTGATAGGGTTCCCTACTGAGATTTTTTCTCACCCCTACATGTGCATCTTGGTGTATGTGTGGACCTTATGTTTACATTTCACGTTGTGAATGAGTTACATGGTTGATAGGGATGAGAACCAGTGTTTTATTATTGAGAAAAGCTGCTCGAGTGGTTCTATTGATCGGTACTGTGGAGTTCGACAGTGTCTAGAGATCTGGTTTGTGGGTGGACTCAGAGTTATTAGTTGAGACCTGCACATTTACATTCAGTTTATTTTGTACTTGTATCTATATGGTCATCCCAGTGGGTGACTAGTTTTGTATTGTATTGCATAGCTATTCAAAATTTTACAACATTTTACTATTACAACTTGTTCTATTTCAGTTGTTTATTGCTTCCCACTCTATTTACTCTCTACTATGTATAATACTTAGTTATGTCCACTTTTGTTTACTCTAGTTTGAGGTAATAGTCTCTCCACTATCGCACCCCAGGCCCTTGCTTCTAGTCTGTAACCTATGGAAGACGGGGATGCGTGCTTGATGCCTTGTTGTGAACTAACTCAGAGCACCAGTTTAGTGGCTTCCAAGCCAGGACGTTACAAAGTGGTATAAGTGGAGCATTATTTTCCTAGTATTTACTATTTGAGATATGGTAGATAGTAGTATTAGGAATGTATCGAAACATGTGATGGATATCAGACTGGAGCATCGAGAACACGTTTTTCTCAAAGGAAGTCCTGGTTTCAAGGGTATGTGGTTTTTATTCTAATTTGAGATGTTACAGTTGTATATAATTTCTTCCTTGAGTGATGAACATGTTGTGTGTGGTTGTTATTTTTTATTGTGAATCTTTGGATCTTGGCCATAGGTGATACACCCGATATGGATTTTGACTCTTGGTCGTTAAAGGAAAGAGGTGTTTCATGCATCATATTAGGAACGTATGATTCACAACATATAGGCGTTCTAGTGTGTGATTTTACTAATGAATAGGCCCCTTGGGTATTCATACACATAATTTAACATCGATGGTAGGTTATGTGGATCTATGTTGAGGCATTTTTTTGTGATCCTGATGACTCCTTTCTCGTGTATAGGTGGTGAAGTGGACCGAGTAGGTCAATATGGCATGTGATGCATTTCATTTTAAACCCTTTTTGGGTATTGTTTCTTGGATATATGGTTATCTGGTCGGATTTATGATTTTGATGTTCATAGATACCAAGTATTTCCTTGTGAACTATGCCTCCTTGGGGTATTGACGTATACAGATACCTGATGAGTGTCAGTTCTACTATTCTCTTTTTCTTGAGTTGTGACGTCCAAGGAGCAGTTCCATCTAAGGATGCACAAAGATGATCCGGGCCCTCGTAGTATGAGATTCAATTTTGTCCCTCATTGGTTATTGTGATCTTTAACCACTTAGAGAGTTTTTTATTTTGGGATATGTGGGAGACCTAGATTTCTATAGTTTTTAATCCAACCCTTATAGGTCGATGTATATTCTTTTCTAGGGAAACCTGTGTGATACATGGTTGACTCGTCGCAAAATTCTTGTTAGGTTTTGGCAGGATGGTGAGTGTGGCTCGCAGTGAGTGAGACACACCTTATTTTAGAATCATAGGGTACACATATTATAGATAGTCATGCACTATCATGATTCATCTTGAGTATCCTGAGAGATATTTGGCCATATTCTGAGCTCTTTTTCCATTCTTAATGTTCTTCCATTTTGAGGATGGAACCAATTGTGGTTGAGCTCTTGGAGTAGTGTAAGGAAATACATATGGTGGGGATTTCACCATTGGCCATTTGTAGGTGGTTTTCCTTTTTTATGTTAAACTTTTGGGATTTCCATGAACTTTTGACCTCAGAGTATTCATTTAAGATGATGATATGTGTATTCCTATAGTGGAAAGTACTAGATCGGTCACAGCTAAATGTCTTCCAAATAGAATGTAGTTATTAATGATATAAGAATAGTCTTGGGAGAGTCCAAATAGCTTTGTTGTGAAGATGCTTGGGTTGGTAAAGTGGTTTCCATTCTTTTTAATGGGATTCTTAGGGACGAAAAGGTTTATGGTGGGGAGTTTGTAAGGACCTCTGTTTTTTTGAACAGTAGTTTTGAGCAAAAATTTGAATTTTTTCTATTGGTTTCTCATGAAGGGTAAAATATTATTTTTTTCCCCCATACCAGTTAATGTCATATAATTTTTATGATAACTCCATTGGTCTCGAAATAGGTTTGTTACACTATGATATAAGTTTAGTGAAAATTTATGCCATTTTAAATTTAGCAGAATATTTATTATTTAATATTATTAAATTAAATGTTAATATATTATTGAAGGTTCATTTGGAGATAAATTTTTAATGGAGAATAATATTGAAATTACATTTGCGCTGTTGAGTTCGA
The DNA here is from genome assembly GCA_963277665.1 of Viscum album. Lineage (NCBI taxonomy): Eukaryota > Viridiplantae > Streptophyta > Magnoliopsida > Santalales > Viscaceae > Viscum > Viscum album. The sequence goes on along the minus strand of OY728161.1, from coordinate 1,829,359,378 downwards.
AATGGGATTTTTATCCACGGTAAGGCATAAACATGAGTCGGGCACCTGGTCCAGCCCGGGCTCTATTTTCTTCTTTTTACATTTCTTCTTTTCTTTCCTTCTTCATCTTTTGTCCTCCTTATTCATGCCTCTTGTGTGGATACTACTTCACTGTGACATTCAAGAAAACATGGATTTTGATAAATAGAGAGATATGGAAGTCAATTGGGGTATTGTTTCAATGCTTTTGACGCACTGAGTCGATGTGTGGCATATGTGGATGGAGAAATCAACCGAATCTTCGCTGGTTTCTTCCCAAAGTTAGGTGTTTTATCTTTTCACAACAGATACCATTTAAATGTAATTTTTTGTTATTAATGATATATATGTATTTCTTGTGGACTCTTGAGGCTTGATCTTCTGTTTTGGGGGAGAAAATGGGTGTTTTGAGCGATCCGAAGGATTTCTCATCAACAATCCCAGGTTACACTGTTTATGTTCCATGGGAACACACCATGTGCTCCTCTCATTTGGGGAAGAAGAAGTTTTATTAATTAATAATTGTGTACTCTGAGTACACGTCTTGTGGTGGTTGTCTGTGTGTCTGTCTGTGGGAAAACATAACATCAAATGGTGGTTTTTGAACAGTACACACCGTGTACTGGGAGTAAACGCTGTGTATTGGCACATGGGCATGTGTCTGGGAAAAAAAGCACACATGATGGTGTTTTTTGAATAGTATAATCCATTTATAGTAACTTTCATACCGTGTACTTTTACATGGGAAGACCCCATGTACTCCTAATTATAATCCATGTACTTTGTCCAGCCTTTTTTTCATCAGAGGGTTATTTAATCCCATGTAAGTTACAATCTAGGGGTTTGTTTCACATTTCATCTATGGTCACATGACCCTTGATTTGAGGTGTAACTTTTGATGATAGTTAGAGAAAATTTTGTGTTGGTAACAATGCTATGTGGTACGAAACGTCCAAAATAATAATAATAACGTTTTAAATGTCATTATTTGGCGATTATTGAATCAGACATATCTTTTGCGTCCGATGTCTGTTTGACACACCGTTAGCAGAGTTGTGGACATGAATTAAAAACCGAAATATAGAGACTGATTTCAGGTGATAAAACCGAAATCAGGTGTGGGAACCACTATGGATCGTTACAATGAATAGTACTATTTTCACCAGTTGACCATTTTGGGCGAGTGAGTAGTCCATTCTGAGCGTTTTTTTGTGTAGATCGCAATAGTGTATTCCTCTAGATTTTTATAGTTATATAAATGGTGTTCAGGGGGTATTTATCTAAATAGAGAGGTTCTTCCTCTGGTTAGCGAGTTCAGTTGTCAAGTGAGAGTAGGAATTGGCGTGAATGATAGGTTGGGTGTTCAGACCAACATAGTTCAGACCTTTGATCTGAGATGACATGTGAGTTATCTCACATACCGTATTCTTTTTCGGACATCCCCTTGTGAGATGTGGCCTTCTAGACTATGAGGTCATGAGACCAGATGCTCCCATGGATCCCCTAAGGGATTTTTTTTCTTATGTGATGACCTAGGGATTCCATTATAGGATCAATCACCTATTTTGATTTGAGAGGATCCCTATTATAGTATGCCTCTTTTGTTCTTCATTATAGGATCCTGTGTTGGATTCCTCCCTGAAACTTCACTAAGGATTCCTTGTAGGATTCCTTCGATTGTTTTTTTACCTATAAGATACTGAGAAAGCTGCCTCTTCAGTGTTTGACTTAAGGGACTCAATGGGTGCCCGTGGTTTGACCAACTCTGATTCATATGTGGGGTTTGGGTAGAGATAGTGATCGGGTGTCACCTAGAACCCCTGTAAAACTAGTAATACCATGTGGATGTGGTTGTAGTGTTGGGTTGTGAGTTTGGGCCACCCTCACACATTGTTATGAATCACTTTTTTATTACTAATGCAGTGATGTGCACTAGAGGTTCTTCTTGATGGGTGGTTTTTGAGCCTTAAACGAGGAATCTTTCTTGTTTGTTGGGATTCCCAGACGTGCCCTCTTGGGATCCAGTTTCTAATCCATGTTATTTCGGATATTTTTCTGGTACCTGGAGGTATTACCTGTGAATTGGCTATTGAGTATGAGTGTGTGTATATATATATATTGTGATACATATTTTTTTGGGATGTATAGAGAGGATCTACGGTATCTGGATGTTGAGACTTACATGTTCTCTTTTATGCCTTAGGTGATACTTGGATTCCCATAGTAGTAATGACTTGGATAGACTCATGGGATGAATTATATGCTTGTGGGTGAGGTTATAATATTCCTACGGGTGAGGGTGGGATATTCTTGAGGGAGAGATTGTGATATGCCTCATGGAAATCTTGTGATATACCTGAGGAAGAGATTGTGATATGCCTACAGGCAGGTTCTGAGATGCCTGCAGGTGAGGTTTTTATTCTCTTATGGGAAAGGTTTTCTGAGTCTTGGTTGGATTCAGGTGTTTATGCTCCGTGTTTTCCGACCGGTGACCTTTTACAATATTGGCTGTCAGTATATGTTATCCTTCCTTATAGGATTGACTGTCGGTATATAGTATAATATATATTTATTAGAGCTGAGTACAGGTGAACCCAAGTGTAGGATGAGTATCCCACTGTTGTGGTGTAGCTTTCTCAAAGATATAATTCTGGCATTGGACAAATAAGGTACATGTCAATGGGTTTATGGACTCAGAGATCAACTTAATGATACATATCTTGAGTGGAATGATGTCCATCTCAATGCCCTTTCACAGGATGTCCATGAAATTAGGCTTATGGTCCTATGGATTGAATATGGATGTGGTTTCTTTTCATTTGATTCACATACTCATGAATATTCATATTTATGTATATGTGTATAGGTATGGGATTATACATGTGCACGTAGATAGATATGGATATCCATGGTGGAACATACCCAATTGAAAGAGATTATAGACCCTAGGATTGATTGTGGTTTCACATTTGGTTTACTTCTTTTTATTGTTTTCCCACTAGGATGAGAATGTTGTTGTTACATACACTTTCAGATGCACATTTATAGGTTTCTTGTCGGGGTGACCTACTAAAATTATTTCTCTCCCCTGCATGTGTACCTTAGTGTACATGTAAAAATTATGACTAGTTTTCAGGTTAATCACTAGTTGCATGGTGGATAGGGTTGAGACACAATGTTTCATGATTGAGTGAAGCTGCTCAATTGGTTTTACTGGTCGGGCTGGTGCAGTTCAATAGTGTCTAGAGATCGGGTACGTGGGTTGGCTCAGAGTTAGTATTTGATCCCCATAAATTTACATTTTGTTTATTTGGTACTTGTATCTATACGATCGTCCTAGTGGGTGAGCAGTGCTGTATTGTATTTCATAGTTGTTTGGGCTTTTACAGCATTTTACTATTACATATTATTCTATTTCAGGTGTTTATTGCTTCTCCACACTGTTTACATTCCATTATGTATGATACATATTTTTTTCTTATGTTTTCTTACTCAGGTATAAGGTATTAGTCTCACAACAATCACAACCTGGGCCCTCACTGCATGTTGGCAGCCTTTGGAATATGTGGAGGCCTACTTGAGGCATTGTGGTGAACTAGCTCGGAGCACCGGCTAAGTTGCTTCCAGGTCGGGATATAAAATAAAATTATAATTCTATTTAAATATTTATATCATATAATTACAAATATCCAAAATAGGGTCATTTTTATCTTTTTTGGGTAATTAATTATCATATTGGAGTCTTTTGGGAAATTTCCCATTAGTTTCAATGTTCGTAACTTTCCCCCGCTTAGAAATGACCACCAAAACCCTTCAGTTCGTTACACTATCAAAATATTTTGTATTTTCTATGACCTAAAAATATCAATTCTAAAATTCCCTCCTCACATTCTAGAATCCTTATATTGTATATAAAGCCACCATATGTTGGATTTTGGTGCAAACATTGGGTAGATAACTATAGAAGTGGTGATGTTTATCAATGATTGGTTTTGATTTATTTATTCCCCCACCCCATTAAATTATTTTTATACCATGAGGATATAATATACATAGTATATTAAATATAATGATATTCTATTATACTAATGGAATGACCAAAAACTATTCCACTTCCATGAAATGGGTTAAGAAAACATCATTCGTCTGATGGAGGACTACCACCTCGTGAACCGATGTCATTCTTTTTTTATTACTACTCAATACTATAAATAATGATGTATTTATAATTTATATATGATGAATATGATATTATTATACTTATGTAATTGTTATATCACAAATACCTTCATACTATTCATTTTGATGGAATATAATAATGTCACTTATGTGTATAGTGGACTACCTTTTAGCGAAGCAAGTTGATTCATTCACGCTTTACATAAAAGGTATAATGATGGGTTAAATGCATAATTTATATATAATTGAAAAAATAATGATTATGGAATGGTAATATATCATTTACCTGTCTTTCATTATATTTGAAATGAAAATGGAAACAATGTTCATTCATATGTACGACTTACCTTCCCCATGGATGGTGTATTTTATTTTCCATCACTAAATTTATAGATTAATATTAATAAGTCTTTATACTAAATATATATGATATTTATATCTTTTTTAATATTAATTATATTTTTAAATCATGATCAATTTAATAGTACCATAAATTAAAAATGAAAACATATATTAAAAGAAAAGTGGTTATTATCAGAAATGTAACATTAACTTGGACTTGATAATGAATGGTAATAAAAGACCCTAAGAAAAAAATATTTTGTATTATATATACAAATCTGTTTTTTAGTAAATTTATAATAATAATCATATATTTACTATGTAGTAGGTTTTAACATTTATAAAAAATATTAAAATGTAAGGTATAGGATATATATCCTCTCTTATATTTCTATTACACATTAAAATTCCCAAATTGTTTCTTTTCTATTGTGTATATACTCTCACTTATTTATGTTATATCATGAATATCCTAAATTTAATATACATTTAATTTTAAATTTTATTTTATTCTTTTTTATGGTTATGATTTAAAATATTTTTAAAGCGGTAGTGGATTTATGTCTCACATTTTACTTCTGTGAGACACATTCCATATTCACCAACAATGTCATTTTGAGGGTGAATATAATTCCTCTGAATGAATCATATGATTATTATACTAAAAATAATTATTATTATTCTATGAATTTTACTATCTCTCTTTCCTATGGTTTACATTACAAAAGATAACTAATCTTTAAAGGATTTTTCAATCAATTTTACTTCGTTGGACATATGATTTTGTAAAACATATATCATATTTTACAAGGATAATATATAGAGCATTTTTTAAAAAGATATCATGATTTTATTTATCCTCATGATATTTAAATTTTCATTTAATGATATTATTTCATAGTGATTACATTTCAGATACACCAAAGTGGTAAATATTTTATGATATAATCTCCCCATTTATAAATATTCTTTATGATCATGTTTAAAATAAATTAAATATTATGATCAATCGATCAAGAAAATCATTAATTTTATTTCTATTGGGTTATTTATGATATTTTATTGTAATATAATAATTTAAAAAATATTTGATACAAAAAATAATTGAAAAAGTGTTTTTAATAAAATCTAATAATATTTATCTCCTTGTTTGGGAATATGTTTTCTTAAAAACCCATGATTTATAAATAATGTTTCTTATTGGGTTTTATTATTATCCTATGATTTAAAAAATAAATATTCACCCATTTTTGAATTTTTACAATTAAATTAAGTAAATTAGTCTTCATGTGGTTTTTACCTATTTCTAGTTTGGATTTTACAGAAACATTTTAATGGTGTCTATTTCAACGTGTATGGAAAATTTGGATTTTTCACCATCATTACCTCATATTGGTTTAAAATCATAAATTATAAGATTACATGTTTATTTAGAAAGAAATGTTTTAAAAAAATTATGAAAAACATTTTTTCAATGAAATTTTTTTACTTTTTTGAAGAAATGTTTTAAAATAATTTTAGAAGCTTTCTTTTTATGTTTTAAATGTTATTTATGAAAAAAAAAATTTCAAAAAAAATGTTTTTTCTTTAAATAATTTATTTTCCAAGAATTTTTATTTGCCATAAGTCATATTCCATGTGATCCTTCAAAATCAATCTCTATATAAAATTATATCATTTGATTTTTCATAACATTTATTGGGGATATGATCCAAGGATATAGTTATTATTATTTCTCTGAAGACATTATGTTTTTGTTGAAATGTTCTTTATGAAACCAATTTCACATTAATGGGTTTTACCATAATATAAATATTATGAAACCCACTTCTTTTAATATTTTATTATATTATTAATTGATAAAATTACTGTCAATCATGTCTCCTTTCCAAATTTTGTGATATGATGAAATGGTAATGAAACCTAATTCATTACATGGTTTATGATATGATCAAAAATTTATGATATGGTGGAAGAAATGTGTATTGTTTTTATTATTTTATGGGCAGAACCTATATCTCTCTATAATGAATTTGGATCTAATAAATGTTTTATGAGCACAAAGGGTACACGTGTGGTTATCCTATGTCCGAAAATAAGGTTATATGGGGGTTAGATCAATCCCAAAAAAATAAGCTACATTGGTGGTTATACTAACCCTAAAAAATAGGGTATACTAGTGTTTTGTAAAATCTTGAAAAATAGGGTACATGAGTGAAAATACCATTACCCAATTAGGTATATGGATGGTTAAATTTTTAAGGATGGGGCCAAAACCTCATTTTATTATTAATGCAAATAAGATTCCTTTTTAAATTTGGTAGAGGGAGACCCATTAAATTTCTTGAAGTCCTAGTGTGCATTTAGCGAATTACCTGGCCCGTAAGTCCAAATTTATGGCCCAAGGCCCATTATATGAATAGTACTGCTACAGTAGCCCCTACTCTGGTTCCACACAGTACCCACCACTGCTAAAGTGCCCTGCCACTACTACAGTACCTGTCGTTGTTACAACGTCATCGCTACTACAGTACGCTACACTACTGCTACAATCCCTGCACCCAATGGGTTTTGAACCCCCATTTATCATGTAGCGTTTAAGGGTTCTTACCACTAGTCCAAACCCCAACTACAGGTACATGGTTGGTTATCCCATGCCAAAAATTTTAGGAATCTCTTAGTGGGTAAACTTTACCTAAGATTTTCTATGATTATGTTTATTCTCTTAATATATGGTCAATACCAATTTTATGCATTCATGCATTATTTTAATTTATTCCCTTATTATTAAAGTATTATTTTCTACCAATAAGTATTTTATGACTGAAAATTAGGATCTTTTATATGAAGGGTGTCATTTTCAAATGTTTTTCTCCTACTATCATCTCCTTTTGATCATGTTATGTGCGCATATATCCTATGCTTATGACTACATAAAATATGATCATTCCATTTCTTAGGCTTCCATTAAAAAATTTTGTTTAATGGATATAATTTATACTATTAAATAGGAATATCATTATCATAGTCAGTGAATATATTTCATTAATTAAGAAGATAGTGTTCCATGTTTATAAAGCCACCAAACTGTCTGATGTAATGAATATTCATCTAAAATTACATAATATCCATGTATTAATATCATTAGTCATTATAATAACTTTTAAATATTATTTAGGGGATAAAGAATAAAATAATGGTCATTATGATGACAAATTCCTTTTATTTAATAATCACAAAACAAGATTCCTTTCATATTTCATTAAAATAAAAATGGAAATTATTTAGAAAACATTATAATGATTAATTTAAAATAATTTGGTATAATGTAAAAAATGGATAAATTTTATTTAACAAGTCATTTTATGAATGTTGAAAATATTTTTGAATACATTTTTAGTAAAAATGATTTTTCCATAAAAAGGTTTTTTGACCGACGGGAGAAATCAAGGTGATTATTTTCTAAAAAACATTCTTTTAAAATCATGAGAAAATAATTATAGTAAAATTATTATAAAACATGTATCCATAAAAAATATCCATATAAAATTAAAATATATGATTTATGTAGATATAGTTCCTAATATTTCATCATTTGAATCGTAAACATAAACAATCTTGATAAACGATGTGGTCATATCCCGAAAAATAACATCTTTTATAACATTGATTTTTAATACCCATGATAAATTAACATTTAAATTAAAATAATTTTTTTAAAAAATAAATAAATTCATTAAATTATATATCAAATGGTCTATATTTACCCCTCCTAAATGAATATCGGTTTATAACCTAGGAAATTTTCAAAGAAAAAAAATTGAGAGAAAAACATTACTAATTTTGTAAATTTGGAATCATAAACAATATGGAAAAGATATCCTCAAATGGATATGTAAATCCAACTGATATTAATGAAAAATAGCCCAAAAATACATTTATGGAAGGTGTACATAAAAGACAAATGACATATTTACTAAAAATGATATGTGTCTTAGAGATTTAAAAAAGTGAAATGGAAATCCAATAACACTCTAGAAATCATATTGTTCATAAAACCCCAGAAAGAGTAATATATTATAAAATATAAAGTTTATTTAAATAAGGTATACTCATGATGTAACATGTGATATGGGTAGTATATACCCCACACAAAATAAAAATTTGGTGAGTTTTCTTGTGTCTCTGAGAATTAAAAGATCGACTAGATATCACATACCACTATAATAATATTTTTTATCAATATAAATAATAAATAATAACATAAAATGAAACCTAAAATTTCATGAAAATAACTATATTACTTATATAGCATATAAACTGTTAATTATATATACTATAATAAATAAATGAGTGATGAGTTTGTATATGTCTCCCTGAAATAAAAGAGGGACTAGAAATCCCATACCTATAGTCTTAAATTCCATCATACACATTTAAACCCTCATTATAATAAATATATGTTTATAATACATTTATTATATAAATATTATTATATATATCATACCATATACTATTTACATAGGACCATTTATCACCCTTTTATTGACAATTTCTTATTAAAACCATGTTTCATGTAATAATCGCTTATTCAATGTATGTTTGCATTTTTTAATTTTTTACCTCTTACTTTGATAATGATTCCATAATCTACAGAATGAAATTAGTGATATAAATATCATATATATTCAGCATATATTAATTTACATTAATCTATAAAAGTTATAGGTTTCAAATAAAATACATCATTCATGAAGACAATAAGCCATATATACGCATGAACGCTATTTCAATTTTCATGACGGGTTGAAAGAAATAAATATAAATCTTCTTTTAACATTATAGAATCATTTTTATGTATTTTAAATCATATAATATAATTAAACCCATCCTTATTATCACCCATATAAATCATTAATGAATCACATCGCTATGAGAGTAGGAAATTTGTTCTACATACAAACAATATTATTGTATTCCCATCGAATGGAATGAAAGAAATCATATGTGATATCCTGATTCAAAATTAAAAATAATATCATAAATAAAATTTACAAACAATAATTCCTTATTTATATCTATCCAATAATTTTTTATAGAAAATGAATAACATCAATTCAAAAAGTGGTAGTCCATCGTACAGATGAATAATTATTTTGTGAACAATTTGATGGAAAAGGATATGAATTTATGTTATAATATTAACATAATCACATATAATTATAGTTAATATACTGATTTTATCATATCATATTTTTTTAAAAGGGTAAAATGAGGTGGATGAAGAAATTAAATAAATCACTCGATTAGGTATGTTACCTCCTCTTCAAAAAACTTTTGTTGGTTTTCACTAAAAGTAATATTAGGTTTTATTTTAAACCAATTAGTGGTTATAAGATGATATTTTTAATTTCTGGAATTTATTTGGTAGGTATTAAATGAGATAATGGGTTTTAAAAATGTGAATAGGTGAGGATATGCAACTTCATTTTCTTAGTGTGATGAGTGCAACCGTTGTATTTATTGAAAATAAATACATTTGTGAAAATTTTCACAATATAAAAGGCTAAAAAATGAAAAACAATTAAACCTATAAAAGGTTATATCTATTTATGTCCATAAACGTGTTCATGGATTTTTTTTTAAATATTTTAATGTATATCGTCATAGTTTAACACATGGTAAACCAATGTTTTCATTAACAGCATTAAGTGATATTTTTTTATTATCCATTGTGGTCCAAAATTAATTTGACATTTTTAGATTGTAATAAATATTTTGATAATAAATATAGAATCCATTTTCTATTTACCAATCATTTATTTGGAAAATTTAATTAAAAATTAATATCGTACATGTGATGAGATAGCATGTTTCAAAGAGAAAGTGACTTAATGTTTTTTATGTTTTTTATTTAAAAATTTATTATGAATATTATTGCAGAAAAATATATATATTTAATAGATATATAATTTATCTAATGTTTTTATTAATCACATATTAAAATATTTTTTATTTTTTAATTGGTTTTAAAAAATAAAAAATCTTAATAGAAACTTGTATTTTCCTCAATCAGTCAAAAATTTAACTTCTTGGTGAATTCTCAAAAATTCGCCCTTCGATAATTGTGAAATGAAGATTTATAAAGTGTATTGTATATTTTCAAATAGATTTTATTAAATTTTTATGATTTAGTTTTAAAATAATTGGGAAAAAAGTTAACCAAAATACTATATAGAGTAATACATTTTTTATTTTAAAATTTGATTTATTATTGTCTCTAATATAGAAATATCATAAGATTAATGTTAAAAATTTTATTAAATAAATAATATATTCATTTCCTTATAATAATTCACCTTAATTAATTTGTATAATTTATTTTATTTAAATTAGTTATTGTGTATAATAATAGTTTTTCAAATAATATTTCCTTCATTTTCAAATATTTTTTATTATCATTTCTAATTAAGTTGTTAAAAAAGAATTAATTTTATATAAATGTATAGATTATATATTTAGATAATTTTTATAATCATATTCATAGATGATTTTCAAGAACCTTATTTATAATAATAATTTTAAATAATTATATTTTCAGAGTATTTCATGTTTCATTTATACTATGTGTCATGTGAAATGTAATCTAAACTCAGTGTTGCATTTAATTAATGCTAAAATTGGAGCAGTGTGAGACAAAAAATATCAAAATTATTAAATTAATTTGTAAAAAATGCTTCAAAATATCTCATGGGGTAATAGACAGAATTCTTCAAGAAACACCAATAGATTATGATAACATCCTCTAAATGTAGGAATCAAATAAATTCCCCAATTTCACCAATATTTGTGGGTTATATTATATTTAAAAATAAGTAGGGATAGATAATGTTTGTTGGAATATGGATTTCTACCACTTCTTCTTCATTATCCAAATAATATCAATATAATGTTTAGTAAAAACTCTCAATCCATCTGATCTAAATTATAAATAAATAAATTTTTATTAAAACTATATTCTTTTTCTTTTGACCATAAATAGAAACAATGAAATATCAAACTATAGTGTCATATTCACAAACTCTTCTCAATAGCGTTCTCATGAATGTACACTACTTTTCATTAAATTATAAATTATATAATCCTAATCCAATTAAAATTTATTATAAATATTATTTTACAAGATCATTGTTGAGGTTCAAGAATATTATTCTTTATCACTCAAATTTATCCAATCATTTGACCTTCAAAAATAATAAAAATTATTGTATAATATTAATTCATGCACACATATTGTATAACATAAATGGATCCCAAGTTCATTATTTCTTCACGTATCTTTTTTATTATCTATCTCTAATTTATGTATCAATATACCCAGTGTATTTATGGATTTTTGAACCCATATAGGGCCTAAAAAAATTATTTAATGGTGTATAAATAGAGATAATATATTTCTTATTCTTCGTATAAAAAATATATAGATGTTCACTTCTGTTGCTTCATCCTATTTGCAAAAATGAAAAAACATGGTTCTATTATTTAGAAATCAATGAAGCTCAAAGTTTGATGTCTTCATAAAAAAGAAGTAATTATTTATAGTATCTTTTATTTCTTCATATAATAGAGTGGGTATGTGAAACCTTCATTATTATTCACAAATTTATTGAGCTCAAAACTATTTCTTCATGAAGTCCTATGGATCACATTTATTCTTCATGAAAATGGGATTTCATGGAAGATATTCATGAGAAATATTTCATCTAAAGTTGATATAGGGTTCAAATTTTCATATAACTCTAATAAATTTTATAAACTCATCTTAACATCAACACCTTAGTATTTATTTATTTAGTAAAATCACCAATACCCATATTAAAAACAAATTGTGATAAAAATAGTGGTTCAACATCTATTTTAATATCAGTATTATTTTTAATATTCTCTACAAAAGGTATTCATTATGAGAAAAATCATCGAGTCTTCAAGTAGCTATATTCTCATGATAATCATTATTCATATGTGATGAAACCACATGTGTGTGTTCATAGAATCACATTAATTAACTTTAGTTAATTCAAATAAGTAATCACCTCACAATATATTTGTGTATTCTTTGGAATTATAATATTCTTTATGAAAATTGTTTCAAACGCATTGAAATATTCATAAATGGTGATTATTATTTTGATCGATGTCTTGTAATGATCAAGGCTCAACAATATCAATATTAGTTCGGATTTTATATATGGTTGACACAGAAGGACCAATGTTTTGGGCCCTAGGAGGTTGTGTATGAAGGAACTTCTAAAAACATTGCATGGATTGGGAGATCAGATGGCCCAAAATGATATGATTGTTTTTTCCATATAATATCTATATCATTTTAAGATGAAATTATAGTGATCATTTGGAACTCATACCACATAAAGTTTTAGATCATTCTGGAATCACTTTATAATACTCAGTTTTTATTCCACGTCTCATGTTGGCACAATGATCATGACCGGAATACACATATGGAAACACACCCATCACTAGGATATGTTGACCCTATGTGTAATACCTAGGAACCACCATGATCACACATCACTTTTCTTTTAGATACCATTGTACAGCCATGTAAGTGCTATACACCCACATCCACTGACTATCATGGATATCCATCTTGGATAGTTGCCCCATGTGGCAGATCATTCTCCCACTTGTATGGGATTATCTGACATGGCCATGTTTGATATGGGTGGAAATTTTTATTCTTTAATACCCAGAAAACAGAAGTTATAATTACTAGATAGAAAATTTACCATCCAAAAAAACTCCTTCATCATATATTATTCATGAAACTTGAAAAAATTTCACTGAATTCATTCTTCTTTGTATTTTCCATTAAAAATACATAGTGCATTCATCACTACTACTTTTCTAAAAATAATTATTTTTAATTTATATCATTATATTCATAATTAAAATATATTTTTTCATGGTCCCATTCTATTGTATTATATATTATCTTATTTCTATAACTCAATTGACACATGCATTTGAACATAAGACTAGTTCAAAAATTATCAATGTTAAACTCACATCATCAAAAATATGATGTGGGACTATTAAACATCATATAAATTAATCAAAAACATAAATAATTTATAGTATGACTAGTAGACTAAAAATATATTGAAATATTAAAATACATATTATGATCAATTTATTCATTACATAATAATAAATTTATTATAAATATAATTCAAACAAAATGCAATATCATCAACCTCTCCAATTTTATTTCTTGTCAATATACATGTAGAAATGGGAATTAAATATGTTCTCTATAAATCACCTCTCTTTACATTTTATTCTCTCCCCCATATTGATAGAAAATTAATATTACTTTAGATAGGATTGTATCATTTCTTTATTTTTAAATGTGGCATCATTTATTAAACTCTAAATCTACATAGGTTAACCCACTTTTAAAAATAGGTTTCTATTACTTAGACATAAATATTTTCCATTATCAATTCAAAATATGATACTAACTCCTATAGAAAAACATCATTCATTCATTATAAACTATTCAATTGTAAACAGGTTGATATGAATTTGTTTATATTAAATAATACAATAGAATTGGATGCATTTTAGCAACACATGTAATGAAAAAATATCAAAATATATTCATCATGAAATTCCTACACTCATATAAAAAGATAGATTAAAAACATAGAATTATATTATGTAGGTAATATTTGTGAAATCAATCCTATAATTTATCCAATATGCATATGTATATGTTTTATAATCTTTTAATTTCATACACATAAATTCATACATCATTTCATTTTTGTCAGTATATATAGGAATGTGTCCCGTCATACACTATAAATGGGTTCATAAAAAATTACCTTCCCAAGATACCAGTTTTGAGTGAACAATAATTATTTGGGACCTTTTCTTGATTCTCACACTTGATAGATGATCTCTAGATTCACTTTATTATAATGGATAATATCAATAGATATTATTATGAAATGAAATTGATGTGAATACCAATTTTTTTATCTAATCCATGATGGTGAATTTAAATTTAATCATTGATTTTAATATCGTGATCATCTTAATCAAGGTTTTTATGTGGTCTTTTATATGAAATAATATATAATATAATATAATAGAGAATAATACAATAATACAACTTTGTTAAATACTGGAATGAATTTACAGCTTGTAGATATTGAAATATAATTTCTTCAACGTAGTTTTCCCCTATGTATGTTCATCACCTTAAATTACCAAATTGTAAAAAAAACAACATATACCAAAATATGGATGGAAATATTTTCATCATAATGAGAGGAATATGGATAAGATTTTTTCTCAATAATGAATCTCTCATCTTTTTAACTATACATGATGGTTACCTTTTTATACATAATTTTGTTGATTTCATTGATATTTTGGTTATCATGGGGACATTTATTTATTTTTTGAGGTAATATTTTGTAGACTTTTCTAGTTAACACTATATATAAAGTTGAAGTTAAGAATTGGTACATTTGGGACCTATTTCTACATCTCCTACTGATATGGAGTTATGAACAATCAATTATATAAGATTATTACCCAATTTTTGCAATGTCAACATAGAACTACCACGGTTTTAGGGTCCTCATATGTCAAAAAACTGTCAAGAATTTATATTTATTCATGTGGATTACTTTTATTTCCATTAGTATCATTCCTCATCTATTATTATTCAAATTTTAATTTTCATTCCATATCATCTACCAAATTAATGGTATCTCATTTAGAATATGAAAAATATTCACTGTAGATCAACATGGATTATTTAGTATTTTTTTACCACTTCACTCCATTTATTTTCTTATTTCACAGGTATTTCCCATTGTTTTTAGGTGTACTTCAAATCATTCTAATAACTGTAATATGTTTACAGGGATCTATGGTGTGATCTCTTTTTCCATGAAATAGAAAACATTTTCCCTTTTTTGTAGAGATCATTTTCAAAAAAATTGTATTTCACAAGGTTTATATTCTTGTATTAATTATTTATTTCAATGGAATTTTTTTAATGATCTTTTATCCTAATTTATTCCCACTATAGACATATATTTTGTCTTTATATTTTACAGTATTTTTATCTGAATTGACTTAGTGGGATGGTTGGTTTATTTATACATTCTTACCTCTTCAATATATCCACATCCATTGAAAATACAACATTGTTTATTTGATAATTCTAATATTTTTATAAAATTCAGACTCATCACTTACATATGTTTCGTTTTGTTCTTAACTGAATTTCTCTCCCTTGGTGTGAGAATACATTGATATTCGTATATTGACATATTAAACCAATAATAAAATTCTTATTTATCAAATCACTCATAGCTCATGTATTATCCATCCAATATTTATCATTACTTTTCATATGAAATATTAATAGATTTAACTATTTTCAGAATTTGATTCCCATCATTCATTTTGTGGGATTACTTATGGAAAATATTTTTACACATATATTTATTCCCCTTAAATTTAGGGGTGCTATCCACATTTTCCTTCTTAATACACTTTTTCATTTTTTTTATTTTTATCATGAACAAAATATGGAACCAAAATAAGATCAAATAACATTATTTGATTTAAATGGTACCTTATACTTGGATACTATTTGAGATTTAATATATGATGATTTTAAATTGTTCTTTATCTTAGATATTGGATGTTACATATAATATTACTATTTAGATGTTTTTTATTTTCTATACCTTATAGTAATATATATTCGTTCAACTTGTAATAAAGAATCATCTCAATAATATTTAATATTTTCTATTTGGGATCCATGTTCTGGAATTATCATACTCAACTAAATTCAATCTGTATTTTCATTATTTTAGGATCATAATATCTTATTCTTCAAGAATTTTTATATTTATCTAGTAGTAAGGTTTCATGATCCATGATCATATTTTCATTGATTTCATATATATAATTCATTAAATAATTGATAGAATTTCATTATTTGTTTAATTCATTTATCTTTTCTTAAAATTACTTATTGGAATTATAATTTTTAGTAATTTGATATATCCAATGATCTTCAATACTAGATTATATTTCTGAAAATTTAATATTCTATTCCTTATTGGTTTTAATTTGTTTCAAGAACATGGTATTAGATTGTTTACATTATTAAAAATTATTTCAACAATATTTCATTATTTTATTCATGCTCATTTAACTATTTTTTCAATTCAATGAGACATAAATAAAATATTGTGTTTAATCTATAATGTTTCTGATCATATCATTCAAATTAGTGAATGATTCAACATTTAATTTCTCTCACATGTGATCACTCCCACTAGTTATTTTATATTATTTCAGATAATTTTGATATGATATTTCTCTTTCATCCTCATCATGTAGAGATTATTAAATATATGAGGTAGAACAATTTTACTTCTAATTGGTGGTAAAATAAACTATAAGATAACTTACTATGATTAATGTCTTTTCGTTGTTAGAAATAATTCACTAGAAAAATGATTCATAATCAAATTTTCAGAAGAGGAATGTATTCTTCTTGTTTCTCAATTATTACATTCTTATATTCAACAATGTCCATTTTGAGATTGAATTTTAGTTTATAAAAGGGTCAACTCATTGAAATTTTTACTCCCCTCTGAATTAAGAATAAATATATCAAATATTCAACAATATTAAAATCATAGTACCCAATGAGAGGTTTGTAATGATAATCTAATACCAATTGATAGGATCACTTTGCGATGACCCCACTAAGAGTGGGGTGGCTTAGTGAGGGAATAATTTTATCACATTAAAACATTTATCCATTCGTATACCTATATTACATATTGAAAAATAGATCAATTTTTCACTTCATTTATAATTAGAAATCATTCCCATAAATAGTAATGAAAAAGGAAATGTTTATTGTTAATGAGGTTCACCTCTAGTGGGGAATAATACGTCATAGATGTATGGTGGTAATTATCCCACTAATACATAGAATTAAATTTAATATCATGAAATAAAAAGGTAAAATGTATAAACATGAACCTATTCACTTGGAGCTGACTAGGTTCAATAAATTATTAAACATTGAATCATAATGTTTTAAGATATCGACACATCCTACAAAAAGTGATCAACAGTGTAATATAATTCTTCATCAATAGACACAAATAAATTCAGATCAAAATCCTTTGAATGAAAAAATCATATGGATTCCACTATTTTATATCAATTAATATCCTATTAATGATTTAATAATCAATAGGGATGATAGGAATTTTGAAGTAATCTCGATGGATTCCTCTTTTCTTGTTTTCATTATATATTTTCAATATGATGTATATGGATAAAGTAAAAATCATTTTAACCTAAATGAGAAGAAACTAAAAGTATACTGGATTCCCACTACTTCTCCTTATCTTCATTGACTAGAAAAATTATTTACCAAATTCTAGCGTCGGATTCTAAAATTGTTATCAAAACATTTCTCATGAAAATATAATACTTTTCAAGGAATACATAAGTATATAATCATTAGCATATAAAAATTTAGCATATATATTATTTTATGATCTCATAATTTAGTTTCAAGATCATTATATTATATTTATCAATGTTATCGTGTTATATAATATTCAAAAATTGATACAAATTGTTAAACTATATTAATTCAAGTGCCCATGTAATATATTATTCTTGCACCAAACTATTCACTATTTTTATAGAGATATCATTATTTCTATTAACTCTATATAATCATATACATGGTATCTAACTGGTTTTGGAAATTCCAAGAGGGACTCATGCAACACATTCTAATATTTTATATTCAAAAATACTTTATTTATTATTTATTTATAACAATATGCAGATTGAAATTTATTCTTCTTCTTCACACAAATAAAATTGTGTAGATATATTCATTAAAAAACAGTGAAACTAAGGGTTATATGACTTCAAAAAACCATGATTTCATTGATAATATCTTATTCTTCTAACGTAATTGATTGTTTTTGTAAAACATTTTTCATTCTTCACAAATTTTATGAGGGTGGAACATCTTCATTATGAATATTATTAGATTGTACTTCCTCTACATTTAGACAATATATTGTTTAAATATATTACATGAATCATCTCTTATAGATAATTTTTGGAGTCCCTTGTTTCATAAAACTCACAAAAAAATTTTAAACTCATCTTGGCCTTAGCAGTTCTATATTTATATATGAGGTTAAATTTCCATTGATTATCTAGAAAATGTGGTGGTCTCAACACAAATAGAGAGTGAATTTATGTATTAATGTTATAAAATTTATTAGTATTTTCCAAATGTGGTATTCCTTTATATGATGATAAAAAAATATAGAGTCTTTGTATAGATAGATCCCCATGATTTTCATTCTTCTTCTATGATGAAACTTCATGTTATATTTTATAGAAACAAATTCATTATCCTGAATTCATTCAGATTGGTGAACTCCAAATTTTATCATTTTGTCATATTTATAATTTTAATATTATTCATATATGTGGTGAAAAAACATAAAACAAATTCTTTCATGGATACTTATATTATGGTATATGTCTCAATGTGGTGATATATCAACATTTTAATTTTTGGTTTAACTACATGAGATGATCAAAACCAAATGACTGACATCCAGAGCCCTAGGAAGTTAAATAGCGATGCACTAGATTAAACCCACATGGAGTGGGAGATTACATGTTCCATATTGAATCAATTTGGTGGTCCTCATTATGTCTCTAACATTTTAAGATGGAATGACAGTGACAATGAGGCATTCATCCCATTTCAAATTGTTTATCATTCTTGAAACATTTATCAATATTCATTGATTCTTACACCTCTCAAACCAGCACTAGTGTTATCACCCAAATACACCGATGCACACACCCCGAATACTAGAACATGACTCACCTATATTGTTCACCCATCCAACCTAATATGTTCTTTGTTTGTTCCATGCACATACATCTATGAGAACCTATGGGTATTATGTGCCTACCCCCTTCTTTATCCATGGTTACATGGCCTAGATAAATCACCGATGTGGTTGAAACTTCTCCCACATGTGTGGACTTGATCAAGAATAGGCTAGTTAGATTTCTCTTCATAATTTTGTGGTTAACACACATAATCTATACAAAGTAGTTAATATTTTTAAAATTTATAATCCAATAAAAATTTATTCTTCAAATATTCTCCATCAAACATCATGTATTTTTTATGGCCTTGATTATTCATTAAATTATTCTTCAAAAAACATTTAGATAATTTATAATAGATCCACATTGAGTAAAATAAGTTTTAAATTCATGGACATCAAGTAATTCATATTGTAAATAGATATTTTCATGATATTCTTCACTTGTAGTAAATATTTTATTTATTATACACCTCCCTTAACATAATACATTGAATATTAGTCCATTTCAACAATAAGAAGTGTTAAATTATCTTCGTCAAAAATATAATAAGGGACCTTTGAAATTTATATGGATGTATTTACACAAAATATAATACTTTGGAACTCTTTTTGACTTCCAATTATTTTTTAAATTATATTACATATTGAAATATAATAATTCATCGCTTAATATCTCACTCAGAATAATTAAAAAACCAAAAAAATGTACGATCATTAGTATTTTCTAATAAGGAGTTCTTAAAAATATGCAAGGGTATCAAAACATTTAATGTAGAGTTGAAAGATCACATTATTAACACATTTATAAAAGAATTTTTTATGAATTGGAAATATTATAGAAAGTAATTTTTACTAACCATTTGTAAATATATTCCATTCATGATATCTTTTATCGATGAGGAAAATTTTTATAGAATTTCTCATTAAATACATCCAACTTGTCACCACATTAGTAGTGATATATATTTATCGAGAAAAAGTGGTGTAAGAAACAATTATCGATTCTTTATAATTGATAAAAAATGTAAGGCATCCAATTAGTGAGAAATATTTATTATTATTTCATCATGATATGGATCTATTAGTGTTTTATGTATATTTTAAAGTGAATATGAACAATCATTATAAGAACATTGAATATGAAATAACCCTATATCTTGATCTATCAAATATCCAATGCACTCAATATTAATCTATTTGATTTTAAATTAGGAATCACGACTCAATTTTTTTGGGTTAATGGTATTTTTTAGGATGATTTCAAACTGATGATAAATGAATGACACACTACCACATTTTTAGTATATTATAATGTTAGAATAAATAAGAACAGAAAGTGTTATATTACTAATTATGAGACCAATTCCTAAAAAAATAATTCTCATGTCTCTAGTCTTCCATCCTATTTTTGTCAAAAAATTTAACAGGCCATTAATTCAAATATGTGATGTCAAATATATTTCATAAAAAATAAAATTTCTTTACTGGGGAGTTCCAAATATAATGGTTACTATTTTATAGAAGGGTGTTCCACTTTTCAATCCATCAATTCTTGACCTTTTATCACCTTTTGGGGAAAAATAGAAGTCAAAATGTTAATGGATTACCAAAATTCGTTCTAGTCATCTAGTCAACATTAAATTATTAGGTATATATTTAGGTGGATTCAAGTAAGATATTAGAAATATTTCATGATGTTTTATATAGTTACATATCATCTACACTAAAAAGATTAATGAAATTAAACATTCCCCTATATTTTTACATTGATTCTTAGTTTCCAACTTTGTCAAACTAATTTAATTGACTTTATTTTCCATTCCACCATAATTCCTCTAGCATAAATGGGTGGAACATTTTTCAGCCATGCTAACGAAGTACAGGATAAGAGGATTTCCATCCATAAGGGACATGAAACCCAAAGTGAGAAAGGGATATTTCTTATGATTATCAAAATATTTATATCATTATTTTTAATATTGGAAGTTTACACATTTATTCATCACCATCATGAAGGGAAAATATTTTTGAGTGTGGTTTTCGATGAAATACCTAATGTGGGTGTGGTTACCATGACGTTATCTTTATAATTAATGAATTTATCATGGTTTTTTAATGTATTTCTATTACTTTATCTGAATAAAATTCAATGGTATAATGAAAAGTTACAAAATCTAGAAAAAAATCCAACCATCATATCTAATGGATATTTGTTTTGATTTATATGAATTTCATTATATTAAATTTAGAAAATTTATTCACTAAATTAGTAAAATGACCATAACATTGAAATCAAATAAAAATTCAATCATCCAAATAACATTCCTTGGATTTACTAATATTTTAAAAAATGTGGTGTATCACTCAAAAATAAATTTCTTTATAATTTAATATTTGGAAAGGAATTTCTTAATATAATTATACCCATTAGAGTTCTTAAAAGGTTAGATCTATATGAATATTATTATTCCTTATGTACATTTTTATAATGTATAAGGCCTAAATACATATATTTTATTGTCTATAAATTCTATGATTAATAATATTAAGTCAACATATATAGAAAAATGATTTCAATAACTAAATTAATTAAAAACTCTGATTTACTAATTCTTATTATTAATAAGAAAAATGTTATGGATTCATATATGGTGTTGAATATCCCAAATAAAATTCTACATGATCATATTGTCTACTTTGGATTTAACCTTATAACATCTTGTTACCTTGATCAGGTAATTTTCCACCTTTTCTAAGTTCTTTTTTTGTTAAAAAATCCGTTTATGAGATTTTTCTGGGTTTACTGCAGACTTTAGAATAGGTAAATATTGTGTAATTAAAGTACACACCATGTTCATGGAGGTAGTTTCAGTTTGTGAATGGTACGGTCATGTTGTCATCTGGTACAAATCATGTAACTAAAGTACACATCCTGTATGGGATAAATATTGGATTTTTAACCCAAGGTGATGGGTTTTTCAGTGTAACTTATCTATTATAGACTACATGTCGTGGCCATGAAGTATATGTCATGACCCGGCCCATGTCTAGTTATAAAATGCAAGATCAAAAATTCTGCATAGTTCTTTTCATTACATTCCTCTTGTATCGTAACCCTAGACCCTTCCGAGGTATTTTTAAGAGGCTCCACTCCTTCTAATTTGATCAAATCATATTTGAATCATTGATTCTCTAGTGGTTTGATTCTTGAGTAAGGTTTCTCTCTTATTTTCTCTCGTTCTTCAAGTTCCTCTCTTTCTATCCTCTTGTGTTGTAATGGATCATCTAGGAATTGATTGATCTATGCCCGCTTGTTTTAAATCATGCTTCTATGTTGTGTTTTATGGTATCCTTTGCATTCATTCTCTATGATGGGTTTCATTGACAGTGTTGTTCATCAGGAGGATGTAGGTGGTTATGTTCCGATTTTCCAAATTGATTGCTATCATATTACCTAATTTATTTCATTTGTTGATTTAAATTTAAATTCTCAATATTTATTTCAATTTATTTGATAAATCTAAATTCTGGGGAATTGGGATATTTGAAATGGTTTCGCACGTAAATTTGGAAAACCACTAATTCCATTGAATTGGGGTGGGTTTATGGAAATTGTCTGATTTAAATTGTTAAATTTAAATTTTCAATTTGATGGAAATAATTAAAATTAAATTTTACAATTTAATTATGAAAAGGAATTTTGAAAAATGATGGAATTGGTTTTGAATTAATTTAAAACTTTTGAATGGCTTAAAATGATTTGATTGAATCCCAGTGGGTTTGTCCTATGAAAAAGAATGTTTTTTAATAACATGTGTATTGGTTTTTAATAGAAAGAAAGTGGAATTTTTGAAATGGAAGAATGATATTGATCATATTTTAAGCAATCTTAAAATAGTTTTTCCATCATGTAATATTGCATTCAAGACTTAGGTAATTAGTGATTTATTTGGATACACGTTATGCTATTACAACATTCTAAAACATACATTCATTGGGACACATCCCCCATGGCTTGGTTACAAGTCTACTTTGGCCAATGTCATAAGGATGTGTGTGTATAAATTTTTCTTAGTTCACATAGGGAGTTTGAAATCCTATAATTGGTTAATACTATCGTATCTTTTGGAAGATGACCATGTTGTTGTCTTGCTTATTTATATTTGAGATATAAATGTATGCTGATGATTGTTTGAACATTTTTACATTCCTTAGAAATTTATATAAAATATTTATATAAGTATTTTAGTTACACAATATTTTTTATAAATAACACATATCTTGTAATGTAAATCCTATTCATTGACTGTATTTTCCATCATTTTGAAAATATATAGCATGTTTTTTTAATATGCTTTTGAATTTCCAAAATTGTTTGTTCTGAAAATTTAAAAGCATTTATTAGGATAATATATATTTGGAATTCGGTATGGAATAGTTTTTGGTATCTTATGAGGCTTAGTCTCACACCATACTCTTTCCATTAAGTGTTTTTAGAGTTTCTTCTTCATGGATTGAGATAATGGAAGGGATCTCTTGGTGGTGGATCTAGATGTTGAGATTTTTACATGGTGATTTGTGTCCTTATGGACCTTGGGGATGTTTTCCTATTTGGTACTTTGGGTTGTGGTACTTTTTCTCATATGCCTCTTTGTATCCTGGTAATTATTCCCCCATTGTAGTTTTCCTATTGATTGGAAACCATTCTTTTATCATTACTTCTGTGTTCTTTTGGAAGAAATTGTTCCCACTTGTATGTTGTATGATTCTTGGT
Organism: Viscum album; assembly: GCA_963277665.1. Taxonomy (NCBI): domain Eukaryota; kingdom Viridiplantae; phylum Streptophyta; class Magnoliopsida; order Santalales; family Viscaceae; genus Viscum; species Viscum album. The sequence goes on along the minus strand of OY728161.1, from coordinate 1,829,335,045 downwards.
GCTAGTAACCAATCGGTGAGGATCCGGAACTCCCTTCGGGTTATGTCAAGACTGACTCATTTATCAATTTACCAGGGTACCCATGCTAGTTCGTGACAAATTGGTATTAAAGGAGGATGTCAATCATTATTTTTTATTGAATCCATTATACATTTTGGAAATATTATCGGGACATAGGAGGTAGTTGTGACTGAGTTCCTAGAAATCTCTCATTGTGATAGACTTTATGTCGCTAGGGGTGTTTAGGGAAAGATTTCTTGAGGATTAGTTCTAGCCTTTTCCCTATAGATATTTTGATAGGTTTAAATCCAAATCATATTTGTCCCTTTTGATGAGAATACATTCTCTTGTTACTGAGTTTGACTGTTAATCTAATATTCTCATTTTTATTTCGATGTTATGTGGAAACATGCGTCTGAGAAGACGTGTTAATTAGATACAAGAAAAGTTTATTAATGATCCTCAATAAGAAAATCATGTGTTGATCTGAATTTGGTTGAGGTGATTGTGCACTATATCCAACCCTTGAGATAGGCACCACCCACAGTTCCCGCAGAGGCTCAAGTTGTGGATCCACATGGGGATGTTCTTTGGAGTCATTAGTAAGAGTTCCATCACTAGAATCCTCTAGTATTCTAAGGCTCCACTAAACCTCAACAATATGAGGAAGGGTTGGGGAAGATATAACAACTTTTTGAGTTCTTGGAGACACAAGAATTGACCAGAGAGAAGTGTGTCGCCTTTGTGATGGAGGGACCGAGCATGAGAGGGAGGGACGTGATGGTGACGATAGGGAAACTTGAGGAATTACAGTGTAAATAATTCGAGGTTCTTTTCACCAATCATTTCTATCTAGAGTCAATGGTTTTTGCCATGTTTGTGGATTTTTTTCAAGCTTGAGAAGGCTAACAAAATTGTGAACAATTATTCAAATCGTTCTCTAGGCTAGTGTAGTTTTCCCATGAGATTGTGTCTACTGAGAGGATGAAGGCTCGACAGTTTGAGTTGGTACATTGATCAGATTTATATTCATAGGTTTTCCTCTTTAAGATGTCCACTTATGTTGATTTATTGGATAGGGTGACGACGGTTGAGATGGACTTGGCTAGCATGTCAGTGTCGATTGGAGTTCCTTTTTCTCCCAATGTAGGAATTAGTTCCTTCCATGTAAAATAGAAGAATGATGATCCTCATAGATGTTCTTGATGGAAAAGACATTCCAGACCTCCTTTAGCTCTAGGAGGATGTTCTCTGAATTTATACTAGTGTGGAAATCCAGGAAATTCTATGAAAGTTTTCACTATATAATCCAAGAAATATATCTCATGTGGATATTTAGGATACATACAGAGGTTCTGGAATCACTTCTTTACTACACGTAGTGGGATAGGATCATTAGATCCTCTTTACACTATTTTCAAATCAAATGCATCATGTTCAAAATTGTTCTAGCCACAGGAATCTGGAATTAATCTTCTTCATATAGTGGAAGAGTCTCTTGAGAAGGAAGACATGGGTCTGATGACTGTGAGAGGTTCTATTACCATTGCTTCATCATTAGTGATGACACTTTTTTTTACTGGTGCATCTCACACTTTTATTTCAACCCATATTGTAAATATTTTTAATCTTCCTATGGAGAAACTATCTTCTACAATAGATATTACTACACCCCTTGGTAAGAGGAGAGAGAAGGGCCTCTATAGTTCTACATTTGTCTTCTCTATTTCTTATTTCGAGATAGATTGGATTTTTCTTAGTTCTTGCTATGAAATCTCTTAACGTCATATTCGGGATGGATATGGTAATTGCTAAAAAATCGGAATTTATTTTCATATACGAAGGGTCTACATTACTACACCTTGTGGTGTGCCACTTGTTTTTCAAGGATAATGGGACCCAAAGTTGAGCATTGTAAAAACATATTTTCCAGAGTTGGGTAAAGTGATATCAGTCTTCTCTTTAGACCTGGAGTAAGAATAAATGGGTTGTGATCTTCCTCAAGTTGTTTCAAAGTTTTCCAATGTGTTCCCTTCAGAATTATCTGGTCAACCACTGGTGAGAGATATTGAGTTTTCTATTAACATAATGTCTGGTACTCAACTGGTCTCTATCCCCTCATACTACATGGAACCAGCTAAACTGAAAGATCTGAAGTCTCATTTGGATGATCTTATTGAGAAAGTATTTATTTTTCCATGTGTGTCACCTTCAGCAAAGCTGGTTCGCTTTGCTAAGAAGTCTGATGGTTCTCTTCGCCTATGTTTTGATTATAGAAAGATCAATCATGTTTTGATAAAGAACAAATATATGTTTCCACAGATTGATGATATGTTTGATTAGTTGAAATTGGGAAATTGGTTTTCAAGGATCAACCTTCTATCTGGTTACCATCTGTTGGGGATAAAAGAATGCTACATTCAGAAGACCACGTTTCGGAGTATGTACAGGAAATTTAAGTATGTTTTTATTCCCTTTTTCCTAACAAATGATCATATAGTTTTCATGTATTTAATGAAAATGATTTTCCACAAGTATCTAGATACCTTTATGGTAGTTTTTTTGGATGAAATTCTTGTTTACTCCAAGTCCAAGGAGAATCATATGAAACATCTAATAATAGTTATGTATCAGATAAGAAATCAAGGCTTTATTCAAATATTTTAATGTGTGCTTTTTGGATTTAAGAAATGAAATTCTTATGGTACTTGGGGTCGGAATAGGGTGTATCATTTGATCCTAAAAAGGTTAATATTTCTATGACATAAGAGAAAACACAAAATATCTTTGAGATCAGGAGATTCTTGGGAATATCTAGATATTACTACAGGTTTTTGGAGGACTTCGCAATGTTGTCTTCACCGATGACCACTCTTCCTCAGAAGGAGGTGATGTTTGTGTGGGATGATAAATGTAAGATTTCTTTTGTTAATCTGAAATTTCAGTTGACTATTATACTAGTGTTAAATCTTCTATAATATTTGTAGGGCTATATGGTCTTTTGTTATGCATTAGGTTCTGTATTTGGATGTGTTCATATATAGGGTGATCATGTATTAGCATATGGATCACATCATCTTTGGGAACATGAGAAGAATTATCCTTGATCTGGAACATGAAGCTATGATGCAAGAACTTAATTTTTGGTGGCAATACCTTTTGGGAGAATGGTTTATGGTTTATTCATAACACAAAATCGTGAGGTATATATTCTCTCAAAAATATTTGAATCTTCGGTATAGGTGTTGGGTGGAGTACCTACAGTCTTTCAACATTGACATCACTTATACCCTATGGAAAGGTAATGTCTTTGCTGATTCTTTGAGTAGGAAATTTCCAACCTACACAGTGAAAGAATATTCAGAAGTGTGGATCATAATGGATCTCTTTCCATAGTTTAATATTGGAGTTCAGGAGGAAGGGGTTGATGTTTCTTTAGCTAGTGTGCTCTCGAAGTCTACCCTTCTGGAGATGATTCTTCAGGATCAAGATCATGATGATGAGTTCTATAGAAATTGAAAATCCCATTATGGTGTGGAGACCTTTTTCCAGTTGTAATTCTCCAAATATGTTGTTTTATGATATTGGAACTGCTTCGTTGTTCCTTTAGCGGCAAGAAAGGAAGTAATGGGGGATTTCCATAATTCTCAGTGGGTTGTGCACCTAGGAACCACTAATATGTTCTATGACATGATGTGGAAGATCTAATAGATAGTTATGAGACAGGACATTGATGAGTTTGTCTCTCTTTTCTATACATGCCAACAATTGAAAGCCAAACCCTAGAAACCTTTGAGTTTGCCTCAACCACTTCCAGTCCTTACATGGAAGTGGAAAGAGATCTATATAGAAATTATTGTTGGAATACCTCATACCCAGATAACGAATAATATAATATGGGTTTTGATAAATAGGATAAATAAGTTTCCTCACTTTAAATCCATCTATGATACTGCCAAATTTGAGGAGGATGGAAATATCTACCTGAAAGAGATTGTTTTCTTTCACAGGGTACCATCTACTATAGTATCTGATATGGATTCACAGTTCACTTCACATATTTGTATAGGCCTTCAAGAAGCCCTGGGATCTAGGGATCGTTTGATTATGACCTATCATCCGCACTCGTATATCTATATAGATAGAGCTAAACAAATAATTGAGGATATTTTCCACACCAGTATCCTTGACATTGGTGGGGCTTGAGACGATCACTTGGGGGTGGTTGAGTTCTCATATAACAAGACTAATATCAGAATAGAACATTCTAAGGCCTTATATGGTCAGCCGTGTAAATATTCATTGTGTTGGTCGGATTTCAAGGAAAGTTATTTGGTTGGACCAAGCTTGGTGCAGGATATGACATAAAAGATTCATCTGATTTATCAAAGGATGTTAAAAGCATAGAGATGATATAGGTCTTATATTTATTGACACCATAGACCTTTAGAGTTCTGAATTGGTTACTAGGTGTTCTTGAATGCTTCACCTAGGTTGGGTCATCGACGGCTAGGGAGGAAAGGGAAGCTTGCTACTAATTTTGTTAGACATTTTGAGGTTGTTGAACATGTAATGAAATTGTGTACCAGTTATCAATACCACCACTGTTGACATTGATACATAATGTGATCCATCTATCATAGTTGATAATGTATATATCTGATCCATCTCACTTTTTGAGTTGGGTTGATCTTGAGATCAATCCTGATTTATATTTTACTAAGCAACCAGTCATAATAGTCGATTCTGAGAATAGGGTACTTTGTGGGAGGATGATACCTTTGGTTCGTGTGCTATGGTAGCATGGTGCTGATAATCATGAGATGTTGGAAGAAAAGGCACTGATGAGAGAGTAGTAACCCAATCTCATTGGCTTGGAAGGTTCTTCATTAGATTTATGGAAGAAGAAAGTATTTATGGCGCGGAGTTTTTAACATCCCATTACCTAGACCAGGTAATTTTACAACTTTTCTATGTTCCCATTCGATTAAAAAAATCCTTTTATAGGATTTTTCTGGGTTTACTACAGACTCCAGAAAAGGTAAACACTTTATACTTTAAGAACCCATTTAGTACATGGTGATGGTTTCAGGTCATGAATGGGAAGGTCATGCTGAGATTTGGTACATGTTGTGTACCTGAATTACACATCATGCAGAGGATAAATATTAGATTTTTAACCTAAGGTGATGGGTTTTTTAGCGTAACTTATCCAGAATGGTCTACACATCCTGACTATGTGCTACACATTTTGATCCATCCCATGTTCAGTTTTAAAACGCACAATCGGTAGTTCTGCTCGGTCCATTTCATTTCAGAACTCTTGCATCTTGACCCTAGACCCTTCCTATGTGTTTTTTAGAGGCTCCCCTCTTTCTAGTTTAATCAGATCATCTTTTTATTGTTGCTTCACATGTGGTTTGATTTTTTGGTAAGGGTTCTATCTTATTTTTTCTCTTTATTCAAGTTCATATCTTTCCCTTATCTTGGGTTTTAATGGAACATCTATAAATTGATTTATCTATTCTTAGTGGTGTTGTATCGTGATTCTAGATTTTGTTTTGAGGACTAATTCACCTTTCTTATCATTGACTATTTGTGAGTGTCATTTTTCAAGAGGAGGTAGGTTCTTTCATCTTGATTTTCAAAATTGATTACTATCGCATTTCTTGATTTATTTCAATTGCTGATTTAAATACAAATTCTCAATATTTCTTTCAATTTCTTTGATAAATCCCTATTCCGGTGAATTGTTGGATTTGAAAGGGTTTCGGGATAGAAATTTGGAAAACCCCCATTTTATTGAATTGGGGTTGGTTTATGTAAATTGTCATTATTAAATTGATATATTAAAATTGTGAATTTGACGAGAAAAATATCAATTAAATATATGAAATTAATTGTGAAAGAGGATGGAATTTTTTTAAATGAATTTATATCTTTTGAATGGCATAAAAAGATTTTATAAAACCCAGGGGTTTTATCTTTTCAAAAACACATTTTTTGAAAAAAAAACCCATTTTGGTTTTAAATGGAATGAAAGTGGAATTTTTTAAATGGAAGCATGGGATAGATCATATTTTATGCAGTCTTAAAATAGTTCTCCCATTATATAAAAGCGCATACAAGCTTTAGGTTGTTAGTGAGTTATTTGTATATACTCTATGCTATTACAACATTCAAAAACATACATTTTTTGGGATGAATACCTGAAGGGTTGGTGATGTGTCTCCTTTGGCTAGTTTCATAGGGAAGTGTGTATACACATTTTTCTGAGTTCACATCGAGAGTGAAAAATCTTATAAATTATTAATATTATCATATCTTTTAGTATATTACCATGTTGCTCACTTTCTTTTTTATATTTGAGATATAAATGTATGTCAATGCTTTTTTAAACTTATTTTCATTCATAATGAGTTTATATAAATATTTTTATATAAATGTTTGACTTAAGCCATTGCATTAGAAATAATCCATCTCTTGTAAAGTAAATCATGTTCTTTTAGTGTATCTTCCATCATTTTGAAAAGGTATAGCATGTTTTTTTTTAAATATTGTTTTAAATTTCCAATCATGTTTGTTCAGCATATTTGAAATCTTTTATTAAGATAATATATATTCGTAATATGTTTTGGAATCATTTCTTGTATCCTACAGGGCTTAGGCTCACACCCTATTCTTGTTATCGGGTGTTTGTAGACTATATTCTTCCAAGCTCAAGCAAAGGGAAGGGATATCTTGGTTGTGGATCCATCTATTGATCTTTGAATGTGGTGTGTTGTGAACATTGGGACCTTGGGGTTGTTATCCTATTTAGTACATTGGGTTATAGTACTTTGACTTCTATGCCTCTTTGTATCTTAGAAATTTTTCTCCTAGTGGAGTTTTCTTATTGATATTAATAATCAGTTTTATCTTTTCTTACGCATTATTATGGGAGAAATCATTTCCACTTTTATTTTGTATAATGCTTGGTCCTATTCGCTAACCCATGGGGATCGGGAACTCCCCTTGGGTTATGTCAGGTCTAATATGGTTATCAGGTTACCAGGGTACCTAGGTGGGTTCTGGACAAACCTTATAACATTTATTTCGATGCATATTTCTCACTTATTTTTTTTATAATCGTGGAATATAAATGGTAATCCTATGTGATGAACAACAATATAAGGATATAGTCTTCTTATGTATATATAATTCTATATATGAAAATCATGTAATAATTGAATGCATTGATCTTATTCATTGGTATCTATGGATCCACATATTAATGTGGGTATTATGTCTTCTTCAAAACCTAGTTTCATCAACCAATAATTATAAATAGTGGTTAAAACAAACTATTGAAATTATAGTGGGTGTATCACCAATATCTTCTTAATCAGTGTTATCAAGAGTGGAAAACAGTTTAATTCTCGATAATATATGATACTATGTAGATATTATATCATATATTTTAGTACTTCACAAATATGAAACAGTACAATGTTTATAATTTTAGGTAGTCACTATATTAATTAAAGGAATGGTTATCAACACATATTAATTTATTTTATAACAAGTATTCATCAAATAATAGATTCTTGGCTGTACTGACTTGTAATCAATCAGACATCATTCTGATAGAAATTCTCAATGATAGAATCATTATGAAAGGGTTTCATGAAAATAATTCCTTCTATTATTTTGGGTGACTGAATAGAGGAGTTTTTCATCCCATCATAATTGAATAAGGAATTTTTGAAATTTTATTCTTTAAAAAGTAGTGCTTTGATATTTCCAAATAATTTTCACCTCATTGTGATGGAAAGGGAATAGAAATATTTTTTTCAATGAATTATTGTGGTTTTTATTTGTTCCCTTAGGGTAGTAGTCCATCTTCCATCTTCCAATATTTTTTCCCTTCTTTTCTAAAGTATCCCACATTGATATATTAATTATTATAAGAATAAAATGGTGAATTGTCACCATAATGTTCCCTAACTTGTATATCAATGGAGCAATTAAATAATTAGTGGCAGGAAGGGGACACCACTACAACCATATAATTAAAATGACTTCATATATCATGATGAACCTCCATAAATTCAGAATCCGATGGAAGAACCCCAAACTAGGTATTCGATATGATATTTCCGTGAATTTTTTCACTCTAATAATATCATTAAATTATTATGTCAAAATGGGAATCGATAGTTTTTTTATATCACTAGAATTGGAAAATTTGGGATGGATTGAGGTTTATTTAAAAGTATTTATCTACCAAATATCAAAAAATATGAAAAAAATGTTATTTTTATACATATATAAGATTTTTATAAGCCTTTATATGTTAGTTTTACATTTTAATTATCTAAAAAATGACCATGTGACATTAATCTATCTTAGTTTCAGTTTTTCATACAACAGTGGTGGAAACTTCATCTTCATACTCATGTGGATTTGGGTGAACCCAAATGAAGTCCTCTATAAATTACTTTGATAGATGAATAGCATACATGATCAAATGTTGTTTCAGGATGATATTTATATTTTTTAACAATTTTTTCTTCAATGGAAGGAGTATATTTTATATTCCCTTTGGTTTTTATCAAACAATTCATGTAATATTTAAAATATTATTATTATAATTATTCTATTCATGCTTTAAAATTTAGGGTAATTTTTTAATTTTTTCTAGGAGGATATAGTTTCCATTGTTATTTATATTAACAATAAAACTATCCATATTTTAGTCAGTGCATTGGTATAATGGGTGTTGGATTAGGCCTAAAATTTGATATCCAAATCCCATTGGGATTTTTGAGGTGATCATCATCTTGTTTTCTCCAACTATATTCTTTTAATAAGAATGAAAACTAGACTATAAGGGATGAGTTAAGAATGAATTCACCTTTCTCTGTTGAATCCTACATAGACTTGGATGGGGAAAATCATTTAAAAATATTTTACTTCATTGTTCTACAAGATAGTCAGATGAATGAAATAGAGGGATCCATATTATGATTCTTTATTATATGTCAATTATATTTACTATGTGATTTATTATTCTTCCAGTGATGGGGATATAAAGTCGATAAGTTTTTGGATGTTTGTGGATAAATTTGGATGTTCCTAATTTTTCATCTTACATAGTCAATATTGATTTTGTTAATTATTTAAAGGTTTTAGAAAAAGAAAAATGTCTACAGGGGTTATTGGGGAATTTTTGGTCATCAATAACTAATTCACAAAATCATGATTGTAACACCCCATCCCTAGAATCCTAGATCCAGTGCATTATTATATTACATTGGAAGATTTAAAAGCTTCAAATAAAAAGTTACTGAATCGTTTATCAGTTTTGTAAAATAACTTTGCATGCAAGATACCAATATTAGATTGAGAAATATTAAATGAAAAATAATTCATAAAAAATAATAATAAACATCATCCATGAAACTCATTTAAAGGATTCCACTACATAAACTATGAAAAAAAACAAGGTTGAGCTCAAATATTCAGTAAGTGTTAGTATAATAAAAATGATAAGTAATCAACAAGAATAATTCAAAATTCCAAGGAGAATAACTGAGAACACATTCCATTTATGTATTTGGATATGGAATAATCAATATGAAAAGGTATATAACTAAAAAACAACCTTATAAAAAATAAACTAAGAATTAAATGAATCCATTTAATTTATTATATGAAAACCTCAATGATAATTACAATGATTACTAGGATATCTATGAAGGAAATGCTTAATTATTGAATGTTATTTTTGAGGCACATGAAAATCTATACCTTCCTGACCATTCCAAAGATGGTTTAATACTATGTGAATATACATTTTTTACAAAATTATTTGTCTCATGAGATCATGTCTATGCATCAAGGGGAAATATAAAGTTCGAGACCCAACCATCCTTACCTATTGAAAAAATTAATCAAATTGAGAAATGAATTTATTTAGTAACAATATGCATTAACAAATATTTATATTTAATAATTAATATGAATTTATCAATATTTACTCCATGTTGTATAAGTATCCACATGGGATGTTGAAGTTGATAATTGGAAATACCATTGAGATGTCATTAAAACATTCTCAATGAAAATAAACTTTAAACATACCACAGTATCCCATACCACTTTAAAACAATTTAATCATAATCCCAATGATGAAAAACATTAACATAAAATTATAATATCATTAGAATAAAGAGATTTGTTATATGAAATGTAAAATGAAAGTATATAAATCAAATTAATGTTAATTGGTTCAAAACAAAAGAAAAGTTTAATGGAAAATAAATTGAGATGAGATCCCTTACCTTCAGTATTACTTGTCGCGTGTTTCTTTATATTCCAAAATAATAAATAATATTAATTATTTATATTCATAAAAAGAATTTATGATTAAGATTAATTATAATTCACTTACAATAATTTTTTATAAAATTATATTAACAATTAATTTTACGTTGGGTTTTTTACAAAATTGTGTTCATGTATTAAAATGACTTTGGTTGGTAGAATATGATCAATGGGGGAATTCTATAAACATCCCCTAAAAAATAATAATTAAATGAATAAAATATTTATACATAAAATTAAATTTTAAAACTATTCATGAATTATGGTAATGAAAAATTATTCAATGTTACAGTCATGGAGATGGTAGGTCGTACGTACGCATGAGTAACATTCCCATTTTTTAATGAAAGTTTTGGAAAGAAGGTAACTAACATTATATCATTCCATGATTTTCATTATATAATAAATATTATTTTAATTAATCATATATAATTATATATATAATTTTTTGATGTAAAAGTAATCACATCATGTTGAGGATGCAATAGTTCACATATCAACGACAGACATTATCAATTGTAGTGAGTGAAAAGGGTAATAAATAAAATTATATATTATTTTTCAAAACAGATAATTATGTCATGAATATAATATATTTTTCATTTATTTCATATATTCTTAATTAAAAATAACAACTATACATTCCATAGATCTAGTGAACGGATCATTTCGCTTTGAGGAGATGGTAGTACACACTTCCAGAAATGATGTTATTTAATTCACTCAAAACGGAATGTCACGAACCAAGATGGGATACCATTGAAACTGAAATTAGACATGGTCTGAGGAATAGATTGAATGGAATTATAAATCCCCATGGGATGAAAACTAGTTTTTGGTGTTAATGTAATCACGATGGGAGTGATGTTTTCCCATGAAAACTATGATTGAAATGAGCCAAACTGAAAACAAAAAAAAATAACCACTGAAGAAAATAATTATACAAACCTAATCTAGTTATAATAATCGGAAAAAAACAAATTGGATAAAAAATTGATATTGAACAATGCTGACACGATCTCCACATGATGTCTTGGTCACCACTAGCGACAAGAAAAACCTTCTCCCAAAGCAACTCGTAGCTGAAACCATAATCATAAAAAATTCAAAATATCTAGGGTCTACTGAGAACAAATGGTAAAAGTAGAGTGTAATCGTAAAAGGATCAGTTGGTAATAACCATATATTCCATGCATTATTTCCAAAAAAAATTCCATAAAATTTTATTTTAAATACATTCTAAAATATTCTTTTTATAATTTTAAGAATCAAAACAAAACATTACAAAAATTTCCATTATCAAACAACACACGCATATTTTCTTTTCAAAAACAGTTTCACATTCCACAAACTATTTCAAAAAAAAACTCAACTGAAAAATCATTTAAGATAACCAAAAATGAAATTTTAAGAAAGTAAAGGAGACTAAACAAACAGACACAAATAGAAATGGAAACAATTGTCAAGAAGAATAAATAAAGGTAATTTTTAGATGGTTGATCATGAGAATTTCAGGAAAATATCTTGAGGAAATTGTAAGATGTACTGAGTTTGAACTCACTATTTGGTATATGGTGAAGCTCCCTAGTCAATAACAATTAGTCTTCTCTAAAAAAGCTAATCAAGTGTCATGTCTCACTTGTCCCTATCAAGTCCAAGGGGTAGAAACTCAACTAATTGGGGTCCAAAATAAATCATCACTCAACTATCTTGATGAGTCCCATGAAGACCATGATAATAATAACCATACTTGGGAAAACATGGTATAGAAACCCTAATCAACAATGAACTCATACATGATCCATTAGAGAGAATCCCATCCATGTTTCTAATGGTATATATATCTTATGTCAAAATCCAACAATGTTCTTATTCATTGTCCACTATAGAGGATCTCATCCAATATTCTAGTGGTTTCCATATATTTTCAAAGCATCACAAACCAACATGAAAAAAAATTATTTCTTAAATAATTAATTTCAACAATTCAAGATCCCATTAAAACCACCATTTCAATAATCAAAAACACATTCTCATCATGAAAAAAATACTAACTGGGCTTCACTTCACATTACATACAAGTGATTTTCCAAAATAGGACAAGAATCCAATCAGGAATTCACAATATTTCTCATAAAAACCCACATTTCAAATAGAACACAATGTTTCAACTAGAATATAACATTTACATTACATAAAACATTTCAAGGCCACTTTCCACACCCTTTTTAGTGTCAATTCAAAACAACACATTTAAGTGCAAAATTATAAATGGGACAAGATTTCAAGAATTTATTTAAAAAAAAATTTAAAAATAATTCAAAGCAACAAATCAATTTGAAAAAATTTTCACACCACATATGTTGTTCATAAAACCCATTTAGAAAAAATAAATAGATAAGAACACATGAAATCCAACTTTTTCCATGGAAAAATCACCTTTTAAATCCATACACATAACAATTACATTTTAACATCTTTTTTCTAATCACTTTTAAAATTTAAAAACACAATAGAAAAGTGAAACTATAGTGTCCAAATGAAATAAATTTCAACTCTTTTGTAAAATACACTTTAAACAAATTCCCACTCGAAACTCCATTTTAAACATATATCACACCTTCCACACAATACATTGAACACATTATTAATGAAAAAATAGGAATTTTTTAAATCACCATCCATTCCTCTTAGAAGAACAAAATTAAACAGATTAACACTTGAATCACATTGAAAACACCCTTTTTAAAGATGTTTCAGTTTCTTTTATACTAGGATATTAAGCCACACATAAGAATTACAATGTAAAAGTCACAATTTTCGACATACAATTTCCAACTCACAATCCCACAACATTACTGCAACATAAGAAGGGAATACACAACCCAAATAACCCAATTTCATTTTTAAATATAAATTGGAATTTCTTCAGAAACCATATATTCTTTAATAGAAAGGAATAATTTATGAAAACCCTTCATAAAATCACTACACACCAATTTTCAATCACAACAATACCAAAAAAATTATTCCATCACATCATAAGAAATATTATAACATTTGGAAATCATTCTAGGAATGATTATTCATCAATTAGAATGTGAAATAAAGTAAATGTACGGAAAACACCTACCCCAAAAACATCAGAATGTAACCAAAATTCGTGAGGAGGAATATTCAATACCATGTGACATTTAGCACACCCTAACAGCAAATAAATCAAACCACACATCAACCCTAACCCCAATGGTTCGCCCAAAAAGGAATACCCTCAAAGGGGTATTAATAAATCAATATTAAAGGAAGAGGATAAGATAAAATCTACAAAACCCACAATAAACATACCTTATAACCTTTATAAATCTTCCTTGGTGGAAGGAGAGAAATAAAGGAGAAGCATGGAGTCCCCCATGGTGGACCTAGGTCAAGAAGGGTGAGTAAATCCCAAATTATGATTAAAATAACATAGGGGAAAGTGGTATTTTCATTATTTTAATTACCTAGGTAACACCCGTGGTTTTGTTGCATAGTTTTCCAAACCATGCATCAACCATGCACTCTTTACTGTAAAATATAGTCATTACACATGGTTACCCTACATGGTTTTCCAAACTGTTTGGTTGCCACTATCCAAAATCCGCACGTTTTACTCATTTTCCTAGTCGAGGATGCAGGGTTTTCTCTAACCATGCCTCAAACATGTTCCACCTGATTATAAGATGAAAGGCACCATTTCCCCCAAATACTCACCAGAAAACATCCACAACTCAAAATATCATACTAGAAACTCAACCCAGACCTCATCCATAATATACAAGTCCAATAAGAGAATAAAATAAAATAAATTACAATGTTACAATGCGATAATTATCCCCACCATAAATACTTTCTACCTACATAATGTTACCCAGTAAAATGATACAAAAAAGATGATACCAAATCCAAATAAATCCGAATTTTACCACAAATATCGGGGTGTCCTTTCACATCACAATTCACACCTAACCATTTATAAAGAAATAAATATCAAGAAGAATAATCAAATAATGTGATAGGGCTCTCCACACCACAAGAACCTAACTAACAACATGGAATAAACTAGGATCGGCCCAACCGGGAAATTTCGAATAACACAATCTCAGGGAGACCTATTCAGGAACTCCAAACATTATCTATCCCAAATTTCACCACAAGATCTAAACAACCATGCCTCCAAAATTGGTAATTTCCCACATAATCTAGACTCCCAAAATAAAGTTAATCTTAAAAAAGAAACCAAAACCAAATAGTAAACCTAAACAAAAGCTACAATCTTTGAATTCCACAGGCACAATTATATCTACAAAAATTCAGAAAAAAAATCGATTTACAAAAGGCTATCCATTTAATGATACATATACATGGAACAAAAAAGGACTACTTGAAAATAGTAACTTAGGGTATCTTAATAAAAAATTATGATTGGGGAGAAACAAAAACATGAAACATAAATTGTTTCCACTCCATCAATAGAGATAAAAACCAGTCTGGGGTTCCCCGCATGCCTATAAATCCTAGAAAATACAGAATATTCACTCTAATAAATTTTCTGGATCCCTAATGTCAGAAGATGAAAATCCATCTTAGTAATGTACTAGAATCTCCCTAATTAATGCTTCTTCTTATAGAAATGTTTCCCACTAAAAATATCTAGATGAAAGAAACAACCACACTGATGATAGTTCTTGGGGGGATTGCAACAAATATGTCTTCGAATTCCCAAACCAATATTACTCAAAACATATGATAAAATGGTGTGACAAAGTAGAAGTTATGACCAATGAAATAGGATATTAAGATATCGGTTCCTCTAGTAGACACATATCTATATATGGGGTACCATTATGAGTGGAATGGGATATCATATTTCTAACTGACTACGATCTATAAACTAACTCATTTAAGAATTATTTATCCATATTCTTCTCAAAATGATGAACCTTGAAGGGTAGATCTTGCTCCATGATCCCGTGATTATGAACAACACTAAAAAGAGGACCCTTCAATAGATCCTTTGACTCCACCTCTGGGTAAAATGTGTAATGACCCAGACCCTCATGACCCCTTCCTTTTCCAATTATCGGCTCAACCGATCAGTGAGACAGATCGGTGAGACCGATCGGCATGACCGATCGGTACGACTGATCGGTGAGACCGATCGGCGCGACTGATCGGCGCGACCGATCGACGAGACCGATCAGTGTCACCCAGCCTTGGCGGGTTTTTCTCCTACAGCCTCCCCCGTAACCCCACTGTTAGGCTGTTTTTACTTTCTGAACCTTTTCAAGGCCATGTGTAAGACATAATTAATATCTAAAAATCCAGAGAAGCCTCCCTATTAAATAACAATTAATCCAGTCGTGTGTAACCACCCAACCGCGCGGGATAACCACGGTCCGACTTCCAAGGTGTTTAAATTTCTTATTCCGTAACAACAGGATTTTATCTATATATCGCAGAAGAAGTTCTTCTTCCACCCTTATTCCATTATTGGCCGACTTATCTCTTCTTCCTTGTGCATTTTAAGTCCTTTGTTACCGAGGAAAGTGGTGCACATGTGCCGGAACCCTGCAAGTCACACATCCCCTGTTCGTAGGGAGTGGAGAAAAACTTCGATCATTGATCAATCAAGTAGGGTTTCACCATCGTCTCTCCTTTCTATGTATCATGCGGGGTGGGTATGCTTTGGTTTCCATAGAATTGGACGAACCAAACTTTAATAAAGATAACAAACATATTCTAAAGAATGAAGGGGAGGGGTGTGATCGATGATGCTTTGTTTGATGATTTCTGAATTGTGTGGGCATACGCCTACTGAAAATCAAGGTCGTTGGTGGTCATTGTCTGTGCACCAATGAACCCTTACCTCTGGTGGTGTTTAAATGGCTTGTATCATGATTGTGAACCTCTGCTGTGTAAATGATTTTTGTTAATTACGTATATTCGGATGAATAAATTTAAAGCACCAGGATCAACCCTTTCTGAGATAACCTTAGCTAAAGCACACTGAGATTGAAATGATGGAGTGTGTTAAATATTTTAAATCTAAAAATATCGGTATGGGTCTGCTTTGTTTTGGTGGTGGTGGTTTGGTTATTTCCTTTCACAGGACGATTACTGGGTGATGTGGGTGGGGATGGGATCTCCTGTGTTTATGCTTTCAGTTGTGAATTTAAGGTCGGGTGGTTACTTTGATTATATCACGAATTGGGGTGGGATCCTCTGTTGTTGAGAAATCATCGGCTCCTGGAAATTGGGGGACACGGGGTAGTGTCTCGGGGTTTCCATTGCTTCCATTACTTCGAGGGATCTCACTAGCCCCATTTGGTCACAGAAGGTATAGGTATATCTTGGGGTTTTCCTTGGTTCCAGTACTTTGAGGGACTCTTATCCCTCTTGTTGTTGTGACTTTACAAGAGAACTGGGTGTGAATGCTAATGTTGATTTTTGACCGTACTCTTCCCTTGGCTTGTGCTTATGCTTTCTATTTACCCAAGCAGGTGTAGAAACTTATATAAAAATTATTACTGAACATGTAAACAAGGATGGGAAAAATGGGTATTGGTTTGGTGTGATTTGTGACTTGGACATGGTACTGATTGTGTTCTTTTGGATGGCTGAAGAAAAACCTAAACTAGGTGAGTGCTTGCTACCTATACATATACTTTTAGTTTTTGTGTTTCTTATTCGTGCCCCACCCAAGTTGAGAACTAAGTTTTGAACACCCCCATTTCATGGGGGAGGGTGTTTTCCTAACACTTCTATTAGTGTCTTATTATTAGCTTCATTCTTCTCCCTTTCCCGAATATCCCAAGTATCTTAGGGCAGGCTGTGATGGTGTGTAGTCCATTATTAGCCCAAGAACCTTCGGGCAGGGTGGTGTGGTGGTTGGCCCAGGTATGTGTGGGCCGGTGGTTTCCCAAGTTTCTTCAAGATGAGGCCGAGGTGTCTTCGTGCGTGGCAGTAGACCTTTTAGCCCAGGTGTCTTCGGGCATTGCAGTGGTTATTCTAGCCTAGGTGTTTGTAGGTGTGGTTACGTGTGACAGTTCTTGCCCAGGTGTTTGCAGTCAGGGTTTGGCAGTGGGACTGCATGACGATATGGCCCAGGTGTGTGCGGGCGGGTGTGGAAGTGGGACTGCAGTGAGAAAGGTGGGATTGGTTCGATGTGTAGGATGACTTCAATAACCAGTGGGAGAGTGGCGTGGAGTACCCAAACATCGATGTGCTTTTATTATACTTTACCTGATTGCGTTATTTGGTGAGTGTGGCCATTGAGTGGGATGGATGAACTCGTTGATAGTGTTGGTTTTCTACTTCTCATGGGACATTAGTATGTCTCCCCACTTGTGCATGAGGGACTTTGGTTTTTCCCTACTGAGTATACTTGTATGCTCACCCTACATTCATAAAACTACTTTCAGGTTTCCAAGAGGACTTCGAGGATCGCGCGGGACCTTACTAGCATGGACTTTTGGGATATTTGCTATTGTTGATTTTCTTTTCTTGGTATTCCTTTTTTCTTTGGGGTTTTGTGACTTATATCTTCTACCATTGAACATGCATGTGGGAATGGTTTACTTCCAGCCGTACTTGTACTTTTATTTTTGGTGTTGTGGTATTTTCTATCTTATCACCCGATCCTATTAAAATAAAAAGGCTAATGCCTTCCATTTAGTGTGTGATTCTATACCCTTGGAGCTGGTCACCACTCAGGGACCTATTGAAGGCGGGTTTCAGGGGTCATTATCTCTCCTTCAACTTAAATAAGGAAGGGTCTGAAAATCTTCCGACCCTTCCCTCCTTTGGGTGAAGGCGGGTCATGACATAATGGTATCAGAGGTTAGGTTAAGAGATAGGATGGAATCTGGAGTTAGGGACAGTGAGGATTGAATGGGATGGTAGGGAGACAGTGTTGGGTGACCTTTGTGCGTGAATTTTTCCAGGGAGGACCGACTAAGACACAGGATTTTAGGGCCCCCTTTGATCTGATGCAAGGACTATGGACCTACCGAATGACCAAGAGAGACCACGTGATTGTAGGGTAGAGAACCTAGGAAAGGTACATGCAACATAATGATTTTTGTTCTTGTGTTTCATGGGTGGTTTGCGAATTGGAATTAATAAGAAGTTTATGAAATTTTAAGAACAATATTCTACACTACTTGGGATTAGGCATTCCTTATTTACCTTGAATCTATGGAACCTAAGAGAAAACCACATGTGGTGCGGGAAATCGAGGCCCAAGAGACTACCATGGCCGATCGGTAGAGAGCTGATTGAGAGGAGGAGGATGACCAGTGGCAGAAGACACTTCGGGCCTTCCAACGATAGACCCTCAAGAAGTATGAGGGCAGCACTTCTAACATGAAGACGGAGAGATGGCTAGAGGAGATGGTGATAGTCTTCGGCCTGATTCGCACCCAGACCGAGTACTGGGTTCCTTTGGCCGTCAGCCAGATGCTGGGAGTGGCACATCAGTGGTGGATTATTTACCTGGGGGAGAGGAGAGAGGCTGATGTGGAATGGGCTGATTTTGAGAAGGCGTTCCGGGAAGAATTCCTCTCTTCTATAATGAAAGCGGAGAATAGGCAGGAGCTACTCTCCCTCAAGCATGGGAGTATATCAGCAAGGGATTTGGGGATCATGTTCAAGTACCTCCTACATTTTCTCCCGACCTATTTCTAGACGAGGAGTCTCGGGAAAGACGTTTAGAGGAGGCGCTCCAACCCTCCCTCCAGTACGTTGTTACCCCCTTCACCTTAGCGACATACTTGGAGGTCCAGAAGAAGGAATAGGTGGTAGAGAGGATGCACACGCTGGGAGGTGTGGCATGAGAGGGGATTCAACAAGGCCCGTTAAAGGGAAAGGCTGTCAGCACCAGACCTCCAGCATCGAGACCCTCTAGTTTCCGACCAGCAAGGAGCAGGCCACAGCAGTTCCAGTTCTGGTCCCCCAGTCCTCTCCCATTCCCTTCAGGCCCAGGACCGAGGTGCTTCATCTGTGGGATTCATGGAAATCTCCAGAATTAGTGCCCAGACCAAGTTCAGTATGGTAGTGGCGAGCATGCCCAGCACTAGCCCCAGCAGCAGCTTCCAGCTAGGCCCTTCCAGTAGCAGCAGCAGGGGCAGTGAGCTCCCACTCCTCCAAGGGCAGACATTGTAGGAGGAGGCCGACCTCAGGGCGCTCCTCAGGGACCTTGACCAGGGCGTGGTCGGGGAGGCGGCAGATATCCGAGGGGAAGAGGAGATGGGTGTGGACATTTGCACACCGCGGAGGAATCAGTTCCAGCAGGGCCAGAGGTTGTTCGAGGTACGATCAGTTTGTTTAGCACCCTTGCTTATGCCTTGTTCGATACCGGAGCTTCGCACTCCTTTGTTGCACCCAGTCTAACCCATGCCTTGGGTCTATATGCCAAGAGACTTCCAGTGCCCCTGGTGCTGAGCACACTATTCGGAGGTCAGATTGACTTGTTATATGTTGGTCGAGGATGCAGACTAATGATAGGGCCACATCAGTCGGTCAGGGATTTACTACTGCTATATATATAGCCATACGATGTCATCCTAGGCATCGACTGGCTTTTCTCTATGTGTGCCGTCATCGACTACTTCTGAATAAGGGTTGTGTTCTCGGACCTAGGTGGCCAGCGTGTTACTTTCACTAGAGAGCGGAGCAGTCAGAAGGGAAGCAGGCGAGAGGAACCCCTCCTCTCCTTGTTAGTCGAGCTATCAGTAGAGTTAGTAGATGATGAGATGGTGGAGGTGCCAGGAATCGTCAGAGAGTTTATGGACGTCTTTCATGAGGATGTAATGACTCTACCCCATCGACATGATATCGAGTTTGGGATAGACTTGCAGCCTAGTGCTCGTCCGATTTCGATGGCTCCTTACCGGATGGAACCTTCAGAGCTACGAGATTTGGGGATTCAAATAGACGATCTGATGAATATGGGGTATGTTCGACCAAGTGTGTCATCGTGGGATGCTCCAATGTTGTTCGAAAATAATACAGATGGTGGTCTCAGGTTGTGAATAGACTATAGGAGGATGAATCAGGTGACGATCAAGAATTGCTACCCTCTTCCGAGGATAGACGATCTTTTCGACCAGCTGAAAGGTGCGGGATGGTTCTCAAAGATTGACCTACGGTCTTGATTTCACCAGTTGAGTGTGAAGGAGGGAAACATCTCGAAGACAACCTTATGGTGAAAATATGGGCACTTTAAGTTTGTAGTCATGCCTATCGATGTTACAAACACCCCGTCTGTGTTCATGGGGCTTATGAACTACGTCTTCCGGGAGTATCTGGATCGGTTCGTAGTCGTGTTCATCGACGAAATCCTGATCTATTCAAGATCAGAGGAGGACCACGCAGAGCATCTGAGGATAGTTTTAGGGGTCCTCCGACAGCACCAGCTCTATGGGATGTTGTCAAAATTCAAGTTATGGATGCGGGAAGTAAACTTCCTTGGGAATGTAGTGTCCGAGCAGGGGGTAGCGGTATACCCATCAAAGGTTGAGGCGGTTGTTTCTTGGGGAGAACCCAAGAATGTGGCAGAGGTCCATAGTTTTCTTGGGCTAGTAGGTTACTATCATAGGTTTGTACCCAACTTCTCTCAAGTTTCATCACCTTTGATATCCTTGACCAAAAAGGGCCAGGTTTTTGTGTGGAGCGAGAAGTGCGAGATAGCCTTCAGTTATCTGAAGGAGAAGTTGGTTAGTGCCACAGGGCTGAGACTACCAGAAGAAGGTGCGGCGTATGAGGTGTTATGCGATGCTTCAGGGTAGGGCCTCATATGTGTGTTAATGCAGTGACAAGGGGTGATCTATTATGGGTCTAGGAAGCTATGCCATCATGAGGGTAATTACGCCACCCACGATCTGGAGCTTCCAGCAGTCGTGTTCTCTCTAAAGTTGTGGCTGAATTACCTCATCGGAGAACTCTTTGTGGTCTTCACGGATCACAAAATCTTGAGGTATATCTTCTCCCAGCGGGACCAAAACATACGTCAGCGAAGGCAGAAGGAGTTCCTCCAGGATTACCATTTCGAGATTTCCAATACCTCAGGGAAAGGAAACATGGTGGAAAATTCCTTGAGCAGGATGTCGCAGAGGGATGCGGTCCAAGAGTCGGCAGACACTTGGAGGGTGATGGAGGAGCTGGCTGCCCTTCACCTGGATGCGAGGACATATAGTGGTAGAGGTTGCATGTATCAGATGGCAGTACAGTCTTCTTTGCTACGTCAGGTGGATGGGTCTCAGTGGGGAGGACTAGATATCGAAGACGATGCGACCTTCATAGAATGGCCGATCAAGATCAAGGATCGTAAGGAGAAATTACTTCGTGGGAAAACCATTCCCTTGGTTCGTGTGTTATGGAGACACGGTGGGCTTGAGGAAAAAACTTGGGAGAGGGAAGCACAGATGCCTGGCCAGTACCCAGAGTTGTTTTGAGTTTTTTACGGTTCTGTTTATAGTTGTTGGGGTGGAGGGTTTTACGTTGTTGGATATGAAATATGGGGTTTTTTCTTTCCTATGAATGTGTGTGAAAGGTCCTGGCTATGGGGAGGTGAGGATCCGACCCCTAATCAAGACGCATTAAGGTGGATGTGATTAAACCCGTGCGGGTGAGTCAGTGCCGCCCAAAGAAGATAGTATCTTGACATGGAGGAAAAGACTCCCCAACCCATATGACTGGGGAGTTTGACATGGTATGTTGCTTGATCCTTAGGAGGGAGGTGTTTTTAGTTAACAATTAGGTTCACTCCTGAGAGGTATCTTTCGAGGTGGTTGTTTAGACCCTCTCTTTCCTTATTGGTTTTGATTCTCCAGGGAGAGAATGGTTTGACAGGTATCTGATGTAATGATCCAGACCCTCATGACCCCGTCCTTTTCCAATTATCGATGTGACTGATCGGTGCGACCGATCGGTGAGACCGATCGGCGCGACCGATCGGGGAGACCAATCTGTGAGACCGATTGGCGTGATCGATCGGTGTCACCCAGCCTTTGCAGGTTTTTCTACTGCAGCCTCCCCCATTACCCCACTTTTAGGACCTTTTTACTTTTTGAACCATTTCAAGTCTGTTTTTAAGCAATAATTAATATCTAAAAATCCAGAGAATCCTACCTATTAAATAACAATTAATCCAGTCCTGTGTAACCACACAACTGTGTGGGATAACCATGGTCCGACTTCCAAGGAGTTCAAATTTCGTATTCTGTAACAACGGGATTTTATCTATATATCGTAGAAAGAAGTTCTCCTTCCTCCCTTCTGCCCTTCTTGGCCAACTTATCTCTTCTTCCTTGTGCGTTTGAAGTCCTTTGTTACCGAGGAAAGTGGTGCACCTGTGTCGGAGCCCTGCAAGATGCACATCCCCTATTCCTAGGGCATGGAGAAAAACTTCGATCATTGATCAATCAAGTAGGGTTTCACCTTCTTCTCTCCTTTCTGTGTATCATGTGGGGTGGGTATGCTTTAGTTTCTATAGAATTGGACGAACCAAACATTAATGAAGATAATAAAAAGATTCTAAATAATGAAGGGGAGGGGTGTGATCGATGTTGCTTTGTTTGATGATTTCTGAATTCTGTGGACTTACGCCTACTAAAAATCAAGGTCGTTGGTGGTAATTGTCTATGCAAGAATGAACCCTTACCTCTGGTGATGTTAAAATGGCTCGTATCGTGATTGTGAACCTCTACTGTGTAAATGATTTTTGTTAATTATGTATATTCAGATGAATAAATTTAAAGCACCAGGATCAACCCTTTATGTGATAACCCCGGCTAAAGAACACTGAGATTGAAATCATGGAGTGTGTTAAATATTTTAAATCTAAAAATACCGGCATGGACCTTCATTGTGCTGGTGGTGGTGGTTTAGTTATTTCCTTTCACGGGCAAATTGCTTGGTGATGTGGGTGGTTATGGGATCCCCTATGGTTATGCTTTCTGTTCTGAATTTAAGGTTGGGTGGTTACTTTGATTATATCACGAATTGGGGCGGGATCCTCTATTGTTGAGAAACCGTCGGCTCCTGGATATTGGGGGACACGGGGCAGTGTCTCGGGGTTTCCTTTGATTCCATTACTTAGAGGGATCTCACAAGCCCTCTTTGGTCACAGAAGGTGTAGGTATATCATGGTGTTTTCCGTGGTTCCAGTACTTTGAGGGACCCTTATCCCTCTTGTTGTTGTGACTTTACAGGAGAACCGGGTGTGAATTCTTAAGTTGATGTTTGACCGTACTCTTCCATTGGCTTGTGCTTATTCTTTCGTGTTGCCCAAGTAGGTGCAGAAACTTATTTAAACATTATTAATGAACATGTAAACAAGGATAGGACAAATGGGTATTGGTATGGTGTGAGTTTTGACTTGGACATGGTACTGATTTTTTTCTTTAGGCTGGCTGAAGAAAAACCTAAACTGGGTGAGTGCTTGCTACCTATACATATACATGTTGTTTTTGTGTTTCTTATTCGAACCCCACCCTAGTTGAGCACTTAGTGCCGAACACCCCCATTTCACGGTGGAGGGTGTTTTTTCCAACACTTCTATTATTGGATGGTTATTAGCACCTTTATGATCCCTTTCCCGGATAGCCCATGTATCTTCGGGAAGACTGTGATGGCCTGAAGTCCATTATTAGACCAAGAACCATCGGCCAGGGTGGTGTGGTGGTTAGCCCAGGTGTGTGCGGGTAGGTGGTTTCCCAAGTGTCTTCGGGATGAGGCCCAG
Source organism: Viscum album (assembly GCA_963277665.1). Classification (NCBI taxonomy): domain Eukaryota; kingdom Viridiplantae; phylum Streptophyta; class Magnoliopsida; order Santalales; family Viscaceae; genus Viscum; species Viscum album. The sequence goes on along the minus strand of OY728161.1, from coordinate 1,829,310,897 downwards.
GTGTCTTCTGGCATGGCAGTAGATCTTTTAGACCAGGTGTCTTTGGGCATGGCGGTGGTTGTTCTGGCCTTGGTGTTTTCAGTCGTGGTTACATGTGACAGTTATGGCCTAGGTGTTTGTGGGCGGAGTTTGGAAGTGGGACTGTGTGAGGATATGGCCCAGGTGTGTGCGGGCGGGTGTGGCAGTGGGACTGTGGTGAGAATGGAGGGATTGGTTCGATGCGTAGGATGACTTCAATAACCAGTGGGAAAGTGGCACGGGGTACCCAAACATTGATGTATTTTTATTATACTTTACTTGCTTGCGTTATTTGGTGAGTGTGGCCGGTGAGTGGGATGGATGAACTCCTTGATAGTGTTGGTTGTCTTCTTCTCACGGAACTTTAGTACGTCTCCCCAGTTGTGCACGAGAGTCTTTGGTTTTTCCCTACTGAGTATACTTGTATGCTCACCCTACGTACATAAAATAGCTTTCAGGTTTCCAGGAGGACTTCAGGGATCACGCGGGACCTTCCTAGCGTGGACTTTTGGGATATTTGCTGTTGTTGATTTTTTTTTTCTTGGTATTCCTTTTTTCCTTTGGGGTTTTGTGACTTATATCTTTTACCTCTGAACATGCATGTGGGAATGGTTTACTTCCAGCTGTACATGTACTTTTAGTTTTGGTGTTGTGGGATTTTCTATCTTATCTTCTGATCCTATTAAAAGAAAAAGGGTAATGACTTCCATTTAGTGTGTGATTCTATACCCTTGGCGCTGGTCGCCACTCTGGGACCTATTGAAGGCGGGTTTCGGGGGTCATTATCTATCCTTCAACTTAAATAAGGATGGGCCTGGCAATCTGATACCCCTTCCCTCCTTTTGGTGAAGGCGGGTCTTGACAAAATGAAACATGCTCTTTATAGTGGTAAACATAGGCCTTCACTAACTGCTAGCTTTCCTGAATACTCATTAGATATTCCACTTTCTTATTTGTCACACAAATAAGTACAAACTATCATATTAATGTTGTATTTAACACCTCCCATGTCATCCCAACAATCATCATTGATGGATCAATCACATTCTACTAATCTAAAGTTGGACCCTAAAAAATACTCAGAACATCACACACTCTGACAACATTGGGAGTTCCCAATGATCTGAAGATACTCTTAACATCCTCCAACCATCCCACTTCCTCTATAGTACCTTTATTAAAAAGAATATTTTTAAATGACTGAGAAGAACAAGAACATTTTCCTGACCCACTAAAAATATTTGAGACCCTTTGGGGTGGAATATTTTGAATAGAAGAATGAAAAAACCTATAATAAACATTAAACAAAAATGTAATCATAAAGAAAATCTCAATCCAAAGGGAGAGTCTCATAATTTAAATATTATATGCAAAAAAAATTCTCTTTTCAAAATCCTATTTTATTTCTATTTCCAAAACAACCTTCTTCCTAAAACACTTTCTAAATTTTTAAATCCATTTTTTACAATAATAGACTCACTTTTAAAAGAAAAACTATGACTCAAATCGTTATTCCCCATTCAAAGTCATTTTTGGAAAAACAATTTTTAACATTTGATTTAAAAACAGACCCATGGAATTTTATGAACCAGCACATATATGTCTATCCGTCTTCCACTCATATAATCCATGAACACATGAAAATATCCACTTTCCATCCATACCAAAACATATGTGAGAGTTCTTAAGGAATACCAAGGGTCACACATACCACATCACCATCCAACCCAGGCATTTAACAAATTCTAAATTAACAATTCTTCCACATTTCCCCAAAATTTTCATAATCCCGAATATGATTCTATTATAAAAAATTTCGCTTTAAAATCATAATCCACTTGAGAATTTCATTTTTATTTAAAAATTGATTTTAATTTTAAAATACCACTCACACCAAAAAAAACCAAAACACACCTTACTTAATTTTCTAGGAATGAGGAAATAGTGTCCAGGAATAACGTATCGACATGGTTAGTGGACCATTCCCCCAAGAAAGAAGTACACAATAAGATGACACTAAACAGGGCACTCAAATTCCACATGGCTCACTACTCTTGGTGACATCATGACATTACACTATCTTTCCTACCTTACCATTCCTCATCCACATGAATTAAAAAAACAATTACTCAAATCCAGGATTACCCATGGAAACTCAAGGATTACAATGAGTATGAGTTCATGAAATCCTTCCTGTATGTACCTCTTGAGTCCTGAAAGTCCTCATATTTGATCTACCTGTACCCAAAATAATAATAACCTCTTCTAAATCTATTTTTCCCTTACCATGTCTGGATACTATCCAACCTGACATCTTACCTGGTCCAATACATGGCCTGAAGGGAATTCTAGGTCCCGTCAGGTCGGTAACTAGTGTCGGTCATAAATGTAATCATAATATAAACTATGCTTTCCCAATAAAACCTGGGTCAAAATGAACCAAACATAAATCAAATAGAAACAAACCACAAGATAAATGTAAATTTACAAAACTAATATAGATAAAATGATTGTAGAACAAAATTAAACTAGATAAAAAAACAAATGCCCAATAACACTGATAGGATCTCCATGCGACCTCTTAGTCCCCACCATCCACAAAACCAACCTACTCTAAAGAAAACTCAAGAAAAAAATCTAGAATCTGAATCCTAAACTCGAGAAATATTTCATGTCAGTTGACACTAAATTTTATAAGTACATAGTGAGAGTAAATGGATCAGAAGGTAATCACTAAAGATTCCAAGAATTTTTTTCCCAAAATAGTCCACAATCAATAGTTTGAAAAAAATGAAAAAAATGTTTTAAATAATATTATGAAATCAAACAAAACTTCCCAAAAAAATCTTTATGAAACAAGACACACATCATTTCCTATCAAAAACAATTTCTACTCCCATATCCCATTTTAGAAACAATAACCCAAATACAAAATCAAGACAGATGACCAAAAATTTGTTGTATAGAAAGTAAATGAAACCAAACATGATTTCATGACTATAAAGTATAATAATCATCACAGAGAAGAAATTAAACTAACATGTAGATAGTATATCATGATCATTTCATAAAAATACCTAGAGGAAATAGTGTATGTACTTAGTTCAGACTCAACTATTGGCATATGGTGCAGCTCCCTAGTCAATAAACAAGTATCCATTCTTAACTATCCAATCCAGTGGTATGTCTCACATCGCCCCATCTTGTCCAAGGGGTACCAACCCATCTAATCAGGGTGTAAATGAAACCAACAATAGGATCCCTTGACGACACCCCTGAATCCCATGATAATAATAAACATACGAAACAAGGGATAATAACCATAACAAAAAAAATCTTCATGAAATATCCATTTGAGATGATCTATTAGATGTTTCTAATGGTCTTTATATCGTATGTCAAAATCCAAAATGATCTAATTCATTACCCATAATAGATTATCTTGTCTAATATTCTATAAATTTCCAAATATAATAAAATCATCACAAACACACATGAACAACCATTTCATTCATAATGAAATTCATTTAACAATTAAATATCACATAAAAAAAGTATTTTAATAATCAAAACCACTTTATCAATATTATAAAATACCAACTGGGATTTCATATCACATTACATACAATTCATTTTACAAATCATAACAATATGCCAAACTGGTATTCACACAATTTCACATCAACACCTACTTTTCAAAGACAACACAAAGTTCCAACTAGCCTTTAACACTTCCATTATAAACATTTCAAATCCCCTTTACAAACCCATTTTCAATGTCAATGTAAAAAAACACTTTCATGTTCATAATTAAAAATGGACCAAACTTTCAATAAAACATCTGAAACACCATTTAAAAGTCATTCAAATAACCAAGTCCTTTTCTAACACATTTCATACCACATACATTGTTCATAATACCCATTTGGAAAACATAATTAGAGAAAAAAACAAGAAATCACACTATTTCCATGGGTAAACCGCCTTTTAAATCCATATGAACATTGAATTCATTTTATCACCTTGCATAAAATCATATTCACAATTTACCAACACATTTGAAAAGCGAAACAAGGGAGACTATATGAAAAAAAATCAATCTATTTTGGAAAACCACATTAAACACATTGGTTCCCCAAACATCATTGAAAAAACATTTCACACCTTTCACACAGTCCATTGAACATATTTATAATACACAATAAAAAGTCGTATTTGAAAATACAATCAATTACATTTAAAAAACCAACTTTAAAAACATATACACATGAATCACTTTGAAAACCCCATTTTTTAAGAATCTTCACTTACTTTTATACCAACAACACAATCCACACCTAAATGTCACAATTAAAAAATCACAAGTTTTCTCATACAATGTTGAACTCACAATCTAGTCACATTAACAAAACCTAACCTTGGAAAAACACCACCCAAATGACCCAATATCACTTTAAAAGATCAATTGTCATTTTATCAAACACATTGTATGTATTTATAGATTGTATAAATTAAATTAAATCCTGAAAAAAGTACTTATCATGCATTTTCAATCACAAAATACTAACAATTTTATTCTTTTAAATCAGAAGAAGGGTTTTAACATTTTGAAAGCATTCAAGGAAAGCTCAAGTATCAAATTGATTGTGCTGAAAAAGAATTTTATGGATACACAAACCTCGACGATGTGAAAATACAATCAAATATCATGAATAATAAGAACAAATTCCAACATACATTCTACACACCCCAAATCAATGAAATTGAACCACAAATCAACCCTAACTCTTGGGAATCAACCAATATGTAAACCCCACTAATATAAACTAAGAACTCAAGGGAGAAAAAAGATGAGAAGAAGAAATAATAAAATAATAAAATTACAAAGGAACCTTCAAGAGACTTTAATGGTGTATGGAAATCATGGGAGGGGGAATTGAGGACGTCATGGTGTGACTATATTGAAAGAGGAGGATATCCCGAATTAGGGGAAAATAACAAAGGGGAAAGAGATAATTTTACACTTTTAATGATTAAGGGAACTCTCACAGTTTGGCGACACATTTTTACAAACCATGCACCAACTGTGAACCCCTCACTATCCAATGAGATAATTCCACATGGTTTCCCTACATAATTTTCCAAGCCGTGAGCCAATTTTTCGGTCTCCATTGTCCAAAATCAATATTTTTCGGAATTATTTTTTTGATGAGGTCGCACGGTTTCTCCTAACCTTACTAAAAAAGGGATTCACCTAATTTCAAAACTCAAATCTCCATTTTTAACCAAATACACACCCCAAAAAATTAAAAACTAAAAAATCAAACTGGAAACTCAATTCAATCTTCGGCCAAAAGATCTATGACCATGATTATAAAATAATAATGTAAATTCCATGGTTGGGGTGTGACATGGAAAGCATAACGAAATATTCGATATTACAATTATAGAAGATTTAATAGATTATAAATATCACAAACATATATATATAATATAAAAATCATTTATATAATATTTACTAATGAAGAAATGTGGTAATGTAAAAATGAATGACATATTTTCGTGACGATTTAGTTCACTAAACACATGAACAGTGAGTTTGTTACCCATTTGATGGAAGTGTGTGTAATTGTATGTATAAATATTTATTTACTAACATATCATTATATTTAGGAAATTGATTTAATTATTTAAGAATATAATAATAATATTTTAGGGGGTGTATAATGAAAATAAAATAAAATATCTTGAGGAAGGATGTTACCTCTTATTGGGGTCCCTCCTTTCAGTTTATACAAGATAATATCCTTGGTCGAATTTTTTTTTCCAATTTAGGGATTCTAGGTCATCGGTAGGGTTATGGGGATATTTTTTTAGAATATATTTTCCATAACAAAAGGGGTTCTAATAAGTTTAAGGGGTGTGGTATTTTTATAGTGGATGATTAGTGGAATTTATCTAAATTTTTAAAATTCTAATTCCACCATGTTGTTTCTTTAAAAATTGGCTCCAATAATGTTCTAGATTAAATAAAAGATATGATATGGTCAAAAAATTAAAATAAAATGGATTTTGGAGAAATTTATATTACATTTTAGAAATTAATTTATTGGTTTATTCCTTTTTTTAGCTAATTATTCTCTTTATCACTCTAAATAATTCTAATCACAATAACTAATATTTTTTCAAAAATTAATATTAACATATAGACATTATAATTTATTTTAATTCCAGATATATAATCCATTTTATAAAATTTTAATAAGATAAGTGGTAGATATTAATTTAAATTTAATCATGTAAATAAGATGACAAATCAGGCTTTAAAGTACAGAATGTTCAAAAGTTTGCTATGTTTTTATATCCAATTTCAAAGTGAAATTAGATTAAATTAATTGAATTGTATTAATTTCTGTAAAATTTATCAAATTAATATTTAAATAAAATAATATATATAATTTATGAACATAAATAAAATATATGAAAAAATCTATTTTGAAATAAAATTCAGTAATTTTTACTATTTATCAAAAAAGAAACATCGTAGAAAATTTCCAATATTTTACAGTAACCTAATATTGATTTTTTACTTTTAAAAATGATTTTTTAATATTATATTTATTAATGTTTCATTATTAATAATTAAACTATTTTCTCAATAAAATGTTAGTAAAAATGATTTCAAAAAAATATTTTTTTTCAACTGTAAATTTAGGTATGTTCGAATTTTATGGATATTAATATCAATTTGATGAATGTAAAAAATATATGATTTAATATATTTTGTTAATATCACTCATAATAATTAATTTTATTTATTTTGATAATAAAACTTTGTGAGCATGAAGATTTTTTTTTAGAGATTCATTCACTTTAAATTCAACTGGTTCTTATATCAATTTAAATTTTTTTGTAACCAAAGAATTCAACCATTTATTTTTAAAGGATAGTGAATCATATTTAAAACAATCAATTAAATGGATAGGTTTTTTATTTTTATATTAAATATTGATATATTATTTTAGTCGTTCTTGGGTTATCCCAAACAACCAAAAATTTTACATGTAATGAAAAATAAATTACTGTAACATTCATTACAATATATAGCATAGATTTTTAAAAAATATAAAATATATATTAATGTACCTGGATGTTATATTTCATTATATTATTGGTTTTTCCAATCTTAAAAGATATTAAATAAAATTTTCTTACCTTATAATGTCATGGAAATATAGTCTCCCCATCAAAATTAAATTACATCCTCACAATTTAAACTTTATCTCAGTAATCGAGGGCCTGATACATAAAAAATACTATTTTTGGAAACAAAAATAAAAAACATAAACATGGTTAATAACACATATTACTAATAATATGGAATATAAAATTTTAATTTCACCCCTAAAATAGGCTTTTGAAAAGGAGAACATTACTGAAAACATGGATATGGAGTACAAATAAAACAATCATGTTTTGATGGAGAGTGATTGAGAACATGTTTCGGTGAATGTTTATGACCACAATTACATAAACAATTGTTATTAAAAATTACATTGAAATCATAAAAAATGATGATAATATGAATACATTTTTTATTCAGTACCATTTTTCCTATTATTGATGAATTCATTCACTATATAAAAATATAAGTAAATATACATTTCTATTTTATAAGCACAATATTATCCTTTGGTTTTTACATGAACTTATCATACATCATTTCATAGAATAGGATTCATCATATGGTTATGTAATACATTAACCCCAAAAAATATATCCATAGATCAAATTAAACCATTTTATAAATGGACAACTTTTTTAAATGATTATGATCAACACATTATAATCAAGGAAACCTAATTTTCCTACGAAAATTATCAAATAACATTTAGTGGATTTAAATAATCGCATACCAAACATGTGAATATGTTAATAAAATCAATTAATATAAATAATTATGGAAAACATACTTCCTTTTTATTCTTAAAATAGAATATGGATAATTTGATATAATACATAAATCCAAAATTGATGTAAAATCCACCAATGATTGAATAAACAACATTTTCAATAAGTCATTACATAGTTCCAAGGTAGTGAGAAGTAATCTGATTTTCGTTATCCAAAACAATCATTTCTTTATCCAAATATCATTGTCTTAAATTTAGAAACATATTAAAGAATATCCTTCCCTCAACCACATGATTTCCAAATAGTTTAATATTTACTGAATAACATATGTAGGTACCATTTTGTATATAATGTCCAATTCCTAGCCAAAAAGTATTTTATTACAATAACCAAATATTATAAAATTATTATAAGAAATAAATCATTAATAAAATAATAAAATGATATAATCTTTGAATACTCACATAAGCTTTTTCAACATTCCACTTAATTTTTGGAAGTAACATTATCTTGACTAGGATCCATTATACTCTTTTATGGCATATTTCTTCAATGCACAAGATATTGATTCTTGTAGTGTCCCATATAATTTATGTGGATGAATTTCAAAGAGGAATCTTCTTTATTTCATTTTAAATCACGAACATGGTGGAAATTTTCTCATCAATTAAGAAAAACTCACATTCCCTTGAAGCGGGTGACAAGGGGTTCTTTCCATAATTATATCATGTGGGATGATTATTATTTCCCGTCATCCCTTTATTAATCCACTTATCTTAATACTATTATTAATATAATTATTTCAAATTTTTAAGACTTTTATAGTTTGTTACCCATGTTATTATCATATGATTATGTATCCTCATATGATGCGAATTCATGATATATTATTTTCATCCAAAATATTGTTCTAAGACCATAAAATATAAGTCCATTATTAATATTTGGATCGTGTACATTGGTGAGGATCGTGTTCCTTCTTCTAGTAACCATTTCTAAATGATGAAATACACTATATTACTTCATATGATTATAAAAAAAATTTATAGTCCCAAATCTGGTAAAATAATTAAGATAAATTTAAAAAATTATTCATAGGTAATCTAATAATATTAAACCGGGTTTCTTTCAGAAATTTTTTACCTTTAAATCCTTCCTAATGGGTTTTAAGTAAAATTTTAATTATCCTAATAATATCCCCTAAGAGTGTCAACACATATGCATAGTAGGGCATGTTGTCATGTACCAGGTTACGCTTGAGTCAGGCCTGATGCACCTTGTTATGGTTTTTAACCCTAGGTACATCTGCTCTAGAACAAATTCCACTTGTAATATCCATAAAGGGATGCATTCCTAGGAACACCCATATAATACCCAACATAGAAAAATTTTATTATGTTCTTTTATACTTTTAATCAATGTCAATCATAGGGTTACGGTCCATAATCTATGCTTTCAACATCTATTTTCCAATTTCTCTACTAAAATTCTGTTATTAATAAATGTAATACCCAAACCTAAAATCATATAAATAGTGTATTATGTTATTTCATTGGAATATATATAAGCTTTAAATCCCAAGGGACTAAATATTTTATCATTTTTCTATGACCAGATTACATACATGATACACATATTACATTAAATAATAGAAAATAAAACATAATACATAAAACATAATAATAAACTGAATCCTTGAATCAAATTCAATAGGTTCCTCTTCCTAACATGGGGAAAAGAAAAACATGTTATCTAAAATTAATATGGAGTCCATGTACAATGGATCAAATAATAAACCCATAAGAATAAATCATCACGTAAAGGTGAATAAATAAGGAAAATTTATATTTAAGTAACTTAAAAAGGAATATTCAATATGAAAAATTAAATAACTTATTCACATTCCATATAACTAATAAATAGAGAATAAAATGAATCTACAGATTTTATCATATGAAAACATCATGTATAATAACAATGATAACATAAATATCTATTATGTAAATTCTTAAGTACAGGATGTTGGGTATGAGGCATATTAAAACCACTACCATTAATTCTATTCCCAAGATAGTTTAAAACTATGTGTAGAGACTCATTTAATTTTTCCATCTTATTTTTCTTATGAGAAACATTAGATTAATCTATGGGCTATATAATGTATGGGCCCTACCCATCAATGGTTGTCCAAATCATTCCTCATATTGAGAAATCAATTTAATTAATAACAATATGTATTACGAAATATCCATAATGAATAAAGAATATTGATTTATCAATATTTCATTTGTTGATTATATTTAACAACGAGTATTTTTAATGTGGATTATTAGAAATAACATTGAATGATCATTATAACATTCTTGAGGAAAACAATGTTTACACACTTAAAAGTGTCACGTACCACATTGAAACATTTAAATCATAATCCCAAAAAAGGAATAACATTAAATGAAACATATAATATCATGATAATCAAGATATTAAAGATATATCATTTCAAAGTCCAGTATATACATGATATATATGTGAATTTGGGTAATACAAAAAATAATTCTCAATGGAAAGTAAATTGAAATTAAATAAATTAAATTTTGTATAACATGTTATGTGTGACATTATATTCTTGAATAATAAACTCATGTTAATTTTTTAAATTCCTCAGTAACTTTTTCTAGATTAATATTAATTTTCATTAACATATTATAATTATTTATACAGAAATACATACAATTAAGTTTTAGTCGGTTGTTTTGACCGAATTCGGTCTGTGTGTTAAAACGTCTTTGGTAGGTCAAATATGGTCAAAATATCATTTTATAAACATATCCCGAATGATAATCATGAAATAATAATAAAATTTCTATATATACTATAATTTTAATATCGATAATTAAATATGGTTATGAAAAATGAACTAACATTAAAATCATGGAGACGGTAGCTCCTATGCAGGCCTGAGTAACGTTCCAATTTTTTTCAATGAACATTATGGAATGATGGTAAGTAACATGTTATATTTAGATAATTATAATTCTATAATAAAAACCATATTATATATTATTATTTACTTATATATACAATTCATATAATTTAAAATGAATCTCATCGTGTTGAGGAGGCAGTATTCCACATGACCAAGACCAACATTACCACCATTTAGTGTGTGAAAAGGGTAAAAAAAGAAAAAGATATATTATATATCCATAAATGTATTTATTTCATGAATATCATATATATTTAATTTATTTCACTTATATTTAATCAAAAATAAACATTATACATACCACGTATCACTTGAATGAATCTCATCGCATTCAGGAGGCAATAGTCTACACTTAAACAAACGATGTTATAATATTCCCTCAAAATGGAAATTATAAACATTGTTCTATATAAAAATTAAATAAAATATATAAATTAAAAGTTTAATATATATATAAAATATATACAAATTATTTCCATCATAACTCCAATCCATGAATGATGGTAATGTAAATACAAGCGACATCATTTTGTGGGGTGGTAGTTCACCGGACACATGAATGGTAAGTTCGTTACCAATTTGATGGAAGTGTGTGTAACAGTAGTTATAGATATTAATATAAAAAAAATATAATTATATTTGGGATAATTAATGTATTATATAATAATGTAATAGTAATATTTTAGGGGGTGGATGATAAATTTAAAACAAATGAGCTTGAGGAAGGATGTTACCTCTAATTCGGGAAACTCCTTTTGGTTTATACCTAAACACATCCTTGGTATGATTTATGAAAAAAAGTGAGGATTATAGAATTAAGGAATTAATTTTGGGAGCTTATTTCAGAATATATTTTTAGATAAAATTTTTTTTAATATGTGAAAATATGTGTGAGGTGTGATCACTTTTTTATAGTGGAGGAGGAGTGGCATTCTAGAATATTTTTGACAATGGAATTCCACTAATATTTTTCTTATGGAAAGTGTATCAAATAATGATCCAAATTTTATTAAAGAGACTATAGGGTATAAATATGAAAATAAAATGGATTTTGGAAAATTTTCCAGTTCATTTTATTCCTTATTATTATGGTTTAGTCTTTTATTAAGCTAATTTTTTTCTCTTAATCGATGTAATTACTTTTAATCGTTTTTGAAATATTTTGGTCAAAAATTCTGTTGAAATTATTAAAAAAATACGTTATTTTTATAAAAAAATCATCAATAAATTTTTCTATATTTCAATAAAAGGAGTTTAAAAAATGAATTTAAATTTAATCCCATAGACATGACAACAAAGTCTGTTTTAATGTATAAATTTTCAAAAGATTGCTATGTTTTTAAATAAAATTTCAAAGTGAAGTAGTTTAAAATTAGCTAAATTGGATTAATTTATATAAAATTGATCTAATTAAGTTTTAAAATAAATAAAAATTATTATTTAGCTTTATACATAAATTAGAGAAAAATTTGTTTTGAAATAAAATTCAACATTTTTTCACTATTCATTAAAAATTGAGACTTCGCTAAAAATTAGAAAAACTTCACCATAAAAAATATTGAAATTTATATTATTAAATGAATTTTATTTTTAATATTTAATATATAAATATTTTACAATTTTAATTTAATTTATCTTCACCATTTAAAGGTAGTAAAACTAATTTTATAAGAATATAGTTTTTGAGTTTAAAATAGTGTTTCTTCTTTTTTTATGCCTATAAAATATGTTAGATGAATGAAATAAATATATTATATAATATATAACATTAATATACCTAAATTATTTAAATTAATTTAATATTATTTGATAAAATGAAATTGTGATCATAAAAATAGTTTTTTATAAAAACGTTCCATTTATATTAAATTGGTTATTATAATTATTTGTAATTAATTTTAACCACTGAATTCAACAATATATTTTTATATCATAGTAAATACTAATAATAATCAAAAAATGTATGGATAGGTTTTATCTTATTATATTAGAAAATAATAAATTATTTTTTGTATAACATGGTCTTGCTTGTAATACAAACTAAATAACAAAGTCATTATTGTTTGTAATGAATTCTAAATAAATGTTGCATTCATTAAAAGATATGGAATGTATTTTTTAAAATATTAATTAAATATAAATTTTTTGGTCTCTTATGTTACTTTATAAGCATGGAGTTTCATGTAATGCATTTTATTAATTATAATGTTCTTATATTAATATTTTTGGGTGTTATAATGAAGATTAAATATAAATGGTATAATAATTTTTTGGGTATATATTAATCAACCATCTACCTGTATCAATTTTGGATTCACTTATTATTATATTCATACATTGGGGGAGTAGTGGGAACATACTTCACTCATAACCTGGGAATACCTAGGTTTAGATAATTCTTATACAATATCCGTCAAGTAAGTATTAAATGACAAAAATGTCTTAGATTTATGGAACCAAAATCTGGTGAAATGGGAGGTAGTTAGGGATATAATTTAGCCATTTTTAATTCTTTTTATAATAATTGGTATTATATAAAAGTTTTAACCAATGTCAAAAAATTAAATAGCTTAATAATTTAACATTCTGAAAATAATTGATTCAATTCCTCATATTTTAAACTTTTTGGTTATTATGAACCTTGTTTACATCTTGATGTTTATCAATGTGATTTTATTTCTATTGTTTCTTATGGGGAGGTACTATATTGAATTTAAATTTTTAGGGGATAATGTTATAACCAGTGCTAGAATAATAATAAAAGTGAATATATATTCCTTCCATTACATACTTTCCTATAATGATGTGTTTTTTAAGATTTGGTTGTAGTGCCTAAAATGGTATCTTCTAAAAACAATTTTGTTATAGTGATCTCACAAAAATAGATATGATGTTTTTTAGGAATGGACATCATTTAAGTTGATCTAGAATATTTTCCATATATAATTTTATTAACTATATTATGTGACTTTTATATATATATATAATGTTAATCCCTTCCATCTATAAATAAATCTTGTTCCTCTATTTTTTCATCATTTAAATTAAATATAATTGAATTTAATATTTTTCATAGTATTCAACCATATTTCTAGAATAAATTCAATAAGAGGTATTTATTACTAGAGTTATACCTAGATAATATTTTATGACGTAAAAAAACAAGTGTCATTCTATACATTAGATGAAGAATATTATCTTCATTTCATCTAATTATATTGGTTTTCCAACCATTATATTGAATCGGGATGTAAATCATTTATGATGTTGTTTTAATATACTTATTTTATTGAATATTTATGGATTTGAATTTTTAATGTTTTTTGGACGATTTTTCAAAAACAATAACTATGTATATGGTGTTCTTTATGGATGATCTAGTGTCTAAAAAACCTCAATGTCCCTCAATAGAGAAAAAAATACTGTTTATTTCACTTCATATAACTATTGTTGATAATAACAATTGAGTCCAAATATTCATCTAATCTAGTTGGTGTATTCATTGATCTATACATATATTACATTCTTTAATTTGTGGTTTATATTTCTATTATGAATGTAATTATTAACAATATGTGATGTTATGATAAACAAATAATATTTTTATATATCAATTTGATTGAGAGGTTCAATTATGCTTCCATGAGAGGAGAAAATTACATTCTTTGATGAGGGTTAGATATAGGATGCATAATAGCTTTATCATATAAATTATATTCTATATCAATGCATCCTATAAGAATATCAGCCTTAATTTAATAATTTTTTTGTATTTTGACCACATATTGGGATTACCGTTCTTCAATTATACTGATCTCAATACCATTATATGGTTGGTGGGATGTGGTTATAGCAACAAATTTTCAATAAATTTTGACTCTAACCAGCTATGATGTTTGTAATGGGATTTTTATTGGGGCTCTAAAATTATGTGATTTCCCATAATATCAGATGTGTATCCCTTATCCATATAGCTCTATTAAGGTAATATTTTCTATAAATTATTCCTCAATTTCACACTCATTCAATATAATATTACTTGAAAGGTCATTTGGGTTGAAATTAAGGAACTTCACTAACATGAAACACATATTGGGAATTAATTATTTATATGAATCAGTTATATATGGGGCTCTGTAAACCTCTATTTAAATAATCATAGGAGGTCATAATACTCCATTTATTATTTCATGGAAGATTTTTTTGATTTTCAACCCTTATGATTCATTAATTTATAAATTAATTTCTCTCATTGAGTTGGTGAGGGATGTTATAAAATAAATATTATTCTATGTGAATCTCTACTAACTTACCCTAGGAATAATCCTAGAAGATAGAAATATTTGAGAACCATAAATAGTGAATACCATGGTGGTATCTCATATAGATTTACCACTGTCCATGAGAATTACAATTTTCATAGATGACTCATAATATACAATTTTAAATTCCTTTATAAAATTACTAATAATATAGGGTTTTGAGGGTATTAATTCCCCCATAACAATATGATGAGGCTACCCTTAAGTTTTCTGAGCTATTATCACATCGAATTTTACATATGAGATCATACTATATAATATTCTAGATGTAGTGTATTTTTTGATAAATTTTTCATATAATTTATTTAGTTTTATATAAATATTTATTGGAAAACTATAAATACTAAATATTATATATATGATTCACTATTCATGAATATTAAAAAAACATTAGTCAATTTCTTACCCCCATCAAGTAGGTATTTTTAATTATTCGGGTACTATATGGCTTTATTAGATTTACCATCTAGAGTATCTAAATATTTGGTTTAGAGTGTGGTGTGATAATACGAAATTACAACATTCCCTATAATAATGACCTAATTTTTTACAGAGTTTTTTCAAATACATCACCCTAAATTCACCCTAACTAATGACTCATGTATGAGGAGAAACATTAATGATTATTATTTAAACATTTTGAGGACATTTTAACAAGACTATCATATTTTCTTAAAATATTTGATATAATTAGGGTTCCAACCTACTATTAGGGTGTCCAAATAAACATAGAGACAATACTCATCTAATACATTGATATTATCTATGTACCCTTTATAATATAGGTTTTTATTCTTAAGGAAGTTGAACATCCTAAAATAATTACATTGAGGGATTGGTATTTATTTAACATTGATAATTTTAGGAAGAACATAATAAGAAGTAACTATCGTACAAAACATGAACATTATTTTCCAATGTAAAAATAATTTCATAGGATGATTGAATATTATTTTTCTTTATTGAATGGTTATTTAAATTTATTTGACCCTATTATTAAATTTAATACTACCACATTTAGTAATGAAATTTTATTATTATTCTTTTCAAAAAACATTAATATCACTGTATTGAGAAGGGGAATATATGATAGGAATTTTCTTATCCTATCGATTTGTTTGGATGTAACAGTGATGGAAAATGTGGAGTCTTTGGTATAGTTAGCTATGGATTTTCAAGAACCCTCAATAATAAAGAAACACTGGGATGATTGTGGAAAGGGGAGACCACTATTTTAAAGATTTATGGTGTCATGGGTAATTGATTGAAGATAATTACAATGTGGAGGACCTCTATGGAAAATGAATTCATGGGTGTTAGGATATGGAGGACATCTATCTTGATGAAATATTTGATTATAGAATTCTTATCCATGTTATTTTCTATTAGGAGGAAAAATGTGTTAGTATTGTTTTCTTCAATATAAAGAACCCACATATAAAATATCCTAGGGAGTACCATTATGTATTTTTAGTTCAATATTATTAATATGGAGTGAACCATCAATTCATATACCATGGGGAGGTCCTCTATGATTGAAATTTCATTCAGAATTGTAATAGTGAGAACCTCTAGTTTTATGGTTCCATGATCACTATATGATAGAATTTTGTTTTTTTTAATTTCATAAATGAATTGGAACTCTAAATCAGCTAACTTTTTATCATATAATTTAATATCACATCAAACTTCATAGAGAGAACCTTCAGTGTTTCTGATTGTTTGTTTTTCATTGATGTGGGGAAATTGATGTTGATTAAATGTTTCGTCATGTGATAAACCCTTACATTTGGACCATGAAAAATAAAATCATGGTTGTTTAATTATATTTCATTAATGGGAGTAACTATGTAGTTATTTATTGAATTTCAATGAATTAAGGTCCAAGGTGGTTGTTATATTTTATCTTTATTAATAGGATCATTAACATTCATATTTTTTTAAGGAGTACCTCTAAAAATAGTGCTCTAAAGTGGATCTGTAGACATTAATTTTTCTATTATCCATGGGGAGGGACCATGTTCTTTAAATATTTTAAATTATTAACACTAGGTGGAACTCCATAGATAGAATTTTATTTACATGGAGTGGGCATTTAAAATAAGTTCTTTAGGAATGAATTCTAGATATGATAAAAATTCATCTCTATAGAGTAAATTTATAATTGTTTTCATTCTCCATTATTATTGAGGTTTTTTAAAATATAGTAACCGATGAATTCGTCAGTGAAATCTAGGAATTCGTATTTATGGTGAACTAGAATTTCCCTTCACCTTCAACCTAAATATAGAAATGGGTATCATGGATTTTAGAAACTATAGAAACACAGATCTAATAATTTAAATTAATATTTGGTTAGGCTTTGTAGGATATCCCTTTCACTTCTCTACACTATATCATCTGGGTGAAGATTCAACAATAAATTCCATGGAATCTTGTGTATACAAAGGTAAAAATTACAATATTTAAAATAATTAGTCATGGAATGATATGGGGTAAATGTTTGTATGTAGGAAACATCCTTCTTTATCTCTTCCAAATAAGGAATATGATCAATTTTTTTATGGATAAATACTCTTTAAGTGGTATGAAGTAGAAAAAGGGGGCACCTTCCCAAAATTTCCTTATATTTGAAGTGATATAAATTTTTTTAAATCATTCCAATTAGCATGATCTCTCTCCAATGTAATGATGGTGTTATTATAATGATATTCTTGTTTCCTATGATTCTCCACCTAGAAATAATTTCACCTAGTGTGAGATGGTATTTTATGAGAATTAAATGATAGGGAAGTCATAATTTCATCAATTTATCTTTAGAATACCACTAGTTGATGGTTAATGTCTATATGAGTCATCCCATATTTTCCACCATAATTTTTATTGAACGTGATCAATTGCATTATATTGATCTATGATAACATTTCCATATTAAATCATAAATTAAAAAAATGATTCCTGTTATTGATGTATCAAAAATTAAAATTATTGGACACTCAATCTAGTTCACTAGTAATGGATTTATTATAATGTTCACAGCATTAGTTTTAGGGGATAGATTTTGTATTTCGTTAGATTGATCAATATAATTATTGAGAGGATGAGTGGATGACTCATTCATTACAGGATATTATATTAAATTTATTAACCCTCCAATTTATATAATTCATGTTAATAAAATTCATCCTAGCAGAAATATTGGTAACCCATTTTATAAAAATTGTCTTTATATACAGTGAATATATCATAATATTATATGATATTATCTCCATCATCAATAATAACTAATTTATACTATATTTTAAAGCATCTTTATAGAAACTATGTAATTTATTTCAATTTATATTGGTGGAAATTATTTTGGATTTGGGATTGGGACAATGATAGTGGATTCATAAAAATATCTTTGAAGGGAATAAAAACACATGTAGTCCAGTATCATGTAATAACTCACATCATAAATTTTAATTCAATGTGATAACAACTCAATTTATTCATTATATATTCATAAAACCATGACCAATGGGCGTACCATTATGTCTGTTCATCTAAGAGTAATATTTATTACTATTTAATCTATTATGATAAAGAATTTTAATGATCATATGAACGGTAAGTGGAATTGACTCCTAGGTGTATGCTCCTATGAATGATTATTTTTGGGACTTACACATTGAGATGACATATTTGTTTTATCCAAACAATTTAATTAACTGAATGACATGTGGGGGTTATAGTAGGATGATTTATCATTTATACATATTTTTCATTTACATGGCCAAAGGATGACAAATTAGGTGGCTAACTGATTTCATGGTGAACATTGAGCCAGTTAAAAATAACCAAGAATGGTGTTTTGGGTAGTCAAGGATATATAAATCCACACATGTTCATTTAATGGAGGAATTATGAATGGAATAAAAGATAAATTATATTTTGAACACCCTATGGGTTTTGGAGGATAGTCATATAATATCTCACATTGGTTTATGGGAATCAATTATAAAAAAAATACATGATTTTGAGTGCCATATAAATGTTGGGGATGTAATAGTTAGGTAAATTATTTTTCAAGGTAATAGTACAAATTAAGGTAATATTTTCAATTTTTTACCTTTGGGATAGGTTATCAATGAAAATATAGGAGTGATGAGAGTGAAAATATTCATGATATTCCAAATGAATGACTTAGATAAATGTTTTGAATATGTGGGATACAAAATGGATGGGAATATGTACCTTGAATAAAGTTTCTTTGATACCATATTTCACCTTAGTTAAAGGATCTTTGTGACCTCAATAGGAGAAACTAATAGAAAAGGTGCCATAAGGAGTCCTCAGAGGGTTGGGCATGGAACTATAAAGAGAGGGCATGCAGGTGATATGGGTTTTTTACAATTGTATTAGGGTCCTTCCAAGAAGGTTCCTCCTCCCTATCATTGGGGGATGATTGAGATAAATTTTATATAATGTATTTTTATGTTTACACCCATTAAATAACTCAATTACCACATTTTCTTATTAATTTCACATGGTTTTGTTCCAAAATTCACTGGAGGGAGATTGTTGGAAGGGTTGGACAGGTAACTATAAGCTATATCCTTAATAGATATCTAAATTACTAAATTGGGTCAACATATATTGAAATTGGAGTTTCACTGGATTTATAAATGGGAAATGTGGATGGGGAACTAGGACTCTCAGGGTTACCGCCTATATCAATTATGGAAATGAAGCATAGTTTCAATCATTCATAACATCGATATGTTATAGAAAATTCATGTGGGATATGAGTTAATGACATAAATGGGGCTGGTAAAAATATCATACATATTTTTTTAATTATTTAAAAAATATTTTTCATTTACAAACTCTTTTTAGAGATTCAGTTATTTTCCATTAATAAAATTCGAGCACCACCATTATCCAATGATAGTTTCATCAAACTTTTATCATCTATATAATAATACATAGACACATACTCAATTATTAAAATATAATCATAAAACATTTATATAATAAATTAGTAAATAATATAAATTTCTCTAAACTTATAATGTTGAAAAAGTTTTTTGGTAAATGGATTTTATATTTATTATCTCATCCAATCATTAATAAAACATTACATTATCCTCCTTGGTTTTATATAGTTCATTTATAGACATAATTTTTGTATTTTATTGAGTATTGAGAACATTTTTAAATTTTATGGTTCTTAGTGTGACTAAATATAATTTCTAATAATGGAAAATTACACACTTTCATACCAAACAAAATTCTAACATATGTGGAATCCCTACCAATACCACTACCAGCATAATAAATATATATTAAATAATATATATAATTATTTTTTTATTCATAAAATTTCCAATATTTAGTTGTATTTTCCTATCATTTGATTTCCCCTATACTTGAAAATCATTCTAAAAATAGTTTTAAAGACAATTAACCTAGAAATTTTGGGTGAAAGTGTTAAAGGAGACCATTATCTAATGTAACAATATGAAAAATACTTATTAATTTATGTATCATCTAGATGTTGATTCATTATAAAATTGAAATGATTATATATTTTTATAAAATAAGATATAGATATTTGAGTAAGGGCTTATGATACACTAGTTAACTAACTATATATTATATTTTCTGGTTGAAAGGGATAACCAAAAAATGGATGTGTCGATAACTTCTAATCAGTCATGTATTGGGATGGAAAATGTAATTTATTTGACATGTCAACTTTTTTGGTTAATAAATTCATAAAAAAATTAAAAAATACAATAGTTGATTATTAATTTATTATATATAAAAATCCATATTGAAAACTTCATCTTTGACTAAACTAAAAAACATTAAAACCAAGAACACAATATAAAAAAATACACAAATAAAATACCTGATTCATTTAAATTAATCAATTTTTTAGTCTATATTATAAAATCTTTTTAAATGACACTTTTAAAGGATTTATATTTTAATATCTTTATAAAAACTTTTACTGTGGTCAATACATTATTATAATCCTTCAATTTGAACATATTTGGGAAATCATTATAAAATTTATCTTTAGATTAAAATATGTAATAATTTATTCAAAAAAAATTATCCAATTTTTTTTATCTGACATGGAATAATAATTATATAATTTTAATTAATTTTAAAATAAGAATTCACACATATCTACTAATTAGCACCTATAAAATTGATAACATAAAACAAGAAAATAATAATAAGAGTATATATTGATATCTACCTCCAATAGAGATTGGTTACCACTATACCTATATTGTAATTAATCATCATTGAGAATTTATCTATCATATAGTATGGTAACAATTATTCATATTTAAATACATATAAGTTTTACTTCATCTTTTTCCTTTTAGTTTCATATTCATCAAGAATAAATTCGACATATTGTTTAATAAAGATATCCACTTCAATCTCTTCATTTATGAATACATATTAGATATTCATTTCATCTATCATATAGTATCCTTGAAAAACAATAACCGAGAAGAATATTATATAATCAATTCTTTCATCAAGGTAAAATTTATATTTCAATTAAATTATGTAATCTCAAAAATAAATATTTTACACTTGTATTGTAATTTTTGCTTCTAATTCACTATTTAAATTCAATTTATTAATGTATACTCTAAGTAACCATCCTTATTACATTACACAATCTTGAATTTATTCTAGAAATATATTCCATTGCTTTTCAAGTTTATATATTTAGATAATTGGGACATAGTACATTCATAACATTGAACATTAATATTGAGTAGTTACCATAAAAAATAGTACGCATATCTCTCAAAATATAAAACTTCTCAAATATAACATGATTTTATTTGATAGTTCATCAAACATTTAACTTGGAATCCTTATTTTTCTTAAACATCCTTATAACCTATAAAAAGCATTTAAAAATATTGGGATGATAACAAAAAACATAGTAAGGGATATAAAAAGAAGGAAATAACACATTAGTCCATGAATACTTGTAACATATGAAATCATTTTCAAAAGACATACTTGTCACCCATATATAATTACATTGTGAAACATGATATTGAAAAAAGATTAACACAATACATAATAACATAAATAGAACCATAATATTTTATGGCGCATTACTTACATAATATTTTAACCATCGTGGTTACCATTTAATTTTTAACCCTCACGGTTACCTTAGAATTTTTGTAACCATCGCAGTTACACATGGAGTAATCATATAACTGACCTAAAACGTACAATTACCCAATGTATTGGAGGGAGATATTTTTCCCAACCATCATCATAAGCAACTCCCAAAAACCAGAAAATAATCAGACAACATGAATAATTATATAAAAATATTTCTTTTGAATCTTGTAAAACAGAATTTTAAAAAGAGGATTTAAAAAGTAAAACCCCTTAATAAAATCATATAATTGAAGTGAGACATAACAGAGTATATGGAATATGTATATAGACTATAAATACACATATTTCATCATATTATATACAAAACTATTTACAAAAATAATTTTAATACCACATAAACAATGAAGTAGAATTTTAACACAAAGAATGGATATCAGGTTAAGATTTTACTTATATCGGGTTTTTTTTACTTCAAACATGTTCAAAACTAATGTATAATGTAGAGTGTTATTATTATCTTAAATAAACATATTAATCTTTATAACATCTTTTATGATCATTTTATAACTTCATTTCATCCTTTAATTATAAGTATTTTGTTCATTCCATTGTTTCAGTTGCGTTCTTTACATGATTTCCAAGATCGGTTCATGATGGATGTTCTGGATGATTGAAAATGAAACTCTAGAATTGGAATAAAATAGTAGTTACATATTTAAAAAAACATAAATTATACCATTTATCATTTTGAATTATGAAATGGATAAGATAAATAAGTTAAAACATTAATGCAGTTCGTTTAGATCATTTTAGTGGTTCTTTGATAATAACGACCACATTTTTTTTATAAATTAAAACCATGTTTAAATAAGATTATAGTATCATGGATGAGACACAATATATATATTATAATCCGGTTCAACCATAAAAATGGATTTCTAACCAGACTTGTAGTAGTTAAATATAATTTCAATCACATCGTCTACAATTTCTGTAATTTGACACATCATAGACAATGTTTTTATTCATTGAATAAGTGGGAGAGGAGAGGAATAATGATGATAAATTTTCCATGAACATGAGATCATCGAAGATATAAAATATTTGTGGAGATTTCATGCCTCTTGGATAAAAAGAGGGAACCATATTATAATAAAAGAAAAGGAAAGGAAAGGAAAACACCTGAAAAAGGAAGAGGATTTCTTACCTCTTGATCTCTTCTCCTTGAGATCCTCTTTAAGGCATTTGATTTTGTCCTTTGGGTGAGACCAGTAGGTCTCGGATGTGGGTTAAGATATTGGGAATGGAATTTGGAAAATATTAGATAATTATCAAGGCTTGATAGGTGCGGGAGGAAGAGGGGGAAATGGGTGGTATTTATAGTGGAGGAGGGGAGATATTTCACATTATTTTAATTATTATTTTATTATTTTTCCTCAAGAAAAGAAATATTGAGACTTATATGAATAGAAATAGTAATAAGGGAATTTTAGTTCTAGATAATGTCTTAGATCATCACCACATTATCGATGGAACCTCCATGATGCATAAATTCATTTATTTGTCAAATACAAACAATCACTATTCACAAAAAAATCATATATTTAAGAAAATTACCAAAGATTCACCCTAATCATTTTTTGATGTGTAGAATCCAAAAATTAACTCCATTTTATCAAAATAATTTTATAAATATGAGAAAATTAACTTTTAAATAAAATAATACTTTATTTGAAAAATAACAATTTTAAAGAATTTATTTACTTATTCAAATATATAGGAGTACCATACTTTCAATTAAATCTTATATATACACTATCACAGGTGAGGTTAATATTCATAACATAATGTTACTATTCATAATGGTAAAATTTCTATTCATAAGGGTACATTACTATTCTTAAGGGTATGTTACTATTCATAAGTGTTTGTTACTATTAATAAGGGTATGTTACTATTCAAAAATATAAGTTCTTCTTATAAGACTGTAAATAAATTACCTATAAAAATTTTAGATGACCATTTTCAGAATTCAAAACATAGAAAATGAAAAATTATGTTTAATGGATAGTTATAAATATCTACTTAGAACAAAGTTTCATGCTTTTCATTTATTTTTTTAAACACCTTAGGGTGTTACATTATCCCCACTTTCTAGAAATTTTATCTTCGCAATTTAAATTTCTTGTTAAAAAATTGAGGGTACCTTTCCCTCATAGCATTTTAAGATTATCATGTTGCTTCTTCAACCATGTTGTTCCCCCACAAAAGCTTAACCTGGTGGATTACCTTATTCCGTAATACATATTTTCTTCGATCAAGAATATGAACTGGTTTTTCTTCAAAAAAAATGTTCTCTTCTAGCTGAACTGCTTTTGGGATCAAGACATGAGATGAATCTAGCACATAATTTCTCAACATAAAAATATGAAAAACATTGTGTACCTGAGACAAACTCTGAGGCAAAGCTACTTGGTAAGAAACTTGTCCAACATTCTCTAGGATTTCAAAAGGATTTATGAATCACGAACTTAGAATTATTCTCTTACCAAAATGCATCAAACTTTTCCAATGAGAGATTTTAAGAAAAACTTGGTCACCTACCTTGAAAAATAAGTCTTTCCTTCTATTAACTGCATAACTTTTCTGCCTACTTTGAGTTGTCCTCATGTGCTGCTGGATCAGCTTCAATTTCTCAGCCACTTCCTCTACAAATTCCAGCCCCATCAACATTCATTCACTAACTTCATCCCAAAACACTAGAGTCCCACACTTCTTCCCATAAAATTCCTCAAAAGGTGACATCTGAATATTATAATGAATAATATTATTATAAGAAAAATCAACTACATAAATATGTTGATCCCAACTTCCCTAGTAGTCCATTGAACAAGCTCGAAGCATATCCTCCAATGTCAGAATTGTTTTCTCTGACTTCCCATATGATTGAGGATTAAAAGTTGTACTAAAATTTAATTATGTACCCAACGACATCTGAAGTCCCTTCCAAATGTTAGAAATGAACATGGGATCCCTGTCAGATACAATGGAATGAATAACTCCATGTAATTTGAAAATATCTTTGAGATACAGTCAGGAAAGCTGATACAAATATATTGTATCTCAAATAGAAATAAAATGGGAAGATTATTCCAACCGATCAATAATAACCCAAATTGAATTATTACCTCAAGAATTCATTGTTAGTCCCTCCAAAAAGTCTATGGATAAATTCTCTCATTCCCACTATAGCACTGGAAAAGGCTGAATCACCCTCTTTGGTAACTACTGATCTGCTTTAACATATGGACATGTTAATAATTTCAATGTAAAATCAGCAATATCTATTTTCATTTCAACCCTCCAATAATACATATGAATATATCTATACATCATTGTACTGTTAGGATAAATTGAAAATGGAGAACTATGATATTCACACAACAAATCTATCCTCAACTAAGAATCACAAGGCACACACCGCCTTTTTCCCAATCTTAAAACACAATATTTATCAAGGTTAATTTCTAGAAACTTACCCATTATAACCAATTCAACCTTTTTATGTAGCTCACGGTCTTTCTTCTTCGATTGCTTAATTCTGTATGATATTTTTGACTACACTGAAACCTGAAACAAAACTAATTTATTCCCTGTACCAACATCTTCTAAGACAAAATTCATCAAATCATTAATCAATGGATTATTTTCTAAATGTAACATTGTTAATGATGCATGATTTTTTCGACTCAAGGCATTTTCCACTTTTTATATTTTCTCGGATGGTAATTGATCGTGAAATCATAATCATTTATAATTTCAAGCCATCTTCTCTGCCTCATGTTTAATTATTCTGAGTGAATATATACTTCAGACTTTTATGGTCAGTATATATTTTTCATTTGGCTCTGTTTAAATGATGCCACCAAATATTCAATGAAAACCCCACATCTACCAATTATAAATCATGTGTGGGATAATTTAACTCATAAGGCTTATATTGTCTGGAAGCATAAGAAACTACCTGATATTTCTATATCAGAACACAACCAAGTCCCTTCAACAAAGCATCACTATAGAAGACAAACTCACCATTTCAGGAAGGCAAGGAAAATATCGAAGCATTCGCCAATCTCTTCTTTGGTTCCTAAAAACATCATATTCTTCTGTCCAAACAAATTTAACCCCTTTTCTTTTTAACTTATTTATCAAGCTAGATAACCATGCAAAGTTTTTAACAAATTTTCTGTAATAACTAGAAAATCCAAGAAAACTATGAATCTCTGTAACATTTGTATTTCTTTTCCATTAATCAACCACTTTTGTTTTAGTAGGATTAACTGTTATTCCATCCTTATTTATAATGTTCCCTAGAAAAGAAATCTATTGTAACTCAAAATCACACTTTATGAATTTTCCATAAAGTTTATTTTCCTTTATGGTTTTTAAAGAAACCCTTTCATGTTTTTCATGCTCTTCTTTACTCATAGAAAATACAAGAATGTCATCAATAAAAACAACCACAAACATATCCATGAAATCATGAAATATTCTATTCATAAGATTCATGAATAAAGAAGATGAATTAGTTAACCCAAATGACATAAAAAATTCATAATGCCTCTATCTAGTACAAAAAGTAGTTTGTTGGGATTTCATCATCATTTACCTTTAGCCAATGGTATATAGATCTCTAGTCAATCTTGGAAAAGTACTGAGCTCCCTAGAGCTGATAAAAGAAGTTATCGATATGAGGAAAATGATACTTGTTTTTAACAGTGATGTTATTAAAATCTCTATAATCAATGTAAAGTCTCATAGAACCAAATTTAATTTGAACAAACAAAAAAGAAGCACCCCATGGTGAAGTGCTTGGATGAATGATGCCTTTAGAAAGAAAATTCTACAACTGATTTTTCAATTCAAGAAGTTTAATTTGAGCCATATGATATATGGGTTTGGATATTGTCTTAGCATTAAGAAATAATTCAAATGTGAATTAGACTTCCCGATTAGGTATGGAATTGGGTAACTCATCAGGAAGAACTTCAACGTATTCATTTACCACTGAAACATCATTAATCTGAATAGTTCCCTTGTTTTCAACAACATAATAAAGATAAATTTCATTTCCATCTATCAACAGTTTCTTAGATTCATGATATGTTATCAATTGCATTGGTTCATTCTTATATAAAAACTGAAACACTTTCTCAAAAACAGCTTTCTTAGCTCTACAGCCAATCTTAGCATGATAAATAGAAAGCCAATCCATTCCCAGAATAACATCAAACTCTACTAAGGGAAAAAAACAAGGTTTTTAGGTAAATTCCTTCCACATACCATAAGATAAGTATACATATAATTACTTTTGCTATAATATTTCCCCTAGTGTTTTAACAATAATTTCGTGTATCATTTATTGAGTTGATATTTCCAATTAACCCAAAAATTTCTCTGAAATGAAGGAATGTGTAGACCCCACATAAAAAAAATTTAGAAAAATCTCAGTAAATAAACAAGGTACCTGATACAACATTATTGGATAGTTCAGAATCTGCTGATGTAGTTGCAAAAGATCTCACTACACCTTTCTTCTTATAGTCTGGCTTCTTTGCATAATTTAGATCTCTCTTTAGGAATGAATTTTCATAATAACCTATCTCACCAAATCCAAAACACATAACAATTTTCTTATCAGGATTAGTCTATGGATACTTTTCATTACAATATTAGGCCATATTTCCAAACTTACCACATTGAAAACACATCCCAGTTTTTGAAAGACATTCCCTAGGGTGCTTCTTTCCACTATTTTCAAAAAATGGACAACTGTATTTTCTTACCATCAGATTTATTTGGTTTATTCTTACCGACAACCTTCCAAATATACCTCTTTTTCTCATTATTTCCAAAAATGTAAATGATCATTAGAAAACACAATCTCTACCCTCTTATCGCATCAGACATGTTTATTGTAACTTTTTAATTCCAAGGATTCCAGTGCTCTTTGAAACATTTTCTTTAGTTACGAGTAAAAGCGGTTGATTTTGTTGTCAATATCCAAAATAATATTTGGAGCATACCTTGCAGGTCATGGGAAGTTTGATTTATACACAACCATTGAATCTTCCTCCTTTTTCTTTAATTTAATGAATTTCTTCTCCGTCCTAAGTCGTACCACCTTAGGAAAATATTTTTCAAGGAAAATACTTTTAAATTCATCCTACTCTAAGGCGACATTATCCTATATATCCCTGAAATTCCTTACCATTGACCACTACTAATCATATTCACCTTGTAAATGATTAATGGAAAGACATACCCTTTGATTATATGACCATTACATCAAATATCTTTTTAAGGGCTTTAATATATCCTTCAACTGTAACTTGGTCAAGAGATCCATTGAAAGAAGAAGGGTGTTGTCTTATAAAATGTTCCACTATCATCATATTCTGTTGTGGTACCACTGGTTGTTCTATTTCATGGATGTTGTCACCATTTATTTCCTGTGTCGGCTAAGGAATTACTATCAAAAACTACTTGGTTTCAATCCATACTAATTTGGGCTACATATTTGGAAGGATGTTGTTCTTTCAGCGTCTCTCCTCTTCACCTTCCATGTTTCTTCTGCAGACAACCATTCTGAAAAGGCATATATTAATCGAAGAAACATGGTAATATTTAAAATCTATAACATTTTAGATTAACCATAGAGTAAAAAACCTTTATGTTATTATATTAACATCATCATAACCTCTAAAGTTATCTAAACCATCCTCTAATACCAACTATAAGGACCCAGCCTTATTACATTACATAATATTTAATTTAGTCAAGAAATCACTTCCTTTTACATTGAGGATATTTTCATGTTTAGATATTTATAGAATTACAACATAATACATTCATAACATTAGAACTTATTATATAGTGGTTACTATAAATAATTGTACTCATATCTCTCAAAATATAAAACTTTTCAAATATAAAATCAATTTCTCTGACAGTTCTTAAAACATATTACTTGGATTTGTTATTTGTCTTACACATCCTTGTAACCTATGAAAATAATTTAAAAATCATTGTATGAGCACAAAAAACTCAGTAAGGGATATAAAACGAAGGAATGAACACATTGGTCCATGAATACTTGTAACATATGAAATCATTTTCAAAAGACATTCTTGTCACCCATATATAATTTCTTTATGAAACATTATATTTAAAAACGATTAACATAATACATAATAACATAAATAGAACCATAAACGTAACTTGGGGCATTACATACATAATATTTTAACCCTCATTGTTACCTTGTAATTTACAATCCTTATGGAAACCTTACACTTAGTATAACCATCATAGTTACACATGGAGTAACCATATGGCTAACCTCCAACATAAACTTAACCAATGAATTGGAGGGAGATATAGGGCTCATCCTTCATCATAAAAAATTCCATGAACCAGAATATAATCATAAAACATGAATAATTGCATAAAATATTGCT
Organism: Viscum album; assembly: GCA_963277665.1. Classification (NCBI taxonomy): domain Eukaryota; kingdom Viridiplantae; phylum Streptophyta; class Magnoliopsida; order Santalales; family Viscaceae; genus Viscum; species Viscum album. The sequence continues at coordinate 1,829,280,976 of OY728161.1, read as the reverse complement.
TTTGAATCGTGTAAAATATTATTTTAAAAGAGGATTTTAAAAGTAATACCCCTTACAAAAATCATATAATTGAAGTGAGACTTAATAGAGTGGATGGAATATTTATATAAACTGTAAATAACATAATTAAATGTTGGATTGAATATGTAGATGTATATGTATATTAGATGGAATAATACAAGAAGGGGTGAATTGTAGGTCTAAAAACATTGTGTTTAAACACTTAAGATGTTAGTTTAAATGATCTTAAACTAATACAAGAACAAACACCCACAATTGTTTTAAATATAAAGATAAGATTTAATGTAATACTATAAGAAATATAAAGCAATTGTATTCAAAAGAATACAATAATCATAGTAATGTAAAAGTGTGAGATTCTATCATAAAGCGTATAGAATCTAACAATATAATATGTAATAGTATAAGTGTAATTGAAAAAATTAAAAAAGTATATGAAATAGAAAAGGAAACAAAACAATTTCCTTTATAATACAATTTGCAGCGGGAATGTAAAAGTATTACAATTTTTTTAACCCAAAGAGAAGGGTTATCCTTTGCCCTAGGATAAAAGGTATGTCATACGACCTCCTTGTCAATTCCTCGACATGATGATCGGTACGTATGTCTGCCTATCCCCGGCAGCCCCCGATACGATGATCGGTTCATCTGTCTGCCTATCCTTGATAACCCTTGATACGATGATCGGTTCGTCTCTCTGCCTATCCCCAGTAGCCCTCAATACGATGATCGGTTCATCTGTCTGCTTATCCCTAGGATCCCTCGATACGATGATTGGTCGCACAAAGCACAAACAAAGAACTTATAGAAATACAAAAACAAGGAACAAGTCGTTCACGTTTTGTAGTTTCAAGGGTTTTCCATGAAGCAGGAGAGAAGTCACAGTATCTCTCTCTAGAACTTGATAGCACAAAATGATCAGTCTCTTACACACGTATTTTCTTGTCTTCAAATGACCTCTTATTTATAGTCCTCAGGTTCCAATGGTCATATTTCTCCGAAAAACTCGGAGGGACATGGACACCTGGAATTATACCGGTCATATTGAAATAGAAAACGCGACATCGTTTTGATTAGTTTTTAACTAACTCCACGACATCATTTTTGTTAAAACAAAAGATAATATGAAGATGATAAACAAGAGTACGATTAATATGAAACATGTTTTTGACTAAGAACCAAAATAAGCAAGCAATGAAAGTAATGTATTAATACTATAAGTATTACTATGTAATGTTTTGAAACGATACAATGTGAGTATATTTATAAGACTTAGTACGATTAACAGAGTCAATACAATTTCCAGTTAGTACGAAAATTATAGTCAGTACAATCAATATTGTTAGTACGATCAGCATGGTCAGTATGATCAGCATGGTAAGTTCGATCTGCATGGTCAGTACGATCAGCATGGTCAGTACGATCATCATGGTCAGTAAGATCTGCATAGTCAGTATGATCAGTGTGGTCAGTACGATTATCATGGTAAAAGACTTTTGATTTCCAAAACATGATATAAAAGTCAAAAGAGAACTTTTGACTCAACAATCTCCCCTTTTTGGAAAGCAAAAAACACAAAGTAAAAACAAAAACAAATACTCATCTCCCCCTGATTAATTGGAAACTCTTCTAAATATGAAATTGAATACAACTAATTCCCACTTAGGTATGTAATTTCCTAATGATTTTATTCGTAGATTTTCCTTCATTTAGAAGTGTTTTCTTTAACACTCCCCCTTTATAAAACATCCTCCCCCTTTGTAAAACATTCCCCTCCTTTATGATTTACAAAAAGAATGGGGTAACTTGATTTTCCCGAAAGCGTTAGAAAATAAATGCAGAACAAAGGGAGTACCATAAATGTCATTACAATACCAAATACTTATATGTTTCATGAGAAGAAGAAAAATAGTCATTTGTTTTCTCTTTCCTTTTCCTTATTTATCAATTCGTGAAGAATAGCTTTCATCTTTTTGATTTATTTCTTGTCTTCAGAAATTGAATCACCCTGAGATCTGAGAAGCTCTTATTGGTCGGCAAAAAGAAGATCTTGATTTTTGACGGTCTCCTCCTGTACTCCGATTACTTCCTCATCAATTCTGTCTTGCAAATTCCTGTTATCTTGGGATAACACAGAATTTTGCTTCTTCAACAAAACTATTTCATCTTTGAAAGATGAAACCATTGAAAACTCAGACTAAAAAGTATTCATCCTCTCTTGCAATTATTTTTCTGAAGGAATATCGGCTCCATGAGTTAGCTGATTCAGTCTTTCAACAGTTTCTTTTTCAAGTTTATTAAAAGCAATCGTAAGATCATTTGATAACCTCCTTATGTATTCAATTGATATCTCATGGTCATTCACTGAGCTCCCTATTTTGTATGACCACTTGGCCATCCTATTGCAAGCCTTCTTATGAGAGTCCGAACTTTCAGATAGAACATTCAGATCGGCTTCAACTGACAGTAGTTTCTTTCTCAATTCTCTTACAGATCCGAACTTCTTTCTCTGATTTTCAGTGACAAAATCAATTTTCCCTTCGAGCCTGGGGAAGTAGGGAATAGTCTTTTCAACCATCCTTAAAACACATACAATGTAATCACTCCTATTGAGAGAGATTGTTTGTTCTGAATCATTATCTTCATCGTACGAATGCAGTTCATTTGATCGGCTTGAGTCAACAAGAGATTGTTTTCATTTTTCTTTTTCTTTCTCCTTTCTTTCTTCTTCTATTTTATCAGTGATGAAAATTACTTTTTTAGTATGATAATATTGAGCACCTTTATTTTCTTGAGAAGAAATTTTATCCTGAGTTTCAAAATATTCAATAGTTTCTTGATCATCATGAGGAACTTCTTGAATATCTTCACTTTGCTTTTGGTAAGATTCTTCTCTACTTTTCTTCGAACTTTGAAGAAATTCTAAATGAAAATCTTCTTCCTCTTCTTCAACTTCCTTTATTTCTTCCAACATCTGTTTCCCTTTATCATTCTCTGGAAGACTCTGTATGATAGGTTCTTGATGTACTTCTTCCATTAGTTTAGCACTAGAATCCTCAACCATTTTCAAGAATTTAGAGATATCAAAGTCCTGAGCCTTTCTTTTCAAAATAGTCTTCTTTTTCTTTTCATCTTGAAGGGTTTCCTCTACCCTTATTCTTTCTACAAAAGCTTCAGCTGGGTCAAGACCGAACTTCGGTTCACCTTCTTTTCTCTGTTCTCTATCTATTCTCCACTTAGCCACAACGTCCTTACTGTACTTCGGTTTCTTCTTAGGCTTTGAACTAGTTTGCAGATCTGACTTTTGAGGAACACCAACAAAAGTACTGTCTTTGACAAGAATAGGTGCCGATTGATTTTAAGCCGAATCATCTTCTAAATCCATTACAAAAATCTTTGAATTCTGATCAAAACAAACATTCAACTTTTTCAATGTACTCTTACTAATATAGGATGGCTTCAAATCTATCAAATTTCCTTTCAAATGAATATTAAAAAACTTCATTCTCTCAAGAATAAACATTGTAAGAATATTTGGATACATAATAAAATGTTATTTGATTGCTCCTGACTTGACATTCTTAATTGTTTCAAAGATGTATCCCATGAGATTTACTTTTCTCATGTTGACAAGATAGTCCAACATGAAGATATCAGAAACCTTCAAAGTCTCTCTATCCGCTTTCCTTGGGATAAGAAAACCTTGCATCCACAGCATCATAAATTTTCTATCTGGAGAAAGATGAGCCACTTTCCTCTTTTCTTAATTTATAATAAAAAAACTTTTCAGCACTTTCTTTGTCAAACATACCAACTTCCTCTGGTAGTTTATGAGATGGACAGAAGGAATCACCTTCTATTTGAACATTTAGAAAATGGGATACTTGTTTCACAGACATAGATAACTTTCTATCGTACACAACAATGTTGATAGTCATATTCTTATCAAAAGATACGGTTTTTTAGAAATGGCTGACTTCATCAATAAGAACCGGATCTTGAGAAACAGGTTTTTCAACACATAAATCCGCCCAGCCTTGAAACAAAATGATTCTTCTTATTATAGAATCGTATGAATCAAAAAAGTCCCGAGAAACTAACCTTTCCTTGAAAAAGTCTTTCTCTAAAAAAGTATTTGAAGACATTTCTGTGGTAGTATTAGCATAGGACTAAGACATATAGGTGAATCCTCTTGACAGATCGTACGAAGTCTTAAATCGATGGGGCAGAGCTTCGCCACAAATCCTGCAAAACCGGTGTGGGTTTTGGGGGTCTATTTATAGGCGACAAAATAATGAACATTGGTCTTCTATGGTTGAGATTTAGAAAAAAATCAACGGATAGGATTAAAATGAGAAAAAAAAATTAAAAATTTTATTTGGAATGTATGTACCTGCCGGAGATCGTAAAGTAATTGTTGGTTTATATAATATTAAGAGTAAAATAAAACACAAGTGTACGAAGAAAAATAATACTATCAATCATCATGCCGATGGAAAACAAAGTTGTTACCATGAACTGACAAACCGATGGAAAACAAATTTGTTACCACGAACGTACATGCAGATAGAAAAAAATCAATTACCATGAACGGACGTGCTAATGGAAAAGAAATTAATTACCTTGAACAGACAAGCCGATAGAAAAGAAATTCATTACCATGAACGCACGTGCCGATGGAAAAGAAATTCATTACCATGAACGAACGTGCCAGTGGAAAATAAATTCATTTCCATGAACGGACGTGTTACAGTAATCAGTCAATACGATAATATGATAAAACAGTCAATACGATAAACAGAAAGGTTAATAATACCATAAAACAGTCAATATAATAAACAGAAAGGTAAATAATATGATAAAACAGTCAATATGTTAAACAGAAAGGTAAAAACTCAAACCAGGAGAATAAACAGATAAAGATCATAATAAAATTAAAAACACAATAAGTAAAAAAATGTTCTCCCCCTTTTTAAGAGGAGTTGTTTAATGTAAGGAGAAGTATAAAACATGAAGTAGATATGAATGATTATTTTAATGTAATCATTCCTAGCTTCTGTTTTATAAACTCAAATCTATCGAAAGGTAATGGTTTGTAAAAATGTTAGCAAGTTGTTCTTGCGTTCTGATGAATTGTAAAATAATATCTCAATTTTGTGTCTGATCCCTAAGAAAGTGATGCCTAATATCTATGTGTTTTGCATGAGAGTGATGTGCTGGGTTTTTACTAAGAGCTATGGCACTGGTATTATCACATTGAATTTGAGTTTTGGAAAAACTCAATCCATAGTCAGTGGGTGTGTGTTGCATCCACAACACTTGAGCACAAAAACTTCCAGCTACTACATATTCAGCTTCGGTAATGGAAAGTGCTATTGAGTGTTGTTTCTGGCAGGACTTAGAAACCAAAGAATCTCCTAAGAAATGACATGTTCCAGATGTAATTTTTTTATCCATTCTACAACCATCAAAGTTAGAATATGTAAAACGTTTTAATACAAAATCATTTCCAGAAGTGTAAAAGAGTCCTAAATATATAGTGACTTTTAAATACCGAAATATTCTCTTCACGACTTTTAAATGAGACTCTATTGGATTAGATTGGTATCTTGCACATACGCATACAGAAAACATTATGTCTGGTCGACTAGCTGTCAAGTATAGAAAACTTCCTATAATACCTCTAAAAATTGTTTGATCTACTGGGTTCCCAGTTTCATCAAGATCAAGTGTATTTGAGGTACCAATTGGAGTGATAATACTTTTAGTATTGTCATATCCATACTTTTTGAGTAAGTCATTAATATACTTATGTTGAGATATATATGTTCCTTCGGGTTTTTGAGAAATTTGAAAACCTAAAAATAATTTTAACTCCCCCATCATACTCATTTCAAACTCATATTTCATTAAATTCGCAAAGGAATATGTTAAAGATTCCTGAGTTGATCCAAATATGATGTCATCAACATAAATTTGAACAATCAAAAAATTTCTATTTTCCATTTTTATAAAAAGGGTAGGATCCACTGTACCTTTTTCGTAATTTTTTTAAAAGAAATCATGTGAGTCTATCATACCTTTCTATAGGGGCTTGTTTAAGACCATATAGAGCATTGGTAAGTTTCAAAATATGATTAGGATGTTTTGGGTCTAGAAAACCAGGAGGTTGTTCGACAAAAACATCTTCTTGAACAACACCATTTATAAAAGCACATTTAACATCCATTTGAAATAGTTTGAAGTTAAAGTAAGCTGTAAAGGCTAATAGAATACGAATAGATTCAAGTCTAGCTACCGGAGCATATGTTTCTTCATAGTCTATTCCTTCTTGTTGATTATATCCCTTAGAAACAAGGCTTTCTTTATTTCGTACAATGATTCCATTTTCATCGCATTTATTTCTGAAAACCCATTTTACACCAATTATAGTTGTTTCTTTAAGTATTTCAATTAAAGTCCAAACTTGATTCCTTTCAAATTCATTTAGTTCATCTTGCATTGAATTAATCCAATCTTCATCACCCAAGGCCTCACTTAAACTTTTAGGTTCATATTGAGAAAGAAAGGAAAGATGTTCTATTTCATTTCTTAAGTAATTTCTGGTCCCTACAGGTTCTTTTACATCACCAATTATATTATCACTGGGATGATTCCTAATAATCAATTGATTTGGGTTTTGTAAAACCTGTTCATCAACATATGGTAGAAATTATTCTGGGGTAAAAGTTTCAGGAACACTATCTTGAACATTTTCCTTATCAGAAGAATCTTCTAGTAGAGGTTGATAAACATTTTTAGAAATCACATCCAAGGATGTAGGTTGGAGTTGGTTGAAAACAAAAGGATTGGTTTCAACAAATTTAACATGCACAATTTATTCAACAGTACAAGTGTTTTTACTGAAAACTCTATATGTATTAGAAGTTGTAGAATACCCTAGAAAGATTCCTTCATCAGATTTTGGTACGAATTTGTGTATATTATATTTAGTATTAAAGTTGAATACTTTGCAACCAAAAACATTGATGTATGAAACATTAGGTTTTCGGCCATTCCACAATTCAAAGGTGTTTTATTAAGAAAAGGTCTGGTTAAAACATGATTTATAGTATAACAAGAAGTATTTAAGGCTTCAGCCTAAAAGTTCTTAGTAATTGAGTATTCACTTAACATGGTTCTTATCATTTCCAGAAGAATACGATTTCATCTCTCAACAACACCATTTTGTTAAGGAGTTCTTGGAGGTGAGAAAGTGTGAGTAATACCTTTCATACAACAGAAAGTTTCAAAATATGAATTTTGAAATTCACCACCATGATCACTTTGAATAGTTATAAATGGTAGGTTTTTCTCATTTTAATTTGGGCTCCAAAGGTTTTGAAATTGGAAAAGGCTTCATATTTTTTCAATATAAAATAGACCCATGTAAATCTAGTAAAGTCATCAACTAAAACAAATACATAGTATTTTCCTCCAATGCTTCCTATTTATGAAGAAAAAAAATATCCATATGCACTAGTTGTAATACATTAGAAGTTGAAACTTCACTAATTGATTTAAAGATAGTTTTAAGTTGCTTACCAAATTGACAAGAATCACAGTCTTTTGAAGAATCATATCTAAGATCCGTTAGTCCCTTTACAAGTCTTTTCATTGAGTTTTTACAAAGGTTTATTAGGTTAAAGTGTCCTAGTCTTCTATACCATAGCCATGATTGGTCTTCTATTGCACTTAAGTAGGGTAAATTTTGGGTCCTAAGGTCTTCTAAGTTAATAGTGTATACATTCTCTTGCCTATGGAAGATAGAATGAACTCATCCTTGGAATTTTGAACTAAACATTTATCATTTCTAAAATTTACAAGGTATTCCTCATCACATAATTGGATTTTGTTGATGAGATTGTGCCTAAGACCTTTAACAAACAAAACAATTGATATAAGAACTTTTCCAAGAAAAACAGTATTACCTATTCCAAAAATCTTTCCATGAGCATTATCTCTGAAGGTAACCTTTCCACGTTTTGTTTTGATGATCATTTCAAAGAAATATTTGTTTCTCGTCATGTGTCGAGAACAACCCCTATCCATGTACTAGATATTCTGGTTGGTACACTTCTCATTTTCCTGAAAAAGAAACAATTAGTTTTTCAGAAACCAGACTTGTTTAGATCCAGAAGAGTTAGATTAAAGTATTTTAGGAATCCACATTTTTTTGCAAAATGAGATTTATGAAATCCTAAAGACTAAGTTCTATTAAGAGACCACTCTCTTTTCCAGTGTCCACCACATTGACTCTTAGAACAAAAAGGTGTATTTTGAAGAACAAAATAGTTATTACTAAAAACTGGTTTTGAATGAGTATAACCATGTCCAGAATGATTTCTCAAAGGTCAAATTTGAGAATACATTATGTCAAAGTTCTCTTTTCCATAAGTAAAGTTTGACAGACTTTTTTTCAATGAAAAAATTTCTGACTTTTGTTTTAAAACTAGATTTTTATCCTCCAAAACATTTGATTTTGAACTAGAGTTAGGATCAAAAACATTTTTCTTAGAAATTACACTTTCTAGATCATTAGAAAGTTTATCCTTATCCGATTTGACTTTCTCAAGGGTTTTTGAAATACTTTCAAAATCCGAAGTTTTCATATGAAGATCATTAGAAATATATGATACTTATTTAGTTAAAATTGAAGTTCTAGAATATCTTTTCAAGCTTTTTCTTGAGTTTAGAATTTTCATTCTCAAGTAATTTAGCAAACCTAGCTACTTCTTCAAATGAAGTTAATGTATTATCTTCTGATGACGAAGAATCATCATTTTAAGATTCATAATATTTATTGTCAGTATAATTTTCATTCAAGGAAACATTTGAAATTGCTTCGGCAATATGTACCTTTGCCATTAAAAAATAATCTTCAATTGGTAGTCTGGCTATAAGTCTAATATTTCTTTGTCCTAAGGACTCATATTTTAAAGAATTATCTAATGAATCACTACCACTTGCACTCCAAGTATCATTTTCCCTCAGTAATTTCTTTGTCTTTGTCTTGTAATACTTCTTCTTATTCCTTTCATAATGTTTATCCTTTCTGTCTTTTCTCTTCAGTAAAGGGAAATCAGGCCTTATATATCCCACTTTCTTACATTCATAACAAGTTACCTCTAAATATTTCTTATCCTTCCTATCTTTATTTTTGAATCTGTATTGGAAGTATTTCTTTCCCATGATCTTGTATATCCTTCGAGCAAGATTGTCTAACTCATTATTCGAGTGATCACTATCACTTGATTCTGATGTAATGACTTTCTTGGCTTTGGATCTTGTTATCCTTTCATGTGTTTTTTCTTTAGATGTAGTAGTAAAAGCTACACTTCCATTCACATTTTTCTTCTTATTAAAATCGGCATCTCTCTTCATTCTTGTCTCGTGCTGTAGAAGAGTTCCAAATAGTTCATCAAGAGTAATCTAGGAAACTTTTTTGTTTTCATCAATAACTGCCCTTTTGGCTCCCATTCATTTGGCATTATGTCAGTAATATTATCTGCACGAGCTTGATCATCAAGACCTTTTTCTCCCATAGATTGTAAACTATTTACAATGGTCATAAATCTTTGTTTCACTTTACATACTGGCTCTCCATAAGGGAAAAAGAAATCCATGATACTTTTCTCGAAGAATTGCTCTTCTAGTTTCTATAACCATGGATGTACTAAAATGTGTGACTTACAACTTCTTCCAAATAAAGTTGGCTAATTCACAAGAAGATATCTAGCTGTATATATTCCTGGTCATAGAGAATAATAAAGTATTACTTACCTTGTAATTAAGTTGATATTATTGCTTCTCTTGGTTAGTGAAAGTACTGACTTCTTTGTCAGGAATTTTGTAACCTCCAGTAAGCATAATAAAATTTTCTACACTAGTATTGATCACGAATGTCTTCATTCGATCTCTCCAGTACTCATAATCATTCCCCTCAAAGATAGGTGGTATAGAAGGATTTAGATAGTCAATTGACCCAATATTCATTCCTTCCATCCAATAAAACAAAATCTTTTCCACTCCACACGTTAGGGTAGTAAATAGTTGAAATGAAAGTTTGAAAGTAATAGAGAAAGTAATGAAAATTAGTGGAAACCTCTTCTAATACAAATTGTTGGATCGAATATGTAGATGTATATGTATATTAGATGGAATAATACAAGAGGGGGTGAATTGTAGGTTTAAAAACATTGTGTTTAAACACTTAAGATGTTAGTTTAAATGATCCTAAAATAATACAAGAACAAACACCCACAATTGTATTGATTATAAAGATAAGATATAATGTAATACTATAAGAAATGTAAAACAATTGTATTCAAAAAAATACAATAATCAGAGTAATGTAAAAGTGTAAGATTATATAATAAAGCGTATAGAATCTAACATTATAAAATGTAATAATATAAGTGTAATTGGAACAATTACAAAAGTATATGAAATAGAAAAGGAAATAAAACAATTTCCTTCCTAATACAATTTGCAGCGGAAATGTAAAAGTATTAGAATTATTTTAACCCAAAGAGAAGGGTTATCCATTACCATAGGATAAAAGGTATGTCTAACCACCTCCTTGGTAAGCCCTCGATACGATGATCAATATGTCTGTCTGCCTATCCCCGGTAGCCCTTAATACGATGATCGGTTCGTCTGCTTGCCTATCCCCGGTAGCCCTCGATACGATGATCGGTTCATCTGTCTGCCTATCCCCGGCAGCCCTTGATACGATGATCGGTTCGTCTGTCTTCCTATACCTAGCAGCCCTCGATACGATGATCGGTTCGTCTGTCTGCCTATCCCCAGCAGCCCTCGATATGATGATCGGTCGCACAAAGCACAAACAAAGCAATTATAGAAATAAAAAAACTAGGAACAAGTCGTTCACATTTTGTAGTTTCAAGGATTTCACATGAAGAAGGAGAGATGTCTAAGTATCTCTCTCAATGACTTGATAGCACAAAATGATCAGTCTCATACACACATATTTTCTTGTCTTCAAATGACCTCCTATTTGTAGGCCTCTGGTTCCAACCGTCATATTTCCTCCAATGGTCATATTTCTCCAAAAAAATCAGAGGGAGATGGACACCTGGCATTATAACTGTCATATTGAAATAGAAAATATGGCCTCGTTTTGATTAGTTTATAACTAACTCCTCGACATCATTTTGGTTAAAACAAAAGATATATGAAGATGATAAACAAGAGTACGATTAATATGAAACATGTTTTTGACTAAGAACCAAAACAAGAAAGTAATGAAAGCAATGTAATAATACTATAAGTATTACTGTGTAATGTTTTGAAACGATACAATATGAGTAGATTTATAATACTTAGTACAATTAACAGAGCCAATACGATTACTAGTTAGTACAAAAATTATAGTCAATACGATTAGTATGGCTAGTACGATCAACATGGTCAGTACGATCATCATGGTCAATACAATCAGCATGGTCAGTACGATCAGCATGGTCAGTACGATCAGCATGGTCAGTATGATCAGTATGGTCAGTACGATCAGTATGGTTAGTACGATCAGCATGGTCAGTACGATCAGCATGGTCAGTACGATCAGCATGGTCAGTACGATCATTATGGTCAGTACGATTAGCGTGGTAAAAGACTTGTGATTTCCAAAACATGATATAAAAGTCAAAATAGAACTTTTGACTCAACATTAAACCTATTATAATCAAAACTCTTCACAAAAACAATTTTAATACCACATAAATATTGAAGGATAATGTTAACCCAATGAATGGAAATCGGGTTATGAATTCCCTTACCTCATCTTTGTATTAATTAAAACTTGTTTAAAACTACTATATAATGATTAAAAGTGTGTTATTATTATCATAAAGAAACATATTAATCTTTATAAAAACTTATATGATCATTTTAAAACATCATTTCAACCTTTAATTATTAGTATTTTGTTCATTCCATTATTTCGGGTGCGTTCTTTACATGATTTCATTGATTGGTTCATGATGTATGTTATTGTCCATTGAGAAGTGTGTGAGAAACCGGGGGAAATGACTTGTATTTATAATGGAGGAGGGGAGAGATTTCACATTATTTTAATTATTATTTTATTATTTTCCTAAAGAAAAGAAATTGTGAGACTTCCATGACTGAAAACAGTAATAATGGAATGTGAGATCTAGATAATGGGATTATATAAGCACCACATTATCGATGACACCTCCATGATGCAGAAATTCATTTATTTGTCAAATACCAAAAACTCAATATTTACCAAAAAATCAAGTATTTCAAAAAATTACCAAAAATTTACCCTAACCACTTTTTGTTGTGTAGAATCCAAAAATGAACTCCATTTTATCAAAATAAATTAATAAATTTGAGAAAATTAATTTTTATATAAAATAATACTTTATTTGATAAATAATAATTTTAAAACATTTATTTGCTTATTCAAAGATATGGGTGTACCATACTTTTAATTAAATCTAATATATACACTATCATAGATGAGGTTACGATTCATAAGGGTATTTCACTGTAAATAACGGTAAAATTTCTATTCATAAGGGTACAGTACTATTCATAAGGCTATGTTACTATTTATAAGGGTGTGTTACTATTCATAAGGGTATGTTACTATTCAAAAATAATAATTTGGTCTTATAAGACTCTAAATAACTTACTGATCATAATTTAAGATTACCATTTTTTAAAATTAAAAACATAGAAGTAGTGAAATTATTTTTAAAGGCTAGTTATAAATATATACTTAAAATAATGTTTTATGCATTTCATTTTTTTTAAACCTTGGGGTGTCACAAATATCCACTTTTCTAAAACATAGAATCTCTTATTTTACTTCGTATATGATCACAACATTCATTAATTTCACATATATCATCCTGTTATTACTTTTTCATTCATATTCTAATATAAATTAGTCCAAATTTCTCACTATATGCCTTTTCAAATTTCATAAACATTCTTTAGTCTCATACAATTAATTTTATAATCCCTTCCATCAATATATTCATTATTTATGTTATCCAAATCGACTTCTAGAATACCTAAATTATCTTGATTATTAAAATTATAGGGTTTATAAGAATTATTCACGATCTTTTAGTCTTTATATTCAAAAAACATAACCATATTTTAACAAATACTTTTTTCGGATTCTTTTATTTTGATATCATAAAAAATAATTTATATTCATTTTTTGAGAACATTTAATTCATTAAACTCTATATGTATCCCATTTTTATACCATTATGATAATTATGGTCAAATGGTCTTGGATAATGAACTTTAATCATGAGAGTATATGGACATAAAAAATTTGAAATACATTTAAAAAGGATTATTTTTAAACAATATATCCTTAGGAGTATTGTTTTAATTTTGACCCATCCATCAATTTTTCAAAATTAAAAATATTATTTTATACAACTTCTCCTCATATGTGTTTTAGAGTTTTTTTATTAGAAAGTATTAAGTTTCCCTAATTACCATAATTTTAGTCATTCATTTAGAATATGACTTTTATTTAAGAGTATAAGATAAATTAGATATTTTATTATTTATTATGCCTTTTAATTTAATTATCAATCGAAAATGATGTATACACTTTTCTATTTTCTAATATTAGTTTACCTATATATAATACCAATTCTATTTCAAAATTACTCTATGTGTTTAAAGAAAATCAAATTTTTTAATCATTCATAATATTTAATGAACTATATAAAATAATACTTATCTTTTTAATAATTATTTCTTAATGTTACATTCATATCAATATAAATTAAAATCATATTAATTATTATTGAATTTCCACTGTCTTATAACTTTCTTAAATAAAATTCTCATTTTATAATTTTTCATATATTATATATCATTCTTTTTTTTACATAGGAAGGCTTCTTATATAATTGACATTAGGAATATTTCTTATCCACCTTTGGTTAATATGATCTTGTTTTCTATGGCATAATTTTGTTTTATCTATTGAATTGAACTAATGATATTTTCAAGAAATATATATTTGAAATATACAAAAACTTGTTAATTAAAAATTATTGAAAACTCTTTCTTCATTAAAAAAAATTATGATAAATTTTTTATTCGTGAATATGACTTCATTATCACAACCACATTATTCGATCACACCTAATATATAATATAACTATACATCAATCAATGTACTTATAATTATTTATGTTCTTGAAATTTTATCTTGTAACTATCAACTCTAATATTCAAATATATATTATCAAAAAAAATATTGAACCAAAATATTGAATTTTACATTTTATAATTACGTTTGTGATAGTTTTCATGTGAGATAATTATCTCATTTCAATAATTTATACATTATACATCTTGTAATATTTTAATGTTAATTCCACTAACATATCTTTTTTTATTTTTTCATTGAGTCTAACCTGAACCCCCAACATTAGTCAACTTTGTAGTAAATACTGTGAAATATTCTTTTTTATAGTGACAAATTTGATCCCAAATCCCATATGTTTCCTTAATAAATTCAATGTTATTTTAAATTATCACCTAATAAATATTATTCTACATAAACATTTCATAAATTTTTATGTGATCACCTCATATAAGATATAATATATTATAACTAATTCATTTTTATCATCATTAAATATAATATATTATATCATTATATATTTAAATTCTGTCTTTACAGACTTTAATAACCTAGAAATTTTATTAATAAATAGATTATTTTTTATTTTCTATACAGAAAGGTATTATGAATCAAATATATTGATGTATTATTATTATTATATCATATTGTAGGCAAAATAATCTGAATAATGCTTCAAAAATTAAACTCTCATGAAATTGATATCACAATATATAACATATATATAAAAATTAAAAAGATAACTGAAAAAAAAATGTAAGCCATAGAAGAGACATTACAAGAGAAATAATCTTGAGGATTAAAATTTTCATTTAAGGGAAATAATAATCATGGATTAATTATAAGGATGATGAGATATATGAATATGTTTTTACAAGGATTTTTAATATAGTGATTACATAGTGACCTTTTTTATTTTGTTATATTATTATAGTTAGAAAAATAAATTTATTTGTATATAATATAGAATACATCTCTTAAACTATTTTTGAAATTTTATAAAAAGAATATTTATTTAGGAATATAATGAAATTAGAATCACTAAGATTTCTGTTTAACAATTTCTACCCAAATACTAATAATTAAGGATCAAATAGAATTTTATTCAACATATGATTAAGCTAGTGGGAATTAATATGTGACCAATATTTGATGAACTAAAATATAAAAATATAATCACTAAACACATTACACATAGGTCATATTCAAGTTTGATAAAAGTATATACCTCTTGGAGTAAAGCTGATATTTAAGTGTTGATTATTTTAATAAATAAAATAAAATTTATAATTATTAATTATGAATTCATATTTGAAATATAATTTTCATATTATTATGTTCATAATTTTTTAAAATATAGTATGTATCTATTTCTCAGATTTCGATCATACCAAAGGGATTAAAATTTATAAATTTACTACATATATAAAATATGGCCAAATATAGAAATAGGATAATATTTTGTGAATATAAAACTATATAAATAATAACTTTTCCAAACTATTCCATGATAGTTCTATTCATTTCATTTTATCACTAATGGGCTTCATGATTTGAAATTTCTACATTCAACAATATGGGGTATAGTGGATCTCTTGAGATAATGGAAAAATGAATTAATTTATTCATTTTTCAAGGGATTCCACCTACTAAATACACAAATAATGATCCTATTCTTGGATTTCTCCTCACACCAATATTTTTATATACATTTATAAATCTCTTAGTGAGTATCTTTTATTAATATATTTTTAATTTATAAGAGTTTTTGGAGTTTTAATTTTTTTTATGTTGTAAGAATAAGTGAGATAAGGTTTCTAATTCAACTCGTTCTCTAAATTGTAATTATTTTTTTATACTATATTTTAAATATCTATTTATTATGTAATTATGATGTTATATCAATTTTATTCTTATTTTATAAAGTGTTATTTTTTTTCAAAAACAGTACCGTGATTCATAAAACTCTACAATTACCTATGATCAAAATGATTATGTACATGTGGAGTTGTGTAAATGAAATCCATAATGTAAGAATAAAATATCACCACAGATACTAGATTAAGATAATTAATGTTTATACTTATTGAATACTAATGATTTCGATGTTTTTTCTGAAACTGTTGTGTTTTATATATTTTTAGATGTATACATGAGCATGTTCATGATCTGGGGACCAAAAATTTTACTTTGTTAGTTGGGTAGGATTATTTGGGGATATTGTATAGAATGAATGGTAAAACTAATGTTAAATGGGGAAGCTTATATTTATCAATTAATACACAAATCATTAAATATTTAGTAAAGGGAAAAGAGTACAAAAACAGGGGGAAAGAACAACAGAGGACCCCGAATTAGGGGGGTCTGAAATAATGAAGACCGAGGGAATCCCCTCGGATAAGGTTAACCCCCTCCGGAATAAGGGAGGCTGCATTGGAAAGGACAGTGACAGAGGATCCTGGGGCTGCAAGAGAGGCGAGGAAGTCTGCAACCTTGTTCCCCTCTCTCCAGGTATGGGTGACTCGAGCCTGGTTGTTGAGAAGCTGTTTGCATTTCCTAACGCTGTATAAGACTGACCAGGGGGTGGCACCTCTTCCCAGCAGGGAATCATGAATAATCCTTGAGTCTGTTTCCACCTCAGAAGGAGCAATATTCTTCTGTTTGCAAAGACTCAGTCTCGTGAGAACTGCATTTGCCTCTGCCTGAAGAGCACTACCATCGCCATAGTGCGCCGTGAAAGCAAGGAAAACACTCCCTTCTAGATTGCGAACCACTCCGCCACCTCTCATGGCTCCCGCAATGCATGATCCATCAGTGTTAAGTTTAAATCCAGTTGTCGGCGGAAGCCATTTAATCCAGCGACCACGTGCTCTGACCATAGGAGGGTTGGCCGGAGGGGAACGGGACTGCAGGCTACGGAGGGAGGGAGCTTCTCGCCAATTATCAACAAGAGAGACCATATCAATCAGTAAGCTCTTGGTTCTTTTGATAACGGACCGTCTTGTGGAGGAAGACCCATCAAATCTGGCCTTGTTCCGAGCTTGCCAGAGGCACCAGCATCCAGCACTGAGGATAATTGACCTCGCTGCTCTCTCGGGACCTTTATCCGTAGTCCCCTGAAACCACCTCTCCAGGAACGGCAGGTCCCGATGATGAGGTGAATGAAGCACTGTGAAATCTCCGAAGGAATCCCAGACACCTCGCGCCCACTCCCCTTCAAAAAAATATTGAGAAACTATTCTACTGTATATTACATATTTACCTATACGTTCACTAGGGTTCTTCATGCAGGCCATACTTTTAATTAAAATTTCTCTAAAGTAACTACATTTACCTATTTTTAATTATTCTCAACCCATTATATTCCTTCGAAATTGGTACTTCATCCAATGCTGATTATCAGGTTGTTGTTGTCCCTCCAATCATTGATCTCATGGATCAGAAAATTTAACTATGAGAGATCTAATGTAAGTAACTTTATATCTCCCATATCTTAACATGTCTTTATTTTTAACAATTTAAAAGCCTTCTAAATAGGGTTTAATTAATTTTGAGGGTTTATTTTCATGACCTTTGGGTCAAAAAATTTTAGGTGATTGACATGGGTCAGGTGAATGTGGATCTTGAGTTTGGGGTTGTGATTTCATTTTTATAAGATTGATATATATAGCATCTCGTAAAAAATATTATGAAAAAATATTATGATATTGGTTATTGGATTTTCATTAAATTTTATCTTATAGTTGAAATAATATTGTCATTAATATTGAATTTTTATTGAAAATGAAATTTTTATTATGTGGTTTTTGGGGAAATTGTTTGGAAAGGATAATTTTTCATATGTAGGTGTGAATTCTATAAATTAATAGAAATTTAACCATGGTATATAAATTTATTTTGATTATATAATATTTCATTAATTTATATTGATATATTCTATATGAATAATGGTATTTTTTGGGATATGGAATGGAAATGAGTTATTAATTTCCAATTGAGTGTGTGTTCTTTGTTGTGTTAAGTAAAGGTGATATAAATTACTACTGAGGAGTGGGTTCCACATGAAGTTATATAGATTAAATAAAATATTGTAATTGTATATACATATGTGTAGGATATATTAGTTAATTGTTATTCATTTTTATGTGGTTCACTCAGGTATTGAAACTAAAAGGGGTATGAGATGATAGTATTGGAAATAGTGCATGTTGTGAAGTGATTAATCATGGTATATTGAGAAAAATATATTATTGATATCTAAAATGTTTTAATAATATTTTACATAATTCCATGGTATTGAGTAGTTTTTTAGAAAAAAAATTAAAAATTTTATGATTATTACACTATTTGGGTTCAAATTAATTATTAAAGATAATTTACTAGGTCTTATACTAAATGAAATATTGCAACATTGGTGGACATGAAGATTATTTTTTTTATATATAGGT
Source organism: Viscum album (assembly GCA_963277665.1). Taxonomy (NCBI): domain Eukaryota; kingdom Viridiplantae; phylum Streptophyta; class Magnoliopsida; order Santalales; family Viscaceae; genus Viscum; species Viscum album. The sequence continues at coordinate 1,829,262,292 of OY728161.1, read as the reverse complement.
AATTTTAAGATATATATCTTCCCTAGTAATGGACTATAACTATGGTCCTTAAACTATATAATATAAATATATATCTATTGATTTGTTGGATCATGTGGTTTCTAAGTTACATCAATTTTTCATTTTTATACTCTATTTTGGGGTTGTACAATTTCATTTCGTATCTACCATTCTATTTAAATTGAATGCACATGTGTGATTTATTGGAATTTTATTAACAAAATTACATGTTGTGAATGTCTTGTGTCATGCTTCATATATTATATTTCCACTATATGCTGTTAATTTTGTCTCACAAGTTTGGTATGTTTGATATATAGATGAATTGTGGTGAATATTTCAAATAATAAACATACTTACATAACCTGGTGGGAGAAATAGATCAGTTATATGTTAGGAGCATTGGGGAGATGATTCTTTTAAAGGGAGTACAATGTTATATTGTCAATGTGGATCAATATTTCCCTCTAATGGTAATATTGATATTCAATATAGATATTTTTAGGGAATTTTTTTTACTATCCAAAGCCGGATTTTCCATATTATCCTAAGACTTGTTTTAGGTTTAGAAATCATAGAAGCCATAAATTAAATTATAAAACCCTACCTATTGTATTTATAGTGTAGTATTCAAATCAATAAAAGTAATTACATAACCACGAAAAAAGGAACCAAATAGATAGTATAATCAAATTGACATTCTTTACGAGGACAAAAAATAAAGTAACTCAAGGATAGAAGCATTGACCATCTTAGTGGGGTAGATAATTATAGTCTATTAAGACTCATGGATACTAGTGTTTTTTATCAATATCCATCAGAGGATTAGGAATGACTAACTATATTCAAATTTACATTTTTATATGATGCTACTATCATTTAAATATTCATCAATACCAAGGAACTCATTTATTTGTAACAAATATTGGCAGTATATTAGTAGGTTTTGTGGGTGAAAATTATACTTTGTGTCACATCAATGTATCTTCATCTAGAATATAATGATGGTAAAAAATTGACTATTATGAACTACTATGATATTAAGTGTGTAGTTATAATAGTATTTCACCTTAATCATAATGGGAAGACTTTATATCACCATAGTAAAGAATATATTGCCTATATATAATTATTAAATCCAATATTAAAGTCTAAATGTGACATTTTTTCTTCCAGTGGGTTAGATTTATATGTTCTAGGTTTTTAAATGATAAAAATGGTAAATATATGATAATTATTATAATTTTATTATATAATGAAAATACTAGTGATAGAATTAGTAGAATCAGTAGTTGTTGGACTGATTGGGTTACTAGAGATTGTTACACACTATCTTGAGTTTATTCAACATGATTTCCTTTAGTTGCCTCTAAATCATATAATATATTATTTGATAGATATTATACTATCCATGAGTGTGATATCCATAACATCATATCATTTTGAAAAATTAAAACCTAAAGATATGAATGCTCAGTTTTAGGATTTGAATAAAAGAATATTTCTTATGAGGGTCACCTCACATTGACCTGCTTTGGTGCTCTTTTTTGTGAATGAAAATAATATGATACACTTGTAGCTATATTATAAAAATTTAAACTAAATCACCATCAAGAAGAATTATTATTTATGTAGAATAAATGACTTATTTTATCAATTAAATTAAATTTAATTATTTTATATGGTTGACTTGATATAATGATTTTGTTAACATAATGTATAAAAATAGGATATCCCAAAAATAGTATTTAAGGATAGGTACAACCACTATGAGTGTATTATTTTATCATTTGTTCTTAATAAAACTGTATTTTTATCCCTATAATTGATAAACAACATTAGTAATTAATATATAGATTCTTTTTTCATTGTATTTTTTAATGATATATTAGTATAGTCATGATCATCACCTAATAATGTTCTATATTAAGACATTTATTTTAGAACATTATTGGATCGTCATATCTTTTAAAATTTCTACATATGAACATTTTAGGTTCAGTAATTTAAATTACATATACATGTAATTTCATTAAATAGGCTCCTAGGTTATCCTAAAAATCATGGTTTAATGGTGTCATTGAAAAAATCAACGAGTGTCACTGTGGAATATAGATTTTAGGTATTATCCATGTATTATCAACAATCTGTTTGACATTTATCACATGTATCCTCATTGAAGATGGTTTTAATAGAAATGGATAGAACATTCTAGTAAAATATTGAATTTTAAATATATTTTAAGGAGTTTATGTCATTAATGGTAGCATAACCCATATTCATATTTCAAGATCTAATTGGTGGGTATTTTTTATTTTCAGATTCCATAGGACCTATATTTGGGTATTTACAAATAGATGGTGAATATGTGGTTTCATATAGATAATATAAATTAATGGTAAATTAAATGAATTATTTTAAGCTTGATATAAAGCTTACAATGGTTTTCCATGCATTGGAAATATTTCATCACTACATATTTAGTGAGATGTTAATAGTAAACACATATCATAAATCTTAAAGTATGTCTTCAAATAGAATGAATATTGTGGTTGATTAAATTTTAAGAGTTATTGAAAAAATTTATTCATGATCTAGAATATGTTTTTTTTAATGGAATATGGTAGTTGGTGATTCATATGATAATTCACATGGGGATATGGACTAGAATATTAATGATGTATAGAAACTCATTATCATTTTTTAAAATATATTTTTGGTTATATCCATATAGGTTTGAAAGATTTAGTTTTTGAGTATTTTTGGCCTTACATAAGTGATGGATTAGGAGAGGGAGACTCAAATTTACTCTTTAAAATGGTTGTCAATTCGAGATTCCATAAATTTAGCAAGTCCCTAAATTTACTTGGGAATATCATAACATTGATACACTAAAGGAACCACTAAAATATTCAAAATATAAACAAAATATCTTGAACATCACATATCATAAGTTATCCCTCAAACATAGGTACCTGTAAATGGGAAGATATGAAAAACCCTAAACCATTACACCAATGTGGTACAAATTTCACAACACAACAAAATACAAAATATATATATATAATAAAACAATTAAAAATAAATTCAAGTAAATAATTATATTTAGAAATATATTTCTTCAGGAATTATGTTATAAATTAATGGTTGAGCACTATTACATTCATTTTAAGGAATTATAATAGATTATAATCACTAATGTGAAACATTTCAATAATATCACTAATCATTGACACAAGTACAGATGGTCTCATCAAACACATATCGTCTGGCTTAGGTGAACCCCCAGTTCCACATCATTATGAGATTTTTGTTGGGCCCACAATTTTTCATGGTTACACAAAATTATGCCTAGAATCCAACACCTTGACTTCCAATATCTTTTGAACAAATATAGTTAATCTTACATATCATTTTGAACACCATTGAGTTAATCCTTTACCACATAACCACCCATAATAACTGAACATGTACTTAATAGAAAAAAAATATTATGTATGTTGAAACATTCGCTCAACCATTTTTTGAATAATGAAAATCTATATCTCTGGTTCAATAATGTAATTTTAGACCACAGCCTCTACTAGACATCTTTTACCATGGGACATTATCAGCTGAACCAAATATTTTGATGTTTCTGCTTCATGGTATTTTAAATCATAACATGAGAAAAGATTCAAATTTCCTAGAAAAAATACACTTCATTGTAGCTCATAAAGGAAAACAACATCCATTTACACATAGGGTGTACACTAATCATCTTGTCTTCTACAAAAACAACGAAATATTCCATCCCATCATGTATTTACCACAATATGAATGAGGCGTAATTCCTTCTCAAGGATTCCCATACTAAAATCTTATAAAAAATATGAACTGAATTATTACATCTTCTTATCTACTATATATTTATCACTCTATCTTCAATAATCATTAATATTAAATGATATTTTATCTCAACGTGATTCATTTGTTATGTAAAGAATTCATTTTTATCAAAATTAATGTCACTTTTACTATAATTGAAGAGAATTAATTTCCTAAAAACTGTTTGAGTTTCTATAGAAAACTATTAATCCTCATAAATTCATTTGTTACTTCTGTTAATGACCCATAATCATATTCTATTAAGGATATTTATACAATCCACTGGAAACTTGATGTCCAATATAATGATGAATCATTCAAGGAATACACAAAATATGATGTATTCTATATGAATCCTTATATACTATAAATCCCATATCGAAATAACCCTATAATAGATAAAATATTATAAATATAAGTGTAACATCCTATGTTTTTACAAAGAACAATAATTTTCGATAGCGTACATGATACACCACATCATGTTTAAATGAATACTAAAATATTATTATTTAAATGTCACCTTATAACCTAGCTATTAAAATAGAGGGAATAAAAATTATTAATTTAATTATTAAAATATATTTTACATGTGGATATAATTAATTATTTTGTTAATAATTAATTATAAATTAAAATAAAACACTTTTTAAATAAAATAAATTTTTTTAAAAAAACTATTTAAATGAAAATAATTGTGTTTATAAAATAATAAATTTATCCTTGATGTATTTTAGTAATTAAATATATTTATAATATATTCAATAAAAAGTCAAAAATTTATGTTATTTTTTTCTAGACATTATATAAGAAAAAAATCAATTTTTTCAGGTAAAAGAAGTATTTTTCATTAAAAAAAGCATTTTTGCCTTCTTTTGATAGAGAACCCATTTAAAATCTATTTTTTGAAACTTTTATATGTTATATTTGAGAAAATAAACTTCATAATTTTAATTGGGGAATAAAATTTAGTTTTGATAAATTTTTGTTATTTTTCTGATAATGTTCATAGTTTAATGAATAATGAAAAATAATGCATTTTAATTCAAAGCTTCTTTTACGTCTAATTTATATATATTGTTACATTTCCTTTTAATTGTTTTTAAAGTATAGTTATATTGTTTTTTATAACTTAATATAATTTTGGTGATTGGATGTAATTTTACATTGAAATTAGATATAAAATCATGCCATATTTTAATGGTTTTTAATTCTAAATTCATGTTTTCTCATTTTGACAACGAGGGTTAATTTTTTAATTAATTTAACCCAAATCCATGTTATGAATTTTGAAATATTGTTTCCATATTTTGAAAAATAATATTAAAATTATTTAAATATGCCTCTTTTGTTTTAGGAAATTATTAATAGAAATCTTAGTAATTGATTTAATTACCATAATTTAGGGTAAATCAGTTAATTAAACATAAAAATAAAATTATAATAACATAAACTACCCTAACGCTTTTCCATATTTAATTGGATGAGTTTATTTATTCCATTAACATATAGGGGCTGATTTTAAGACCACTTGGATCCCCTTGGATGACTTTAATTCATTTATAATATTATATTCAATAAATTGTTATTTTTTTACACTTTTGTTTAAAAAAACTTGTGTATTTATATATAGAGTTATACAAGGACAATATTTGACTCTGAATATTATTTTGAAATATAAATTTATTACCTACTACATGGAAATTTATTTATAATTTTTAAGAATTAAAATCTTAAATTTAATCATGACTAAATGATGATGAAGTAATAGATTTATTAAGGAAATAATCAAATAAATGATATTAGTAATATTAAAATAAATATGTTTTTTAAATATTTTATTCCATCCACGAATTAATGTTTTTTAGGACATATTAGGATTGACTTAATTTAGTTTTCTCAATGTAATAATGTTTTTTTATTTTTGAGTAAAACAACTAATGAGTAGTGTCAAAATGGACCTAATTCATAACTTAAAATATAAAATATCTAATTAAATGAAAAAAATTATAAAAATTCATGATTCAACTAAAAAGATTATATAAAACCAAAACATTCGTTAAATACTCCTTAATTTGTTGTTTGGAATTATTTGGTTATTATTTTAACCCTCAAAGTGTAAATTAATTAATAAAACGGCAAGAGTTAAAAGGTCATAAAACCAAAAGATAATGATTATTAAATATTCCAAACAAGAATAATTTTAATTTTATGATTAATATTCAACCCAATATAATCGTATATTCAAAATAAATCTGTTTGAGACCATTTGGAATCAAATTTGAATTTATATTAATTTAAAACATTTTATAATTCCAAGAGTGCCCCTACCCTATCCTATAAAAAGGAACACATTCATCTCTATCACTCAAGATTCCAAGACCTTTTTTTAGCCCAAGTACTTCCAAAACCCCTTAATATAATCCCTCCCCACATTCTTGAGGCCTTATTTTAGGTATAACACCCTCCTAACTTGTGTTAAGGTGTTCTTTATAGGTGATCAATCGAAGAAGATGTATTGTTTTTATTTAAGTATATCTATATTATTCCTTATTCCACTTCATTAAATCTCCTTAAACCATGGTGAAATAATTAATCATGAATAACCAATATACTGATATGTTATTATGTTAATATAATCACCTATGTCCATATATAATTTCATCAAATTGGAAATGAACTTTTTTTTCATGTGTACGGTGGACTACTACCTCGCAAACCGATATTGTTCTTTTTCCATCATTTTCATTGAAAACTGGTTATAATTAAAGAAATAAATGAGAATTTGTGATATTAATGACATATTACTCATTATAAGATAATAATATATATTATTTTCTTATTTTCCATTCACATAAAAATGATAACGTCGTTCGTGTGTACGTGGGAACTATCACCTCCCCAAAGTGATGTGAATTGTTATATCAAAAACATCACTTGTATGATATATATAAGTATATTTAAATTATTATTAGGATTTTAATAATATTATTAACATTATTTAAAGATAAAATAATAATTTCTTTATTTACATAATGATAATTGAAAAAGGAAATGTTACTCATGCATACATACGGCCTACCGTCTCCATGATTATAACGTTGTTTATTTTTCAAAACCATAATTAATTATTTGATTTATAAGTATAATTAATTTATAAAGTGTTACTTATATCTTGAATATTATTTTGGATATGGCCGAATTATGTCCACATGGACTATTGAAGTCATTCTAAGTTCATTTTCAACTCAAGTACTGAATCAGGATAAAACGTCCAATACGAATTTAAATTAATATTTAATTGTTATAACATAGGTAATAAGTTATATAAAATGAATAATAAACATGAAAAAGGTTGTTAGGAAAGTATAAATTAAATTAAGTATATTTTTCACGGTTATAAAGATTATACATGATGAGTCACACTCAAGGTAAGGGATATCGTCTCAATCTTCTTTCATTTAGGCATATCATTATGTTATGCACCTTTATTATCCTATAAGGGGTACATAAAACCCCTTTGAAACATTATATAATGAATTAATTTATTTTAATTATATTTAATATTGTTTTAATTTTATTCTTTAATGATTCTATTTCAAGTTTTTCACAATTGGTAAGGGACTTTTAAACCAACAAACCTCGTTTTAATGTTTTGATGGTTTATTCGTATAAATCATTATATTTTATGTCCATGTTTGAAATATGGGTTTGAGGATTTATATATGTGGACATTATTATTTTAAAATACAAATTACTATAAAATGTCTCAATGTGTTATGGGACAATTTTATTCAAAAATCATCTTCTTAAATGTATTAAGTGTGTTTCAAAATTGGATTTATTATTTCAATAACATGGAATGTTTTATTTAAAAAATATTTCATGAACCAAATTACATGCTTTTATGTTGATTTAATTTATTTATGTTTATTATACAGGTTTAAACTTTTATTTTCAACTAAATTGTAATTATTCCTGACTGTGTGACATTATAAAGTAATTAAGTCTGACTTCAAAGTGGAAATTTTATATTAACTTTATGCTTGTTTGATATGCTATGATTACGTTTTGGATCTAGGTTGTTTCTGGGGGTTCTATGTTAAAATAAAAGTAAGTGAGGCCATCATTTATCTTTAATACATTGGGTATTGAGATGGAGTTAAATAATAGTGTTTTTACTAAGAGATTTAGGGAATATACTATGATGGGTATTCTAAACGTAACAATGAAGGTTTACCCCTATTTAGATTTGAAAGATATATTATAAGTATGATATGGATTGCACAAGTAACCTATATTTTTTTATAATTTATATGATTTTTTATAGCAATATTATGATTTTATTAGTCAATCTATAGAGTTTTTGTTTTATGGGTGAAAATTAAGATTCTATGAAAATGTTTTCTTGATTTTAAAATATTCATGGTTTCTCCCCTTATTTTATATCCCTTACTAATATTTTTTTGATCATAAAAACTTTATAAAATGTTTTTCATTTTATATAAGGTAAAATAATATCAAGGATGGGATTATGGAAAATTTATGACGATTAAACATGAAAAGAAACCAAGTTTCATTTTAAATGTTTATTTTTTATGAAAGAAATAGATATTTTTGAAGTGTCCACATTGTGTTTCTATATTTTTTTTAAATGTATGAGTAATGGCATAATTCTCTAGAGCTCTAATCTTGAAATGATATTCAACGTGAAATAATTTCAAACTATTGAATTAACTTAATATTATGTAATAATTATGTTTGGGGCCTTATAGTTGGAATCAGAAGATGGTTTACACTACTTTGCAGATTAACATGTTTTCTAAAGATTTATGGAAATCGCCATGAGTTTGTAATTATAAGGTTTCTTATAAATTAAATGTCTTATAATTCCTTTTGAGGCTATATTTTATGATCTTTTAAGGTGAATAATAGTTTTTTTGGAGAGATTCACCTATGCGGTAACTGTGAGTTATTAATATTTGCGATGAAAAACAAGAGTTATGAAACAACCTTTGATGTTAAAACATGTTATGGTTATTTTTTTGTTTTATAAAATGGACAACCTGCAAGATGGGTAAAAACCCATTGCATCCAGAAAGTTTATGGGGATAAAACCAACAACTGAAGTGCAACCAAGGTACATCTCCTTCCACTGACCTACATGAATTCCCTGGTTAGTATGAATTTTTCCCTTTTAGTTAAATAAGTTAGTGCAATAATAATATGTTTATTTTTGTAAAACATGTTTTAACAAAAATATATCCTTGGTTTTGGAATGTGATTTTCGTGATAAACTGATAAATGTTATTTTGGAATACATTAACTACTTTGGTAACATTATAAAATTAAGGTAAATAAAATACTATGATATTATAATTAAAGATTAGTGGTAGAATTATATTTTGTAATTATCTATGATTTCATTTATAGACTTATGTGGAATTATGTTATTTATGGAAATGATTAACTTATCTTGAAGAATATGTGATTAGTTTAATTATGTTTTTGTATGAGACATTAATAGTGATTTATGTTATATGGAGACAAATGTTAATTTTTTTTTCTGGAAGACTATGTGATCAAACCCTTCTGAATTTTGGGTTTCAATCATAGAATGTATTATTTTGAGGAATTTTAAGGATAGTTATTTTTTGAATGGTCTATTTGGAACTTTGGGTATTATTATTGAATTTTAGATATTAAAGTAGTCTATGTTTTTATAAAGGATTATTTTTAGGGGGAATTATCTTATCTTATCCTATATATATTAGTTTTGGTTAATGTGTCACCATAGGAGTAAATAATAGTTAGTCTTTTTTAGATTAAGTGATTATATAGAGGTTGATTCGTATTGAATACTCATAGTTTGGATAAAAATATAAGTTTGTGGTGAAAATTTATTAATGTCTGAAACTCTAGTTTTCATGTAATTTTGATTACATTTGATCAAATGCAATGAAGTAAAGTAATTCTTCATATTTTAAGAAAGGATCTTAAAAATAGTTTTTTTACTTTTCCTACTATGAAGTCAAATATCGTTTAACCCATAAAAGTGTTATAAATTTTTTATTGTTAAATTTTTTCCTACAAATGGTTTCCATCACATTCCATTAGAACATGATAGTTAGTTTTCTTCTATATCTGTGTTTTCTTATTTGGATTCCTCGAATGTGTTATCTTAGGGGACCATCGTACTTTCACATCTTTCTTTTAAAGTGAAAGCTTTGTTAATCCTTTTTCTGGTGTGGTATTGCAGTAAAAGTATTTTAAAAATTCATACCTTATTTACCAACTCTATAATAAAATTTTGAGGAAACAATTTTTAAAAGGGTGGATAATTTATAATCCTGAGTTTTGGAAAGGAATCACATTTTTCAATAGCGTGCATAATACACCACATCATGTTTAAATGGAAAACTAAATATTTTTATTTAAATGTTACTATATAACGTCGATGTTAAAATAGAGGGAATGAATAATATTAATTTATTTATGAAAATATGGTTTACACATGTATATAATTACTTATTTTTTGAAAAATTAATTATAAATGAAAATAAACCCCTATTTAAATAAAACAAAATGTTTTTTAAAAAACTATTTAAATGAAAATAAGTGAGTTTATCATATAATAAAATCACTCTTGATGGATTTTATTAATTAAATACATATTTAATATTTTAATTTTAATGATTAATATTTTTATTATATGTTTTATACACATGATATTAGAACAAATTCAATTTTTTTCATAAAAGATGTATTTTTAAAAAATGGTAGGTTTTCCACCTTTTGATAGAGAACCAATTTTAAATATCTGTTTGACACTTTTATATGTTATATATGACATAATAAACATATTTTAGTAAATGGGACATAAAAATTTAGTTTGGGAAATTTTTTGGTATTTTTATGATAACATTCATAGTTTAGTGAATAATTAAAAATATTGCATTTTAATTCCGAACTACATTTTCATATAGTTTATTTATATTATTAGATTTTAATTTTAATTTATTAAGGGTAATTATATTAAGTATTTATAATTTAATAGAATATTGTTCATTGGAAGTAATTTCACCATGAAATTAGATATAAATGCATGTCAATCTATTTATGGGTTTTACTTTTGAAAACATGTTTTTTTTGTTTTGACAATACAGGTTTATTTTTTTAATTAATTTATTCCAATTAAGTGTTCTCAATTTTTAAAAATGGATTCCATATTTTTAATATTAATATTCAAATTATTTATACCGTCCCTGTTATTTTTTGACATTATGAATAGTAACTTTCGAAATTATTTTAATTGACATGGTTGAGGGTAAATTAGGTAATTAAAAGTAAAAAAATATTATAAAAACATTAAACTATCTTAAAACATGTTCTAATTTAATTGTATTTGTTTATTCCAAAGATGATAATCATTGGGTATATTTTTGGACCACTTAGAACCAATTGAATTACTTTAATGCATTTATAATATTATATTCAATGAATAGTCATTTTTGTTACACTTTTGTTTTAAAAATGTATTGTATTTTAATATAGATTTATACAAGGGATATCTTAGGCTATAGATATTATTTATAAAGTTAAAATTATTACCTATAGAATGGAAGTTTATTTATAATTTTTTGGAATTATATAATTAAAATGAATTGTAACACAAAGATAATGCAGTAATAGATTTATTAAAGAAAAAATAAAATAAAATGATTTTTATAATATTAAAATAAATATAATTTTATATATTTGATTCCATAAATGAATTTTGTTTATTAATATTGCATTTTATGAATTAGTAAATTTATTTCTTGGGAATTAATCATGTAGTTATGGTTTATTAAAAAAATTCAAGTAGTGAATAATGTCACAATTGGATGAATTCATAACATAAAATATAAAATATCTAATTAAATGATATAAAATTCATAAAAATCCAAGATTAAATAATAAGTTTCTAAATTTCCAAAAATGTTATTAATGACCCATTAATTTGTCTTTTGGTATGATTTGGTAATTATTTTAACCATCAAAGTGTAAATTACTTAATAAAACGGTAAGAGTTAAAAGGGGTCAAAAAAAAGATAAGGATTAAAAAATATTAAAAACATGTATAATTTTAATTAGATGATTATTATTAGAACCAACATCATCCTATATGTAACGTCCTGGGTCCATGTGCCACTCAACAGGTGCCCCGAGCCCGGTTCGCCATGTGACCTCAAGCGCATTTCCCAAAACGCCAGAGGCTGTAGACTAGCAGTGAGGGCCCAGGCCTGATAGTGGGGAAACTATGCCCTCATTTGTCAAAGTGTAGTGAAGCGGAATAAAATAAAAAGAATATAACAATAGAAGAAGCAATCAAACATACATATTTAATATAAACAACTGTAGTAAAAGATAACCAACCAGTTATATAGATATGATGCAACATGTCTCAAGTTCTAAGAAAATAGCCAGAACATGTTACACAGCAGTACAATACAATACAGAGTATAACAAAGCAAGACAAAACAGCTGGTAGCATCACGATCCTCAGCCCGGTCCCATGCTCCCCTACTCCTAAGCAGCAATCAAGTACCTGTATAAGGACCCTTCCCCTTATCCACACCTACAAAAACATAATCTGTTTGGGGCCAAAGACATAACCCCAAATAGGGTGTGAGAAATAATACCCAGTAGGCACCCACCAAAGGCTCGTGTCCAACTGTGAGAAAGGTATGCAACAAAATTGTGCAGTAGTAAAATTCAATTAACTAAGAAGTACTCAATAGTAACTAACATTACCCATTATATTTCTATTTTATTATTCATTTTTAACCATTTATTTTAATAACATTCTTTGCTCAACAAAACCAAGCCCTGAGGCCAATCATAATCTTTCCCTCAGGCTAATGTAGTAGAACCATGTCCACAAGATTTCCCTCAGGCTATCGAGTGTTTCCCTCAGGAATACGAAGTGTCGCCCTCAGGCACAGAAGTCACTTCCCTCAGGCATACAAAAGGTTTCCCTCATGTGAAATAGAACGTTTCCCTCAGGCTAAGCAGTACCTTGCCCTCAGGATAAACATACAATGCCCTTGGGGTAAAAAGAACACTTCCGTCAAGCACAAGTAACCGGGTCATGCCCAATATGTAAATAATAAATTCACATAAAATTATTCTCAAGGAAATTTAACAAACATTATTACAATGGCATACCCTCGGGTATCGTGGCCAAATGGGTAAACTGAGGAACACACCCACGGGGTGGTCCTAGATCCAAGAAGTGATCCCGAACAGTAGGTTATTATCACATTTAATTACCTATATAATTCTAGGTATTTAAAAAAGCTAAGGCCTCAACCACATGACACCCCAACATGGGTTAGTGGAACAACGATTCACATAAATGCACAATAGTTGGAAATTAAACACCAAGCAACCTACCTTTAACGACCCTAAACTGTATATGTGAATGATGATCTATGAATCTTCCATGAACAACATAGATCTGAGGTGAAAGAAAACCTCATTCAAACCTAAATAACAACCCTTAGAGGAAGAATTAGAAAGAACGGCTTAAGGAGAGTGGAGGGATTACCTGTGCAGTTCTAGGGAGATTGATGGTGCCGAAAACTGATTTCTGGTACTCGATCTAGAGATCCTCGAATGTCTGACCTCCACTCCTAACTCCTTCCTCCGGTTTTAAGCCAATCATGTGAACAAGGTTGGATACTGCCCATTTTAAGAGAAAAAAACAAACTACACGGCGTTTAATTCTCAAGTACACGGCGTGTACTTTTCTCATTTAACTGTTCCTTTGGCGGCACCGTCGCACTGTTCATGTGCCGACATGAGTACACGGCGTGTATTCCTTGTTACAGGGCGTGTACTGTCGCGTAGCTAGAGGCTACTTCCACCGCCTTACTATTTTCCTGCTGACTAACTACACGGCATGGAAATATCTACTACATGGCGTGTAGTTTGTTTTTACACCCTTGTTCGCCGACATGGCTACAAAACCTATGTACTCATCCCACACGGCCAAAGTACACGACGTGTGGACTAGTACACAGCATATAGTCCCAAAATTTAGGATTTTTCCCTATTTTTCTTATTTTCTCAAAAACTCTTAAGGAAAGAAGAAAAGAAGAAACCCGTACCTCAAAACAAGAATCGGGTTCTTACAAACTTCCTCCCTTAAATCAATTCGTCCCCGAATTTCCCTCCCTAGGGTGGTGAAGATAAAGCTCAGAACCACTCTGGCCACTAAGCATGTATGTCAGTCTCCCGCTCCCATGTTTCATCCAGCACTCAGCCATGCTTCCATAGCACCCGTATGAGAGGAACTAACAGGCCTCGGAGAACCTTCATGCTCCTATCAACGATGTGAATTAGATGCTCCTCAATGGACGCATCTACTTCAAGCTCAACCTCCTCGAGCTAAAAGACGTGAGATGGGTCTGAATGATAGAGGCACAACTGAGATACATGGAAGACGTCGTGCATGGCTCGGTACCTCTATGGTATCTACAACCGATAGGCAACCAGCCTGAATCTCTCCAGAATCTCGAATGGCCCCACATACCATGGTGAAAGGTTACCTTGTCTCCTGATCCGTCTGTGTCCCAACCTTGGCGAAACACGTATGAAGACCCGATCCCTGACCACGAACTCCAAAGGTTGTCTGCAGCGATCAGAATAAGATTTCTGACAAGACTGTGTAGCAGCCATTCGCTTTTGAATCAATTGGACATGCTCAGAAGTCTCCTACACGAGCTGTGGTCCCAGTAAAGCTGCCACACCTGCCTCTATCTAGCACAAAGATGATTGGAATAACCTACCATATAAAGCCTCATAATTTTACATCTCAATAGTTTCCTGAAAAACATTATTATAGGAAAACTCGAACAAGGGTATATTATTCTCCGAAGATCCCCCAAAGCCTAGGATGCATGCATGCAGCATGTCCTCGAGCACCTGTATCGTATGCTCTGACTGACCATCGGTCTGAGGGTGGTAAGCTGTTCTCAGAACCACCTATGTACCCAGTTCCCTCTGAAAACTTTTCCAGAAATGATATGTAAAATAGGCGTCCGTATCTAGAATGATAGAATAAGGAACCCCATGAAGATGTACGACCTCTCGGATATACAACTTTCTGAGCTCATCAACATTGAAGGTCTCCTTGATAAGAAAAAAGTTAGCTACCTTCGTGAGTCTGTCCATAAATACCTACATGACATCATTACCTCGAGGTGACCTTGGGAACCCAGTCACGAAATAAATCCTGACATCATCTCATTTCCATTTTGGGATGGGTAACTGTTGTAACATTCTGGCCGGCCTCTGATGCTCCGCCTTCACCTGCTGACAGGTGGAACATCTCATAACAAAACCAGTTATCTCCCTCTTCATACCCGTCCAGAAATACTGATGTCTCAAGTCATGCTACATCTTGGTAACCCTGGGATGAACTGCCCAAGATGAAACATGAAACTCCCGCATCAACTCTTTGCTTATATCACAACGAACCCACACTCATCCATGGAAACACAGAATTTCATCATCTCCTATCATCCACCCAGGAGGAGGGTCCTCATTGTCCACCGACTCCCATAGAACTAGGCATTCTGAATCAGATAGCTTCCTCATCCTCACTCTATACAGGAGGGTAGAAGTCACAGCTAAAGAAGAAATATAGGTCTTCCCTTCACTATCATGCACCTCCAAATGCATCTCAGAAAATAAAGCCATGAGCGGCCACTCACCATTGGCCTCCTGCACAGCCTGTATCTGAGCCCTCTTGCTTAGTGCATCAGCTACTGCATTACCTTTACCAGGTGTATAGGAAAGCTCAAAATCGAAGGACTGAAGGTATTTGACCCACCTCTGTTGTCTCATATTCAAGTCACGCTGAGTAACGATATAATTAGGACTTTTGTGGTTGGTGAAAACCACAAAATTCTCTCCCAAGAGATAGTGTCTCAAATAGCGCAATGCATGAACAACTACTGCCAACTCGAGATCATGGATTGGGTAATTCCTCTCATGTGGCCTCAACTACCGAGACCTGTACGCAACAACTCGGTCGCCCTGCATCAACACTGCTCCCAGCCCGATACCTGATGCATCATAGTAAACTGTATAGCTCTTCCCTTTCTCTGGAAGTATCAGGACTAGTGCTGATGTCAACCTTCCTTTCAGGTACTGAAAGGCTGTCTCGCAAGCTTCTGACCAAACGAACTTCCCACCCTTCTTATTCAAACTCATCAATGGTGTTGCTACGCGGGAGAAGTCCTGTATGAAACATCTGTAGTAACCAGCCAGCCCTAAGAAACTCTGTATCTCAAACACGTTCTTAGGCTGCTCCCAGGAAACTATTGCTCTCACCTTCTCTGGGTCTACTACAACTCCTGCCTCTGAGATGATATGACCGAGGAAGTGAATCGGGTCCATCCAAAAGTGGCACTTTGAGAGCTTATCATATAGCTCATCCTCTCTCAGTGTACTCAATACGATCTCAAGATGGGTGGAATAGTCACGTCGAGTGTGAGAGTACACCAAGATGTCGTCAATGAATACTACCACAAATGAATCAAGATAAGGATGGAACACAAGATTCATCAGAGCCATAAAAACTGCTGGTGCGTTCGTGATTCCGAACGGCATAACCAAATACTCGTACAGACCATATCTGCTCCAAAAAGCTGTAAGCGGTATATCTGATGGTCTCACACGCAGCTGATGATATCCTGATCTCATGTCAATCTTCAAGAAAAATCGTTCTCCAAAAATTTGATCAAAAATATCATTAATCATCGGCAAGGGATATCCGTTCTTGACCGTCAACTGGTTCAACTTCCGATATTCCAAACAGAGTCTGAGGGTACCGTCTTCCTTCTTCGCAAAAAGAACCGGAGAACCCCAAGGATAAGTACTGGGTCAGATGAAACCCTTTGCTAGAAACTCCTCTAACTGCCTCTTGAGCTCCTGCAACTTAGACGTGGTCATCCTATAAGGAGGAATGGACACATGTGCTACTCCTGTAACAAGGTCAATAGAGAAATCCACCTCACGCTCCGGAGGTAGACCTAAAAAGTTGTCTGGTAAGAAATCCCTGAAACGATCAACCACTGGAGGGAAATATATATGACAAGTCCCCTGATCATCCAGATGTAAACACACAATTGGGGCTGTGACTCCACCTCACCCATGATGCTCTGGTCCAGCTCGACTCGCCTAAACATCCCATTCACCCTTGTATTGAAACTCTCCACCCTCTGGTGATGTGAAATGCACCCTGCGATGATAGCAGTCAACAAAGGCTCGAAAGGGAACCAACCAGTCCATCCCAAGAATGATGTCATAAGCTGTCATCTCTAGGACATAGAGGTCCCAAAGAAAGTGACACCCTCCAACAACAAGAGGGTACTCCTTGCACTGACGCACACTAGTTGTTCTAGTTCCCAATGGAGTGTCTAGCATTATAACAGCAGAAGAAGAAGAAACATAAAGCCCAAGGCTCTCCACAATGTCCACAGATATGAAACTATGTGTAGCACCCGTATCGAAAAGTACTGAAGATTAGACAGAAGCTACTAGAATAGTACATATGACTATAGAAGGTCTGAGATCCTGTTCTTTCTAGGTCTGTTGCACTGCATATGCCTG
Source organism: Viscum album (assembly GCA_963277665.1). Lineage (NCBI taxonomy): Eukaryota > Viridiplantae > Streptophyta > Magnoliopsida > Santalales > Viscaceae > Viscum > Viscum album. Next base: position 1,829,244,760 of record OY728161.1, on the reverse strand, counting down.
CCCAGTGCCGCGGCCCTGCGACACAGCCTGGCTACCCTGAGCTGTCCCACCATACTGCCTCTAAGATCCTCGTGTCTGGCTCCCACGGCCATGACCACTATCTCTGCCTTCATGCCCTGACGTATTCTAGTTTCCCGATTGGTAAGAATTTGTTGGTCCTGCTCCTTCACACGGATTCTACTCAAAACCCCTCTCCCTAGGCACCGGTGGAAACGCCCTGCAAAAGCACAGTAGATGACCCATATTGTCGTAAGCTCGACACTCCACTGGGTCTCGTGGACACTAAGGTCTCTTGTGCCCCTCCTTACCACACTGGTAGCACCTGACTGGGCCACCTGAAGAAATCATCTGTCTAGTACTACCACCCTGAGATAAGTCCATCTATCTCTTACTCTTGCCAGTAGAAATATTACCAGGAACTGGTGCTGAACCGCTTTGGCCTGCACCACTATCCTCCTGAAGGTTCCTCTCTATAATCAGCGCTGGGTTCACAATATCATGTACAGTAGGAAGCCTGCAAACATTAACCAGTGCGTGGATGTCATATCAAAGACCATCCTCAAAGTGTCTAGCCCTCAACGTCTCATCACCCACCAGAACGGGTGAAAAACCCTGAAGCTCGGTGAAACAAGCAGAATACTCCATCACCGACATAGCGTCCTGCTTCAGATTCATGAACTCTCAAGCTCTATCTGCCCTCAGCATCTCCGGAAAGAAGAAGTCATAGAAGACTGCCTGAAAATCTTCCCACACCATGTCTATATGATGCTGTGACTGGTTGGTAACATCCCACCTCCTCTTGGCAGAATCACAGAGCATATAAGTCGCGATCTTGACCCTCCACCCTGGAGGTGTCTCAAGATGCTCAAAAATTGTCTTCATAGACCCCATCCACGATTCCACAACCTATGGTCCTCCATCCTTTGAAAACGTAGGTGTATGCTACTGCTGGAAGATACGAGTCAGCTCAGCCTTAGTTGTGGTAGTCGGCGGTGCTCTCTAAAATGTCTGCATGAACCGCATAAAGTCTTCACGGAACTGCACCTCTGTACCTGTTTCAGGTATAACAACTGGCACTGCATCTAGCACTGGTGGAGGATCCACTGATATCCCATGGCCCACCATCTCTAGAGTATAATAGTCGTCACTTTTTTGGCGAACAACGCATGGTCATCTCATCGGCATGACTCTACAAGGTCAAACACACACCTTAGATCAAGATTATCAAAAACTGAAAATGAATGGACCCAAAGGGGAATAGGAGGAAGAAGGCATTTCAAGATTTTCAAAACAAGACTACATGGCGTGTATAATGACTACACGGCATTTACCTAACGTCTTTTCCCTTGCTCTGGTCCTTCTACACCGCTAATCCACACGGCTCCCATTAAACAAGACTACACGGCGTATATATCATCTACAAGGTGTGTATGGTGTAAAATTCCAACTGTCCATGTCATTTGTGACACGGGCGACTACTCGGATTGATTCTAAAAGGTGTGTTACACACGCAAACGGCATGTACACCACCCCGTTTCCCTATCCACATGGCTAGGTCCACACGGTCTGTCCTCAGACAAGACTACACAGAGTGTTCCTCATGAACACGGCGTGTACTAGACGAGCTCCGTCGACTTGTGTTGTTAGTTACATAGTTGTATACATGGAACACACTACACGTCGTGTTCCATATACACATGGCGTGTACACGAAAGGATTACACCGACCTGTTTTGTTAGTTACACGGCCGGATACCAGGTCATAGTACACGGCAAGTTCCATAGTGGACACGGCGTGTATGTCTTAAGGTCTCCTTCATCCATGATTATTAGTTACACGGGCGGACTCCGGGTCAACACTACATGGCATGTACATCTGGTTCACGGCATGTTTTCCCCAAGAACTTCCCTTACCCGTGTCCCGGCCCACACAGTCCATGACACGGAAAGGAACTACACGACATGTACTCAGGGTACACGGTGTGTACTCAAAAAGTTTTCTTTTCTTTCCTAAACAGAATAACACACAACATTTGTCTTCGGAACTACCCGGCATGTACACTGGGTTTTCCGGATAGTATGTCTCAGAAACTACTCCCGAACCCAGATAAATAATGAAAAACAACACCTAAGTGGAAAGTTCTGATCTGTGAGGGCCCATACTCCCCACGAATCAATGTTTGACATCTTATATGTGTTATCATAAAAATAAACATCTAATGATCCACCAAATTCTGATCAATTAGGGCTCATACTTCCCAAAAACCAAAGTTTGGTATCCATTCTATAAACCGTCTCACACAGTAATACCCTATCACTTTTCAGGTATTTATCAAAAAGCTATCACAACAGCATGCTTTTCTAGCACAGCAACTATCACAACAACATGTAATTTCTAATGCACCTACGTGGCATGGAACTATGCATGGAATGTGATTTCTAGGATGTGCCTATATGATGCATGATATGGCACACCCTCATCTCATCGGGTTGCAACTAAATAGAACCCATGGATAAAATATTAATACCACAATCTAAAGTGCGTCACCCAACGGCGAAATCAATTCAACTGTAAAATTTGAAAAATCGGAAAAATTTGAAAAACTACGTGGTAGACTAGCTTTTCCCTATACACGGGTTAGCTACGCCCGGGCAGAGCTTATTGCCAACTTCTGTTTCCGTCTTATCCCTGACTAAGGCTCCAAATAGTAAGTAAAAGAAAAGAATACCTTTGATACCACTTTGTAATGTCCCAGGTCTGGGTGCCACTCAACAGGTGCCCCAAGCCCGGTTCACCACGTGACCTCAAGCGCATTTCCCCAAATGCCAGAGGCTGCCGACTAGCATCGAGGGCCCAGGTCTGATAGTGGGGAAACTATTCCCTCATTTTTCAAAGTGTAGCGTAGCGGAATAAAATAAAAAGCATACAAAAACAGTGGAAGTAATAAACCATACATATTTAATATAAAAAACTGTCGTAAAAGATAACCAACCTGTTATATAGATATGATGCAACATGTCTCATGTTCTAAGAAAATAGCCAGAACATGTTACACAACAGTACAATACAATACATAGTACAACAAAGAAAAACAAAACAGCTGGTAGCATCGTTAGCCTAAGCCCGGTCCCATGCTCCCCTACTCCTCGGCAGCAATCAAGTACCTGTATAGGGACCCTTTCCCTTATCCACACCTGCTGAAATGTAATATGTTTGGGGCCGAAGAAATAACCCCAAATAGGGTGTGAGAAATAATTCCAAGTAGGCACCCACCAAAGGTCTGTGTGAAACTATGTGAAAGGTATGCAACAAAAGTGTGCAGTAGTAAAATGCAATAAACTAAGTAGTACTCAATAGTAACTAACTTTACCAGTTATATTTTCATTTCATTATTCGTTTTTAACCATTTAATTTAATAAAATTCTTTCCTCAACAGAACGAAGCCCTCAGGCCAATCAGAATCTTGCCCTCAGGCTAATGTAGTAGAACCACACCCTCAAGCTTTCCCTCAGTCTATCGAGTGTTTCCCACATGCATAAAAAGTGTCGCCCTCAGGCACAGAAGTCACTGCCCTCAAGCATACGAAATGTTACCCTAAGGCGAAATAGAACATTTCCCTCAATCTAAGATGTACCTTTCCCTCAGGCTAAACAAACAATGTCCTCGGGCTAAAAAGAACATTGCCCTCAGGCTCAAGTAACCGGGCCATACCCAACATGTAAATAAGCAATTCACATACAATTCATCTCAAGTAAATTTAACAAACATTATTACAATTTCACACCCTTGGGTATCCTGGCCAAACGGCTAAACATTGGAACCCACCCCCGAGGTGGTCCTGGATCCAAGCAGCGATCCCAAACAGCAAGTTATTATAACATTTAATTACCTATACAATTATAGGTATTTAAAACAGCTAAGGCCTCAGCCACACGACACCCCAACATGGGTTCGTGGCACAACGATTCACAAAAACGCAAAACAGTTGGAAATTAAACACTAATCCACCTACCTTTGACTCCCCTGAATGGTATACGTGAACGAAAATCCTCAAATCATCCAAGAACAACGCAGATCTGAGGGGAAAGAAAACCATGTTCAAACCCAAATAACTTCCCTTAGAGGATGAATTGTCAATAATGACTTAAGGAGAGTGGAGGGATTACTCGTGCAATTCTAGGGAGATCGATGGTGTAGAAAACAGATTCTTGGTACTCGATCTAAAGCTCCTCGAAGGTCCGACCTCTTCTCTAGACTCCTTCCTCCGGTTCTAAGCCAATCCTGTGAATAGGTTTGGCTACTTTCCATTTTAAGCGAAACAAAAAAACTACACAGTGTGTAATTTTCTCAATTAACTATTCCTTTGGTGGCACCTCTGCACTGTTCATCTGTCGACATGAGTACACGTCGTGTATTCCTGATTACAAAGTGTGTACTGTCACGCAGCTGGCGTCTGCTTCCACTACCTTACTATTTGCCTATCGACTGACTACACGACGTGTAAATATCCACTACACGGTGTGTAGTCAGTTTTTACACCCTTAATCACTGACATGGCTACACACCCTGTGTACTCATCCCACAAGACCAAAGTACACGACATGTGGAATAGTACACGGTGTGTAGTCCCAAAATTTATGATTTTTCCCCATTTTCCTTATTTTCTCAAAAACACTTAAAGAAAGGAGAAAATAAGAAACTCCTACCTCCAAATAAGAACCGGGTTCTTACACTATATTCTAATTAACTAATTTTGGGACCATTTTCAATCAAAATTGAATTTATATTAATTTAATAATTTTAATTATTTCAAGGGCATGCCTCCACTCTCCTATTAAAAGGGACCCATTCCACTCTATTAATCACACTTAAAAAACCATTTGAATCATAAAATATCTTCTCTAAACCATTCATAGAATCCATCCTCACATTCTTGAGGCATTGTTTTAGGTATAAAACCCTCCTAAGAGGTGTTATGGTGTTTTTTAAAGGTGATCAACCAAAGAAGAGGTATTGTTTTTGTTTATGTATTTATATATTATTACTTCTTCCACTTCTTAAAATCTCCATAAACCATGATGAAATTATAAATCTATCTTCAATATACTGATATTTTATTATGCTAATATCATCACCTGATTCTATCTCTAATTTCATTAAATTAGAAATGTAGTTTTTTTATTGTGCATGGTGGACTACTGCCTCGCGAACCCATATAGTTATTTTTTCATCAATATCTTTAAATACTAGTTCTAATGATGTAATTAAAAGTTTATATGTGATATTCTTGAAATATTACTCATTATAAGATAATAGTATATCAATTAAATTCCTAATTTTAATTCACATAAAAATGATAATGTCATTTTTACGTATGTGTGAACTATCACCTCAACAAAGCAATCCATGATTATAACGTTACTCATGTGTATGCATGGACCACTATATCCATGATTATAATGTAGTTAATTTTTAATAATAATAATTAAATGTTTTTTAAAAATTGTAATGGATTTATAAAATTGATCTTTATGGTTTGAATATTATTTTTTAGATGATGGACTTATGTACACATGGACTATTGACATCGTACCAAGTTCATTTTAGACTCAGGTATGGAATAAAGATAAAATGTTCTATTGTAACATAAATAAATATATAATTGTTATAACATAGTAATAATTTATATAAATGGAATAATTAATATGAAAAATTTTCTCATGAAACTCTAAATTAACCTATGTTTATTATTATGATTATAAATATTTTACGTGATGAGTCGGACTCATGGGAAGCGACATCATCTCAATCTCCATTCATTGTGGAATATCTTGAATTTATGTTTCAATTATTATCCTATAAGGTGTATATACAACCCCTTTTATAGTTTATATCTTGAATTAATATATTTACAAGATATTTAATGTTTTTTAAATTTTATTCTTTAATTATTTTTATTCATGTGCTTCTCATCTGGTAGGATAATTTTTAACTAAAAACCTAGTTTAAATGTTTTGATGAATTGTTATTATAATTCATTCTATTTTTTGTCCACGTTATCAAATAGGGTTTAAGTATTTTTTTTATATGGACATAAATATTTCAAATCATAATTCCTTTCAAATGTTTCAAAGTGGTATGGGACACTTTGATTCAAAAACCATCTTTTGAATTGTTTTATGTATGTTTTAAAATTTTGATTAATTATTTAAATAAATTGGAATTTTTTATTTAACACATAATACATGAATTAAATTTCTAGATTTTATGCCCCTCTATTATTTTGAATTCAGCCTTACAATTTTATAGATTTATTTTCATATAAATTGTAATAATTCATGAGTGTGTGATATTGTAAAATAGTGAAATGTTATTTCAATGTGGAAATGTTACTTTTCTTTTCTGCATGATTTATGTGTTATGAATTTGTTATCAATAATGGGAATTTATTATGTATACATGTGGTTACATGAAAACATGAGGGCAGGTGTGCCTTTGATAGATCTCCAGTTCTTTGGGTAATGAGGGGAAGTTAAATAATTGGGTATCTCCTTGGAGATTTTGGGAATATACTATGATGGGTATTCTGAATTTTGCCATAAATGATACTCTATATGTAGTTGTGAAGGCTACAATGTATGTATGATATAGATACTGTATGTTACCATTATGTTTTGTGATTTTTATAGTGTTTTTCAGAATCTTATGATTTAATGAGGTAAGGAATAGAGTGTATGTTTTATGAGTTAAAATTATGATTTTTTGAAAATGATTTCATTGTTTTAAAATATTAATAGTTTAACAGTTTCATTCCTTATTTTATATCCCTTACTGAACTTTTTGTTCTCATATAATGTTTTTGAATTTTTTTCACATGATTTAAAGAAGAATACTATCATGGATGAGATCATAGAGAAATTATGATGATTAAACATGAAAACAAACCACATTTCATTTTAAAAGTTTTTGTTTTATAGAAGAAATAGGTACTGTTTGATATGTCCACTTTTTATTTATATGGTTTTGTTATTTATGAGTTATGGAATATTTATCTCTAGCTATAAAATTTAAATGATCTTCAATGTGAAATAAAGTAAAATTGTTCACTTAACTCATGATTTTGTAACGTTTAATGTTGGGGCCTTATAATAAGGATACAATTTTAATTCCATTCATATATCAAAGTATCATCTTAACTGCATCCTAATTAATTTTTCAAAAAATTTCTATATCCTGAATAATAGATTCACCTAAAAATGAAATCTGTGTAATTTTAAAAACCATGACATATATCACACCACCTCCCAATGTTGAAAATAGAACTATCATTAATTGCATATCCATTTCTTCTTTTTTCTGTGATTTCTCTTTGAATAATTTCAAGTATTCTTCTAATGGGGTTTCAACTATTTTACAGTTGATTTCTATGAATCACTTCATGGCCTTATAAACATACAAATTCTAAAAAAAATTGAAAATTTATTCTTACAAACTCTCTAAAAAATCATTCCCATTTTTTTTCTTATTCAAGAAACCTTATAAAAAATCCACTGAATAAACCATAATTGTCCTCTTGAACTAATCAAATTTCATGATGTTCCATGAGAACATCAGATATATACATGATATAGATAATAAATATATCATACTAAAAAATTCTATTGTAAAATAGGATATGAGTTGCTCAACTGGAAAAATTTATCATTTTTAAAGGCATAGAACTTATGATTTTGTTTTTTTAGTTCTTATTTCAAGATATTATTAATTCCCTTCAACTTCCACAGCATTTCTTTATTTTATTTTTCCCATGAAATTATTTGATTAATTCGTGTATATTACCTCCTACAAATCAATTTGAAGAACTATTTTTCTACATTCATCTATTTTAAATGTAAGGTTTTAAAGTAAATAATATATAACATTGTCTATATGGCGGTGTATTTGATAATGGGTGAGAAAGATTCATATAAATCCACTAATTATTTATATTAAACCCCTTACACCACCATCATATACATGAAAAACTTTAAATGGTATCTTCTCCATTCAACTAGAGGACCCACTCATCTAGAAATTATTTATTCTCATATGGTAATTATATTAACTATCATTTTTTATTTGAATCCAATGATTCCCCTTCATCTCTAATGGATAACTTTTAATTTCTAGAATATGTTATTACCAATGATTTGTATGGGATACCTTTTTCCCCACTATCATAAGAAGAATTTAATGAAAATAAATTATAAAACATTGTATTGTTCATCTGATTCTTTTTAACCTTTTTCATTATACATGTGGTTTCTTTCATTCCATAATTACACATTTGATTACTTAACCTTTTGTTATATAACCCTAAATCATGTTTCCAATGTCCTTAAATATTCACATATATATTTTATTAGAATTTCATATTCCAAATTAATTTTTTTACTCCATAATGTTTCTAAAACATATTTTATTATTGAATATATTTCCACATCAACTTGGATGTGTTTATTTGATTCATGGATCATAAATTTATCTTTTAAAATGTTTTTATCCTTACATAAGACTGTATCATTGAAGATAAAAATTTTAATTTTATTAATATTCCTATAATCATTATCACATTTATATAAACCAATTTTTTCATCATAATATCCCAAAAAGGAACATTCATGGGGATTAGATTCAAGTTTTTATCAATCAATATAAAAAAACACAATAAAAGGATGGACTTCTAGAAAATTTAGTAAGAAAATTCCACTGTTTTTAAGACCATAGATATTATAAAATCATTGTGTTTAGTTCATTAGAAAGAATCCTATTTTTAAGGTACACAACATAATTGATTAATTTTTTACATATTTCCATAGATACTGCAAAATTCGATATCATGATTCAAAACTACTCAGTCAATATCTGATTCATACTAATTGGAACTCAATTCTATTTTAGTGTTCTATAAATATTTCTATATAACCCAATTCCTTTCTTCCATAAAAATTTATATAATTACTTACTTCCATACTCCTTACCAATATTAAGCCATAATAACATAATCATTATTTTGTCTCATTTTTTTCATTACCTCCATTAAAAAAATCTCTAAAAACCATATATTATTGGTTAAGTTAGTATAAACATCTATTCTTTTTTGAATCATCTATAAATTTAAAAAATTTCATTAACCCACCATGAGAATAGGCATTAGTATTCCTTGATAAATATGTGTGAACAAGGTCTATTTTATAAGACTTTATTTTCTTTCCATTTATATAAAATGGATCATTTGGAAAACTTTTGGGTATAAAAGTATAAAACATCCAAACTATTTTTGATCTATAATCATTAAACATTATATTTTTTGACTGATGGTGTTCCCTCTCTATGGTTCCATAGATGAAATCTCTACAACTTTGAATATTTGGATCCTTCCATACTAAAAATTTTCTTTTAATTTTAATGTTTTTTCAGATAAAAAATCCTATATTTTTCACTTCTTCCCACAACCATAGAACCCCAATTAGTCTTCCATACTCCATTTACAAAGATTTTTAAAAATAATATTTCATTTAACTACCTAATATAAATTATTTTATTTTATAAAAATTATATATAAAAAATTCCAAACAACCAAAAAATATTTTATTTTTCATTCAAACATTATAACTACCCATTTCATTGATCATGAGGACCTCATCATCAGATATGTGCTCTTTTTCAAAGAACTCAAACAAAAATTTATCTATGCCCCCCATCTCAATTGTTGAATGAAAAAAAACCCATATAGTCTATAATATTTTATTTTAATAAAATATTAACACATAGAAATTAGGTTCCTTGACCATCAACTAAAAAATTTATAAAACATGGATTTCTAAAATCACCCCATATCGAGTTGACCCAATAATACCTACATAATTTTTCTAGGTTCCCCTTCTCACAGTGACAACGTATGGGTTTTTATCTACCTTATTTTCATTGATTAATCTCAATTTATCATTTTTGAAATTTATTCTTACATTACCATTGAATGGAATATCTTCTTCCTACTTCACAAATTGAATTTCTTGCAGGTTCTTGAATTTATATCCTCTAGATATCTTCCTTCAAAATGAGATATCTTACATCTTTTAGAAAAATGGACTATATGTAAGAGTTACTTAAAAATGTCACAATCATGTCAAATGATTCCTTTACTAATAATAGACATAGAAAATCCCCTAAATCTTCGTTAAAAATTTCATTTTTTTTATTTGAGTAGTCTTCGAATCATGTAAATGTCATTCACATTATCTTTCATTAGAATTCCTTATAACAGCTTCATCTGAATACATTATATATAAGGAAAAAAAAGTCATCATGTTTGTATTCTCATAAAAGTCCCCCATATCATTAATCATTTCTACTACGATATCAACATCATGAATGTTACAAGCAACATTCCATTCCAATTACATGAAAATCAACTAAGTGACTTCCTGTCCAGCATTTCCCATTCTCTTTTCTCTATTTCTTCAATCTAGACTATATTAAAAAAACTAAATGGTCATCCTAAAACATATAATACTCTATTATCTTCTTATATATTCCAATTTCAATCACATCGAATTCCTCTTCCAAATCATATCTATCATTTAATTCCATACCTTATAAAGTAGTTAGCTCCAATGGAAATGGAAAATTTTAAGAGAAAGATTCATTACATAATGATTATATTTTTATGATTTTTTTCAATACATATTGATTTGAAATAATAGATACCAATTTTTTGGTGAAATATTATCCTTGATTAATAGATATGAACCACTAAAACCTTTAAAATAAGGAAAAATTATCAAGAACTCCATTCATTAGACATAATACCTCACACTGATTTTCAAAAAATAGAATGATAATTCACACCCTAATTCACCACACTAGAAATAAACTCTTTTAAAACTCAAAAAAACCAATGATACTCAATAGAAAAACATCAATTGAAATTTAATGGAAAAAAATCAATTACCTGGTTTAGAAATCAAGTAATGTATTATTGATAGAAAATTGATACTTCTATTTCAATAGATAAAAATAGATATCAATCACTATTGATAAATCATACAATTAGATCACTAATAGTAATATTTTCTAAAAGTGGTCCCACATCACTCATAGAGTGTTAAACCACCAGTTAATTAGTTCCGTTGAATTTTGATATTTGTGGGTGACCCACTGCTGTTCACAGTTACCCCAATGTTCATGTAACTTCTTATTACAAGAAAATAAGACTCGGGTGAACCAATTTTATTTTACTTATGTATTATTCTTAACAACCATTCATGATTCATTTTCAAACAAAAATAGTAGGTAACCCCTTTTATAATACCAATTGAAAAAAATTACCACTTTTCTAACATTTGGTCAAAAACTATCTGGATAATGGCCACCAACACATCTAGTTCTATAACCTCAACATTTAGGCCACAACCACCCCCATTGTTTTTCTACTATGAATCCTTAGTAGGAAGAATCATATGTTATAGAGTTTTTACTTCATATATTATGAATCCGAATATAAATCATACATCACATTTCCTATGAGAATGTGCGGTCAAAAACAAAAAATTTTATATTGATAATATAGGGTTGGGTTAAATTTATAACATTGATTAGAGAGGAAGTGTAAAATTAATTTCATTATTCTAATTGTTTTCATAATCCTAGTTCTAATAAATATATAAAAATATCAAATTATATTTTTTGTGAATATGTTTAAAAAATAATTTTATCAATATTATAAAAAATTTCCATACCAAGAAACTAGTAAATACCATTTATTAATATCCACTAATAATTTTATAAACATTTCCTAATATAGTTTACAAGTGGACTCAAATTTTAATATATTTTATGGAGTATTTAAGAAAATAAAATTATAAAACATTATGTCATTATGTTATTTATGTATTAAATAACCCAATTGACTTATTTCATACCAACATAGGTGATAAAAATGGTGGATGAATTATTAATGTTATGCACTATCCATATGTTTAAATCTTATAGTGTACAAACAACTCCTTTTTAGATGGATATACAAGACTCACTTATAGATTTTGAAGTTATTATGTAACGTAATGGTTATACAGCCGATGAGTATCACTTCTTACCATACCTAGAAAAATCATAAATATAAATGAACCATATAAATATTAGAGGACATTCCCAAAGAATATTTTATGAATTAGAGTGTCTTTTATTTAGAATAATATGATAAATTAATTTGTTCAATAATAATTCATTAAATAATATTTTTCAAGGCTCAAAAGAAAGAACTCAATGGTGACCATGTTTTTCACCGCTTTATTGGGTGGAAGTAAATAAAGATTCTGTAGTTAGAACAACTACCCCACATGTGTTAATAAAATTTATTTAATTAGTATATTAGTGGTTGTTAATGGTGTTGAATAAGAACATTTAGTATATAAATTATTATAAATGACCATTAGAGATCATCATAACTGATTATGTGTTTTGGATTTTATCACCGGTATTTGGACAATTAATGATTGGGAGGTAAGAAAATATTTCTCTAAGATATGACAGAGCATTTGAAATCATTGTGTATATCACATATGTAGAATAATAGTTGGAATTACACCACTTTTATTTTAGGTTCAATACCTCATTTTTTCTTCATATCTATGTTGTAGAAGTTTGATTTATAACCATCACACATTAATTTTTTGTATTAAATATTTTTGGATTAAAATTCATGTTTTTTGTTCATTTTTGTTCATATATTTTATATAATTAGAAATTAATCTATTTTGATGTTATATAACTCTTTCACAAAAAACATGGTACCTTTAAAGAGGGTAGATGGATGTGTGAATCATTAATGTGATACGACTCGCTCAATATTTGTACCAACAATGAAATACTTTAAAATAAAAAGGATATAAATTTAAATGGTGGGGATTATTTCATGTCTCTATATGAGGTATTTAATGTTAATGAATAATGTACATTGAATTTTTTGGGGTTTGAGAGTGAAATTTCATTTTTGTGGAGGAATTTATATATCCATTGGTGAGTTCATTGTCGATGGACCCTATATATTTTAAAACTGTCTGGCTTGTTATTTTAGGGAAGACAAAAATAAAATCATCAGATTATTAATGGCCAGTAAGATCATACCCATTAAAAATAATTCTTTTAAATCATTTCTGTATTAATATATGATTTATTAGTCCTTGTTTTTTAGATATAAATTCACATAAATATGAACCTACAGACTCTATTTTTTTCTATTTTGATTGATCCATGTATAATTAGTTTTCATTATATATGTATTTTACCAAGGGTACTTTTTGTGGTTACCTTGGTGGATTTATCACCTAGATTCTTGTCTTTCCTGGATCATGGAGTGTTGGGGTGTAATATATAATGTAACTAACTATAAATATATCACAATATAATTTATCATTATTTAACTCATAGTGAAACACAAATAGATTGTTTTTTGTTAAATTAGGGTATTTTGAAAAATATATTTTTTGATTATATTTTATTGTTTTTCAAAAATCTACGATGAATAAAGATCCATAGTTTGTGGGTGAAATAAAACATTATTACATAATTGAGGTTGATAGCTACATTTACACTGGATTATACATATATAATCTTTTAACCATTAAAATTAAGATTAAATTAAATACATTTATGTATATCAAATAATTATTTTATTATTAAATAATTATTATAGTGAATGAAATTTGTGTGTATATATTTTTTGGAAAAAATAAGAAATTGTGATTTTCCATGTGCATTTGTGATTTACTGAAAATTAGTGAAATTCTAATGTGGTAGTGGAAATAGTTTTTTAAAATTATTAGTTTTATTTTCATTTATATTTTTATTTGGAATGATCGGATCATTTGGATGAGGTCATGTAAATTAGTTTATAATTCCTACTCCAATGTTATTTCCTTGTCTTGTTTATAAAATATGGAATACTTTTTACTATTTTTTGGTTTAATCATTGAGCTTCATGATGATAATATAAGGATTTTAGATGTTACACCCATTGAGAGTTGGTGGAGAAATTGTTTTATTATGGGTAGCCTTGGGTTTGGAAATAATAATCGGTTAGTTTTTTTTGCCTATGTAAGTGTTGTATGCTATGAATTTTTTATATTATTAACTGAAATGAAAATTCATCTAGGAAATTGAAATGTGTTTCATAGGACTTATAAATTATCACTAAAATCTTATATATTTTATAAATATAATTTAATGAATGATTTTTATTCACATTTATGGTGTTTATGGGAAATCATGGTTATATTATAGTGGGTCTTTTAGACATTGCCAACATGCTTACGATGGTGTACATGTTGACTATGTATAGTATAATAGAGGGAAGGTAAATTAATCTTTCTTTAGTAGTAATGAACTGTATCAATGTTTGTGGAAATATAGTGGTGGATACATAATCCTGGGATTGGTATTCTCTCCTGATTTTGGGGTGACACAGAGGTATAACTTTGATACACTTTTTTGGGGTTATCTATTTTTATGTGTATTTATTTTGATTAATGTTTCCCAAATGTATTTTATTTTTTAATGTTATTTTGCTGTTAAAACCATATTTATTCCTTATTTATTTTTTATTGATCATTTTCTATCAAAAATTATTGTACTCCATTATTTTTGTAATAATATGTGTTTTATATCCGAAAATATTTGTTTTTAACATTTAATTTTACATTTTATGGAAAACATTATTATTTTTTATTTTAATTATAATTATAATTTATTAATTGTTTAATTTTTTGAGTTTTTGGAATCATTTTTTTGAATGTTCATTGTTTTTATTTTATAAATTATCTTATGGAAAAAATTATAGTCTCCCTCAATGAAGTGTAAATTTTTTTTGATGAATTTCGATATGTTTTTTAATTGTATTCATAGAAGATGATAATTTATTATGTGTCATTATAATGAGATGAGGAAAAATGAATCGATTTTTAAGAGTCATTACCATTATGTAAGATCCATTATGACCTATGTAAGTTCCATGAATCCATTTTATAAGGTTCATCTTAATATATTATGATTCGTTTCCACTAGTCATATAGAGAATTCAACAAAGTATTTATTTTGACCATATAGAATAGAAAAGACTAAAATCCAATATACATATATCCCTTTTTTCATTATTGAAATCCAATACAATGGGTATTGAGATAATAGGATGAGTGTTTGTGCAGCTAGTGGAGACTCTTTTAGTAAATAATTAATGCGATAATCAAGTAGATATTTTATCAAAATCAAATTATGTAGATCCCTATCTGATGCTTTTGGGGGTGCACTTTATAAAATAGAATATCTCGAGTCACTAGAAAGGAGATGATGAAATTTGGTAGTAAGAACCATCCCATTTCTAGAATTTTTTGTTGAACTAATGACTATGAGAAATGATTCAAGGAACCATGTTATTATAAGGGTGTCTAGATTTACAAAAAATACATTTTTCAGATATATAAGGAGATTGATATAGTGATAAGTAGTGATTTATTACATTTTTAATGAGACAATGAGGGGTGGAGATCATGATAATAACTTCAAAGGGGGGAAGGACTAGAGAGATGTTCAAGAACTATTTAGTAACAAATTTATTCATTATCCATTTTATTTTTTTGTATATATGTCATTTAGATGAAATAATTTTATATCATTGATATGATGAGCATGTGTAGTTAAACATCAATTTGGGAAGTTGGATTTAAATGAGTTTATTTTATTTACTATTTTTTCACATATTTTTCATTATTTTATTACTATTTGTCTTGTGTTTTATTTGGTAATTTTTATCCTATAATTTGATGATCAAACAATAGAATTAATTTAAATACGAGATATTCCATTACATTGAGGGAATAATTATTTTATAAGTAATATGTAAACATGTTTAAGTGTATTTTATTATAATATTGAAAGTGCATACCACTTTAACTTTATTTCATATTTTTATTCAATTTATGCATCCTTTATATAGTGATCTAAGTACTTATGGGTGAAAAATAGTGGACCCCATTCCCAAAAATTAGTAACTAATGTACTTAATCTAGAAATGTATTCTTGCATATTTTCATCCAAGATAGACTCCCTATTTTCCTATGATTCTTGATAAAAAACACAATGTTATAGTTAGTAAATAGAAAAAAAATTATAATTTACATGAAGTGATTGAAATCCATTAAACCAAAACATTTTTCAAAATGTTGATTAATCATGGGTAATGAATAAAAATCCATTTTACCCATTCAGATAATTCTAGTCCACCCTAGTTCATAATATATTAACCCATTTTTTCCTAGGAGAAGTTTTCAATAGTTTGTGAACTTTTAATTCACTACATAACTTGTTAATTTAATTCTCACTCCCACATTACTATTGAACCAATTTTCTCTCTTGTTGTTTTTGATATTTTTCATTGGTTGAAAATTCACATTCTTGGAACATACTAAATTCATTCAATTTATTGATGACCCTTCATTATTGTCATAATTAAATAGAGTTTAGGAATTAAAAACAAAAAATTTCTTATCCATTAATGAGATTAACATATAAAA
Organism: Viscum album; assembly: GCA_963277665.1. Lineage (NCBI taxonomy): Eukaryota > Viridiplantae > Streptophyta > Magnoliopsida > Santalales > Viscaceae > Viscum > Viscum album. Next base: position 1,829,228,153 of record OY728161.1, on the reverse strand, counting down.
AATATTATTCTTTCATGGTGAGGAATTTTTTTTGAAATACTATTTTTAACTCAAAAATAATTATTTAGTTTAAAATTTTCAAACAATTTTTATATGATATCATTGTGTCCTTTTGTTTAACGTATCTGAAATCTATTTTTTCATAAAAATATATCAAAATTCTAAAAGTAAGATCCCTCAATAACATAAATATAAAAATAAATTACTGCACTTAGGAAATAAGTGTTGATAAATTTAGAAATTTTGTGGAATGACAGAACTGTGATCTGAAATGAAAACATCATTACACCTTAGCATATGATTCATGTTTTTGAAATAACTAGACATATATTGTTTCAACTACCTAATGTTTCATATAACACATCATGTTTCTTGTTTTATCCATGTTCTATAATTTATGATATTAAACAATCATATATATCCATGCTTCATCAGATAATGGTCTTCAAAATGTGGATAATTTGTATATCAATAGTGACTTTTATTTTGTTTTTCAGAACATTATATTAAAATTATAGAGTATGGAAGAGCTCCAAATAAGGATATATTACTTATGTGTTAAGATAAATTCAAGGAAAATATTTATATTTTGTATGATAAAATATTTAATAAATTTTAATATGCTTTTAATACCCATGTAATGAAGTTATATCCCAAAATAATGAACACTAAGGAGAGAAACCAGATTTATTGTTTTTTATAATCTGAAGTAGATCACTTCCATGAGACATGGGATATGTTAGATAGGTTAATACATATTTTCCTTAAATCTTCATTATCATCATTTTTTAATAGATAATTTTTAAATTGGTCTTATTCCTTACAAATAATAATTTATTTGTTAATCATCTAATGGTGATTCCTCTTATAAGATAGTAAAAGAGTTGATATAAATTAATAATGTCTCACTAAAATATCCAAAATAATTATTTTGGAGAATAATAAAACATAGTGGTAAGGAAAACATTCAGGATACTAGAATTTATAAAAATAGAGATGAAATTAAATTTTTTTAGTAATGCTAACATTGCTAAATTTTTAGGCATGAAAGGGATTTATATCATAATAATGAGTTTCATTTTCAATATTATGTGAGTGCTAACTTTTTTTAGGAAAAGAATATAGGGTAATAAATTTTAATTATCAAATAGCTATAGAATTTTCAATATGAATAACCCAAACATTTCTTAGAGTGATCAAGGAATTTTTAAATAGCCTACTACCCTTAAGTGATTAAATAATTCATGACCTAAAAATCAAAACCAAACTATGATTGAGTCCTAAAATTCACTTTGAATTCATGAGGGGTCAATACAATAAATTATAGTTCAAATGGACTCTAAATAATGTAGATATAATAATTATATGGAATCTAAAATATCTTCTTTTTAAGTTAAGATAACCAATTTTCTAATTCAAATCGGTCAATTGGAAATAATATTTCATTGTAGAGTAAAGAAAAATCTTCATAGTACAATATAAGTTAATACTAGAGTGATTTTGATGGATGTTACCCTATAATGTGGTTTGAAAACACATGAATATTTTAAAGAATGACATAATGAAGATAACATAGTCGTATTACCTAAATATAAAAATGAAAATATATTAAAATAAATGCCTAAAAATTTTAATTTCAAGGTCTAAGATAAAGTACAAAATCAATATTTCTATCAAATTGAAATGTTAAAATGATGATAAAATGTTTTCTAATCATGGAATGAAATATAAATGATTAGGCTAATGGAAAACAATAGAAAATCCCATTTATCATAGTTATGAAATGCCTGTAAATTCATATCAATGTATTAATAATCAAAATGATAAAATAGACTACCACATTTTTCAAGATATATTAAATAATTTAAAATTTTATATAAAATTTTTTGGCACCTAAAACAAAAATCCACATTCATTGAAATTTAACAATTTATTTTTTCCCCAATAAAAGAAATTTATAGCAGATTTATACCCAAAACAACACTGAGAAATGTTTTTTTCTTCTATAAATAATTTTATCTCTGAATAGTAATTACCATAAGATCCTTATTATTTTATGAAAAATAGGAAAAAGTGGGGAATGAATAACTTTTATGACCCTGAAGGTAGTGATATTCTGACCCTGCTCATTATTTCAACATTTGGGTATTTGGGAATTGAAATCCACATGAGTTTATCTTTAGTTGAATAATAATACAATTAAATTACTCATTGAAAGTATGTATGGACTATTAGTTTTATAGGAAAACTAATATTACTAATATAATTTTTTGTTTTTGTAATGGAGTATGAAACTAAGGTCTTAGTCATCTTTGGGAGACCATTTCTTTTTATAGGTGAGGATTTAATAAGTGTCTCAATGGCTAAAATTATTTTGAATATTGGTGATAAATAATAGTATTTCATTTTATTTTAGAAATATAAATAATTTAAATGATTTATTTGGATTTATTTGGCTAATGATATCATTAATAATGAAATCCTGAAATATTATCATTGCTATTTTGGAGAAATTGATTTAGGATTATTTGATAAGCATATAAGATCAACTATATTATTTATAATTTGACTAAAGAACATTAAAGAATATGAATGATTGAGAGTAAAATTTGGAAAATGATATCTATGATTCATGTAGTAGATCAACATGAATAAGGATTTTAGGTTGAAAATATCTCTGAGTCTAGTATTCAATATCCACGACTCACATATGTAAGAAAACTCATTCCCTTGAACATAACAATGATCCAGACACAAGTATATTTCATCATGAGAACAATGAATGTATTATAATAGGTTTTACACCCATCACTAACCTTCCTAATACTAAAAAAATAAGGACAATTATGATCTTAATGTTGATAATTTGGGAGGAAAAATAATATTGTCGAAGACCTTATAAAATTTCACATGTTATAATCAGGACATAATTTCCATAGAGGATAACAGATCTATTACTCTTATCAAAATATGAAAAAAAGATTAATTTTACAATATTATATGTAGAGAGCTCATGGGAGGGATTAAGAAAATATATTTTTCTTCTAATAAAGGGAGAATAGGTTGTATTGATTATTTTATGGTTGATATCATTATGTAAAATTTATGATATGTTTAGTAGGATGTAGGAGTTTTCCCTCCTATTTTTGAGGGTTTTGATACATTAAGTGAGGGATATGTCTATTTGGATGATTCATTATATCAATGTTACATTATTATCCATGTTTCACTACTTTATATTTTTTTGGTTTAGGTATAGAAATAAAGGTGGATAAAGAAATAACATTTTTTATAACGACATTATTGGATTCTTTACATGATGATAACGATTTTTAATTTTTATGTGATAAATATAATATTTCATTTCTAAAAAATAAAATAAAATTCAATAGTAAATCACACACCCTAGTGATCATGGTTAGTCTTATTGGGAGAAAATCTAGATTTGGGAAATAAATATATTATTTATTCGTAGACAACCTAATATCAAAAAAAAAATTTCTTTATTCTGTTTCATTGAAATATAGATCAATCACTAGTTTTTTCATATACTCATGTTTCTACCATAGAAGATATACCAACTACTCATCTCTCTCCAAAACTAAGAGAACAAACCCACCAGTTACTCTACTAAAGCACTAAAACACCTCCTTTATCATTAGTGTCTTCTACATTAAATTCCAAAACCTACCAAATTTTACATGGTTTCATTTCATTGATATTAGATGATTGGATTTAATTATTAATTTTTTAATTATTATATTTACTATGATGATAGAATCTAAATAGACTTAGGAGTTTTATAATGGATATTTTTCATTTAGTGTTGTATAATGGTTAAAGAATAGGTTTTGTGTGAGAATTATTTTTCATTATTTTTTAAAATTAATATTATCGAATCTATTGCATATTTCACTAATAGTTTCTTTGTTTTTTTTCTAAAAATATATTTTGAAGTTGGACTAAATTTTCTTCTAAAACCTAATGGGGTGGTATATTGTAAAAAATTGTTGATTGTATAATTAATTTGAGCTTTAACTGGTCAGTTTTATGATTTTATGAATATATGTTTTCGAAAATCATTGTCAAACTATTCAAAAATATAAAATTATACCCTACAATAGCACCAGATTTTATTATATTATTTTAAAAAACATAATTTTTGTTTGTAGATATTTTTGAGATTTTTATTTTTGGATGCGACTATATTTATCATGTTTTGGTAAGCTCAAATAATGATTTTCAATGATAATTTTACATTATTGAAAAAAATTCAACCCTTCTCATAAAGTTTGAATTATAATTTGAAAATCATTAATGTGAATTGAAAATGATTATGTATTATCTGGGTAGAATCTATAGACTTGTTGTGAATTATTTTTTGGTTTAATTGTGTTAGAAGATATTATTTTTGAACTTCATTATGACCTTAATTTATTCTTGTATGATTCTTAATTAAAAACTATTTTGAACACAGATGATTTTAGTTATATCTTCCACCATGTAGTTCAATATGTGGGATGGTGTATTTTATTATGAGGTAGGATGGGTGTTTAACTATTTTTAGAAATATTTAATTAAGTTCACATCAATTTTTGCATAATTTTTTTATGAATTGAACCATATTGATCATTTTTTTGAAATTCAATCGATTATAATTTTTACGAATTTGGGAAATGATTTTAATACTTTGATGGGGTTAATATTTTTTATTTTCTCATAGACTCAATTGGATAATAGTTATTCACTACACTCTTGTATATACATTTCATTGGTTATTTTTGGGGATTATGTTTTACAATCCCAACTGAATTTTAATTTTTTTTATTGAACCTCAACTAAAAAACATTACATTCAAATTTTTATTGAAATGGACTCCAAATTATTTTTCTTTCATTTATTTTTAAACTATCATATAAAACTAATTATGTTGAGGTTTTTATTTTCTCAAACATCAATCAATTTAGGTTTCTATTTTTTCTAAGATTATATATATTTGGTTACTTTTTGGGTTGTATTTCTATGTTTTTTCTCTATATATAAAATGAGAATTTTGGACTAATGTTTGAATGAAAAATAAGGATGGTTAAATTCCATTTTTTCAAATTTGATCAACTTTTTTTAAACTCGAAATCAACTTTAACCAAAACTATATATTTTTTAGTGAGAAATTATATTTTATAACATGTTATATACCATAAGATTAAATAATTTTGAAACTATCCTCATTGTTTAATCATAATATATCATTATTATGATGAATTAGTATTCACTAAATGTTATGAATGGATTGCATAAGAGAAAGAAATGCATTTTTCGTGGTGGAATTTGAAATTTATTTATTTTTATTCGTGTTTTATCTATTTATTTAATGCTATTGTTAATTTTTTTATGGGAAATATTTATTTTTAGATAATTTTTTTCATAAATATTATTTATTATTTGTTTTGAAAATAGATATTTTTTATGCTAAACGTTTACACATTACATACTTTTATTTTTATATTTTTTTGCAACAAGTATTTTGAATTTTTTAGGGGAAATGTATTTGAAATATTATTCAAGAAATTCTTCAATGGGTTGATTTTTGGAATTAATATTTTCAATGTTCTGAGTTTATATTTTTTGTATAAATATATAGAAAAAAATATAACCATTCTCTATTAAGATTTAATTTTTTTAAAAGAATATAGTGATTTTATTTTACTACCTTTTCAAAATATAATAATTAAATATTCCTTAATATAAATAATTGAGGAGGAATTTTAGTAAGTGAATTCATTTCATAAGAGTCATCTCTATTTCCTATGAGTAATTGTGACCATGTATGATTTAAGAATCCAATTTATATGGTCCTCATAAATTTCATAGGAGTCATTTATTCTATCCAAATAGGTAATTTTTCGGTGTGCTTATTTTTTTTGGTAGATATATAAATAATAAATCTAAAACCATTGGATACCTATTATCTAAAATTAAAATTGATAAAAAGGAGGGTCCCTATTCAATAATGTTTGTGTTTGAGAAGTTACTATGGATTTTTAAAGGGTATAATTTCATAATGAATCAAAATCGTATTTTTTAATAAAATTTTTATATTGATTCAATGATGATGCTCATGGGTGTGTATAATTTTATTATGAATGTTATATTGAATCTTTGTGAAAGAGATTATTAATTTTAATAGCCTCTACCTTCCATGTTTTGGAATTATGTATTGAACATATGGATGTGATGAAAGTGTTGAGGTATTATATTATTAGGAAGGGAATGTTTTCTCAAAATAATTATTTTTATCTGGAGGAGGGAGATTGATGCATCAATTGGTGGGGATTAATATTGAATCGTCGTGGAGATACGGAGGAGTGGTGATTATGATTACAGATTTAGAGAGAGAAGGGATTAGAGAGATGATAAATATCGATATATAAAATTTTATATTCACTCAACATTTTCATTCATTTAAATTAATATATATGTTTAAAATAGTTTATATCCTTAAGTCCATTAGAATTTTTATATAAAATTAAATTAAGGAGGTTTGGCTGAAATGGGTTGAATTTTGTTACTATATATTCTCTTAATTACCATTTTTACTTATTATTCTTTTGAGTTTTTCTATTCCACTTTATATTTCCTTTTATAAAATTGTGGTGTGTTTTAGTATAAAAACCCATATGTAAACCTTTTCATTATTTTTTCTCAATATTATTTTTCTTGAGAATCCTTTATACACTATTCTATGTACCAACTAGTGAAAAATAGCATACCCTTTTCCCTAAAAGTAATAAATAATGTAATGAATATAGAATATGTTATTTCTTATTTTTATCCATGATAAAATCATTTTCACTATGTTTAGTAGAAATATAATTATTTAGATTTATTAAATAGAATAATGTTCATAGATATGTGATGGGGAAGTGATACAACTCCATTCATTCATAAATTTTTCCATAATACTAATTAATCATAATATGATAAAAGAGGCCCAAATTACTAACTCAACTTATTATTTTATTTCCTATTTACTAAAATATTATCCTCTGTTTTCCCTTAATCAATTTTCAATCTTCCTTGTGCTTTTAATTCACTTCATCCATTACTCAATTATTTTTCCCCCTATTACCAATGCACCTAATTCCTTTCTTAATGTTTTTTAAAATATTCGTTGTATAAATTAACATTTTCTAAGAAAAAACAAACTTACTTCCCTATGAAAAATATTCTTCATATCTATACCAGTTATATATATCATATGTATTAAATTAGAATTTTCTAGGCACTTACTGATAGGTTCATATTAATTTACATGTTTATTGGATATATTAATATAAAGATATAGGAAATTTTTCTTTCTTCATAATTTATAAACAATAAACTTGATGATAGAACTACATAGGAGGAACATTCATCCAATTATTGGTCAGTTTTTATATTTTTATGGAGACACGGATGAACAATTTAGATATATCACTTTACATTTAAGTATTTTTTTATACGACCATCATTTTTTGATTATATATACATGAATTTTTTTTTGTTTTGTTGTAACTAAATATCTAGTGTAGAATTTTGTATATCATGAATGATATATTCATATTTTGTTCCATATTTTTTCTTTGGTCTCATTAGTCTTTTACATCTAATATATTGAAAAATGATACAAAAAAATTATTATGATACAAACATGTAGGTTATTTGATAGACATTTGTCCTTTAATTTTATTATATAATCTGTTTGTATTTATTTAAATTCTTTTTTATGTAGAGTGTTATAACTATTTCTCAGTATCATTCCATCTTGAATCAATTGTAGTTGAGGTTTTATGGGTAGGTAAAGATGTTACAATCACTATTTTTTCTTTATTTGTTATAAACTATTAATTATGAAAAAAATTCTAGTGATAAATTTAAAAATACATTGTTAAAAATAAATATCATTTTTCAATAATAACTTTTGTATTATTTTAATGGTATTTTGATGAAATTTAGTATACAAGGGTAATTCTATAGAGTCAGGCATTAACTCGCCCTCTTGGTAATTTTATAGAATGAATACATTTCATGTTAATTATTAAATAGATCTAGAATATTATCCCATTCTTATTGTTTTCTGCTAATGTGATTAATTTTTCTATATTGAATGACCATCTACAAAACCCTCTACAATTAATTTTCATAGTGGTAACCTTTATCAAATAATATACACTAAAATAAAATATAATTTCTAATTTTGATTAAATGGTCTTCATTTAAAAATTATTTTCTTCTATAACTAGGGATTTATAAGAATAACAATCTCATCCCAAAGAATTCACGAACAATCCCCATGGGCCCTTGTCGTGTCTACCCCAAGACCACCTCCCGAAGGCCCGGGGCTAGAAAGTAGCTCCAAAGGTGTCAACCTGTTATTAGGAGGAATTTTCTTAAGTACTTATACAAACACACATGCCAACCAAGTATCACACACTGGACAGAAAACAAGTATCACTAAAACAAAGTTGAGTAAAAGTAAAACTAACACAAGTGGGAAAAAATAAAAACCCAACAAAATAACTAAAAATAGAAAAGTACAAAAAAAAGTAAAATCAGATGGTCATCTATGGAAAAAACCACCAGATCATGGGAGTATTGTAGTTAATGGAAGATTAAGTATAACATCTTATCCACCCAATCCTTCTAGGCCTCGCCTGGTCCTAGGCCACTAAGTCCATTTCCATAACCTATGTGAGTCTCATCTCCCTAAGCCCCTCTGGATCCTGATCCTCCAAATTCTCTATCGAAATGTTTATTTCCTACCAAGGACACAACATGAATGGGGGTTAACCGTGAATGGGTGAGTAACCTGATACTCATTATAAACCCCCAAATAAAAAAGAAAAGACCACACTTAATTTCTCAAAGTAATGAATGATGAACAAGACAACTCACAACAAGTATACATTTAGGTTAGTGATAGAAGAATGATCAGACACATTGTCAAACTTCTTGGACACTGAATAACTCTCCACTTCATCTACAGTGGTCCTACTAAGTTACATAGAATTGCTTCCCACTAACCTTGGACTACTTAGGCACAACTCCTCATCGTGTACCATAGTCCTGAAAAGTCACACAGAAGTGTTTCCCACTAATCTTCTCCAACTAAAGTACTCCTCCCCATTGCGTACTGTGGTCCTAAAAAGTCACATAGAATTGATTGCCACTATGGGCCGGAATATTCACACAGAAGATCTTCCCACTACGTCATAGTCAAGTAACACATAGTCGAAAGTCCACAGTCTTCAGATCTCATCCAACAGCAAGGTTCTATATGTAGCGTGCCTGGGAAAACATCTGTTTAATCCATTCACTACATCTCAACTTCCATGAAAGCCTCTTCAGGGAATGCCAAAATATCCGCCTCATTGTGAGGGTCCCAATGTCGTAAATGGTTCACCAATTAGACACTCGATTATCAAGTTATTTGCAATTTAGTAAACAGGGGTCGGTTGCATCTGGGTCCGGTCCGACCTAGTCGGACCGACCCGACCAACCTAGCCCAGGGGTCCCACATACCCCTGTTTAATTCAACTGAATCAACCTGACCTAGTTCAGGCCTGGGTCAGTCCGGTTTGGCCTGGCTAGTGGGCCAGGCACAAGGCGACTCACAGGACTCGACATGGTTTGGCCAAGGGTCCACCCTGCTAGGTCGCACGGCGACCCGGTCTAGTCCGACCTGGTCTGAAAGGGAATTGTTCAAGCCAAGTGGTCTGGTTCTAGCGTACTAGGTGTGGGTCTTACCCACCAGTAGAGGTTCGGACCGCCGATACATGTCCAGCCCGTCGGCACGGGTCCGCTCCACTGGCAGTATGTACAGCCCACTGGCTGGGGATGCAGACTGCAAGCCTGAATCCCGGTTCATGTGGTGTGGGCTAATGTGTGATACCTGGTGAGGACACGGCCAGCTGCAGCATCTTACCTCAGCTAGCCTAGCAGATGCATAGGGACCTCCTACCACGGTCAAGCGGTTGTGCCTCGTCGAGCCCCCCAAACGGCTTGGATGTGGGTCTTCCCTCCACATAGTTCCAGGCAGGCACTGCATCTCCCTGCTACAATTGTGGAATTTTTTCCCACCATCTTTCTTGTGGCTGCTGCCCCAACATGTCGTCACCTCCACTATCATCGTTGCCAGCACCGGCGCGCGGCAGATTCTTCGGCGGACCACTGGATGCACTCTGGTAGTCCGTTATTCATGCTGCATATGCCTACGACCACTGGGGAATGTACTATTCACCCCTAAAACCTCAACACCACCTGGTCGTTGATTTGTAAAAACTGTTCACAAAGAGATCACATGAGAAGGGGCTTAGGCCTTGTTCGTGTTGACCCATGCCCACCGTATTAGATGTTATGATCATGGGGAGGCTAAGGGATTGTGGATCAATCAAACTAGAGATAAAAAAATCCCAGATAATAACTCCCCAAAAAAATTCTTCCTCCTACATAAATGCATGATTCGTGGATCGGCCTGTACATGATTTGATCTTCATTCATCATTTCTAGAATAAGAACAAGGAATAACTTGCACAAATTAAACCCCTACCTCTCTGACTTTTGTTTACATAGTGTTATGTCCTAGAGGTTTCAAGATATCCATTTTGTTCATCACTTCCATATCTGTTCTTCAGGGTGTGTTGAAGATTTTGGGTGTTCTTCATCATTTTTCATTTTTCGTTGGAGAGGATGTTCGTTAGAGGTTCATTAGAAAATCCTCGCAGTATAATTTCTCATTACACCCACATGTTTATTTAATAAAAATAAGAATTCCATGGTGTTTCTATTATGTTGCAACATTGTTCGTTACGCTTTCACAACGATCCATTATGGGGGCTTCTTAATTGAAACTCATCGTTTCCTCATCATCACACTACAATTTCGTTGTCCACCGATCAATGGTGTGAAAGAAAAATAAAATATCTTCTTAAAGTTATTTTATTATTTTTTCAAAAAGTCCCAAAAATTATCTTTTCCTTCCAACCCTTGATAGTCGAATTTAATTCCTTTCTATGAGAATAAAGGCATTCGGAATTCAACAGTGCCCTCAAATTTTCAATCTGAGCACCGGTTCAAAAGTTTGAAAAACTCTCTGACATGTTTACTTAAGTGTACTAAGAAAAATTTCAACATTCCATTCCCATCTCACCGGCCCTCGGAATCACTTGACGTCAAAGCATGTGGTCTTAGAATAATTCCATATAATTTAAAAAAATTGAATTTCTAGATGTTAAACTCTCCCCGCATGAGGGATTTACATCCCCAAAATCTAGTATAAATACTAATAAAAAAGGTGGGGGTACTGAGCATGAATATTAGCCTCCCACTCCCATGCGCTCTCCTAGAGATTTTTGTTCTACCACCAAACTCGCACCAGAGGAATCGACGGCCCACATAGGACTCGCTCCTTTCAATCCTCTATCTTCACCATGATCTCTAAAAACGTCGCCCCATCGTCAATTTCCAACTCACACCAGTCAATGACGTGTGATGTATCATGCATGTATCTCCTCAACTGTGACACGTGGAGAACATCATGCATCTGTGGGAGAAATACTAGGCGGTATTCCACCTCTCCAACTCTATTCAGGATCTGAAAAGGTCTGATGAACCTCATAGATAGCTTGTTTCCCCAGCCAAAACTATATAATCCTCATCAATGTGAGACCTGAAGGAATACATGATCCCCTCCTCAAAATCTATGGGTCTTCGTCTCCTGTCGGCATAAGACTTTTTTCTTCTCTGTGCAGTCCTCATCTGCTCCTGGATGATCTGGACCTTCTCATTGGTAGCTCCTACAAACTTCAGACACATGATTGCCGACTCCTCTTCTTTTATCCATCATAGGTGTGATCTGAAAGGCTTCCCATACATGGCCTCAAACGGTTCCACGCCAATGGTGGAGTGATAGTTTTTCTTGAATGAAAATCCACCAGTGGCAGGTGGTCCTCCCAACTATGACCAGAATGTATGATGCAAGCACCGAACATGTCCTCCAGGTTCTGTATGGTCTATTCTATCTGGTCATCTATCTAGGGATGAAAATCTATGTTCAAGCACATATTTTTCATAAATTCCACATGTAATCCCCTCTATAGATGGGATGTAAATAGTGCCTTATGATCTGAGACAATTGTCTAATCCACCCTATGAAGTCGCACTATCTCATCGACATTGAGGAGCCCCAAGCCCTCTACCAGTCCCTACTCTCAGATGGGTTGGAAGTGAGCTGAATTTTGGAGTCAGTCAACAATCACCCAGAGAGAGTAATGGCCCCTAGATGTATGTGGTAACCCTATCACAAGTTCCATCCAGATACCATCCCATTTCCACTTTGATACCTTGAGTGGTTGGGCCAAGCCCAACGGAACCTGATGCTCAGTCTTCACTTGTTGACAAGTGAGGTATTGTGAAACGAAATTTTCCACCACTTTCTTTATCCTCAGCTACTAGTACTGACATTGGTGGTCCTGGTATATCTTCACCACTCCAAGATGTACCACCAAATGAGATATATGGAAATCCCTCAACACCTCCTCCCAAAACATCATCGGCACTACACCACACTCCTGGAAAAAGATTTTATGATCCCCACCTATCTAAAATCCATCAGAAGCCCATCCTAAAGATAAATAAGCACGTCGGGCCTTGTAGTGAACATCTACTAGATATGCCTCCCTAAATTGTAGTAAGAGTTTGGTAGTAATAGTCATCGAATTAAGGTAAGTATCTCATCCATCATCCATGAAGTATATTTTCATCGTGGCCAACTCTTTCATCACCTCACCCAACAACTGCAAACCAGTTTTCCTGTTGAATGTGTCTTCAACCATGTTCCCCTTTCTAGGAGTATAGACTATCTCAAATTCATTGTCTTGGAAGAACTCTATACATCTATGATGTCTTAGGTTCAGGTCATTCAGGGAGAAGATATACCAGAGAAACTTTTGGTCTTATTAAACCATAAACAATTCACCTATATAGTAGTGTTTCCATAACTTCAAGGAAAAGAAAAATACTTATAACTCTACATTATGGGTCGTGTAGTTCTTCTCATGCTAACTCAACTGTCATAAGCTTTAAGTGATCACTGATCATTCCTACATCAGGACACAACCCAGTTAGGTCCCTAATGTTTCACAGTAAATTACATACACAACACCCTCCTTTGGTAGTCTCAAGATGGGGGCACTAGTCAGTCTCCGCCTCAACTCTTGGAAACTATGCTGAAATTTCTCCATTAATACGAAGGGTTGTCCCTTCGGTGTTAAAGCTAATAATGGTGTTTATACTACAAATAATTCATATACAAACTGCTGATAGTAACCATCCAACCCTAGGAATCTCTGCACCTTAGTCACACTCTTATATGGCTACGAAGAAAGAACCGTCTATATCTTCGCTAGATCACTACAACCCCAACCTCCGAGATGATGTGTCCCATAAATTGGACCTCCCATATCCAAAACTGAAACTTCGAGATCTTACCATAAAGATGGTGCTCTCAGATTGGGTCCAAGACTATCTGAAGTTGTGTAGCATACTCCTCCTCTGATGTCGGGTTCACCAAGATGTCATCAATGAAGACGACAACAAATCGGTCTTGGTAAAGCTGGAAGATCCTTTTCATGAGTCCCATGAACACTGCTAGGGTGTTGGTTATTCCAAAAGATATCACCAAGAACACATAGTGTCTATAATAACACCTGAAGGTTGTCTTCGATACATCCGCATCTCGTACCCGATTCTGGTGATAGCCTGATCTTAGGTCTATATTTGAGAACCAATTCACTCCCATCAGCTGGTCAAAGAGATCATTGATTCTCTACATTGGATACTTGTTCTTCATAGTAACCTAGTTTAGGCACTGGAAGTCCACGCACAACTTCAAACTCCTGTCTGCCTTCTCATAAAAAATCATCAGGTATTCCTTTGGTAAAATGCTAGGCTACATGAACCCCTTCTCTGGAAAGTCCTCCATCTATACCCTCACCTCACAAAGCACTGAGTTATCCATATTATATTCCAGTGTGGATATCAGTGTCATCCTATGGAACAAGTTTATGAAAAATTCTACCTCCTTATGAGGAGGTAGCCCTGGAACATCCTCCGAAAAAATATCCTCATGCTCATCCACCACTACAAGAAATCTTGGAATCCTCTCATCCACTGCACAAAGGGTGAGGCTAGCCAACTGGTGAGTGATCAGCTACACCATCCTCCAGGAATGCTGGTCATGTTTTATAAGGGTTTCCATCTCATTGGTAAAGAAAAACCCGGTCCCATCTCCACAGACACACCGCACTGTACACCTAAAATCATCGATCTATGCATGGACTATGGATAACCAGTCCATACCCTAGATTACATCGTAATGCATTGATGCTGCTACAAGGAGAACATAGCCAAAGATATCGCCTCCTAAAGTAATCTCACACTGTCGGAACTAGTGTTTATTCACAGAATCCCATCCTGTTGGAGTCTTTAGCCATATGGATTGATCCAAAGACTCCACCAAAATGTCCATGCTCCGAAAAAGATATGTGGAAAGGAATTATTGACTATAATTTATGTATTTAAGAATGGCGGATAGTGTGTAGAAGATATATATCATACCTTGGAACATTTCTGGTGTGTCGTGGTTATAATCATACACTACTTAAAGATGTTCTTTCTTCTATATGCATGCTCCCTAAGGTCGGGGTGGACCACATGGGGGTGGTGGTGGTAACACCTCAAACTGTCTCCCACCACCTACTGCTTGGCCTACTCCCCATCCACATTTGTGGCCCTACAGAACTACTTGCTCGAATCGCTACCTCTTCCTTGTCATCCCCTCGACCGTATGTTGGTCATCTTTACAGAGGGTCAGGCAATCACATTCCATTTGTCCATGCTCACCGCATGAGAAGAAAATCCTAATTTCTTGGCTACCTCCCTCTATTCTCGGATCCCCATACTTCCATCCCTAATTCATGGGGTCTTCCTATGATAGGCCTAGCCCTTATGGGACCTCACATCTGTTATATGATTCTTGTCAAAGAATCTTCCACCTGGGGTCTACTGGTAGCTCTTGTTATGGGAGCCTGCTCCGCCAAGAATTTCTCTACTAGAAGGGATCTCTCTAGAACCCCATCCTGAGTAGGGATACTGAGACACAACATTTGATGCCCTGATCTACCATGTGATTCCCTTCTCAAAGGCTTGATCCCTAAAGAAATGGTCTCGTATCATATCTTTCGAGTAGCGAGATAGCTCGGTGAACCTCGATTAGTACTCAACCACTGTCATACTACCCAGCTATCGATGAAACATATCTTGAATGCGCACAGAGTCCCTGGATTCAGGAAAAAACTATTCCTAGAAATTCCCTTGAATTTGGACTAGGAGATCTTCGCCTCATCATGCATCTGGGTTACAAAGCTTTGTTATCTCCCTACCGATCCCTATAGAAGGATCACTTCCATGATTTCCATCTGGTCAGGCAGTTTTCTCACTAAGAGGAAGAATCAAATCACTGCCTCCAGAAAGTCCTCAGTGACCTAAAGATCTATCTTCCCTTGAAACCTGGGAGGTATCTGTCTCTGAAACTCTTACAGGGAACCGAGTCTATGCATTTCCTCTACCGAAATCACTGATAGTAGATGCTAACCATCGGGTGGTGGTAGCACTGGTGCACCACCTGTTGGGGACATCTCTATATAAAATCCATGAATAGAAGCCTTATCTCTAGGCGAGCTATCCTCAAAACCTTGTATCGGTATTTTGGATGGTCTTCCATGTGGCGGTATCCTGAGAGAGATCAATATATACCATGATCATAAGGTTATACCTTGTGAGCAGAATTTTATTCAAAAGAACATAAAAATACACTTATGCAACTAGTTTTTTATGTATAGAGCCCAAAAAGTATAATTCATGGTCCTAGTGTGTGGATACTTTGGAAACCACCCTAACACTAGACTCCACAAATCTAGGAGTCGGACTCTAAACACATAACACTATTTCCCCAAAACAACACACAGACTATTGGTCTTTATCGTAGGACTGATCACCCATTGATACCAATTTGTCGTGACCCGTCCCCCAGGGCCCATTCTGTGACTACCTCAATCCTACCTTCCAAAGGCTAGGGGATGATGACTAGCGCTGAAGGAATCAACCTACAAGTGGGAGGAATTTTCCTTAGTACATGTACTCACACACATGCCAAAACAAGTCCCACATGCAGAAAATGAAACAAGTATCACTAAAACAAATTTTAGTACATTTAAAACTAATAAAAGTGGATCAAAATACAAACCCAACAAAATAACTAAAAATAGAAAAGTACAAAAAAAGGAAACATTTATGGCCATCTATGGAAAACCCCACTTGATCGTAAGATTAGTGTAACTACTAGAAATCGAAGTAGAACTTCATGTCCACCTGATCCAACTTGGCCCTCCCATGTCCTAGACCACCAAGTCCACCATTTTAGTGTCTGTATATCTCATCTCCCTGAGCACCTCGGGGTTCTGGTCCACCAAAGTCTCTATCGAAATACTAATCACTTTCGTGGGACATGACACGAATGGGCAGAGCCCATGAAGGGGTGAGTAATGCGATACTCAATAGGGAGCACCAAACAAAAATGAAGTACCACATAGTAATCCTAAATGTAAATTGAGAAGCACAAGACATATCACACCAGGTATACATATATGGTAGTGATAAAAGAATGATTAGTCACATTATCAAACTCCTTGACTTCTGGAAAACTCCTCCTCTATCGAGTATAGTGGGTCTACCAAGTCACACAGAAGTGCTTCCCACTAAACATGGACTTCTTAGATACACCTCCTTATCGTTTATAGTGGGCCATCAAAGTCATACATAAGTGTTTACCACTAACATTTTCCAACTGAGGAACCCCTCATTGTCGCATACCATGGTTCTAAAGAGTCCCACAGAATTGCTTCCTACCATGGGCTAGAAAATTCACACAGAATTACTTCCCATAGAGTTATAGTCAAGTCACATAGAGTCAAAGGTCAGCAATATTCAAGTGTCAGCCAACCACATTGTTTTGTGTGTAGCATGCCTGGGAAAATAGATTCTCTTGATATTATTCACATCTCAACTTCCATGAAAGCCTCCTCATGTCATACCAAAAGTTCTTCCTCATCGAGAGGGTCCCATATCCGCAAACGGATCGTCAATTGGATTCCATGTTTTCCAGTTATTAGCATTTTAGTAAACATGGGCAGGTTGCGTCTGGGTGAGGCCCGACCAAGTTGGACCGACGAGACCAACCTAGCTTGTGGGTCCCATATACCCTGGTATAATTTGACCGACTCGACGTGACTCAGTTCAGGTATGGTTCGGTCCTATCTGGCATGGCCAGTGGTTCGGGCCTAATGTGCCTCGTTGGACCTAGCCAGTTTGGATGAGGTTCCAGCCCACTAGGTCACCTGGCAAACCGATCTAGTCATTCCCAGCCTGATGGGTGCTGGTCTGGCCAGCTAGTGTGGGTCCGGCCTGCTGGGTGTGGGTCCAAATCACCGGCTCTTGTCCGACCTGTTGTGTGAGGTTTTGGATCCCTGACGTGGGTTGGTCCCACTAGCTGGGGGCACAGATCGCCATCCTGAAGCTTGGCGTACACGGTATGGGCTAGTGTACACTGCCTGGACTGGATGTGGCTGGATTCCATGTCTAGCCTCCACTGGCCCCACGGGCACCCGGGGCCCTCCTACCATGGTCGAGTGATCATGGATCACTAAGCCACCCAGACGGCCTAGACATGGGTCATCCCTCCACACATCACTAGGAAAGCACAATGTCTCCCAACTATCACCACGATCTGTTGTCTCGCCATCTAGCAAGAGGCTAGTGCTGGTGCACTGGAAGATTCTTCAGCGGACCAATGTATGGACACGGGTGGTCCATTCTTCGCTTCGCCTGCACCTATGACCTCTGTGGAGTGTCCTCTTCACCACGAAGGTCTTAAAACTGTCTGTCCGTCGATTTGGAAAAACCAGTCACACAGAGAGCACATGGGGAGGGGCTTGGCCCTTGTTATTTTCATCCCACACCCTCCATGATAGATGTTAGAATCCTGGGGAGTCTTGAGTATTTTGGCTCAATCAAACTATATATAAACTAATCCCGGATAATAACTCCCAAAAGAAAAGTCACCCTCCCACATAAACACATGGTTCCAAGATCAACCTTTTCATGGTTTGATCTTCATTATTCATTTCTCGAATAATAATGGGGAAGAAATTTCACAAATGAACCCTTTACCACTTTGATGTTCGTTGCCGTAGCGTTACGGTTTCTAGGTTTCAGGATGTCAACATCGTTCGTCTCTTCTAGCTCGGTTCTTGAAGGTGTGTCGAAGATGTTTGACATTCATTGGAATTTTTCATTCTTTATTGTAGAGAAAGTTCATTATAGGATCTATAGAGAATCCTCACATTTTAACTTCTCATTCCACCAATGCATTCATTTAATAAAAGGAAACACACCACAACGTTTCTGTTACACTACGACGTTTCATCGTTATAATATTTAATTTATGAAACAATGTGGTGGTTACGATTGCACAACGATCCATTAGGGGGGGTCCATAATTTCACCTTGTCGTCATCGCAAGACAACATCATTGTCTAACACTCAATGGTGTGAAAGAAAAATAAAACAACTTTTAAATTTTTTTATTATTTTTCTGAAAAGCCCCAAAAATTTAAATTTCTATCTTACCCTTTCCAGAAAAAGTTAGGTCATTTCATGGAGAATCCCATTATTCTGAATTTAGTAGTGTCCTCAGATATATGATCTGAGCACTGATACAAAATTTAGAATAATCCACTCAAAAATTTACTTAACAGAACTAAGAAAAGTTCAAAATTCCGTTCCGGGCTGACCAAGCCTTGGAATAATGTGTCGTCAAACCGTGCAGTCTCATAATATTTCAATATAATTAAAAATAAATTACATAGATTTTCTAATAAATTAAAAAACACATTTATAAACCTTGATCATGGTTATATATTATAAATTATTTATATTTGTTCTCTAATTTATCAATGTATTTAATGTTATTAAATTAATACTAAAAATGTTCTCTAATTAGTCAGAATACTTATATTTAACACAAATATAATGGGTAAAGGTTCACATTCATAGACACTCTATATATAGTACCACTTTCATATCATGTAATTATAATATATCCTTTTATAGTGGTAATTATGACTTTATCACATTATTAGATTATCATTTCATATGAGGTATTTTGACTAAATATAAATGATGTTATAGTTATAATTCATTTCATGTTTATTTCATATATATCATTTCATTTATATGGTTTTATGATTATGTGATGATTTATATCCTGTTATATAGGGGTATGATTCATGACAATCTATAATGTTTTTTTATAGATACATTAATTTTTAGTTCAACCCTTTTTTTTATAAAAAAATTTCAATGAATAAAAGTACTTTATAAAGTATAATTTTTCTATAAATTCATGTATAAATGTTGATTGTGTTTTAAAAACTAAATTATTATATATATTTATATATGTTTTATTTTATAATTTATAAATATAATAAACTGAATTTTTCATTGAATATCAAATGAGTAATAAAATTTTTATTATATACTTAATGATATAATATATTAAAAGTACATATATATGAATGTTTATGGGGAAATATGGTTTGTATAATAGAAGAGTTATGTTTTTTTTTATTTATATGAAAACACTTTGAATAAACCCTTACCATTAGTGAACTAGTATTAATGAATAAAATTTTAATTTCTTTATAAACTCAATATTAAGCACTATTTAATGTCAGAATAAAATTATATTGATTGATTTTTCTTATATTTCAAATATAGTTATAGTAATTATATGTTCTATATGAAATTTACATTATGGAGTAAATGATCAATGAAGTAATTTTCAAAACATTCAAAAAAATAATGTCTGTTATTGTTCAAAACATTATGAATATATTTTCTCAAATAAATCAAGTAATGTCTAGTAACAACAAAAAATGTATATAACTTATTTACTATGATGTGGACTATTTTTAATTGAATAATTCCTCAAGAAATTTCATATTTCAATTATTAGTTTTATAGATACCCTTTTGGTAGATCATTTGATACCCCAATTAGGGATTTAATTCATTATCGTTGAATTTTAACAAACCATGAAAAGTATGAATTAAATTCTTAAATGGTGATACTCATGTAAAAATTAATCACATTTCTTTTCATGTTACTAACATATTAGAAATTCCACATTAATCATGCTTGTATTGGAATAATATTAGTATGGGTGGACTCTTATGATGTTTCATAGGTTGTGTGTGATTGAGAAAAAAGTACACTAAGTGAACTCATGTTGGCTAATAAATAGTAATTATTTTGATAAGTAACCATTCTAGTATGTGGGAGGGTCAATTGATAAGATGTAACATGTATTTTTTTTGATCATTTCTTCCTAGAAACCCCACATATAAGGAAAATATTGGATGTTTGGGGTTATATTTATTATTTTTCAATCTCCATTATTTCAAAATATATCTAAGCCAATACACGACATGATTCGTAAATGCATTTCTTGGGGTTTATGTGAATAATTTAAAATAAGGGTATTTTTCATTGAAGGTAGGACAGTGTAAGATACTTAAATTATTGTGAATTAAATAAATAAATTTTATATCCTATGTCTTTAATGTAAAAAAAATTAGAATCCTTTCTTGTTTAAATTATATTGTTAATCATGATTTTAAGGGAGTTTTGTTAGGAAGGGTGTCCTTATTTTAAGTATAATATGATGTGTGTGAATGAGGATAAATCATATTAAAATATATATTTTCGATCTGTGGGGATAGTAATTATTTCGAAAAGTTCCCATTTCATCATTTGGGTGAAATATTAAATTGCATGGCACATGTATGCTATGAAATTCTTTGTTCCTTGTGAGCTAAAACTTGAATGTAATATATGATTTAAGTATTCCTTAGTTTTTTTCAGTGTGGATTTTTTGTAATAACAATAGTTCAATCAATATAATGGTATAATAATATTTTATCATCTTTAATGATAATCTAATCAATTATAAAAAACCAATGTTGAATGAAATGGTTAAATAATAGATTGAATCTATATTACAGAATGATTTTAATTTATTACTCCCTATGAAATATTTTTGTTTCATAGTATAAATTAAGATGAATTTTTAATTATGTGAGATGATATAGAAGGATTAGGAATCTATTGCAATATTTAAATTTAAATTTACTCAGTTTCAATGGAATGATTTTATATTTTCCAATTATATTTAAGGTATGATTTATATATCCAATAAGGGATAAAAATACTAAATTTATAGATTCTGGAAAATTCAAAATGTTGAAAGGAATGTTGAAATTTTTTAATGTGCTTGAAATAAAAAATTAGTGTTCTTGAATAATATGTGGTCTTGTGGATTCATTGATATAATGTAATATAGGGAATTGTAAAGGATAATATATTTTTGGACCATAAATTTATGCTTTTTAGGTAGTATGAGATTGGGATTCATGTTTCGGGTGTGTTCATAATTGGAAAATATGTTTCGGTTATAATGGGAACCATTCCATTACGGTGTCCTAGTTATATCATTGGTTGATTAAAATTTTTCATTATTAGGTTGGCGTTATTTTCAAATTAGAATTTTCCTAGTGAAGTTAATAATTAGTTGAATATGTCTCGTTTGGAATAAGTTTGTTTCAATTTATGAAACTATGATATGTTGTTTCCCATTATTGAATTTATCATCTACATTGAGTTTTTTATCTCATTTTCCCTTGAAGATAGTGAAACCTCTATTTATTCTACTCAGGGGAAATTATGGATTATTTTTGTGATAATATTGTCATTATATGGTTGTGGGTCTCTATGAAAATATAGGAAATGGTGTCCGTATTGGGTGCCTCATCATGGTGGTCTATATTTTAATATAGGTCATTGAAGGGTCGTACTATTTTCTAATTGTGTGTGTTACATGCATGGATAAGGTATTTTTTAATAATGTATATGGTTAATAATATATATGGGATAAATGTCATTTTAAATTACATGATTTTCATATCTTCATTAAAAATGATACACTATAATATGGTGTAGACTCCCCGCATTACAACATAGACCCTCATAATATTATTATAAATTTAAGGGTTTTAATTCTCTCATTCGGTTCAATTATTATCCCTCAAACCCAGTATGTCCTTATATCTCATTTTTTATGATCATGAGAAAACAATTTGGTCCTTTAGGAATTTAAATTTGGGAAATAGTTTTCATTTAATTATTCTTACTCTTTACATCACTTTCACCTTTTTTGTTTATTTTTATTCTTTCACAAAGAGGTTTTAGTAGTTCTAGTGTTTATTTTTAATAGATTTTAGGATATAAATTAGTGTGGATTTTTTTATTTTATGTTTTTAATGCATACTGTTGATTTATATTTTGTTTTATAATTAATTTATTTCTATTATCTTAGTGTTTTTTTGTTTTGGATTTGTTTGAAGAAAGTGATTTAGAAACCCTCAATATCATTTTTTTAGTTATACTTCATTGTAGTCTTTAAATTTATTACACATCACTACCAGATTCGGGTAAAGAGACTAATTCCCAAAAAAAGTTTTCCATGTGTTCCACTAAAAAAATATAGTTTATTTGGATGGATAACTAACCCCCCCCCCCCCATATCACTCTCTCTTACAGACATAGTGTGGATATTATATGGAAATTTGTGAATGCTTTCGTTATATGGAGGTGATTTGATATTTTTGTAGTCATAAGGTTATATGTATGTGACATTGTAACTAGTTATAGTATGTTTTATGAATTTTTGGTATGTAGTATGTTTCAGGGTTGTGTAATTAAATTTATTTTTATGTGGAATGATACAATGGAAAATTTTATGTGGTTTTGGTGGTCTATTTTGTGTTATAATTTATAATTTGGTTTTCATGAGTTGATATTGAAGGGATGTTGATGACATGAAGTATGTTATGGAAATTAAATTGTGATTAGAACAGTAAGGAAACACATTTGGGGTATATTATAAAAACATTTCATGATTAATATATTAATATACATGTATATAGAATTAATGAGTGGGCCTTAGTGAGGTTGGGTTGTAGTTTAACTTCAGATATGTAATGACTTAGTTTCATTATTTATTTTCATAGGATTTTAGTATGTTTATTCAGAAATTTTAAGACACTTTAGTTGGGGGACTTAATTACCCACTAAAAGTATATAATTTTAATTTATTTTTTATGGTTTTTAATGTTATTTAATTTTTTCAAAATCATAGTTTAATGAAATTTTAATATTTCATTTCATTTTAAATCATAAGTTCAATTATTTTGGTAGATATAATAATCTCAATCAATTTAAACATATAATGTGGAGTACACACATGTCAATATTTGATTTTTATATTTTATAATAATATATATTTATATGTTGTAAAAAATAATTATTATTTTATAATATTATATTCAGATAGAAAGAAGATCAATTTGGACCTAGAATCCATTAAAATCTAAGCATTTAAAATCAAACACCTATGCACTAAAATGGATTTAGTTCCTAAAAATAATGCACAAAGAAGATGAAATTTTATTAAAAATAGATGAAATCATTAGAAAAGGTTTAATAAACTATTTAATGAAAAAATTATCATATTTGAAAAGTGATTTAGTATTCCCAAGTTATGTTTAGCATTTAGGGCTCAACATCATAGAAGAAAAAGTTATCCCACCATTTTATTCATAATTATTTCATGGATAATCTAATGGGGGTTTCCTTTTCCATATTTTAGAATACAAATTTGGAAATAATTTATCTTTAATTTATCATTCCAATATGAATTTCATTAAATATTATTCCGGATCGTTAATCTAAAAAAATAATAGCTTCCATGAAATCATGGGAATGATGAAAATTCAATTCCACACTCACTTTTCACCATGATTAGGCATACCCTTTTAAAATAGACTAATTTCCTACCCATATACTAAAGAAAGGAACTCTAAAATATCTATTTTCCCCAAATTTTTGGTGGGGGTGTAACAATTTTGGTTCTTATTGTTCATGTAATGACATGATACCATTTTATTAGAGTAATCTTATACTTCCTTGGTATATTAAACAAAACTACTCGAGTTTTTTAATTCAATAAATTGTTAATATTAATTATTCATTTTTATCTATTTATATATGTGATAATTTGTTTTTGATTTTGTGAAACTCCTTATAAAATGTTGTATTATCCATTATTTTATTATTTTCATTATTCAATCCTACTTTTGTGAGTCAATTTCCACCCTTTATTAATATAACATCATGAATGGATGGATAATTCCACTTAAGTGTTATTTTTAATGTTTTGTTGGATAAATTGAATTATATTGTATGTTTTTAATATATAAATTAGTTATTAAAATTGAGATATAAGTTTAATAAATAATTTTTTCTTTATCTTCCCTAAATTAAATAGCATCATACTTGGATGGTTAATATGATCTTATATAGTAGAGTGATCATGAAAATGTTTCTCTATCTGTTTTGGGGATTAAATTTTATATTTTATAGGTAATAAATTGGTAAATTATGATGATTTTATTTATTTCATTTAATTTAGGAATATTGATTTAAATTGTACAAATATTTAAAAAAGATATAATATATTTTATCACTAACAAACACCAATGATCAAACCATATTTTTAAATGTTTTACTTTTTATAATTATTTATATAATTTTTAAATTAAATTCATCCCAATAATTGGAAAAATGAAATACTTACCCTCAACAACATATAGATATATTTAGATCCCTTTTAAGATTTGTATGGAATTAGTAACCCAAATGATGCTACAATCAACAACTTTAAACAGTTGGGTTCAATTTTGGAGAAGAAAATTATTGAATCATTTTTCTGGACCCAAGTACGTAATCATATAGACTATAACTATATTAAAAATTCATTAATATTATATTTTCAACTTTATATCCTTCCATGTAATCACTATTACATCTGAGACCATTATTAATTCCTATATTTGGCGGATAATCATATTGCTGGAGAATCATGTTCACCAAGGGGTCCAATATAATTTTACCCAGTATTTCTGAATATTTTTTTCACTAAAAATATCTCACACCTACATAGGTTTCTTGAAAAAATCACATATTAATAATGTGGGTTAATTAAATGGTAAATACAAATGATTAAACCAATAACATCAAAAATGTTAAAGGTCAAATCCTGACTGACTATCTATATTATTCATGGACTGATACACCCTCATTTATCATACATTATAACCAAGGATATGATATATATATATTCAGATACCATGTTATGAAAAACCTTCCATCCTGTAATGTGATTGAATTCTATATGTCTTACCTTCATGTGAATTATTTTATTTAAATTACTAAGACAATGTTCACCCCTCATGAATGATATTAATTCAATATGTAACTAATACTTTTTTACAAAAAATATCATGCTTTTAATTGGTCATTTAAATTGATTCCAATATACATTCATTTTAAGTGAAATTATAAATAGGTTTTTAACAAAAATATAGTCCTAATAGAAATTAATTTCAGTTATTGTGGGATTTCAAAAAACAATTTAAAATTAGTGAGAGGATTTTTATGAATCATAGATTTTGTATAAGGATACAATACACATTGTACCTCACCATTGAAATTTACTACCATAAAAATAAAATCATTCATAAGGAGTCACTTATATGAATCAAACCATTCCCTTACATTATGTGTCATGAGTAATTTAAAAATAAAGTACCCAATTATTCTTAAGAGTAAGGAGAAATTGTTCATAAATAAGTCCAAACCTATGGAACCACTCATTTTTATGTGTTTACTCCAAATTAAAGTCGGATTAAATCTCCCAAGGATGAAATAATCCTTTGTAATTAACTGCAATCCCTCTCTTGGATGTTTTAAGATATAGACCATTGCAATTCCTATGAATTTAAATATTCTAACATAGTTTGTATATGTTTTGAAAAAAAAATATTCAGAAAACTAATAATTTCACTACTATTTCATTAATAAAATGTGAGATTCTAGGAGAAAAGTCTTTAAATATCAATGATCAAAAAAATTAGAAGCCTCAAAATCGAAATAATTTCAGTTCAAAGAATAATGATTATATAAGAATTAATTAAAGGGATGATAAATAACCTAATCAACTCCAAGATCAGAATCCATATCATCTATAAAGGTTTCCAACACATAAAGAGTTTCAATATCAACATAACAAATAACAAAAAAAACCTTTTTCATCTCCAAACACTCATTCAAGATTGAAAATATCCTAATTGGATAAACCACCCAAAAGAAACCCCTATCAAATAAATTCTATTATAATTACACAAAGAGTAGTGAAAGGAAATGTAGAAAATAAATTGTGATTTTTCATTAGTACAATTTTAATTAAAAATATTTAAAACTAGTAAGTTCTATAAGAAAAAATAAACAATCCCTTCCCCAACATTAAAGGGTGAATATAGTGAAACAAAATTCTTTTGGAAAACACAATGTGGTTGATATTTTAAGGAGTGGAAAAGTTGTTATGAAACCATAAATAGATATTTCTAAACTATTTTAGGATCCCTCCTGTAATGAAAACATTGAAGAAAAAACCATAGAATCTTATAAAGCTAATGATAATATAGAAAAACCACTACCTTCCAAAATAATATTTCAATATGATTCCGTCCCTCAAAGAATGAGGTGGAAATCCAAACCCGAGGTGGGTGAATCTTTATAGGAAATATTCTCTCATGTTAATCTAAATAACCCTGTTATTGTTATAATACAATCCATACCCGCATAATCCGTGTACCATAAAGATATTTGTAATTTTTTAATGTAAATTATCTTACAAAAATCAAATAATTTATTGCTATTAATGAGAGAACCATCATTATACTTTCCATTCTTCTTACATTAATGGAACTTGTTTTCCATATAACATTTTGAACAAGGGTTGAAAAATATTTTTTAATCCCTCTATGATCTAGGAGCCACTGTTATAGTCATTCCATATATCTTGAATTGTTATTTAATTATTTTGGATCTCTAATGTACATAAGTCACTTTATAATTTTTTGATAATTTTTTAGTACCTAAGGGAATTTTAAACGATTTTATGTAAAAATGAAAATTTATTTTTCCATTTCAACATCATTTACCTAGAAACATGTTCATAATTTAGGTCATAGTGGGAAAAACCATCAACCTTCATCTTCCCTTACTAGAAATAATAAAATTAGTCTTCCTACAAAAGAAGTTTAAAATAACAATAACCTCATTAACATGAGACATGATATCAACATGTATAATTATGTACCTCAAATTGATTAGAAGTAAAAGTTTCAAGTGGATATTTGAAAATTAACTATTGATTCAAGATTCTAAAAACAGCAAGTATTTAATTAAGGATATTAAACTCAAGATAATGTCAGTTTATATTACTTACACGATGGAAATATATCCCCATGGGTTGATTATTTATAGTATAGATAATTTTATGAAATTTAATGATAACCTATCAGTAATATCATGGGGTAAATCAGTAATGTTTAGTTTATACACATTCCTTTTATGTATTTGGACATTTTTTGTGTGAAATATATCTGCTGAAGAAATGAATTCTTCCTGTGAGTTTTGAAAAGGAAATGTACCCTAATTCCAACACCCAATCTCTATTGTGTATTTATAACTAACCATATACTGAACTCAAGGACCATAATTCTTCAATTAAGTTTGTATTCATCAAGGATAACCAAAATATTATTCTTTTAAATTATTTTTCTCTAAATATAACCAATAGAGAATGTTTCATGATGTATTAATCAACAATAATAAATATATTTGAAGGAAATAATCTTATATTATACGGATTATCCAATTAATAAAAATCCATATGATTTTTTCTATAAAAATTTAATAAGGTATACTACCAATTCTAGTAGTGATTCAATCCCAATATAATGGATACGGTAATAAATAAAATCCTTATATTATTTAATTTTTGTAACTATATTGGTCAGTTTCTAGAAAAACCCATTCCATTTTCTTATTGATGTTCATCACAAATAATTTTAGGCCTTCCAAAATTTGAGTTTTTGTATTTTAATAACTACAAAAATATGATATTATACCTTCATAAACTAAAGTATATTTGGTTGAATTTTTATATAAATTCAAGGCTACAATTCTATAGTTCAAACATACCAATCATGGAAGAATAATGTCGAACACATTGAATAAGGAAAAAAATGTGCTTCTTTACACTTTTAAATGTTATTAATATTAAGGGATGTTTGGTTTTTGGTGGTCCAAGCATTGATTTTTTTAATAAGTCTACTCATATAGGGATATTTAATTTTCACGTCCCTCTAGGGGTTATATCATTAAGCTCAATTGTAATAAGATAATATCATTCTTTTTATAATAACATATTCAAGAAACTAAATCCGAGCTAAGGGAGATAATTTGTTATGTTTATAATATTTTCAATGTTTAGGGGCCCATATCAATATAATAATGTTATACATATCTCTTACTAAAATTTAATCCAAATATTTTCATATATTTTTTTCTTTTATTAATTTTTTATACATCTAACGGAAACAAAAAGGATTTTATTCATCATTAAATTTTTATTTTCTTCCTTTTAGGGCAACCCGTTTGGGGATTTCAGGTTACCCTAATGTTATTATATGTGATATTCAATTTTAGAATACTTTATTGCATTCAAAACTTTACCATATGATTTCACAACATTAAACCCTATATTAAATCATATATGGGGAGTGTGTATGATACCTGGACACCAAATGATAAATTTCCAAATTATGGGTATTTATATTCAAATAATTTTATTTTTTCATTAAATTTATTTCGAATTACGTTCTTGAAATGAAATCAACAACATTTTTCCAATTTTTAGATTCATTTATTCTATCTTTCAATATTGTGGGTGGTGTCATTATAATATAGGGAAGTTAAAATCTATGATTTGGTGAAAAAAAATTGAAACCACTAGAAGATTTAATTTTTTATTAATTTCATGTGATGAAATAGTTTTTGAACACTGATACTATCAAACGAATATTCATCCCATAATTTCGATCATTGTGAAATTAAATATAACAAGTATAAATTCCGGTAAGAATGGTTGTATGATGGGATTTTTCACCCTTAATATTTATGTATATTTCAATTAAAAATATAAAAATGTATTTCATATTTATCATGGGGTGTATATTTTTGTTTTTAGGTTAAATACATTCAATTTATAGGGTTGGGTATCACTTTGTGTTTATTTTTGATTATTCAAAATATATAAATAATTAAATCCAAAATAAAATGGATGTGTAGAGTATTGGATTGAAAAATGTTTTGGAATAAAACATTTAGGGATAGTGAAGTTGTTGTTCTTTTCATTTAATTAGACATTACAAGTCTATTGTAGATAATTAGACTCATCAATTATGCATTAACTGACACTTGGGGATTGTGAATCGATATTTTTCTTTCCTAGAGTTAGCCATTTCATCTCTATTATTGAAAAAAATAGTAACTATGGGATACTTATATTGTGTTTTAAATTATATTATCACATAATTATTTAATATTTTCCCACTAAAGTAAATTTATCCCTCATTTATTTTTTAATTAACCACACCTTTTTTGATTAATTGGAATTATATAAAAGGTGTTATCGAATTGGAACAGAGGAAGTGGTTAGGTTAAGGATATTATTTTGTACTAGAATTATTTTATTCTATTTTGATTGGAATCATTATTGTTCAATGGTTGGAAGTATAAATAGATATGGAATTCAAAACTAATATGGTTATGAAATCGAAATACAACTAAAATTAGATAGATATATAATATAAAGGTATCATTTTTATTAATTGATATAGGGATATATGTGTGACAATTTTTACAAACAATGGAAATTCATGATGGATGGAGAACGTTTTTTCACCTCATCCTATTGTTTTCCATAATACTCAAGCTGATAACATAGCAGATTATATTATGAACCCTACTAATGTACATGTACAACCTCAGTTGACCTCTGGCCAACATGGAACTCGGTCATGGGCTGATATTGTTGAGCCCGAGGGGAATTGTGAGACCCATATTGCTAAGGACCTCACTCCGGATCCGGCAAAGGTGGGTATCACTTATCATATGTCATCCCAGACCCCCCTCCCCAATGTTCATGATGTTTCTGTTATGGTTAATGTTGCTTCTTCTTCCTCTGCCACACTTTTTTGTGATGAAAAAAAGGCTGGGAAAATGCCTTTGTATATGATTCCTGATCGCACTGTCCATGTTCCACTTGAAGTTGATGTGGTTCCCCCAAAGGAGTTCCAAATTCTTGAGGGTGATGTTGGGGCTTCATCACCCACGATTCCCTCACCTGGAAAGGCTGATCCACAATCTTCTTCTCATGGGCAGGTGACCAATTCTAATTTTATTATTAGTGATGCATGTCAGTTGGAGGCTACGGTTGTTGATCCTCCTCAGAAGGAAGTGGAAACCTCAACCTTGATGCTCTCCCTATCATGGCTGGTGGAACATCATCAGATGAAAAAGGAGCCCCCCATGACATACTTGGATCCTACTACAAAGAAGGATGATGGTTCTTGGAAACATGCTAAGCATGGAAGACTACCTAGAAATCGTGGGTGAGGACAAGGTCCAGCAGACTTGAGTTCAATGCAAGATGAAACACACTCTCTGGATTCAAATTCAGATGAAGACATTGAAATCCTTCTTCAACAAGCAAGGAATCTTGAAGCACTTCACTCCAGGGGTCGGAGATGTGGGCGAGGTCATGGTTTTGATCAGGGCACCTTCTGGGATGCGGAACGTAAGATTGCGTACAAGATAAGAAAAAATTTGGGCCCTCGTAATAAGGGCTAAGGACTTCTGTGAAATGTACTGCTTAATTCATCTTTTATTCTTGTTTTTGTTTTTATAAAAAGGTCCTTTGGCCCTCAAAAAAATGATGGATGGTGGTAGAAGGATATAAAAAAATTCGTTATCTAGAAATGATCTTATACTCTAAGGATGTGTGGTGTAATAAAATCTCAATAAATTTTCTATTAGTGAGGACTGTGAAATGTTGAATTCATAGAGACCTCATTTATTATTTGTTGAATAAATGTTGTAATTCATAGATTCACATATTGGTTCATGTATTAAATAATGAAAAGATAAATTTGGATGATTATATCAAGTCATGGAACATGATTAAATGTCGCGTTGAGGATCTCATTCAAAAGGAGATAGAGTGTAACATATTTTTCATTGATTTCAATCATCAAAATTTTCATGATTCCCAAACATTTGGGTTCATTTGAAATGGTTTAAAAGTTTTATTTTATTTCTAAATATTTTTTTAGTTTTATTTTATTTCTATTAGGTTTCAAATGCAACACTTGAAATCTATTTTCTATAAAATCAATAAGTGGTTTGGAGTAGGATTGTTTAATGTGATTTCATAATGTTAAACATTAAATTAAAAAAATATTGGTATAGGGGAATTTTATTTTGATATTTATGATCTAATAATTTCAAAGGGACTATAAAAAATCATAGTGGGGGTGTGAATAACAAATATATTTCTATACATTTCATATCATTTTGATATTTTTTCAAGTTATTTATTATTCATAAATATAATATTTAATGAATTATACATTTTTATCTTTATTTATTATTATATGTGCAAGTAAAATTGAAAATTCCTTAATATCATCATTTTAAAATATATACATGTGGAAAACTCTCTATTACTGATTGGAATTTAAAATTTTAGGATCCCATTAATCAATATGTGGGGAAGTTTTATTTATATATCACTTTACAATTCATATGGTATTATCATCATTTGGGTCCTTCCTTCAAAATATTTCTCTAAAAAAATCACACATGTGAACTATAGTAGATGATGATCCAAAAATTCATGTATATTGAAGATGATATGTTAAATTTTTATATAATAAGTCATATATAATATTTCAGTAAACTATTTACCAATTTTGTTAAGTTGTTTTTAGGGTGATCCCGGGGGTCCAAGATGAAGATAAAATTTGGGTCCTGATATTATGCCCTAAAAATTCATCACACATTTTATTTCATAATTTTTTATGTTTTCTAAAATTGTAGAGATAATTTATTATATAAGAGAATGAATCAAAATAAAAATAATATTTGAATCATCATAATAAATTCATCGATCTTTAATGTCATTCTATAGCATCTATGATGACATAAAAATACTTGTGTGAAATCATGGGAATGATTTAAATTCACTTATTATCCACTAACCATCAGCCTCTATCCATGAAAAATAAATTATAACAGTTTACTATGAATTTTTGCATCAAAATACTTCCTAAAACTCTCTTTATGATATATTTATAAGAAACTTTATGTATTTTATATCAATTTTTTCATATAATTTCTTGAAATTATTTTTGGTTTCTATGTATCATCTTTATTCTTATGTTGTTTAAACCTACTATATTTTTCAATTAATTAACTAAATCTTTTCTTCGTCTCTTTTGATTGACGATACTATTTTTATATATTTTTTAATTACTTTAATAAATTTTGTAGTATATTTATTGGATAGTTTTTCTTCTTTATTATCACTTTTATGATTCAAAATTTTTTTTCCATTGAGTGCATTGCATTGAAAGTGGAATGACCCTATTATGGGTTGATTTAAAGGAGTTTTATATGTTGTATTTGATGTTATATATTGTTATATTTACATCTGATTAAAAAAATTAATTTTATAGCTCTATTAGAGGATTTGTTTTCTTTTTCTTACTATATTTAAAAATGATATATTTTGTGTCAAAATATGATCACATACGTTGGAGTGTAATGAAACTGATTTTATATGTTTTTAGAAGATATTATTTACAATATTGTAGGGAATAATATAATGGTTGATGTAAAACAATTCTTTTTTATTATATATTATTTTCTAAAGGAATTTTATTTTTTGACTATATAGTGACAGTAGTTTTTAAAAAATATATTTGGATAAGTATTTTTAGTGTTTAATCATCTTAATGAACGTTTGTGGTTGGGGAATGGGATCTAAGATATTATTCAAGTGCTTTTGTAATAAGTATAGTGAGTCTAGGTGGACCTATTTCTATTTTTGTAGGTTCTCCAAAACAGAGATAACTGTAGTAAGTAGCTCACCATGATGGATTATTAAATTCATGGAAGGAATAGAATTTTTCTCTATAAAATTTTGATTCAAACTGAGACATAATATGTGTAATGGAAATTGAAAAATACATGATTCTGTGAGTGTAGAGTAAGAAATTTCGAATGGTGTGCTCTTGGACAGTCATAGAACCATATAAAACCCACCACATTATAGATCCATTGGAATTGGAAATTTGGTCAATGTTTTACTGAGTGGTCTTCAAATTTATTAAATGGAAATTTTTAAAGGCCTAATATGGCAATATCATCATATTTTTTTAGCAAGGGTCTTGGTGATGCTCATGTGGGAAACATCAGATGAGGGGTGTGGGCTGGTCATGGTGCTATGCATGTCGGGATTCATTAGGGATATATTTGGGTATACCATAGCGTGGGAGAATACACGGTTCATGCCTTTGTTTTACGCACATGTTTAAAAAATTTGATGGTTCATTTTTTTCCTCATTAGTTATTAGAGATATTGGACCCCCTTATCACCCCTACCTCCTTTTGAATGCAGTTGAACCAAGTGGATATCTCCTTCTTTATTACATTTACCCACTTCCATTTAGTGTATGTTTTAATTAACTTTTTAGTAGAGATTCAATATGATACTCCATCCCCCTTTACCTTCTATTCCTTAAACATTTTCTATAATTAATTTTTGTAACCTAACATAAGGATTAAATAATAATTACATTATATCATGGTTCAATCATCATCATATGATTGTATTTTTTTTACATCATGAAAAGATGATCTCCCATGATTTTTATCACACACTGTATCACATCATTTTAGATGATGTATGTCAAAATATTAAATAATTTGTAATTTTTGGTTAAATTATCTTATTTTAGGGATAATTATGGTTCCAATTTTTAGGGATTTTATTGAAATTATATTGAGGTATTTACACTTACCATCATATAGTGGTTTCTCACATGGAATTTGAAATGATGATAAAAATGTAGTATTTTTCTTAATAACTCAGTGTGTTTTGGTATAAAAGATATGAGAAAGTACCTAGAAACGTGGATATATATAGATCAAGATGTCAGTGATATAAGTATCCAGATTATGTAATAGGATATTTTCCTGCTACTAATTACATTTTTGTTACATATGAGGGTAACTTGAGAGGATGGTTACAACATGTTTATGATACTCATAGATATATAATCATAGATGAATGATTTAGTTATGATATTTATGAATGGGATGTGTTATGAGGTGAATTTTATGGGCATGTATATTACATGAGCATGCATCATTTAAATTCCACATGGTTTTTGGATATAAATGTTCAGATTTAGATTACATGATCAGAATGTGACCAAGCAATATTGATTTTGGGTTTGGTTTCTGGAGAGATTGTGAGTGTTTATCCATGATGGTCAGATTTGGGATGGAAAAAGAATGGGTAGATGTTTGTGGATTTATAATGACACACTGGATAATGGATTGTCTTGTGGTAGACCATAGAACTGATAAAATGGAATATTTTGAAGTGGATAATTGATCATTCTTCTTGATTAATGATATTGGAATGAAATTGCAGCATGGTTGGTTGATTAGTTATGTTATAATAGGTATTATGAATTGTGAATCATGAGAGTATAAATTGGGTTATGTGATATAGTGGTATAGGTGTATACACAAAATTGATTTTATTGAATTGATATGGATTGGTGAGTGTCAATGTATAGACAAGGACTAAATAATTTAATGAAATACTTTTGGGTATGGCTAACCAAAGTCTTTGGAGATAGATCATAGTGTTCTTGTGTGGAAAAATAGATTTTATACCTTGAAATGGATTTTTTTGAGGTGTGATGATGAAACATGTTGAATTGTAACTTAAGGAGTGATGTATAGAAATACATTTATTGGGGGAACACACCATATAATGTTTCAAGATGCGACCCCCATTATGGACGGAATTTCTATGGATGTCGAGGGTAACACTCAAGATGAGTTGGGAAAATTAGAGTTTGATGTTTTTCATTGGCTCTTGGGTTTTATTAGGACTACATAATATAGTTAAAACATACAGTAATGGATAGAATGAGATCCATGAAGGAATGACCCTCATTTAGGTGGTGTCATTGTCATAATTAGATCAGTTGATGGATGATAATTGTATAATTTATATATCAGTGAGAAATTAAATCCAATTGTAACTATTTTATTTTTAATAGTATATTTAAGGATTGAATATAACATTGAATTCACTTTATGAATTGGTACCAAGCTCCGAATGATTTCTGAAGTGATTCGATAAGGATAAAATAGAGATTCTTTATACTTGGGTGAGATAATGATCGTTAACATGGTTAGATGAAAATACAACCATTTAATTAAATCGGTGGTAAGATTAAAACATTAGTGTTGGAATTGGATGGTCTTTGGATGCTTTCAAGAGTAAGGCATCATGATCTAGTGACGATGCATTGCATCAGTATCTAGAACTAAAATTTCTTACAATATTTAGCAATATGTGGTTTAAATGGTAATTTTATGTGTATGTGGGGGTAGTGTGATGGAGACTACCCTGGTACAAGAGCATATTTCAAAATGCATTTCACTACGATCAGGTTTTACAAATATTTATAAATTTATCTATTAATTAGAAATTTTATTCCTTAATAAATACAATAAAAATGAATGAACATCCTTAATTAGCCTCCTTATATTAAAGTTACTAATTAATATTAAAGGAATATAAATATAAAAATCTATATTGAGATCATGGGATACAATATTTTTTACAATTATTTATAACATGCTATAAACCCACAAAGTTTATATAGTGTATTGAATCGATGCCACTAAGGACATTTATGATAGCTATAATGAAGTAATGAATGAATTATATTTTTCTTTAGGATAAGATTATTTTCCTTGAATTTATTCTTCTTCAACTAGTTTTTAAATTTGTGATACACATTCAATATCCCATGAGGGAACATAAAATGTTAAAGATATAAATTTAAATACTTTTACTATTAAATATTATTCATTCCAAATGAATCTTGATGAATCAATTTCCTATAATTATCTCATGATCAATGAAATATCCAAATCTATTTAGGAACTTTTAACCAATTATTTTTCAAAATATCAAGTGATATGAATTATATTACATATACCTAAAAAGTGGAAAATAATATCAATTTTGATTAGATAATCATGTGATATTTTCACACTACCTGAGAAAGAACTCTTGTAATTATTATTATGTATGAGAGGGAACTCGGTTTAAATAATGAATAATAAACTGAAACATAGAGAAAGTCAGTAGCCTTAAAATAATTCTAAGTCAATTGTAAAATTAATGTTCAAAAAACAAATTTCATGGGATGATGAATCAATAAAAAAATGATGAGTAAATGGATCACTTTTAACCTAACAGTTTAAATATCCTAAGAGGGGGTGAATCGAAGTACAAAATATTAAAGGAAAATCCCCATCAATTTTTTTTCTTCATTAGAAAAAGAACTCCTCTATCCCATTCTTGTAGCACTGTAT
Source organism: Viscum album (assembly GCA_963277665.1). Classification (NCBI taxonomy): domain Eukaryota; kingdom Viridiplantae; phylum Streptophyta; class Magnoliopsida; order Santalales; family Viscaceae; genus Viscum; species Viscum album. The sequence goes on along the minus strand of OY728161.1, from coordinate 1,829,191,220 downwards.
GAACAAAAATCAAATCATGAACAAGATATAAATAAAATTATGTGGTTCACCCTCACTGGGATAAATCCAAGTAGAATAAAACGATAATGTATTGATGTACCAAATAAAACAAGGATAACTTACAAAATAAGGTTTGGTGTGGACTAATTTTATGCCTGGGATCACTTAATTTACAATGTTTGGAGTGGAATCACTATCCCTCTTAGTTTACAAACAATCATAATATGAAATCTCAGTGTTCTCTAATCTAAATTGTCCTCGTATATCCTTTAGACTAATACTATTTTAATCATATAAATTAATATGAATTACACCAAATATGGTGTATCATTAAGTTCCACTTTCATACACATGATGAATCCCACAATACCACATATTTACTAGTAAAACCACGCTGAATACATTCATGATTCCCAGTACTTTCACAAAGTTTACCCAGCCTTTACAAAAACTGAAAAAATTTTTAAAAGTGAATACTACTTCCAAGAACCCCGCAACATTCACAATGCTCACCTATTACTCTAATCTCATAAATCCTTCATGAGGAAACCTCTTTTTAAATATTTAACTATGCCTTCATGAATCTTAACACTTTCATGAATATCACTACTCCATCATGAAGCTCACAACATTAGATCGTAATTTTATAGCATTCAAAAATATTAATAATTTTGTGATGCACACAAAATTCATTCATCTTCAACATCCTTATTGAAAATCATCACTTAGGAATTAATTTCACAATAAAACCCTTCTTGAATAACCATTATGAATTCATAACTTTTTCTTTTTTTAATGCTTCGTCTACTAAAATTATGGGGTACAAGCCAAATTTTTGGAATTCCCACCCTTTCTATAAGCATATATACTAATAAATACCTTTTCATGATACTCCCTAATCATTTTTGTGAATATTCTTTTCTTTAAGAAGCACCAAATAAATTTTACCATTTTCAAATCTTCTCGCAGTCGTAGGGAGTTACTGTCTTCCCATTATGTGTTTACAAAGCTCTACACTGTCATGAATCCCAACCTTCGTGACATTTAATTCCATCATTACGCTCCATTTAATCACAAAAATACAATATGAATGAAATAAATTTCATTTTCAAAAATTTTAAATGAATTCATGGAAATAAAAATATCATGATGATTGACACATCTTCCAAATTTTGGACCCCAAAAATAGGAAAAACACTGGAAAATAACATCATCTTGCATATGCAATTTTTTGTACCACTTATGAGGAATAAATTTCTAAATATTATTTATTTTTTAACATACCATGTCAAAAATATCTCTATAACTCCACAAATAACCTTATAATCCTTCATTATAAACAAATACAATCAATAAAAACCGCAATGTTTTTTTAATGGGATTTTACCCTAAAATATAACCCTTAGGGTTTGTTACATCCATCAAATTTTGATACCTCATTAAAACATCATCCATTTTATTCAAAAAAATAAAATATTTTTATTTAGATAGTGATTAAATATTTACTGAACAAAAACTCTGAGTGCAATTGATCTATCATCGGGATGATGAAGAACAGTGGCATGAAAATATCATCAATGAATCACTTCATTCAACAAAACTAAACTTCTTTCATCAGTATCCCCATATATTGTGATATATAACATTTGATAGTTCATATTTATTTTCATCATATTTAAAACTCACCCTACATTATTTATCCCCCAATCAGTTTCCCCACATTTCATGATTAAGACATTTTATCCCCCTTTTAATGGTGCAACATCTCCTCCTGTGCCAATAAACTAGAAGGTCACTCCTCTATAGTCTGCAATAGGGTAAAGTTCACAGATCATGACGTTAGGAAAAAAACAACATTCCTCCCAGATAAGGGGTTCTTTATCTACACATTTTCATGTTCATTAATTTTAATGAACTCTAAGCACCAGTTGATGCCTCCAAAATTCAACTTCGAGTGAGGACTTCTTTATACGGTCAGAAATTTGAAGTTATATAGCCATGTACTCAAACATAAAAAGTCTATAATAAACCTTATATGTGGTAAAATGATACAATCTTACAATTTCCATTTTTTATGTCATATAGTATACTCATTCTAATATTTATAGCACGTGAATTTTTGAACTGGTTTCTGATTGAAGAATTCACTAGAACTCCCATGTTTTCATGTAATTTCTTTATCCATATTAAATTAGTGAAAACTTTAGTGGCCTCAATATATTAAAAATTTCTAGTGAAAAATTGAATTATATTTTGTTTCATTATTAGAAATTAAATAAATAATAATTAATGATATAATTAACCATATTATATTTATTTTCTATCATCTAATGAACCTTCCCAATATACATCTGTATAGCCCAATAACTCTTGCAATGATTTTTTGATTTATAGAAAACTAGCATCCACCATTCCCTTGATATAACGATGTAATATTTTTAATTCAAGTAAGTGGATTTATTTTTTATTACATTGAAACTGAACATCTTGACATGTGGAGAAACAATATCTAGTCGGTTCATTGTTAAATATAATAGACAGCCTATGATCTACATGTCTTTGGTGGTATTTACCATTTTTCTATCATGATCTCATGAATGATTCTTTAGGGTATCCATCATAGTCATTATCTATTTTGAATTATATATTTCAGATATTATAAAAACCTTTTTTATATTTCGATTTAAAAATAAATGTTTCAATCCTCTTTTTTGTAACATGTATTCCATAGAAAAAGTATAGTTCACCAATCATTGACAATTCATACTCACTTTTCAAGAATTTTGAAAACATCTTGCAATGTAATTAATATGATCTACCAATTATTATGTAATTAACATACACTATCACCATCATCCTTTTATTGTTTTCATTGTTGAAATAGATATTGTAATCAAATCTTTCATGATAAATCCCATGCTTCTCCAAAAATTGTTCCAGTATTAAATACTATGACGTTGGTTCTTACTTAAATACATATAGAACCGTTCCCAAAAAATTAAATCTATTAATACAATCATCAATTATAAAATCATTTGTATTCTCAATATACACTTCATCTTCAAGAACCCTATTTAGAAATGCTGACTTGACATCCATATGTAAAAAATTTAAAATTCATTACACTAAAATGGCCATGAATATTTTAATAGTATATTTTCTCAAAATTGGTTCAAATATTTCATCAACATCAATACCCTATATCTATTAGTACCCTTTTCACACTAATCATTATTTCTTCCTAAATACATGTCCACCTTAATTAATCTTGTTACGGAATACCCATTTGGACTTAAAGACATTCATATCTATTAGTGTCAGAGGAATCTACCATGTCAAATTCATCTTAATTTGATCAAGATCTTTATTCGTGCCCTAAACCCAGTTCTCATATTTAGCTGCATTATTAAAACATTTAGTCTCTACCTGATATATGATGGATTCTTGGAGTAATTTCTTCATTCTTGGTGTTTTAACTGGACCTTCCCGATCACTAATGATGTTATTTATATCAATTTTGTATTGACTCTTTAGTTATTTGGGAAGATATAGATTTTACATCCTTGGGATTATTATTACTATCTTCTTCTAAATTAGTATTTTCTACATAAACTACCATGGATGTTCTTACCTCTTCACCAAATTCATTATGGAATTTTTTAATATGGTTTCAAATATTCTATTCATTCTATACTATAGTGACATTTTTTCATTCAAAAACTATTCCAATACTATTTTCGAAACATTTATATTTTTTCCTTTTCCTAAATATCAACTAAATATCACCTCATCTCCACATGATTCAAATTTCACGTGTTTCTTCTTATATAGAATAAAAAATTATTATAATGATTCAAAATTATTTCTTTGTTGACTTCTAACCATTAAACAAATCATATAGAGTATTTTCTTCCTTAAAATATAGCGAATCTCTATTAGACATGTAGATTGATGTCAATAATTATTACATTAAGAATTAATCTGGCAGGTCCTTTTAAATATTTTTTTATATGTGTTGTTTATGGTTTGATTTCTCCTCTCAATTTATCCATTTTGTGGAGGATTTATCACTATGGATACTTGATGCCTTATCTTTTTTTCTCATGAGATAGTCTTATACATGAATATATTTTAATTTCATAATATTATCAATATGAAATGTTAGAATCTTATGTCCGTGAATCATTTTAGATTCCCTCTGATACTATTTTATGAAATAGAACACATGAAACTTGTGGAAAATAAAAAATACCCATTAAATCTTACTAAAAAATTAATAAAAATAAGTTAATACCTAAACTTGTTTATCCATTTTGGTGAGATAGGTCTAAATTCATCTGCATGTACCAATTCAATCACTCTTGTTGATTTTTTTTCTTTTTCCTTTTACATATTTTTAATAATCTCCCATTGTAGAAAATCATCATAGATATGGCTACAAATATGTGATAGATTTGAGATATCTTGAGCTACACTACATTTGAATAGTTATTCCATCGATGGATTGCATAGATTTCCAAGTCATTTATGCCAAAACCTATTTTCATCCACTCATGAAATAAATAACACATCTTCATTTCCAAATTCAAGGTAGAGATTCCCCTTATTTATTATAACCTATAAAAAACTTCATTATATCTTCCATAGATGATATACATCTTCTTATTTAATATTATATAATTCCCCAAGTCACATATTTTACTAAGAATAAAAAGTATTTGAATAAGACATTTAAAAACTAATACAATAGAACAACTACTTTATTTTCCAAAAAATTGGATTTTTCCAAGCCAATAATCATCAGGAATTAAACATCTCCAAATTTGATAGAACCTTCCATGTCATATTTTATTATGGTAACAAGATCCTTATTACCAGTTATATGGGATGTTTATTCACTATAAATGACCCATAAACAAAATTATCGGATGTGTTAAGATAAATCACATCACCTTCTTTCAACAAAGCTCTTTTCATTTTGATACATTATTTTAACTTCATACATAGTATTGATCAATAATCTTGATATTACCTAGATTATAATGATCCATCTCCACCATAGAGTACTACAAATCGTTTTTTATTTTCATATCATTTAATGATACATTGATCAGCTACATATGACCTCAGTTACTCTACTTCGGCACATTCCTCTAAATTGGTGAAGAGAAATATCTTTCAATGTTTCTAAATCCTCCGCAACAAAAATAGTGAGAATCATATGATATCTTGGAATATTGAGCTCTATATGATTTACTCTATTGGATATGTTCCATTCAGTGCCTCTTGGACATAGATTCTACATTTTGTGAGTGTCATATCTTTCTGCAGTAATAAAATATATTATTGGATGTCTTTTTGTGTTTCATTACTACAGTGACAGTTTTCCATTGGTTTCTCTGAATCTAACGGTGTTGATTAATAAGAAAATAAAACACTAATATTGTAATTCATTCTTGTGGTTTGACATCACCCACTACTAATTTGTGTTTCCAATCAATCCTTATACAAGTTTTCCCATTCAGATTAATCTTTTTATTCTCCTTACATTCTATTTTATATTTATTCAGAACATCGAAATCTACTATTCATTTTTCTACTTCCTTTTCAATTTTAATTTCTACAGTAAAGGGTTTTCATGATCATTCACTTTCCTCCATAGGATGAAAACCTCCACCTCAATCGATTCGATGTGATTCTCTTGATCATTCAATGTATTATTCAAACCATTAACAAATGTTTTTTGTTTATAATCTCTTTCACTTGTACACACTAATAATTTATCATTTCTATGGCATTGAATATATAAGGATTTAAATTTCATCAAATATATAAGTCTTGTCTTCCACTTGATAACACATAAAGTGTTTATAATCATGAACCACATTGTTTCCTTTATTATTTTTTTTTGTCTCTCCAATCATTTATCTCCTCAATTGAGGCTTGTAATTTCTCTATAATGTCCACTTTTCCTTTCAAATATTCATTATTACCTCTATATTTCTTTTTCAGGAGCTACCTATAACCTCCATTATATAATTCTTTCAATGAATCTTTATAGTTTTTTATATCTGCAGCTTCATATTATTCTAAATATATTTTTTCATGTGAATATAAATTCTTCTTTTTGAAGAAATTTCTCTTAAAATTTCTCTTACTTTTCACATAGGATGAATACTTATTCATGGAAATGTTTACTTCATTGTCATCATTATATTAATACTTCTTGGAGATCCATGCTAAAATATATCAAATATTTCTACATTTAAATCATCAAACGTATGATTCCCATGGAAAATTCCTTTTCTTCTTTATTAATTTGATGAATGGAGTGAAATGACTACATCTATATATTCTTCTTCCTATCCATCTTCAATATTGAACTTATTCGTTTCCTTGAGTTACACTTATTTATAATTCTCATTTTCCAAATAACCATTATCAATATTTCTTATCTTTTATGAAGAAATGGTTCTATGAAATCTAATCAATGTCGTCTCCTTTGGATCATTATCTTCCAATAAAAATATTTAAATGGAACCGAGTTGTATGTATTCTCAAGATTATTTTAATAATATTTAAATACTCTATAATTCCTCTAATCCCACACATGTCTTCCAAAAATAATTTACCTATTAAATGAATTTGTCAAAAGACGCACTATGTTGCATCTTGAGATACTCATACATGATCTATATAACCTTCATCTCTTCTGATCTTACATTTTAGTTTCCAACATAAATATTTCGCTACATTTCCCACATATCATGTGATGACTTACATGAAATCACCTTTATGTTGATTACATTATATAAGGATCCCCCTAAATCATTGATTCCTTTGGTGTCGGCATCTGTTTCCATTCGGATTACTTATGATAAGGAACTGATATCAATATATGAAAAAATTCCATACATTTCAATTTTAAAGGAATCCATTTCAAATGATATGAATTAGTGCTTCATCTTAATCTTCCAGAATTCAAAATTGTTTTTTATCAGAATCCATTTATGATTGGAACCATCCATTGAAACCATTGACAGAAACAAAAATATTAACTTTGGTTTGGATACCAATTATTAGACCTATTAGGATTAATACCATTAGAGGGGGGCTGAATCTGTGTCTGACAGAGTAAAACAACTTCCCCTTCAGATCAAATTTCACAATTAAACAACACTCTACTCTCTATTTTTGGTAGAAATGTATGAATTAAAGTGAAACCAAACATGTGACACAATAATATAATCTGGTTCACACACACATAGCTACATCCAAGGAGAATACAATTACAATGTACTAATATACCAAACCAATTAAGGTTTGATACCAAAATGAGGTTTGGTATATATCAATTTTAAGCCATTGATCACTTCCTTTACAATGTTTTCAGAGGACTCATTGTACCTTATAGTATATAATCAAAAACAATAAGAAAACTCACTATTATCTCAACATTTTTGTTCTAAATAATCCTTCCTAAGATTCATCTTTTTATCAATTGAATCAACATTTTTTAAGCCTCATTTTGTTAATCATTATGTTCCTCATTCATTCACTTGATTAATAAAACATTAAAATAGATTTACTAGGAAATACATTTTGAGTGATTTTTGATAACCACTACATTAAAAAGGCTCATAGATACTTTGTGAAATAGCCCAATTATATACAAAATAATAATTGTTTCTCTTACCCCACAAATTTTGTAAATATCTAATCTTTCAAGAATCTCTACGAACCATCACGAATCACCCTCATTTTTTGAATCTCACTTATCCTTTGTAGAGATCATCAATTTAACGAAGCTCATTTAGCCTTCATGAAGCATAAATTATTCTATTATCTTATTATATCCATTATAAAGATCTTTACTTTTCCCATGTATACAAATCATATTCAATTTTCATATTCTTCAGGAAAATCCACATTCATGAAATATTCCATAAAAAACATTCAAAAATCTCATTCTCAAAATTTACACCTGTTGAATTTTAATTATGTATCTACTCAAATGAGGTGGGTAGAGGAATAATTATTATTTCTAACTCCCATTATAAAATATTCCATCCTCATCGTCATCTTTTTTTTTCAATGATATAAATTATTATTAGAAAATATACCAGTCTTGATGGATCGTCAGAGAAATTTTCCCACTCACAAAGCTCTTTGTACTCATATAGAGTTACCACCTTCCCATCATGTGTCCATGATCCCCCACAACATCACGAGACCCATCTTTTGTGACACTTAATGCCTTCAAAAATCTCCATTAATGATTTAAACTATAATATTTATATAATCCATTAATTTTTCATATTTTTATGATAAATATATGGAAATACATCTTTCAAAATGAATTATTCTTCCTCAAATATTTGGGCCATAAAATTTTGGAAAATAAAGAGAAACATAACCACCTTTTATTGGAAATTTCATGTACTACCTCCATGGAATCTATTCCCTTATCTTGTATCCTTTTTAAAAATATTGTGACAACAATGTCCAAGTAACTAATCAACAAACCTTGGAAACCATCTATGTTAACAAACTCAATCATCTCAAAAACGCTATAATGTCACCTCGAGGGATTTTTTGTCCAAAACTCATCTATCTAGATGATTCAATAAATTCTACTGAATGATGAAATTTTACAAAAAGAATAACTATGGAGGAAAGTAAGATAGAAAATGAAATTTGTGGAAATATGGGAAAATGGATGATTCCAAAAACTAGATAATCTAAAATGGTTGTAAATGAAAAAGAAATTTCAAAGATAATTTTCCTAATATGGTATATAATAAAAAGTTGGAGTAAAAATGTATATAGTATAAAAAGGCTCTAAAAAACACCTAGAGACCTCTATGGGCAGCTTATGTGATGCTAATTTGAGAATATAATATAGAAATGATATAGCTAACAAGTGTTCCATGATAATGAAATTTGAGATATAAAATACAATTTTTTCATGTTATTAATATATTTTAAGTCCTTATGAGCATAAAAAATGATGAAGATATGTTAAGTAAGGATTTATTTTATTACTAAATCATTATAGATGAAAAATTATAAGATATTAATAATAAATATAATAGTTTAAAGAAAAAAAATGCAATTTGTACTCACCATAAATCTGAATTTACAATAGAAATGATAAAAAATATCAATTATAAAATAAAAATAATAGAACATTCATGTATAAGGGGAATCTTAAGAAAAATATAGAAATATTTAATAATTATATAGAAATTATTATTGGGATTATTATTAAATAAAACACTCCTACATATACCATCAGAATTGGTTTCACTTCTTGGACAAGGAATATTTATAAGAATAAATTTGTTCAATGAACTAGTACTACCAACATTTCATGAAGTTATTATTATTCTATATCAAAAAAAGTTTTTATTTAGAATATTATAAAATATAATTTTGGGAACCCATTCAAATAATTTTGGATTCCAAAATGTATTATTACTAATATGTTTTCACAAAATAAAATATTAGTACAAAAATCATTTCATGTTTATATTTTGGTATAGAAAAATTAATTAAAGCATATTTGTAATAATATATGGCATCTGGAGAGTGGATATTCCTAAAACATGACTAGGAACTAATAAATAATTTATAACCTTATCAAAGTAGATAGTTGTCATGTAATTTTTGGTGATAGCACCAAAATAAACAAAATTGGACTCATCCAAATCTGTAACTCTATTACTATTTTGTTTTCATTTATAAGTTGAATAGATTATAGTTTTCATATCATCTCATTATTATGAAATTATTGATAACATGTTTTTATTTGTAATAATATTTTTAAAATTTGATATTTTAAGCATGTGTTTGATTTTAATGCTTTTCAAAATGAAAATTTTTATATTGTTTATCTAAATACATTATTTTCTATAAATATATACTATTTTTGTGTCTTTCAAGAATAATATTGGATTTGGAACATGATACCCTGAAATTATAAATGTCACTCACTTAAAAATATTACGACTAATGGATTTTCCAAGGATCAACCAAAATTATAATAACCAAAAGGAAAAGTTGGTAAATAAAATCAAAAATAGATTGGTACAAAATCTATTTCAAACTAATGAAATAGGTTTTATATTCTCAACACCTTGAGTTGGTTTTCATTAACTTGTGTTGAAATTATAGTTTTTTTAAATGAAATATAAAGCTCTATACTAATGCTCTAGTGGATGACATTTCGCGATACATCTCGCTAAACTTTATAGCTCATAAAGGTAAATCTTGGTCATATTTTTATAGGTGAAAACTATATATTAATCATTAGTGGAATTATTATTAATGAAAAAAGAAGTTATCATGGATGTGACTTTGAAAATTAATATATTGAATATTTATGCTAAAAATTGCAATAGTCACAACATTTTTTCTCCTAAGACCCCATAGTATAATAGTGTAGTAAAAAGAAGAAATAGAAATATTTAAGAAATTTAATGGAACATGATCTATGAGTATGATTTACTTATTTATTTTTGGGAATAAGATTTCAATAGACCTTGATATATTATAAATAAAATTATAGTTTGAAAAATGTTAAATAAAACCTAAAATGAGTTATGGAAAGGAACAAAAATAAAATATAATTAATTTATAGTATTTGGTAATAAGGAATTAATACTGAATACAATGGAGAATTTTAAAAATTTACTTCCCAAAGTAAGGGGGTTTCCATGGATATTCTACATTTAGTAAAAAATATGTGGTATTTAATAAAAAGGCAAAAATAATTTGGGTATCTATAAATATCATATTTTATGAAATAGATCCACATGATCCTATGCCTTCTTTAAAAAACCTTGTGGATGACATTTCCAATTTAGATATCAATTTCATACCTAGTGATAATTCAATCAAACATTTTGTATAAAAATCATAATGTTTTACAGAACAATCTGAACCAAAACTTATAGAATAGTATTAAGTAATAGTTACATCTATTAATAGAGTAATTGGGACTCAAATAGACCATCTTCTAGATACCATAGTTTCTTATCTAAATAAACAAACCCAGACTAGATCTTATATTAGTAATAATGGTGAACATCAATAAATATTGTAACATATTGAGAAAATAAATATCGGATAAGCAGTAAATAATGATCTAAATTAAATGGTAATACAAGAGGAGTTCAATAAATTAGATCTAAACAATGTTTGGAAACTAGTATAAATACCTAAATAATTCCTTAACCTTTTCACTATGTGTGTTTTTTTAATAATGTAGATGAGATAGAATCAATAATCAGAAGTAAATATAGATTGGTTGAAAAGGGGTACAGCTAATAAGAAGTTGTTGAATGTTAGAAAACCATTGCGCCAATAAATAAAATTGAAGCTACTTGAATGGATCTTCCCTGTGTAGTAGATTTGGATTTACAATTATATAAAATGGATGATAAGTGTACATTCATAAATTGTTATATAATTAATATTGTTTTTATGGAACAAACCCTTGATTTCAAAAACTATACATTTAAACGCATGTATTTTAATTTGTAAAATCATTATATGTTTTAAAATATTCTCTTAAATCATGGGATGAAAGACTCAAATCATTTTTGATATCTAAATGTTTTTTAAAATGAGTATCTAAACAACTGCATTTATCAGAAAAAATCCAATGTCATTTTTGTAGAAAAATTCCAAGTTGATGATATTGTATTTGTATCGTCCACACACTTATTATGTAGTAAGTTTTCAATAATAATTCACAATTTATTTGAAATTTGATTAGTGTGTATGTTAAAATTATTATATTGTTTCATATTTTAAAAAACTAAGGATCAAGTTAATTTAAATTAAATTAGTTATATTATGGATCATTTAACATGTTTTTGTAATGACAGTACTAAGAGTATAGATACTCTAAAAAATATAAACTCTAAACAACACCGTAATAATATTAGGAAACTAGTAGATACAACCACTTATAGAATTATGATTGGATGATAACTATATATAACTATTAGCTGACCTAATAATATGTTTAGTGTGTTCATGTGATCACATTTTCAATCAACTCCAAAAGAATCACATTTACTTATAGTAGAAATAATTTTTAAAAACCAAAAAAAATGCATCCAACTTAGGAAAGTTTTATAATATCATATATGAATTTGATATATTTAGTTATTCAAATTCGAATTTTAGTATTTGTATATTAGATAGAAAAATATTTTCTGGAATATGTCAAAAAAATTGAATGTCTCTAATTTCCTTGTGTAGTAATAAACAAAATTTTATTACATTATCTAATACTAAAGCTGAGGACATAGATATAGTTGGTTGTTGTGTTCATATTTTAGGGATAAAATATGCATTGTATAAATATGGTTATCAATTTGGATATGTTCATATAAATTGTAGCAATAAAAGTGTGATAAAGTTACTTTAAAACCTATATGTCATTATATAAGAAATATATTTATATTTGATATCACTTTTTGAGAAATAATTTTCAAAAAGGAGATATAACTCTTGAATTTATTCACATTGAGAATCAATTTTCTAAAAATTTTTAAAAGAAATTAAATTATGATAGAATTATCTATGTAAAACATGAATTAGGTATAACTAATTTTGTATTTTTTTTTGAGAAACCATTAATAATAATTTAATATTATATTCATTTTTATTGATTTTTATGATCAACTTTTTTTGAGTATTATATAGAAAATTCTTTCATTTAAAATATATCATAAAAATATTATACATATAGTAAATATGATATATTATTTCCTATATGTATCTGTAAATTTAAATCATTAAATGATTAATTGATCAATTTAAAATCAAATTATTCTATGTTTGATAACCCAAACCAAACCCAATTTTCAAATCATAACCACAATTTTTGATATGTAGCTCCCATATTGTGTTTCTCAATATGCTCAATCAAGATAAAGATGTCATCTAGAAAATGATCTCTTGAATCATCAATGAGATTAAAGGATTGGTCATGAAATCCTAATATTCTTTCAAAACCACATCTTCATTTTCAATAGGTCATATTTGAAAGAGAATTTAAAATTAAATGGTTTAGTAAGAGTCAATATTTTCTATAGAGATTTTTTTTATATCATAACTACAAAAGGTTGTTTTTAGAAGAAAATTTTCCTTTCAATACTTTCCATATAAGAGAAAATTATCTGAATATGGTGTTTTAATATTATGATTATGATGATCTTATTTAAACAGTCACTAATGGGCATGAATGTATGTTCACATAATCTTTTTGATTTATCTATCTAAGTATCCCATATATTATATAATATATCTAAAAACTAATCTCTTACCTTGTGAATCATTCAAATTTTAATATTATAAATGTTCTAAAAAACTGACTAATCATAGAACCTTTTGAAGATAAGATATGAATGTGCTAAATTTAGAGTGTAGGATCCTGTTTATGTTTATTCAATATTCTATCTACCCAATGAAGAGATATTTTTATTTTCCAGGGCATTAAGACGTATTATTTTTATTTATATTGTCACATATAATTAATATTTGTCCTAATCATGTATTAATATAACATATAATATAGTTTACTAATCCCTATTCAAAATTAAACACTCTATCTTACCTGATGTTTATTTATTTGTTGCTTGAATAGATAAAATTATATCCCTTAGGAGTTGATGGTACTATTTTTTAAATTAGTGTCTATTCAAATTATAAAACATGTAGGAGGATGAAAATATACTAGAATCCATTTAAAATAGGTGTATAGATTGTGTGGAGAAGTTTAATGAGATGTTCAATCCTTTTTTCATCCCTCAAGGAAAAGGGATTTAATAGATCCTAATTTGGAACCAGATGAAAATGTTGAAGAGAATTATACCTCGAATGAAAATGAATCCCAAGGTGTGGATTTGGTTGAAGAATTCAATGGATATTTTGAGAAAATTCAATATAACACTTATGTTCCTATATTTTTATATGAAAAAACCTCGAATGAAAAAGTATCTTGTTCTATTAACGTTCAATGGATTCCAATGTATTTAGTTAAAGTTGTATGAGATCATGAATAACCTATTTTGGATTAATAAATAAAATATGATGTACCTTCTCAAGGTAACAGAGTTCCATTTTCATTTTTTGGACCAACAAATAAATATTTTGAAATAATTAATGATTTGAATTCAAATAAATTGGATAGACCACCACTGTTTGATATTGTTGGAGCTCCATTATTTTACTCCAAACCAACTATTTAATAAGTCCCTATATATAATTATTTCTTTTAGTTTGGTGTAATGACTCTTAAGTGATGTAAATGAAAAAAATGATAAGGAAGAAGAAAAAGAAGCTAAGAGTGTATATATAGATGGCATGTGTGGTGAAAAATATAGAAATAATAACGAGAATTTTCTAAAAGTATAGTATGAAAAACTTTTGGTTGTCATTGTTTCCTATAAAGAATAATTAGGGGAGCCAAAGCTTTATATTACACTTATTTTATTGATTTGAGTATGACCTGAATCTATTAATAATATGTTGAATATATTGGAAACCCCACCTTCCCCTGTATATGTTCATTTTTGTATTTATCCAAAATATCATGTTTATGTCTCTTCTCATATAACTATGGTTTTGGATATGGAACATTTTAATGATGAGTCTAAGGCATAATTTATTGAAATTGAATAACCTCCAAGATTAATTGATCCCAAACAAGAATCTTGAAGAAAGAGCCAATGTTATGTGAGAATTGTTCATATCATAATGACGATAGATTCTTTTTGAATTTCAATTAGGATTAAAAATGATCTGATCCATATCAAGCTGATAGAACATTGGTTTTTCCTCTTCCAACCCTCACTTTACAAATCTCATTGTGTTTAAAAATTTAATTCTGAAGACATTGAATGAAATATTATTGATTGTTATTTTTCTAAAAATATTTATTCATAATAATATATTTCATACACTTTTTAAATGGTTGTTTCACACACTCAGCCATAGTTATTTCTCATGTTAGACCATATTCACCAAGAAGATCAATCTTTTAAAAGGGAAGTGAAATTGTTTTAGAAGTCACATGGGATCAATGCGAGCGAATTTGACCAATATGATGGATAACATGTTTAGAATATATCTATATGTGATTAATAACCCCTATCATCCCTCAACCTTATTTCCTCACCTCGTCCTCATCCTCCACATGCTTAATTTTTAGTTGATGAATACATTATTGTAATAGTGATCAATAAAGACATTTCAAATGTTCTGGATAGTTCAAGGGGAGTGGAAAATCATGTTAAAATTGATAATCCTACTCATAGATAGTACAAATATCACTTAATAAAAAAATAATAAACGAAATATACTAATAAAAAGGATGTAATTGATGATGTATTATAGTTTTATCTTAAAATTATTTACGCGAAAGAAAACTTTTAAACTCAATTTTTTCATTAGTTGGATATTTGAAAATGTTGCCTCTAATAGTTGCTTTTAAAGACATAGTGGAGAAGTTATTTTTAATGGATCCTATTCTAAATCAATTCGTGTAATTAGAATATGATTTCATTAAATTTATGGAACATTGAAATATATTTTTGGATGATAACATAATGAATTTATAGTTATATATGTATGTTGTTATAGATCCTATTTTAGCACCATATTCTCTTTATTTACCTTTCTTTTCTACCACCCATGCGCAAAACCCAATTTACACTACTTATTTACCAATATCTACCTCATATATACTTCTAACAGGACCATTTGGCCTCAATATTTTCCATCCCCTTAGCCATATCATTCCTGATTTCCAAGGAATTTCGATTTTTATCCCTCCTTTCATTCCTCAGTCTACTCCTTCACCTACAACTGATATTAGAAAAAGGTAGGACCTCACTGGCCATTCTACTGATCAAAATTATGAAGATATTGATTCTAGAATAACATGTGGTATTTATAATCTATATCCTTTAGTAACCATTAATGATAAATAATTTTCATTATGATTTCTCTCTCTTCTCCATTTCTTTTTTTATATTATTTTTCTATTTTTTTATTTCTATTTACTTATTAAACTCTTTATGATTTCATCCTTAATATTCCCGAAAGGTAATTAAAATGCATAGCATCATAGTATGATTGAAATGGGGGCTATGTGTATTTGTTTAAATATATTTATTCCTTTCCAACAATAGCTTCGATAGATTATATTCATTAATATCTATTTTTTGATTCATTGGATAATTATTTATTCCATGATTTGTGATCTCAAAAAGGTGTTTCTTGTCCCTATAGTCTATATATTCCTAATTTTAATAATCAAAAAAATTACGTTATGTATATAATATATTTTATTTTATGGAATTAAATTATTTTCCTAGAAAAGTATTAATACATTAATAACTCTAGAATTTACTGAATAGTATATTCGATCAACCCTATGACCACCTAATCACCCATGGATGATTTGTGCCTATGGAACCTATTAAACATAATAAAGATTCAAAAAACTCCAAAAATTTATCAAGTTACTATCATGTTTAAATATTCTAATGCATTTGATGAACTGCACACCTAATAGATTGACTAGAAATATTATGTTCAACCACATGAATAATCATGTGACAGAGAGATCAAGTTAAATGATCTTGGTCAACAGTATCAGAATTGATAAATTATGAGATGGAAGAAGTGTACAAAATGATCAACCATAATTTCATTTGATTGATTATATGGCCTGTAAATATTTACAACCAATATATTAAGACAATAATTCTAAAATCACTAATATATCATGGATGAGAAAAATAGTAGTCAGGACACAAAAAGGATCCCCTAAAAAGAAAAAGGGATATAGAAGATTAACCATCCCACTATTTGTGAAACTCAAAACCATATTTAATAATATGTATCTTCTTCGATGAAATAAAAGTCCAGTGTAACAATGAAAACTGAAATTGATGGTCAGTATCCTCCTCCAATTTTATTTCATCTTCCATCCGACCTAATAGACAAAAATTTCCCATTTGAGTTTTTCAAACAAGACATGATGGACCGTGAATTATTGGTTCTTAGCCACTTATTATACACCATACATTTTTTATGTAGATGAATAATTATATTATCCTCGGTAATATTTTTTGGAAATATCAATGAGCACCATTATGCCATAGACCATTTGTTTCAGTGTGTTAATTGTAGCCTAATTTTGAGGGTGTGTTTTTAATATATTTATATGAAGAAAGTGTTTTAGAATTAAAATTCTTATTCATGTAATTATATTAAAACATTAATATTTAGTGGTCCCTCATTTATCTAGTATGTTTTGTTTTTATTGATCTATTTTTAATTTGGATTCCCTGTATGGATATCTAAAAGGTAATTATTAATTATTATATATTTTTATATATTAATCCCACCACACAAATATTAACAATTAAATTCCATTATATTATTTTAATTGAATTTATTTTATTTCCAAAAATAAAAGTAACTTTCTAATTATTCATCAATAGTACGTTTTGGAGAAATGCATTAAAGGGCTGAAGATTCATTCCATAAAACAATTGATGTACTTGCTCACATGAAAACAAAGACAGTAGAGCATTTCCTGAAAAATAAAAAAATCAATTACATGGGGTTTAAAATAATTGAATATTTTCTCTCATCATAACCTCGACAACACATCTGAGAACAATTGAATTTTTTATAATACGAATTATAAATAAAATATATCAAAGAGTATAGAATAATAATTAGTAAATCAACATAACATCATATTCTAAAACTCTAAATTCATTCATTGTCCTACTCTATTTATTTATATTCATGATTTTTTTTCATATTATATTATAGAACCAACTCATGTTTTAAAATAGTTATTGAAAAAAACCATTCAATTTTTTTTACTTTTACTCACATATTAAACAGTGGAAGAGGCTATTTAGCATGCAATATGTCAAGTTTTAATCAATTATTTTTCTAACATAGAAAAATATAGGTGGATATATGAATCATAAATAGCCTTTTCAGGTATTGTAAAACTCAATCCAAGATATATATCCATTTACTTTAAAATAAACTTCTTGTAAATATGTGATATCCATTTGTAGGGGATTATGTCTTTTCTTAAGACCGAACCTATTATTTATTCAATTGTGTGTTTTTCTCTATTTGTTTCCTTTATTTAAAAAAATCATAATCTATTTTACATTTTATATAAGAAAAAATTATCTTAATAGTTAAAATTTATATTTTTTTAATACAATTTTATTTCTTATTATATTAGATTTAAATGTAAAATTATTTCAAAATATTATTAAATAGGATTTGATCAAACTATTGAGAATCTTTTTGAAATATATGATTTTATAATCCTACAGTTTTAGTTAATTGTGAATTTTTATATAATTTGGTAATTTTTTATTTAAATTTTTCAAATTGAAATTTTTAGTTTTAAAATAAATTCACCCACATTTTGAGTTTCTCAGTATGACCAACATGCAACAAATCTATCGTTGACACCTTAGTATTGTGTTTCATAAATAATTTTAATGGTGGGGAGAACTGTGGATCAGAATCTAAAATTATGATATTATTATTATAGTGGGTAGCCCCATAATCTTTAAGATGAATTGATATATTACACAATGGTTTCTCAATGTAAATGGGAGTCATTGAGATTCCTCCCATAATTTAATTTCATAATGACCAAGTTTTTTTATGATTAGTGTTCCTCGTTTTTTGGAGTTTTATAGACAAATCTCATTTGTAATTCCAAGAAAAATGTTTCTAGTATATAATTAATTATACATTGACATAGTTCGTGGGTTATGTAAGAAACACCACCTTGGATTCTTAGGGATGATTAGTATAATGGGGTGGAGGTTGTAAAACTCCACTACTTTATCAGTTATGATTATCCAAAGTAACTTAAATATTTTTCTCTATGGTGGGGTTATTTTAAAATATAGAGTTCAGTTCATGATTATTACAATTTTAGGATCATAATAAAAATTTTATGGATGGGTATTGTGCTTGAAGATATATTTAAGGGGTTTGAGTGGCTAGATGAGTGAGTCTGGGTGGACTTGTATCAATTTTTTCAACATTCTCTCCACCATGGTATCAACATATAATGGATCTTTCCATGGTGGATCCTAATACTCATAGTTTGGATGTAATTTTACTTTATTTGAGCATGGTTTACAATGAAACTCTTTGTGTGAAGTAATAAGGGTGAAACACGAGTTTTAGTGATCATATTGGTGATAATTTGAAAGGCATACCACCTTTCAATAAATGGATGACAGTCCACCCCAATATATCATAGATTAATGGGAATGGGTTTTTTAGTGTGAATTATATTGAACATTTTTTCACATTAAAAAATAGGATCTACAAAATTTATATATTAGGGATTTTGTTAAGTATTTTTAGTTTGGGGCTTGGTTGTGCCCCCATGTAATTTTTTAAAAGATGATTGAGGGATGGTCATATCCTTCAGCGTGTTAGGATTCTTAGGGTATGAATAGTGATTCAACATGGAAGGATGAATGTCTTGGTTCATGCTTTAGTGGCATACAACATGGAAAATTGAGGATGATTTCAATTCTTTCACTATTTTATTTTTTAGATTTGTGAACCTCCTTTTCTCACCTACATTATTCTTTTAAATATATACAATCCAGTGGGATAAATAACACTTTCATTATTAAATCCCATATTAATAATGGTGGTATTTAATTTAATTATTATAGTGATTAAATCTGAGATTCTCCTCTTCTTCCTTCTCAGTTACATCTTATTTACATCTATTTAATTTGTGTGGTTAGGCCTACGATTTCATTAATGAGTCCATTAGGGCATAGTGAAATCATATAAATAATATGGGTCCTTTTATTATTTTGGATAGAGTATGTACTAATATTTTGATCACATGTCATTGCACATCATTTTGACTGATGAAAATATTTGGGATAATTTTGGTAAGAATTTATGGTTAAATAAAATTATTTTGGTGATCTGTTTGGTTTTTCATTGTTAAGGATATTCCCTAGAGTGTTATCTTGGTTTTACCATATACCTCCAACGTGTGTTTTTTTGGAATCAGTGTGATAATGTATATATGTGAATTTTAAGAAAGTACGACTCATAAAATTAAATGAAAAACTCAATTTCAATTTTTTAGTTAATTTCAATTAATTAATTTCTATGTTTTCACTTGACTTATTTTGTTATATGAGTTTATGATGGTTGGTTAGACATTTATGAGTTTTTGTGAGACTCATTATGATTCCTTGAATGATAATAACTCTAACATAATATATTTGGTCCCCATTACATAACCCTTTTTGTAAATATGTTTTAATTTTATCACATTTTATTTTTTTTATCTTCACTATGGGGATAAACCTTTTAAAATTAGGAAAAAATTTAAATACATAAATTTCCAATGAATTGAATGATAAAAATCCCAAAAGACCATGATAGACACTTATGTACTAGTCTAATTAATCAGTTATTGATTCATATGGCCTTAATTATGATTATATTCCTTGATATACTCATCCAATGTGGTTGATATTTAAATGAACATATTGGTTTTTTCAACATAGATTGGTGAACATAAACCTAGTTAAGTATGGATATGTGATGTGAGGAAAATAAGTGGCCTTATAAATCCTTAGTCACCCATTTAGATTAATTTTATTATTTAAGATAGTTGTGATAATAATGGGGTGGCTATTCATCCCCTTATTTTTTAAAAACATCGGTGGGATTCCATAGATGGGTAATGGATGGACTAGGTATGATTATAGACCTAGGTTTAATTTGAGGGGTGATTCACCTAAGTTTATCCATCTTAAGTAACTATTCATTTAAGACCTGCGATGCTAGGATATGGTTATGAAATTTTTACAAATTCAATATTTCTATTTTAAAAAATATCCCTTTTAGGGGATAAGTGATAACACTAAAAAATGACCCCATATGTAAAACACACTATAATTTTACACCCAACTCCCCCCCACCACACACTCTCTAACCACTATGAATCAAACACTATATAAAACCCCATGAATAATTAAATTTTAGTTTAATCCTATTATTACATTTACCACTACATATTTTTTAGTGTATAGAATTAAACATTATTTCTCAATCATCCAAGATAATGTCTTAGAAGTGATAATACAACTCATTACACATTTTAATAAACTCCCCTATGTTAATGTTAGTTTAATTGAAGCAAATTTTCAAAATTATATACTACTTATTTGATCACCCCCTCATCTCATCAATAGAGACAAATAGAAGGAATATATCAGTTATCCTATTTCGTTCATCTTGGGGGACTTAATAATAATTGAAACCTCCTACATTTCATCCCTGGAGTGTATGATTAGATCATGTGTCATTCCATTTAGTTCATAACCCAATGTCCCTTACATTGTGTTTAATAATAATAAAATACCTTATCTCCAATGATTTTGTAAAATATATGTATTCCTTCACCCCTTTTAATTTCTTCCCATTGGTAATGATACAACACCCATAGTCATAGTTTCCATTCTTCACCTTCTTCCCCCTCTGATAATGAATTCCTCTAATGTGTCTCTCTTATTCACTGTCTCATGAGTAAAAACATATGAAGACATTTAGGGATTCAGTATTCTCTATGAAACACCCCATGTTTTTATGAAATTTTTTTAGAAAAAATTACATGTATTTTTTTGATATTGTTTTAATCTACACCATATTAAACATGAGTTTTACAAAACTGAAATATCTGTTTTCTCTATATGCAATACTAAATTAAATTGTGTTACATTTAACACTGCATTTTAACAAAACCTTGAAAATATTATTAAAACGATACCATTATAACCAATATGTTAAACATAGTTCTATGAATATTAATAAATAATTTTAAAATATTATGTATAAAATTTTTATATAAATAAAACATATTGATAATAAACTACATAATTTTTGATAAATTCTATATAAGTTTAAAAATTTCTACTTTCTCATATACAACTCATTTTATTTACTTTTGTGAACAATAATAAAAGTATTTTTTTTGAATTTTATAAATTCAATTTAATAACATAAATTTTATTTTTTAATAAATAATTTCAAAATTAAAATATGTTGATTTTTTTGGTTTTTCTAAAATAATTTTTTTGATGAAAAATTAAAAATTTTGAAATTTAATTAAAAACTCATTTTTTCTAAATTATTATTTCTAGTTAGATTATATTTTAATTTGGTTTCGAAGTTAAATTAGTTAAATTAAAAATATAAAAATATAATTTATTATATTTGAATCAATTTCACATTTAAATTGGTTGCGAAAACAAGTCAATGTTTTCATCATTTTTACTTTAAAACCCATCATTCTCATCATGTCTATGAGAAAAATATTAAACTAATTCTTTCAACATATGTGAATAGAATATGATAACATAGATTCCATTTTTTGAATAAAAATTATTTCTAATTTCTAATTTGTCCTCAAATATTTTTAACCAAAATGGATCTTTAATGAATCAAAGATTGATTACTATAGTTAAGGTAAAAATAGATTTATTGGGGTTTAAACATAAAATATAAGGGTAAAAATATCCTAAAAAGTTTTCTAAAAACATTTTATGGATATAATTTGACCATTACACATATATGTATATCTAATTTCCTAATTTGGACCCTTTTAAATTTTAAAAATGTAAAGACATGTATTTCTTATTAAAATTACCATATGTATTATCTCCCTCACTTATAAAATTCCATCATCTCTAAAGTATTCTTCACACCTTAAAAATAATTGTATCAGAAAATTCCAACCCAAATAAGAACCCAAAATCCATCCCCTAATCCAAGAATCCTTATTATTTAGTGTAAATATATCCTAATAAGGATTTTAGTTCAAACATAAGTACGATATGAAAAGATTTAATATTCATTGACTAACGCTTTTATCATGTTTTTTTCTCCCCCAATTTTTTTTATATTATTAATAAATGATAGACTCATTATTTTAAATATTATAATATTTTTTATGGTAATAATCTATAAATGTCTCCACTTATTTCAAATGAGTTATGAAATTTGTGTTAGTGTGTACGTTGGACTACTGCCTCACGAACTAATGTCATTCATTTTTCTCTACTACATATCAATGAAATTAATAATGATGCATTTATTATTTATATATTATTTATATGATATTTATGATTTTATAATGATTATGGAACTTTAATATCAAACATTCATTTAGGATTTCTATTTTTTGAGAATGCGGTATTGACATTCATGTGTATGGAGAACTATCACCCCGTGAAGTGATGTGATGTCTTCACACATTACAATGAATTTATAAAGGATGGATTTAAATAAAAATATTTCATATATATGAACTAAAATTTATTATTTAATGATAATATATCATTCATCATTCATTCAATCAATCCAACCGTAAAATGGAAACATCCTCCATGCATACGTACGACCTACTGTCTCCATGAACGTTGCATTGCATTTTCTACATATAAATATTAATTATTACTCTATATTCATATATACTAAAAATATATGGTATTTATATCATTTTTATCATTTTGGATATTATTAAACCTTGATCAATGTAAGAGGAACCAAAATATAACAAAATAAAAAATTGACAAAAAACAAAGCGGTTATTACCGAAAATAAAACATTAACATAGAATCTTCAGTAAACGGGTCATTAAAAGTCATAATAAACTCAAATATGGTATAATATATATTAATATTTTTATTTAATATATTTATAATAAACATATATTTACTATATAAGAGGCTTTAATGATTGTGATGGAATTCAAGTCTTAATGTAAGTGATTTTTTTATTGTCTCAATTTTCTTTCTTTGAGACATATGTTATTATATGAACCTATATTCATTAATTTGGTGTAGGTACAACCCCTTTGACATATAATATCATGAATTAATTAATCCTCATGATATTTTTGGTTTCATTTTATTTTATTCCATCATGGAGCTTATGGACCAGTGTTACCAAAGCCGTAAGGATGTTATGTGACTATCTTATCATGTATCGGGATCGTTTATGATTATTTATAAATTAATTATATATCATGATCACACTATAAATAATTCTCATTACAATTATTTTCATCTAAAAATTAATGATATATCCAAATAATGGAACAATTTTTCACACATTAGTACCCAAAAATACTAGGAAAATGATGATAAGAAAATACACCTATATTAATTTCATCAGTTAGAAATTTGTTTTCCTTGAACTTCATAATTTAAAAAAAATCAAAAAAATTTCATTACTCTTGTATACTTTTTATGAGAAAAAATTACCCATTTCTTCCAGTTTTCTAAAAATTTATCAAATGAATCATTATGTCGTTTTTAAAACAATGATCATTTAGTATTTACAAAAAATGTTCAAGGAATATTTGTATTGATATATATAGAATAAACATAAATATATGACATGAAAAAATAATTATTTCATTGAAGATTACTTTATATGATTTAATCATTATTTTTAAATAAAAATGATTTTAAATGTTTCATGTTTAAAAATCATTTTTCAATGTTAAAAGGATCCATCTATCATTACATCCTTTGGTGTCACTTATTCCTTACTATTGATTTGACCCAAGTATACAATTCATATTCTTTTTCTAAATGGTTTTTTCTATGTAATGATGATTATAAATATCATTTATACTCCTTAGGTTATACTATGTTAAATTTCTTATGAAACTGTATTATTTTCACGAGTTATGCTATGATGATATTATTATGAAACCTATCTAATTTAAATTGGTTATGATATGATGAAATGTTTATATTAAAATTTTTATTTCATGGGTTATGAAATTATGGTTGTTTAGGATCATATGGTACACATAAATATGGTTTTTATTAAATGACTAGTAGGACCAATATCTCTCTCCAATGAGTTTTATGATGATTTATATCTATTGATATAGATAGTACTAGATTGACGAGTAAACATGGTTCAATAAGATACGGTTGGGACAAGAAGTGAAAATAGTTCATTATGACATGGTTGGAATAAGGATTTAACAGGGTTTAGTACATGGATTTTTCCATTAAGAAGGTATTGGAAGTGATCCATGGTTAAAATGAAGTTAATTTTCAATGAATATGTGTATTATACAATTTCCTTGATTTATTCCACTGTTATGATCTTGTGGTTCATCTTTTTTTATTCCCTTATTACCCATATATTATTAAATTCTAATATTTATGAAATGACTCTATATTATGATATTTGATATACAGGGTGTTGTTAGAAAATGTTATTATCATGTTCTCATACACTTATGTTCATGTTATGCTTATGAATGTCTCTTTCTATCTTTTATGGGAATCTGATCTCACCATTTCTTATGTTTCATATCCCCAGGTTATTATGAAAAATATTATATATGTTATGTCTAATTACGGTTCTAGTTCTGATGAACATAGTAAGAGATGATGGTGTTCAGCTACGGGTTCGTGTTTATATTTACATGTTTCAATGATTACAAAAATATTACGCTCTTTAGGCATGTGTTTTTGTAATGTATTTAATTTTCATAAAAAATAATGTAATGTCAATGTATGATAATCTTGGGTCATGATAGTTGGTGTTAAATAATAAGTTTAGTTTTCATTTGGAAACTATGATGATGAGGCCTTAGTGTGATCCCTAAGGACTTGTCTAAGGATAAGTCTAAGGATAAGTCAATTTAAAGGAAACTTTCCTCATATTTTGGTAAAGGAATGAGATAGTGGGTCCCTAGAAATACATCCATGTCTTGTTATTAAATTTTTATGTGTCTCTGGCATAGATGTGGATAGGGGTAACATACCTAAAGTCATTATGCTTTTCTATACTTGGTAGGGAAATGGTTCATGAAAAGCGGCATTACTGCATGACTGGTTTGAAAATATAATGGGATATAATCTGTGAATTCACAAAATCTTTACAAACCATCAAGATAGATTTAAATAGAACATGAATATGAATGAACTATAAGAAAATATAGTGTAATAGACTAAATCAGAGGGTGTCATGATATAACAATCATATTAGGGGTTTTTTTATATTATTTGCTTCCCAATTATCAGTACTGATTCTTCAAAATTTCTTCTTGATTTTAGTCAACAGATAAAACTTAAAAGAACCATGATAATTATGCATGTTGTAAGAATCTGGATCATTATTTCATGTATGGATCTTGTTTCATGTTCTTTTTTGAGGAAAAATGAAGATTTAGAAATTTTATGAGTACGTGCCATGTACCCCTGAGTACACGTCGTCTATCGGGTTACTGTGGGTAGTAGAGTACTAGCTGTATAATTGCCAAGTACATGGATGTGTAGGGAGCCTAAAGTGGGGGCTAGTTATGGCTAGTACATTGAGTGTACATTAACTGAATACACAGTGTAATTTTATTTTTATTTGATTAATCGGACTATGATCGTGTCTAATATTCATAACTTGTTTCTTCTTCCTTTGTCTTGTACAGGAGAGCAATGTATGAATGAGAATATTCAGGTGCCTCTCAGTCTTCCATCCAAGCACCGATTGAGGTGCAGTTGGGTGTGTTGGATTTCCACTAGTGAGTTCTATCATCCCCTAGAGCCTCTCTTCACGATTTCCTCTCTTTCTTGAGTTATACAAGGTTTAATTTTTTCGACCTTTTGTAGATCAATGACATTATAGTCTAATTCAAGGGCTGAAATTTAAGAGTGTTCATCATACAATGGTGAGGTAGGTTGTTTGTTGGCTTTTATAGTTTTTCTTTGAGTTATATATGCCTAAGTGATGATTACCCATGATTCAGGTATTTTGTGTTAGGTGATTTAACCTTGTTATCATCTTCCGTAGTTTAATTTATAGATTAAGGGTTTTTATTGACACATTATGCTAAATTTCATGCTTAGGGGACACATAGTGGGTGCGTTTATTTGATTGAATGTTTTCGGACAGTTGGTCCAGGTTGCCTATGAGGAAGACATTGTTTCCATGCCTTACTTGTTATGTTTGAATTGATTGGTTTTTTATTCCTGTTAAATACTTGTGTTATGAATTGTAGATAGTTATCCATATATTAGTTGAGATTTTTTGTGCTGTTGGATATCATTTTTGTATGATTATATTACAAAGGGTTGTGAGAACCTAGTGTAGTTAGACCATAGGGAGAATTGATGTTGAATGCTTCCCCAGAGTTTCTGTTTTATTCAAATTGTGAGACCATATGGGGGATTGAAGATGAGTGTTCCCTCAGAGTGTCTATAGTATATCATTATGAGACCACATGTGGAATTTACGTTGAGTTTTTTCTCAGAGAGTCTTTAGTTTATCATTAAAAGACCACATGGGGGAATTGACTGTTAGTGCTTCCTCAGAGTGTATTTGTTTTTTTGAGACCAAAGGGGGTAAACTATGTTAGCTTTCCCAGAGGGTTGTTATATCTTTATTGATTTGATGATATGTTAAACCAAAGGGGTTAGGCTGTGAGAACTTTCCTAGACTGTTTCATGTGAATTATCAATTGATTGTGACAAGCCTAGAAAGCCAAAGAAGATGCTTGGACTTGGTCTTACATGATTGTCAGATGGTAATCTGAGACATCTTTTTTCTTTTACAGAAGGGATATAGAGATTAGGTTAGATCCTGAGATTTCAGTATTCAACAGTTTGAATAATTAATAAATGTAAATGAATGAAATTGGAAATTATTAGATTGTTTACTTTTGATTACTTCTTTGTTTGTTACTTCATTTATCATATTGCCTGCTATATATATTCATTTACAGTTAGGCACATATCTTTTGGTGGTTTCCTACTTGGATTCATCTCATACCATTTTTGTGTCATGCCTTTTTACCCAAACTGATTATATGGTTTTAGGTATTGATAATGTAAAGTGCCCTTCTACCTCAGGTACTTGATTTTTGTTAGAGCTGGAGTGCATGGGACCAAGTTGAGGTTTGCAATGCTGTTGGAGTTATTTACTGATTTTAGTACTTTGGTTATAGTGATTTATTTCCAGCATCGTGACCTTTTTTGTCTTCTTCCCTAGATACTTGTGGCATGCATCATTATATATATATATATATTGTAGTTGTTTATACTATCAGACTTCCACTGTTTACTTTATTGTATGGTATTACTTCTTTCTTTGTTGTTTATTATTTTTTTCTGTTGTGTTTCGCTGCCAATGGGGTTATAGTTTCCCCACTATCACACCCAAGTCCCTCACTGCTAGTCGGCAGCCTCTCGTATTCGGGGAAATATGCTTGAGGCTAGGTGGCCAACCGAGTATGGGGCACCGTTAGGCAGCACCCAGAACTAGGACATTACAAAGTAGTATTAAAATGGGTTTTCTTTTCTCATTTGTCTTACTATTTAGAGCCTATAGACAGATATAATAAGTAAGAGGTGGTTGTTAATAAGTTGTTCTTGGGAGTAGCAACCCCGTGTATAGTGAAAATCCAAGTTTCCTCGAATGTTTCAATTTTTTTGGTTTTTCAATTATTACAGTTGATTTGATTTCACCATTGGGTCATTCACTTGTTTTTCTCCATTATCATTTATATTATTGAGGTTTTATTTTTGTTGCAACCCTATGAGATGAGGTTATTTCATCTCATGTATCATATAAGAACTTGGTAGAGATCACATGTCATGCATTCTTTTTATGCCATTTAGGGTGAATTACTACTTTCATGATATTGTTATAGATATTTTGCTAAATGTGCATGATGTTGTGATAAATTCTATGATAGAATAATAAATATTTTGATAGGGTATTGTAATGTGTAAAGTTTCATTGGGATGGACACCAAACTTTGGTTCCTAAGGTGTAATGGGCCATCTTGGTTCGAAATTTGGTGGATCATGTTTGAACTATTAATTTAATTTTTTAAAATTATGATGTGAATAAGGATGAGAAACATTGATGTGTGGGAGTGTGGGATCTCATGGGTCGTAATTTTTCATTACTTAGAAAAAATATTATGTTTTTAAGGGTTCTGGAGAATTTTTAGTGGCCTAATATTTGGAAACCCAGACATCACGGCATGTGGTGTTATGAATTCACGCCATTTGTTCTTCTATTCTTAAAAAAATAACTTTTCTTAAGTACATGTTGTGTACTATATGTACATGTCATGTAGTCTTTAACTATGTGGCTAACTGTGTGAGCAGAGACACGGGGTTGGAAAACATTGGTAGAATACGTCGGGTACTAGGAATGCATGTTCTGCGAGAGAGGCCATGTATTTGGTTGTGTGACTAACGACACGGGTGGATAAAATTTAGGTTATACACATCGTGTCCTCTTCTTTCAGAGAGTATAGAGTTGACCATGTCTCCAACCATGTGACTAATTACAAAATTGGTTGGAACTTAAGTGGTACAAGCTGTGTTTAGGGTGAACACACCATTTAGGGTTACCCAAGAGAGAACCGTGCGGTTTTTCCATGTAGAAGAACTCGGGAAGGAGGGAAAAATTCAAGTACACATCATGTCATAGGGGGAACATGTCGGGTGTATATGTGTTACACAAATTGGTTGGGAAGAGGTAAACTCCCATGTTGAAACCTATAAGAACACGATGTGTGGAGGGTATACATGGCGTGTAACCCAATTTTGAAAAACATGAATGTTTTATTATCATGTTCTATTATTTCACATCTAAGATTTAGTCCTTGATAATCTTGAACTGAGGTGTGCGTTTGACCTTGCAGATTCATGCCACTGAGACATCATCTAGTTGTATGCCAGATATACGGAAACGATCAGACACAGAAAATGGTAGATACTAGACTACCATTAGATCCTCCCTTCATGCTCGTCTAGGCACAAGCTGTTATACCAGACACTGGTGATGATGCATAGTTTTGATAAGGCTTCATAAGGATTATGCAGACCTATCGGGGAGCACCGCATCCTGCCCCATCTATGGAAGAGTTGTCTTGGGTTATTTAGCAGTAGCATCCTCCCACTTTCTCAGGGGATGGAGGACCTCAAGATGTTGAGTTGTGGCTAGAATCCATGTTTTCTATCTTCAAGCATCTCATGACTCCTCTTAAGAGGAGGGTGAAGCTTGCAACTTACATGCTTTGAGATTTCACCAATATATGGTTTGATGTGATATCATAGGCAGGACACCAACGACTTATGTCTAGGGATGAGTTCCAATAGACATTCAATGACTATTTCTACTTGGAGACCTCGAGGTACTACCAGGTTTGGGATTTCATGGGTCTAGATTGGGGTAAATTTTCAGTCAATGAGTATTCTTCTCGCTTCACAGAGGCGTAGTGCTTCACACCCATTCTGGGGGTGATGATTTATTTATGGACAAGAAGTATGAGGATGGTCTCAGACATGAAATTTGATCCAAGGTGAACATATTTAAGTTGACTTCCATATCATATATAGTTAACCAGGATTTGATCACTGACCATGATCTGAGGGGGTCTAGAGATGTGAGCCTATGAGGTTTGACATCCATAGTTCTTACTTCTCCGACTGATAATAGGAAGCACCATAGGGAATCTACACGTGAAGATCCAAGTAGACAGGATATTCCTTCTGGTTGTCAGGTGGTATGCTACCAGTTTGATAAGAGTGGTAATACAAGACCACAGTGCTTGAGATACCCAGTCGATTGCCGATCTTGCATCAAGATGGGACATCATGGTCATTTTTTCCAATTTTTCTCACCAACAGCTTGTGATATGAGTTATTTTATGACACCTCATTTAGGAGTTGGACCACTAGTTTTTCATCAGTCTGGGAACTAGAGTTCTCCCGGATGTTTAGGCCAAGGATGAGGTCGTGGCCATGGTAGCCAGTCGGCGGGCATTTAGTGACAGTAGGGTGGATCAGCTCAGGGTAGTCAGACAGGGTCACAGGGCCACGATATAGTTCAGACCTTTGTAGTGGAGTAGACCCAGTGGGATTTGGATCCCATACCCTATACGGTTAGAGGTATGATTCTAGTTACCTCAGCTTTAGCTTCTGTTCTTTTTAATATAGGGGATTCACATAGTTTCTTATCTGTTTTCATTTTGGAGATCCTTGATCCTGGTATCTTTACATATAAGGATGTTATGACACTAGACACTTCATTGGGAATTAGGATGGCTACTGTACATCAGTTCAAGGAGTTTCCTCCTGAGGTTGGTGGGTGTCACTTCTTTTGGGACATCTATGTCTTAGAGATGATAGGCTTCGATGTCATTCTTTGAATGGACTGGTTGGTCTCCTTCCAGTCCATTGTTGAATTCTATCACTGTAGGGTGAGTTTCAAGTCAGTATGGGGAGGGTTTTTACTACACAAGGGTGAATGGGATGTCAAGGAGAGAAGAGCGGGTCTCAGGCATTATGAGATGGGATGAATTAGAAACCAGATTGCTAGTTAATGTATAGATGAACAGGGGACTTCGTAGATGGACTTTCCACTAGTGGTAGATCATTTTAGAGATTTCTTTCCAAATGACTGTTCAGGTTTACCTCTAGATAGAGAGATAGATTTCTCTATCAATCTTATGCCTGGACCGGCACCAGTGTCCATTAATCCATAGTGGATGGGTACACCAGAGTTACAGGAGCTCAAGATGTAGTTTGAGGAGTTGCAGGAAAAGGGTTTCATCCAACATAGTACTTCTCCTTGGGGTCCTCATGTCCTTTTTGTGAAGAAGGTGGATATTACCATCATAATTTGTGTGGATTAATGGAAGTTGAACCAGTTGACAATTAATAACTGATATCCCTTACCAAGGACTGATGTTCTCTTTGATCGACTTTGCAGAGCCCACGTGTTCTAGAAGATTGAATTGAGATACATTTATCATCATTTTCATGTTAGACCATCATATATACCTCGTATAGCCTTTCGGAGCGGGTATGGTCTATAGGAGTATGTGGTTATGTCATTTGGTCTCACGAACGTGCCATCATTTTTCATGGAATTAATGAACCAAGTATTCCATCCTTACTTGGACTCTTTTGTGGTTGTTTATGTGGATTATATCTTGATTTAATCTCACACTTGACACGACTATGCCACCCATCTTGAGATGGTTTTGAGTACACTGATAGAGAATCAATTATATTCTAAGCTCTCAAATGCCTCTTTTTGATGGATTAGATTCATTTTGTAGGTCATGTAATCTTATAGATAATTGTATCAATAGACCTAGAGAGTGTGAGAGAAGTAGTTTCTTGGGAGCATATAAAGAAATTCTTTGAGGTAAAAAGTTTTCTGGTGCTGGATGAATTCTATAGACACTTCATATAGGACTTTTCATTCTTATCAACTCCACTGATAGGTCTGGATAATAATGGTGAGAAGTACTCATTGACAGATTTTTTGTGAGTGATTCTTTTAAGATATGAAACGAAGGTTAAATTTAGCCCCATTATTGGTCTTTCTAGAGTAAGGAAAGAGTTATATAGTTTACTGTGATGCATCAGGTATCAGTATGGGATCAGTACTTAAGAAAGTAGAAGGAGTCATTACGTACGGGTCTTGACAGTTGAGGCCGCATGAGAGGAATTACCCAACGCATGATCCAAAGTTATCTGTATTTTTACATGCTTTATGTTGTTGGAGACATTTTCTTTAAGGAGAGTATTTTTTGGTATTCACTGACCACAAAAGTCTCAAGTATATCTTTACTCAGTGAGATCTAAATATGAGACACCAAAGGTTGGTTGAGTTCCATCAGTCTTTTGACTTTGAGTTTTCCTATACTCCTAGGAAAGGTAATGCATTAGCTAATGTGTTGACTAGGAGAACTCAAATATAGGTAGTTCAGGAGGCCAGCAGTGAGTGGAATCTTATGGCTCTGTTCTCTAAGATGCATATAAGGGTGCACAACAGACAGGGGAAGACATTTCTTTATTCTATTATTATTACCTATACTCTTCTAGATTGAGTGGGAATGAGGTGACTATAAGATTTTGAAGGCCTAGTTCTGTGGGAGAGTATATCAGGAGAGGACTGTACTCTTGGATAGACCATAAGAAATGACGAGATCTTGCATTTTCATGGGATTATATGGGTTCCAACAGACATACGCGATGAGAACATGCGATATTTTAAATCCTTAGCATGGGAAGATCATCCTGTTTTTACCAAGATGTATCATGATTTACTCAGTCAGTATTGGTGGCTAGGTTTGAAGAGGGATGTTTTGGGTTCTGTTATGAGATACTCGACCTATTAGTAGGTGAAGGTGGAGAATCAGTAACCAGTAGGCCTTATACAGTTGTTACCCATTCCCGAGTGGAATTAGAATGATGTCGCTATTGATTTCGTCAAATGATTAACATGGTCACCTTAAGGGAATGACATAGTATGGGTTGTTGTTGGCAGAATCACAAAGTTTTCACATTTCTTTCTGATCAAGGAATCCTTTAGTTTTGATGATCTTGGAAGGTTATACATCTAATAGATTGTACGGTTTCATGGGGTTCATGCACTCTATCATTTCATATAGGGATTCCTGGTTTACTTCTCGTGTCTAGAAGGGACAATTGAGGGATTTTGGTACACATGTGATTTTGAGTACAACTTACCATCCCCAAACAGATGGCCAGTCCGAGCACACTATTCAAGTGTTGGAGGAAATTCTTGGAGCTTGAATCCAAGATTTCAGGGGTTCTTGGGAGAGACACATACCCATAGTAAAGTTTTTATAAAATAATAGTTTTTAGATGAATATTTAGATGTATTATTATATTTATTTGTACAGTAGGCAATGCCGATCACCCCTGTGTTAGCTGGAGGAAGGAGAGACTGCTATGTTGGGACCTCATCTATTCCAAGAGACCATTGAGATGGATGAGTTGATTCAGTAGAGGATGTCTACTGCATAGTATCACCAAAAATCTTATTCTGGTCAATGGAGACAACATTTGGAGTTTGAGGTCGGAGATCATATTCTCTTCCATGTTACACTGAGGTCGGGATATAATAGGATTAAGAGATAGGGTCAGCTTTCACTGAGATATGTTGGGTCGTTTGAGGTTTTGGGAAGAGTCGGGCTGGTTGCTTATCGATTATAGTTAACTCGAAGGTACCAGGGTTTGAATATTGTGTTCCATATTTCTTAGCTATGATATTACTTTTCATACCCTTATCATGTTTTTTTAGCCCAAGGTGGTTGAGTTGAAGGTGGATTCATCCTTTATGTAGCACCCTATTCAGATTGTGGATCACAGCACAAAGGTTCTTCTTGGTCAGTTTGTTCCTGTAGTATAGGTGATATGGTAGCACAAAAAAAGTACAGGATGAGACTTGGGAGAGATAGGCTGATGTACGATCATAGTGGCTAGAGTTATTTGAAGTTTCTACTTTACTACCCTTTGAAGGGAAATTCAAGGATGAATTTCTTTAATGGGGGAAGTTTTTAAGAACTCAGATCTTCATTTCTAGTATAGATATTGTTTCTTATTGTTTTTAGGAAAAAGAAAGATTTATAAAAAATTTAGTACACATCGTGAACCCCAGAGTACACGTCATGTACCCAGTTATCATGGGTAGCCATGTACTAGCCATTTAAATTTCGAGTACTTTTCTGTGTGGGCCACATAATGTGGGGATGGTTGAGGCTAGTACACAGCGGGTGCATTAAATTAAAATGCTGTTTATTTTTCTTTTTATTTGATTAATCGAATATGGGTCAGGTCTCATATCTAGAACTCATTTCTTCTTCTCCTGCCTCATACGGAAGAGCGACGTATGACCAAAAATCTTTGGGTGCTTCCTATTCCTCCATCTGAGCACTGATTGAGGTGCTGCCAGGTGCGTTGGATTCCCACTGATGAGATTTCTATTCCCCTTGATCATCCATTCTTGATTTTTCCTTTTTCTTGATTTATCCAAGGTTTTATGTTTTTGACCCTTTTGTAGATGTATGACATTCTAGGCCGATTCAAGGTCCTACATTTAAGAGTGTTCATCGTACAGTGTCAAGGTAAGTTGTTTGTTTCTTGTAGAGTTTGTCTTTTAGTGATATATGTGTATGTGTCGATTACCCATGATTTAGGTATTTCATGTTAAGGAATTGAACCTTGTTATCATCTTCCTTAGATTGATTGATAGATTATGGGTTTTTGTTGATAAAGTATGCTAAATTTCATACTTAAGGTACACACCATGGTTTTTTTTCCTTGTTTGAATGTTTATGGTTGTTCGGTCTAGGTTGCTTATGAGGAAGACCTTGTTTCCTTTCCATGCTTATTAGGTTGGAATTGATTTCATATTGTTGCTTGTTAAATTCTTGTGTTATGAATTGTAGCTGCTTATCCTTGTAGTTATTGGGATTTCCTTGGGCTGTTAGTTATCATTTTTGAACAATTGTATTACATAGGGCTATTAGAACCTTGTGTAGTTAGACCATAGGGGGAATTTACATTGAGGACCTCCCCATAGTGTCTGTTGTATTTACATTGTGAGACCATAGGGGGTATTAACAATGAGTTCTCCCTCATAATGTCTATAGTATACCGTTACGAGACCACAGGGGGAATTAACATTGAGTGCTTCCTTAGAGAGTCTTTATTTTATCATTAAAAGTCCACATAGGGAATTGATCATGAGTGCTTCCTCAGAGAATCTTTGTTTTTGTGAAACCAAAGGGTTTAAACTATGTGTTCTTTACCAACGGGTCATTATATCCTTATTGATTTGATGATACGTTGAACCATAGGGGTTAGTCTGTGAGAAATTTCCCAAAGGGTTGTGTGTGGATGATCGATTAATTTTGATGAGCCTACCAAGCCAAAGAAAAAGCATGGACTCAGTCTTACTTGATTGTCATATGGTCTTCTAAAACATCTGTTTTTATTTTCCACAGGGGATATAGAGCTTAGGATAGATCCTGATATTTCATTATTAAATGGTTTGAATAATTAATAAATATAAATTAATGAAATTGGAAACTGTAGTATTGTTTACATTTGAGTTATTCTTTGTTTTTTTCTTTATTTTTTATATTACCTACTCTATATATTCACTAACAATTAAGCAATGATATTTTGGTGGTTGCATTGGGGGATTCATCTCACACCCTATTTGGGTCTTGACTTTTGACCCAAATAGATTATATGGTTGTGGGTATAGATAAAGGAATGTTCCTTTCTACATCAGGAACTTGATTGTTATTAGAGCTGGAGATAATGAGACCAAGCTGAGACTTACAATGTTGTTGGAGTTATTTACTATTTTCAGTACTTTGGTTTTAGTGGTGTATTTTCAGCATTGTGACTTGTTTTCCTGCTTTCCTAGATACTTGTGGCATGCATCATTGTTTATATAAATATGATTCAGTTGTTCATACTATCATTCTTCCTATTTTTTACTTTGTTATGTAGTATTATTTCTTCTGCTATTATTTATTATTGTTATTCTGTTGGGTTTCTCTTCTAGTGAGGGAATAGTTTCCCCCTATCACTCCTAAGGCCCTCACTGCTAGTCAGAAGCCTCTGGCATTTGGGGAAATGTTCTTAAGGCTATGTGACCAATTGGGTATGGGGCACTTTTGGGCGGCACCCGAAACCGGGATGTTACACATCAAGTGTTCAATGAAATTATTTTTCTCATGATAATAAAAATTTTATGGGAGATGTAATAAAAAATATTATATCTTTTCTTACAAACCTTTCATGATATATTAATCATGATAGTTTTCCAAATAAACAAAGGAGGGGAAAACATTTTATTGATACTATCATGAGGAAATTCCCAATTTATTTCATTAGATCTGTTGATTCATATGTTTCTCAAAAATGAATCAGTACCACTAAAAATATATTTTTCAGTCACCAGTTTTTGGAGAAAGATGAAATCATTTTAGAGGTGTAAACATTGGAAGGTGAAGAGGAACAATCATGGATTCATATCAACAATATGAGGAAAGCTGATCAAATTTAATCCGTAGATTGGGGAAATCTCCAGAACTTATTTTTAAATAAGTACATTCCTATAATTCTTCATATGAAGATATGAAAATATTTTCTTTATCTAGGGAAAAGGGACGATAAATAACTTGGTACCTATAAAGTAAATTTTACAAGCATGTGAAATATGATTCTAGTATTATCATTCGATGTGAAAGTATGGTTGATTGATTCATTATTATATTGAAATGGGTTTTCAAACTATTCTTTAATTTTAATGGTCTTAGTATCTATGAACATATTATTCAATGTTATGTCAAAGTGAAAATGGATGTTGGATTTATGAATCAATATCATGGTATTGAAAAGAACATGAAGATGGAGTTCAAACGAAAATAAAAAAACGAAGGAGACAAATAGATGATCATTCCATTATGATCAATGTGAGGAAAGATGCATGGAGTAAATTTCCATTTGGTGACATGTAAATGTTTTATATGTGGAGGGGAAGTTCACTGAGAAATTTATTAAAAAAGTTGTGGGAAGAAGTTAGCTAACGATTCGAATGGAGATAAATCTAAAAAGAATAAACCTCCCACAAATTATTTCATCGAGAATAAAGAGAATTGTAATTATGATAAATAGTTTCCAAAACCTATTATTAATGATGATCAAGATCAGAAACCACATAATAATATGGACAAGGGTAAATCTTATGAGGTCACATTTTCTGATGAGGGGTGTTATAACAACGTAGTGAAAGTTACACTAATAATCCACTATAGAAATTCCAATATCTTATTTAAATCTTAATCTAACCATTCATTCATATCAAAATAATCTTACAAGGGTATCAAGATGTCACCCAAATTATTATATGTGGAATTAGCTATAACACCTTGAGATCTTAAAAACAGAAAACTATGTTTGATAATGTATGTGGCATGAAACAACATGCTTAAAAGATTATATAAAAACCAAATAATTTAAGAAATATATATTTAAATATATTAAATATCTATAAGTTCATAGATAACTTAGTTTTCTTTTGTCTTATGAAATGACGAGTTGCTTCAAAAACATGCATTACATGTAAGATCTAGTTTTACTATACAACATCATATTATTAATATTATTATTTAATATAAAAGTAATAACATAGCTTCTAAATGGGTGGTTAAAAACAGTCTTCAATTATATATTAAAATACATAGTTTCAAGACATTTATTATTAATGTATTGATTATTAATAAAATGATAATCATTTAAAAGAAAAAAATGTTTCTGAAAAACATTTTTTACCAAAAACAATATTTAGTCATGCTTGCTGCCAAAAAATTAAAATAAATTATTAAAATATATAGAAAATTTATATTAATTAATATAAATAATTTTAGAAATTATAATAAATAATTATATTTGGGTTAATTTTCCGGATTTTGCATAGATATTCCATTATTCGATGAATAGTTAAAAATGTTGTATTTTAATTAAAAACTACCTTTTCATTTAAATAAATTATAATATTCATTTATATTTTGAATTTTTTAAAGTAAATTCGTATAATTTTATATCAATTAATCAAATTTATGTCATTTTTTCACATTGATTTATTATATAAAAACATTTCAAACATTTGAACTTTTTCACATTAAAATCGCATTGTCTCATAGCTTCTGATGGATTATTTTTTTAATAACTTTTTTCACTTCATTGAATTGAATTTGTAAAAATTTATAAAATATTTTTTATCAGAATAATTTATGACACTTAATATTAAAATATTAATTTTCCAATTATGTGATTATTTTAATCAACTAAAATTAATTATATCGATTACGGTAAAACAAGATTA
Organism: Viscum album; assembly: GCA_963277665.1. Classification (NCBI taxonomy): domain Eukaryota; kingdom Viridiplantae; phylum Streptophyta; class Magnoliopsida; order Santalales; family Viscaceae; genus Viscum; species Viscum album. The sequence continues at coordinate 1,829,152,385 of OY728161.1, read as the reverse complement.
CTTAATTTTTATACATTTTTCTCAATGGACCAAATGACCAAGAAAATTTCCCACCAATCGTTGGATGAAAATATTAAATCATTATCCCATATATTATATATTTTACTTCATTATTAGTTCCTGGTGATGTGAAAAAAAGAATCGATGGAATTGAGTATTTCATAAAATTAAAAGTGTGCCACTCACCCCACTTATAAAAGGCCGCTTGCTATCCTCCTTTATTCACACCATTAAAAAAAATTGGAATAGCCAGTTTCTACCCAAATTAGATCTCTAATTAACTTATATAATCCAAGATTCAATTGTTTGGTAATAATTCTATTAATGGAATTATTTTGGTGCAAACCAAAAGGAGATACCCGAAGAAAATGTTACATTCCTCAATGAGCTTTTTTTTTCTCTCTCCACCCCCTTATATTATTTTTATACCATAATGAAATAATAAATTCAGTATAATATATCTAATGATATTTTTTATGTTAATTTTTCTACCCACAACCACACACACTTCCATTAAATGGCTAATAATATCACCATTCATGTGTATGGAAGACTACCACCTTGCGAAGCAATGCCATTCATTTTTTCATTACCCCTATCACGGTTGGGTATAATAATGTATATATTGTTTATATATGAAATTAATAAAATAATTATCATTATTAAATGAATATATAATATAATCCTTTTAATATTACAATATGTAAGGGATACAATAACGTCGTTCATGTGCATGGAAGACTTCCTCCTCACGTGGCGATGTGACTCATTTTTACTAACACATTACACAAACGATAATAAGTGTGAGTATAATGAATATATAGAATATAAATAAAATTTTATGATAATAATTACATATTTAAAAATATTAATATATTATATATCATTTTATTTCTTGTATTTTCACTCACTCAAAAATTAATAACTATATTTTTGGACATGTTGACTACCGCCTCCTTGAAACCATCTGATTCATTTTTTCATCACCGAATCACTATAATTATATATATAAATAGATATGATTAAATATTTTGGGATTTATTAAATAATTTTCATTATTTAATGATAATTTTATTTAAATTATTTCAATAATAATCACTAAAAAATAGAAACATAACTCATGTGTATATACGACCTACTATATCAATGATCTTGATGTTAGTTCATTTTTCATTACCATCATCCATGATTGGTTTTAAAAGTATAATTTATGTATAAATATCATAATTATTTAAATATTATTATTTATATATATGTTTAAATGATTACCCCATTGAGCATAGTTGATCTACCGAAGTCTTTTTTGACACATAAACTACATATGGTAAAAACATATGACTTAAAAATAATCTATTAAGTAATTGTATGTAACTTATTAATAAGTGAAATAAACATTATAATATAAAAGAAAAAGTATATAAATAAATTAAATATTTATCATATTTCTATTATTTAGGATGAAAAACACACACATGACAAATCATACACATGGTAAGGGAATCTTTCTCAATTTTCATTCATTAAGTAATTTTTTATGTTATACATCTATATAATTTTATGAGGTGTATATACAGACCCATTTACTTTTTCTATCAGGAATTTATATGTTATTATGATATTTATAGTTTTTCTATTTTTATTATTTCATGTTTTTTATGATTCAGGTATTTCTCAAGTTATAATGGACCTTTCCTTTACAAAATCAATTTTTAATGTTTTCCTTGAAACTCTATTTCTATTCCATACCCTTTTTTTAAAAAAATGATTTTATATGGAAGTAAAATATTTATTATGTAAATTATAAGTTTTCTTAAATTATTTCAATGTTTTCCAAAATAGAATCATTTTAATAGTTTTATATATATCATTTCAACAAAAAAACAAAAAGAGATGCTTGATTCTTAATAGACATGACAGAAATGAATTCTCTTTTGGAGTGACAATTATTTGATTAATAGATTAATTTTAAAGATAAAATTTGTTATTAAATGAAAAAACAATGTCCTATTTTTAGGTTATTTTCATATTGATGATCTATTTTCAATGAAATGGTTATTTTGGAATTGAAAATGGGATTTTAATATAAAGTGGTATTTTATCTAAAAGTTTTTTTTATATTGGTTTAAAAGTGTACTTGTAAATTAATTATGATGATATTTTTTATTAATGATGTTTTTTTAAATGATAATTATATGAAATATGAGATACTTATATTAACTATACAATGTCTTTATGTACATTATATTTTAAGGGAGATCCTGATATAATAAATACAAAGAGTTAATACCCATTATAGCTCATGAAAAATGGACAATCATGATATAGCTTATAAGAAGTGTTTATCCTAGGTATAGCTCATGGATGAGCCTAATATGGATTAAAAAATGGTTTATTTCCATTATAGATCTATAATTCACTGGTCAATTATTATATTGGTAGTTGGACATATGTTAGTCTAATAAAAGGGTTTTTAAATGGTTTTATGAATATGATGCTCTATGTCCCCAAAATCAAGTTTAAATTTTTTATAATGGGTTTTAAATTATTTTAGTGAGTAAAACATATGTGTGGTTTCCTATAAAAACGTTTTATTTCATTATCTAAAAGAAAATATATGTTGTGGTAAACATTTCTATGGTTTAATGGTTTTTACTGAACTAAAAATTTCCTTTATTTTTTATCCCTTACAAAGATTTTTTTTTCTAAAACCATGTTTTTAAATGTCTTTCATAAGGTTTTAGAGATTTTTGAGGGAAATTAATAATTATATTTTAATTATGTGGATATTTTTCACAAAAATGAAACAATATTTATTAAAAACATATTATATAAAAAATCAATGAAAATTGGAAATGTCATATTGTAACACCCGAGAATTTTATGTTATATAAATCATCAAAGGAATATTTTTCTACACAACACTTGCTTGGCTTGCTTTACACGCAATCGCGACCTTCCTCGATAGCTTGCGTCGTACGCAATACCGAGTTTCACTAAACAACAATATGCTATTAAAACTAGCCGTTATGAATAGTAATAACCACTTTTTGAAATTTTATAAATTTTATTTTTCAAAATGGACTTCATTTTTGGACTCAGAATATCGAAATTAGCCTAGGGTGAAATTTTGGTATTTTTCTGAAAACTTTCAATTTTTGATGAATAGTGAAACCACTAAGTGGTAGGTTAAAAACTGAATTTTGCATAAAACTTAATTTTACCACTTCTGTGAATGGAATTTCAAAAATCCTACAGACACGGTTGATATCAGTAAGTAAAATGTGGTTCAACGAGATAAAAATAATTTTTTGGTGAATAGTAACTTTTTACTTTTTTACCGCGGTTAATAGTAAATAGGGTAACTAAGGGTAAATATGATATTAATATTACCCTAACACATGTCCTAATTCTATTGGACAAGTGTAATTCGACCAAAAACAAACTTAGGAATAAAATATGACCATTTAGGCCCACTTGGATTAGATTAGGACATTTATTATTAATTTATTTAAAGAAGGGTTAAAATAGTTAAAATCAAAGTTTAATAAGTAAATCATTTTTAATATGGGGTTATACATAAGATTAATTCGACTATAAATATTCATTATAAAGCTAAAAAGATTTCCTACATGATGGTAGTTTATTTGTAATTTTTAGACATCAAATAATTTAATTTATTTATGACACAAAGATGATGCAGTAATTATCTTATTAATGAAATATTGACATAATTGATGTTATAAACACAAAAATAAATGTAATTTGAGACTTTTTATGAATTCCACTAATTTTATAGGTTACTATGATATATTAATGTTGATTTAATCAACTTGGTTAGAACATATAATTCTGTTATGACTTTCACAAAAATCATATATCAAATAGTGTCAAAATTGACACAAAATAGTTTTTAAATCAAATATTATATTATTAATTGTTATTGTATTCCTAAAAATCTAAGGTTCGGCCAAATGACTTAGATAAGGATATATATATTAATAATAAACAATTTGGGGTTCGTTTGGCTTGTTATAGTAAGTGTATTAACCATATAGTGAAAGAAAACAAAAAGACATGGTAAAAGTTAAATTATTTAACTTAGTGTTAAATCTAATTGATAAGGTTAAAATAATATCCTAAACTTGTCTAAATTCTATTGGTTGATAGTATTTCGACCCATCCCCACTTTATCTTCGAAATAAGACCCTTTGGAACCATTATAAACCGATTTTTACTTTAATATAAAATAATATTTTGAGATATTCCTAAGGTGCCCCTCTCCTCCCTTATAAAAGGGCACCTCCTCCCCCTCCTCCTCACACCAAATTGAGCACTCAAGCTCGGCCAACCCCTGCCCTTTTCTCCCCTCCACTTCCCTAGAATAGTCCTAGAGGTCCTGGTCTTCTCCAAAGACCACTCTTAGTTCCTTAAGTGGAGGATTCAAAGAGGCGTTCCAAAGAAGAGGTAATATCCATTACCGGTCTTTTCAATTTCTTTCTTCTTCAACTTCTTCTTCTTTAGTTGTTTCATGATGAAGTAATAACATCAGTATTACTTACATACTGATATGTTATTATAAATATGAAACAACCCTAATTCACCTTCTATCCATCCTACGGAAAAATGAAATCACCGCGCGTGCGTACGTACGGAATACCGTCTCCACGCCGTGGTGTAATCTATTTTCCACCACCACCTTACATGGATGGGTATAATGGTGTAAAGAATAACTATACATAGTTATTAAAACGTCATATTGATTCTGATATATTGTATAATCCACTCCAATTCAATTCAATATTTATAGAAATGATATCATCGCTCGTGCGTACGTACGGAATACCGTCTCCACGACGCGATGAGATTCATTCTACATGTTAACCATTTAAGAATGATTATAATGTATATATAAGAAATAATAATGAAATATATGACATTATAAAGCTACAGGATTTATGTATATATATACATATGTATGTCATCTACTTACTTCCATTTCAAGACAATAAGGAAAGGAAAACAGCGTTCATGCGTACGTACGGACTACCGTCTCCATAAACGGTGTTTTTCATTTTATTTATCTACCTATTATATATATATATACTGAATATATATGATATATAAATCATATTTTATATTCTGGAAGTAAGTAAATCATGATATAAGTAATAATGATGTCAAGAACAACAAGTCAAAACACCTACGATAAATGAAACGATTTTACCCAAAACGCTTCTTTAACATGGAATTTACAAAAGAACGGGTAATATAATGTCATAAGTGAACCATATATGATATCATAACAATGAATATGAATCTGTAATAAGTCAATAACATGATTTAAATCATTATACAGGAGGTTTGGACACTTACAAAGCAAGTCGGACCTAAGGTAAGGGAAATATCACAATCTCATTTTTATCCGAGATTGTTTATTCGTAAGTATTTACTGGGGTGTATTTTATCATCCACATCCATGTTTCATCAATATGTAATATTATTTCCATCCACCTACAATTTTTTAAATCCATTTTTACCCTTCGGTGAGTTTTTGTAATATGTATGAAAGGAATCTTTTGTCGTTTTTCGTACGAGGTACTTTTTGACTTTTCCGACAAAAGTACGAAGAATGTTTTTTTAACTTATACGGCACGAACGGATTTTTACGGTTTTATAAAGCCTTATTTTCATGAACCTTCCTCCAAAATATTTCATGACTATTTTCAATAAAATCTCTTTCTTTTAAAATTGCATGATGTTTTGGGAAAAGGAATTGATTTTGAAGAAGAAAGGATATTTTCCTCAAGAATTCATTTCAAGTGTTTTATCAAAATTATTTTCCATCTAAGATAATAAAGGGTTCTGTTTCTATCCATATTTTTACAATGATTTGACTATTTTGGGATGGAATTATGTTTATGAATTCCTTTATCTTATATGAATGGTTTTATGATGTCATGTTGTTTAAGAATTCCATTTTTATGACATTGGTTATGAAATGATGTATGATTTATGATTTTGTGGCACACATAAGAATGGTATCATTATGAGATGGGTGGGACCTATATCTCCCTCCAATGCATTGGGTAAAGATTTTATATCTCATGAGATAGACATGGCTGGAATGGTAGGTTATACCGGTTCAGTGAAACAGGACTGAAACGAGGATTACTCGATTCAGAAAGGGACTTTGTCCACTAAGATAGTCTTGGCAATGAGTCTTGACTAACAAGAAATGATTCTCTATGATTATGTGTGTATGCCACAATGAGTAATGTTTTAAGTTATGATTTCATTTTCACTTCTATGATTTATCCCACGTTATGATATTATGAGCTCTTTTGCAGGTTAAGATTTCCAAAAGCTATGTTCTTATGTATATGATGTGATTGATATTTCTTTTGTTTACCCTTACTGAGCATTTGAGCTCACCCTTTTATGTTTTCTTTTCCCCAGGATATAAAGAAAGGTTTTAGATAAAAAAAAAGATCTTTATGGTAGATGTTGAAGATCTTTCACCACGTTTAGAAGATTACGTTCCGAGTTTCCAAAGACACTAAACTATTACGATCCTTGTGTGTGTGTTTTTGTTATGTACTAAGTATTCCGCAAAAGTAATGTAATGTCAATGTACGTCAGGCTTCGGGTCTCTACAGTTGGTATCAGAGGAAAGGTATAGTCAACCTTTGGAAACTAGGATGTGAAAGCCTTAGTAAGAACCCTAAGGATAAGTCTAAGTATAGAACACAATCTTAGAAATGGCCATGAATAACCTAGGATAAGACCTTAAGCATGAAAATTTTATTCTTGAATTATGTGGTTTCCTATTATAATTAGTGTTGCTCACACTATTCTTCTTGGTTTTAGTCAATGGCTGGAACCCGAAGGAACCGTGTTAATGCGGAATGCGATGGGCAATGCAATGATTGTCCCCCTGAGCAACCAAACGATATGGGAGCTGGAATGCAAAATCTTGTAGCCATGCTCACACAACTTTCTCAAGCTATGAATCATGCAGGATTTCCAAACGAGCAAAGGAGGGAGCAACATTCTGTTGAATCCTTCATGAGGCAGCGTCCACCTTCTTTCAGCGGGTCTACTGATCCATTAGTTGCTGAACAATAGATTAGTACTACTGAAAAGATATTTTCAGTTCTTCAATGTTTTGAACATGATAAAGTCATCCTAGCAGTGTATCGTTTGGAAGGAGATGCTGATCAATGGTGGAATCTTGTTAAGAATACGAGGCAAAGGGATGAAATTGAGTCTATGGAATGGGACGAGTTCAAGAACTTATTTTTCAATAAGTACTTTCCTCGTATTCTCCGAACAAAGATGGAGAAAGAGTTTCTTGAACTGAAGCAAAGGGATGATGAATCTGTTGGTACCTATGAAGCAAATTTTACAAGACTTGCAAGGTACGCTTCTGGTATTATTATCCAACCTGAGAGTAAGATCGATCGATTCTTTAGTGGCTTAAAACCAAATCTTCGAAGGGCGTTAGCCATAAGGGACTTCAATAGCTACGAGGAAATCGTTCGATGTGCTCTCAAAGTCGAGATGGAGATTGGAGTAACCCATCAGTCACATGGGTTTGATAAGAAGAGGAAGATGGAATTCAAAGAAAAATCTAAAGAGCACACGGAAAAGAAGATGAACTTTCCCTTATGCTCAAAGTGTGGAAAGAAACATGGAGGGAGTTGTCTTAAAGGGACAAGTAAATGTTTTAAATGTGGAAAGGAAGGTCATCGGGCATTTGAATGCCGTGATAATGGGAAGAAGATGTCTAATGATTCAAACAAAGGAAGGGATACACAGAATGATTCTACTACACTTCAATGTTTCAAGTGAAAGGAGATGGGGCATTATGCCAATCAATGCCCAAATCCAAGGGTTGATGATGATGGTCGACGTCAACAAAATCTTAAGGCGAAAGACAAAGGAAAGTCACATGCAATTTCTATCAGCGATGTGGAGTACGATAACGATGTGGTGAAAGGTACACTTACCGTCCACTCTAAAGTAGCAAATGTTTTATTTGATTCTCGATCCACCCACTCTTTTATTTCTAAAGAATTTTCTAAGGGTATCACCGTATTACCTCAACAATTAGATGTTGAGTTAGCTGTGACAACACCTAATGGCACATCAATCGCATCAAAAGTTTATAATTCTTCTCCGATCGAAGTTTGTGGGAAAGTGCTTCCGGCAAATCTTGTGATCCTTCCTTTAGTGGAATTTGATGTGATTCTTGGCATGGATTGGCTTTCTCTACATGGAGCTCATATCAATTGCCAAAGAAGGGAAGTCACATTTCATATTCTAGATCAATCTACGATCGTCTATCAATGCAAGGATGAACATAACCTTCCAGTGGAAATTACTTCCATCTTATGGGTCATGATTCCACTAAATGAAGGTTATTTATCTCAAATGGTTGGGTAGAAACTTACGATTAATAATATGACCATTGTACGGGAGTTTGATGATGTCTTTCCGGAGGAATTACCGGGTCTTCCACCGAATCGTGAAGTTGAGTTTTCAATAGAACTCGTACCGGGTGCTTTGCCTATTTCAAAGACACCTTATAGAATGGCCCCAATTGAGTTGCAGGAATTGAAGAAGCAACTCCAAGAGAATCTTGATAAGGGATTCATACGCCCCAGTGCGTCACCTTGGGGAGAACCTGTTCTATTTATTAAGAAGAAAGATGGATCAATGAGACTCTGCATTGATTATCGAGAACTTAACAAGATCACTATCAAGAACAAATATCCTCTCCCACGCATTGATGACTTATTTGACCAACTACGCGGAGCTCAATACTTTTCCAAGATTGATCTTCGTTCAGGGTATCATCAATTAAGGGTCAAAAGGGAGGATATAACAAAGACGGCTTTCTGTACAAGGTATGGACACTATGAATTTATAGTGATGCCATTTGGTCTTACTAATGCCCCTGCTATCTTCATGGATCTAATGAATAGAGTCTTTAGAGACTATCTTGATCAATTTGTGGTAGTCTTTATAGACGATATTCTTGTCTATTCAAAGAGAAAGGAAGAGCATGAAGATCACTTGAGAATTATATTGAAGACCTTGAGAAAAGAGAAGCTTTATGCCAAATTTACCAATTGTGAATTTTGGCTTCAAAAAGTTGCATTTTTGGGTCATATAATCTCAAAAGAGGGGATATCTGTGGATCCAGCAAAAACAGAGGTTATCGAAAGATGGTCAAGACCAACAACAGTAACTGAGATCCGAAGTTTTCTTGGTTTGGCTGGATATTATCGACGTTTTGTAAAAGATTTTTCACGATTATCTAATCCACTCACCCAGTTGACTCGGAAAGGAGTTAAGTTTGTCTGGACAGAGGAATGTGAAGAGAATTTCAAGGAGTTGAAAAGAAGGTTATCCAGTGCACCTGTGCTTACACTGCCTTGTAGTGGAGAAAGGTTTGTGATCTACAGTGATGCATCCAAGAAGGGATTGGGGTGTGTTCTTATGCAAAATGATATGGTGATAGCTTATGCCTCACGACAGTTGAAAATCCATGAGCAAAATTACCCAACACATGATTTGGAGTTGGCTGCGGTAATCTTTGCATTAAAGATTTGGAGGCATTACCTTTATGGTGAAAGGTGTGATATTTATACTGATCATAAAAGTTTAAAGTATATTTTCACACAAAAGGAGCTGAATATGCGTCAAAGAAGATGGTTGGAGCTGATTAAGGATTATGACTGCTCAATCCATTACCACCCTGGGAAAGCAAACAGGGTGGCAGATGCATTAAGTCGACAAGACCATGCTAGTTTATCCATGATGAGGATCACAAAAGATCCAATATTTATGGATTTACAAAGGATGGATCTTGGAATTATAATGGAAGGGGAAAAATCTTATCTTTCTCAAATGAATGTTCAACTATCTATACATACGAAGATTAAGGAGGCACAGAAAGAAGATGTCGAGTTACAAAAGAAGGTGAGAAATGTTCCTGAATTCAACCTTGATTGTGATGGGATAATAAAGTTCAGGAATCGGGTTTGTGTTCCTCCCATCCCTGAATTAAAGAAGGAGCTACTGGATGAGGCTCATAGTTCTTCATTCTCTATTCATCCTGGAAGCACGAAGATGTATAGGGACCTGAAAGAGTACTTCTGGTGGGATGGCATGAAAAGAGATGTTGCTGAATATGTCTCTCGATGCTTGGTTTGTCAACAAGTTAAAGCTGAGAGACAGAAGTCTAAGGGGATGTTACAACCATTACCCATACCCGAATGGAAATGGGAAAACATCACTATGGACTTTGTCACCGGACTTCCTAAAACATCCAAAGGCAATAATGCTATTTGGGTCATAGTTGATCGTCTTACAAAGTCTGCACACTTCATTGCTATTAGAGAGGATTTCTCTCTAGATCAGCTTGCCAGGATATATGTAAAGGAAGTGGTAAGATTGCATGGAGTACCACTTTCTATTATATCTGATCGGGATCCGAGATTTACCTCGAAGTTCTGGCGAAGTCTTCAGCATACTCTGGATACAGAGTTGAGTTTCAGCACTGCTTATCATCCCCAGACAGACGGTCAGTCTGAGAGAACAATTCAAACCCTAGAAGATATGTTGAGAGCTTGCTCTATGGATTTCAAAGGAGGTTGGGATCAACACCTACCTTTGGTGGAATTTTCTTATAATAATAGCTTTCACTCCAGTATTCAGATGGCTCCTTATGAAGCTCTCTATGGAAAGAAATGCAGGACTCCAACTTGCTGGGATGAAGTTGGGGAAAGAAAGCTATTAGGACCTGATCTCGTTGATGAAATGGCAGAAAAGGTCAGATCTATTCAACAACACATAAGAGCAGCTCAGAGTCGACAAAAAAGTTATGCCGACAACCGAAGAAAAGACCTAGAGTTTGAAGTGGGTGATAAAGTCTTCTTACGAATATCTCCCTGGAAGAGGGTTATGAGATTTGGAAAGAAGGGGAAGTTGAGCCCTAGATATATCGGTCCTTTTGAAATACTAAATCGTGTTGGGAAGGTAGCTTACCGATTGGCGCTTCCACCGAATCTCTCTCAAGTTCACGATGTGTTCCATGTATCTCTCCGGAGAAAGTACATACCAGATCCTTCACATGTACTCAGCTCAGAAGTTGTACCGCTGGAGCAAGATCTTTCTTATGAAGAACAGCCGATAGAGATTCTGGATCGTAGCGAAAAAGTCCTACGAAACAAGACCACTCGATTGGTGAAAGTTTTATGGAGGAACCACCAACTTGAAGAAGCTACATGGGAGCTTGAGGATTTGATGAGGGAGATGTATCCTCATCTGTTTGTTACAAAGTGACGAATTTCGAGGGCGAAATTCTTTTTAAGGGGGGTAGAATGTAACACCCGAGACTTTTATGTTATATAAATCATCAAAGGAATATTTTTCTACACAACACTTGCTTGGCTTGCTTTACACGCAATTGCGACCTTCCTCGATAGCTTGCGTCGTACGCAATACCGAGTTTCACTAAACAACAATATGCTATTAAAACTAGCCGTTATGAATAGTAATAACCACTTTTTGAAATTTTATAAATTTTATTTTTCAAAATGGACTTCATTTTTGGACTCAGAATATCGAAATTAGCCTAGGGTGAAATTTTGGTATTTTTCTGAAAACTTTCAATTTTTGATGAATAGTGAAACCACTAAGTGGTAGGTTAAAAACTGAATTTTGCATAAAACTTAATTTTACCGCTTCTGTGAATGGAATTTCAAAAATCCGATAGACACGGTTGATATCAGTAAGTAAAATGTGGTTCAATGAGATAAAAATAATTTTTTGGTGAATAGTAACTTTTTACTTTTTTACCGCGGTTAATAGTAAATAGGGTAACTAAGGGTAAATATGATATTAATATTACCCTAACACATGTCCTAATTCTATTGGACAAGTGTAATTCGACCAAAAACAAACTTAGGAATAAAATATGACCATTTAGGCCCACTTGGATTAGATTATGACATTTATTATTAATTTATTTAAAGAAGGGTTAAAATAGTTAAAATCAAAGTTTAATAAGTAAATCATTTTTAATATGGGGTTATACATAAGATAAATTCGACTATAAATATTCATTAGAAAGCTAAAAAGATTTCCTACATGATGGTATTTTATTTGTAATTTTTAGACATCAAATAATTTAATTTATTTATGACACAAAGATGATGCAGTAATTATCTTATTAATGAAATATTGACATAATTGATGTTATAAACACAAAACTAAATGTAATTTGAGACTTTTTATGAATTCCACTAATTTTATAGGTTACTATGATATATTAATGTTGATTTAATCAACTTGGTTCGAACATATAATTCTGTTATGACTTTCACAAAAATCATATATCAAATAGTGTCAAAATTGACACAAAATAGTTTTTAAATAAAATATTATATTATTAATTGTTATTGTATTCCTAAAAATCTAAGGTTCGGCCAAATTACTTAGATAAGGATATATATATTAATAATAAACAATTTGGGGTTCGTTTGGCATGTTATAGTAAGTGTATTAACCATATAGTGAAAGAAAACAAAAAGACATGGTAAAAGTTAAATTATTTAACTTAGTGTTAAATCTAATTGATAAGGTTAAAATAATATCCTAAACTTGTCTAAATTCTATTGGTTGATAGGATTTCGACCCATCCCCACTTTATATTCGAAATAAGACCCTTTGGAACCATTATAAACCGATTTTGACTTTAATATAAAATAATATTTTGAGATATTCCTAAGGTGCCCCTCTCCTCCCTTATAAAAGGGCACCTCCTCCCCCTCCTCCTCACACCAAATTGAGCACTCAAGCTCGGCCAACCCCTGCCCTTTTCTCCCCTCCACTTCCCTAGAATAGTCCTAGAGGTCCTGGTCTTCTCCAAAGACCACTCGTAGTTCCTTAAGTGGAGGATTCAAAGAGGCGTTCCAAAGAAGAGGTAATATCCATTACCGATCTTTTCAATTTCTTTCTTCTTCAACTTATTCTTATTTAGTTGTTTCATGATGAAGTAATAACATCAGTATTACTTACATACTGATATGTTATTATAAATATGAAACAACCCTAATTCACCTTCTATCCATCCTACGGAAAAATGAAATCACCGCGCGTGCGTACGTACGGAATACCGTCTCCACGCCGTGGTGTAATCTATTTTCCACCACCACCTTACATGGATGGGTATAATGGTGTAAAGAATAACTATACATAGTTATTACAACATCATATTGATTCTGATATATTTTATAATCCACTCCAATTCAATTCAATATTTATAGAAATGATATCATCGCTCGTGCGTACGTACGGAATACCGTCTCCACGACGCGATGAGATTCATTCTACATGTTAACCATTTAAGAATGATTATAATGTATATATAAGAAATAATAATGAAATATATGACATTATAAAGCTACTGGATTTATGTATATATATACATATGTATGTCATCTACTTACTTCCATTTCAAGACAATAAGGAAAGGAAAACAGCGTTCATGCGTACGTACGGACTACCGTCTCCATAAACGGTGTTTTTCATTTTATTTATCTACCTATTATATATATATATATATATATATATACTGAATATATATGATATATAAATCATATTTTATATTCTGGAAGTAAGTAAATCATGATATAAGTAATAATGATGTCAAGAACAACAAGTCAAAACACCTACGATAAATGAAACGATTTTACCCAAAACGCTTCTTTAACATGGAATTTACAAAAGAACGGGTAATATAATGTCATAAGTGAACCATATATGATATCATAACAATGAATATGATTCTGTAATAAGTCAATAACATGATTTAAATCATTATACATGAGGTTTGGACACTTACAAATCAAGTCGGACCTAAGGTAAGGGAAATATCACAATCTCATTTTTATCCGAGATTGTTTATTCGTAAGTATTTACTGGGGTGTATTTTATCATCCACATCCATGTTTCATCAATATGTAATATTATTTCCATCCACCTACAATTTTTTAAATCCATTTTTACCCTTCGGTGAGTTTTAGTAATATGTATGAAAGGAATCTTTTGTCGTTTTTCGTACGAGGTACTTTTTGACTTTTCCGACAAAAGTACGAAGAATGTTTTTTTTAACTTATACGGCACGAACGGATTTTTACGGTTTTATAAAGCCTTATTTTCATGAACCTTCCTACAAAATATTTCATGACTATTTTCAATAAAATCTCTTTCTTTTAAAATTGCATGATGTTTTGTGAAAAGGAATTGATTTTGAAGAAGAAAGGATATTTTCCTCAAGAATTCATTTCAAGTGTTTTATCAAAATTATTTTCCATATAAGATAATAAAGGGTTCTGTTTCTATCCATATTTTTACAATGATTTGACTATGTTGTGATGGAATTATTCTTATGAATTCCTTTATCTTATATGAATGGTTTTATGATGTCATGTTGTTTAAGAATTCCATTTTTATGACATGGGTTATGAAATGATGTATGATTTATGATTTTGTGGCACACATAAGAATGGTATCATTATGAGATGGGTGGGACCTATATCTCCCTCCAATGCATTGGGTAAAGATTTTATATCTCATGAGATAGACATGGCTGGAATGGTAGGTTATACCGGTTCAGTGAAACAGGACTGAAACGAGGATTACTCGATTCAGAAAGGGACTTTGTCCACTAAGATAGTCTTGGCAATGAGTCTTGACTAACAAGAAATGATTCTCTATGATTATGTGTGTATGCCACAATGAGTAATGTTTTATGTTATGATTTCATTTTCACTTCTATGATTTATCCCACGTTATGATATTATGAGCTCTTTTGCCGGTTAAGATTTCCAAAATCTATGTTCTTATGTATATGATGTGATTGATATTTTTTTGTTTACCCTTACTGAGCATTTGAGCTCACCCTTTTATGTTTTCTTTTCCCCAGGATATAAAGAAAGGTTTTAGATAAAAAAAAGATCTTTATGGGAGATGTTGAAGATCTTTCACCACGTTTAGAATATTACGTTCCGAGTTTCCAAAGACACTAAACTATTACGATCCTTGTGTGTGTGTTTTTGTTATGTACTAAGTATTTCGCAAAAGTAATGTAATGTCAATGTACGTCAGGCTTCGGGTCTCTACACATATTTTTATTATATGGTTTTTGTAATGTTTGAGTTTTGGCATAATTATCAAAAACTATAATCCAGAAAATATCCTTAATTTGAAATAATTTAAATTATTAACTAAAACTCACGAATATGTAATGTTTAAGGCTAAGTCCTTAGATATATTATCAAAATATAGTTTAGGAAACATTAGAAGTTAGGATAGTATTAATTTCATGCACTTGGGAGATTTTAATTTATGTTTAAGTTGAAGTGATTTATCATTTTAATATTTCCATGTTGATTCATCTAAACTGTGTTTTTTCAAATTTGTTATCCTAATATGAAATAGGAAAGCTATAGTGGTGAGGCACCAAGAAGTATATGTATGTCCAAATCAGTATCCTTAGATCATTGGAGTTAAAACAGGACTATTTTTCACAGTGATATCTCAGTTGAAACAAGATATAAACTGGGTTGGTATCCATTCCATAAGGGAAACCGAATTTATAATGAATAAACATGTTTATATTGGATCATTTTGTGAGTCAAAATCTTATATCTTTCAAATGATCATCTTACACAATTTCATTCAAAGGATAGATTGATTCCATTTAAAATATATTTAATTCCATGATATATTGATAATGTTAGAAGGTAACCCTTTCTATATATTGTTTTTAGGATGAAGTTGGTCGATGGTGATCATTTATAAAGCATTACATAAGGAAAGATGATCTTTATACTATGGAATGGGATACATTTATGAAAAGTTTATTTATGAAACATTTCCCAATGTTTTTTCATAATTGGATGGACAAACAATTCATAGAGATAAGGAAAGAAGATGAAGAATATTTGGGTCCATAAGAATAAAACATGACAAGAATTATTGGGTATGTTCTGGAATTTTTTCAACAAATTTAATGTAAAATTAATATATTTGACTAAGTAATAAAAACATGATTATGGATATAATTGGATACATGATAATTTAAATGTAATGAGAAACCTTTTCATCATACTGAGTAAGTTGAGATGGAGTTTACCGACACTTATGTTCTATGAGATGACAAGCGTAAGAAACTGTCAAGGTAGTAGGAAGTGGATTAAAAACCAACTAAAAATTCTTGTGGAAATCCAGAAACATTTTTCCAAATGTAGTGTTTTTGATAATTTATGCTCGAGTCTTTAAAGAGTTACTGATGTGGTAATTTTGGTCACAAGTTTTATGAATTAAAAGAGAATATTTTTAAATAATCCATGGATGATATGAAACATTTCTATCCAATGATGAGATTATTTTGTTGAAATGAGTTGGGACATATATTTATTTGTTTGTGAAGTTACATAATCAATGTGTAAATCTTCATGATCATATGAAAAATGGGTGGAAGAATCAGTTTATACTTCAATAGATGATATTGGTCCATCTCGTGAAGTGGTATCTTCTCCAAGGAACCGTATAATTTTAGAAGGTTAATCATAAGCTCAATAACGTATGTGTTGAAATAGTGGGTTCCCTACACCCAAATATTCAGTTCTTTTGATTAACATTTAATGTATACAGTTAGTTATACATGATTTCTTCTTACCATTATAGTATATACATTTCTGTGTCCACTATTGAAATGGTAATGTCCAAAGATTAATTTTCGTTTCAAGAGGTTACAGCATTTCACAGGCTATAATTAGAACCTCGAGATACTATGAAATTAATCATAAATATATTTTTTCTGTTCTAGATACATCTTCTTGATTGGACATTGTATATGTTTGACTTTCAGATTTTAGAGGATTATAATCATTGAGACTTCTTGTGCTAAATTTTGCACTAGATTATCTCTATTAGTGAGATCATGAGGACTGACCCGCTAATAGGAACACCACATGTTTCGTGTGTCATTGGATGTTTCTATATACAATCATGTGTAATGGTCTCCTAACATGAGATCATTTCCAGTGTATGTCAATTGATTTCGTACTTTGATGCAAGATGAAAACCATGGAAATTAATTCGTGGCAAGGTAGTTTGTGTTGGGTGCGTCATTGGTGGCATGGAATTAGTTAATTGTTCAAGAAAGGATTTATCTATTTTGGGTTATGAATATAATATATCTTAGACCATGTTGATAAGGATGGATGTACCTTTATAAGTCCATGTCCATGGAAGTAGAGGGAAAATCCTTCAAATTAGATCAAAAAACAATAAAGCAAGAAAAGGGATATGACACAAGAGCTTGTCCTATTTTATGAGATATTGTAGACAAAGAGATTATATTACACAGTGTGTGTTTGTAGGTTGGTTTTCATTTTTGTGACAACTCTTATCTCTTTAGGGGACAAGATGGGTTGCTAGATCCCGCTCTTGGTCTGTGAATTGTATTCACAGCTATTGAGATAAGGGCCTAAAGGTCACACGTAATAGTGTATTCGAGAATCATCCCTATTTAATTAAATATGATTTTTAGACATGGTGGGCCCCATCACTAGGGTTTGGGATTTTTCTAAGGAGATACGATAACCAAGGATTAAATAAATTCATATTATTAATTTTATGAATTATAATCATTAAATTTATTTATTAAATGAATTTAACATTTTTAGGTAAGTACATGAAACATATTATTTGAACGAATATTAAAATATTAATGTTTCAATTAATATCTTGCGGGAGTACGAGTCGAGTTAATGGATCATGTATTATCATGTAATATATTTATTACAGTTAAGTGATAATGATAATAAATAATATTTATGACTCATTTTAGAATTCAAAATATTATTTATATAGTGTGATTAATTCTTCGAGGTCTGGTCGACATTTCCATATAATTTCATTTCAATCTATAAATAGACGAGGAGAGGAGTTTTCCATATACCATTCAATACCTCTCTCTCTCTCCTCTTCCCTCTCCCACGTCTAATAGAAATAGGATCTGGACCCTAGGATCTCGAATTGAGGTCTCTCTGAGGAATCGTAAAAAAGAGTGATGCGGTTATCGTTAGAGGATCAAAGGCATTGTCATAATTCTGTGCTAGAACTCGGATTTTGACAAGCGGGCCTCCCACTAATTCTTTAAAGAGTGTGTGGATGATCTAGAGGAATTCGACTTTGGATTCTTCAAGCAGTGATCGCCAATGATGAGTAAAAGTCATGCACAGTTTCATATTTATACTACATATTTTACGGTTTATTTTGGTGCTTAAAACTCTTCATGCGTCATCCTCGGCTAAAACTGAGCTGCTATTCACATATGTCAACAAGTTTATGTCAATCATCGTTGGAAATTTTTAAAACCGCACTTGTTTGGGGTTTCCGCTACACACTTGGTTCATATAAGTGGTATCAGAGGGAGCACGTGATGATTTTAAGGCAGGAAAAATGAATTCTTCATTAAACATCATATAGGGTGTCGATATGGTCCCAATTCCACATACCCCATTTTAATCCGACAACAGATGAACATTCTACGGTCATTCAAAGTTCTAAGGTTGTATTAAAAACCAGTAGTTTAACGGGGTTCAAAATTATTGAAATATTGTTTATTATTAATATATGTTTACACAGGAATAGTATATTCCGGTTAGGATTATTAATTATTATTTTTATAATAGTATTATTATTATAATAATAGTTTTATTATAATAATAATATAATTATTATAATAACTATTTAATATTACAATATTATTATTATATTTCTAAGCCAAATATATATGATTTAGAAAACTTTTAAAATTGGTTGAATAGGACCTTCTTTTTAGGTCTTGAGTCATCAAAAAAAGGGAAAGAAGTGATTTACAAGTCTTGGTTGACATAAAAATAAAAAAATAAAAAAGGAGGTGATTTTTTGGCAAAAGGGAAAAAATGTATGGTTTTGGGGGACCGAGTGGCCCCCCTATCCACAAGATGTCTTTCTCACAGAACTAAAAACCAGTTGTAAACCTGCGCTACCTCTACACCATGTGCCTCCAGCCTCCCAGTTACCCTGTTTTTTGTCACCCCTCTTGTCGGCCACCTCCCTATAGCGGCACTGTGAGCTGCCTAAAGCCCCCTCCTCATCTGGTCATCTCCCTCATGTAGTCACACTGTAGAAGGTTCCCTGCACTCCACCAGTCAGTGAGATCCCCCCACCATAACTCTTTGATAGCTTCAGAGGCGCACCTCACAGCACCCCATGCCCTATCCAGGTGGTCATCTCCCTTGATCAGGTCTGTGAACTAGCGTCACCGGTCACAGCTGGCACCCATCGTAGTCGCCACCTCTTGCTAGTCTGGACTCCACCACACAAGCACCACTAGGCTCCACTTCCCCTCAGACTCACCCCACTGTTGTCGACCAACCAGAAGTCATGCATACTCTTCTTTCCTTCGGTTTGAAGCCATCACCCTCTATCTACAATAAACCGAAGCTTCTCCTTCAAGTGAGACAAAGTTTGTTTTGTTGTTTGGCATCCGCACCTTGGTTCCTACCAGTGCAAAGCAGTGGCAACCTGATGCATCAGTGGCTCCACCGGTTTGATAGGTTAGAATCAGAAAACCCACCATTCAGTAGGATAGGTAACCCCTATCATGGTCGGGTTTGTCCCATAAAAGGGTTTGTGTGGGTCTGCTCAGCCTGAAACAGGTGTGAGCAGACCTTCCTGACCTAGATCATAGCGCATAGGGTTGACTAATACCTAAATGGGCCCTTGTGGATTTTCACTGACCCATAGAGTCCCTACATTGGTTTTTTGTGCCCAAATTATTTTTTAAGATAATCAAAAAAAATTAAAATAATTAATTTAGTTACAGTAGATAATTAAATTATTTAAATATTAATTTTTTGGTTTGAAATTATTGAGTCATATTTGATTTAATTTTGTGATCAATTAAAATAATTAATTAATTTAATTTTTAGTTTTAAAATTAAATTAAATAACTAGGACTGAATGACGTTGAAATATAGAAATAAAAATTAGAGTGAAATTTTTAATTCATTAAAATGAGCTCAAGTATTATTTTAATGAAAGTTTAATTTTTATTCTATATTTAGTTCACATACGTTAGTTAATGTGTATGTTGATCAAGAGTTGGAGACCAACCAATTAATGGCTGGTTCTTGTTTATTTATTTTATTTATTTATTTATTTATTGCAATGGTTTTGTAATAATTAGTTAAATAAAAGGTGATCTCTGTGTTATCTCGAAGTCATTATATATAAGGGAATGTGCGCCTATTATCAGAGTTTTATATTTATACCTCGAGATCCTCTCACCTGCATTTGATTATAGTTGTATAATGATGAGAAGACTAGTGACGTAGTTCATACAGAGTGCTGGAGATGCACCAAATAGGAGTTGGATGCATTGGAGGGACATGTTCTTCAATTCAAGTCACAAGTGACGGGACTCAAGGTAAAACCCCCTAGGGTTTTAGGATGGTCCGTTATTCACTCAACGGATCAACCAATTGAACCGGTTCATGATCATGTCTTTATTTGTTTTTGCATGGTTTATTATTTTGTGAATGTGTAGTTAAATCATGGTCACATAGAATAATAATAAACAAGCATACAATATAAAATAAACAAGTGACGTTATATATTTTTCTATTTCATGCGTGGTCAGTTGTGAGTGCAATCACAAAGTATATGCTTATAAAAATAGAAAATGATTTCTTTCATCAAATTAAATATAATAAAACACATAAATATATATTAAGTCATAAAATCATAACATCATTCTAATTTGGAAAAAATAGGCTGCTTGTGGTGTCAGTCATGTCATAGTTGAGGGTGCCTCTTACTACAAGGGAGTCCTTATAGGAATGATGGGTCGACATAAATAAACTACTAGTAAGGATTTTTCATATCTAACTTGATATCATTTTAGAGGCAAGCATTGAGTAAATCAATTTATGGTTATAGAATTTGTGACTTCCCTCAACAGATCAAGGAACTGCAAGTTAAAGCAGTCAACCAGCAAAAATCCCCCCTTGAACCCTCATAGAAGTGGAATAACCATAGCTTGTAGACTATGAGGTGTGGTTATGATATAATTTCCACTAGAATACTCAAGTGACAGATTATTCTAATTATAGTACAGAGGTTTCCTAGAATCCGATAAAATAGTGGGAGACATTAAATGATTTAATTAATTAATCAAAATCTCTTAACTTGTAATCATGATAAAAGAACTAATATGTTAATGTTTACTTTTTAAAAAAATGGAAAGTTAAATCACATGTTTATATAATGTGATACTGTATTGGAAAAAGTAAGTGTCCACACTGGCATGAGTATCCAAGAATAATATGGCTGCTTGCGCATAGTATTATAAGGATGTCAAGGTGCCAGTTTCCCCAACACTGTTAAACTACCTCAAGAAGTGAGGGTGAAATTGCTTAAAGGAGACTAATGTACAAAACATATGATAATTATATCATTATGCTTTCATCAATGTTCAGTGTCATTTGTGGTCGCTACACTAGGATAAATATGATATAACATAAAGTCTCATCTCTGAGAAGTTTTCAAGGAGAAAGCAAAGCAATGATATGAATAAGGCAATGTTACACCGGAATGTGTAAATTGAAAGATCAATCATGATATTTAAATGGATCCATTTCTCATATCCTTTTCACCACATTACTCGGGTCTTGTTTTAAGTTACCAAATGAACAATTATTGAGTAAACTCCCCATCACCAATTTAGGTAAGGTTCTCCAAGATAATAATAATATTGATAATAATATCATCTTTAATTATTATGGAAAATAAAATGATAAAAAAAATTAAAAGGACAAAAGTAAAGTAATTCCAATGGGAAATTCGTGACGTCTTTCAATTAATCAGTAATTCAAAAAAGTTATTTTCATTTCATATTATAAAATAAAACAATGGAGTATTAAATGAAATAAATTGAATAAAAGAAATAAATTACCTACTTTTTCTTCAAAAATGTTCATCAATTGTAATGTTTCTGTATTACTTGTTGGATATAAAATACCATATAATGGTGACATATGTGTACTCTAATATGGTAACCATGTAAATATATAAATATTCCTATAAGTCGTGTGAATTCTCCAAGTGGTTGTGAAAGGGTGATACCGAGGCTAGTGGTGAGATGTACATGACTTCTTAATTTCCTAGTGAAATATTCATGTTGAACTATTATTGAGCATAACAATAAACATTAATATCATGTGTTCTTGGACGTAAGGATACATTCATTTAGGTTCTAGAATGAATGTTTTTTTTGGTACTTAAAAATCAATCACTAGTTGAGTAATACATGAATCATAGGCAATTAGTGATGAATGTAAATATAATACTTATACTCAGTTGCGACAAGATAATTCTTCTTCAAGTAATACTAAATGTGGATATCATGAATATATAAAGTATTTTATTTAGACTTGGAATAGCTAAATACTTTTGGTATTATTGACGTCTTTAGTTTGGAAAAAGTAACCTTTAAAATAAAGGTTTTTCATATAGATTTTTAGAAATATTTTAACAAGTGAATGTGAATTATTCCAAGTATAGGCTAGAGGTATATATATTATTTATCTAATTTATTTAATAATTTATGCAATGTTAAAATGAAGTATGTTCATGGTCAGAGGATATGAGATTCATTGATCTGTCATGCCGAAGAAAATCTTGATTGTGCAATCATCGATCATGATAATGTAGCATGGAGTTATTCCTAAATGCATATTACCTTATCCACATCACAACATTGATATTAATGAGGAGGATTAATAATGAAGTCTTACAAGTTAACATTGATCAACAAAATGTTGCATGGAGTAATTTCTAAACACACTTCTTTTACATCAAAGTATTTATATAAGTTGAATCAATGTTGCAACTTGTAGAAACATACATTATATTTCATGATGTAATTTTCAAATATGAGCTATATCCTACAACCATATGCCAATTATAATGAAAAATGGATATCATAAAAGTCATTGTATGATGTAAATCCATTATTTCATAAGGACATGTGTTTGGATGCAAATAGTTTTTTTGGATACAAACAAACTTCTATCCTGATAAACACATTGTGAATCTAATGTACTTACCCTAATGATTGCATGGGATATTACATAAATCCCTAATATAGAGAAGTTATAGTCATGTGATAGATTACATTATATAATAGGGTTCACATATCTATTAGAGATAGTGGGATCTATATTGACATATGTTTAGTCAATTCTTAAGATGCACAAATAGTTGTCATAGAAACTAGTTCCACAAACGCATGTGGAACAGAGTATGTTCCAGAGACACCCACAGCATAGGAATGATAAAACCATAGTGATGGTCTTTATATAAGCCATGGTCATTGATATGTTATTCAATGTGGATAATATATCCTACAAGTTAGTAGTGTATGTAAATTAGCTAAAATTAATAAGATCATCAAATATTCAATTAAGGGATTCCATGTATCAAAGTGTAAAGGGTCTTATTATGTTGAATATTTCAGTGGGTATTCAATTGAGATGATACATAGATGGTACAAGCATAGTAAAAATAAGGCTCTATTTGTTTTAACAAGTTTTATGCCTAAATATATTATATTTTTACATGTCATGGATAATATATATGATCAAATTATTCAGATTTGGATGTCATGACCACCAATTGAGGATAGTGGCTATACGATGCAATTAAAAAGGGATTCTCACATCACAGAATGCTAATAAAGGTTTCAAGTTACTGAAATTCGGTTTATGATTAAAGTAAACAATGTAATCATAGAATATACTGACTGAAAATTAATTTTTTATTATAAAAACATTTTTTAGGGAAAGTGAGAAACCACACAGTCCAAAATTACAAAAAAAACAACCATAACAGAGAAAAACGTGAAAACCAAAGCCACCCCTCCCTAGAAATTGCACCGTGACGATAATCCTTCACCAGAACATGTCATTTGGCAAGCTTTCCTATTCATAAGAGCACGGGCATGGAACCGATGGCATAGTAATACCCTCTCAATCATCCAAATCCGAATGACATGCACAAATGAAGGCTTCCTGCTCTGATCCCCATCTGAAGTAGCTCAAAAAACCACCATAAAAACTAATAGAGTAATGGTACAAGGGAAAATATCCCTAAAAATAAAACCTCTCAGAACAACCCTCCAAAACATTATTTTAAACAACATCATTAAAAATCAACTTGAGATTACCATAATTTATTTCCTTAAACAATTTCCAGGATAATGAAGAAACCTCGGTACCTAGAACCTATATCATTCTCTTTTCAAAATCAGATGATAGCTGATCCCAGAACTGAATTTATTCTTCAATGTTAATATTCCATTTATTGAAACCCCCAACCAGAATTAGATCATATTTGTCAATATATGAGTATTTCTCCTTGTTAAGAGTAAACCTTAGTGACCTCCCTATCATTTTAGTAGTATCCTCTTTAGTTGCATTGATAAGTAGAAACTTCTCAATCACTTCTTCTTTGGAGCTTAAAAGTAGATCCAAAGGTTCAACTCCCTGGTCCCTTGGTCTCTGGTTGTTCAAAATCTCAATGGCCATCTTCTTGTCGTTTGTCTTTTTCATAGACCAGGTCTCTATAGGAGGTGGTAAGGAGGAGTAATCCGTCCTCCACCTTCCTCCTCTTAAGACTATGATTACTCTTCGAGCTTAAAGCTGCATATGTTGAGAGCGTGAGTTCCCTTTCATTGGTAACCTTATCAGAGACCCCGTAATCTTGATCCAAGAAGGATGGATCCAAACTCAATCTAGCCTCATAAATACATTCAAATTTTTTACTCATGTGGATAGGAGTCCATCTCAAATAATCTGAACACCCTGGATTTCATGTTCTGGTTGAATTAACTACTTCAGTAGTAGCCTCCGTTCTCCCCTTATACACCTCACCACTTCTTGATCAAAACCCCTTGGTGCAAGGATCTATAGAAGAAATCTCCTCCCCACTAACCACCTACACCATAACCGCAGTAGTCCTATTCAATTGGTTGTACATTTCAGCATCCTCATATAGTAATATACCATCATCCTTAGGCTCACTAATAGAAGGTCCATCCAGATTTTTCTTCAGCCTACGGAACACCTAATAAACATGTAGGTTAACCTAAGAAATTGAGGCCTTCTTTACTTGATCCATCCCAGAAATCCCCTCATGATTGCATTCCATTGGAGTACTATTGAGTTTCTCTTCCTCTACCATTCGTAACACCTGAGGTCCCCGACCTTCCCCCTCTATACCCATTGTCAACTGACTCAGGCCATCCTCCTCAGGTTCCTTTGGAACATTACCCTTTCCACCATCCTCCTTCTTTCCCTTGGGCTTGACTCCCCAACGACAAACCTCCTTTGAGTGGCCTAGACTCTTGCAAACTGAGCGAACTTCATTTCCAATTCCCATACCCTAGTCTCTGTGCAAAAAATTATTTCATTGTGTCTTTGATAGGTTAGTGAGAGCATGAATGTTTTCTAATAAAAGTATGTTCGACAACAAATGGAATATAGATGTTGGTCTTATAAGTTACTTAATATCAAAATAAAATTTATTATCCAATGATTGACTTAATGTAGCAACCTAAGTTTTGGGGACCAGTATCTACTGAGGTAGATCTATTGGTTGTTTGGTCCTAGTCAATCGTACATATAGTGACATTGTATTGAAAAATGAATGTTGGAACAATCCAAGAGATGAATTGTTGCCTATGTCACAATGCGTAATCTCTTTAAGTTGACATGTCTGTGACATTGGAATAGAATCATGGTAACATTAAGTTCATACGTCAAAGTGATGGATCAATCACATATTCTATGATATGTACAAGAGTTGATATTTATAGGATATGATCTATAATAGGAAAATATCAGTTATATCCAGGATCACTTCATGGGATGTAGTTAGAAATATCTACTTGTACTTTAGAAAGTTCAAAAGATATGTACCTGCTAAGTGAGAAGAAAGGTTACTAGTTTTTAGGGATAAAAACTAGTCTTACCTAGGTCAAAGTGATCTACTATCATTGTTAGGCTAAAGACGATAAGCGATCCAAGCTCATATAATCATGTAGTAATCATTAATAAAAGGACTGAGTATGTTGCATCTTCTAAGGACGCTAAGAAGCAGATAAATGCAATGCTTTGTTCCGGTTCTTGGAATTTCACCTGATAAGGAAAGATTGTCATAATGTCAATTGTGGTATTATTACTAGCCAAGATTTCAAGTTGTGATAGTGGAAAAGTGGGATATACTTGAGATACCATCTCTTGATAAGTTTTACTCTAAGATATGAGGTCACTATAGAATAATATCCACACAGTGGAGCTATGGAAGACCCATTAGCTAATGTTGTTACTCAGCAAAAACATGATGATCATCTTGTGAGTAGCTAACATGTTTGTTAAGAAAGTTAGCTCCAGTGAAAGTGGGATTGTTGAAATAGTAGGTTCCCAATACCCATCTATTCAGTGCTTTTGATAACCATATCATGTATACAATTATCTATACGTGATATCATCTTACCATTATAGTGTTGACTTTTCTGCATACACTATTGAAATGGTATTTTCCGAAGATTAATTTTCATGTTAAGAGGTTATAGAAATTCTGAGGCTATAATGAGAACCTTGAGATACTATGAAATTAATCTTAAATATATGTTTTATAGTCTATATACATATCACTGATTGGACACAGTAGATGTTTGACTATCAGGTACTGAGGGATCATAAGCATTGAGACTTTTTCTCATGATGTTAACACTTGATTATCTCTAGTAGTGAGATCATGAGGATTGACCCTCCAATAAGATCACCACATGTTTTGGGTGTCATTAGATATTCATATCTATGATCATGTGTAATGATCTCTGGACTTGAGATCATTTCCATTTTATGTAAATTTATTGTGTACTTTGATGCAAGATGAAAACCATGGAAATGAAATCGTGGTAAGGTAGTTTGTGTTGGGTGCATCATTAGCGGAATTTCATTGGTTGAATGGTCAAGAAAGGATTTGTCACTTCCAAGTTATGGAAGTAATATATATCAGGACATGTTGATAAGGATAGAATTACCTTTATCAGACAATGGCCATGGTAGTCAAGGGTAAATCTTTCTATTTAGAGCAACAAACAATAAAGAATGAAAAGATAGATAAAACGTGAGTGTGTATTGCTTTATGAGAGATTACAGAAAAATATATTATATTAATCATTGTGTGTTCATAGGTTGATTATCGTTTTTGTGAAAATCCTTATCTCTTTAGGGGCCATGATGGGTTGCTAGATCCCACTCTTGGTCTGTGAATAGTATTCACTACTATCAAGATAAGGGCCTAGAGGGTCCCACACAATAGCATAATCAAGAATCTGACCTATTCAGTTGAATATGAGTTTTGTACTTGGTGGTCCCCACCACTAGGTTTCAGGATTTTTCCAAGGAGATACAATCACCAAGGAATAAATAAATTCATATTATTCGAGTTATGAATAATGAGCATTGAATTTATTTATTAAATTTATTTACCAGTTTTATGTAAATACAAGAAAATTATTATTTGAATGAATATTAAAATATTCAAGGTGTAATTAATATTTTTCAGGAGTACGAGTGAAGTCAATGGCTTAGGTACTATCATGTAATTTATTTATTACAGTTAAGTGATGATAATAATAAAAAATATTTATGACTCCGTTTATTAGTCAAAATATTATTTATATAGTGTTGTTAATTCTTC
Organism: Viscum album; assembly: GCA_963277665.1. Lineage (NCBI taxonomy): Eukaryota > Viridiplantae > Streptophyta > Magnoliopsida > Santalales > Viscaceae > Viscum > Viscum album. The sequence goes on along the minus strand of OY728161.1, from coordinate 1,829,124,482 downwards.
AGGGGTCAGGAGAGAATTTCTGGATAACTTAATTTAACTCTATAAATAGATGAGGATAAGAGTTTTCCACATACTATTCACTTCCTCTCTCTCTCTCATCTTCTCTCTCCCACATCCTAGAGAAAGATGCTCGGGATCCATGGAGCTCGGATTGAGCTCTCTCTTAGGCATCACAAGAAGAGTGATGCAGTGATCAATAGAGCATCGAAGGTATCGTCAAAATTCCATGCTAGCACCCTGATTATAATTAATGGCACTCCCATAAATTCATTTGAAGCATGTGTGGATGATCTAGATGAAATTGACTTCAGATTCTTTAAGAAGAAATATTCAACAACGAGCAGACGTCATGCACAGATTTGGATGTGAACCAGATATTTTACGGTTTATTTTTGTACTTAAAGCACTTCATGCATGGTCCTCAGCTAAAACCGAGCATCTATTCACCAACATCAATAGTTTTACATTGATCTTTGATGGAAAATTTTAAAATCCCACCTTTTGGGGGCTTCCGTTTCATGCATGGTTCCTATAGTATTGACCCCTCTTTTGATGTTTCATGTAATTGATGTACTTTGTGATACATTTATGGATTTTTAATACTCATTTCATGTAAATGTTTTAGTAAAAAATTAATTTGAGTAATAATACTATTATAATTTATCGAAATTATATTAATGGTATTCATAACCTTTAGTTTTAAAATGCTCTCTACTACTATTTTTGTTTGTGAATGGATTTGAAAAAAAAATACTATTGAAGAAATAGTGGTGTTACTTTTGTGGTTTATCGATTAATTTTTTATAACATGTTCTAACCATTTTGGTTTTCGAATATTATTATAGATATATGTAAATACTTTTCACTCTATTATTTCTCTTATGATCCATTAAAAGTGTATTTTAGTGATTCAATCATAAAAAAATCATTTTTTGATATTTCTTTCTTGGAGTATGGGATGAATTGAAAGAACATAAATGCAAAACCATTTAATGAAATTTTTCACAAGAAAAATAAATATTTCAAGTTGGTATATTTATTTATATTCATAAATAGTAAAATAAGTCCCTGATTTCAGAAAAAAATATATTGAAATAAAATATTAACGTGTTATATTAATTTATTTTGAATCAAATGAGATTTCTGATCATAAAAAATTTATGGTACAGATTCACTTCTGTTTCTATTGATTATTCATGTTCTTATGATCAATTACCTTAATAACTCTCTATAATTATTTACTATTTTTCCACAATTATAACATGTTTCCTCTTATTTGGAAACCTAGTTAAGTGTTATTCCATATAACTTTTTTACATCATGTTTTATCGAATTAAGTGAATGTTTGATTACTATTTTTTACAATGTTGGATTACAATGAAAGTATATTGATTTTATTACATTCAATTACTGTAATTAAATTCAAATTTTGAGGACTCGATTTATTAAAGTGGGGGATGATATAATACCTCGAAATTTTATAATTATAAAATTATGTTTGATAGAATATGTGACATGAAACACCAAGTTTAAAATATAAGATAACACCATGATACATTATGATATATTTATCTAAATATTATCATCATCTTTTATCAAATGTATCAATTAGTTTATCTTTTCGTGCACACAACAATTAGTATTTTAAGTACACTCTTTGCATACAAGATCGAGTTTTTCTAGTCAATTATATAATAATAATATTATAGTTTAATATAATAGTTAAAATCATGATGTAAAATTCTCTAGAATGAATAATATTAAATAAAATATTAAATTATATATCTTAACAAAATTTATTATCTATATGTTGATTATAAATAAAATGAGAATCATTTAAATGAAAAAAGAAATATTTCCTAAAAATCGTTTTTTCTAAAAGATGATTTCTTCATTCTTAGAACACATAATGTAGAATTAATTTTTAACCTTTTTTGTGAATTTATATAGAAATATAAAATGTTTTTTTAAGAGGAACAGGAAAATTAGGTTAGGGTTATGTTTCATTATTTTTCAAATAAGTATCCTTTTTATGAATAGTGAATGGTGATGAATTTTATTTGGAAATTTATTTTTTATTTAACTAATCTATACTATTAAATTATATTTTTAATTGAATTTAATTTATAATTAGATAAATTTTATATAAATTAATCCAATTTAGGTCATTATAATATTTTCACATTGAATTTTGATATAAATACATTTCAAAATATTGAAGTTTTTCTCATTAAAAACTCATTTCCTCGTCGTGTATGTGTGATTAATTTTTAAATTAATTTTTTTCACTTATAAAAATTGAATTTGGAAAAATTGATTACTTTTTATTAATATTAATAATTTATAATTTATTATAGGGATAGATAAATTTATTACTAAATTTATTAGCGCAAATAATTAAAAATAATTACATAGAGTATATTCAAAAACAGGATTATATGTGGGATACAATTTAATATTAAGGTTCAAAATTACCTAAAAACATGTCCAACACCCATTGAATGACCATATGTAGACCTTTTACCCACTAGGATAATATTAGGTTCATTATTTGGGACTAGTGATAAGAATGAAACATGGGTTTACTTCACTCTTTCAAAAAATTATTAGTGTGCCACTAACCTTAATTATAAAATTCAACCCCCTATCCTCCTCACATCACAACAACAAAATGAATTGTTTATCCATCCCATGGAAAAAACTTCTAGACCTTCCTCCTCTAATCCAAGAATCTATTTTTTCATCAAATACCCATCTAAGTATGGTTTTTGGTGAAAAACAAAGGGATACTCCCAAAGAAGATGAAACATTCATCAACAAGCATTTTTGTTTTATTTATTTCTCCACACCCTTACATTAAAAATATTTAACATATTTTTATCCAAATTTATTTATTTTCTTTATATATTTTTATCTTGAATTGATTGATTTTTGTGACTCATATATATGGAGATAATTTTCATAGAAAGCTAAAATAATGTTCATATATCAATGTTTTTTTTGAATTAATGGAGTTTGGGTATAAAAAAGTAATCACTTTGATGAGTGTTCCCTATATTCAAGGAATTATCAAGATTTGTTGTGGGTTTTTTAATTAATCTTTAGTTTAACCCATATTTTGGAGAAATACATGTCGTGTAATGGGTATACATGATGTTTAAATTCAATAGGGTAGATTTCGTAAACATGGTACATGGTGTAATGTGATTACATGCAATTTAATCATTACATGTCATATAATATTAAAATATGTGTTCTTAATATAAACCCAATTGTTTTTTTAAGCATCTAACTCTTGAGGATTACATGTTGTGTAAATGGATCACATGCCGTGTAAATAAATCAAATACGGATTTTAGGGTGATACATCGGTTGAATATTAAGTCATTCTTCCACAGCCATCCTTACACTCAACTAGTCCCTTCTCTAATGATTATTGATGTCTCTATTTGATATTGATTGATTTTTTTGGTGATTATTCACCATTGAAGTAGGATTTCATCTCTCTGGGTGACTAGTCCTTTCCTCTTCATCATGTCTCATGATCATTGTATTATTTCTGTATTGTGCTATTAAATTTATTAATATGTGGGGTTATTTCTTCTTAATTTTGTCAAGATACATTGTGAAATATTTTTTTGAAGACAAATTATTGTTGTTGGTGGCATGAAGGGTGTCCCTTTTTGGTATGTTTTATTTTCTCTTCTATACCCAACCATTTGTTTAAATGTATCAATTATAATATTTGTATATTGGTTCTAGAAAATTTTTTCATTTTTGAATACTATCATGTGATGGGACCTATTTTAGGAGTGTGTGACACAAGATTTGAGGTAGGTGGTTCTATCACTATCCTTTTTTGGTGAACTACATTTCTCATATTTTGATAAATTTATTGATTATATGAAATGACATGATTTAAATAATTTTCATTTTATTGGTGGTACTGGCTTTTTTTAAAATATGGTTTTCCCCTCATTTTGGTAAATCAAAAAGGGTGTTTCACTGCATTATGAAATGGTTTTAAGAAATGGTTTTAAAATAATAGTTTGTTGAATATGGTTTGATAAATTGATTTGGAATAGTGATTAGATGGTAAAATAAAGTTAAATAGGTGGAAGTTATTGTAATAGGTCTCGTCCACCATCCGGGGGGTTTTCTCATGATGATTTCCTCTATTCCCTAGCCTCGTTATTCTAGGGGCTTGTTAATCCTATTATAGGTTCAATTTCTTGGTTTTTATTTCCTCTATAGAATATATTCTTATGTATAAAGTATGTATGCATACACAATTGTATATGTTATGTATGAATGTCCATGTTATCTGAACCTAGTGTAATCCAGAGTGTGATGTTACCCATTCTTATACTTTTGGTTATTAAATTTTTGATATACTTTCATGCATTGGATATGATATGTTATGAATGTTTTTTTATATGATATATATATTGTTATATATGGCTATGAAATTCTTTGAAACTGATTTAAAAATTTTATATGTAAATGAGGACAAGTGGAAATTAAAATCATTCTCCATGATTTTGATATAAAAATTGTTATACTTTTATCATGACTTGTTTTCTTTTAATTGATCATGAATGGATAATAGTTTATATAATTTATATAGAACACCTAGTTGAGACCTTACTGATCCCATTACCACACATACCACATACAACATCATTAGTGTGTATACTTGGTTACGTATTTTGATGTAGGGACATCCAAGGAACCAATGTTATGAGGAAAGGTTTTCTATTAGATAGTTTTTTTGTAGTTGGTAGAGATATTGTGGGATTCTTCACATGCTATCAATTGGAGTACTTGGTGTATCACATTTTTGTAGTCCATTGTGGGTGAACATGTCACTTTGAGTTTGTTTTTCACCTATTTCAATTGTATATATTTTGTTATTCTTTATATGTTAAGGAATATACCTATATATTCTACTGATTCATTCTAGTAATTGTATATTTTCCAATTTTTTACTCTGTTTTTTTGATAAAAACATTCCCCTATGTTTTTATATAATCCCTGAGTTCCAGTCGGCAACCCATGAAAATAAGGAATTCCCTTTATGTATGTGGTGTATCGGGTAGGGTAGAAATTTGAGAGGGTATTCCGGTCGGTTCATTACAATTGGGTATTATATATATTGGTTATGGGGGTTTTCTTTGTTTTTAGTCATTCAATTGACTAGGGATTTCATGTTTTGGGACACGATAAGTAGACTATGGGATGTTTCTAGCCAACTCTTATCATGATGAAACTCAAGTTTCCATGGGATTTTGGGATGTTTGTCTCATGTTTTCGGTTTTGTTATTAAACTCGGTTTTTTATTGTGTGTTTTGTTTTTGTTTTCACTAATATTATTATATGTATGATTGTTTATTTTATTTTGGTATGTAGATATATGCATATGATACATGTTTCATGACATACATAGGTTGGTATAGTTGATTATTCTCAATGAAATTGTCCACTCAATCAGAACATTTGCAAGCCAATCGTGGGAGTAGTATGTGTTGTTAACCATAATTTATCACAAGTTAATAACATTTCATTTGATAAAAAATATAAATATTTAGGAGAAATAGATCAATCATGAGTTTTTTTCATAAGAATACATTGTACTTTCAAGGTATAAATGAATCTCAGTTAGCAGGGGACATGCTTAACAAGATAGATCAGATATCCATCTTCCAATATAAATATTAGTTTTTCAATGTAAAGGAGGAAGTGTTCATAATTTAGGGTCCTATAATTCATTGGTGGGATTCCCTGGTATCTAAAGATTTGAATTTTTTTCTGGACATGAAGTTTTTCAAGAATATATTCTTCTAATTTGTTTTTCAAGGGTCTCTAACACTGAAGAAATATCTAGAGTTTCTATCTTTACAGCAGGCATAGAATTTTGTGTTAGCATTCACCAAGATGTTTTCTGAGTTGTTTTATGTTTTAATAATGGTTCTATATAATGTCTAGAAAAAAGCTCATAACTACCTGCAAAGACTGTGACCAGATATCATATTGTAGGTATTTATGAATAATCTTTTGACTTATTAGGAGATAGTGGACTGAGCTATGATTAAAATAATAAACATGATTGGAAAGTTTGGATATTTATCCCCATTTATTCCATAAAATGGTAGTTCAGTGGTCTTCTTAATAATAAGAGGAATTGGTAAGATTTTCATATGAGAGGTGGAGTTAGATGAATCAGATAATATAGGGCTCCTACCATAGGCCTCAGGAGTGAAGCACCATCTTGTAGTAAATGATTTTCAAGTGGAGGTATATGTAGGTCTAGTAATAGTGACATGTACCATATTTATTGAATTCTTAGTAACTATTCAAATATTTTATATTGGTTCTTCTCATTGATTTTATATATCAATTTATTTCTATACATTAGAATCTAATTAATCTCTTGTCCTTTATTGTGTATTTAGTGACACCTCTTGGGAATAGGATAGAGTATGTGTTCCTCTATCTATATTGTGCATTATAAATAGATGACGTAGAGTAAGTTTGAAATTTTTTTATTCTCAATCTAGATATATTTTATGTTATCGTCGATATGGATTGGAATGTTTCTCATCTTAGTGAGGTTTATTTTTATCATCAATGTGTCTAATTTATTTCATCTCATGGGATCTATTAGGTGTTTCAATGACAGTTTTATTTGAGTTATAATCATGTAGGACCTTCCTTAAAAGAGATAATGAGTTTTCTTCCTATTGCAGTAGTTTTTTACTATAACATTTCCTCTATTATTGTTATTTAAACTATTTTTTCTGTTTTTCATGATTTTTTCTTAGATGATTTCATCAGACTACCCCTATAATAGGAGGTATATTTTATAATTCTCTTGGTTCCAATGGTGTGTCCAATATAAATGCCTTTTTGACATATGGAACCAGGGGAGCTAAAAGAGATAAATATTCAGTTTGACGATATGTGGGAAAAAATTTTCCCCCTTTAGTGTTTTACCTTGGGATCCCTAGGTTCCCGGTTCTAAAAAAGAATATGATTCACTCCGACTGTGTATTTACTATCGAATGATGAACATATTAATGGTTAATAAAAAATTTATTTTGCATCAATTGGATGATTTTTTTAATTAAAAGGGTAAAAGTGGTTTTCAATTATTGATCTATGGTTAGGTTATCATCAGCTCCATGTTTGGGTGTGTCATATACCGAAGATGACTTTCAGAAGTATGTATGGACATTAAAAATATCTAATGATGTAATTTGGTCTGACTAACATTCCTTACATTTTTTGTCATTAATTAATTATATATTTCATCAATATATTGACACTTTTTAAGTTTTTTATATGATATTTTAGTTTACTCGAGATCCAAAAGCGATCATGAGCACCATTTGGCTTTGGTTTTGAAAATCCTTAGGTGTCACCAATTTTAAGCTTGTATTTAACAATGAAACATCTAGATTTACAATGTGAAACTATTATAGTATGTGATTTCTGATCTTGGATTATGAGTTGATCCTGATAAGGAGATGTATTTTCTTTCCTTGGAAGAACCATTGAAGTTATTTGAAATTTAGATCATCATTGGTCTTGAAAGATTCTATGAATTGTTTTTCAAGGATTTCTCAAATATAGAATCATATTTTACTTCTCTTACCAGGATGTGGATGAAATAAACATGTTATAAAAAGTGTATATTTTCATTCAATAGGATGGAAAGGATTCTGACATCATCTCTTATTATGATATTACTTGATCTTGATAAGGGTTATGTCGAAGTATACAAAACATCAAGTGATGGCTTGGTTTGTGTTCTCATTTAGGATGATCAGTTGGTATCTTATGGCTATAATATAATTTAAATGTATCAGAAGACTTACCCAACTAATCATATAGATATTGACGTAGTTATTCATGCACTTAAGTGTTGGTAGACATGTATTTTGGGGAAATGATCATAGTATTTTCTAAACAATTGAATTTGAGCCATATCATTTCAAAGAAGTAAATTTATCATAAATTTATTTTCTTGGTGGAATACCTTCAATTTTTTGGCATTGATATCCCTTACACCCCTAGGAATGTAAATTCTATTTCAAATTTTCATTTTTGGAAAGTTCCATTACAAGTTGTTTTTGAATCAATTGAAGATTGGAACCATATGGATATTTTTTTTAGTTTCACCTAGATTATCAAGAGAATGTATCAGTCATGGTTTTGAACTTTGTTACAATATCATCAGCACTTTATTAGGCTTTTATGTAGATTTGGAATAAGGATGTTGAGTTCATAAGAATTTGAGAAACTTTTTATTGCTGGGTGACCTTTTAAGGTTGGTCTCTCTATAAAGATAGTATTATTAGTGTTGGGTACTTTTTTGTCTTAGAATCTTTGAGGAATTTTTTTTTGTGTTTTTAAATATTTCATCATGTTCCATTAATCAAGGAACTAAAAATATGGATTATTACATGATATTACAAATCTTTCTGCTTTGTATGAAGTGTGTCATTGTTCATTTTGTGTCCATTCATTACACCTACCAATAGATTGAGGAAGAGCATCTGAAACCTTCTATATATTCTCCGACCTCTTCCATTCTAATTTTGGAAATGGGATGATGTAGTCCAAGAATTTTTTTTAGATTACCATGGAATCTAATAGGGAGATATTATATCTAGGTGGTAATTGATCTATTGACAAATCAGCTCATTTTATTTCTATCATAGAAACCACAAAAGCAGAAAATCTAGGTAATCAATAGATGTAATACATTGGGAGGTTAGATGGGATTAATTCTATGATTTTCCAAGAAATGGATACTAGGTTTATATCAAGGGTATAGAAATGTCTTCAAGAGGTGATCTGGCCTCAAGTCCTATTGAGTGAAGCTTACTATCTATAGAATGATGGCTAGACAGAGCATTTTATTCATGTTTTGGGGGATATCTTCTATTCCCATGCCTTTAATTTCAGTGGATCAAAGGATAACCATTAGGGATGGGTTATTTTATACTATAAAAAATTCATCATTCGTCAATCAAAATTGATCGTTTTGTAAATTTTAATGTTCTCCCTTGTAGATCACCTCTTTTTTGGGATGTAGTGAGTGAAGCATCTTTGGTGGGAAAGTGTTTTGTTAAGTAGAAATATTCAATGATTTAGAATATACACTATTGTTTTCTTACATATCATAGATTATAGAAATATTATGTGGATCAGTTTCATCATCTTTTTCTATTTTCTATAGGTGATCAGGGTTTCTTGAATGTTTCTCCTCGGTTGGTCCACCATCATTAGGGAAAACAAGAAACTGTTTCTCTAAGATATGTTGGATTGTTTGAGGTACATGAGAGGTTTGGTCGTGATTCTTTTTTTATATCATTTCATACTCAGTTGATATAAATTCATGGTGTTTTCCTCACATCACAACTAATGATATATCATTCTGACCCCTCTCATATTATGAGTTGGGAAGTGATTTAGCTAGAGCTAGATTTTTCCACTATTCAGTTGCTAGTTCAGATCATTGAATCTAAAGTGAATGTATTTGTGGGAAGTCTATTTCAGTGGTGATTCTTTTATAGAGACATAGAATACATTCTAAAGATTCATAAGGATTGATTTTTTTAATGATGTAGTTGTTCCCTCAATACTTTACCAAACATCATTCTTCCACATGACTTCATGATGATGGAATTTATTATGGTGGATAGTTTGTAACAATCTATTACCCACATTCAGGTATATTTTGTCTCTTTTTTTCCTCTTGAATTGGGTTTTTCTTGGGACTCCTGTAGATATAGAACATTTTTGTAGAAAAATACACTAACGTTCAGTGATGGATGTTTATTTGAATTAATATAGACCAAGTATAGACATGTAATGGATTTGTGGGGATTTCCCTATTTTCAAAGAACATGTTAGTTAGTTTGAGGTATTTGTAATGAATATGTAGGTTTTTTAGTCTGCATGAAAAATACATATTACTTAATGGGTATATATGATGTGTAAATTCTACAATAAAAAGAAGTTAACCTAGTATATAACATGAAGTAAGTGCATGTCATGTAATGATAAATAGTTAGATCTTAATAAAATGGTGATAGGAGTTTTTGAATATCTATGTCCCAAGTATTCCATGACGTGTTGTGGGATTACACTTCATGTAAATGTCAATTATAGGTATTTTAGGGTGCTTAATTGGTTTAATATTATTTAATTCTTCCATATCCCTCCTTTCTCTCGATCTAGTTCCCTTATCCTATGATTTTGGGAGTCTCTATTCGATTGAAATTAATTAATTCTCTGTTTGACAACATTTTATTTTGGATTGTGCATCTATGGGTTAATAATAAATTTGTATTCTTTGTTTCCTTTGGTAATTTTAGAGATGTTAAATAGTGCTATTGTACTTTATGATCTGTTGTAATGTATCCACTTTCTTCTTCCTAGATCCCTCGTGAGACTTTACTCCGGAGGAAAATTACTGTTGGTTTTGGTGATGTGGGTGCATGCTCATGCCATATGTTTCATTTTGTCTTCTCCACCCACATTTTTTTGAATTGAATCAATTATAAGATGTGTATATTGTTTCTAGGCCTCCATTTTAATTGATGAATTATTTCTTATGATGGGTTTTGTTGTGGTCATGTGTGAACCATGTTTGGAAGTTGGTGGTTCCATCTCTAGCCTATATTTTTTAACATCATTGCTCCTATTTTGATAAATTATTTTATTAAATAAAATTGAATTATATGATTGATTTGTTTTGTATGGGTAGAAAATGGATTTAAAAATTATGTTATCCCCATATCTTGGTAAATTGAATAGTTTTTATCAAAGGATTATGAATTTTTTTTTACGAAACGGTTTTCAAATCCTGGTTTGTCGAAAATTGTTGATGAATTTATATAGAAAATGGATCTTATGGGAATTTATGGGTACTTAGTTGGAAAGAATAGTATTTGGTCATATCCACATCTATATGGTTTTCTCATGAGGATTTTTTATCCTCCGTAGGCATATTGTATTAGGGAATTGTTAGAACTATTGGGGGGTTTACATGATGGGGTGTTTCTTACATATATAGACTTGATGCATAAGTATAGTGTCTTCATATGTAATTTATTTTCAATGTTAGGAATGAGTGACCTTGAAAAATGACCTATGGTAATCCCTAGTGTGATGTTACCTATACTTCTACTTTTGGTTTGTATTAGTTTTTTCTACTTCCATGGATTTGATATTATATGTAATTAATGATTTTTTTTAACATGATATATGTATTTTTATTTTTTTTATCAAATACTTTGTAACTGATTTACCTTATTTATTTAGAAATTTGGAAAATTTTGAAATTAAAATATTTTAACATTATTTTGATATAAAAAGAAGAATACTGTTATCATGAATTTTTCAATAAATTTGGTTTTATTGGATTATTTTCCATAGAATTGATTTGGAACACCTTGTTGAAACTCTACTGAGCATGTTATCTCGCACTCTATATACACCTTCAGAAGTGCAAAAACCTGGTTATGTCTATAGATGTAGAGAATGAAAGGAGTTGTAGTGAGGTGGTAAGATTTTATGTAAGCTCTATTATGGGTATATAATGGTCATATAGTGGTATTATTCCCATGTTATCACATAATGTATTTGGCATATACTATTTTTTAATTATTATTTTTTTGTAATTTTCACTTGGAGTTTATTTTCTACATTTTTCAAATATATATCTTTCATTGTTCTTTATATTTTATGGAATATAAGTATATTATACACTTTTTATTTCTATTATGTGTATATATGATAGGTTTTTCTTTCTTCAGGTTGGTAAAAATCATTCCCTCTCTATTTTTTTTCTCTTCTGGGGTTTTATTAGCTAACCTGTGGGGATTGAAAACACCCTTCGATTGGGTGGTGTATCAGGTTGTGTTACAATTTGAGATGGTATGCAGTTAATTATTTACATATTATACCATAATGATATAATAAACACATTTTTCTTATATACTAATATTTTATTATGTTATGGGTTATACTTAAAACCATACACACTTACATCAAATGGGTTACGAAATAAATAATTTTTTTATGGTGGACTAACTCCTTATGAAATGATGTCATTCATTTTTCAATTACCGCCTTTCATGGTTGGGTATAATGATGGATATAAAGTGTATATATAATATTTATAACATAATTATATCATATATAAACCCTTTTTAAATTCCAATATGTGTGGGATAAGATAATGTTGTCCTTTTGTACGGCGTACTACAACCTTACGTCCTGATGTGACTCATTCTCTCTAAAGTATTACATGCATGATAGTATGGGTAAAGATAATTAATATATGTTATGTATGTGAAATATTATGATATTAAATAAATATTTATCATTCATTAATGTTAATATAACATTTTCTTTCATACTTTTTCACTCATTGAAAATTTCATAACGTTATTCGTGGAAGTACGGACTACCACCTCCTTGAAGCAACGTGGTTTCTAATTTCATCACCACATCACAAGAATGATATATATAATTATTTATAATTAAATATTAATTTATTTATGATATAATTATAACTTTTTAAATATAAATCTTACTTATCTTCTTTCTATAGTGATCATTGAAAAATGGAAACGTTACTCTTGCGTGTGTATGATCTATCGTCCCCATGATTGTAATGTTAGTTAATTTTTCATAACCATATTCAATGATTCATTTTAAATGTATAATTTATTTATAAATATGATAATTATTTCATGATTATTTTTTCTATATATGCTTAAATAATTACCCTTTGACAATAGTCATCCTCCAAAAATAATGGACACATAAACCGAATATGGTCAAAACATCTAACTTCAACATAATTGATGAAATAATTATATATAACATGTTAATAAGTTAAATAAAATTAAAAATAAATATGAAACCGTTTTTCATGAAATTATATACTTAAAATATTTTTATTATTTAGGAAGTAAATAAAACATTTGATTAATTGGACTCAATGAGAGAGACTTCATCTCATTTAATTTTATTGAGGAATTTTTTTTGTTATGCACCTATCTTATTTTTTAAGGTGTATATAAATCCTATAAGACATTTCAAATCATGAATTTATCTATTCTAATTCAATTTAATTTTTTTTATATTTAATCTTTCTTGGGACTTCTGATTCTAGTGTTTCCCATCTAATAAGAGATGTTTCCTTTTAAAAAATACTCTTTTATTTTTTTCACTACAACTCACTTTCTCTTCCATTTAAATGTATTAAAATTGATTTTATTGTTGACATTATTTATAAATAAAATATTTATACTTTAAATTTTAGGTATCTTTACTTTATTTCAGTGTATTTCAAAAAATAATCTCTTAACATGTTTTATGTGGAAAGTTTTGATAGACTAAAAAATGTGTTGTTTTATTCTTAGTATACATGGAAATAATAAATTTTCCCCCCACTATAACAGTTATTTTATTTTCTCATTCCAATTTAAATATTACATATTTCTTAAATGAAAAAACATTATTACATTTTATTTGTTATTTTGGAATTGAAAATTTATTTTAATGAAGTTATTGTTTTGGTAATTAAAATGGGTTATTGAAAGAAAATGGTATTTTTCTAAAAGTATTTTTAGTATAGATTAAAGACAGTTTATCAAAGGCATTTATGTTGAAGGTAATTATTCATGATATAGAAATTAATAACAATATGAAATGGGTGAGCCCAATATATCTTATATGATGCGTTGAACCATATTATTACTCATAGATGAGCCTCATATAGCTTCTTAAAAGTATTGATCACCATTATATCCCGTAAAAATGGGTGAGGTCGATATAGATTATACAAAGGGTTGATCCCCATAATATCTCATGGGTGATCCCAATATAGCATATACAAAGGGTGATCCCTATTGTATATATCCAATGAATCTGGTAATTAATATATTATAATTTATCCCTATGGTTATTCAATATAAAAGGGTTATAAAAGGGTTTTATAAATATTATGATCTTATTAACTTAAAAGGAATTTTAGTTTCTTATTATAGGGTTTAAAGAATTTTATTGACCAAAAATTATTTGTTTTTTCCTTTTAAATTTTTTTATTTTTTTTATCAATTATAATTGTCGTAAAGGTAAAAATTTAGTGGGTTATTGTGTTTTTAATGAAATAAGGGTTTCTATTATTTGTATATCCCTTAATTTGATTTTGTGATCATACCATGTTTCTAAAATATTTTTCACTGGGTTAATATATGGGTAAGGTTAATGAAGAAGTAAATTTTAATTTTATGGATATTTTCAATGAAATTAATTAATACTTTATTTTATAATTTTTAAATTATGTATAAAATAGATACTATTCAGAAGTTTCCACATTATATTATATGGTTATGTAATGTATGATTTATGACCTAATTTTATAAAACTATAAACATGAAATGATCCTCAAAGTTAGATAATATAAATTCATGAATAAAAAATATTATGTAATGCATAATCCCAGTTATTTATATTAATAGTGAGAACCCCTGATGGTATGATGATCACAACACAAGACCACGATTCATCTACGGTTCGCATTGATGGGAATGTGCTTCCTGAAAATCATTTCTTTCTTCCTCAGGTTTAGTTTTATGTCCTCCTCAAAATTTATTTTCTTTCTCTACATAAATCCCACATCAATTTTTGAGTAATGGAAGCTACATTTAATATTACAAACCAACCTATGAACATCTATCGGTGTGGTGATATTTATGAACACAGGATGGAGATTACATCCATTATATGGGTCTTCATTCCTATTTACAAGGGATATTTATCTCAAATGGTCGGGGAGAAAATGGATGTCTATAATATTCCTATTTTTGTGAGTTTTTTTATATATTTGTAGAATAATTTCCTAGTCTTACACAAAAATGTTATGTTTAGTTCTCAATAGAACTCATATTTGTTTCTACACCAATTTAAAATACTCCATATATAATGGAACTAATTGAGTTGTAGGAATTAAATAATATATTCTATGAAATAATTGAAAAGTCAATCATAAATATATGTGTTTCACCTTGGAGTGCACCTGTTCTTTTTTGTAAAAATAAATTTCGATCATTTGTTCTCTACATTAATTATTAGTGGTTAAACAAAATCAAAATTAATAACATATATTGCAATACCCATATTGATGACATGTTTGATCAACTAATTGGAGCTCAATTCTTTTCCATGATTGACCTTAATTAAATATATCAATAATTGATGGTCGAGAAGTAGGATATACCCAAGAATGAATTCCATAAAATGTAAGGAATCTATGAATATATAGTGATTCCATTATCTCTTAATAATTGCACTTCTGACATGGTGGATTTAACTTATATAGTATTCAGATATTACGTTGATTATTTTGTAGTAATTTTTATAAATAATGTTCTTATATTCTCAAAGATAAAGGAAGAGAAAGAATATTATTTGGGAATTTTACTAAAGATCCTTATGAAGGATAAAATATATGAAAAATTTTCAAAGTGTGAATTTTTTCTAAAAATGATTCATTATTGTTTCCCATAATCTCATGAGATAGTATATCAGTAGATCCATCATAGAATGAGGTTATTTAATGCTATCTTAGACCAACCATGGTGACTAAGATCCATAGTATTCCTGTTTTATCTAGATAATATTGACAGTTTTTTGGAAAACTTATCACTACTATCTAATCCTCTATCCATGTTATATCAAAAGAGAGTCATGTTCCTTTGGATAGAAAAATGTGAGTAAACTTCTAAGTAATTTCAGAGAATATTCTTCAGTTCACTTGTTCTTACATTACCCTATAGTGGACAGGGGTTTGTAATCTATATCGATGTATCCAAGATGGAATTTTGATGTTTTTGTTTGTAGAATGACATAGTTAAAGATTATTCCTTATGAAAATTGAATTTTCATATGAAAAATCACCCAAAAATATTTGGATTTAGTTTCATTAATTATTACATTAATAACATGAAGGAATTATCTTTTTGGGGACATGTGTGACATATATATTAATAAAAAAATGTCAAAGTATATATTTATAGTGAATGATTTGATTGTGTTATGTTGAAGATCGTTAGAGCTAATTTATTATTAAGACTGATCAAAACATTACCACACTACGAAAGATAATAAGGTTGTTGATGCTTTGAGTTAAAAAGATCACGCTACCATAATCCTAATGAGGATCAAAAAATAACCAATATTTATAGATTTAAAAAACATGGATTTGAATGGAGGAGGAAATATTATCTTTCTCAATTTAATGTTCAAATGTCTATCCAACTAAAGTAAAATGAGTTGTATAAGGAAGATGTAGAGCTGAAAATTAATATTAAAAAAATTTCTTGAGTTCAACATTGATCATGATTAAATGAAAAGTATTGGGAACTCTGTATGAATTACTTTCATAAAAGTTTTGATGAAGGAGTTAGTAGAGTTTTCTATTAGTTCTCTATTTTCTATTCATACTAGAAGTATGAATATTTCTATAGATTTGTAATAATACATCTGGTGGGATGGAATGAAGAGAGATATTTCAGATTTTGTATCTTGGTGATTACTATGCCATTGTAATATGGATGAAATAAAACAATATAATTATATGTACCATCAATTACCCACATAGAAATGTAAATTGGAGAACATCACTATGGATTTTTCCATTGGCTCCCCAAAACATCTAATGGGTATAATTATATATAAGTTGTAGATGATTGTCTTTCCATTTCAGTGGACTTATTCATTATCCCAGAAGATATTTCTCTAGATCATATTGGTAGGAGATATATTATAAAAGGAGTAAGGTTTCATTGATTTCCAAATTCCATTGTATCTAATAGATATCTGAGGAGTAACTCACTATTTTGATGATGTATTCAGAAATATATTTATATTAACATGAGTTTAAACACTAAAGAACTAACTTTTACTAGGGTATAGATCATTTTTAAACTTTAGCTCCTTTTTATTGACCTAATATGAATGGATAAAAAATATATGAAAGAAAAAATGGTATCTAGGGATTTTTAGAAGCTCCGAACCCTGATCGGTGTATGAAAAAATTGGGCAACCCTATTAGTAGAAACTATTTAGTCAATTAGTCATAATTTCTCCGATTCATGTGTGGTGTTCTATGAGATGTTGTGGGACAGACTTTTTCCTTAACCATTCAACCCAGACTGTATTCCAATAAAAATCCCCTTTAGTCATTAACAGTGGAATATGTAATGGTTTTCACATTGTTTCCAAAACCTATTTAATTAACCGTGTGAGATACCATTTTGGACAGTGTGACACACATGGTTGACTTATGGTTTACACAACCATGTGAAGAAATCATGTGACCCTTGAGTCACCTCTTCTGGTGTATGATCTTATGAACTATTTTTAGGGAATTCATTGGTTTAGTTTTTTTCTTTTTATATACACCAAAATAGAGAACAATAGTAGACAACTACTCCTTAACAAGGATATGAAAGGAGTTCTAGTAATTATCCCTCCATGTCCCTGATGCTTTATATTTCATGTCATTTTTGAACATACTAATTCACTTATATTTTCTCCTACAATGAATATGAAACCAATTTATTTTTATATCATATAATATAATTACAATCTTGGATCCCAACATTCGTTGCAGTTCATCAACCTTTACTTGAGTCACCTCTTCTGGTGCGATATTGTTTTTCTTATTTTAACATTCAAGGTTATCTAACTAAAACACAAAGGGTGTGTTTGGTTTGACTTATATAAGGTGGTATCACAATTTTCATTGGATTATTTTATTGTTGTATCATGGCTATCTCACTTTGTAGAACATAATGAATTAAATATAAATTCAGTGGTATGACCACATCATGTATTTAAATAGAAAAATTGTTATACCATTATTAGAGAGAAATTTTAAAGATCTATAAACCATTGAATTGATATTGCTAAATCATTAACTAATTTTAATTTTTATTTAGATTGGGTATGGAAACCCTTATGGATTGTAATATTTTTCATGATGTCCATTATCATATTATGATATTGGGTATGGCATCTTTTATACTATTATTATACTGGAAATGGAATCTCATTTTTTGTTATGGTTTTGGGAATATTTTACCTTATACTATTATGATATCGATCAAGGATTTCATTATACATTATTAAATTGGGAATGATGACCCTACCTTTATACGATAAGGGTATGGTGTATAAATATTTTGATACAAGCATGGTGTCCCTATATTGTAACACATTGGGGTGGAGACCATTGTTGTTTATGATCAATGGGCATGGATACCCTTATAAATTATGATCTATAGACATGGTTCCCTTATGAAATATGATGAATGGGCATGGAGAACCTATAGATATGATATACTGGCATGACACCCCTACACTACAAAATATTGGCATGACACCCCTACACTAAGATATATAGTCATGACTTCCCTACCATTATGAGACTGAGTGTGGCATCACATGACACTGATAAACTCATTTTACTTCCCATGGATGCCTCAGATACACCTGAAGTCCAAACAAGTAACAATATACATATATATCACTTTTTAAATTACTATATATTCAAACCATATATATGTATACATATGGTTACTTGCTCAGATATAATCCATCATAGGCTAAAGTTGTAAATTTTATCCTGATATACTTCTATAACATGAGTTGAATCCCTTTAAAATATTAATTTCTGGTAATTATTATTATATATAAATATTTATTTTATTATATGTACTGAAATGGTATTTATAAGCACCATTGGTAGTGGCATACAAAATTTATGTCACACCATATCTAGGAATTTTATGGTACCCAGGATAGTTAGGCATATGTTGGTATAGATAAGGTCAGGAACCCAGTTGTAGATGCTTTACATTGTCATATCATGGTAGTTAGGAAAGCACTGGACCATGTTATATCACATGATCTAATTGGAGATAGAATTTTTTGTCATTTTAGTCTATTGATATGCATATTGTATTGGATTCCTACTTACATGTCTTCATATTTACTTTTTTATATTCTTGAAATAGAAACATTTTTTATATGAAATTGGATATTATTTATGATGGTTATTTATTAAATTTTGATTCTATACCTTCCATAGTCTATTATTTTATATGATTCCACATTTTATCAATTTATTCCATTGTGTTTATACTCTAATCATTATGGTGTAGTATACCTACTATACCACCTTGGACCCTCACTACTAGTCTATAGAATCTAGCATATTTGTAGGTGAACTTGAGGTCATGTGACCCACTGGATCGGGGCAATGTTTACTGACTCGGTAGTCCGCAAGTGAGAAAGTGGCATCATGTCCTGTTTTTGACTTATTGATTGGGAATAATAAACAAGAGATTAAGATGAGTCATATTTTGTTATTGAGCCTGTGACTAAAAGTATCAAACCATTGTACAGGGAAAATGAAAATATTATAGGATTGGATATCATGTTATTATTTATTCCTATTATAGTTGATTTTATTCCCCAATTTGGTGACACACCTGATCTGTGTAATTATTTTTATTATTATATTGGATTATATTTTATCATTGGCCTTTTATAGTAAAGAATAACTTATCGTTCATTATTTTAGGAACCTCATTGGAAAAATATTCCATGCATTATACCATTCCGT
The DNA here is from genome assembly GCA_963277665.1 of Viscum album. Taxonomy (NCBI): domain Eukaryota; kingdom Viridiplantae; phylum Streptophyta; class Magnoliopsida; order Santalales; family Viscaceae; genus Viscum; species Viscum album. Next base: position 1,829,104,765 of record OY728161.1, on the reverse strand, counting down.
GTAGGATTCATTACATGACTACATGATAATTACAGTATATTCCTTGAATGATGTATTTTTTATGAAACTAACATTTCTATAGGAAAACATGGACTGGATAAAACATTATTAATGTGTATCGATCAACCTAAATAGTTTTTTACCATTTAATTGATGATGGTACCTTAACTAAACTAATATCCCATTTTTTGGTTATGTAAATTTTGTTACATATATTGAAACGTTAGTTGATTTGTGATACATGATTTTTTTTAATAAAAAGTATTCATGTACATTAATTGACATTGAATGATGATTCATATAGTAAAATCACTTCATAATACATGTTACATTATTCTATTGAATGTAATTGATTGAATGTAGTTAAAGTAACTACCATTTAAAACTTATAAAGCATCTGTGTGTATAAATTGGAAATGAAACATCAAATTACTAGTATGTTATGTAAATGATAAAATTTATAAATCCCTAATTTATATATGGTCTTTGTTAAATGGGTATTCCAATTTAAAATTAATGGGTTTGTTATATATTTTATGCAATTGAAATACCATATACCAAGAACATTGAAGTGAAACACAGAGCTAGACCTAGACCCGACCTTATTAGTGGGAAATAGGAAGTGTCTCTTATGTTCTATATGATCATTCTTATTACACAAACCTAGAATTAAGAGTATGAAGAGGATTATAATTATTATAAAGAAATAAATTTTACATATCCAATACTTTTATCTCTAATGTTATCATTTTAAAATAATAGAAAAGGAATCTATTTTGAATTTTTTTAGATATGACCCCATGAAATCCTCCATTCTAGTTCCTAGAGGGTGTTGATGACCATGCAAATGATATTGTGGGACCTGATCCACCATTCATACCTACATTATTTAAACCTATGAAACTGTCTATTATCCCTGATGCAATCTATTATTTTTAGTTTTTGAGTTGGGTTTTGTGGATTTTGAAAACTATTTCAGGATCTCATCATCCTTCCCCTTATATTAGAGAATTTATGTGGGATTTTAAATAGTTGTGTCCACATAAATTATCATGTATGGTTTCCACCATGTAGCAGAGTTATGGATTGATACATTTTTATTTATATTTGAGAACCTAAATACACCATCAGAGAAGAGGGTGAATCTCAATAAGTATATTCTGTGAGGATCTTAGAGATGATGGTGGGATATTCGGAACTAGGTAGGTTAGTACTGGGAAGTGATATTCTGGGAATTAAAATCTAAATTTTATGTCTATTTATAACCTGAAACCATGATGGATGGTAAAACCAAGGAGTTCATGAACCTCTAGCAGTATTTTATATCTATTATGGACTACATATATCATTTTATTGATCTTAACCACTTTGAGACTATATATACCATTGATCATCCAGTGAAATCATTATGATTTGAGGATATTCTTAAAAATCCTATTCAGTATTAGTGGAACTTTTGGGGTTTACTACCATTTATTATATATTAAAACAAGATCTCATGACCATGAAAAAACCTAAGAGAAGATGACAGTGTGGTATATTATGGTTAAAAATAGAGATAATGTAGTAGTTATACTAGAGGACAGATTCAAGACATTTGGAATACATGCAGGAGTAGTGGAAGCTAGATGAAACCTATAGAAAGTTATGTGGTTTTATATAAATATGGTAAGTGAGGTCATAACAAGACTCAGTGTACCGAACGCCCTATTAAGTTCCTAGACTATGAGAGGTTGGGGAATCATAATCATTTTGTAGGACCTTCCCATTTTCATATATTGGGAGAGGGTAAATATTAGCTCCACCTTTAGGAGATAGTTTAGGGCCACCTTGACATGCTGGTAGTCAGAGTTCTACAAAAAAATATAGTAATAGTATGAGGTTTTGGAAAAGGTATTGATGTTTCAAATATTCATTTCGAGAACAAAAAACATGATCTGGGTAGTCAGGTTGTAGTATAGAGATGTGGATCAGGCTAGATTTATTCAATATCACCTAACCATAGGAAGGTTTTTGGGCTATGTACTATTTGAAATACTATTCTTCTAGCTTCTATTATTTTTTCTTCCCTAATAAATTTGGGTACATCATATTAATTTATCTCTATGGATATTTTAAAAATCCTTAGGATTGATATGGAGAACTTATGTGGTGTGATGACACTCAATATGTTGTTGATAATTCAATCAGAGAGTGTACGGTGATGCCAAAAATTCCCCCTTAAGGTATGCTAACATCATTTATTATGGGACCGCTTCATCCACGAGATGGTGATCTTCCATGTCATTCACTGTATGGACTATTAGGTTTCTTATAAGGCCTATGTGGACTGCTATTATAACACACATAAGTTCTAAAGTTAAAACATTGCATTCGATAACTTGTCTGAAATGTGATGCCAAGAGCGTAAGGGAATATAATATCTTGAGGTATTACAACATATTTAGTATTTTAAATAAAATCATTCATTTTTATATATTTCAATTTATGAATTATATATTTAGTGAACATCACACACAACAACGATTTTCTTTAATGGCATGTGTTACACCCAATACCCAGTTTTAGCAAACAAAAATACATTATTAAAATATTATTATTTAATATAAGAAGATATAACCTTTCTGTTAAATTAATGGTTATGAATAGTATTAAATAATTTTGAATATATATTTTCTACAAAAATATAATATGGATTCATTGGTTAATAATTAATTAGAAATGAATATAAAACCCAATTGAATATAAAGGAAATATTTTTATACTAACAATAGTTTTTTATCCTCTGAAATTAAATTAATTAATATTAGTGAATGATATTAATGAAATATATGTACTATATATTCAATAAAATACTTTTTATATTCATCCAATCCATTTGAAAATTATAAAATAAGAATAAATCTAGTTTGATATTTTAAACATTTATTTTTTAGGTAATTTTACAACCTTTTTACGGTGAACCTGTTAGAAATCTACATATTGGAACTATTATAAACATTATATTTTAAAATAAGCAACTTTTTTTTAATATAAAATTTAATATTTGGTTAGGGTAAATGTTTGGTATTTTTATGAAATATTTAATTTTTAATGAATAGTAAAAATACTGAATTTTAATTCCAAACAAATTATTCATCAAATTTATTTATATAGATAAATTAAATATTAAATTGTTTTTAAATTAAAATTTTATAAATAATACATAAATTAATACAATTTCAGTCATTGATATTAATTTCACTTTGAAATTGAATATAAAAACATAGCAAACTTTTGAACATTTTATTTTAAAACTCTTCTTTGTCGTCACGTCTATAGGATTAAATTTAAATTAATTTATTCCAATTATGTTATTGTAAATTTGAAAAATATATTCCATATTTGTAATAATACTATTATATAATTTCTAAAAATTTCAAATAATTTTTTGGCCAAAAAATAGTGAATTGAATTAAAATTAATTACATTGATTAAGGTAAAATTAATCTTAATAAAGGAGTAAATCTTAGTTTTAATGGCCAAAACAACCAGTAAGCTTGTTAAACATCCCATGGGTGTTTGTATTTAGACCCTATAATCCCTTTTATAAACTTTTTACCATTATTGGATCCATGTGACATGGGAAAATTGGGGGCAGAATTCCATTTTCCAAAATTTACTTGAATGCCCCTCCTCATCTATAACAAAACGGAACTCACACCTCCCACTTACTCACACCTCTCAAGAAATTTATCTCATATAAAAAAATTCAAAATAAAATCCCATAATACGTTCCCTAATTCTATAATCCTCACCTTGGGATGGACGCAATCCATGGAATCCACTTTTGTGAAAACCAAAAGGAGTTAATGAAAAAGGAGGTAACACACTTCAATGTGAATTTGTGTATTATTTTTTCCAACACACCATAATTTTTAAATATTTCATTATTATATAATGAAACCCATATCCTCAATATAATAATATTTTTTTGTGTTATTTTTCTACCAAAAACTACACACACTTTCATCAAATGGGAATTGAATGTACCGTTCGTGTACGGTGAACTACTACCTCACAAAACGTTGTAATTTTTTTTGCTTTACCACCTCTCATGGTTTTTAATTATGAAGGATAAAATATTATTATATGATATTTATATTTCTTTCATGAATATAAAATTATTATATTACCCAAACCTTCAATCTTTCAATTTTTTTCAATATGATAACATCATTTGTGAAAGTGTGGACCACCACCTCATTAATGTGTTGTGACTCATTCATAATATAAATTGATCGTATAAATTTTGTTTTTAATACATAAATATGAAATATATGAAATAAATATGATATAGGGAAAATAATATACATATATATCTTTTAATTTTCATTTTTTAAAATACAAAAAATGAAATGGATATAGTGTTCATGCGTACATACCACCTACCATCTCCATGAATGGTGCTTTTCATTTCCTATATCCAAATTTTATGGATTATTATAAAAAAAGTATACTATATATATGTGATATTTACATCATTGATTGTATTATTGATATTATGAAATAACAGTCTATGTAATAGGAATAAAAATAATAAGTTAAAACATACCTGACAAAATAGTCAATTAACCCCTAAAATTGTGAAAATAATAAATTATTACGAAAAAACAGGTAATAAGATATTATAAGAAGTTAATATATGATTATTTAAATATGATTATGGTAAATTTATAATATATTTACATTCTTATAACCATTATTAATGAGATTAAATTAGATACACCTGAAATATAAATGCAAGGTAAGGGATTCTTGTGTAACTTTTTCTTCTGTAAGGATTACATTTTATTCACCACTTATATCATTTTTTGTCTGAATACTAACCCTATTATATATTATATCATGAATAATTTTATATTCATGTTAGTTAGTGTTTAATTTTTAATTATTTCTTTCATAGGGATTATAATTAATATGTTACCAAGTAGTAAGGGACATCATCTCAATTTCCATTCTTTAAGGCATACATTATTGTTATGCTACTAATTTCTTTTATATGATGTATATATTACCACTTTGACATTTAGTATAACTAATTATTCATTATTCCTGATATTTTTTATTTAAATTTCAATTATTTAATATAAGGGGATTTACACTTAATGTTACCCAAGGGGTAATGAATTTTCATAACCCAATTCCTTTATATTGTGTTGTATTACTTCCTCATTATATTTAATATTCTATGAATATGTTTATAATTATTTTGACTATATATTTATTTATTAACACTTCCATTATCTAAATTAAATTTTTAGACCCATAATAAAATAATTTATTGAGTCTCACTTTAATGTTTATGTCTTTTCAAGGGTTTTCCTCAAAATCTCATTTTATTCAGGATTGTTTTCACATGATTTTCTATTGGAGGAAATTATTTGATAATTATTTAGTAAACCTTTTAAGTTTATTATAATCTAGTTATTAGTTATCATTGTCAAGTAATAGTATCATTATCCACTATTTGGTACTCCAAATGATTCAAAAAATTATTTTAATAAAATACGAAATCATTTCTCTTTTTAGTTAGAGAACATGTTTCCCTCTAAAAAAGTATTTTCAAAAAAGTTTTTTAAAAAAATAACCTTTAAAAAATTATTTATGAAATATTTTTTTACAATATTTGCTTTCTATTTTTTTAAAGGAATCGTCATTTCACATTCTAAACAAGGAATTTTTCTAACTTTTTTACCATGGAAAAGTAATGTTTTTCACCTTTTTTGTCCTGTATAGAATTTTACGCCTTAATTTCTTTGAATATTTCTTTTCAAGTTTAAATGGGTGTTTTGTAAAGAAAATATTTTTAAAACAGATTTTCAATGAATAGTATTTTAAAAAAAAATTCAAAATAAAAATGGAATATTCCCCTATAATATTTTTTAAAATGTACTTTTTATTTTGATTCATCAGTGACAATAACCATTTATTTTTACTCCACTAGGTCTATATTGTATTGATGCCATATTTATTATTCCTCTTCATGGTTCATGATTTATTTGGACATGGATAGTATTGAAGTTCACTTCATTGATTCATTTGTTAGTCCCCTTTAAATATTAAATAACATATGATCATTAGACATTGAATTTCCTTAAATTATCCATATTATTAGTCATGGATATGTTTATTACCTAAACCATTATAATTATTATGTACAGTGTTTACAATGACATTTATTTTATTATCATTGTAAATATTGATAAATCATTATTCTTTATTTAATATAGATATTTGATAAGAATATTATTATCAATTAAATTGATTATTTAATATAAGTAATGCATTGGACTATAAGTGAATAGTGGGTCCTTGACATTATATAGCCTTTAAATGCATTGATTGGTACTCATGAGACAAATTAGTTTCCAAAATTAATCATGTTTCAACATTTATTTTTAAACTGTCTAGAAGATTGATCATGAAAGTATTGGTTATTATGTCCCTGAGACATAATTTCTAGAAAATAATAATAGCCTCCATTTTGATTTACTATTTTTTATACATGATATTTTTACTATGAAAAAGTATATGGATGAATTCAATTATCAATTTATTATTTAAATGTATTTTTTTAGTTTCTTTCCTTACCATAATGATATTTTCATATCAATTTATTTAAACAGAATGTGTTTTCATTTATTTAAATTTCCATATTTTTTACTCACTTCCTTATCATTTTTTGATTACATGGAATCTGTGTTTAGTTTTTCACATGACATAATGATTATTTTCATTGATTCAGTGTTACCTACACTATACTTGACCCTTATTGAGAATTTTAACTCAACCTTATTTTGTTTATTTTACCATGATACCGGGATGTATACTAAGAAATACATGAAAGGATATCACATATGGAATAAAGTTATTCTCAAATTAGTAAAAAATTTATCGAAAGTAGTTTATTAATTTTTAATACAATACTCATTTATGTATTTTATTTAAAGAAACTACTTAACTCATTGGTCCCCCATAATTTTATGCCATGAAATCATGACAATGTATTTGTTTTTGTTTCAGACTCTGATCTTTCTAGGGTCGGGTCACTATAGTTGGTATCAGAGTAAGTGTGGTGGAAACCTTGGAAACTAGATTTAGGAAAACATAGATTATTTAATATGGAAAGATATTGAATTTTAGTATAAGTATATATGAAAATCATATAATTTTGTTTTTTGGATATTATATGGTTATTCCTAGATATACATCCACGTCCAGATACTATAAGTGGACTTCATTCTGGAATATATGTACCTCGGGTAACAACTCTAAAAAGGTCTATCGGGCCTAGCTCAAGCGTAACCTAGTACACGAGAGACTTACCACACTTCAGGTTAGACACTCCTTGGGGATATGATTAAGATAATTCACATTTTATTTACAAACCATTATGAGTGATTTGAATAGATAATTAAAATAAATGACATCGTTTAATCCTAGGTTGTCTTAGATAAAAAAATAATGTGTCAATATTTAGACACCCTAAAAATGATTATATATGTTTACAATGTGATAAGTGTTTCTTACATTATTATTTTTGGTTTTATTCAATAGATGGATCCCAAAGGAATCATGATAACATTACACATGAAGGACAAGTTGGTGATAATTAGAAACTAAATTATGTGATGATATGAGTGAAAGATATCATGTTTATGACAAATAAGTTTTAAAGAAACATGATTAACAACATATACCTTAACCAAATCCCAAATTCAGAAAATAATAGAAGGATATAGGTTTCTAAGAGCTTGAGTGGTGGAGACTATATAGAAAGAAGGATTGATTCCCATCATGAAAATATGGGGTAGGAGGTACCCATGGATGTATCTCAATGGAATGGTAAAATGATTTATGTGAGGGAATAAATGACATAATGAAATGGATTTCTAAGGAAAAATTAAGAGAATGATGGAAGGAAATAAAACTCATCCTAAGGATCCATTTGTAATTTATTACCTTAAATTTGGGTAACCTAGTCATTACCTGAGTCATTTTTCTCATCTATAGGGTAAACACTAGACCAAGGAATGCACTATGTGCAAATAAATGGTTGAAGAGTTTTTTTATTTTGGTTGTATTGAAAACCATAGTTAAAAATATACTTAGTAATTATCCTCATCTCAAAGATTCCCATCATATTTATTTTTTCCATTATATAAATATGGTTTTAGAAAAAGGAAAACTTATATGAAGGGTGACAACCCATCAAATCCAAACAGACTATCGGGCTTAAACCCATGATAAAGGAAGATAAGGGTTTCACATATACCAATAGCCTATATGACATCCTGGTTAATCTGCAATTGACTTTAGTTAAACTATTGGAAAAATAAATATTAATAATGATCCATTGCTATTATATACAAGAATATTGATTTATGTATTAACAATATTGGATTTATAGAATATTTATAGATAAGTAGTTATAATTTTCACTCTTTTATGGACCTTTAGATTAATTAAAATTTTATTTTATTACATTAAGAATAAGTGTTAATGGTTGGATATCCATTTCTTGAAGTAAGGGATCAGTTATAATTTGATCAAAACACAACAAAATGTTTAAATTTTTCATATGAAATTGAAATGTATCATTTAAGTAAATTCATAGACAATAAAATGATTCTTCAACATTGAGAAAACTATCTTAACATAAAAATGTTATCCTAATGCCTTAATTTTTGAAGAACTAGTGGTATTTTAAATTATCAAGGAATTATGGAATGGGGGCCCTAAACATTCCATTTATCACTCAATTATTTGTGATCTTTGATCTTAATCACTCATTATATATATTTATTATTTTACTAAACTATATGTTTTCACTTAAAACTAATGTTATCCTACTTATAGACATAGATATATGTTAGTCTGTGTGACCATTGTAATTATAACTCTCTCATTTCTACATGTTGTTTTAAGAACCCTTCTCATGATATGTGATTTAAAAATTAGAAATATAAAACAATATACTACCAATATCATGTTTAAATTGAGGGGATGTTATTTATTTAAGGTTAGGAGAATGTAAATCCCTGAAATTATTAAGTAAGAACATTATATTTGATAGTATGTGTTTCAAACAACACCCAACATGTCAGGGAATAAAATATCCCATCATATTATAATAATATTTTTATTTACATAAAATAATTCTGTTATTTAGATTTCAATCCATGTGATACTCTATTAATGTGTGTCGCATGTAATAGCATGTTTCTTCAATGGCATGTGTTTCACACAAGATTGAGTTTTAGTAAACAAAAATACATTATTAAATTAGTATTATTTAATATAATCAGATATAAAACATCCCTTAAATTATATGTTATGAATATTATTAACTAACTTATTAAAATATATTTTCTATAAAAATATATTATGGATTCAATTGTAGACCGCTAATTAGAAATGAATATTAAAAACACTTGAATATAAAGGAAATGTTTTTATGTTCACAAAGGTGATTTATCATAATAAATTAAATTAATTAATATTAGTGAATTTTATTTATAAAATATATATTTTATATATTCAATCAAATATTTTTTATAATCATCCAATAGATTTGATAAGCATAGGATAAGAATAAATCCAGTTTTTCACATCTAAATTATATTTTTCTAAAAGGATAATTTTCTGAATTTTTTTGGATAAAAATTTTTAAATATAAAATTTGGAACTATTATATATTTAATATGAAAAAATAAACATAATTTTTGTAAATACTATAACATAGCTTGTGGAGGGGTTGACTACTACCTACTCAAAGCGATGTGACTCATTCACACTACACATAGAAGGTGTAAAAGATGGTTTTAATAAGACTATGTAAAATAAGTTACATAAATATGATAATGGATTTACAATATAAATATATATAATTTAATTTTCATTATTTTAAAATAAAATAAATAAATTCAAGAAGCATTCTAGCATATGATCGGTCTACTACCTCCATGAAGGGTGCATTTCATTTTCTATATCCGACTATTTTGTATGAATCTAAATACATTTATAATTGATATATATATATATATGATATTTAAATATTTTTTAAATTATGGATATTTTTAAACCAAGATATATTTAATAGGAATGAAAATAATATGCTAAAACATACCTAACAAACATGGAAATTATCACAAGTAATTGACAGAATAATGAAAGATTATTAATAAACACATAATAAGTTATTATATGAAGTTAATATGTGATAATATAAATATGGGTATGGTTTTGGTAAAAGTTATTAAAATCATTAAAACCACAATATAGTAGGTTAAAGGATATTCACCTATAAATGAAACACAAGGTAAGGGGTTCTTGTCTCACTTTTTCTTCTGCAAGGCTAACACCATTTTCACCTTTTTTGTGATGTGTATATTGTTCTTTTTATATTTTATATCATGAAAACTTTTATATTAATGGTATTTTGAGTTTTATTTTAAATTATTTTTTTCATGAGTCACATATTTCAAAAGTTATCATGTTGTAGGGAACTTCATCTCAATTTACATTTTTTGAGGCATGCATTATTGTTGTGAACCTATCTAATTATATATGAAAGATATAATAAAAATATTACATGTAATGAGTTGATTAATTCATTATTCAAGTTATTTTGAGTTTTTATTTTAATTAATTTATCTTAGGATATTTACACATAAATTTAACAAAGTGGTAAAATATTTTCATAGCCTAATTTGTTTTCATTATGTTGTATTAATTACTCATTGTCATTAATATTCTATGATTATGTAGATAATAATTATTTAATATATGTTTATTTATTTAAAATTACCTTGTTTATACATTCATGTAGTACACATAATTAATTAATTTACTGAGTCTCACTTTAACATGATTGTCTTTTCAAGGTTTTACATAGCAATAATATTTTATTTGGGGTGTTTTTCACATGAATTTACATTATGGGAAATTTTTTAATAATTTTTTAATAAACACTATAATTTCTTTCTCATGTGTTTATTCATGACCATTATCAAGTAATAGTACCATTTTTCTCTCTTAAGTTCTTAAAATGTTTTACAACATGTATTTAAGAAAACCTGACAACATTTCTATTTTTAGTTCTAGAAATTGTTTTCTTATAAAAACCATGTTTTATAGAAAAATTAAAAAAATTATCCTTTATAAATATAATTTATTAAAGAAATGTTTACACATTTTTCATTAAAATTTTTTTCAAAGGAATCTTCTTATCACTTTTTGAACAATATATTTTTCTAAACTATTTACATTGAAAATGGAATGTTATTTTTTACCTTGTACGACCTGTACTTTATTAGCCATTACCTTTTTGTTAAAATAAAATTTTGAATGTTTAAAAGGAAAATTGTTAAAGAAAATCTTTTAAAAAATTATTTTCAAAGAAATTTATTTTAAAAAAATAAATTAAAATTGATATTTTCCTCAATTAGGATTTTAAATTATCATTTTTATTTACATTCATCAATAATGGGAACCATTTATTTTAATACACATGGGATGTATTATATTTATTTGATCTTTATTATTCCTCTAGATGGTTTGTGACTGATTTGTACAAATATTTAAATTACATTCACTTCCTTGATTCCTTTATTAGTCTTCTTGATATATTTAATTTTATACGATCATTGGATAATTAATTTCCCCTAATAATATATATAATTTATCATGGATATATTTATCACCTAAACAGTATACCGTTATTACATATACTATTTACCTTGATAGTTTTTTGATTATCTGGGGAAATGTTGATAAATAAATATTCTTTATCCAATATGGATTTTTTATAAGGAGTATTATTTTTTATTAAATTGATAACTCAATGTGAGGAATTCTTTGGATGTCGTGATAGGTGGGTCTCATACTTTATATATCCCCTCGATGCATCGACGTGTTCTCATGAGAAAAATTAGATATTCAAAATAAACAAGTATCCACCTATAGTTTTAAACAATCTTGCAGATAAATCATTACAGTATATATTTTCATGCTCCTGATACATGACATCCAATAATTGATTATTTCATTCATTTTGATTTCATATTTATTATCCATGAGATTTTCACTATAACAATGTATATAGATGAATTTAGTTCATAGTTTTTTCATTGCATGGAATATGTTTTTACTTAATTTTATTTTCATATTGATTATGCCTTATCTAGTTATTTAAAAGGAATGTACTATCATTTATTTACCTTTATATATTTTGGATGAACTTCCTTATCATTTTACTAATTACATAGAATGTGCATTCAGTTATTTAACATGTAATAATGATTATTATAATTTATTTATTATTATTATTTTCTATACGTGACCCTTATTGAGAATTTGATTTCAACCTTATTTTGTTTAATTACCGATGACACTGTGAAGTATAGTAAGAACAATATGCAAGGATATCATAGATGGAATAAAGTGATCCTAAAAAATAAATATTTTGTTGTAACTAGTCAATTCACATATAATACAAGACTCATGTTTGTATCTGTTTTACCAAGTCTAATAAAATCTTCATTACAATTGGAATTTATTACTTGTTATCATGAAAACTCAATGGAAGAAGACACTAACTCTAGGATTTCTAGCGTCGGGTTGTTATAGATATCTCTATAGGGTTTTATTTATATCCCCATTAGGGGGTATTTATCATCATAATGGATAATGGGATGTATGTGAAGGTTTATAAGGATAATCATGTAATATTATAGGTGTTATACCACCCATATATCAATCCTTCATATGGATAATCAGGGGTTACATATGGTATATTTCCCTCTATTTGTATATCGTAGCAGAGACATTTTCCAAGATGAATTATCCAAAGTACCTCATAATAGAGTGGTAGAATTTATTATCTATATAGTTCTTAATGATATGATGATATTCATTTCTCCTTATAGGATGGATACTACTGAGTTTCGAGAGATCATGAAGTAGTTGGAGGAATTGGATTCCAAGGGTTTTATATAGCCCAATACATTTTATAGGGGTTCCCTAGTCTTTTTCACCATGAAGGTAGATGGAATCATTCAGATGTATGTGAATTATAGGAAACTGAATCAGTTATCTATGAAGAACTAGTATAACATACCTTATATATATGATCTTTATTATCATCTAATTGTATTGAGTTATTCTCAAATATTCGCATTATATTAGGATAAAATTTAGAGTGAGTCATATCATCATACATACCATCTATGGATTTTGGATGTTGTTTTGTTATATATTAGTATCTGGTCATGTCATTTTTTCTTAAAAATTTAACCTCCATTTTCATATCTGGATGAATAGGGTTCTCACCCCTATTTGGAATCATTTTTTGTTGTTTTTTTGGAATAAATATTGTTTTATTATCATACATAAAGTGATCATTCCATGAATATTTATATTATTTTAAATACTCTAATAGATAACTATTTCTATGAAAGTATCACTAAATGCCATATTTTTTTGGATAATATTAACTTCCATGATAATATTTTATCAATGATAAGATTATAAATCGAACCATAGTAAGTTATATATGTATATTATTGCAACAAGCCTTTGAGAATCATTGAAATGCAATGTTTCTTAGGGATGTAAGGTTATTAAATGTATTTCATTAAGAACTTATAAAACCTAGATTCACTACATATAGTATTGAATACGAATTATGTGATGTTCTCTTGTTCATCATCCAATGTGATAATATTTCATGGGAAAAAATGAGACTAGCTTCAGCACTAGTCTGGATTCAACCATGGTCAGGAAGAAGCTATACACTATATTGTGATTCATCTAGTATCATAATAAGAGATGTTATGATATAGGAGTTGTGAGTCATGGCATATCGGTCTCATTAGTTGATTTCACACAAGAGTAAGAACCTGATGCATGATGTCTATTTAGTCATTGTGGTTCATTCCTTGTTCTATTGGAGGAATTATTTATAGATAGATTGTTTTATAGTGTATACAAACCATGAAGGTCTCTTGTGTATAATTAAATAGTGTGACATGAACCGTATCCAATAAATTTTGGGGGAATATTTATAGTCTTTTAACTTTTACCTTTCCTATATTCCTAGTAAAGGAAAAATTTTAACCAACTCCAAGAGCATGGTGACTGAAAAACAAGAATTTATAAGGTCGGTGGCAAGTAGTGGCTTGTAGAATTTTTTTTCTAAGGAGAACTTATAGGTGAAAGTTACTCATGGTAAGACTTTTATATCATATTTTGTAGTTACATACACACATCTATATTAGGTGAGGATGATACATTTATCATATCTCAAGTACTTAGTCCTCAACAAGAGCATTTCATATAAGGAATCATCTCCAAGTTGGACCATGTATGAGGATGAGACCTTTCACATAAAATGTAATGTATGGTTTTTGATAGAAATATCATAGTATTTGATATGTGAATTACAAGCCTCCAATTATAAATTACATCATGGAATCACAAAAATGTATCAAGACTTACATCGCCTATATTGGTGTCTCAATATTAAATGGGATATATGTGGATTTTTTACTTGGTGTTCCACATGTTAGTAAGTGTAGGTGGAACATTAGTGATTGGAATGAATTTTATAGCCATTTTCTATTGTCAAGTGGAAATGAGATTATGTCACCATGTATTTTATGAGAGGTTTTCCTAGATCACCTCAAGGCGATGGTTAAATTTGAGTGTTTTCTGATAAGTTAACAGATGTAGTCTAATTACTACCTATTCAAGATACCATCTTAGTGGAAGAGATAGGTAGGATATATATTAAGGAGATCATATGAATTCATGGAGTTTCAAATAATATTTTATCTTATATAGATTCTTATTTAACATCATGGTTCTTCCATGGGGTTGTAGATGGCCTTGGGTACCGAGTTTTTTATTAGAATAACCAGCCACCCATACACTGATAGTCAAAAAAATAGGTATTATTAATGTGTTAGAGGACATTATAAATGCATGTGTCATTGTTTTTGTGTTTTTTTGTAGAATAATTTACCCTTATTTTATTTTTAAAATAATAAATGTTTTTAGGAAATTATCTAGATGGAAACATATGCGGACATAAATGGTAATACATGTTGATCACCTTTATGTTTTTTGGAGTCATGGGAGGAAGTACTAATTCGACCAAATATCATTAAGTAGTATATATAGCTCATGTAGTTAATAAAGAAGTAGATGATGATTTTTTAGTCAGTGTAGCAGTCATATGAAAAACTCCTTCAATGAACTCTTTATTTTGAGGTTAGTGATCATGTTTTCTTGTATGTTTTACCAAGCTAGGACATAAATGGATTCGAAGAAAATTTAATCCTTCACCACAATTTTTTTGAACCTTTGAGTTCGTGGAGTGACTCAAAAAAATGTTTTACCAGATAACACTTCATTATATATATTAGTTTATGCACATCATTTTTCATGTGTCCAAGCATATCTGTTTTTATCTAGACTTAATGCATGTTTTACAAGTCTAGGGTTTGAGTAGGACGTGGGTGCTTCTATTGAGGATTACCCATTGTGTATCATTGATCATAGTATGATGAATCTTTTAGGGGTCAGCTTCACTAGTATGGGTGTTATGGTAACATTTCCATGTATAGAAAAATACCTAGGAGTGAAAAGTTGACATACCTCTTTAGTGGATTGAGATTTTCTCAAATGATTTTGTACTACCCTTAGAAGACCAACTTAGGGATGATTTTCCTTAAGGATGGGAGTTTTTAATGACTCAACTTTTATGAAGATGTGGAATTATTTTCATCTACGTATGTTCCTTGTTTTGTCCTAATATAAATTCCTAGTTACGCTGTGTAGGAAATGAGGGTGTACATGGCTTGTTCAAACTCTAGAACCCCATCTAGTGGATGAAAGTAATGTAACACATTATTAGTTGAAACCTTTTAGGGTGTTCTATAAGTAGAAGTTGGATTTATGGTTTTCCATAACCATGCATCCAATGTTTCATTCCTTTGAAAAGTCTTTAATTTTTTTAATAGATAGATATAGAATTGCTTTTTCAGGGTTTGGAAAATTTTCCCTTAAACCATGAGAGCTACAATTTTTGATTGTTAACCATGCATGGTTGGTACATTTTTTGGCCAAATGTGGATCCAAACCATGTTAATCCTGTAATTTGGGTAAAAAAAATTTCTCCTTAAGGGAATATATGTTTTAACCCATTATTTCATTCCTTATTTCCATTGACATGAGGGCCCCTTATCCCCATTAAGGGATCCACTTCCAATCTAAATATATGATATGGATTAATTTCTCCCTTTAATCTCTGATTCATCTTCTGTTCATCATGTCGTATTATTCATGGTATGTTCTTGACTCCATTTTAACCTATTGTTTTTTTCTATTTTTATCTAAGATGATATATTGGTTTAGGCTCTTATGACTTATTTTTAGTGAATTCGTCTATTTTAATATTTTGTTCTGATCTGGACTAGAGTGAACACAATTTCTGGATCAGTGCTCCATGAAATGAACGAGGTAGGTTGTCTAGTAAATATCCTTCAATTTCATGACCCTTTATATTATTCATCATTTTTTGGCAAGTGAGTTTCAATGATCATTTCTCCTAAAATGTATTTTCAATAAATTTATTTCCCTATTTTGAAACATTAT
Organism: Viscum album; assembly: GCA_963277665.1. Taxonomy (NCBI): domain Eukaryota; kingdom Viridiplantae; phylum Streptophyta; class Magnoliopsida; order Santalales; family Viscaceae; genus Viscum; species Viscum album. The sequence goes on along the minus strand of OY728161.1, from coordinate 1,829,088,064 downwards.
TATTCTCTTATATCCTATGAGATGTTAGATGTTCTAATTCTCAAAATGATCCACCCCTTTATGTGTGCCCATTTATGACTATTTATACATTCATGTTAATGTAACCAAAACATTGTGGGTGTGTTTGGTTAAACTTTTATAAGGTGATATCATAAAAGTTAGTGGATAATTATAGCGGTGTAGCATATCTAGCACACTCTTTAGACTATACTAAATTAAATGCAATGTGAGCGACATGACCATACTCGAATATCATATAGGGCATGTGTCACTTATATTGTTATTATACCAGTAATGGAATCCATTATACTTTTATGATACCGATCATGACATCCCTTATAATATTATGATATCACACATGTATTTCCTTATACATTTTAATATACGGGAATGACGACTTTTCCATTATGATATTCAAGCATGGAATCCCAATATTTTTATATAGTTATCGGGTCTCTATATTGTGACACATGGTCCTAGAGACCATTAAATTTTATAATGAATGGGCATGGTGACCCTTATGAATTATGATTAAGGGATATAGATACCCTTATTAAATATGTTAAATGGGAGTACTAACCCTATAGAAAGGATATACTAGAATAAATGGTTCTGGATACCCTTATGAAATATGTTAAATGGGAATGTTGACCCTAAAGATATGATATACTAGCATAAATTCCCTATATTAGAATATACAGGCATGATGTCCCTTTGGTTATGATACAGGGCATGGTGTCCCTTGATAGTGATAGACTCATGCTACTACCTATTGATTCATGAGTTACACATATTATTCATACTAGTAGTAGTGTCCATATATGTGAACATTGACATCATTAGGTATATAAAATATATATATGTATACATCTAGATATACACTATGAGATTATATAGCATGCTAAAAAGTAGGTAGTGTCAGTCTGGTATCAATATAGAACCAAAGATGGCCCCCTTTTGTATATTTTATTAATGTTTTCCAGTATTATATATTCACACGTCTCATATTATGAATTGTATGTGTATTTATAGAAACCATTTGTGGTGGTCTACTGAGTTTATCTCATGCCCTATCTTGGTCATCTATGGTATCCCAGTAGATTATGTGGATGCAGGTAGGGATAGCGGTAAGAACCAACTTTTAAATTCTTGATTTGGTCAAAGCATGGGAGATGGGGAATCATAGGACTTATTTATGTCTCATGATGCTATTTGATACATACTTTATGGAGTTTTTGGTCTTTTGAAACATGTATTTTATGTGATGTATGCTTCCATGTGTGCTTATTTACTTTTGATAGATACGTTAAATTTCATCATTTTGAAACTAAAATGGAAGTGGTGGTTTCTGAAAAGTGTTTTTTATATCTTTATGTGTTTGGTTTGCAAGCCTATTGTTTTTTAGGTGTTCTTTTCAATTGTGTTATGGACTTATGTTGGTTATTTATTATCATTTCTGTTGGTGTTTAGAAATAGCCTCCCCAAAAGGTCCCCAATGTTTATAATGGTCCATTCCCAGTTTCTAATAATTCATGATTATTTCTTATCCTTAATAGTGATCTAGTTTCATTAGAGGTGATGGAGTAGCTTGAAGAGGTTGGGCTTGTCTTCATATTTTTGGGAACTCCCAAAGTTGTTAGATTTTGATTTGTTCTAGGTTTGTTTAAAGGTCCAACCTTTGAAAAATGAGAGTTGATTTTCCTGCCTTTGATGCATGTTGGTATGAAATAGGAAGTTTTTAAGTATATTTTAATCCAGTTCTTTATACTAGAGGAGGTGAATATTAATAATAAAGAATATCTCATGAGTATTCAGTAAGGCTAGTGGAAGGTGAAGGCTTATTTTGAACACTTATAAGAGATAGTTTCCTTTTCTGTAGAGATGGTATAGTAGGATTTAATGAATTATTATCTTTTTATATGGGATCCTTGTTCTGATATCATGGAGAGTCCTCTCCTCCAATGATCTACGTTTTGAGATATTTGTGGATAAAGTGTTTTTTGCTGATTTGGTTCACATAGAGAAGACAATTGGCAATCTGGTATCTATTGTTTCTCATGAGGGTTCCCCATCTTGAGATTAGGGTTTTCCAAAGTAACCTATTTATGAAGATCTCCTTCACTGAGACTGATTTCTAGTTTTTTAGGTCATTTAGTTGTATGCCATTAGTTTGGATGGTTTGGGTATTTGAAGTCATCTTATCCTAATCCTCCAAAAACCATCCATCATTGCAATTTTTTGGGTCATATAGAGAAGTTTAATATGATGATTCACCCAAAAAAGACTTCATGATTGGAGGATGTTAGTTCCTGACTGAGAGTCATGAGATGCATCAGTCACCAAGGCTCTATCCACAGACCTCAAAGTGAAGCTTTCACGCAGTCATGAGTCTTCAAGGGAATGTGAATCCTTGGCTTAGTTTTCTTCCCCGTGTTGGGGTGGAAGTTTTTAATGTATTATTATTTTATTTTTTCAACTATTGGTATTTTTTATTTCTATTTTAAAAGTTTGATGAACTTTTTATTTCATAAACTAAATAGTTGGGTTTATCTAAACGTGGCCCTTTAAAATCATTTGTTCTACTTTGAGTGTGATTATCCCTTGTGTGGGTGGGTTTTTTTAGTTTTTCTTGTTTCTAGGAGCTTGAGATTTTTGGAATTGATGGGTTGTGGTTTTACATCACTGTTGGGATTGAGTTATTTTTTTGGGTTTTCCCATGTTTTGGGGGTCTTCCATGCGTGGGGAGTTTTCATTTTTTGGGTTGGTGTTGCTTCGTTCATTCTAATAAGTTTAGGTTAGTGGTGTTGGTAGTTCCCAATATTGTTGGGGGTTTAATTTAGTTAATGTGGGAAGTTTTTCTATATCCCTCATTCTCATTTCCATTTTTCCTTGGGTTAAGTTTCCCATTTGATTGCTAGTGGAATTGTTTGGGATTTAATGCTTTCATTCTAATTGTGTCCTTATGGTGGTGATAACTCTCTTATGTTATCAATTCCTTCTTATATTGTGTCGTCTTCTTGATCAGCTGGGTGTGAATTGTGGAGTGAAAGGTCACCAAGAGGTTTGTGGTTTCTCACTTTTCTAACGGTCATAGGTTTGAGTTTTTTATCATTTGATTGGGTGAATTTTTTGGGGCATAATGTGTCTGTGGTGGGGATAATTGTCACACCCTAACCATGGATACTTCTTTATTTTATTATTATCTTGATTATGGATATTTGGGTTGAGGTTTCAGATGGGTTTGCAACTAAATTTTTTTTTGAGTTCTTGGGTGAATTTTTTTCCTATACACGGGATGCATACAGTTTGTGGAAATAGTTTTCCCTATCCTAGGTAATGAAACGGTAGGTCTAAGAGTTAGACAGAAGCTACTTCATAGTTTGACAATGGTATGTAAAACCATACGGGTTGGTCATGTAGTTGATATCTTATTGGGATGTAGCTATCGTACTATTAGGGAATGGTTTGGTAAACCATGAGGTAAAACCATGCGAGCTACCCAGAGACTTGAATATTAAAATACCTAATCCAAACTCTATCCTTTTAACACAAAAATAGGCCCCCTCTTATTGGGTTGTTTTTTGGCGCATGAATGGAACTCTTTATCCCCCTCCCCTTGGTTTAACCTCCTCTATGGATTCTCATTCGAGGTTCCAGGGTATGTTTCTTAGGTTTTTTCAAATTTTTATTCCATCTATATTATCCCTTCTTGATTCATTGTTTTTTCATTGGGGGTTACTCTCTTGGTAGAAAACTAAAGTCTATTGTTTTTTTGGGGGGGTTCTCTGGATCTAAGGGTGTGTTTTTGGTCCATGAGGATTTGTTCTTCTTCTCATTGATGTTTCATCACATCTGCTCCCTATTGAAGTAGGTGTTTCCATTAATTTCCTTTATGAAACATTTTATTGGTTCTTGGATGTTTCCAATTAGTTTATCATAATGATTCTAATATATAGGAAGGGTTGTTGTTAATTATTTTGGTGTTTTAGCATTTTTAAAATTTTTGAAAAAGAGGTTTTCAATTGATTATTGAAATTTTCCTTAGTATATGTGTAGTTAAAGTGGTTTTTGGATTATCACATGTTCTTTTAAAATGCAATTGTGTGTTTTAGAATTTTTTATACTTATTTATATAATAATAACATTTTTAGACTATGATTATGGTATTAGGTGAGTGAATTTGTAATTTAATAGTATGATGATTATTTACAGCTTTTTATATTAGTTGGAAAACAAGTTGTGTATCTTTAAAATGGGTTTTGGAAAATTTCATGGATACATGTGGTGTTCCATTAGATGTTTCCACATCCATGTATTCCTGGGATGCACACATGGATGGGAACATAAATGATAATGGCCTTGTTTAAATTAAAATTATAGTCTTCCAAACACACGTGGATCCCTTTAAAATCATTGGCGTTTAACTACACTTAATTTTTTACAAATTAATCATGTGTATTTTCAAATTTTATGTTTAATATTGTAACATCCATACCCAGCTTACCACTAAAATGGTGGACACATGGCCTCAAGCATGTCATCCCATACACCAGAGGTAATCGACTTACAGTGAAGGTCTCTGGAGGTGATAGTGGGGAGACTATACCCTCATATCATAGTGTCACAATAGTGTAATCATAATTAATATAAAATAACAAGTAATTTGTAATAAATTAAGAAATGGTAATTAATGGAAGAAATATTTTATATAACTAAAAAAAGTGGTCAATGAAAGTTTATATACTAAAAGAATTCATGACATGGTAATGATACAAAACTGAATGTAGTAAAAATACAACATGCATAAGATTATAGGACAATAAATGACTCAAATAAAGAGATATAGAAAATCACCAAGGGAGATCTCCATAAGAATCATGAGCTCTATCTTGGTCATTTCCTCCAAACTCCTAGGTACAATAAATAAAGAAATAAACCTAGATCACATGATTATAAGGTATACTTAGGTACCAAGAGTTCTCAAGTATGGTGTCAGATATAAATCTCAGTAGGACATCACCCCTGGTGTTTCCCCAATCCAGATAGTGAAATATAATTTAAACATTATGCATGTATACAAAATAATAACAAATAGAATAAATAAACACCACGCATCTAGGTTCATATGGGACTCTATATAGAAATACCTACGTCATCCCATTACTGGAATCAGAAAATTTAACCAATTTATAAATTAGTCACATGTTTTCAACAATAACAGTTCCATGATTTAATAAGGAAACCTATAATAATATTTAACAATGAAGGTCCAAGTTAATAACTAAGGGAACATAGAACTCTAGTTTCTCTAACTCAATAATGACTATATACTAGCTAAGTTTGTGAGTATAATCCAATGATCATAGTCCAAGGAATTCCACAATAGGATGCCTACAGAGTCTGAGGAGTTAATAAAAGGTAAAACATGGATGATAAATGATTCGGGCTAGTTGGAATTAGACATAGAACCTACTTGTCAATGTTGGATCCAAGGAGTGTATCTATGGAATCCGGTATAAGGGTAATATTTTTATCCAAGGATAATCATCCACTTAATTCCAAATTAAGATGACTACAGAGTCCAAGGAGTTCATCCAAGATAAAATAGGGCTAATCAATGACTGGGCATGATGGGATTTAACCATGGAACCTACTTTTTAATGCTAGATCTAAGTAGTGTATCCAATGAATCTTGTAGTTCTTTATGAGTGATCCTATGGTTTCATATTGGGAATCCAATATTATACAAGGATCATGTTATAGGTGGGTCTCAACTTATGAAAGTAGTATCCATGAATTCAGAATGGGTTCCTAAAGTTCCCAAGGAATTTCCTTAGGAATCCAAGGTGAGTTCAAGTCAATCCACTTTTATTTTGATAATGATGTATTATATAATTTATAAGGTTCAATATAATACCTTTCATTAGGGTGACAAGGTTAAGTAGGAATGAAACCATTTTATGAAGTCATTATTAACCAGTATGTCTATTTGGTTCAAGCCTTGTCTTTCATTACTTTCACAAGGCCATGTAGCGTGAAACCATTAAATTGAAACCATGTGAGTCATGTTTGATTAATGAGGTTCTCTTATCTTCCATATATTAACATGTAAATTGGTGTTACAGATGTATAACCAAACATTCCTTTAAATTTAATAAGGTCAAGTCATTTACTTATGTATTCTTTCCATAATATAATTTGAATGAATTATATATATTTAGGCACTAACCTTATACAGATCAAGTGGAATTGATAGGGAACATGCTATTGGAAATTTCATGATTGAAATTTCAATTAATGAAAAGAGGATTAACATTAGTGTGGTTAATCTTGAGCACACCCTAAGGTTGGCTAAAATGTATCAAAACACTAAAGACCCAATTATGTCATATCACCCTACATGGGGCGTTGGGAGTTGTTGACGTAACCACCAACATTCAATCACATTTAAGGAAAGATATTATATAACTATCAGTACAAAAATCCAAGAAATCATAAATTCCTAATCACTAATTTTCTTCTTGAATACATCACACCTCTATTGGATGGTATTTATTATAATATGATATCATGGTTTATTGAACAAATCAATTATTACAATTAATCAGTTCATTCAATAATTTCAATTCATGTTATTTTAGAAGCATTAAACAGACAACTATTGCATTCATGAATAATAATTAATAGTTGGGGACCCTATCTCAGGGTGGAACCAATTTAATACTCTATACATTATGTATTTTGGGGAGACCACTCAAAATCTCCCCACAATCACACACACATACATTAATATATATATATACACCCTTAACCCAATGCAGGTATTAACCGTTCCATGAGAGAATATATTCATATAATATATATATATATATACCTATGTATATGCATGTGGCTTCAAAGATGACCAAAACCAAGAAGAAATTACATTCGGGACTCATAGATTACAAAAACCCCAATTATAAATTATGCTAGATTAAATAACGAAGGAATACTCACCTTAAACTTTTAATGTAAAACAAAAATGAACCCATCCACCTATAATTAGGTATAGGATATTTTAATACACATAAGGGAGTCCCGATAGATGCTTTTCATACCATAACATTGGAAGAAAACCAAAAAAACGCATTGAACCTAACCTTAGGGTTTTCGGCATAGCATGAGGGCGATGGGGAGACCATAAATCAGTCGAAAAAGGGAAGATAATGGAGAATAAACCCTTACCAATAATATTTGTAATAGAATCTCAAAGAATAACTGGGTGAAATCGAGCTGGAAGGAGCGATCTGGATAATGGGTCACACGAGAGGGGGGTCTAGCTGAAGGGGGTGTTGCACTGAAGAGGGTTATGTGTTGTGGGTAAGGGGAAAGGGAGAACCCATTTGTGTATAGTAAAGGATAAAATTAAATAATAATAATGTTAATAATATTATTATTATTATTATCATTAAACATTTCTTTGTTGTTTTTTATTTTCCCCTTAATCTCATTTTACTAATTTTTTGAACTTTTAGTTTTATTAATTTAAATTTTAATCATAGGGTATCAGGCACGGTTTGTGATGCATGGTTCAGAAACACATTATCTAACTATGAACCCTCTACTGGACACCTAGGTCACCTTGCACGGGCCGACCACATGGTTAACCAAAGCATGTAAAACCCATGCACACATTCTATGTCCACCACAATTAGCCTGCACATTTAGTTATAAAGGGTTACATGGTTTAAGAGAAATTGGGTGCCTCTATTAGACCACCCATGCCTATGGTTTTAGAGCCCAATGATCCTGAAACCCAACGAGTACTCTAAAGTATCTTTTGGGCTATTACCCATGTCCAAAAACATCATGTTAAAGCATTCAAATGCTTTTAATTATGTTATGAATATTATTTTTAAAATCAATTGGGCCAATAAATGAAAAATATCAAAATCCCCATGATTTTTGTGGAGTTTGAAAACCAAAAACTCTCTAAAATACCAATCTTAGAACATCTCATCCCTGATAAGCCTTCTTGAATCAACTAAAACATAACTCGACATACTAGGTTCATAAAGTCCTGTTTGAACTGTCGCATTGCGTTTTGTAATCCCAACACACCCTTAAGAACTTCTTAATCCTTCCACACATAATCCATTACATCCTGATCCAATGATCTCCTTCCAACTGAAACACCGAAATTGATCTTACATGATCTTGTTCAGATAGATACATGATCAAATCATCATCTCGATACACATCCGACTGATGGTAATCCCCACCATAGGTCATAACTTAAGGAAGGGTCCCAATCCAATATACAGTACATCCACTATCATAATATCCATACTAAGCATGCCTCTTAGTTTACTAACTATTCTTTTAGAATGACTTCATTAAAAAGTAACTATTGAATCACGATCTACCTAACAAAAACTAATCACACATTCTTTATCAGAAGACATTTTAGACCTCAAAATAACACTTTCCTTAACCTAGAAACATTCTATAAATTGGTTTCTTATAACTATACAAATTGAACATAAATAATAGAGAATTATTAGATCCAATTAGATGACATATCTTGAAGATTCCCGTCTTAGATGGTCGACACATTTCAAATTTAACTACAACACCTTCCTCTAAGGAATCTTGCATTTATAATGTCTACATTTGATGAAGCCCATAACTAACCCATGGGGAAGAATCATAGGTAAAAACCTCATTATTCTATTTAAAATAGAGTCTGAGAATATATTCCATTGTATTTCACATTCCATTTTACAAAGATGATGTTGGTACAATACCAAAATATCCAAAGTTAAACATTAACTGATCCCAAAGTCGCACTCACCTGGTGGTCAAATTAAAAGAAATGGCTAGAGTCTGTGAGCTAGACCAAGTCATTCCTACTTGGGATTCAATAAATTAGTCAGAACATAACAATTCTCAATAAGAACCGTGCATCAACAAGAAACAACAATAAAAGTCACCCAAAAAACTCAACAGTTTTAATCTTTAGCACGACATAAGACTGACACTCTTTTATCGCATCAAATATGGTGTTAAGATATGGTACATGCTTGTCAATAAGAAGAATAAACTAAGAGTATTTTCAAGGATTCTAGTCAAATGTAATGAACTACTAAAAGGGATATTATTTTAATCACAACTGGATGACTTGTTAGATGAAATATTTTTTCACATGTTGATGTGTCATTAGAACCTATCACAAGACTTTTAACCTCAGTATTTTTTTGATCACTTAATATTTTACCACTGATTTCATCCAAGACCAAAGTTGTTTTCAAGATATTTCATTCATCAAGAAAAATAAAATTCATTCTACCAAGTAAGAATCAACATTCAAAAACTTGGACAGCCCTAATGGCATTTAATTAAAAATGACCACTTTCTATGGTCTTCTTGAATTGTGTTCCTTGTACTTGGAAGGCACACATTTACCAGAACATACATGATACTCCCCATTATAGTAGTGCTATATTATTTAAATTACATGATGATAAACTAGAAACTCACAAGCATGCTAATAAAAACACCTTAATTGTATGTGTGTCTCTCCTCCAAGGAACACCCATGTATATCAAATCATACCAATAAATCCGAACCAATGAGACTAGAATGTCAAAAAACCCGATCCTTTAGAAACTCCATCCCAAGAATTGGGAAGAACTTGAGTCCTTATCGCTCAGGTCACTCTACATGGAGATGACCATAGACTATACTCAACACTAAAAGTGGTTTATTTCATTATTTCATTGCCACATAAGACCATTATCCTAGATGACACCATGGACATCATCATTACTAAGAATAAGAAAGGGTCAAATGACCTATAAAGTAGCTACCCATTCTGGAGGCATGTCTAACCTAATGAAATGAGCATAACTCACTACCCATTACCATATAAGGGCCAATGGAATGAGGAAAACCCATCTGAACAAGTGTGTCAACAAAAATTTAATGTTCTACTAGGGTCAATGGCACCCAAAAGACACCAAATGTCATAATTCACACAGCACTAGAATGTTATTTATACTTATATAGGCACTACCTACCATGTTCCAAACCCTTACAAATCACATGCATCGACCTTAACATTAGGTCACATCAAACAAATGTTACCTTGATTAGAAGATAACTATCTAATCCATTCATAAAAGTTAAAGAAAGCCTACTAAAATCACTCACACTTTCATTCCAAGTAAAATAAATGTGAAACTTTAACTACCCATACAAGTGGGTTTTAACAAAGGACATGACCTACAAGTCCCATTTTCAAGGCCATTAAATTTATTCACATTTTAAATCTTCAACCATTTTACATATTTAAATAATACATCAAAGTAGAATATGAAAGTATATCAAACTACTTTTTCAATGTTAAACATTCATAGACATCCCATCATTATTATGCAATTGAACAAAGAAATTCATTTTTAGTAATTACGGAAACCTGCAAGGGTCACATTTTAAACAACCTAGGTTCATAAAAATGAAACCCAATATCATTATTCATGTCATTAAAATTTCAAACACCCACATCAGGTCATATTATATAAAAATTTCCCAACTGATCTACTTGGGTCTAATTTCATTTAGTCATTAACTAATTCATTTCACATTAAAACTAAATAGATCTCACATCTATAGATGTGTCATAATAAATTTTTCCATTAAATTTTATATGGGCTTCCATTTCCCAATTCTAAAGTGCACATCCCCCTCATGGATTGAAAATTGGCTCACATTAATCAAAACCAAAATCAATTCATAATTTAACATGATCAAATACAATGGTCCCGTTGTATGGGTGGATAGCTTCTAAACATTAAAGTGATCATGCACTTTATAGTTTTTTATTTGGCTCCCATTTATTAACCAATTTAATTTTTCATTTAAATGTTTAAATGATTTTACAATGGTTTGAATACACAGGTTACCTTTTCCCATCTATACATCTCTAATACACCTTAAAAATAAATAATGGATCCCATCATAATCACAACCATTTAATTTAACAAAATAAACCAATTATATATCCAAGAAGGATAGCATGTCACTATAAGTAGCTAACACAGAGAAACATGCTAAAATCACAGAAGTATAGAATTTTAATCATAGAAGAATTCTATAATGAGAAAAAAACACATAAGTCATGCTAATGTATTACCAAAATAAGTATAAATCAAAGAATTTCATAGCACTTTAGGAACAAAATCCAATCAAAAAGAAACCTTAAAATGAAAATACATGGCATGGAATATGAATGACCTATTACTCTGGATGTGCCAAGTATGATTCATGCAATTAAACTTTCTTTTTCAACCAGGCCAAGGGTAAAAATACCAAAAATTACCTAAATCATTAAGTAGTAGAAAAATACTCTAGTCACTCAAGGTGAAATCATATCAAATGTAACATCAAATAACAATAAAAAATTCATATCCCTCGATACTTGGATATTTCCCATCCAGGTGGTGATCAGTCCCAAGAATAACTTTTAACCAAGTGTTAACACATTCTTATTATTCTATATACCAACCCAAAATAGTTATACAAAGGAAAAACATTTAACTCTGATATAAATTTGTAATGTTCGAGTCATCGTACCACTAAATTGGTAGTAGGAATAGTGGTTCATATGGCCTCAAGTAAGTCTCCTCGTATGCCAGAGGTTTCAACTAGTGGTGAGTGTTTTGGAAGGTGATATTAGGTAGATTATTCCTTCATATTAGAGTGTAACAATGGTGGAATAATAATAAATAGTACACAACAGCGGAAGTAGTAATAAATAAATCAATGATAAGTACTGGAAGACGTATTTTATATAATTGAACAAAATTTGCCTATTATATCTTATAAAATAGAAGATTTCAAGACATGGTAATGAAAAAAAATCTAAAATCAGTAACAGTAAAATATTATTTTGACTACAAGACAATACCTGACTCAAATAAATAAATACATCAAATTCACAAGGGAGATCTCCATAAGAATCCCAATCACCATCTCGGTCCTTTTCTCCTAACTCTTATGTACAAGTAAAAAAACAATAGACCTAGAACCTATGAATATAAGGACAAATCTTGTACCATGGGTACTTGAGTAGGGTTTTGAGATATAAATCTCAGTAGTCCGACACCCATGATGTTTAGTGCAATCTAGACAATGAAACATTTTTTAAACATTTTTTAGGTATACATAATAATAAAAAACCGAATGAAGAATAATCACCCATCCAGGTTCTTATTCTACACATGATGGCTATATCTACATCATCCCTTGGCCGGAATATGAACATATATCTAGTTTATAAATAAGTCACATGTTTCCAACAATGAAGGTTCCAAGATGTAGAAAAAGAAACATGTAATGATATTTTATAATGAAGTTACAAAGTAATAACCAAGTAAATATAGACCTCAAGGGTCACCATCTTAGTATTTACTAAATCATGGATAAGGGTAAGAGTGTAATCAAAGGATCATAGTCAACTTAATTCCACAATAAGAGACTTATTGAGTCCAAGGTGTTCATCTGAGGTAAATTGGGGTTGAGTAATGACTTGGTCCAATGGGATTTAACCATGGAACCTACATGTCAATGATGGAACCAAAGGGGTGTATCCAATGAATATTGTAAAGGGGTAAGTGTGTAATCCAAGGATCATCATCTACGAAATTCCATAATAATATTCCTACTGATTAGATGGAGATCATCCCAGGTAAAGTGGGGTTAAGCATTGACTAGGCCTGATGGGATTTAACCATCGAATCTACTATTCATTATTGCATCCAAGGAGCGTATCCAAGTCATCATGTTTTTCTATATGAGGGATCCTATGGTGTCATACCAGGCATCTATGGTTAAAAAAGGATCAGGTTCTACGTGGGTCTCAACAAAAGCAAGTTGTATCCTTGAATTTGTAATGGGGTCCTCAAGTGCTAAAGGAATTCCCTCTGAATCCACTGAAGATCGATTCAAGCCACTCCTATTTTAATAATGATTTCAAATATAATGCATAAGGTTCAATACATTACATTTCATTATTGTGAAAAGACTTATTCAACATGCAACAATTTAATCAATTCATAAGTAATAAATAAATCCATTTGGTTCAAGACTTGTCTTTCATTATTTTAACAATGCCATGTAGCATGCGACCATTTAATTAAAACCATGTGAGTCATGTTTAATTTATAAGGATCACTCAAACGCCTTCCATGAACATGGAATGGTGTGAAATGTATGTGAAACCAAAAATTCCATTAAATTTAATAAGGCCAAGCCATATACTTAAGTATTCTTCCAATAATATAATTTAAATGAATTACTTACATTTAGGCACTTACCTTAGGCAGGTCAAGTGGAATTGACAAGGCACAATCTATTTACAATTTCATGATTATATATGAGATCAATATAATTTGTCTTACCATTAGTGTGGTCAATCTTGAGCACACCCGAATGATGGATCAAAAGTATCAAAACAGAAGATACCCAATTATGGAATATCACCCTACATGGGGTGATGGGAGTTTTGGACATAACCACGAAAACCCAATAACATTTATGGAAAGATCATAAGGAACTATCGTACAACAATCCAAGATAGAATAAAATCCTATTCACTATTGAAGATAATGCACCTCTATTGGAGGTGTTTTATTATAAATCCATGACTTTGTTTCTCAAAAAAATCTATTATCACAATTATGTAGTTGATTTCTAAATTTCAATTGAAATTATTAAGGAAGAATTAAATAGAAAACTAATCCATTCAGGATAAAAGGTCAAGGTTAGGGACCCTACCTTAGGGGTAACCAATTTAATACTCATCACCTAATAGATTTGGCAGTTAACGCTCGGAACCACCCCTCACTCGCATGCACATACATTCATATGTGTGTGTGTAACCCAGTGCATGTATTCCATGCGCCATGAGGAAATACATACAGAAATGATATATATATATATATATGTGTGTGTGTGTGTTTGTGTGTGTGTGTGTGTGTAAACCTATGTATATGTGTACACCTTCAAAAAAGACCAAAACTCGCTAAAAATTATACATGGGACACATAGATTACAAAATCCCCCAATTGTAAATTATGATACATTGAAGAAAAAAGGAAAAATCACCTTAAACCTTTGAAGAAAAACCCAAATGAACCCATTCACCTCACCTTTATTAGCCAATGTCAGAATATTCACAAGGGAGTCGGGATAGATGATTCACATACCATAACATTGGAATAAAATTGAAAAACACATCAACCCTAAACCTATGGTTTTTGGAAAAGGATTAGGGGTAACTGGGAGAACGTAAATCAGATAAAAAAGGAAGATAAGGGATTAGAAACCCTTACCTAAATTTTTTGGACAAGAATATCCAAAAAGATATAGGTTAAATCTATCCAGAATGAGATAAATGGAGAGGGTTTGTGCGAGAGGGGGGTTTGGCTGAAGGGGGTGTTGCACTGAAGGGGGAGTCACATTGTGTGTAAGGGAAGAAAGAGAAAACATTTGAGTTTTTTTAAACCTAAAACTAAATAATAATAATAATAATATCATGAATATTATTATTATTATTATTATTATTATCATTAAAAAATATCTTATTATTTTTTATTTTCCCCTAAATCTGATTTAACTAACTTTATTTTTAAATTTTCATTTAACTAATTTCAATTCTAAAGATAGGGTACCACGTATGGTTTGGGTTGTACAGTTTGGAAACCCATGCACCAACTGTGCACCCTCAACTGGAAAATTAAGGCACCCTGCATGGGTTGGCAGAACATTTAACAAAACCATGCACAACCCTTGTGCACAACATTTTTCAATCTATATTAGCCTTCACGATTAGTTGTAGATGGCTTCACATTTTTTAAAAAATTGTGTGCCTCTATCAGATCACCCAAGTCGAATATTTCAGATCATGGGGCTCCTGAAACACAAAGAGACATATGAAGGATCTCTTGGGCCTTTAATAATGTCCAAAAAACACGTTAAATCTTTCCAACACTCATAATTCTGTTCTGAATCGTGTATTTTAATCTAACGAATCCACTAAATGAAAAAGCTCAAAATCCCCTGTATTTTTTTCCTGTTCAAAAACACAGAACTCTAAAAATATTATGGTACGTATGGTATTTTATAAAGTAAGTTCGGTTTCTAATTGAAATATCTCTTGAGTGATGGTTTCATTTCAACCATAATTAGACAGTTTGGAACCCATTGGATGGATTTAAAGTCAAGGTTTGTAAAACCACTATATTAGATTATTGAGGGTGTCTAATTGGTTATAGACTTTGGAGTTTCCCCATAAAATGATTGGTGGTTCTAAACTGAGTATTTCCATGGATCAATCTAGGTATGTTTATGAAATTCCTATGGTTTTCCTGTATTTTTTGTCTAATTTCAGCTTCACTTCATTTCCTTTTTTATTTCCCATTTAATTCCAATATAGCATGGTATTTCTTTTCATCAGTTTTTAGTTTGGGTATTTTGACAATAAATGGTATTTTTTAAGATGGTAGGTGGCACGTGTTGGCCATTCAAAAGGGAAATACATGTTTTCTTAATAAAATGAGAAAAAACCAATTTTTACATATGTATTTAAAACTACTTTTAATGAACTATTTTTGGTAAATGAAATGTCTTGATTCTATGGTGGTTTCCTACTAATCTTTTAATATCGCACCCTACTTGTTCCATTTGGTGTCGGTAGACCCGAACTACTTGGTATGTTCAGTTTTTTGTTCAGTTTTTCTATTTTGAGATGGATCCTAGAGCAGCTCAATCTTGTGGGTGGTGGTGAATTTGAGGTAACATGTAGATCATGTTTTCTTCATTTTGGATGATTTTTTTTGTATAGTTTTCTATTTTTTTAGTTGTACTTTGTACCTAGATCAGTTGTAAATTTATTTACAATCCATTGTGGTTTTTTGTTTCATCCTGTGTTTTTTTAGTTTATTTATTTGACCCTCATCTATTAGGAAAACAATTTCCCACTTGGATTATATGTGATTCCTAAACCAAGTTTCTAGCCCATAGGGATCAGGAAAGACATTCGGGCTATGCATCAGACCGGTTCAAGTATCGGGTGGGATGGCATCCCATCCTCATTCGTGATAAATATAGATCCACAACCTTTTGTAGTATGGATGGAGAAAAAAACCCTATTAGGACCTGATAGAGACAATAAAATTTTATAACCGGTTAGATCAATTTAGCAACATATCACGGTATCTCCTAGTTAGAAGAAAAATTATACTGATAATCTCCAGCATTATATTGAATTTTAATTTGGTGAAAATAAGTCTTAAAGAATATATACATGGAATAATATTATGATATTTGGGAAGAAATGTAAATAAATCCCTATGTATATCGCTCCCTTTGGCATTCATGATCATATTGGGATGGTAGCCTATCTCTTGGTACTTTTACCAAATCTCTCTCCAGTCTATGAGGAGTTTGATTTGTTTGTCCTATGGAATTACATACCTAACCCTTCATATGTACTGAACTCATAGGACATACTTCTTGTGGTATAATTCTTATGATGAGAAACTAGTGTAGATTTTGGATTGTACATAGAATATTATATGAGAATATATGAATCACCTAGTAAAATTTATCTAGTGAAATCACAATTTCTATGAAGATAATTAAGAAAATTGGAATATAATGTGACAAAAGTTTCCTCATTTGTTCGCATCAGAATGATAAATTCTAGAGGAGAAAATTTATTTTTATGGGGGGTAGAAGGAAAACCCATGTTTTTTATGTACTTTATTTAATTACATAAATTTATTCGATTTTTTTCATTAACTGATAAACCAAGTGATAATTTTTATATACACACCACTAATTTAATCTCAAATTACACGCAACACTAGAATAGGTTTTCTCAGTCTTCCACTGCATCTATTTAAACTGGAATCTCTTTTATCAATATTCATATTGGGAAACCCCTCAATATAGACACCACTAATAAAAACCTCTCTCAAACCATTTTTTCTAGAATATATGTAGAAATTGATATCTCTCAATCCATACCACCTCACATTTGGATACAAAATGGAAACAATAGATTTCTCTAAGAGAATAACTTTTAAAATCTACTAGATTATTTCAATAATTGTATTAAAATCGGACATTCTTTAAAGGTATGTAGGATAAGACCTTATAACACATGTCTGATCACATGATTAAACTCAAATTAGGTTAAAAAGTATAGAACATGGACATTGTTTCTACCCACATAGGACATTTTGGGGAAACTTTTAATAATGATGTCATTCCAAACCAGACTAAACATTCTAATTCTCACACCCTAAAAATCTTGATATTGTTGAATATGATCCTCATAATGGTTAGTAGTTTTATAAGGTTAAAGATAATGTTAATAAACCTAATCAACCTACTACAATCCTAGATGTTCTTTAACCCATGAAATATGATGAGAAGAATGTCGACTCTATATCTATTGAATCCTTGCGTGATGATCATGACAAAGAATTTCAAATTTAGGAAGCATTCTTAAAGTTGGGTGATTGGAAGGTTAAAAACCAATGATTGATTTTTTTAGTTTCATTACACCAAATCCTAGAAATAACTGGAAAGAAATAGACTATTCTTACATAGATAGAACAATATTTACAACATCCTTATATGCCTCTAGGAAAGAAAAAATTATTATACCTCCATAGCTAGTGGGAACTGACCATCTTTTGGAATGCCCTATTGAAGATATTTTTAATGAGATTAATAATGATTATGTGGATGAACATGTTGTGAGGGATCCTTTTCTTTATGATGATAATGTGAGCAGTGAGTTAGAATCAGGGATAGAAGAGCAATATAATATTATATTTAAAAGTTAGTGATAGTGAAATTTCATTGGAAACCAAAATTCAAATAATAAATTGAATGTTCATTAGGATGGTGGAGAAATCAATTAAAAATAATGATTTTAATTTCAAGAACACTCCAAGGTAATGATTCTTTTTCTTCCTCTACATTATTTTTTATCTTCTGTTTGGCTTTGTTGATTTTGGTATTTTCCTTTTTGGTCTATTCTTTCCCAACTGTTCAAGAATCCAAAAATGTTATGAACCAATGAAATTTTTGGAAATTATTTTTTGGAATTTTATGTTCCTTTATAAACTTTTTAGAATTGATTTTTTATTTTTTATTTTTGATAGCCATTTGATTAATTTTATATGATTTTGTAATACCTTAAAGCATAAAATGTGATATTTATTTATGAATTTTTCACTTGTAGCTAAATCATGTACTTTTACATGATATAGTTATTTATATATTAATTAATATTTTTAAAATTAAATGATACATGAATTGTATAGGTATTTTCTCATGTATGATGGGTTGTTTCACATGTGATTTGATTACTTCGTTTGAGATTTTGATAGATCTAATACAGCTACCTATAAATCCAAAAAATTGGACATGATTATAATTCAGCTAGTTCTATATTTCCTGATGTTCTTCTATTGATGTTAATTCTCTTAGATGGATCTTCATTGAGTTCTTAGAATTATGCCTTTTCTTTCTACTTGATGTTCTTGTTGCACGTGAAAGTGTTGATTTTTTTGCCTCTATGTTGAAATTTAATATGGTTCAGATGGATCTTTTTATCTTATCATAGTAATGGGATAATTTTATTGGGTTTTATTAAAATTTAAAATAATAATTTCACTTCTTTTTTTATATTTGGTTTGCAAAAAAATGGATCTTCATCATCACCCACTAGTTGAGCCTTCATGATGGGGGTACTTCCAATGCTGATCAGTTGATGAAATCTAATGAATTTAGTTTTATAGACTGGTTGAAGACTTGATGCCTTCTACATGATTTTTCTTTCAAGTATATTAAGGGACCTCTTCACATCTGTTGATCTGTCTTTTGAGGATTTTGGATTCATGGTTATGAATGTTTTTTATAGTTTTTGAATAGGTATGATCCATTATTTTACCTTTATATCACTTTTCATGTATCTCACTAAAATAACTATGGTTTAAGATCATTAAAATTCATTATTTTAGTTTAACATTTATTTTTATTCTCATGTGAATGAACTGGGTGACCAATTCTTGTCTCAATCAATACAAAAAAGACCCCCTTTGTTATCACAACTATAGAGTTAATACAAATTTATTTTGTTCCAATTTTGTTAATAGAATGTGGATAAGTAGATTCCATATTTGGAATCAGAATAAATATAAATATTTAACAAGTCCAATTATATTTTTAAAAAAATCAATCATTAATGTTATAAAAATTATTTACTATGGTGAAGATAAATATGGGTTACCTGAGAAGTTAATCTAAAAAAATAATTTTTAAAATATCTAATAAAATTGTATAAAAACTATATTATAGAAATATTTTTACCATTCGATCTCTAAGGTTTTATAATGACCTAATTTGGTCCCTTGTTACATGTGAGAAACCTAAGATCACATATTTCTTTTCATAAATAACCTGTGTGCCCTCTCCCCCACTTATAAAAGCCCCCCCCCCTCTTCTGTATACTTCCCACCTTTACACCTCATTGGATGGACCAAGACCTACCAAAATAAATTTCCAAATTACCTCTGCTCATTTGAGAAGCCTTATTTTAGGACAAAATTTATTCTATGAAGGATTTTAGTGTAAATCAGAAGAGGATTCCTGAAGAAGATGTAATTTTCATCAATAAGTGATTTTATTTTTTTCAAACCACTTAAATTAAATTTATATAATTATTATATAATTACCTGATTATCTTATATATATATATATATATATATATTATGTTAAGGGAATGACCTAAAACCATCACCCCTTCAATCAAATGGGTTATGAAATCATCATCTATGTGTCTGGGGGACTGTCATATTATGAATCGAAGTCATTAGTTTTTCCATTACTATTTATAAAGGATGGTCATAATGATGGATTTAATTTTTTTTATATATTATATTCACTATATTTATGATTTTATTATGATTATGGAATTCTTATATCACTCATACCTTAATTATTTGTATTTTTTGGGAATATGATAAAAATGTTTGTCTGTAAGGAAGACTAAAACCTCACAAAGTGATGTCATTCATTCACACATTACATGAAATTAATTAATGACTGTTTCAATGAACATATTTGATATATATGAAATAAAAATGATTCTATAATTAAAATATATCATTTTGTTTATTTTTTTCAGTTCGACAAAAAAATAGTTACAGTGTTCGTGCATATGTACATCCAACTTTTTCAAAGAACAATGGTCTCAATTTTATATCTGTAAATATTATGGATTAAAATAAATAAATAAATACTGTATATATATGATATTTATATATTGGGAATCATACTGGAGATTATGGGCTCATGATTACTATTATTGGAACATAAATATAAAAAATCAAAACATTTATGATAAACAAATCATTTATTAGCTAAAATGTAAATTTAACATGGAATATTTTTTAAATGGTTCACAAATAGTCATTAACAAATCATATACAGTGTGATATATGAATATTTTTCTATAATATATGTATAATAATCATATATTTATAATACAAGTTGTTTGAACGAGTGTGGTATAGGACAATAATTAATGTATTATATATTTTTTCTCAGTTTTTTTCATTGAGATATATGTTATATTATGCACATATATTCTTTAACATGGTTTATGTATTTCCCCATTCACATGTAACATCATTACTTTATTTATACTCGTGATATTTTATATTTCATTGTATGTTAGTCTTTAATGGGTCTTATGAATCAGTGTTTCCAATGTGGTATTGTTTTTATGTTACAGTCCCATATTTTATTGGGATGTTTTATGATTAGGTCTCAAATGTTGAAATACTATGATATTGCACTAAAAAATTATCATGAAATATCTTCTCCTATTATTTTCCATGATATTTCCAAGTAATTTTATGCTTCTTTCATTCATTTTTTCTTAAAATCATTAGTAAAATGTTATTAAGAAAATATGACTCTATTTTCTTTTTGGTTGGAAATATTTTTTTTCAAAACCATGTTAGATGGGAAAAATATAAAAAAAATTATTACTCTCTTATTATTTTTGGAAGAAATGTTTACCCATTTATAACATTATATAAAAAAAATTGAATGGAATCTTCAGGTTCTCATCCAAATAACCATCATTTGGATGTTAAGTAATATCTGAAACGAAATGTATTTTTTACATGTATGACATGAAAAGAATTTTTTAATGATATGACCAATCATTAAATCAAAGAATCCTTCATAATTTTTCATGTTTATTTTTGAACGAAAATATTATCATAAAATTATATTTTTGAAAGAAATTTTCAAAGAATAATGTATATTTTCATCATGAAATGTTTTAAATGATCATTCGAAAGTATTTTCTATCTCTGATTATGCCCATTTATGATACATATTCATTACATGGGATATGATCCTATGATACCAATATTATTTTTTATTGTAATGGTTTATCTTTTGATATCATGATGCATATGAATCTTATTTCTCTTGCATTTTTTATATCGTTATAAAATGTTTATGAAGCCCGCTTCTCTTTATGAATTATTTTATAATGAAATGAATGAAAAAACCTATGACTTTTCCAAAGTTTTATATATGATTAATTTTTTTGATAATAATTTCATTCCATCATTTATGATATGATAAATTTTTATTATCTTATGGGACACATAAATATGGTTTTCATTATATGATGAGTGGGACCTATATCACCCACTAATGACTTGGGTAAATATTTATATCTCATTAGATAAACAAGAATGGAATAGTCAGTTATCTCAAATCAGTAAGATAGGGCTAGAATATGAGGGATCCATGTTTAGTAATACTAGAATGGAATGGGGAGTGAACCCAGTTTAGTAATGGGGTTTTCCACTATCATAGTCTTGGTAGTGAACCTTAACTAATTTGAAAATGATTTTATATGATTATGTGTATAGAAAAAATTCCCTAAATTAAGCCAATGTTATGCTCCCATAGATCATGTTCTTTGATTCCATTATGATCCATGTATTATGAACTACAAAAATGTATTCCATTCATTGATATTTTGATCTTTGATATATAGGGTATGGTTCTCAAATGTTATTCTCATGTTCACATATTGTTATGTTCATGTTATGCTTTTGTATCTCTTTTATTTACCCTTAATGAGAATCTAACATCAACCAAAATTATGTTTCCTTTACCCAGGTTATGAGGACATGTATTATATATGATATCTTTTAAAAGAGTGTTATTTATGAAGAACATAGTGGGAGATAGTGTAGTTCACCTATGGACCAGTTTCTATGATCCTAGTTTTCCAATGACACAAAACTATTATGATACTCATGAGTTTGTTTATATAATATAATGAATATTAATATAAAATGACGTATTATATATGTTTGATAAACATGGGTCTCTATACTCTTAGTGACGATCTTGGTCTTCAGGGATCTAAAATATATAATGTGACCTGTTTTAAGTGTCATGATTTTGATTTGTCCTTAGGGACACTGAAGGGTTCCCAAGTGATGTAATAACCCCTGAGAGGGTGCATGTAGGAATTGGTTGTGATGATTTTGGGCATCACATTAGAACCTGAATTGATTCTAAGCCTAATAAAATTCTAATCCCTCATAATAGATCATGCACTTTAGTCTCCAACCTCATTTTATGATATTAGATCGAACCGAAGGTTCTCCCCATTAAGATGCATTATATAAGAAGATTTTGGTGGGACACAAAGCCTATTGATATTTATTGGGTTACATGGGATTTCATGGATATTCATATTTGATATTACCTTCATGTATTTTAATTATTATATGTTTTGTGTGGGATACAATGCACATCGAGAACTGTTGAAATACATAGGATAACTTACATGATTTCCTTATATGTAACCTTCATGCTTCCTACAATGAGATAGATTATATGGATTAACATAATCCTAATGAGATTTATATGTTTGATTATCTAGAAAATATACACCACACACGTAGTTGTTAGTATACATTATAATTATTGTAAATTCTTCTTGAATATAGATATTATGCCTTATACTACTAGATTTCTTAGGATGGGAACCTAGGAATTAGTTTTGGCCCTGATAGTATTTTATTTCCAACTAATTTATCATTAAAAATGGTTCTTGTACCTACTAATATATGGTACTTGGTCCTGTTATAGGTTATAATGATCATGTGACATGTTCAAAGACACTCTAGCTCTAACTAAATTAGGTGTACATGGTCTTTGGTGTCATTTTAGAAATGGAAGATCGACCATGTTTACTTATTTATTCTTCCACACCATATTTTTAATTACAATATGTATATTAAATGCTTAATACATTCATGTTAAACCTTGTGATTTTATTATATATGTATCCTTATTGTTTTTCCTTTTATATAATTTTTTAGGTTCAACACCATGTTTAAACAAACCGCTTTATGCTATTGGAATATTATCATAAATTGTGGAAGACATCACATATAAGTGGGATTATAGGGTATTTATATGAATAAAGAAAGTTTAAAAAAGTTTTTTTAACATTTAAAATGATAAAATTGGAAAAAATTAAAAATAAAATAAATGATTTTAAAAGAATATATTTTTTCATAATTTTTTTTTCAAACAGCCATCTATTTTAACATTAATAAATTTAACTAATAATTTTAATTAAATGTGTAGATAATATATTCAATAATTTTTTTTAACATTCATATTATTGTTTCTTACTATGAATGAAATAAGTTTAAATTCAGTTTTTTTCCTAAAAATTCATTTTTCTATAAAGGATTTTATTGTGTGTTTCGCACATATTCTAAATTTTTTTCCAATCATTTATAAAAAATTAATCTATAAAAATGGTTCCCATACTATAAATCATCATCAAATTTATTTATGATTACAATTTCATTTTTTGGACATTATGAACAGTAACCAATGTAAAAAAATCATTACTATGGTAACGGTTAATAAAGATAGTGAGGGGTTAAAGTAAGTAGATAAGTTTTAGAATAAACAAAATCATGTATAACTCTTATTGATTATTTTTATTTATAAATAAAAATTTCTTATAATTTAATTTCAGTTTCTTTGGTTCCACTTTTAATTAAACATGACTTTATTTTACTTTAATGTTTTATGCATTTACCAAAGTTCAAATACCCTCGCTTATAAAAGGGAACATCCTCTCATCTCTTACCCATAACACTTGATCCCTTTAGATATACTAGTATCTACCAAAATACTCTTCCAAAATACTCATCCATTACCTTGAGATAATTTTCTTCCCAAAAGAAATATCCATAGAGACATAATTTTCTTCTTAAAGGAGTACACCCAAAGAACAGACATATGTTCTTACTATCAATATTCATGTTTCTTTCTTCTTAAACCTTCTATAATGTTTCTATAACCATATTAACATAATGGAATCTTTATATTTACTATAAATATATGTTCTTATGTTACTTTTATTTTCATTTTAAATCCTTTTCCCATTCTCTAAAATTGATAATGTTGATCATGTGTATGTGTGTTCTATCACCACCACAAAGTGATGTGATTCATTTTTCATTTACACTTATAATGGATTCTAATAAGTACACGTAGAATGAATATATATGTTATTCATGATATAATTATTAATTTTTATTATTTGAATTATTATTTAACTTTCTCTCATTCCATAAATAGAAAAGTTGGAACATCAATCGTATGTAAATATGATCATTTGTCTCCACGAAGTAATACAGTTCATTTTTCTACACTGATTTATATGAATGGTTATAAAATTATATATAATGAATATAAATGAAAATTAAAATTTTATTATGGTTATATATATGATAAAAAAACTACCATCGTGTAATGACAAGAACTATCAAACAAAAACATGAATAGAAAATAGAAAATTTTTCACGAGAATGTTCATTTTAATGAAGAATTATTAATAAAATGATAATTGAAAAATATAAATGAATTATAAATTGTATTTTATTTATTAATATAATTAAATAATAGGTTTAGAATAAATATATATTCATTACAGCATATTTTTTAATGCATAAAATGAAACATGAGCCTCTTGTTAAGGGTTTAGGTTACAATCTCATATCTTTTTAAGATTTTCTATTCTAAATTTTCATTGAGTTATATTATATGGTTTTTATCCATTAAAATACTTATATTTTATTTTCATATGTTTATTAAAATAATTATTAGTTGTTATAAATATTTTTATCCTTACGAAAATTAAAATTATTAATAATGTTTATTAAGAAATGTCTAACTTATTTCCTCTTTAGTAGATAATTTGTGACTTGAATTTTCAGGTTATTAAAAAAAATTATGCAATTTTTTATCTATAATTAAATTTATGTTAAATATTGTTTTATATATGTATTTATTACATTAAAAATTATCAAAATAAATCTTTTCAATCAATTTACATTAAAAAAACTTTTGAAATTTTACAAAAGTTTGTAAACAATGTTCTTTTTCAACACATATATAATAAATGATTTTTTCCACCATCAGGATCATTAATCACGTTGAACATTTCATAAAAAGTATCCATGGATATTTTCAATGAAACCATTGTGACCAATATTTTATGAATTTTTATTTTTTCATGAATAAGAAAGAAAATTAAAATTTCATTATTTTCAAATAAATGTTCTGATGCTCTTTTAAAAATATTTTTCATCAATGTCAACATCCTTGATGAATTTTTATACTTCACTGGGGAAATAATATTATGATACCATAGACATTAATTATCCTCATGGGTTATGATGATGATAATTTAAGATTGATTCAATAAAACCTGTTTATTTTCCTTGAGTTAATAATGTTTTGATAAAATATTTATGAAATATGTTTCTTTTTTCTAGAGCATGAAATTATGATATGATGAAATGTCTATGAAACCCACTTCTGTTTAACGATTTATAGTATACTAGAAAGTTGATTTTTTTATTATATCACAACACATATACATGTGGCTTTCATTATATAATGGGTGGGCCCATTATTTTATATCCCTATGATGTAGTGGGTGAATATTGATATATCCCAAGATAATATAAAGTGTAATGGGTTATGAAACCAATGTATTAATGGACCTTGTTCATAATTGCAGTCTTAAAAGTAAACCATGACAATGGTAATGATGGAATGTGGATTGATCCCAATATTATATGATATTCTTTGGAAATAATCCAAGGATGAGAAACTTATTTTCTACTCTTACGAGTATAACATTAACCTGTATCTTATATGTATTATATGCTCCCATGGATCATGATTTATTATTTATGATTATTCAATCTTATTAATTCTATATGTTTTATAATAAAAACTACTTTTTTGATTCAGTATTAACAATCATTGACTGATTATGTATAACTATCAAATGATATGATCCTGTTATCATACCCTTATTATTTTTCCATGCTAATGTATGATCCTTGATTGATATCTCTTATATTTACCCTTACTCAAGAAATATGATCACCATTTTTTGATTTTCCCTTCCCTATGTTATGAGGAACTATTTTATGTAGGGTATGGCCTGAATTGTTCTTTGTTAAAATAAATTTTTGGGATATGTTAAATATATTTCCAAAAATAAGATGATTGTGTTTCTAGTCTCCAAAAACACTAAAGCTTTAATTTTTTCAGGAATGTATTGTAATAAGATGTATTTAATGTTCATCAAAAATGATATATTATTTATATATGTATTTCTTGTGTCACCTATATTTTTATAATAGAAGGGATCTATTATTTTTATAGATTATGATTAGAAAACATTGGTGAAAAGCAAGGGGATACATCTAAGGATATGATAAAAACATTATGTTTTGGTAATGTAATGATAATGTGGTTTCATAAAAATGGAAATCCATGTCTTAATACTGGAAAGTGGATTTAGTTATAGAAAATATACTCATAGGTTTTAACATTATGAATGAGTCTATAATAGTATCAACTCAATAATCCATTGATGTGTGATGAGTGGGGCTGAGACTTCACAATGGTATTAATACTCATGGAGAATATACTTTGGATAATTCTCATTATCATTATGAACCATTATGATGAATCAGTTTATATAATATATAATAAGATAGGCTAATCCCTAGTGATTGAAAAAGAACATAATGTTTAATGGTTAGAAGTAATGTGACATAAATTTTAGCTTCATATAAATTATTATCATAACCATTTTATTATACTCTAGGATTGGTAATGTTTGATACTCACAAATTTTTTTCTATTTTATGTTAATGGTTGTAATATGGAGGAATAATTTTAAAAAGGAATGTCATGACCAATCAAATAATTGTTCTCATGAGAAACCAAACGAAATGGATTTCGAGATGTGATGTGTTTTGGAAATTCATACCCGTCTAACAGAACATATAAATAGTATCATGAATCATACTGAACTTACAAATGGAATAAGTTAGGAAAAAATCAAAATTTAGTATTTAATATGGAAATATACACATTCCCATATTGTTTCCTTGGATCCAATTATTTAGTGAAAATTGATTGATTCTATGGAAATTATATTCTATATTCTAAAATTCTCGAACCATGATAAGGTTATTATGGTTTTGTGTCATTTGGAAAGTGAAAATGATAAATGGGGTACATTTATTAAGAATGTGAGGCAAGAGGAGAAAATTGACACAATGATAGGGGAAGAGTTTTAGAAAGTATTTTTTAAAAAATATTTTCCCTAAACACTTCATATCAAAATTGAAATGGAATTTATAGAACAAAATAATATGTTTAAGGATTCCATTATTACATATGAATAAAATTTCACTAGACATTAAATATATACTTCTGGTTTTATCGTGAACCCTAAATGAATATATTACTAGTTTTATCTAGTTCATGATCACTTATATGAATGGTTATTGATATAAGAGACTTTGAAAATTATTAATAAATTTCATTATATTCTCTCATTCCTAAAATGGATATTAGAGACTATGATTGTTCTCATGGTTTCGGGAACAATAATCGAAAAGATGAAGTTTTGTAGAAATTATAATAATAAAACCAATGGATGGAAGGGAATTATTATTCATTAATGATAGAATTGTTGAAAGAAGCAAAAAATATATTTCGTTATGTGTTCTAGTAAATGTTTTTTGTATGAAAATAAGTTTATTGGTAAAAATAATGTTGATGTACTATCAAGAAGTCAGTCATTGATATAAATGGGGATAAATCTCAACTGAATTTTCCAACCATACTAAAATTATATAACTGTAAGAAGAATGAACATTTTTCAAATTAGTGTATGAATATGAGGGTCAATAATGAAAAATCCTCATTATCAACCTCCTTAGACAAGATACAAAGTCAATGATCATGTTATCAGAACTATTGAAGTGGTTCATAAGAATGAAGCGGTGAAAGGTACACTTATCATATACTCCAGAACTACAAATATTTTATTTAAGTCGGGATTTAACTACTCCTCAATATCTTTATAATTTTTAAGGGTATTGAATCCCCAACTAAATTATAATTTCTTGGGTTAATATTAAAAAATTATAATGGTGTGATTATCAATTCTCAAGTTTATAGCTCCTCTCTTATATAAGTTTGTGGGAATTTTCTTCCTGTAAATCTTATGATTCCAACTCTAGTTGAATCTGCTGTTATTTTGGGAATTGAATAGTACAATTTATATATATCCCATACCAATTTTTTAGGAATGGAATCCACATTTGATATTTGGAATAAACCTATGATCATCATTTTTTCTCGGTATGAATATAAACTTCTAATTGAAATAACTTCCATTGAATGAGTAGTACTGCCTATAAATTAGGGATATTTTAATTTTCATAGATCGTCCTCCTTAAATAAATACTTTTTTCGATGGCACGCACCCCATGAAATTTTAAAAGAAATAAAATGTAACATGTTTTAAGGTAACTATATAATTAGAATATATAAATAGTGATAATGGGATTATCAAATAAATATATATTTATATATTTATATAAGGAAAATAAAAACAATAAAATGTCCACTTGAAAAATCAACTGGATTAAGAAAACTATAAAACAAGTATATTAATATTTCAAAATAAATATCTTCAATTCAATAATAAAAAAATTTGAATATGAATAAATCGTTAACACTATATTGATTATTAATTATTAGGAAATGAAATAGTAAATACACCAAAAGTTATATTCCCATAAAAATACCTTTTCAAAATATTTTATGTTTTTATTCGAAAATAATATTTAAAATTTTTATAATATAAATTTTAAAAAAACTAAATTTATAAATTTATTATTTAAATATTATATTAATATAAATTTTTGATATTTTTATAAAAATATTTATTTTTAGTTGAGTATTGAAAAATACTGTTTTTAAAAATAATTTAAAATTAAGGGAATTATTATTATATAAGTATTTAATATAAATTATGGAAACCTTTTTATAAGACCAAATATTTATTTTACAAGTATATTTATAATTTTAAAAAAATTTACATTTATAACACCATATTTGACATTTTATAATTTATGTTATATTTTTAAAAAAAAATCAATAAATTAAACCTTCAGTTTTTGAAAATCAAATTTTACCCATGATAAAAATTGAATCAAAAAAATTAATTTCAAATTTGGAATCATTATTTCTATATTATATTATAAGGATCATTTTATTTTTGGTCATAGAGGATAAATTACGAAGGGAAAAACTAGTTACCCTTATGAAATCCAAAATATGAAAAATGAGTAACCTAAGAGGTAAAAGAAAATATAATTTAAAAACCTATTTTAATTTATTGGTTGTACTATATATTATCCTTATATACACACCTTTATAATATTTCTCAATTCATGAGAAATTTTTCTTGAGATTGAATTTCTATTATTGAAATAGTTTGGGTAGTTACAAAGATAACACTCTTATTCTATTATAAAAGGGGCACTTCTCTTCTCACCTACCCTCACATTAAGACCCTCTATGTTTATCCAAAACTCTACCCAAATATATCCAAAAAACTATTTGAAACTTTAATAGGTATATATTATTATTATAAGACCATCCCATAAAAATTTGACCACCTTATCAATGAAGATAACTGAAGTAATGAGGTATAGATTTCTAACAATTTAATCCACTTTTCTTATTTCCTTTTATACTGTTCTTATTTATAAAATTTATTTTCACCATATTAAAATTATAGAATCAGTATCCATATTATAATTTTATAAAATTATAATTATAGAACAATTTTTCAACATGTTTTCAATCTTTTTTTAAGAAGAAAAATAAATGTGACTTGTGTGTGTGTGCAGACTATCGCCTCCACGAATGAACGTGTTTCATTTTTAATTACCAACATCATAGATGGTTTTATTTTATATCTAATTATTATATATTATATAGATATATATATAGGTAATAAATATATTTAATATGATTCTACATGGATAACAGAAAATTTAATGATATTTATAAGGTAATCATTCAATATTGGTATGTAACATGAAACTATTTCAATATTGATTTTTTCCTTCATGAAACGTGATTAGAACTAAAAATTAGTATAACTATAAAATTATAGTAATTTATAAAAAGAATTAACAGAAGTACCATTAATTTTTTGTAAATGATGATATTTTGGAGGAAAATTTTGATTTACTCCACTTTTATGAACCTTGTTCAAAGAAAATAGGATTATTAAAACCAAATACTAGTAATATATTAAATATATATATATAAAGAGTTTTTTTATCAATGAATAGTATAAATAAAAATATATATTAATAAGATTTTAAAATTTTTAATTAATATGTTTATCATTATGATAAAAGTGGTTGGATTACTTCCATATAAATCTATGTTTATGGTAAGAGAACTGGTAACTCAAACTTCTTCCTTTGAGCTATATGATTTCTTATAGATTTCTTTTACCTTTTTCAATACATTTTACATTATAAATGATTTTATCTATTCATTTCATGGAAAATGTGTTCTTTACCCAAATCCATGTCCATGAATGGTTTTATTTTAACTTATTTTCCTTTTATTAGAAAATGGTTTTTTTAAAGAGACTCATAAAAATTTATTTTATAGTGATAAATAAAAATTGTTTTATAAAATATCTATTAAATATTTTTTTACTATATTTAAATGATCTATCTCTAATGGATTTATATTTCTGATTTTGTTTTATGTTTTCATTAATAAAGTTATTATTTTATGTGATTATTTTTTCTCTAATAAAATAGTTAAATCAAGATATTATTTTATACGATTTTGATATTTTATAAAACTAATTTTATTTACATTGTAAATTTATGAAAAGTGAATTATTTAAATTTAGATGTTTATGAATACTATTCTATTTTTATGGGTTCTTCAAGTTAAGATGATTATTTATTTTATGTGGAACTCATGCGTATGGATAATGATAGGTGGGGTCCTATATCACACTCTCATGTATTTTTTTATATTTTATATTTCATGATATACGTATTCAATATTATATTATATTTTATTCTAATAATGGGTACTAGGGGTGTGTCTCATTAAATTAATGTTTTCTAATACAAATGTTAGTAACATAATTAAAGGATATAATTTGTAATGGATATAAATTTTCTTCTAATATTAATTAAAAACCCTTTTCATCCTAATGAATTTTTATTATATTACCCATGGAAATTGTATGTTGAATATCACAAAAAAAATATTTACTTTTTATGTAATAATAATGTTTACAATAACTATGACTAGTACATGGATATAAAAACTACGAAATAATGACCATGAAAGGGTGTACATTATAAGATCAAACTCTACCAAAAATATTAAACATATAATGAATACTATTAAATAAAAAAGAAACATGAAGAATATAATTGAAATTATCAAAGGAATTGTAAAAAATTTGGAATCAAGTAGTGACTATTGATGAATTGTGGAGTATATTTAGTGTATCAAGGGAAAAGAGACTGGTTGGATTTGATCAATACATGAAAATTAGTAGATATGATCTTTGGTCAATATGATCATTCAGTGTTATGTCCATTGGTAATATTGTTACCATAAGAATTAGTGTTTATAATGAGTAATGAAAATGATAATTGACAAAGAAATGAGAAATTAGGGCCTAAGCTATTGGATTCAGGCCTTATAAAGGTAATTTTTTTAGAACATTGGAGAGAGGTAGTGTCACTAGGCATCATAATTAACCATTACTTGGAAGATAATTAATATTTAATGATTTAATGAAATTATCTACAGAAGAAGTTCAAGTTAGTTTAGATCACCACTAGGTCAATATTAGCTGAGAAACCTCATGAAACTACCACTATTTCAAACCATTACTATAGTAAATATTTCAGTATAGAAAAAGGAAATGTATCTAGACTGTAATATCATAAAATTTCATATTTATTCTTATAAATTAAAAAAATATTCCATTAATCCCATTTTCAATAATATTCTATTAAATAAAATTCACATGAATATTGGTTTAATTTAATAAATAGATTTTTAACTTCGAATAAAATTTAATTTCATTTTCAATAAATATTAACAAATTTATTATAAAAACAATTATTCAGTTTAAAATTTATTTTCATGAAATAGTAATATAAAACACTATTTATATAAATATAAATGATTATATTATTTTAATTTGTCTTAGGAAAACCTTATAAGCATCGGATGTTAATTATATTGTTAAATAATTAATTTTTAAATAAATAATTATTTCTTAGTTAAAATAGAAAATTACCCTAATTAAGATTTTATATTCATACAATAAAATTATATTTTAAATCATCACGTCAAAATTATTTTCTGGTGAAACATTCATAATTTTATAAAATATGTTATTTTTTAGAAAATAGTAAAAATATACTTTTTGGTTTCTTATATGATGTATGACATCATATGTATGTGAAAATGATGACATAATTAAATAAATATAATCCATGCAAAAAATGTGTTATTTTACTAATATAATTCATTTTAATATATTTCAATGAATTTCCAAAGCTAAAAATTACTTTCCAAGTCTAAAATAAAAAAATATGATTTAAAAATAGTATTTTATAGAAATTTTATTTTCTATATCCAATGTAATATTGAAAATTGATTTCGGTTCAAATGGATTATAATATTGTAAAAAAATAAATCAATTAACAATCCAATGTTAATCCAATGGTTTTTCATTTTCCATAACCTAGAATTTTGAGCCCTATTTTTAGAAATTATTAAACAATTCATAATCTTTTACAATGAATACCCATCAATCCAACCATTCTTATATACTTCAAAAAATATATCCAATATTTTTTGGGCATTTCTCTATCTAAATAGTCCTAACGATCTGTCTTGAAGGTCATAATGTTCCATCCTCAATAACATGGAAGCAATACTTTAACATAAGGGAATTCTCTACATCCTATTTCCATTAAAATACCTCTTTGTGGTATGTTTTCTATGTTTTGAATTAAATTATTTTCATAAACCTTTAATTATATCATTACTTCTTAAATAGATTTTCATCAATGGGATACCCTAATTATCTTCCATTATACCCTTTCCCTAATCCATGTTTTATATCATCTTGTTGCTGAATTCAATTCTTGAATTTCCCTCTTTTACAAGAAATATTATTAAATTGTGAATACCAAAACCTCTTACATACCCATGGTAATTAGTCTATATGTAAATATAATTTATTTATTTTGGGAATTACATGTATGAAACCCATAATTATTTCTTGTGGGTTAAAAATGATGTAATTTTCAAGTCGTTAATCAATTAATCACTTAGTGATTTTATATGAAAATTTTTCTGTATTATCCATGGGTTATTGATGAAATGATTTATTAATATCAATGTGTCTCAAATGAATTAATACATATAAAGGGTGTACCCTGATATCACTCTAATGAATTGGGTAAAAAATTAATCTTTAGAGATGACACTTTTATGATACCTTCGTAAATGACCATTGTAATTATGTTTTATAACACCTTGGAAATAAATCATGGTGATGTTATTATGAATGTATTTCTTTTAGGTTTTTTATACCTTTCCATGTAATCTAAAAGGTAATTATGATTGTTTTCTCATGTTATGCCTCAGGTATAATCCTTGATGATTTGTCTTGTCCCATTTACTTTTTTTATCCCTTACTGGGATCTATGATCACCCTATTTATTGATATACATCCCCATGAAGTTACACACAGTAAGAAAGCCTAGGATTGGATAAAAAATGATCCTATAAAAAGGATTAAATAAATTCAATATTTATGGTTTTCATATATAATTCCTGTATTATATACATATTTTCTAAGAAACTAGACATACAATTATCCTTAGATGTTATTTATGTAATATTTGTCACAAAATTATGTTTAAATATATGTATTAAAAAGGATGGATACAATAGTGGGTATTAAAGGGAATATTCGAATATTTTTCAAAATTATGACCAAAACAATATTATTAATAACCCTGGGTAAATTTATATATATATTAAAAATTCCTTGAATTTTTTTGAATTATAAATAAAGTGGTTTCCCATAAAATAAATCCATGTCATAAGACTATGAGTTGAAATGGGAAAGGCACATATCTACTTATGATTAATAATCTAGGAAAGGAAATAGTTGAATTTTACTCATTTTTAAACTACCTCATTATAAAGTGGTCTTGTTTCACACTATGTTTGACACTCCAAGGGGATATAATTTTGGTCATTACATGAAAGTTTTAAACAATTATGAAGGACATATTGATAATGTAAAATTTTTAAGGTTGATATATATAATCCTAGAAGCATGATGTGGGAATATTATCAAATTAATATTTCCTTTTAAAGTTGTTATAATAAGATTCCCAATATAGATAAATTTATCAAAACAATATTATTCAAGAGAAATTAATGGATATAAAAGTACTTGTTTAAACAAAAAATATAAAATAAATTGTGATAAAATCCATACCAATATAGGGAGATATAAGGTTTAAATCATTATAATAATAATGAATTAGTAAACACATTACATGAATAAAAACATAAACTATGTGGAGCATCCAACTTCACCTATAAAGGAACAAATTATAGTGACCCAAACATTTCACAAATTGATATCACATCTTGAAGGATTAATATTCATTATATAACATAAAAATATACCCTAGAATAGTATTGGTCTACTTTATTTGGAAACATGAATTTATAAACAACTAGTTCATAAAACATTTAATCATCTTATATTAATTTCTTCATAACTTTAACCCTTCTTAGAAATATCATACTTTATACCATTCTTCATAACCTTGGAAACGGAAACATAAGAAAGTGTGAACTCAAATGCTGTGTAATAGGTAAGAAAAGGTAGACATTAATGATCACTTGAGAATGACATAAAAATTAGTGTTTGATAAAATGATCATAACATTTGAAAATAATACCTTGAATATCATATATCATAATCTTGATTCATGATATAAAACATGGAAGTTTATATAATGTGATTCATAAACGAATCAAAGATCATGATCCTTGAGTGCGTAATATTTTCATAAGACATAAATTTGTGTCATACATATAAGTATAAAAAATAATTTCCATAGTGTTTAAGGATTATTTACAAGACTATCTAAGTGTAATGGGTTCCCGCCTCAATCCTTCATAATAATCAAGGTTCACTCCCAAGATTATCATAGTTGACAGATACCCTTAGGAAAATGGGTTTACCCTCCATTATAATCTTGTTTATATCATGAGATACCAATTTTTACCAACTGAATTGTAGGTATATATAAATCCAACCCATATTTTGTTATAATGTGACCATTATCCTTGGTTATAATATAACCACATCCCTAGATAATAACTTTACCATCATCCATGTTTATAACATAACCAACATAAAATAATTAAAACCAAAAATATTTTTCATAAATATCATAAAACATTTATCATATAAAATGTTAATAAAAATATAGTATTCATACATATTATATCATAAATTGACCCATGGAACAAGGAATGTGATTAAAAAATATTTCATCATTTCATCATATCATAACCTATGCAAAAGGAATGAGTTTCACAATCATATTATCATCATAAACATAAACCATATTAATAAATAACAAATATTGTGTCCTCGGATTATGTAACATTTAATTCATAATTTAAATCAATCGTTATTTCTTTTTAGGAATTAAAATACCATTAAAATATCATCAAAACAATCTTTAGGATAATAACATTTCAATTTCTAAATATCTGATTTAAAAAACATTACAAAATATTAGAGAAAAAAATTCTTTAAAAATAACCATGGAATATTTTAATAGAATATTTAAATCATTTAGGGGTCATGATGGTGGGAAGTTTTGTTAATATACTATAATTTGAATGAAATAATTCATTTATAGTTTTGTAAAAAAAATAAAAAGATACCCATATTGGAAAATGAAAAGAAAATTCATTTTGAACCATTTTTAAAATTTAGATAATGGATTAAAATTTATTTAAAAACCATAGGATAATACTAAAAACATTTCAAAAAAAAATTAGAAAATTTTTATATGGAAGAAAAATATTTTTCAAAATAAGTGACAAATAAAGTCAATTTTTGAAAAATAAATATTTTTGATCTCTTGACTACTTAAGTTGGGAAAAATGAAATGAAACTATTTATTTTTACTAAATAACCATAAGAGAAAAAATTTCATGTGTTTCATCAAAAATCAATAACATGATTTCATCATTAGAACAAATAGATAAACAATCTAGATAATTAATGATATTGAAATATAAAATCATTACCACATTGAAATCATTTAAATCATAACTATTATAAAATAAATAAAAAGTAAAATATTTTTAATTACCCAAAAAATTATCAGAATAATCACAAAATAAATTCATAAGACTTATATACACCATATAATTGAAAAAGTGGTGTATAAGGCATGTGTCCCACCGAAATAAAAATGTGACAAAAATCACATACCTTAGGTCGAGAATCCTTTTTACATGTTCAATTCTCTTTTATAATAAATAAATATATTTTATAAACAAATTTCAAAAATATACTCGTACATATATTACCATAAATGATTTATTTATAACCCTCTATCCCCCATTTTTGAACACTTATTTATTAAAATCGTTATTCTAGTGACATTAGCTTCATTTTTCGTGTGTGTTCAGGTTTGGTAGTTTGGTTCTTATTTTTAATCATAGTTAAAAAATATCCAGAATGATAATAATTATATAAATATTATTTTTTCACTGTATACGTTTTTATATTAATTCATAAAAGTTAGAGATAGTGATACAATATTCCATGAGAGGGTGGGTCGTATATTCTCATGAAAGTTGTTTCCATTTATCAAAAAATATAATAAAAAAATTAAATAATAAATTAAAATTAAAAGAACTTGTTATATCATATATATTATATATATTAATTAAAAGTATCTTATTACAATCAATGTATTTAAAAATTTAAAAATGAATCACATCGCTTCTTGGAGGTGGTATTTCACACGTAGATACAATCGATGTTATCTCTTTCCAACTATTTGGAAGGTAAGAATTTGGATATGATATTGTCATTCAATAAGTATAAATATAACATAATTAACATATCTAATTATTAAAACCATGATAATACCCATCCGTAAATCAATGTGATGAGAAATTTATTATCTCACTACATAGAGATTGTGTGTTTTACATACACACAAGTGATATTTTCACATTCCTATTAATGTAAAGAGGGTTAATAATAGTGGTTATGTAGTCATAATAACATTTAGGAATATTTTAGACTATAAATTTATTATTCTATTGATAATTTAATATAATAATAATATTTAAAGTAAAAATAATAAATAATATGATTAGTTAATGATATTACTACTTATTTGGAAATAACTCCTTTAGATATCCACTTATGAGCTTTAGAGTTGGCATTTTGTAAATATAAAAACCTTTAGAATGTGGATAGGGAATTTTTGAAGAGATATTGGTATATTTTGGTTGATATAGAAGCATCAGTGCGGTGTGAAGGATAGATTGGAAATGTTCCCTTTTATAATTTAGTGTAGGAGAACCCTTGGAATTTCTTAAAATATTAAATTAATATAAATTATATTTGGTGTAAAAATGGATCTAAAATATATAATATTAGTATGAGTTTAAATACCCTCATCCAAAAGCATTTGGAAAATTATGGATCTAATATTAACATTTATATCTCTGTTTTAACCCTTAGTTAACCCTTTTGGAAGTTACTATAATATTAATGTTTTATACCATTTAAGGATTTATAATGTTATGATAAAATCTAAAAGCACCCATTAATGGAATATGATTTATATTGGAAATGATATCCCATTAATATTAAAAATATATATAATATTTAAATTAAATTTATTAAAATTTTATTTTTTATTAAATATCTATAATATCATTTTTAAAACTATTTATTTAATTTGGCCTTAAATACATGAATAAAAATAGGAAATGATAATATATTTCTTCATAACAACAATAATATGTCATATAAATGTAAAAAATCATAGAACTCGATAACAACCACAATTTATTATAATTTTTACATTTTTTAAATCATTTCATAAATCATTAATAAATTGGAGAAATATTGTATCTGTGTTGGATAAGAATTTTACTTCAATATATATCTAGTAAAAATTTGAAATAATTTTAAATCATCAATATTATTTTATTTATCTCAAAATATACACTTATATTACCTGAAAAATTGATTTTTGTCTAATATGGACACTTAAGAGATATTTAAAACTAAAAAGTGAAATTTTCTGACATTGTTTGATTTAAATATTATTAAGGTCGTCTTTGTGGAATAGTGTCCATAAAAAATAATATTTTGAGCCTAAGGTGATAGAGGTGAAAATAGATTCATCTCATAAGAATTAAATTCAACGTTTATGTCTTTATCATTTAATATTAACTTATATTATCCTAGTTTTCCCTTTAATAAGGTGATAGATTTTAACAATGTTACTATTGTATTGGCCAAAAATAAAAAGGGATATTTACCAAATTTGAATGGAATGGCACCAAATATGGAATAAATTTTATCAAATTTGACATATATATGAGGCAAAAATTAATTTTAAAAAACATGCACAAAATGTAATGAAATCATCTTTTTTAAAAATAAAAATATTAAGTATAAAACTATATTCATTTTTACTAAAATATTTGAAAAATACTTGATTAATGTTAAAAAAATTATAGAGTACATTATATATTTTTTATTAATATTTTTTGGTAATAGTAATGTGTTTATTTATTATTAAAAAAACATTTCATACATAAGAAGTGTTTTCATGAAATTTTTTTTTAACTATAAAATTTTTTATATATTAAATTAAAACATAAAATTTATTCCACGGTACATAACTTGGTTATTAAAAATATAAGAAATTTTTTTTACCTTCAAACAATTTTAAAACAAAAGGGAACTTTGTACATACAATTTTCAATAAAATTATTATTTTCCACTATTAATTGGAAATTAAATGTTTTCATAAAATTATCCAAAATTTATCATTAGATAAAATTAATCAAATTATTTCAAAAATTATTTCTATTTTATAAAAAAATTAATAAATTTCAAAAAATTAGTCACAATATTTTCACACAAAAAGAAATAAAAATTATTTTTTATGAAAACCTATTTTAGATGAATATAATGACTTTAGTAAAAATGAGTAACTTTTTTATATGAATGTATCAATAAATTTATATTGAATAATATATATATATATATATCATAAATTATTTAATCTAATTTATACCTTCTAATTTAACAGCTAAATTAAATCGATCCAAAATAATAATATTTTAAAATTGTAATATTATTTGATTAAACACGGTGATACGTGGAATGTGGGATATATATAGAATTAAAATAATTTTTTAAAAAAATATTATTTCATAAAATATCATTATGTTGCATTCCTCCCACCGTTAATAAATTTTTTCATTGAAATTTGAACTTCTCCTCATTAAACAAGGGTTTGAAATTTGAAAATTTCAATGTGTAAATCCTACATCATACAATCAAGGAATAAAATGTACTATTTAAAATAGTGAAAGGTAAATACTAATATTATCTTCAATAACACATATCAAGGTTTTCTCGATAGGTGAATTTTTTTGAAATGAATATATGGATTTTTTATAGAAAACAGCACCCATGTACTAATAGAGTGTGATAGAGAATATGATCAGGAAATATTTACCAAACAAAAAAAACATGAATGATTGAGGGGTCAAAAAACCATAAATTTATTGGAATTAAAGTTTATATGAAAACAATTTTTTCTTCAGATCATTTTCATTGTGTTGGGTAATTACATTACTATTTATTATAAAACAAAAGGAAATAAACTGACTTGAAAAGTAAAATCTAGTACTTTTTTAAATTTCTACCATATACTCATGATTTCCCCAAACTATGAGAATTCATGATGGGTGTTTTATGTGTGAATTTCTAAGAACAACTTCTAATAAACCACATTACACAATGGTGTCATACTCTTACTCTTATCGTTATACATTAACAGAATCCAAAATGGTTAGCACTAAATAATTAAATATATCATCATATACCGAAATACACTATTAACCATAAAAAATCAATAATAATTCACAATGTTTAGCATAGATCAATCAAAAATGCAAATCTTTAAAATTATTTAGAATATTCTACGTTAATATTCAAACTGATTGATTATAATTATTTGATTATATATTATCCTAATATAAATTTACTATTTATCTAAAAATAACATTAATCACTCTTAATAAATCTTACCAAAACTATGTATTTCCATAGCATATAATATCCCAAATTAATATAAATTCACATTAAAATCCTATATTATTCCAATATATAACCCAATAATTTTTCCTCAAACCAAATACCAATAGGTTGTTTTTTATATTAAACATATAATATTCTCAAAATAGTAATTTTTTTTTCAAATTAATATTATTTACCATTTTTAAAATATATTGGTTATAATTATGATAAAACATATGATCCAATAATAATGATAGATTTTATCTATAATAACATTAAAATAATTATACTAACCAATGCATCACATAGACTAGTAGTAGGTGTTTCACCCTTATCTCGCTTCTGTTGTGGGTTTAAGCCCAGCGGTCTTTTTGGATCAGACAAGTTTTCCAACATATTAAAACTATATTACATTAACTATTATAAAATCCCTATAAATCTGTGGAATATACTTAAAAGTAACCTTAATCATAAAATATAATCTAATATATATAGTTTATCAAAATCATTATTTGTATAAAATGACTGTACTTCCTTAAATATTAAATCAAGTTGAATATATGGGTCACATATACCTTAAAAAAATAAAACATCTCTCCAAATTTCATTATCAACATTAAAAACCAATAAAATAAAACCAAAAAACGTGTGTATACGAATTTTGATTTTTAATAAAAGTATACTCACAATCTCATGATTGTGTCTGTAACTCTTAATTTAATCATACATGAATACATTAATTATTCTAAAAAATGACACAATCCTTAAATTTTTCATGATTCTTATATCCTCGATATAATTAATATAATTTTTGAATACTAATACATTAACACTACATTACATTCACATCGATGTATAGCATATTACAGTTCTATCCTTGGTCTACGTGTTAACTCTTGGATTATGGAATTTTCTCAAAATATTCACATAATCCAAACACATGAGACATTGAACAATAAATGAAACCTTATGATGGACTTCATTTCCCTCAATCAAACTCTATATTTTTTCATGGAAAATTATTTATTAGTGTACTTATTCTCCACAATAAAAAATCATATCATTTCTAAAAAAATTCCAATTTATGCTTCTTCCGTCATTCTCAATATATAGGAATATAAATCTTTATTATTTTAGGTTCTTCATAAAAATAAATATTCCTCATATAAATTTTTTAAGAATAATCAATTATGTATTGGTTTTTAATTATGTAATAGGATAGATAATTATTCATAATAAAAAGTGTTTTAATTATACCTCTGATCTAATTTGGCTACTCATGAGGATAATTACTCCATTTTTTATTGGTGTTAACATGAATCCTCATGTTTTTAGCCAATCACTAAAACCAAAAAACATCATGTGATAAACTATAGTCATAGTGAGGAATCAATAATTTATATAACGCATAGATAATGAAATATTCTTTTCAATATATGTCACCATATTCTAGTCCGTGGATATTCATAATTATTACCAAAACCTTATGATGGTATACTATACACAGACTTTTCTCTAGGTTTCTCAATATGGTTTTCTCATCCTAGTTAGAAACTGATAATTAAACGTTTCTATAATACCAACTATAGCTGATAAAAATTTTCATACATAGATATCAAATGTTAATATATTTGTATTCATTACACATGTGACATTATTATATTTTAAGAGGAAAGACTATGTTTGATAGCGTACATGATACAACACATCAAGATTAAACCAACAATGAAATATTATTATTTAAATGTTACCATTATAAAAAATAAATTATAATAAAAGTTATGATCTATATTAACTGAATTATGAAAATATTTTCCACTCATTTATATATAATGAATTATTTGGTGACTAATTATTTAGAAATGTAAATAGAAACCAATTGAAAATAAATGATGTTCTTTTTTAGAAAACTATTTTTATGCCCACAAATGAATTTTATAAATTAATTTAATAATTATTCTTGAATAATCATAATTATATTTATAAATTATATATTCAAAAAAATTACATTCATCTAATAGCATTGATAGTCATAAGATTAGAACAAATCAAATTTTATACATAAAAGCTATATTTTTTTTAAAAGATGTTTTATATTCATTTAATGGAAGAAATGTATGGAACCCCAAGTTTGACACATTAATTAATTATATTTAATTTATTATACTTATTATTTTATATAATAGTATAAAAATATACTTTGGTTGTATTATTGGTATTTTTCATATACGTTTTATGTTTGGATGAATTGTGAAAAATAATTCTTTTTCCTTGAAAACTGGTTTTCTATCTCCATATTTTATAATTTTAAATTATATTTTGAAATTTTAATTAAGAAAAAATGTTTTATTTTATGTATATTATTCAAATTTATTTCATTTTAATCAATTTATTATTGAAATTGGAAATAAAAACTTATTTAACATTTGAACTTTTTCTCTTTAAAAAATCATTTTTCTGCCCCATCTACAGGCTTTATTTTAAATTATTTTATTACACCTGTGTATTTTGAATTATAAAAAAATGGTTTCTATATTTTCAATCATAATCAAAAAATGTATTAAATAGTCCTCTTTTAGTTTTAGATAATATGAATAGTAAACTTATTAATTTTTTTACCATGGTTATGGGTAAATGAGATAATTAAAGGTAAAAATATTATAAATCCTATAAAAAGTCCCTAAATCATTCCCAGATTTTATTTTAATAATATTATTCGCCTATAATAATGAAATTATTCTTAGGTGACTATTTATGTATGTTTTGATGATATTATAACCATTATAATATATTTTTTAAACAATAGTCAAACTTTTTGGACTATTGTTTTTAACAAGTGAAATATTTTTAAAACATGATTATATAGGTGATATGTTAGACTGTAAAT
The DNA here is from genome assembly GCA_963277665.1 of Viscum album. Taxonomy (NCBI): domain Eukaryota; kingdom Viridiplantae; phylum Streptophyta; class Magnoliopsida; order Santalales; family Viscaceae; genus Viscum; species Viscum album. The sequence goes on along the minus strand of OY728161.1, from coordinate 1,829,044,193 downwards.
CTTTTATTTAAATCTAAAACATTTATCTTCATCATGAATTTTTTTTAAAAAAATTATTGAATAAATAAGTACCTTAAATAATTACACAACAATGATGCATGAATCATTTAGTAAAAAGAAATATCAAATAAATGGTATTAAAAAATACTATAAATATGATTTTAGTTAATTATTGTCATAAAATAATTTTATATATCAATTTAACTTGCTTTTTATGTTTTAAAATAGTTAGTTAGAAGATATATTATTGTGATGATATTTGTAAAAAATCATTTAATGAATTGTGTGAAAAATGATAGTAATGACATTCGAAAATAAATAATATTTTATTAAATTCTATAAAGTTAATAAATATCTAAAATAATTACAAATTATTTGGATAGGAATTAAAGTATTATCCCTGATTCATTAGTTTTTTTTATGCCATTTTATAGTAAATACTATCCTTTAAAGAGTAAAAACAAAATTTGCCACCATAAGAGTAAAAGAGTTTAAATAAAAGTTAAAATAAAAATATAATCATTAAAACATTAAAAAGATGACTAATATTGATTGGATGAATGGATTTAGACACATAGTATTCTTATATTTTAAATAAATCATGTTTTATCCATTGGGAATAGATAATTCATTTATAATAAATTAATATTTTTTGAAATTACAAGAGTGCCCCTACCATCTCTTATAAAATGGAACCTATTATTATCTTTTAATAACACTTCACAACCTATTTTTCTCAACTAAAATCTACACAAATACCTTCATATAATCCCTCCCTACATTCTGGAGCTCTTTTTGTTTTCATAACACTAATATTAGTGGCCTTAAGTTCATATGTAACTTAAGATTTCTAAAGAAGATGGATTCTCTTAAATTAAGTGTTTATGTTTTATTTATTCTTCCACATCCTTAAAATATTATTCCAAAAAATAGATAATAACTCTATTATAATTTATATACTTATATTTTATTTTTTTAATGTTATCTCTAAAATTCATCTTCACTTCCATCAAATGGTAAAATAAGTTATCGTTCATCTGTATGGCATACTACCTCCACACAAACCAATGAAATTTGTTTTCCATAACCATATATAAAGTCTAGTTATCATGATATAATTTAATTGTAAATATTATATTGATGAAATATTTATAATTATTAAAAGATAACATATATTTTATGTTATTACTGTTCCATTAAAATAAAAATGATAACATTGTTTGTGTGTATGTGTGAATTATCACATCCGCAAAGCGATGTGGTTCGTTTTTTATAACACATCACATGGATGATATATATATATGTATATGTATATGTATATTTATATGTATATATATATTATTAATATTATAATAATGATATTATGATGATTTTTTGGTGATAAAATGATACTTACCTTTTTTATATAATTATCATTGAAAATGGAAAAGTTACTCACTCCAACGTATGGCTTTCCCTCTCTAGGATTAAAACAAAGTTCATTTTTCATATCTTTTTTTAATGGATTGACTTGGAATTATAATTTATCTATGTTATTATGCCTTAAATATTATCTTTTTAATGATTTAATAATAATCACTTTGACTATATACATCATACTAAATTCATATTGGACTCAAGTACTGAATATTATCAAAACAACCAACATGAACATAAACAATTAAGTAATTGTTATAACATGCTAATAAGTTATATAAAAGGTGTAATCTCTCAAACTTCATAAAGGTATTTCCATGTTTAAATTTCAGTCTTAATCCCATAATATTTGTTAAATTAATGTTTACATGGTGTGTGAGGAGGTTTGGGGTGTTTTAGGGACTTGGGGCATAGAAGGAATTGGAAATGGGGCCATTTTGTGCCTATTATAGGGTTTGTGTGTGTTTTTTGAAAACCAAGTGATGGGGAAAGTCAAACTGGGAAACCTTGGAAATAATCTTCCCTCATTGCCAGTTCACAATTTATTAAACTATGTTGCCCTTCCTAGGTAACTGTGCAGTTTAACCCCTCTTGGACTAAGGCTTGCACATAGTTAGCGCATGATATAGAAAATCGTGTTGCCAAACCATGTGAACCATTGAAAAGGTAAAAATTATAAAACTTCCCCCATGGTATTTTTAATTTTTCACCCAATTTTCTAACCCATTAATTTTACCTCTATCCCTAGTGACGATCCTAAACCCTCAAGATCTCCCATGGATTGATCTCCCTCATTTCTAGTCCATTTGGTGCGTTGTTGGTGGAAAATAAAAACATAGGATTTGTCTAATCTTCATGTTGGTTCTCCTTTCCAAATTAGGTCTTCTAGCATTGGTAATGTCCTTATGAATCCCTAAAACACACTTTTTCTGGTGGATTCTTGGTTAAGGATTCAAGGTTCGATTGAATCTAGATATAAGGAAATGTTTGAGATTGATTTTAACTCAAAAATATAGGTATGTGGTCTACATGTTATATCCTATAGTTTTGTTATATATTTGTGCATGTGTGGTTATGATATTTGTTCCCTCCTAGTCTGTGTTTTTTTACTTTCATAAATTGATAAAATGGTTGTTTAGGTGATTATTTGAAACCCTCATTATCCCGGTGAGATGTATTGAGGTTATTGAGACTTATTTAGGGCCACCCATGGGGTTCACCAACATTTATGAACATGGAAATGGTAAATTTAAGCCTAGAGTTTATTTATGTAGAAATAGATCACATGTTAAATGGATGACATGATTAATTGGTTTCTAAGGGGAACTAATGGTATTAAGTTCTAAGTCACTAGACTTGGAATAATGGATTGCTTTAAAAATGTGAAAAGGGTTAACCGTAATAACTTGAATGTGTTGAATCACTTGTTATTTGTAACAAAAATGGGTAAATGGGATAATAAAAGTGAATTGATGAATTATTTTGAATGGATAATGTGAGGGTATTGTGAACTATGCTAAATGAGAAAAGGTAATAAAAAGGGTAATAGGTTAAATAAGTTATTCCATGTAAATTTAAATTATACTAATGGATAAAATATGGAAGAATAATTATATGTTGATTTAATTGTTAATTATAATGTTTATGTTCTTGTTATGACTGTATTATTATATAGAATATGTGGTGAATCGATAAATAAGCATGTGAACATGGATTTTTTGGGTGGGATAAAGGACTAAGGTTCCTCCCATGGTTTGGGTTATACATATTCTTTAAAACCGCCCAAAAAATTCATGTGTTTGGATGTTGGACTGATTCTCTAGGTTGTAATGGATTCATTGGATGAAACTACCTGGTCAGATTCTCTAAGGTACGTTTGGTGTAAAAGATTGTTTAATGGTTTTAACTGGTGATTTAAGGATCTTGAATTATTTTTATGCTTAGTAATTTATTGTATTGATTAATTTTGTAAGTAATGTAAATGCCTAACCATTTAAAATAATGAAATTAGTTGATGTAAATGTTGTTATTTAATGTCATAGAGTTATCTTTGGGATTACCTTGGGTATTTTTTATACTAGAATATATTATCTATTAGACTGGATATATTTTTGACACTATTGGCGGAGGCCTACTAAGTTGTACTCACACCCTGCTCGGGCAGCTATGGGGTACCTGAGTAGATTTCATTGTTACAGATTAGGACAAGGGTAAATTCCATGTTTTAGGGAGTTGAGGTGGCCATTGGATGTGCATGGATGCGGATTTAAATGTGGAGTTTGAACACATTTTTGGAGATTGCTATTTTTCCTTGTTTTAGGTTTTCTTTCTATTTGGGTATTGATACTATGACATGATATGTTTACTTATTTGGTTGTGGTTTTACACTATTTTGGATTTGGTTATTAATGCATGTTATTGGTTTATTTGAAATTGTTCCCTTTTTTGTATTTATTATCTATTTTAGTTCACTCTGAAATATAGGGTATATTCTCCCCACATGAATTATCAAACCCTTGCTTCAAGTCAGAAACCTTTATCATTTGTGGTGGCATGCTTAAAGACATGTGGTGACTTGTCTTGGAGGACAATTTAGTGGATTTAAGGATGGGGAAATTACAATGTGGTATCAAAGCATTTCTTTTTTGTTCATTTCTATTGGGTGATGGTATACTGAAGATTAGAATGTTCCAAACCTTAGAAATAATCTCATGTTTGGGATAAGCTAACCCATGAACGAGGGAAAACCCAAGCCACCAAGGGTGGGATTGTTGTTCTTAGTGTGTGTTGTTACAATTGAATGATATGTCACCATTGAGTGATGCACATGTTGTGTGATGGGACTATTTTATTATATTTCACTCATGTAAAAATGTAATGTGGTTGTGAATTCATGCATAATTTTAGGAACCTAGGATATATGTGACATTAATCATGATATGAACACACGGGATGGGTGTGTCGGTCATAAATATTAAAATTTATTTAAATTCCTTGGAAACATAAAGGAAAATATGTCCAATAAATATGATGAAAATGGTTAAATAAAATAAATTGAAATAATTGTGCATATTGAAAGGGTGTAAATGAGTTACAAGATGATTGTAATAGGTTGTGAAATGGGAAATTTTCTGGAAAAGAAAAAATTTCTATTATAATAAGTGGAAATAGTAATGAAAAATGTGTTTAATGAAATACTTGTGACCATATATTTTTATTTACCCCAAGTTGTCTCTGACCCATGGTAGGTATGGTCGAGTGTAGTTTTATCGATGTGACATGGTCTGATGAGATAATGTATACAAAATGAAATGGTTATTTCTAGTGAAGAGCCTTATTTTGAATAAATATTTGAACTTTATGTTATGTTTTCTAAGGCTAGTGTTCTTTATTTTAGGTAAATTCCACTATGATGATATCTGCTGATTGGGAGACATGAGTATACCACCAAGACTTCTCCCCTAAAATTGGTGAAAGATACCCCAGTGGAAAAGGGAAATAGAGGAAAGGAGAATGTTTTTGAGAAATTTTCTTATTTTATGGAAAAAAATGGTATAGTACCCAGGGCAGGTTGCACTAAGTATGTTTGAGTAGACTAGAGAGTTTATGGTGGATCACCCTCCAACCATAACTATGTAGGTTGGATTAGAGGTAGCCATGTTTTGGATATATTCGATCCAAACAGTTATTGATCCCTTGGAGACTACTCTAGAAAAATGATTCAAACTGACAGCCTACATGTTGGGAGGGAAGGAAAAGTGTTAGTGGGACATCCTGGTTCAGATGGAGTAGGTAGAGGGGATTTTGTGGAAGAGTTTCTAGGAAAAAAAATTGGAGTTTTTATATCTAGAAACTCTAATATAGGATAAGGCTATAGATTTTATGTGGTTGACCCAATGAAATATGTATGTAATGGATTATTCATGTCTTTTTTGTATACATGAAGCATTATTTTCCCACATTAATTGGAGATGAGGCTATTATGGAATGGTGTTTCTAGTATTTACTTTGACATGGGATCATGTCTCAGGTGAATATATTTTTTATTGAGAGTTTTGTAGAAGTAATAGATTAAGCCATAATTTCTAAGGGAAATCTCAAGGAGGCGTTAGATAGTGGACGTGCGGTTTTGTTATGGAGATTTGGTGGTACAACTTATGATGGTATGAAACACTATTTTGATAAATTCAACTAGGGTAGTGGTGGATTGGGTATATAGAAAAGGGAACTAGTGTCTCAGGGTAGAGACTGGGTCTTTTATTATCTATGTGGTATACCAGGATATGTAAGGAGTCAGTTTACCTGGACACCGGTAAAGTCTTGGGCTCATGTTAGGTTGATCCTTCGGTAGAGGTTCTTTAAGAACCCTTGGCAGCCATGAATGGAGGAAGGATTGAGGATGATTCCAACTACAGTCAGGGAGTTGGTCACACCATATTAGGTAGGTTGATAGAGCTCAACTAGTCATACTGGTAAAAGTAGCAAATGTGGTACTCTAAGGAGGGAATGCCCATATGTAATGCCTTGACCCCAATTACCCAAAGCCGGTGCATTATTTTAATACATTGGAATGATTAAAAATAATGATTTCCTGAAGGACCGATCAGTTTAGCAGTCTTGGAAAGTAGATTACACACATTAAAATTACATTATAATTTCAAACATAAAACATAGCATAGATAGTTCTTTGAGAAATTTATTATTCCCTTTAGCTGAACCCTTCATAATAATCATAATACACTTCTAGGAATCCTAGGAAAATAAAACATAAGAAAGGAGTGAGCTCAGATGCTCATAAAGGGTAAATAATTTAGTGGAAGCTATAAAGTTTTAAGGCAAGATGTGTAATAAAAAAACAGCCTTTTTGAACAAAATCTTGAACATAATATAGAAAAAATAAATCAAACATCACCATATAAACATGCACGTGGATATTCTACTAGTCTAATAATCACATGTAATAACTAATTTCATAATGATGGAATGCCTAATGTTGGACATCATTACCTCGTAGTCAAGGCCTTGTGCCAAGACTACAAATAAAATTTCTATCAAGGCCTTGTGCCAAGACTACAAATAAATTTTTTTTCAAGGCCTTGTGCCAAGACACTAGTTTTTCTCATTAAACCTACTGATGCATCAAGGAGCTATAGCAGGCTCCACCCATCACTTATTAAGTCCACTGTATTCCTCATATGAAAAATTTGAAACATAACATAAACATTCGTATTAAAACTAGAATACGAAATGTCAATACATTAACCATAAACCATGAATGGTATAAAAATAGAACATCCATAGTCCAACATATCCTAACTCATTAAATACAATATGTAAGATTGTATTATAATAAATCAATCTCAATCAATAATAATATCCAGTAAAGGATGCTGACATAGTTGAAAATGATCAGTAAACCTTTTTTAGAGAAATATCCCTCTTTGTGAAATCATTTAAAATTCACACATTTATAATGGAAGTAATTTAAAAGATATTTTTGAATAAAACTTTCCCATACCACTTTAAATATTTTGAAAAGAATTATCATTTCAAAACAATCATGTCCATATAAATAAACCCTTAAAATCATTTTGAAAACATGGACATTAATTAAAAGTATTTAGAAAGATAAATCTTTAAAACATTTAAAATGATGATCTAGTTAAATAGAATCTCCCATAAAAGCTTAAAATATTATTTTTGAAAACATTTTTATGAAATATGGGTATTTATGATAAATATATCCCATTAAATACTTACACATAAACAATCTCGGATAATAATGAGATTGAAGAAATAACCCTTACCTTTCATTTTACTTTGGTCGAGGGTACGTTTAACCTCTTGTATAAGGACCATATTATGTTATTAAATTATACCAGATCAATATTTATATTTATTATATCATAAATGATTCATTTATTACTTTATACTGCCCATTTAATAATGAATTCCATGTTAAATTAACATTTCGGGTAATAATTGATTTCTTTATCGTATGTGTTTTAACTTGTTATTCTTGATCATATAATTTAGATCATGATTTAAATAATTCCAGAATATAACACATTATTTATATATCATATATATTTAAATATAAATATGTATAATAGATAGATATATGAAATGGAAAACACCATTTAAAGAGATGGTAGGTCGTACATACGCATAAATGATGTTTTCATTTTCATATCATATTGAACGGAAGTAAGTGAATAAGATATATGTAAGTACATATATATATATATATAGTATAATTATTATGTCATATATTACATACTTATTAATAATATATATATTTATAATCATCTTTGAATGGTGAATGTAAAAATGAATCTCATCGCGTTATGGAGATTGCAATCTGTACGTTCGCACAAGCGAAAATATCATTATATTATTTGTAAAATCATATGTAATTGGATGGTATATCATATATACAGAATCATTAACATGTTATATTTATTATTTACATCATTTATACTCATTATTATACTCATCCAAATAATGAAGTGTTTTAATAACAGACTACCCCACGACATGGAGACGGTAAACCGTACGTACGCACGTATGGTGACTTTTTCATTTATAGGATGGATATAATAACAAATATGATTGTACCATATTTATAATAACATCATGGTATGTAGGAGTTATTGCAGTTATTATTTTGTTATGGAAAAAAATAAAGAGGATGTGGAAGAAGAAAATAACTTGAAAGAGGGTGGTGAAATTATTACCTTTTCTTTGGGTGTTTCCTTTTAAGTTGATCAAAATGGATTCATAGGTAGGCATTATAATCAAAGTAAGGACTCAAGGTTTATGTGAGGGAAGTTGGGAGGATATTTTTTCAGGGTTTGGACAAGCCAAATGGCTTTGGAGGTGTGAAATTAAGAGGAGGGGAAGTACCCTTTTATAAGAGAGGTGAGGGTCACTTTAGGAAAAGCTTGAAATATTATTTTATAATAATATAATTTTCGTTTTCTAATTGCTCCAAAATTATTTATTTAGATTCTTTGTTTGGGATGGGTCAAAAAACTCTCAACCAATAGGTTTTATACATGTTTAGGTTACCATATTAACCTTATCTTTTATATTTAACTCTTAGTTAAATAGTTTGACATTTACCATGTCTCTGTGTATTTTTATATTACATGGTTAATAAACACACTATAACAAGAAAAGAGAACCCAAATTTGTTAATTAATGTCATATATACTATTATATAAGTCATTTTGCAGAATCTTATATTTTTAGGACTATTATATCATTTAATAATATAGTATTTTTTTTAAAACTCATTTATGTCAATTTTGACATTATTTAGTTTTTGGTTTTTGTGAAAGTCATGAATAACTTTATTACTTCGAAATAAATACATTGAATCAATCATAACATATCCTATTAACCTATAAAATTCTTTTATGGAATCAAAACAATCATATTATATTTACTTTATTATTTATAATATCATCTATTTGATTCTTTCATTAATAAGTAAAATACTGCATCATTATTGTGTCATATATAAATTTATTATTTTATGTATAAAAATTATAAATGAAATATCATGATGTTGGAAATATTTTTATATTTATAATTAAAATTTATAGTTGAATATATCAATTATATAACCTCATATAAATTTTTTTTACTAAAATATATATGTTTTTGTTATTTTTGTCTTTACTTTAGATTATTTAATATAAAATGTCATTATCACTCTCAAGTGGCTCCATGGGGTCCCAAAATCCACCCAAGGATTCCCATGGTCATATATGTATAATCCAATAGGAATACGACACATGTTAGGGTAATTTAATATTACTATAATAATATTTGTTTACCCTTACTTACCAGATTTACCCTTTAACCATGGTAAATAAAATATTTACTGAAGTAAATATTCATAATATATAAAAATAAAAGTTACTTATTTACACAATATAAACCTCCTGATTCCAAATATGGAATCTATTTTTCCAAATTATAAACACATAATTTTCAGAAACTAATTTAAAATTAATTCCTGTTGTCAAAACAAAAAATGTGTTTTAAGAAATAATAACTATCAAAAGATTGACCCTTGTTTATTCCAGTTTAAATGTGAAATTACATAAAATGACCTAAATTATATTAAATGATAAAAATATAATCTAATTATACTTTGAAACAACACAAATTTATAATTTAACACTATAAATTATTTCAATTAAAAAATTTGTTTTTAATTAAAATTTAGTATTTTTCACTATTCATCAAAATATGAAAGTTATCAGAAAAGTACCAAAAATTTATCCAAAATAAATTTTTATGTCCCGATTCTAAATAATTATTTAATTTCATTAAATTTAATATATAAAAGTGTCAAATGTTGGTTTTAAAAAAGGTTCTCCATTAAAAGGCAATAAAATTAATTTTTTTGAAAAATGCTTCTTTTATATGAAAAAATGAATTTGTTCTTATATTATGTCTAAGAAACACATAATATGGATTCTGAAATTTTATAGAGTATTTAAAATTCAAAATTCAGTTAATAATATTCATAAAAACTTTTTGAACGGCTAGTTTGGTATGCCATGGTGTGCTCGAACTCGATGTTCCGTGTAATGCAAGTTATTGAATTATATTGAAGAGATAACGTACTATGAAATCATGGGTTGTTACATTCTCCCCTCCTTCAATAAATTCTTCCCTCACAATTTAAAATTGTTCTTCGAAAATAATGGGTTAAAAATAGAAAAATACATTCATGGAAAACACACATCGTAAATTGGGTTAATAAAATTTAGTGTTAATAAGAGGGAAAGGGAAATGAAAAAGTCACCACCAAATTATGATCTCTATTAGGATAAAATTGATGGAAATTTGAGATACATAATGTGAGAAAAACCTAAATATCTATAGGGATTGATAGAGGTCATCAATCACAAACTTGTGTAAAATTGAAAGCTTCAAAGCCAACAATCTATGATGATTTAAAATATCATTAGTTCAAAAAAACATAATGTATGAAGATAAAACATTTTTTTTTAATATACCTTACCTAAAGTTTAATAATTAATTTATTCATAGAATAAGAGGTAAAAAATATACATGACAAGTAGAGTTTCATTATTTAACTAATTCTTACCACAAACTCATCTTTCACTACAAAAGATAATAGAATTCAAAAATATTCTATTTATTCTAATCGTATAAGGTTCCAAAAATAATGAATTTATAATTCATCTATCATAAATTTTATAAAATCTAAATTATACAATCCAGGACATCATGTAGGACAGTGTTAGGTGATTCACCCTTGTCTCCCTTCGGTTGCGGGTTCAAGCCTCGCGGCCTTGTCGGACCTGATGGGTTTTCGCCTGACCTCTAGGTTGTCCTTTTTATAACAATCCAAAAATAATCTTAAGAAATTATTTAACTTTAACAATAGTATCTAATGTCAAAATTAATCCATTCCAACCTTTAGACTTATCCAAAATACTTCTGTCCAAACTCAGAGTAAAAAATTTATAAAGAAGGAAAACACAATGAAGATCTTTTTTGCCACGTAATAACATGTGTTAATAACTTCTTCATGTATTCTTTTAAAACATGGTAACACCCTGAATTACCATAAAACCTTATTCATTACATTCATTCTCCCTTATTCCTTATAAAATACTAGATATACTTCTTATATCCAAAAATGTTGTAAACTCCAAAAATTATTGAATAATAAAACCATTATTTAGTTCCAAGGTAGCCAATAATATCCAATATAATTTATCCAAATCAATCATATCTTATTCAAAAAATCAATACCTCAATATCAAGACCATATTAAATTTTATATTTCCTTCCACAATGTATTTTCTAAAAAAAATTAACTTGCTATTGAGTCACTTTTCTTGGTACCACACAATCTCAAATCCTTAATGAAATAGTACTATAATACATTCCTTATATACTACATAATTATTATAACTGGTACATCATTGATACAACACTCAAATGAAATAATTCTTTAATATAAACATAAGAACACTAGTCATTCCTCCTCATCTGCAGTAGTATCATAACTTGATTATTATCCAACATCATCATTTGTATTATACTCTGATGACTAGGACATTGATTCACGTAGTGTCCCAACACCTTGTATATGAAGCATTGTACATTTTAAACCATTTTCTTACCCTTACAATCACATACATGGTGTCCTTTTTCTCCACACTTATCAAAAACTATCATTCCCTTCAAGATTTTACCAAGTTTATTCTTTCCATTGTTATCACGTATTGGAAAAACCTTTTTTCCCTTATTCACTTTATCCATCTTTCTCTCTACAATCCTTTTCTTCTCTGGATTCCCTTCAAATCTATAGGACTCAGATAATTCTTTACATATCTTATTAACACATGATAGTATTTCTTCATATGATGATAATACATGGGATACTATTTCCTTTCTTAATGTTGTCTTAATACCATGAAATATATGATCCTTATTACTCTTTGGATCATGTGTATTTCTAGAGTTCTCATTCCAACTACTAGGTTCCATTTCTAAACAATGGAATACACTAGGTTAGTTTTATGAATCGCAATGCATAATTCCAAAATTGTAAAATACCTAACATATATAGCAAAGATTATTCATATAATCTATGATCATAAAATGTATTCTTTGGGGAATTATTAACTCCTAAATCCTTCATAAGTTCTTGCAATGAAAATTTGAATTATCCTAAGCATATCCCTCGGGAGTGTCGTAACCAAGAGTGTAGAAAGGCCCATTATTGTGCACCAGTTCTTGTTCGATTCTATCTCAAAGAGGTGTTTTCAGGGTTTACGCCTAGGTACATCTATAATAGAGCCACCTCTACCTGCTCGTTTCCAGATAGGGATGTAATTCTTGGAAAACATACAAAATATCTACAGTACCAAAATTCCAGTAATTTCTTCTATACTAATGTTCAAAGTATATATTAGGGTAGTGTGATCTACTTAGAGTTTATCTAAATCTAGTTACCAAGGATTGTACTAAACTTACTCTGATACCAACTGTAACGCCACATCCCCAATTACCCATAGTTGGTGCATTATTTAAATACATTTTAATGATTTTAACGAATCAAGTCTCGAAGGACATATCAGTTTATCAGTCTTGGAAAATAGATTCTATACAATAAAATTACATTATAATTTCAAACATAAAACATAGTATAGATATTTCTTTGAGAACTCCATTATTCCCTTTAGATTAACCCTTCATATCAATCATAATACACTTCTTAGAATCCTGGAAAAATAAAATATAAGAAATGGGTGAGCTTAGATGCTCAGTAAGGGTAAATAATTTAGCAGAAGCTGTAAAATTTTAATGAAAGATGTGTAATAAAAACCACATCCTTTTTAAACATAATTTTGAACAAAATATGGAAAAAATAAATCAAATATCACCATATAAACATGCACATGGATACTCTACTAGTTGAATAATCACATGTAACAACTAATTTCATTGTGAGGAAATTCCTAACGTCGAACATCATTACCACATCGTCAAGGCCTTATGCGAAGACTACATATAAATTTTTTTAAAGGAATTGTTCCAAGACACTAGTTTGTCTAATGAGACCTACTGATGCATCGATGAGTTATATCAGGCTCCACCCATCACTTACTAAGTCCATTACATTCCTCAAATGAAAAATTTAAAATAGAACATAAACATTATTATTAAAACTAGCATACAAAATGTCAATACATTAACCATTAACCATGAATGGTATAAAAATAGAACATCCACAGTCAAACATATCATAACTCATTAAATACAATATGAAAGATTGTATTATAATAAATCAATCTAAATCAAGAATAATATCCAGTAATGGATGATGACATAGTTAAAAATGACCCGTAAAACTTGTTGAGAGAAATATCCCTTTTTTGAAATCATTTAAAATTAACACATTTATAGAGGAAGTAATTTAGAAGATATTTTTGAATCAAAGTTTCCCATACCACTTTTAATCTTTTGAAAATAACTATCATTTCCAAACATTCATTTCCATATAAATAAATCCTTAAAATCATTTTGAAAACATGGACATTAATTAAAAGGATTCAGAAAGATAAATCTTTAAAAAAATTAAAATGATGATCTAGTTAAATAGAACCTCCCATAAAAACTTAAAATATTCCTTTTGAAAATATTTGATGACATATAGGTATCGATGATAAATATATCCCAGTAAATACTTACACATAAACAATCTCGGATAATAATGAGATTGAGGAAATAACCCTTACCTTGCACTTTACTTTGGGCGAGGGTACATTTAACCTCATTATAATTACCATAGTATGTTATTAAATTATAAAAAATCCATATTAATATTTATTATATCATACATGATTCATTTATGAATTTATACTACCCATTTAATAATGATTTCCATTTTAAATTAACATTTCGTGTAATAATCTCTTTCTTTATCATATGTGTTTTAACTTGTTATTCATGATCATATAATTTAGATCATGATTTACATACTTCCAGAATATAACACATGATTTATATATAATATATATTTATAATATAAATATTTATAATATATAGATATAGGAAATGCAAAATACCGTTTATTGAGATGGAAGGTCGTACGTACGCATAAACGCTGTTTTTGTTTTCATATCGTATTGAATGGAAGTAAGTGAATAAGATATATGTAAGTGCATATATATATATATATATATATTCAGTAGCACTATTATGTATTATATTACATCCTTATTAATAATTTATATGTTTATAATCATCTTTTAATGGTGAATGTGGAAATGAATCTCATCGCGTCGGGGAGACGGTAATCTGTACGTACGCACGAGCGACAATATCATTATATTGATGGTCAAATCATATGTAATTTGATGGTATATCATAAATAAATAATCATTAACATGTTATATTTTTTATTTACATTATTTATACTCATTATTATACCCATTCAAATAATGAAGTGATTGAATAACAAACTACACCACGACGTGGAGACAGAAAGCCGTACATACGCACATATGGTGACTTTTTCATTTATAGGATGGATAGAATAACGAATATGGTTATAAGATATTTATAAAAACATCACAGTATGTTGTAGGTACTGGAGTTATTATTTTGGTATGGAAACAGAAAAAGAAAGAGGAAGTGGAAGAAGAAAAGAACTTGAAAGATGGAGGTGAAATTATTACCTCTTTTTCAGGTGTTTTCTTTTGAGTTGATCAAAATGGATCCTTAGGTTGGAATTATGATCAAATTAAGGACTCTAGGTTGATTTGAGAGAAGTTTGGGAGGATATTTCGGTAGGTTTTGGCTGAGCCAAATGTCTTTGGAGGTGTGAAATTAAGAGAAGTGGAAGTACCCTTTTATAAGAGAGTTGAGGGTCACTTTAGGAAAAGCTTGAAATATTATTTTATAATAAAATAATTTTCAGTTTATAATGGCTTAAAAATGATTCATTTAGATAATATGTTGATTATTGGTTGAACAAATCTCAACCAATAGGTTTTAGATATGTTTAGGTCACCATATTAACCTTATCATTTAGATTTAACTCTTAGTTAAATAGATTGACATTTACCATGTCTCTTTGTATTTTTATATTATATGGTTAATAAACATACTATAACAAGTCTATAAAACCCCAAGTGGTTCATTAATGTCATATATATTATTATATAAGTCCTTAGGATGGACCTTAGATTTTTAGGACTATTTTATCATTTAATAATATAGTATTTGTTTTAAAAACACAGTTATGTCAATTATGACATAATTTAGTTTTTGGATTTTGTGAAGATAATAACAACTTGATTATTTAAAAACAATACATTGAATAAATAATAACATATAATATTCACCTATAAAAGTTTTTTATGGCATAAAAACTTTCAAATTATATTTACTTTAGTATTTATAATATCATCTATTTGATTCTATCATTAATAAAGAAAAATAATACATCATTATTGTGTCATATATAAATATATTTATTTTATTTATAAAAATAATAAATAAATTATCATGATGTAGGAAATATTTTTATCTTTATAATTAATATTAATATTCGAATATATAAATTTTGTAACCTCATATAAATATTTTTTTAGTAAAAGATTTATGATTTTGTTATTTTTGTCTTTACTTTAGATTATTTAATATAAAATTTCATTATCACTCTCAAGTGGCTTCATGGGGTCCCAAAATCGATCCAAGGATTCATATGGTCAGAAATATATCATAAAATTGGAATATGACACATGTTAGGGTAATTTAATTTTATTATAGTAATATTTGTTTACCCTTATTTACCAGATTTACCCTTAAACCATGGTAAATAAAATATTTACTAAAGTAAATATTCATTATGTATAAAAATAAAAGTTACCTATTTACACAATTAGGACCTCATGATTCCAAATATGGAATCTATTTTTTAAAATTCAAAACATAGAAGTGGCAGAAATTAATTTAAAATTAATTCTCGTTGTCAAAACCAAAAAGCATGTTTTTTAGAAATATTAACTATCAAAACATTGACACTTGTTTATGTCCAGTTTAAATGTGAGATTACATAAAATGACCTAAATTATATTAAATGATTAAAATATAATCTAATTATACTTTAAAAAAACTCAAATGTATAATTGAACACTATAAATTATTTCGATTAAAAAAGTTGTTTTTAATTAAAATTTAGTATTTTTCAATATTCATCAAAATATGAAAGTTATCAAAAAAGTACCAAAAATTTATCCAAACTAAATTTTTATGTCCCAATTCTAAAAAATAATTTAATTTTATTAAATTGAATATATAAAAGTGTTAAATATTGGTTTTGAAAAAGGTTCTCTATTAAAAGGTGGTAAAATTTTATTTTTTGAAAAATACTTCTTTTATCTGAAAAAATGAATCTGTTCTTATATTATGTCTAAGAAACACATAATATGGATTAAAAAATTATATGGATTATATAAAATTAAAAATTCAATTAATACTATTCTTAACCACTTTTTGAATGGCTAATTTGGTAAGTCATGGTGTGCTCGAACTCGAGGTTGTGTGTAACACAAGTTATTGAATTACTTTGAAGAGATAATGTACTATGAAATCATGGGGTGTTACACCATATAAGTAGGTAAGTGATTCACCAAAATTTCAGATCGGAGCCCAGGGTAGAGGGGAATTCCATTTTCATGCATTTTATCTTACACTGGGAGGTGGTGAGGTTGGTCCATCGACTGTTCGAGGTATGATTCTAATGGAGTAAACTCATTAAAGCCCTTTTATTCAATACAAGTGTCTCACATTATTTTATTTATTCTCATTATGTTGTTGTTTTGGGTCTATTGGTAGACTATGTGTGTAGAGTTTTGACAATTGACACACCATTATGGATGTGAGAAGAAAACGTCAGGAAATCAAAGGGGAGTTATTTGGATATTAGTGGATGCTTTTTCTGTGGGATTTGTTCATTCATGAGATGTTTTGTTTTGATTTTATTTTCGGCATGTATTGGTTAATGTTATAACAAGACTGTATTGATTGTTATAATTGTAGGGTAAAGTTTACACCACTCAAGGGGAGAACATATACCTATTGTGATGAATGCGATGTTTAGGCAGGCTGTGCAGGGACAGTTTTTCAGAATTTGGGTGAACTCATAGCCCAAGTGTCTTGTGTTATGCTTGATGAAAGGGAAGAATATTATCTTGTATTTAATCTGGTGGTGGATTAGTATCAAGATGTCTATCCTATGTAATTCATGGGGTTTTCACCCAATAGAGATGTTGAATTCCTGATAGAGTTTTTGGTGAGAGTAGAATAAGTTTCTATTCTGCAATATAGAATGGCACTAGAATAACTCCAAGAGTTTAAAACTCTTTTGAATGAGTTAGGGGATAAAGGTTTTATTAGTCTTAGTACATCACCATAGGGATATACGGTGTTATTTTTAACAAATATTGATTCCTATATGTGATTATGTGTCGATTATGGGAAGCTAAATTAGATAGAGATCAAAAACGGATACCCTCTTTCTCAAATAAATGATTTTTTTTTTTGACAAGCTATGGGGTGATATGGTGTTATAAAAGAATGATATGAGTTCAGGGTATCATCATATAAGGGTTTGACTCTATTATGTACCTCATACTACCTTCTGGAGTAGGTATAAGTTGTATAGAATTGTTTTTATGGCATTCAGGTTGACCAATGCATCAATAGACTTCATGGATCTAATGAACCAAAACGTTCACCCTTATTTGGATCATTTTTTAGTTGTTCTTGTTGATGATTTCTTAGTGAAATCTAGATTTCATAACTAATAGGACAAACATATTTACATCATCTTGAGTATAATACGAGAGGATAGGATATTTTTTGGATGGAATATATGAGTATGATATAATATATTATACCAAATGTAGGATCGAATTAAGAATGAGATGCTCAAATGCAAGAGGGGGTGAATTTTAATTTTTTTTAAAAATCCCTAAGGAAATTTTTCATAACCAAAATTCACAACACCTCAATGTTCTAAATACTTTCTTGATTCCAGAAAAGTGATTCCAGAAATGAAACATAACAAAAGTTTACACCAACTAAGATTCTACCTTAAAGCATAAAGAATTTGACTAAATCAGAGTACAATTAAGGAAGTATAAGAGAGTTATACTTTCCTTATCAATACAAAATGTAGTGGAAAAACAAATTAGTAAAACTACAATTAACAAACAATAACTCTCTTAACCCAAAGAGAAGGGTATCCAACAACCCTGGATAAGAGGTCCCTTGACTTATACTTTCAAGAACGTCTGTCTTACCCATGCCAGGGTAAGCCCTCAATCCGAAGATTAGTATCTGTCTTGCTATCCCTACAAGCCCTCAACTATCTGGTAGTCGGCACCTCTGTCTACCTATCCCCGGAAGCCCTTGATTGTAATCAGCAATAATCGGAGTCGTAGGAAGAATGTCTTCACAAGGAAAAGTTTGAACAAGTTGTTAAAACGTTCTACACTAAGCTTGAGAGTTGATAAGAGCCTCTCTCTCTAGAAATCACTTCAACCGAATGTAAGCACAGATGTCATCAAGTTGTTGTCTAGTCTTTTCAAATGAGCTCTTATTTATAGGCGAAGCTCCAATGGTCGCCTCCCTCCTCCAATGGTCCTATTTCCTTGAATTTTGGAGGGACCTGTACACGTGTCACTCAACCAACGGTTAGTTGATAACTGAAGGCACGACATCGTTTTATATTAGAACAAGTGTAAGCATAAGTAAAACTGAAGTTCGGAATGAAAGTAAATAAAAGTTCATAATTTAAGAAAAGTATGAAAGTCTGTAGTCTAACTAAAAATAGAATTTAGCAATTATAATAAAGAGATATTCGGATTCTGTTTTGTAGGAATTCGGAACTGGAATTCTATAGAATTATAGAGTCTAAATTTCAAGGAAATTCGGAGTATGGATTCAAAGGGATTCAGAACCTGAACCTAAATGGTTCGGATTCGAACTAGTAGAATTTTGGAGTCAAACTCATATAAGTTCGGAGTCGAACTCATAGAAGTTTGGAGTCAAGCTAGTATAAGTTAGAAGTCGAACTAGTAGAAGCTCGAAGTCTAAATATTTTTAAGTTCAGGTTCTGAATTCCTATGAATCCAAATTCCGAATTTCCTTGAAATTTAGACTCCAGAATTCTATAGAATTCAGCTTCCAAATTCCTACAAAACAGAATCCAAATATCTCTTTATTATAGACTCTGAATTCTGTTTTTATTTAGACTACGGACTTTCATACTTTGCTTACATTCTAAACATTCATTTACTTTCATTCTGAACTTTAGTTTTACTTATGCTTACACTTGTTCTAATATAAAATGATGTCATGCCTTCGGTTATCTACTAACCGTTGGTTGAGTGACATGTGTATAGGTCCCTCTGAAATTCAAGGAAATGTGATCGTTGGAGGAGGGAGCATACCATTGGAGATTCGCGTATAAATAGGAGCTCATTTGAAAAGACTAGACAACCACTTGATGACATCTATGCTTACAAGCTGTTGAAGTGATTTCTAGAGAAAGAGGCTCTTACCAACTCTCAAGCTTCGTTCAGAAAGTTTGAATATCTTGTTAAAACTTTTCCTTGTGCAGACTTGCTTCATGCGAATCCAATTGTTGCGGATTACAATCGAGGCCTTCCGGGGATAGGAAGACAGAGGTGTCGACTACCTGATAGTTGAGGACTTGCGGAGATAGCAAGACAGATACCAATCTTCAAATTGAGGGCTTACCCTAGCGTGGGTAAGACATACTTTCTTGAAAGTATAAATCAAGGGACCACTTATCCAGGGTTGTCAGATACCCTTCTCTTTGGATTAAGAGAGTTATTTTTTGTTACTTGTAGTTTTACTACTTTGTTTTTCCTCTGCATTTTGTATTGTTAAGGAAAGTATAACTTTCTTATACTTCCTTACATGTACTCTGATTTAGTCAGATTCTATATGCTTTAAGGTAGAATCTTAGTTGGTGTAAACTTTTTTTAAGTTTCATTTACGGATTCACTTTTCTGTAATCAAGCAAGTCTTCAAAACTTTGAGGTGTTGTGAATTTTGGTTATGCAAAATTTCTTTAGGGATTTTTTTAAAAAAGTACAATTCACCCCCCCCCCCTTGTATTTGAGCATCTCATTCTTAATTTGATCCTATGTTTGGTATAATAGAGTATATCATACTCATACATACCATCCTAACAGATATATTCCAAGTAATAAAAGTGTCACTTTTGGTTTTATAAAGTGAAATTATTGGGTCGCATCATCTATGGAGAAGGTGTTTTAGTGTACCAAGAAAAAGATCAGGAATTGGTGCCTTGGTAATATCCAAGGAATGTTTCTTATGTTCGTAGTTTTCGAGGATTATTTGGTTATTATCAATGGTTCATCAAATATTTCTCTTGTTAAGTAGTCCCACTTTCTATTTTGACTAATAAAATCATTAATATTGATTATTCAGGATCCTTTGATAATTCTTTCAAATAATTAAAGAATTCATTAACAAATGTTTTGATTTTGACCTTACCCAAGCTTGTAATCTATATAACTTATTTTGTGATGCAAATGGTGTTGGGATTGGGGAGGTATTAATGCAAGATGATGATGTAGTGTCTTATGGGTCATGATAGTTGAGGCCTCATGAAAGTAACTTCCCCACTCATGATCTTGAGTTGGGCATGGTAGTTTATGCATAGAAGTGTTTAGGACACTACTTGTTGGTAGAACGGTTTACGGGATATACCAATTATAAAATCCTAAAGTACATTTTCCCTCTACGTTATTTTAATATTAAAAAATGAATATGGGCTAAGTAAATTCAATATTTGGACATTGATATAGATTTTTCAATGGGAAATGATAATAGTATTGTTGATTCCTCGAGTCGGAAGGCTCAAAATTAGATAGTACATGAGTCCTATACCGAGTGAAGGATTATGGAATTTTCACTAAGATTAATCTAGAGGTGAAGGATGGACCTAGACAGGTTACCCTAGAATCTATGTCAGTTGAGTATATGATTTTGAGACAGATCAAAGAAAAGAATCTTTAGGATCCAATTTTTTTATCTAGAAAATAAATTACTAAAGGTGGGGAGTCACATTCTTGATGGACTATTTGAAGTGATGGGATCGTTTGTGTTCATGGTCATGTGGTTGTGAAAACATGTAGTTGAGAAGAGTTAATGTGAGAGTCTCATGCATTGATGTATGAGGTGCATCCGAGATTGACCAAAACATATCACGATCTTCATAGTTTGTATTGGTGGCCAAGGATGAAAAATAAGTTGCTAGTTTTTTCCAATGATGCCTTATATGTCAGTAGGTGAAGGCTGAGAATCAACGACTCGGAGTATTATTGTAGCCATTTCCCATTAGGAAATGAAAGTGGGATGATGTGATAATAGACTTTTTCCATGGGTATTCCAAGGATGCCTCATATGAATGAGGCAATCTGGGTAGTTATGGATTGGTTTTATAAGGTTCCCCACTTCCTGCCAATTTGAGAGACATTCATTGTTGATCAGTTGTGTGAAATGTATGTTTGAGAGATTTTATGGCTGCATGGGTTGTTGTTTACTATAGTTTTGGATCGAGATATTTATTTAACATTTCAATTATGGTAGGGATTATAGAATTCACTTGTTTCCCGTGTGTTTTTAGTATGGATTTCCACCCACAAAATGATGGCCATTCATAGTGAACTCTTCAGGTATTAGTGTATGTGTTGTGGGCTTGTCTCCATGATTTTGGTGTCTTGTGGGTGAAAAACATTCAAATTATAGATTTTTACAACAAAAATTGTTTCTGGGATATAATTCAGATGGAACTGTTTGAGGTACTCTATGGTTGAACATGTAGATCTTTGTTTTACTGGTTAGAGGCTGGGGAATTAGAGTTTTAGGGATCAAGTCTCATGCAGGAGGTTTCAGAAAAAGTTTAGTTTATCCATAACAGTTTGAAAATGTATTAGAGTAGTAAAAATTCATATAAGGATCGGAATTGTAGGTCTCTTGATTTTGGGGTTGGTGATCCAGTGTTCCTTTGGGTGTCTCCATGGTTGGGTCACCATCGGATTCAGAAATTTGGAATGTTGGAAACCAGTTATGTGGGTGCATCATTGATTATAGAGAAGATCGCGCCAATAGAATACCGATTGGATATTCCACAGTGTTATTGTTTTATTACTAATGTTTTTCAAGTTTCAAAATATTATAATTATCATTATGACCCATCTCATGTGGTTGATGTGGATGATGTTGATCTTGAGGTTGATGTGTCCTTCGAGGAGCATCTAGTTCATATTGTGGATATTAGTGAGAAAATATTTCAAGATAAGACTATGCCCTTGGTTTGAGTCCTTTGGAATCCTAAAAATGTTCAGGAAAAAACATGGGAATGTGATTCAAATATGCATTCCCAGTTTCCCAATCTCTTTTCTTTGGAAACATAATTATTTTCAAGAGTGCATCTCGAGGATGAGTTGTTATAAGGCGAGGAGGTTGTAAGATCTTAAACAACATGAAGGTATATCTTTGTTCATATTATGGATTTAATGCCTTATTTTTTTATTAATAAATGATTATTAGGTGTGTGAGTAGGTTGGGGGTGTTCTAAGGGATCGTAATCTACATGGAATGGGAAACAGGGCCATTCTGTGCATGTTTCATGGTTTTCGCACAGTTAGTGAAAACCGTGAAAAGGGAAGATATACCATGAAAACATGGGTAGATGAATCTCACATTGTTGGAGAATTATTTTTCACACCATGAAATATTTCCTAGGTAAATGTGAAAATCAAATTCTCTTGGATATGGTACGGTGCATGGTTGGCAGATGGTTTGGAAAATTGTGCAGTCAAACTGTACACAACATAAAAAAATGAAAAATAACAAAACTATCCCCTAAGTATTATTACGTTCCCACCTGATTTTTTGAAAAATTATTCTAACTACATACCTAGTGATGCACATAAACTATCATGATATCCCAAGGATTGTTCGGCCTCGTTTCTAGTCTGTTTGGAGTGTTATTGGTTGAGGATCAAAGCTTCGGGTAAGTCCAATCTTTTTCTTTATTCTATTTTCTAGATTATGTCTTGCAACCTTATAAATTTCCTTATAATTACATAAAACCAAATTTTTAATGTGGTTTCTAGGTTAATGATTCATGGTGAATTTGAATACAAATCTAAGGCTAAGGTTAAGAGTGTGTTCATCTCCAGAGTCGAGGTATATGGTCTATAATTTATATCCAATTATATTATTATATATTTCTTCAAGTCTGGTTGTGGTATTGTTTCCCTCTTTCTATGTGTTTTTTTCTTTCAGTTAGAATTTATAAAATGGTTGGTTAAGTTGTATGCATTGAGGTTGGTTAGCACTATTTAGGTCCACCCATGGGGTGTGATGACATTTTTGAACATGTAAATGGTAAAATTAAACCTAGAGTTGATTTATGTAGAAATATAGCCCACGATAAATGTGTTTACATGATTAAATGGTTTCTAAGATTCACTAATGGTATTGTTGTCTAAGTCATTGGCCTTGGAATAAGGTATTTCTTGGAAAAATGTGAAAATGGTTAAATTTAATAACTTCAAATTGTTAAATGACTTTGGATTTTTAATGGAAATGGTTAAATGAGTTAATACAAGTGAATAGATAAATTATATTTAAGATGAAATGAAAAAAAATTGTTGAATATGCTAAATGAGAAAATATGAGAAAATGGGAATGAGTTAAATGGGCTATGCCAGGTAAATGGTAATTGCACTAATAGGTTAAAGAATGGTGATGAATAATATGTTCAATGAATTTTGAATTATTAATTATAAATGTTATATTCTTTTATTATTAAATTTTTATATTGAATATATGGTGAATTAATAAATAATCATGTGCTCATGTCATGGTGATGTGGGATACAGGATTGAAGCTCCTCCCATGGGTTGGGTTGGATGGATGCTCTAAACCCACCCATAGAATAGTTAGGTTAGGATGTCAGACTAATGATATAGACCTTAATGGTTGAATTGGATGAAAATAACTAGACTGATTCTCCATGTTAAGTGTTATATAAATGAATGTGAAATGGTTTTCCTTGTTTATATAGACAACATGAATTATTCCTTATACATGGTAATTGATTGGCTTGGGCAATTTTGTATTTTATGTAAATACATAACCCATGAAACAAAATATGAAATTGGTTAATTTAAATGTTGTTAATCAAGGAATCAGAGTTGTATTTTAAGTTACCTTTTCTTTTATTTCATACACTACTATAAAAACGGGCTTTATCAGCACTCAAAACGAGATTTATCAGTGCTAAGAAAGCATTGTAATGCTCAGTGCTAGTAAAGGGGGGTTCCCTTTATCAGTACTCAAAACCACTGATAAAATGTACATTTATCAGCACTAAAAAAGAGCTGATAAAAGATCAGTATATCAGTTCTATTTTAGGGCTGATAAATGTGTATTTTATCAGTGATTTTTTAGCGATGATAAAGGATTATATTATCAGTGCTAAAAAATCACGGATAAATGCCCTTTCTGCTGCAAAAAAAATTCTGCAGCAGCACACCCAAATAGGACCTGCAAATAATTCAGTATCTCAATAAGTATACCCATAAAAAATTAACACATAAATAATAATCTAATTACACAAATTATACCCATACACCATTAACACATAATGCATAAGTTAATTAAATACATAAAGAATTCTATTCGGAATTCAAGGGGTTGGGGGTTGTTCAAGGGTTTCGGGTGGCTGTCCAAGGGGGGTAGGGGGTGTCCAGGGGGTGGGGTGTCTCAGGGGGGTGGGGCGGTATAGGAGGTTGGGGGATTTCAAAGTAGGGTGGTGGTGTCCAGGGGGTGGGGTGTCTAGGTGGTGGGGTGGTTTCTAGGAGGGGGGTGTCCAGGTTAGGGGGGGTTGTCCATGGGGGTGTCCAGGGGGGTGTTCTGGTGTCCAAGGTGTCGGGGGGGGGGGGGGGGCTTTCCAGGGTGTGGGTGGGGTGTCCGGGTGGTGGGGGCGGTCTGGGGGGTTGGTGGGGCTTTCCAAGGGGGTGGGGTGGTGTCCAGGAGGGTGGGATGGGGGAGTCTGGGGGGATCAGGGTGTCCAGGGGGGAGGGGTGTCCATGGGGTGGGGGCGGTCTAGGTTATTGGTAGGGCTGTCTAAGGGGGGTGGGCAGTGTCCAAGGAGGGGGGTGTCTAGGTGTGTCCAGGTGGGGGGCTGTCTATGGGGTGTCCATGGGGGTGGGCTAGTGTCCAGGGTGTCGAGGGGGATTTCAAGGGGGTGGGGGATGTCTGGGGGTTCTAGGGGGTTGGTGGGGTTGTCCAAGGGGGTGGGATGGTGTTTGGGAGGGTGGGGGTGGTCGTCCATGGGTGGGGGTGTCCAGGGGGTTGGGTGTATACTGGTGGTGGGGTGGTGTCAAGGAGGGGTGGGGGTGTCGTCCAGGGGGGGTGGTGGTTGTCCAGGGGTGGGGGTGTCCGGGGGGGTTTGGGGGGGCTTTCAGAGGTCGGGGGGTTGTCAATGGGCATGTCCAGGGGGTGGGGGTGTCTAGGGGGTTGAGGGGGCTTTTCAGGGGTGGGGGTGTCCAGAGGGGAGGGGCGTCCAGGGGGTGGGTTGGTGTCCATGGGGGTGGGGCGGTCTAGGGGGTTGATGGGGATGACTCTTACACGTCACAAAGATCCCATGGATCGTTCTCAAAAAGGATCAAGACAATCTTAATGCGTTTGGTCGGATTTCCATAGGTCAGTTGTTGTTTTCACTTAAAATTGTGTCCAATTTAAACAAAAGAGAGACCCTTTGAGTGGTATAGGCCACATCGTGCCTCATATTAAGGCAGGGATGACTCATACACATTAAAAAGGACCTGTGGATCGTTCTCCTAAAGGATCAATACAATTTGAATGCATTTGGTCGGATTTCCGTAGGTTAGTTGTTGTTTTCACTTAAAATTGTGTCCATTATAAACAAAAGAGAGACTCTTTGAGTGATACCAGCAACACTGTGCCTTATATTGAGGTATGGATGAATCTTACATGTCACAAAGGACCCTTTTATTGTTCTCCTAAAGGATCAATACAATCCTAATGCATCTGGACGGATTTCTGTAGGTCAGTTGTTGCTTTCACTTAAACTTTTGTCCATTTTAAACAAAAGAGATGCCCTTTGAGTTATAATGGCCACACCATGCCTCGTATTGAGGTGGGGATGACTCTTACATATCCCCAATGCACCCATAAATGATTATATTAAAGTATCAACACAATCCGAATGCTTTTGGTCAGATTTCCGTAGATCAGATGTTATTTTCACTTAAAAAATTGTCCATTTTAAACAAAAGAGATACCCTTTTAGTGGTACCGGCCACACTGTTACTCGGATTGAAGAGGGGATGACTCGTACACGTCAAAAAGTACATGTGGATCATTCTCCTAAAGGATTAATACAATCCTCAAGTGTTCGGTCGGATTTCCGTAGGTCAGTCGTTGTTTTCACTTAAAAATTTGTCCATTTTAAACAAAAGAGAGACCCTTTCAGTGGTACCGGCCACACCGTGACTTAGATTGAAGTGGGGGTGACTCTTACATGTCACAAAGGACCTTTGTATCATTATCCTAATGTATCAAGACAATACGAATCTGTTTTGTAGTATTTCCGTAGGTCAGTCGTTGTTTTCACTTATAAATTTGTCCATTTTAAACAAAAGAGAGACACTTTGAGTTGTACCAGCCATACCGTGCCTCATATTGAGGTGGGAATAACTCTTACATGTCATAAAGGACTAATGTATCGTTTTTATAACGGATCAAGAAAATCCGAATGCGTTTGGTTAGATTTCCATAGGTCAGTTGTTGTTTTCACTTAAACTTGTGTCCAATTTAAACAAAAGAGAGACCCTTTGAGTGGTATCGGCCACACCATGCCTTGTATTGATGCGGTGATGACTCTTAAATGTTAAAATTGACTTGTGTATTGTTATCTAAAAGGATCAACACAATCCGAATGCGTTTGGTCATATTTTCGTAGGTCAGTTTTTGTTTTCACTTAAAATTTTGTCCTTTTTAAACAAAAGAGAGACCCTTTGAGTGGTACCATCCACACCATGCCTCAGATTGAGGCGGCTATAACTCTTAAAAGTCACAAAGGACCGGTGGTTCATTATATTAAAGGATCAATACAATCCAAATACATTTCGTCAGATTTCTGTAGTTCAGTTGTTGTCTTCACTTAAAATTTTGTCCATTTTTACAAAAGAGAGACCCTTTGAGTGAAACTGGACACACTGTGCCTCAAATTGAGGCGGGGATGACTTTTAAACGTCCCCAATGCACCCTTGGATCGTTATATTAAAGTATAAACACAATCTTAATGCATTTGGTCATATTTTCGTAGGTCAATTATTGTTTTCAATTAAAAATTTGTCCATTTTAAACAAAAGAGATACCCTTTGAGTGGTACCAGCCACAACGTGTCTCGGATTTAGGATAGGATAACTCTTACACGTCACAAAGGACCAGTGGATCTTTATCCTAAAAGATCAAGACAATCTGAATGCGTTTGGTCGGATTTTCTTAGGTCAGTTGTTGTTTTCACTTAAAAATTTGTCCATTTTAAACAAATGAGAGACAATTTGAGTGGTACCGGCCACACCGTGCCTCATATTGAGGTGGGGATGACTCATACTTTTCAAAAAGGACCCATAGATAATTATCCTAAAAGATCAAGACAATCCTAATGCGTTTGGTGGAATTTCTATAGTTCAGTTGTTGTTTTCACTAAAAAAATTGTAAATTTAAAAAAAAAAGACCCTTTGAGTGGTTCCAGCCACATCGTGCCTCGGATTGAGTCGGGGATGACTCTTACACGTCCAAAAGTACCCATGGATTATTCTCCTAAAGGATCAATACAATCTGAATGTGTTTGGTTGGATTTCCGTAGGTCAGTTTTTTTTCACTTAAAATTGTGTCCATTTTAAACAAAAGAGAGACCCTTTGAGTTCTACCGGCCACACCATGCCTAGGATTGAGGCGGGGATGACTCTTACATGTCAAAAAATACTCATGTATCGTTATCCTAAAGGATTAAGACAATCCGAATTCATTTGGTCAGATTTCTGTAGGTCAGTTGTTGTTTTCACTTAAAATTTTGTCCAATTTAAACAAAGGAGAGACTCTTTGAGTGGTACCAGCCACACCGTGCCTCAGATTGAGTTGGGGATGACTCATACATGTCAAAAAGGATCCATTGATCATTCTCCTAAAGTATCAATTCAATCCGAATGTGTTAGGTCAGATTTTCGTAGGTCAGTTGATGTTTTCACTTAAAATTGCGTCCATTTTAAACAAAAGAGAGACTCTTTGAGTGATATCAGCCACAACGTGCCTCGAATTGAGCCAGATATGACTCATAAACGTTAAAAAGAACTTTTTGATTGTTCTCCTAAAGGATAAATACAATAAGAATGCATTTGGTCAGATTTCCGTAGGTCAGTTGATGTTTTCACTTAAACTTTTGTCCATTTTAAACAAAAGAGAGACCCTTTGAGCGATACCGGCCATACTGTTCCTCGGATTTAGGTGGGGATGACTCATAAACATCCCCAATGCACCAGTGGATCGTTATCTTAAAGGATCAACAAAATCTGAATTCGTTTGGTCAGATTTCCATAGGTCAGTTGTTGTTTTCACTTAAAAATTTGTCCATTTTAAACAAAAGAGAGACCCTTTGAGTGGTACCATCCACACTGTGCCTCGGATTTAGGTGGGGATGACTTTTCCACGTCACAAAGGACCCTTGTATCATTCTCCTAAAGGATCAGGACAATCCGAATGCGTTTGGTCAGATTTATGTAGGTCAGCTGTTGTTTTCACTTAAAAATTTGTCCATTTTAAACAAAAGAGAGACCCTTTGAGTGGTACCAGCCACACCATTCATCGTATTGAGAAGGGGATAACTCTTACATGTCACAAATGACCCATGGATCATTATCATAAAGTATCAAGATAATCCAAATGTGTTTGGTCAGATTTCCGTTGGTCAATTTTTGTTTTCACCTAAAATTGCGTCCAATTTAAACAAAAGAGAGACCCTTTTAGTGGTACCGGCCACACCATGCCTCGTATTGATGAAAATATGACTCAAAAACATCACAAAGAACCTGTGGATCGTTATATTAAATAATAAACACAATCCAAATGCATTTTGTCAGATTTCCGTAGGTCGGTTGTTGTTTTCACTTAAAATTTTGTCTATTTTAAACAAAAGAGAGACCCTTTGAGTGGTACCATCCACACCGTGCCTCATATTGAGGCGGGGATGACTTGTACATGTCACAAAGGACCCTTGGATGGTTCTCCTAAAGGATAAATACAATCTGAATACGTTTCGACAGATTTCTATAGGTCAGTTGTTGTTTTCACTTAAAATTTTGTCCATTTTTAACAAAAGAGAGACCCTTTGAGTGAAACCGGCCACACCGTGCCTCTTATTGTGGTGTATATGACTCATACATGTCCCCAAATCACCCTTGGATCGTTATCTTTAAGTATAAACACAATCCGAATGTGTTTCGTTGGATTTCCACAGGTTAGTTGTTGTTTTCACTTAAATATTTTTCCATTTTAAACAAAAGAGAGACCCTTTGAGTGGTACCGGTCACACTGTGCCTTGGATGGAGGCGGGGATGACTTTTACACTTCACAAAGGACCCATGGATCGTTCTTCTAAAGGATCAACACAATCTTAATGTGTTTGGTCGGATTTCCATAGGTCAGTTTTGTTTTCACGTAAAAATTTGTCCATTTTAAACAAAAGAGAGACCCTTTGAGTGGTACCGGCCACACCGTGCCTCTGATTGATGATAGGATGACTCATAACTGTCGCAAAGGACTCTTTTATCGTTCTCCTAAACAATAAAGACAATCTCAATGCATTTGGCAAATTTCTGTAGGTCAATTGTGGTTTTCACTTAAAAAATTGTCTATTTAAAAAAAGACCCCTTGAGTGGTAACGGCCACATTGTGCCTCTGATTGAGGATGGTATGACACGTACACATCGAAAATGACTTGTGGATAATTCTCCTAAAAGATCAATACAATCCTATTGTGTTTGGTTAGATATCCATAGGTCATTTGTTGTTTTCACTTAAAATTGTGTCCATTTTAAACAAAAGAGAGACCCTTTCAGTGATACCGGCCACACTATGCCATAGATTATAGAGGGGATGACTTTTACACGTCAAAAATGACCCTTGGATCATTCTCTTAAATGATAAATACAATCGGAATGTGTTTGGTCATATTTTCCTAGGTCAGATGTTGTTTTCACTTAAAAATTTGTCCATTTTAAAAAAAAGAGAGACACTTTGAGTGATACCAGCCACATCGTGCCTCGGATTAAGGTGGGGATGACCCGTACACATCCCCAACGCACCCATGGATCGTTCTCTTAAAGGATCAACACAATCTGAATGTGTTTGGTCTGATTTCCATAGGTCAGTTGTTGTTTTCACTTAAAATATTATCCATTTTAAACAAAAGAGAGACCCTTTGAGTGTTACTGACCACACCGTGCCTCAGATTGAGGTGGGGATGACTCATAAACGTCAAAAAGTACCCTCGGGTCTTTCTCCTAAAGTATCAAGACAATACAAATGCGTTTGGTCAGATTTCTATAGGTTAGTTGTTTCTTTCGCTTAAAAATTTGTCCATTTTAAACAAAAGAGAGACCCTTTGAGTGGTACCGGCCACACCGTGCCTCGGATTGAGGTGAGGATGACTTTTTCATTTCAAAAAGGACCCTTGTATTGTTATCCTAAAGGATCAAGACAATCCGGATGCATTTGGTCAGATTTATGTAGGCCAGTTGTTATTTTCACTTAAAAATTTGTCCATTTTAAACAAATGATAGACCCTTTGAGTGGTACCAGCCACACCGTGCCTCATATTGATTTGGGGATAACTCTTACATGTCACAAAGGACTCATGGATCATTATCATAAAGGATCAAGACAATCCGAATCCGTTTGGTCGGATTTTTGTAGGTCAGTTGTTGTTTTCACTTAAAATTGTGTCAAATTTAAACAAAAGAGAGACCCTTTGAGTGGTACCTGCCACACAGTGCCTCGGATTGAGGCAGGGATGACTCGTAGATGTCAAAAAGGACCCTTGGATATTTATAATAAAGAATAAACACAATCCGAATGTGTTTGTTCAGATTTCCTTAGGTCAGTTGTTGTTTTTACTTAAATATTTGTCCATTTTAAACAAAAGAGAGACACTTTGAGTGGTACCGGACACACCGTACCTCCGATTGAAGAGGGGATGACTCTTACATGTCAAAAAGGACCCATGGATCACTCTCCTAAAGTATCAATACAATCCGAATAGGTTTCGTCAGATTTCCATAGTTCAGTTGTTATTTTCACTTAAAATTTTGTCCATTTTTATCAAAAGAGAGACCCTTTGAGTGAAACCGGCCACACCGTGCCTCATATTGGGGTGGGGATGACTCATACACGTCCCCAACACACCCGTGGATTGTTATCTTTAAGTATAAACACAATACTAATGCGTTTGGTCATATTTCCATAGGTCAGTTGTTGTTTTCACTTAAAAATTTATCCATTTTAAACAAAAGAGATAACCTTTGAGTGGTACCGGCCTCACCATGCCTCAGATTGAGGCGAGGATGACTCATACAAGTTCAAAAGGACCCGTGGATCATTATCCTAAAGTATTAAGACAATCCAAATGTGTTTGGTCAGATTTCCGTAGGTCAGTTGTTGTTTTCACTTAAAAATTTGTCCATTTTAAACAAAAGAGAGACCCTTTGAGTGGTACCAGCCACACCGTGCTTTGGATTGATTCGGGGATGCCTTTTACACATCACAAAGGACCCTTGTATCATTCTTATAAATGATCAAGACAATCCAAATGCATTTGGTCAAATTTCGATAGGTTAGTTGTGGTTTTCAGTTAAAAAAATTTCCATTTAAAAAAAAGAGAGACCCTTTGAGTGGTACCGGCCACACTGTGCCTTGTATTGAAGCGGGGATGAATCATACACATCACAAAGGACCTGTGGATCATTATACTAAATTATAAATACAATCCTAATGCGTTTGGTCGGATTTTCGTAGGTCAGTTGTTGTTTTCACTTAAAATTGTGTCCATTTTAAACAAAAGAGAGACCCTTTGAGTGATACCGGCCACACCGTGCCTCGTATTGAGGCAGGGATGACTCGTACATGTCGGAAAGGACCCATGGATCGTTATACTAAAGTAAAAATACAATACAAATGTGTTTGGTCATATTTCCATAGGTTAGTTGTTGTTTTCACTTAAAAATTTGTCCATTTTAAACAAAAGAGAGACCCTTTGAGTGATACCGGCCACATCGTACCTCGTATTAAGGCGGGGATGAATTTTACACATCTCTAACACACCCTTGGATTGTTCTCTTAAAGGATAAACACTATTTGAATGCGTTTGGATGGATTTCTGTAGGTCAGTTGTTTTTTTCACTTAAAAAATTGTCCATTTTAAACAAAAGAGAGACCCTTTGAGTGGTACCGACCACACCGTGCATTGGATTGAGTCGGGTATGACTCTTACATGTAAAAAAGGACCCTTGGATCGTTATCCTAAAGGATCAAGACAATACAAATGTGTTTGGTAGGATTTCCGTAGGTCAGTTGTTGTTTTCACTTAAAATTTTGTCCATTTCAAACAAAAGAGAGACCCTGTGAGTTGTACCGGCCACGTTGTGCCTCGTATTGTGGTGGGAATTACTTTTACACGTCACAAAAGACTCTTGGATCGTTCTTCTAAAATATCTAGATAATCAAAATGTGTTTGGTCAAAGTTTCGTTGGTCATTTGTTGTTTTCACTTAAAAATTTGTCCATTTTAAACAAAAGAGATACCCTTTGAGTGGTACCGGCCACACCATGCCTCATATTGAGACTGGGATAACTATTACACATCAAAAAGGACCCATGGATTTTTCTCACAAAGGATCACAATAATCCGAATGCGTTTGGTCAGATTTTCGTAGGTTAGTTTTCGTTTTCACTTAAAATTGTGTCCAATTTAAACAAAAGAGATACCCTTTGAGTGATACCGGCCACACCATGCCTCGGATTGAGGTGGGGATGACTCATTCACATCCCAAATGACCAGTGGATAGTTCTCCAAATGCATCAATACAATCTGAATGCGTTTGGTTGGATTTTCATAGGTCAGTTGTGGTTTTCACTTAAAATTGTGTCCATTTTAAATAAAAGAAAGACCCTTTGAGTGGTACCGGCCACACTGTGCCTCGAATTGAGGCGGGGATGACTCTTGCACATCCCCAACTCACCCATGGATAGTTCTCTTAAAGTATCAACATAATCCGAATGCATTTGGTCATATTTTCGTAGGTCAGTTGTTGTTTTCACTTAAAATTATGTCCATTTTAAACAAAAGAGAGACCATTTGAGTGATACCGACCACACCGTGCCTCGGATTGAGGCAGGGATGACTCATACACGTCACAAAGGACTCTTGTATCATTCTCCTAAAGGATCAATACAATCTTAATGTGTTTGGTTGGATTTCCGTAGGTCGGTTGTTGTTTTAACTTAAAAATTTGTCCATTTTAGACAAAAGAGAGACCCTTTGAGTGGTACCGGCCACACCGTGCCTCAGATTGAAGTGGTTATGACTCTTACATATCAAAAAGGACCCGTGGATCATTCTCATAAAGTATCAAGGCAATCCAAATGTGTTTGGTTGGATTTCCATAGGTCAGTTGTTGTTTTCACTTAAAAATTTGTCCATTTTAAACAAAAGTGAGACCATTTGAGTCGTACCGGCCACACCGTGCCTCAGATTTAGGCAGGGATTACTCGTACACATCAAAAACGACCCATGGATCGTTCACCAAAAGGATCAATACAATTTTGAATGCAATTGGTCAGATTTCTGTATGTTATTTGTTGTTTTCACTTAAAAATTTATCCATTTTAAACAAAAGGGAGACCCTTTGAGTGGTACTGGCCACATCGTGCCTCGGATTGAGGTGGGGATGACTCGTAAACTTACCCAATTCACCTTTATATCATTATCTTAAAGGATCAACACAATCCGAATGTGTTTGGTCAGATTTTTATTGGTCAGTTTTTGTTTTCACTTAAAAATTTGTCCATTTTAAACAAAAGAGAGAGTTGTACCAGCCACAACGTGCCTCGGATTGAGGCGAGGATGACTCGTGCATGTCCCCAACTCACCTTTGGATCATTATCTTAAAGGATCAACACAATACGAATGCGTTTAGTCAGATTTCCGTAGGTCAGTTATTGTTTTCACTTAAAAATCTGTCCATTTTAAACAAAAGAGAGACTCTTTGAGTGGTTCATCGTTATTTCATGTTATTGGTGCATATCATCTGTTAAAATGGGAAATTTACTAATTGGAGAAAGGATGTTTTATTTAATAATAGTTACAATATTCCTTTGAAAATTTACATACAACAATGTGTCATCTTTTGATGCCCCAAACCCCTCTAAAAATTGACCGCCAATTGTACATGTCCCCAAGTCAGATCTTCATGTTATTTGTGTACAATCTGTCATCAGGTATGTGGCCCACTCATTTCGGAACAAATCTATTTCTTCTTGTGAGTATGAGGCTTTTCGGCAGTCAGATTATTACTACAAAATATAAAAATAAAGAATTAATAAATAAATTAAATGAACTATTAGTTGTTTTTGAAAATACCTTTTTAGGGATGCTTGTTTGTTGATGAAAAATGATCTTTTTCATAAATTTACAAACATAATAACCGCAATCATTATCATATGTTTGTTTTGGACACTACAAAAAAACTGATCATTAGGAGGATAAGTAACTTGTGTTTAGATGTGTTTGGATAGTGAAATTGTATTATATATACCCTGATATTTTTCCAGACGTAGTACCTGTTCGCATCCTTATGCTTAGCCCCTATCCTCATTCCTTTTTTAGAGGATAATGATACACTGCCCTATCATAAAATAATCCTCAGTAAAAGATAATATAAATTATCTTACTTTATGTTTAGACATTAAACGTAGGATGTAGTTTCTTACATATTCACAAACTCCATCATGTGTGGTCGGTTTAATGGATATCCTGGCTTTGAATCCAGAAAATAAATCTTTGGAGTATCCAAGTTCACCGCAATTAACATCCAATGTTTCCTAAAAACACAAAAATGAATAAGTAATAAAAGAAGTCAAAATATAATTGATATGCTTTAATCATACAGTGTTACCCCTGTAAGGTTGGTATTAAGAAGAGTCAGTCATCTATAATCTTGCTTTCAAATGTTTTCAGCAAGTCGTGCACTATTTCATTCTTTATTGATGGCTCTTTTTTACTTAGATGTGATGATGTGGTATGAGGACTAACAAGACCAAATTTTCTCTCCTGGGAAAATCCATTCAACTTTTTTATATATATACGTCTGTCAACAATATAAAATGCATTTAGTCATTATTTTCACATTAGATCAGCTTTTAGAAAATCAATTCATAGAAACGTACCTCATATATATATTTACAATTGTGATGCCTAGCCAACCGTTTTCAAGGATCTCATATAAATTTTCAGCAGCAATGAAATCTTGACATTCCACACCGTATATATTCTCTTCGAAAACCACTATATGACTACTACCACCTTTTATCTTCATATCCACATGACTCTTCAATGTTATTAAATATGGATTGAGAACAACTGGTGTTATTGTGCTTTCAGTAGCTCCTTGGGATTGGTTGGTCGATCCTTTAGATGGTTTTTGAGCTGATGTTTGACACGCCTACCCTTTCTCTGTCTATAATAACATTCATTGGTTCAGACCCTTTTTCATTAATTGTTAAAGGTTTATCTTGAAAAAAAAGGAAATAAACACCTCTTTGGCTGCATATACTCTTACAAGTTGTGACGGTAATGAAATGAATGTCCCAATAGCCTTTTCGACCATATGAATATCATCTTCATCAAGTGGAAATGGTAGCTTTTCATTTGGATCATGAGCTACAGTAATCGTTACTTTCAAATGATCTTTCGTAAGTGGTCTATTATGCAGCGTGTCATCTGGGATGTTGAACACTGTAGCCATCTCTACAAGATGATAGGTGGGTGTTGACAGATATAAATCACAATCATTATCACCCTATAGAAGATTAGTACTGGAAAAGTATCAGTGTTTTTCTGATTCACATTTCATGGGAACAATTATTAGAACATTGATTACCACGGCTAAGACAGCTCTTTGAGGGGAATGGCTCATCTCAAAGCAGGTGGGGGGTGTGGCGGGATCTTCAGTTGCTGGTTGTTCTTGAGTTGTGTCTTCTCCTTTCTTCCCACCCATAAAATTTTCTATCAAATCTCCCTGCCATTGTAATCGTTCTTCAAGGGTTTCTAGTTTTTTGCTCATTTGTTTCAATGTTTCATCTCTATCATCCATTTTTTTCTTCTCAAAATATACTCAGGGTGTCACCCCGAACCCCGCACCCCTGACATGACCATATTTTTCTGGATGCTTCAAAGCCATTGATAATAGGTCTGCATCCACTACAGGAGTAGCTGATTCCTATAACTGTCGGATATAGGAAAATAATTAATTATTTTTATGTAATAGCAATTTAAAACAAATATTTTTATCGTCGAGTCATACTTACACAAATTTCCCACATTTTTTGTGTGCTCTCATCTACTAGCTTCCCTTCCTTATTCACACGTGCCTCCTCCCAAAGCACATGACTTGGGATGGAAGTGTATTTTGTTTTGGACTCATAAATCTACATATAAACATGGAAATATAATTATGATTTATGTTTATTGGCACCTAAAAATATTACTGTTCATTTAAAATACGTACCATTTTCTTTTCAAGAGAAGTGTGCCCCATCCTTGCTTTACGATAGGGGTATGTTGGTTTTGATGCGCGTTCCTTATTTTCTTTATAGAGTTTCTATTTCATAAATTAAATATTGACAATCAAAGTGATGAATACATGTATCATCAAACTACGTATTATCACCCACAATGTACCTGAAACTTTTCATCCCCACGGTGGCCAATGAATGCATCCTATGATTCTTGGGATATTAGGTGAGCATAGACAATGGGTGGGTGCGGGTTTATTTTACCTTGGTAATCTTTCTGGTGACATCTTGTTAAAATAGTGTGAAAACCTCGATGAATCCATCCTGCAAGCCTTAGTACATAATCCTTGTTTTAATCTTCTACTATAAATGTATTATGCAAGAGATTGAGAAGAGTAAGACATTGTTTCATTATTTTATTTTCCAGTAAATTAAAGATATAAATTCATAATGTTACAATAATTTCTTTACAGATCATAGCCTTCAGCTCGGACACAACATGGTGCACAGAATCTATGTCAATCGAAACGTGTTTCCGAGTGACAAGTCCAATGTAACTACTAAACATATCCTTGTTGGGATTCACATGTTTGCCCCGTGCATTCAATCTGACATCAAATTTGATGCCTTTATTTTTCTCCTTATGAACTTTGGCTAACACCGTCAAACTATGATGCACCTGTGTTTTCTGCGATGTTGATCTTTTATTCCAGACCATTGCATCAATATCAACATAATCTATATGTTCATCTGAAATGGTAGCAACGGAATGTGATTATGGTTGTAGGACATCAACACTAGGAGTCGCATGAGCCGTAGCAGCCGGAGCAGTAGGAGCAGCAGGAGCAATAGTAGGAGCAGCAGCAGGAGTAGCAGCAGTAGCAGGAGCAGCAGCAGCTGTAGCAGTAGCTTGAGAGACTTGTTCAGCCTCAAGGTTAGGAGTAACAGAATGTGCAGAAGTCATTACCTACAAAAGTGGTTGAACAGTTAATTTAGATTACATAAATTCAGTAATGATAAGATAATAACATGAGATAACAAGATCTATGTTACAAACAAAATATAACCTATTTATTGAACTCACTTTATTTTTTTTTTCAAAGGCTGAAGGGACTTGACACCTCTATCAATTATCCAAATCCCTTCATTTTGGTCTCCTCTAACATATAAAACATCATCTACATTGGGACCACTCCAAAATTATTGCGATGTACCACTAAAAGGATCATCCTCAACTGAATTTTCGTTGGAAATTTCAGTAGTTTTGGACACTAATAGAACAATCGACCACTTTCGGTTTATGGGATCTGGAACATAAAAAACTTGTACCACTT
Organism: Viscum album; assembly: GCA_963277665.1. Classification (NCBI taxonomy): domain Eukaryota; kingdom Viridiplantae; phylum Streptophyta; class Magnoliopsida; order Santalales; family Viscaceae; genus Viscum; species Viscum album. The sequence goes on along the minus strand of OY728161.1, from coordinate 1,829,005,921 downwards.
GTGATGCCATTATAAATGGTTCTTATTTTTACCCTTCTTTACTAAAATCAACTTTCACAAATCCCCATTCATCTATTTAAACACCATTGTTGTTATCAACCCATTTTCATTGAAAATCAGAAAATTGGAATGTTGTATATTCCAACTCCTGTATTAGTTTGATAATGCCAAAGTATGAAATATTTGCATAAATTTGATTTTTGTCCTTACTACTAGAAACATGAATCGCTTCAGCCACTAGTGTAACTCCACTATTTTTCATGGTACTATCTTCATCATTTTCATTTGTATAGAATGTATAACCATTAATTACATAACCACTATAAGATAATACATACACACTTGGTCCAGTGGCTAGCCATCGAAGTTCTTCTGAAATTGAATTCGGATTTTCATCCAACTACTTAAAAATATGTTCTTGAAACCATCCTATAAACTGGTGATTATGTGTTTTTGATAACCATTTTTCAGCCTTTGATGGATTCAACTGCCTAATAATTTTATTTTGAGTTTCAATATATAGATCAACCTCCCAGCTGTTATGCAAAACATAAAGGTGGGCCTGCTCCCGATCTATAATTTTGATTGTCACAACATCTCTTCCAAAAATTCCCTCACCCTCAATACGTCTAGTGTGACAAGATTTTGGGAGACCAATTCTTTCCACATCAGATAGGTATTCGGTACAAAATTCAATGGCTTCCTCAACAATATATCACTCCACTATACAACCCTCTTGCCGACTTTGATTTTTGACATAACCTTTCAAAATTTTCATATACTGTTCAATAGGATACATCCATCTATAGTGCACAGAACCACAAAGTCGAATCTCTCTCACCAAGTGAATCACCAAATAAACCATCATATCAAATAATGTTGGTGGGAAGAAAATTTCTAATTCACATAATATGATGGCAGTTTCTTTTTACATAGCTGGAAATTTCACTAGGTCTAAAAATTATCTACATATAGATTTGAAAAAGAAACAAAGTTTGGTTAACGTATGATAAACATTCTTGGTAAAAATGCAATGTAAAGCTATAGGAATTAGATCATGCATCAAAACATGGAATTCTTGTGATTTCTAACCTTTTAAATTCAAATCATTCATTGACACAATGTTCTTGATATTTGATTAATACCCCTCTGGAACCTTTACATCATTGAAGAAGTTGAAAAACTGGTATCTCTCCTCCCTAGAAAGAGTATAAGCAGTTGGAGGAAGAAACATTCGATTTTCACCCTTCATGGGAGCCAACTCTTCTCATATTCTCATGTCAACCATGTCCAACCTTGCCTTAATTCCATCCTTTTTTTAGTGGAATTTATAAATGTTCTAATAACACTGTCACATACATTTTTTCCACATGCATCACATCAAGAAAATGTCTAACGTACAAACAATTCCAGTATGGTAATTCAAAAAAAACTGATCTTTTTTTCCAACTGATTTTCATAAGGTTTTTCAAAAATGGTTTACCAAAAATAGTGTTCACATCTTTTACTTTATTAAACTTCTAATCACCTATTACTGGAGATGGTGTTGTGCATTGTTCTGAACTTCCATTGAATGATGTCGTCCCAGATAGGTACTTATGCCGACGAGGTAGAAATCTATAATGTCCTAGAAACACATATTTCGATGAATGTTTCAACATCAATCTCAACGTGAAGTATTCACTTTTATAAGCATCATACAACATAACACCTAAATCCCACAAGAACTTCAAATCCTTGTTTAAAGGAGCCAAATAAAAATAAATATCGTTACCTAGTTGTTTTTGTCCTGATATAAGCATAGATAACATGATGAATTTTCACTTCATGCATAACCAGGGAGGTAAGTTATAATTTACCAACATAACAGGCCATGTACTATGAGTTCTAGTTTGAAATCCAAAAGGATTTACTCTATATGTAGATAACACAAGATGATGGTTTCTCGGCTCTTTTCCAAATTCAGGATACTCATGATCAATTTTCTTCAATTGAGGAGAGTCGGTTGGATGACGTAATTTACCATCTTTATTTATTTTATCTGTATGCCATGACAATTGTCTTGCAGTTTCTTCACTTCCATAGAGACACCTAAACCTTGGAATTATTTTAAAGTACCATATAACTTTCGTAGGATTGGATTCATCTTTCTTATATCAAGAAGCACCACACTTTGGGCATTCTGTAAGTGATTTTTTCTCCTTGTAAAATAATATACAATCTTTTAGGAAGGAATTTATTCTTTCAGAAATCATACGCATCGAACGTAGTATTTTTTTTCTTTATATGTCCAGCTTGGGAGATCATTATCTTCAGGGATCATTTCATTCAAGAGAGCAAGTAGTTCCATAAAACTGTCATCACTCCAACCATTGCCTACTTTAAATTTATACAACTTCAGTACAGCTGGCAATGTTGTATAATTGGTGCAACCAGCATACAATGGCGTCTTTTAACAACTCTTTAACTTCTCAAAAAATTTTGGGCAATCATGGAGTTCATCTTCAATTGTCTTTGTCATTTCGTCAATATGATCTTCATCCCAGCCAGTAGCTACATTCGCTTTTTTCCGTGTTTATTACAACATGTATAACTCTGATCTATTCCGTGACATATAAAATGTTCTTCCAACTCCTCTAGAGTAAGTAGTCTAGAATAACAATAACGTAAACACAGATAAAGGATTTGAGAAGGATCCTTTTCATGATCCCTTGCAAATTTGATGAACTCTTTCACTCCGTTCTCGTACTCTATTGTGAAACAATTATCACCCATCCAGTCTTTATTCATCTTCATCCTATTTGAGTCTCAAATATTAGTATTTATGGTTCAAGTACACACAAAAAGACTTCCAAATACTATATAAGATAACCACTTCCTTATAAAAATAGATATTCATAGAGCTTATCCATTAGTATTTATTCATCTTCATTAAATATAATTACTTTAGATTCATTATAGTTTCCTCAAATCACCCCAGTCCAAACACAAGAATAATCAAGAATGATACATCTACCACTCCTAGGTCTCTTCCCTACATTCAATATCATCATTCCTAAATACCCATATATCCACACATACACATGTCACAAACACATAAAAAACCATATCCACATCAGAACCAATGTACCAATATGGATTTCAATCAGGTTACTTGACTCAAGTGGTGGTGTGTAAGAAATAAAAAGAAATTATAATAAGTATATACTCACATATAAATCTCAAAGTGGTGTTAATAATCCAATAAACCCAAGGTATCATTCCATCTATCAGAATACTCTGAAGGAGCCCATATGCGACATTAGTCCCAGGTGGTGAAGGTTCCTGGGGAGGAAGGGGCGAACATGCACCTATCAGGGTTCAAGGTAAGGTCAATGAGGTTGAAGGTGGCCCGATACTTGTACAATGGTTCATTCCATATTTCACGAACCATGTCCCGGTACCCTTGGATGTTAACCCACTACTTTTAGAAGTGAAACCATTCCTGATGATCATGCCAAGAAGAAATGGAAACCAAGAGCGGGGAGTGGTTCAAAATACCTCAAGAAAGATGGAAAAATGGTATTTGATAATAGGTTAGTGGATTTCATGTTGTCTAGACACCTATCCAATAGAATCCAAAAGCGGTGATGGCTCCTGCAGTTGTTTCACTAGGTGAAACTATCACCTGAGAAGCTGAGATCAATGAGGCCCTTCCCAGCCATGAACTGATCAAACTCCATGATGGCCTTCCTCTGGAATGGGCTTCTACCTTTCCATTCCTTTGGGTTGGAAATTACATTAAAGTCACCCCCAACAAACAAAGTATGGTGTCCAGGATCAAAGGTATTTTGTTCACTCAATAGAGATTCCCTTTGAAGAGGGTCATGGCTTCCAAAAACAAAATTCATAAGGAAGGAGGTGTCACCGTTGGACACTTTGGTAGTGATGAATTGATTGCAATCTTGAATAGTCTCAACAACATATTTATTGTTCCAAAATACCCATTTGTGTCTGTTGGAGGGGTCAGATTGTAGAAATCCATGCAACTTAATCTTCCAGGAGAATTCTATGATTATTATATGGTTTTTTGTGTTATTTGACAACAACAACAATGACATTATGCTTTTTTATTTCTATGGTGAGGAAGTATGATTTAACATGGGAACTAAGACCATGAGCATTACATGTGAAGATAATAATGATGGGTAAGATAGGGCTCTGGCATTGGATCTAGATCTAGTAGCCTTATTGATGTGGGAGGATGATCTCTCATTGAGGTCCCTGGATTTTGAACATGTTTATAATCCCTTCTGGTTGGTAAGCTTCATATGAGTGGGAAATGAGGATACAAAGGGGCAGGGTAAGGATGGTTAATGAAACTTGGGGGATGTTGAGGGAGTATTTGGAGCTGCATGAGAGGCTCAGTGCCAAGGGAGACAGAACAAACACTGCTAGGAAGGGGCCCGGCCACTATAGAGAAGTAGTCAGTAACCTCAGTGAGGGAGAAGGATAGTGATAGAGGTAGGGGTGGCAATGCTAGAAAGCTTGGTGGTCTGGGAATCATTCCATACAAGTTCACTTCCAGACAAAGTAACTTAGATAGCATGAAAGAAAGAAGGGGGGAACCCCTCGATGAAAATAGGGTTCAAGCATTGGATGACCTAGAAATGCATCAGAACCGGGTGGTGTTGTCCTTAAAAAAAGGTTATCCTTCATTCCTTATATTACGGTGACATGGTGTTGGATCTAAGGGAATCGATGACACCTAGGAGTAATCTAGTGAAACTGGAATCCAAGTGGGAAGGACCTTAAATTTTTCATAAACATTACTCTAATAGTGAAAACTCATTGATCGCCATTGATGATGAGCATATTAATATTTCCACCAATACTAGTTTTATCAAGATATGTTTTACATGAATAAACCATCCCTTTATTCTGAGATATATGGATTTGAACTAAAATAAAACATCCTAGTTATATATTGTTTCATGTGGTGTTGAGCTGCCACAAGCCCCTTCTCACATCAAGTTGTTATTCTTGCATGACACACCAAAAATTCTGGGACACACCCCCTTTGGTCCATGAATCATGAACTTAATCCTTTTTCATCCTCTACCCATATTTCACATGGTGTAGGGACTCTATGGATGGAAAATTCACCTCAACCTCACTATATGTTCTAGTTGCATGATATGAAACTGTGTGACATTTTGGTAAAATATATTCAACCTTAAAATACATTATCATAATCATAATCACAATATATTAAAATGTGTTTCCAATTTTCTCATTGCATGATGTTAAAAAACATGGTTCATGCCCCTATTTTATGATATAAAACATTGAAATGAATTTATCCTTCAACCGAGAGGGCTCCCTCTTTCTGATGTCAATCACTTACCGCACCATGTTGAAGAAATAAATAAGGATTGATTCCCATTTAATATCATGGGAAATCAAGAGACTGAAAAATTATATATCATTGGCTCAGCTCACTCATTGAACTACCTCAACACTTCCATCAATAAAAAAAAGATTTTATCTCACTCAGGGATGCACTCCATCTAGCTGTGTTCTGACATGTGGTGGAAGAAAACCAAGGTTGTTAAACCTTCACTCAAAAATTTCACAAACTCAACTTCATGATGTAATAATCCTTAAACATATGTGCTCATAATTCTAGAAAAGTATGTGTCATAGGGGACCAAAAAAACAATGCACATTTGCTCCGGAAACGTGAAGATCAAGCGCGACGGAGGTCCGGCAATGCGAAGATCGAGGGCGGTGGAGGTCCGGCACGCGAAGATCGGGGGCGGTGGAGGTCCAGCAATGTGAAGCTCGGGGGTGGAGGAGGTCCAGCAATTCGAAGCTCAGTGGGCGGTGGAGGTCCGGAAACATGATGCTTGAGGGTGGAGGAGGTCCAGTAACGCCAAGCTCATCGGGTAGCAGAGGTCCGGCAACGAGAAGCTCGAGGGCGGCAGAGGTCCGGCAATAAGAATATAATCGAGAAAGCGGAGGGGAGTCGTATGGTTATAGCACTATGAGAGCTTTAGGTTGCGATAAAACGAGGGCACTGTGCGATCGACTTTATAAAAAAAGGGACTACTGTTTTATCAGCGCTAACAATTCACTCATAAAGACCACCTTTATCAGCACTAAAATTTTAGCACTGATAAAGGTATCCTTTATCAACACTTTTTTTAGCGCTGATAATGGTCCTCTTTATCAGCGCTAAAAAAGCACTGATAAATCCTTCTTGTATTTGTGCTAAAATTTTAGTGCTGATAAAGGGATTCTTTATCATTTCTTTTCTAGCGCTGATAAAGGGTCCCTCTACCAGCGCTAGAAAAGTGCTGATAAAGATTCCCTTTGTTAGTGCTAAAATTTTAGCACTGATATAGGGTTTCTTTTTCAGCGTTTTTTTATTAGCTCTGATATAAGGTGGCACTTCCCTTGCCCATTTTTGTAGTAGTGATACTAGATTTCACTATCTGCTAGACTGGATAATTTTTAAGCATTGTTAGTGGTAGCATATGGATTTGTACTCACACCTTTCATAGGATGTCAATGGGTACCCAAGTAGATTTCATAGTTGTAGGTTAGGATAAGGGTAATGGCCATATGCTAGAGATATTATTTGGGCTTGGTAAGTGCATGTATTTGGATCCATACATGTAGTAGGAACCATTTTGGAAGTCATCTTTCTATCCTTATTTTTGGTTTCCATATACATATGTAACTATTGGCATGACACGACATATTTACTTTTTTTATTGTGGTTGTACACTGTTTAGGATTTGGTTATTAATGTGTGTTCTTTATTTTAGGGTTATTGCTTCCTTTTTTCTATTTATTATCTATTGTGGTTCACTCTAAAACATAGGGTATAGTCTCCACACATGACTTATCAGACCCTCGTAACTAGTCGAAAACAATTGGCATATGGGGAGGTGCGCTTCAGGTCATGTGGCGACTCATCTCAGATCACTATTTAGTATCTTCTATGTAATAAAATATTCAAATGGAATAATAAAAATGAAAAAGGTTATTATAAAGTTAAATAATTAAACTATGTTTATTATTTAGGTATATAGTAATGGTACATTATTAGTCAGACTTATTTTAAGGGACTCATTAACTAAAACATCATTTTAAATGTTTTAAAGAGTTATTATTGTAAATTATTCTCTTTTATGACCATATTTTCAAAATGTTTTTTATGAATGTATTTATATGAACATATTTTTTTTAATGGTAATTTTATAATTTATATCAAATGTTGTCAAAATGGGATCCTTTTCAGGTTTCATGTATGGGCCTTCATCTCAATATCCTTTCATTTAGAAATATTTTGATGATATACACCCATCTTCTTTAATTAGGTGTATATAAAGCCCCATTGATATAGAATATCATGAATTTATATATTCTCAGGTTATATGATTTTTTGTTAAACTAGGCCTTCTGATTAAAATTTTTCAAAGGGGTATGGGACAGTTTGATTTAAAAATATTTTTTTAAGTGTTTAATAACATAAATTCAAACTATTTTCCTTCATAATTGATATTATTTTACATATTTGTTTACATGGAAATATATTTTTTATTAATGAAATTTTATGTGTATTTTGAAATTTGGATTTTTGAACAAGCCTTTTTTGTTTAAAATTAAAAAGAATCCCCTTTTTTCCTTTTCTTGAAATTATTTTATTGAAAATGGGTTTTGAAAATAGATCGATTTTTTATATAACTTGAAATGTTTTCTTCTGTGTAAAAAATAAAATTTTATGAGTGGCATATTTAATATTGAAATATTTTATGTTTTAGGAATAAGAAATTTCACATGTACATTTGACAGGTGGATAAGTGAAAAACCAATGATGTGAGGTTTTATTATAAAATAAAGATGTGTGGTTTCATAATGATCTCTAATTGATTTGGTATAGAAGTAAATAGTATGGTTTTTTCATTTGTAAGAGTGACACGTATGTATGTAGACCACATGTTTATTCCATTTGAGTATAATTAGGTGTCGTGTTACCTACTTATATCGTATATTATTTATTAATAGTATTCATGAAAACTATGTTATTTTTAAAAGTTAAGATAATGATATTTTTTAAAAGATGATTCTTTTTTCAGTGTAGTAAGGTATTCTTTAAAAACATGTTTTAATGGGTTTTTTAATGAAAATTGTTTCCATTATTTTCTATCCCATACTGATATTTTTTTCTCATAAAATGCTTAGAAACTTTTATCACATGATTTATATAAGTTTAGGGACAATTATGATATCATGTGGAAAATTATGAAGGTTTATCAACAAAATAAATCATGTTTTATTTTAATTTTTTGTGTTTTATGAAAAAAAAATAGATATTTTATAGAAGTGTCCACTTGTAATGTATGTGTTTACTTTTTAAGAGTATCTTATAATTCACTAAATTTTAAAACATAAAAGATCCTAAAATCTTAATTCTATTTGGAAAACACTAGAATATTTAATGTTTATGTCTGGGACCTTATTTTTGGTATCAAACAAAATTTTTAGAAAACATTTAGATTAAGATATCTTATTAAGAGTTATGGATATCATCATGGGTTTATTATTTTCAATTTGATCATAATATAAGTGTCTTAAAACCCCCTTTTAGGCTTTACGTTATGAAATTTTATTATGAATGAAAAATATTTTTTGGATAAATTCATTTTTTTATAATTATGGTTTCTTATTTTTAGAGATGAAAAATGAATGTTATGAGATATTCTTTACGGTTAAAAATATTAATGTTATTTATGATAATGTTTCTCATAGTTCTACAATTTTATAAGGATTACATTAATATATTTTTATAAGAGACACAATCCACAAGATGGGTGAAACCCCAACAGTTCTTGCAAGGACATGGTAATTAAACCAACAACCGAAGGGCGATAAGGGTAGAATAACTACCACTGGCCTTCGTGAAGTCCCTATTAGTGTGAGTATTTTGTTTTAGTTAAATAATTAAAATGATGAAGAATACTTTTCTTTTCAATAGATATTTTTTGAAAAATATGTTTCCATGGGATTTGAAAATGATTTTTTAATTAAGAGATTAATGTTATTCTTGATGAATTTTACTATTATAGGAACCCTATATGATTGAGGTAAATATAATACAATGAGACATTATTTTATCAGTAAATGATGATTTTTATTTTGGGTTAATCTATGATTTTGTTGTGTAATTATGGTGATTCAGCTTATTTATGGAAACGATTAACATATATTAGAGATTATATGATTTAGAAAATTAAATTTTTGGTATGAAACTTTATAATTAATTTATGTTATTTACTAGTAAAATACTATCTTGATAGTCTATTTGATCAAATCTATCTAATTCTTGGGTTTTATTCTTATTCTAGAATGTTTTTGAAGAATTTTAAGGATAGTTATTTAGGTATCTATATTGCACTATGATTTTTACTGTTGTATTTTATAAGTTAAAATTATGGTAATAATATAAAGGATTATTATTTTGGAGGAATAATATCAACATATCCTAACCGTTTTTATTAATGACTAAAGTTAAGGTGAAATTAATAGTTAATATTTTGTGGATTATGATTCTCCGTCTTCAAGAATTAAAAAATTATCTTGTATACTTATCGTTTGGAGAAAAATACAGGATTTTGGAGGATATTGATTAAAGTATGAAATTATACATTCAAACTAAATATATTTCCTTGTATTCTTAGTCCAAGTTGTAAAATACATCCTCAACTCTATAAAAACGATTTTGGACAAAAAAATTAACCATTTACTTTTATCAATGGAATTTTAACCCATCACTTATTTATGGTTTTTTGATGTTTAACTTTCACATGAAAATGTTATATAACACTCATTATTAGTTATTGAGATTTATATTTTTATTCTATGTTTTTTTCTTACATGGAAACCTAGTATGTGTTTTATGAGGTGACCTTTGAGCATTCTTTTTTCTCTTATTTGGTGAATGTTTTATTAATCTTTTTCTGATGTGGGATTTCAAAAAATATATATTTTAAAAATTGAAACCATATTAACTAATCCAATGTTGAAATTTCAAGGAATCATCTTATTAAATGAGAACAATGTAACATCCTAATATTTTTAAAGGAACGACTGCGTCTGATAACTTACATGATATTCCACATCAATCTTAAATGAATAACTAAATATTATTATTTAAATGTTACAATTATAACCTATACAATAGAATAAAAGTTATGGAAAAGGTTAAATAAATTATGAACATAAATTTTATTCATGTATATAAAATGAATAATATGGTGACCAGTTAATTAGAAATGAAAATAAAAATCCTATTGAATATAAAGGATTCATTTTTATGAAGAAATATTTTTAATCCCACAATAAATTTTTATAAATTAAATAATTCAATATTAATGAGATGTAATAATGATAATTATATTTTATATATTCAAAAAAAGGTTTTAAAATTCATTCAATAAGTTTGATAAGTATAATATATAAACAAATCGAATTGTACGCACAAAAATTGGTATTTTTCTAAAAGGAGTTTTAAATCATTTTAATGGATGACATGTTTTAAGCCAAAATTTATACAATTTTATTATTTATATTGAAAATAATAAACTTCTTCTTTTAATGTGGAATATTATTTTTTTTTGTATTTTTGCTATTTTTTTATAACATTCATTTTTGATGAATAGTGAATAATACAACATTTTAATTGAAAAAAACATCTCATATTTTTAATTTATAATTTCAAATAATATTTCTAATTAGTTTTGATGTAAAAAAAATTCAATTTTAATTTTTTTAATCTAATTTCGGTCATGGGAATCAATTTATTGTTGAAATTAGATATAATAACTTTGTGACCTTTTGAATCTTTTCACTATAAAAACTCGTTGTTTCACCCCCTCAACATGATTAATTTTAAATTAATTTTAGGCACTTAAATGTTTCTAATTATGAAAAACTGATTCTGTATATCTAATATTAATTTTTTTTAAATAGGTCCGTTTTATTTTTGGATAATATGAATTGTAATCTTATTAATTTTATTATCATAGTTAAGGGTAAATCGGGTAATTAAGGGTAAAAAATATTATAAATATTATAAAATGATCCTAACATTGGGCTAATTTTTATTGAATGACTATTTTTATTCCATATTCATTAAATTAATGTTTATGTTATCAGTTATGTTCTTTTTAATTATATTACATCCTTTAAAATATTTTATTCTAAGAAGAGCCAAACTTATCATACTCTTATTTTTAACAAGTGAAATATTTTTAATAATGGATTATGTAAATACTATTTTCAACTATAAATAGTATAATTAAATATAAGATATTTATATTTTTTATGGAAATTTATTTTTATTTTTTAGTGAAGAAATAATTACCTTAAAAAATACAGAATGACGATACTATAACTATTTAATTAAAGAAAATCAAAAATAAATTATATTAAAAATATTTAAAAAACTATATTTAAGATAATTAGTTCCGTAAAAGAATTTTTTAGATTAACTTAAATATTTTGTATGTTATTAAACTATTTTTTTAAGATATCATGTTTTCATGATATTTGTAAAATTCATGTAATGAATTATGTCAAAATTGGCATTAATGATATTTTAAAATAAATCATATTTTATTAAATGATATAAAATTAAAGATGTATATATATATATAATTATTCCGAATGATTTTGATAAGGTTTAAATTTTCATATATTATTAATTTATGGTTCTTTTTTTATTTTATAGTAAATATAATAACCTTCAAATAGTAAAAACGCATGTCATCAAGGTAAGAGTTGAAGAGTTTAAATAAAGGGAAAAACAAATAATAAGGATTAAAAATTTTAACAACATGTCATATTTTAAGTGGATGAATTTATATGAAAAAATAATCATCCTAAATTCAAATAAATCTATTTTGATCCATTTGGCTGAGAAAATTAATTTATATTAATTTCACATTTTTAGAAATTTCAAGAGTGGATAACGCCTTGCCAATTAGACCTGAGGGGGTCAATCTGATTAGGGGAGATGCACTAGGACTACATTATTTTCACCCTCCGTAGGGGGGTCCGCGTTTGGTTATGCTTTTGTTTTTGTTTTGATGTTTTTGGTGTTATGTATGGGGTCGCTTGGGATTAATAAAAAAATCGTATTTTTGGTGGTGGTAAAGTAGACGTATCATTTTTAATTAAGTGTTTATGTTTTATTTCTAATTACAATTTCTTTAAATGTTCTTAAATCATTATTAAATTATAACTCCAATATCATCAATATTATTAGATGTTACTTTATTAATATAATCACCTAAATCTATCCTCACTTCCATCAAATGGGATAAGAATTTATTATTCGTGTCTATGACAAACTACGACCTCACCAACCGATGAAATTAGGTTTCAATCACTGTCCTGAAAAACATTTTATAATGATGGAAGTAAATTTTATATATGACATTAATGAAATATTTATCATTATTAAAATATAATATATCATTTATTTTCTTACATTTCCATGCATAGAAAAATTATAACGTTGTTCGTTCATACGTCTGAATTATAACCTCTACGAAGTGTTGTGATTATATTTTTATCACCACATCACATGGATGATATATATATTTTATTAATATGATAATAACTATATTATTGTCATTCAGGAATGATAAAATCATACTTACCTTCTTCCAATAATGATCATTGTAAAAAAGAAACATTACTCAGGTGTTCGTACGGCATACTGTCTCCAGGATTGTAACATAGTTAATTTTTATTATATATATTATATATATTAAATATATTTAATAGTATAATTTATGTATAAATTTTATTATTATTTAATGAATATTATTCTTTAGATTATGATGAAATTAAAACTTTTCTATAGACATCATACAGAAGTCATTTTGAACTGAAGTACCGAATATTGTCAAAACATTTGAAGTCAAAATAAATTATTTTGTAATGATTATTAAATAATAATATGTTAAATAAAATGAATAATAAACATTATAAGGTTTCTAAATATATTAAATAATTAACCTAATTTTATTATTTTGGAATTTAAATATTTTGCGTGAGAAGTCAAACTCCAGATAAGGGTCTCTTTAACTAAAACATCATTTTAAATTTTTTAATGATTTCATATTCTATACATTATATTTCTAGTAGAAATTTAAAAAAAATTATCAAGGTGTTTATATGGAAATTAATTTTTTAAAATGTTAATTTCTTGATTTCAATCAATTTTTTTCAAAAAGAATTTTTTGGGTTTTATGTACGTGACTTTGTCTCCATATCCTTTTATTAAGACATAGTTTGATTTTATATATTTAATGAGTTTTATATATATCCCATTTAATAAATTATATCATTAATATTTTTATTCTCATTTTATTTTATCTCTTGTTAAAATGGTTCTTATGATTAATGTTTTTCTAAAGTGGTATGTAATAATTATATTTAAAAAAATCTTCTTAAATGATTAAACATTTAAATTTAAAATCTTTTCCATCATTCTATATAATATTTGACATAATTATTTACATGGATATAAAATTATTATATATGAAATTTTATTTCCATTTTGATATTTTGATTCCTATATAATCCCTTGTATTTTAAAATAAAAAAATCCCTAATCTTCGTTTTTTGGGTACTTTATTTTCAAAATCGGGTTTTGAAAATGGATTGATTATAATAATGACATGAAATGTTTTCTTATGATTGAAAATAAAATTTTATGAGTTACATTATTAAAATTGAATGATTTTAGGTTTAATTATTATATAATGATACTTGTACATTTTATAGGTGCTTATGTAATAAACCAATGATGGGTGGTTCGATGATAATCAAAGGAAGGGTGGTTATGTCATAACCTCTAATGCATTGGATATGCAAGTTGAAAGTATGCTTATGAAAATTATAAGAGTGACATGTGTGAAAGTTTAAGACATGGTTATTAAATTTGAGTATGATTATATCCATAGTTACATATTTATATCTTATATACTTGCTTATGAGTTTTTATTAAAATCTTTTGATTTTAAAAATGTAAGATAATGATTTTTTTGAAAAGATTATTCTTTTTTGGGAAAAATATATGTTTTTTAAATTTATTTTAATGAGGTTTCAATAGATTAGTGGTTTACATTCATTTATTTACCTTAATGAACTTTTTTCTTCAACCTATTTTTGAGAAAAATCATAGGGTTTAAGGAATATTAGGGAAAATGATTAGATCATATGGAAAAAAATTTATGATTTATCATCATAATAAATCATGTTTTATTATAAATATTTTTTACTGTTAAAAAAATGGATACTGTATAGAAGTGATGACATGTAATTTTTGGTTTTACATTATTTGATTTTTTTCCTAATTCTCTAAAACTATGAACTAAAAAGATCCTCAAATATTAATTCATGTTCAAAAACACTAGAATATATATTGTTTAAGGCCAGATATTTACAGTTGGTTTCAAAAGAATGGTTTAGAAAATTTAGGAGAAGATGATGTCATCTTAAGTGATCTGGATGTCATCCACAGTTTATAATTTTCATTCTCACCATAATATCAGTTTCATATAAATCCTTTTTGAGTGTTTAAGTTATGATATTTTATGGTGACTAACAATTTTTTTGAGATATTCATTTTTTAGAAAATTATGGGTTATTATAGTTTGAGATGAAAAATGAATTTTATAACATAACCCTTAAGGTTAAAATATATTAATGTTATTTTTAAGAATGTTTAGAAAATTTATATAATTTTATAAATATTAGATTAATATATTTTTAAATTGTGGATAACCTATAGGAAGGGTGATAACCTATCACATTCGGCAAGGCCATGGGAATTGAACCCACATCTGCAGGTAAACAAGGGTGAAACACCAACCAATGGCCTACGTGAAGTCCCAAATAGAATGAATTGTTATTTTTTGATGAATGTCTTAATGGATTTAGAATAATTTGATTTTGGGAACGTATGTATTATAGAAAATATTTCAAATGAATTAGAAAATGATTTGGTGATGAAGAGATTAATGTTATTTCGAAATACATTCACTATTTTGAGAACCATATATGGTCTATGAAAATATAATAATATGTTTTTTTATAAGGGGTGAATACTTAATTATATTTTCTAATAATATATGATTTTATTTTGGAATTATAGTGATTCAAGTTATTTATGAAAATGGTTATCATATCATGGAGATTATGTGATTTAGGAAATTAAATTATATTAGGAAACATTAAGGTTAATTAATGTTGTTTGGTGATAAAATAAAATCTTGCATGTCTATGTGAATCCTTTTAATTTTTGGGTTTTAATCATGGTCAGGATTTTTTTTTGAGGAATTTTAAGTATGGTTATTTAATGATCTTTGTTTATCATTGGGGTTTATTATTGAATTTCAGATATTAAATTGTTTACATTATATAAAAATTTATTCTTTTTGGCGAATAATATTATCATATGATAACAATTTTGGTTTTTTTATAGTCTACCAGCAGGAGAAATATATTGTTAATATTCTATATATTAAAATTCTAATGCTGTAAAAATGAAAAATTCATCTTCAATACTCATTTTTTAGAGAAAAATATGTGATTTGGGTGAAACTTTATTCAATAATGAAACTCTAGTTTCCATGTAATTATTTTCCTTATATTCTTAGTCCAAATAATAAAATACCTCCTCAAATAAATGAAATATATCTATAAACAAAAACAATATTTTTTTACTTTTATCAATAAAATTTTAACTGATTACATATTTATAGTTTTTTGTGGTTAATTTTCTTATGATTAGGATCTCTATCAATCTATATTAGTCCTTGAGATTTATCTTCCTCTTATAATTTTATTTTTTATACATATAATCCTTGTATGTGTTATCTCAGGTGAACTTCAAAATTTATTTTATCTCTTATTAGGATAATGTTTTAAAAAAATTATGATGTGGGATTTCAATAATCTTATTTGGAAAATTAAAACTTTATTGAATGATCTCATATTAAAATTACAAGGATAAAATTTATTAAAGGGGGAAAATATAGCATCCTAATATTTTAAAAGGAAATACTTTTTTTAATAGTGTACATGGTATGTCACATCGATCTTAAATTAATAACTAAATATTATTATTAAAATGTTATCGTTATAAACTAACCATTAGTATGGTGGTTATGAACCACATTCACAAAATTATAAAAAAAATTACTCATGTATATATAATTATTTATTTATTGACCAATTAATTTGAAATAAAAATATAATTGAATTCAATATAAAAGATATCATTTTATGATAAATTATTTTTATCTACACAAATTAATTTTATAAATTACATTAATCACTATTAGTTTTATATGATAGTGATATTTATATATTAAATATTAAAAAATAATTAAATTCTCCCAATAAGTTTTATTTTAACAAGATATGAACAAATGCAATTTTACTAGTAAAAATATTTATTTTTCTAAAAGTTATCTTACCACCTTTTAATGGAAGACATGATTTAAACCAAAATTTATACACTTTTATTAATTATATTTCAAAAAATAAACTTAATTTTTAAAATATAAATGGAAAAAAATTTGGATTTTTGTTATTTTTCTAATAAGTTTGATTTTTTATAAATAGGTAAAATACTGAATTTTAATTTGAAGACAGAATGTTTAGCTAAATAATTTATAATGTTCAAATATATTTTGAATTTGTTTAAAAGTCATGATAGTAAAATTATACATCTATTAATCCAATTTAGTTTAATGTAATCAATTTATTATTGAAATTGGATATAAAATCTTTCTAATCAATTGAAATTTTTTACATTAAAAACATGTGGTTCACCCCGTCAATAGATTTAATTTTAAATTTATTTTATCCACTTAAATTTTTTGAATTTTTAAAAATTTATTCATTATTTGGAATCAAAATTGAAATATTTATTAAATATATCCCTCTTATTATTTTAAAATTATATTAGATAAAATGTTTATTTTATTAACACAATTTACAGATAATCGGGTAATTAAGGGAAAATATAATTTCATAAATATTATAAAATGACCCTAAAAACCACCCAATTTTTTTTTATGAGTATTTTCCATCCATAAGAAGTAAAATGAAATTTTACATGACTATTTATCACCTTTTTTATGATATTATAACGGTTATATTATTTTATTCAAAGAATATTCAATGTTGTCGTACTCTTGTTTTTAACAAGTGAAATATTCTTAATAGATAGTTATATTTAGGTTATTTTATACAATATATTTTATAAAAAAATAAAATATTTATATCCATCCTGAAAATTTATTTTTAATTTTTTGTTAATTAATTGATTACCTTTAATAATTAAACAACGATGATGTAGTAATGGTTAAATTAATGGAAATGTCAAATAAATGATTTTTAAAATATTAAAATAAATATAATTTGTGATAATTATTATAATACATGAATTTTATATTTGAAAAATACATATTTAGGATGTTTTAACTCTGGGTTTTTTAGATATCATGTTTTTGTGATATTTTTAAAAACTCAGGTAATGAATAGTGACAAATTGCCATTTATGATATTTTAAATTAAATAATATTTTATAAATTGATATAATACTCATAAAAATATAAAATTAAATGAACTA
Source organism: Viscum album (assembly GCA_963277665.1). Taxonomy (NCBI): domain Eukaryota; kingdom Viridiplantae; phylum Streptophyta; class Magnoliopsida; order Santalales; family Viscaceae; genus Viscum; species Viscum album. The sequence goes on along the minus strand of OY728161.1, from coordinate 1,828,988,217 downwards.
ATTTTGATATTGTTATATGATCATATATTATTAATTTATATTACGTTTGAAATTTTATAGTAACTATATTAACCTTACAATAGTAAAAACACATGTTTTCTAGGTTGGAGTTAAAGAGGTTAAATAAGGGTTAAAAAAAATGAGTACTAAAAAAATTTAACAACTTGTATAGTCTTAATTTTATTAATTTTTTTAGAAAAATAATCATAATATATTATTAATAAATCATTTTTTATACATTTTAAAAAAAATAAATCATGTTAATTAAATATTTACAGAAATTACAAGAGTTTCCCTCCAATATATTTTAAAAAGGAACCTTTTATTATCATTTCATCACACTTAAAAACCTAAATTTATAATAAAATATCTCCCCAAATCACTTAATATAATCCCTCCCCATTTTATAGATATATTTTTTGAATAAATCCATCCTTAGTGTTCTTAAGGTGTTATGCAGTGAAGGATTTTTAAAAAAGAGTTATTGTTTTTAATTAAGTATTTATGTTTTATTTCTTCCTCTAATTATTTCTAATATTCCTCTACCATGATAAAATAATAACTCCAATTTCCTATATATGCTAATAATTTTTTATATTAATATCAAGCCCTAAATCCATCTCTACTTCCATCAAATGGGAAATGAAGTTATCATTCATGTTTATGGCAGACTATCGCCTCGCAAACTGATGAAAGTTGTTTTCCATCAACATCTACTAGGACTAGTTATAATGATATAATTAATGTTTATATATGATACTAATGATGTATTTTTCATTATTAAAATACAATATACCATTTATATTCTAGCCTATCCATGTATAGAAATTGATAATGTCGTTCGTGCATATGTAGAACTTTCTACCTCCACAAAACGACCTGATTCGTTTTTCATCAACACATCACAAATATGATATATATATATATATATATATATTTCTATATATAAGTATACATAAATTATTAATATTATAATAATGATATTGTTATCATTTTTTAATAATTAAATGACATACATTTTTTCATAATGAAAATTCAAAAAAAAACAAAATTTTAATTATATATACGTACGACTTACCATCTACATGATTATACGTAGTTCATTTATCATATATATATTTAATGGATAGATTTAAAAGAATAATTGATGTATAAAAGGGATTATTTTGTAATTAGTATTATTATTATTATGTAAGAATATCAAATTTGACTATATAAATCATTCCAAATTCATTTTGGACTTAAGTACAGAATATCGTCAAAACATCCAATATGAAATTTAATAATTATTCATTTTATATAAAATACTAATAAGTGATATAGAAGGAAAATACAAATTTTAAAAGGCTTATAAATAATCATAGTAATTAACCTATGTTTTTTATTTAGGAAGATAAAAATTGTACGTGATGATTTAGACTCATGGTAAGTGACTCTATTACTAAATAACCCTTTTAAATGTTTTAATGATTTATTATTATAAATAATTGTACTTCATGTCCGAGTTTTAGAAATGGTTTTTATGAATTTATAAGTATATAAATGATTTTTTTCTAATTTTAATATTCTAATTTCTACCAAATGATGTAAAAAATGGATCTTTTTCATGTTTTATGCATAGTACTTCATCTTAATTACATTTTGTTGAGGTATATTTTGATGTTATACACCCGCCATCTTTAATGAGGGGTATATACATCCACTTTTATATATAATATCATGAAATTACATATTCAAATTTTATTTAATTTTTTTAAAATTGGGTATTCTGATTCAAATGTTTCTTAGTGGATTGGGACACTTTGATTTAAAAATATATTTTTAAAATGTTTAAATATTTAAATCAATAATTTTTCCTTCATTATTGATATTATTTTACTTATTTATTTACATTGATATAAAATTACTATAAAAGAAATTTTATATCAATTTTTACATTTTTATTCCTCAATAATACTTCATGTAAAAAAACTAAACCCCTTTTCCTTTTCAGTGAATTTTATTATTGAAAATGGGATTTGAAAATGGATTGATTATTTCAATAACATGAAATTATTTCTTATGAGTAAAACAGAAATTTTATATATGAAATGTTAAAAATTGAAGGATTTTATGTGTAATGATTATATAATGGTACTTGGACATTTGAAAGGAGGTTGCATTATATAACAATGATGGTTTGTTTCATGATAAACCAAGGATGGGAGGTTACGTTATAACCTCTAACACAATGGGTATAGAAATATAACATATAGTTTTTCCATTTTTAAAAGTGACATGTATTGATGTTTATCATATGGTTATTCCATTTGAGTATATTTATGTCATAATTTACCTACTTATATCTTATCGTCTTTCTTATAAGTTTTTAGGAAAATTATTTTATTTTCAAATTTTAATATAATAACCTTTTTGAAAAGATTAATCCCTTTTAGGGAAAAGTGATGTTCTAAAAAATTGATTTTGTGGGTTTTCACTGTACTAATGGTTTCATTTTCTTATTTCCCTTAATAGTCTTTTTTTTCTCATCCAATGTTTAAAATGATTTTTCCTAGGTTCTATAGAAGTGTAAGGATAATGGTGAGATAAAGTGGAACATTTTAGAGATTTTTCATCACATGAAAACATTTTTTACTTTAAATATTATCTATTTATCAAAAAAATGGATATTGTAAAGATGTTTCCACTTGAAATTGATGGGTTTATTTTTTTAACATTTTTCCCAAATTCTATAAAACTAAAATAAAAGGAATGTTGAATTTTATTTCTAGTTTAGTTACACTAGAATATGTTTTTTTTAAGTCTAGGTCCTTACAACATAAAATAAGGATATATGATATAATGTTGTGGGTCTAGTGCCTTTGGAAACTTATACATATAAAAAACTGGATCAAAAAGGATCTATATCATCTCTAATTATGTTTTTCGCGACGAGAATCCTTCTTATACATATCATAGATATTAAATTACCTCACAGCCTAGAAAAATAAAGCATTGGAAAGGGTGAGCTCTTATACTTAGTAAGGGTAAATAATGGATATATCAATGATCACTTTATCATAACATTAAAATATTGGTATGAGAACTTGAGTATAAAATTTGAATATAATACTCTACATATCATCGATCGTAATCTTGAGTCATGGAATAAAACTTAAAAATTCATAAGGCATGATTCATAAATGAGTAAATGAACCCAAGGCATGAGATAATTATAATGTAATAATACATAAGTTTTTTTTATACATGTATATATAGATAATCATTTCCTTATTATTCACGACTCATTTATAGGACTATCATATAAGAATGGGTTCACTCTCTAACCCATCAAAGTAGTCAAGGTTCACTCTAATTAATAACATGGTGTAAAAACTTCTTAAATGAACTAGGATCACTCCCCATTATATTCTAGTTTATCCCATGAGATATAAGTCTCTACCAAATGCATTGTAGGGATATATATATGTCCCACCCATCATTGGTTATTAATGATCCCATCTGTAGTTATAATGTATTCACCATTCTTAGTTTTAACAGTACCATTATCCTTGTTCAAAATGTAATCAATGCCACATAATGAAAACAATACATATAGCTTTTACAATATCATAAAACATTCTTCATATAATAACCAATGAAATGAAAAGTGTTTCATAAACATTTCACAATAACATAAATCATGTCAAATGAAGGGGTATCATACACATTTCATCATTTCATTATAGTATAACCCATGGAAACAGAATGTGCTTCATAAACACATATCATAATAAATATAAACTATCTATATTAAGAATAATAATGGTATCCTAGTATCACATTCTAATTAAACAATATGTGTAATAAAGGTTATTGTATTTGATGAATTCAAATTTTATTAAAAGATATTTTAAAAATTCTTGAGTAAAATAAACATTACATTTTGTACTAACTTATTTAAAATATAAAAACTACAAAAATATTGTTGTAAAAAATTAAATTAACTTTGGATGAATGAAATGGTATCTTCAAATCATTAAACATTTAGGACATCAGGATATTGTATTCAAGCTATATAAGTTAAAATAAAACATTCCTTTTACACTTTTTTGAAAATAAATCATAAATTATATAATTTAGAAAAATAAAATATGATTGTTTTTAAACTTTTTTTTTAATTAAAAACCTGGTAAAAAATTCATTAAACGGTCCTTGGATAATAGTCAAGTACTTCTTTAAAACAATTTTAGAAATCTTGGATATATAAGAAAAAGTTATTTTACTAAAGATATAAATAAAGATTCTTTTCCATAATAACATATTTAACGTATATTGCATACTTATGGTGAAGATAATGAATGTAAAACAATAATTTTAATTTAATAACTATAGGATAATAAAATTCATGAGTTTCTTTAGAGATTTATCATAGTATTTCATCATCAAAACATAACTATAAAAAATCCCAATAAATAATAATATTGTAATATAAAACCATTGTTGCATTGGTATTGTTTGATTCATTATTGATGTGAAATAAAAAAAATAGATGAGTATTTAAATTCCCATAATATTAATAAGAATCATAAAAATTACCTTAATGGTAAGTATATATACTACATAAAAAACAAGTGGTGTGTTAGGAATGTATCCCACAAAAATAGAAGTGAGGCGAAAATCCCATACAAAAGGCCAGAGTTCCTTCGTACTTGTAGGAACCTATGATATAATTAATATAGATTTATTATAAAAATATTACATAAAAATAATAATATATATAATTCCAAATTTTATTTACTTATACCCTTTTATCACCCGTCTTTTAACACTTCTTTATTAAAATCACTGTTTCGGGTGATATCTGCTTCATTTTTCATGTATGTTCTATTTTTGTAGTTATGGACCTTTAGTTTTTCATGGTTACATAATCTATGTAATTTTAATAATGATATAAATATAATATATATTCATTGTATACTTTTTTATAGTGATTTATAAATATATAAATAGAAAATTGAATTACACCGTTCATGCAGCCAATTGCCCGTACGTATGGGTGAACATGTTTCCATTTATCGACAGATGGAAAATGAAATTAAATTAATAAATAATTTATATATAATCAGTATAATATCATATATATCATATATTTTCATTAATTCTATACTTATTTCCATCCAAGTAAAAAAATAGTGAAAAATTAATCACATTGCTTCGTGGAGGTGGTTATCCACACATACGGATAATTGACATTATCGTTTTACAATAGTTTTCAAGGTAATAAAGAATATATAATAACATCATTTTAGAAGTATAATTAGATAATTATTATCATATATATTCATGAAACACATCATTATAAACATAAATATAATATGGTGATGATAATTTATTTTTATCGCTACATGTAGACGGTTAGTCAGAAAAATGCATGAGTAGTATTTCCACATCCAATTTGATATAAAGAGGGTGAATAAAGGCAGTTAGTGAATCATACTAAAATTTAAATATATTTATTATACATAATTTATTATTTTATAAAGAATATTATAAATAATAGTTTATCATGTTTCTTTTAAACAATATGTTGTGTATAACTTATGATAGCAAAGAAATTAAATTTATTTTAATGAAATATTTCAAAACATCTCAGTGTGTTACGCTACTGGTAGTTGAATCCTTTGTTTTTAAATGGACACCTATTTTTAGTGGTTCCTCTGATCCAATGACAATCAAATAATAGATTAATAAAATAGAAAATATATTTTCTATACTCCATTATTTTTACAAAGTTAATGTTATGATGGTTGTATATATCTTAGAGGGAGAAGCTAATAAGTGGTAGAAACTGATCAAGAATATGGATCTAAGGTGTGTGGCAGTTTCCCTAGAAAGGGAAGACATCAAAAAATTATTTTTCAAAACGTATTTTCTTCACACACTACACACCAAGTTAGTGAAGGAATTCATAGAGTTGAAAAAAATGAAAATAAATCAGTGGGAAATTACCAATTGAACATTAAAAGGATTGTGTGATATTCATTGAGCTTTATCATTAATACTATTTGGAAGATATATCAATTTTTTGGAGGACTATAACCCCATCTCTGGAAATAAATGGAATTATATTACTTTTTTAGTTACAAATAGGTTGTTTTATTTTATATTATAGTTGACATAAAGTATAGATATTATCATTATACGCATGGAATGAATGAAAAGATGATACTGAATGATCAGAATTTTAGAAATAATCTATAAGGGAAGAATGTACAATATCTCATGTGAAAAAAATTGTGTGAATAAGAATTTGTGAAATTGTCTACAAGGAATTGTAATGTGATTAAATTGTGGAAGAGATAACAATATAGCTAAAAAATTTCATGTATATATTAAGACTAACCATCTAAAATCATATGAAAAAACTAAAGATAGTGTAATTTTAATTTTACATGCAATGATTCAAGTGTGGGGAGAGTAGATATTTGATTTTGAAATTTTCTATTAAGAATATAATGGAGGGTTGCCACCATCAACCTCAATATAGGTATAGGTAGAAAGTGCATGAATTCAAAATCACAATTTCTGAATTACATTCCCAAAAGTTTCTTTTGGTAGGTACTCTCATTGTACACTCAATGATATCTAGTATATTTTTTATTATAGATCAATAATATTTTTTATTTATTTTAGGTTTCCAATGAAAACCAGGTTAGTACCTAAACTTCTAGTAGAAGTGTTTCTATTAATACCCTTATAGTAATTATTTAAAAATCAATTGTATATAGGGATCCCCCTATTAAATTTTGTGAGTACATTCTCTCTAAAATCCAAGTATTTATTCTAATTATGTAAATAGACATCATACTTCAGATGGATTGGGCTTTAAAGTAAAACTCCAAGATCATCTATAGAACTAAGGATATTTCTATTTTATTAAATATAATAAAATAGTTTGATTTAATAGAGATATTTCCTATCTTGAGACTCTCCAAAAACCACCTCATATTTCCTTATTTATGGGAACTAATGTCTGAGAATGATAAGAAAGTAAAATTATAATGATTGGAGATGTACCAATTTTTAGAGAATACATTGATGTATTTACTGAAGAGTTACCAATAACACACCCAAAAGGAGTGGTGAATTTATTAATTGATATTTAACATAGATCCAAGATGATATTGAATTATCTATATAGAATGGAATATGTGCAGATAGATGAATTAAAGGAGAAACTTCAAGATATTTTGGAGAAGGGTTTTATTCTACCAAGTTTGTCACCTAGTGGTGCACTTTTTCACTTTGGGAAAATAAAATATGGATAAATGAAACTATATAATGAATAATGTGATCTCAAATGGTTCATATTAAAGAACAAATAACCTTTCCCAATGACTAATGATTTTTCTGACCAAAATTAATAGGCTTAATTTTTCTCTACGGTATACCACTGATCATGGTTTCATTAGTTGAGGATGAAGAAAGAAGATATCCCAATAACTACATTCCAAAAAAGGTATTGGAATTATAAGTTTTTTTCATTCCCAATGGATTGAATAATACTCCCTCCATTTTTACTGATTTTATTATTATATTATTTTGGGAATTCTATGATAAATTTTTTGTTTCCTTTATTTATAATATTCTTATATATTCAAAAAGTCATCAATACTGTGATAATATTCTAATGGGCATATTAAAAACTATATGGAAGAAAAATATATTTTCTTATTTTAAAAAATGTGCATTCTGGTTGTAAAAAATCATTCTTACGAAACATAATGACTAGTGAGGGAATCATAATGTATCTCAAAAATATAAATTCCATTGAGGAGTGGCCATGTCTGACAATGGTAACTGATATTAATATTTTCCTTAGTCTATCAGGATATTGTATATGTTTTTGGAAAAAAATAAATTCTAACTCATTAAAAAAATTTACTCAAAATATATTAATGTTTATCTAGATAAAAGAGTTTCAAGAGAGTTTCCAAGATATAATGTAGTGGTTGGATAGTGCACATGAGCTAACTCTACCCTCTTCCAAATAAGGATTTTTTATCTATAGTGACACATCTATGAAATTGATTTTATGTCTTCTCAAACAATATGATAAGGTAACTGAAAATTCATCTCAATAGGTAAATCCTTGTGAATAAAGATATCATATTCATTACTTGGACTTAGCTACACACATTTTTTCTATAAAGATATAGATAGAAAATCGTTATAAGAAGAATTGTAATATATACACATACCACCAAGGTTTGAAGTTTATATTCCCACATAGGGAACTGAACCTGAGAAAAATTATATGGTTTTCACTTCGTAAAGACTAATATTGTTTAGTTCATTAACAACCAGGAAGATAAAACAAAATTTCAGATTCATTAAGAAGTAAATATCCTAGTGCTCTTATAATTATATGGATCGACGGAGATCTATTTATCAGGTACCTATAATGGTTGGACCTATGAATCATAATATATGGGATATCATCATTCATATCCTAAATGATTTATCATCCACCTCTACTAGAGAAGATTAAAAAATGTAAACTAGATGATCCTTTGTTGAAAAATAAGAGAGAGGCTAGGAAAAATGGAAAGTTTCTTGAATTCTATATTGATCAATATTGTTTAATGAATTTTGTTAAAAGGTTATGTATTCCATAAAATCAAAATATAAATAAGTATTTTATAGATGAATATAAAATCTCTATATTTTCTATTCTCTATTGAGGCACTATATTGTATAGGGATTATCATATCTATTATCGGTGGGATAATTTGGATGTTGATATTATCGATTATACTAAAAGGTGCATCAGTCAACAAGTGAAGAAGGATAGACAATTTCCAAAAGTTGTATTAAAAAAAGAACCTATACCTATATTAAAATGGGATAACATAACTATAACTAACATAACTGTTATAGTTAAAATTCCTCCATGGTAGAATTAAATGTCTTATTATATATTATAGATATAGGAAAAACATGCACTTATTTGATTTCATAATATCTTATAGGATTAAAAATACCATTAAGTATCATTTCCATTGATAATATAGATGTTTAACAGTGATCATATGATTAGTATAAATATAGTGTTTTGATAAATCAAATTCAAACATAGAAAGGAATTGATAGACTCAACCAGTAGGATTGGACTTTACAATGCCCATTTATTAGATCTTCCAAGGGAAATAGAATCATTGGATTTTCCATTCACCAGACCCAATCTAATATCCATCAACTTAAGCATGAGAAAATCCATTTACGGGAGAAGATCAAGATCATCGATATCATAGCCCAAACCATATACACTGAACAACCCCATAAAAGTCTCATTGTCGTGCACCTAACTCTTATAGAATTTCTTAGAGTATTAATAGGATTTGAATCATGACCCTTATAAAATGAATATTTATTTTTAGTATAATAATTAATATGTTTTTATTTTTTTATAATTTATTTATAAATGTTTTTTTATTTTGATACAATAAAACTAAAATTATATTTTTGGGTAATGTGTAAATTCAATTAATGATTTAATGAATTAAAGGATTTTAAAACTAGATAGTATTTTCTTAGACTATTATTAAAAAAAATTATTAAATTAAAATTATTATATAACTTTTATGATGTCAAATGTATTTTTTATTAGGGTTTGAAAACTTTTATTGGAAAAAAACTCAGTATTTTTCATTAAATATAGATTATTATTTTAGAAATGAAAATTGATATATTTAGAAAATTATTTGGATAAAATAAATATTATTTTTGGAATCATAATGTCGAAATTATAAAATAGTTAACATTTCCAAACATTATGACAGTCAAATATTTGGGTAAAAAAGAAATAAGGTATAAATATAAGGTCGGTATTATGACAACATGATGACCCAAAAATGATGTGATAAATTATATAAAGGTAATATAACCCCAAATATAAGTTTTTCATATAAAATAATGTAATAATAAGTTTAAAATACTTTATGAATCCTTCAAACCCTATAATATATTATAAGTTTTTTAAATCATTTATTTATAAATATGACTGACTTCCACATACAAAAGTATATTATTTTAATAAGTTCGTCCCATGAAAAATGAAATAATGAAAAACATCCATATTTTTTAGAAACCATTTTAAAACCCCATAGTAAGGTTTTTTTGTAATTATATTACATAGAGTACAAAACCTTAGTTTAAGTAATGGTAATGATTTCCCCACTCATTTACTTTATAAACCCGCCTATGCTCTTATTTCTCTTCACATAATAACCTCAAAGAACGTCTTACATAGTCATAACTTCTCTTTATTCCACCCATTATTCCCCCAAACTCTTATGAATCTCATTGGAAGCATTTGGAATCACCCTACCAAGGGAAGGGATCCTCTCTTTATCCTCTTTATTCAAGTTTCATCATTATTTCATGTCTTTTATCACCAATTCATAATGATAGGATATTTTATTTCATATCCCCCATACTTATAATTTTATGTCTAAATTATTGGATACCACATTCACTCTCATTAATACATTCCATGAACATTTAGACACCCTCATTATGCTACCAAAATTTCATCGTGATTTTCCGTTCCAAACAACTATGTGGTGAAGAGTTGTACCAATTTACAGTCTATGGTGTTCATGTTAGTTATATTATAATTATTTGATGTGGGATCTAAATGTGTCTATTCCACACTCCTTGATCTGTTCATAAATATTGATGAAAAATTATTCCAGTTTTACAATATCTGTGGCACACTTAATCACTGGAATAAAATGAAAGCAACAGGTGAGCTTGGAATTATATGTCATTTAAATACATTGGGTAATATTTTATTATCATGAGAAATCATAAAAGGGATTAGGTAGTGAACATAATCCATAGTAGGAATTTTCCCATCTTGTTTTCATGGATGTTTTCCTTGAACAATGTTTATGATGTAGTGTTTTATGTTTTTCCCCATTTTACATGTTTTCTTTATGATTATCATTATATATAATGGATCATTATTCATGATTATGATTATCACTACTATTATGACTCATTAATATTCATATTTCCTCAAGCTTATTAATTGATTCATTTGATTCTATGTTTATTCACTTGATTGGCTTTATATATAACTCTATTATTATGTATATCCTCATGTTACCCCATGCTGTTTTATATACAATAGACTAATATGTGCTTGTCAAGGAAGTTTTCAATAAAGTTGTTATATCCCATCTTTTAAGTGGTTATGTAATGTACCTAATATAAAAATACACTAGTATTATCATCATTATAGGTTTATTATGTGTTATCTTACGTAAAAAATCATGAATTAATGAGTAACAAAAGAGTGGGGTTGTCAAATTTTGTATCAAAGGAAAGGTTTTGTTATTTTTCAGTTTAGTATTATGAAACTCTAGTAAAAATAATAAGTATAATAACTAAATATTAGAAAACACACCTAACTATTTTTAATTTTTTTTATATAGTTTTTTATCAATAAAATACATCCATATATAGATACTACAAGTGTATGTGACTCTGGCACATATTTATATTGGGGTAAATATTGAAAACACCACATTGAGCTATACTTGACTATGAACTGGTGCATGAAAATAGTCCTTGATCTACCCCTATATTGTTACTCTTAGGGTATAGTCTTTAGTAAATTCACAAGATCATTAAATACATTATTAAAAGGAAAACTTTTCTCATAAGACTATATGATAGGATATAGATCATGGATAACACCGATTGAATCCTATAGTTTCATAAGATAGTAAATAAATATTATTTATCAGTTATCCCTTTAATTCTATTGTATTTAAATTTATGTAGTTAATAAATTAAAAATACCCAACCATAATTATCCCTTTATTATATCCAATAGAGTATATAAGAGTAATTGGGTAAATAGCCAATGTGTAAGGATATGTGATGACTACCCAAATAAGATACCCAACCCGATGGGAGTAGGAATAGAAAACCATATGATGATTCTCTCTCCACTAAATAAAGTTCTAAATAGAAACTAGGATCAGAAAGAGGGAATAGACCCCCCTAAGAAAGAACAAGTTTCAATTGAGACCTTTAAGTAAAAACGCCTTTGAATTTTAATGGATCATTTGATCTTTTAATAGAAGAACAATGGATAAATTTCTTTGAGAATAACTTATTCATCCATAAATGTTCTGATCAAGATAAGTTTCTATTGTTTATTTATCATATATAGCAATAATCTGATCCATAGTGTACATTTATCAAGAATAAAAATTCTGAGAAAGATATCAAAGAGATGTGGTAGAGGGAATTCAATGGGAAAATTTGATAAATATTCTCCTCACAATATCCAAATTAAAATAAAAAGGAAAATTCTTTCCCTCAAGAAAAAAGAAACTAAATCTTTCTAGGAATTTTAGGTAAATATCATAATATTTTCACAATATGACTCTTAATTTTCTATTACCCCAAAATTCATGGTGGAACACTTCTTTGATGGGGTAAAACCTAGTCTATAAAGATCTATGACGATCTTATACTTTGATATCTTTGAGGAAATTGTCTGATGTGACCTTAAATATGAATTGGATATCCAGGAATCTCCAGGGTATCAAAGGGTTAAGTAGAGAAAAGTGGTTTCCAATTTTTAAAGTTCAATAGATTAATCTAATAGTGTAAATAAACTTAAACATCATACCTTTCAAAATTTATAAGTATTATATCTTTTGGTAGAAGTATTAAATTTATATGGAACAAAAAATCCTCAATTATATATTTATATTGAAAGAGTTGAATATATACTAACGATGATTTTTAGAGCCGATGAAGGACTATTACTACTCATTACACTATCATTCTAGTAATGAAAATAAAGTGGTAGACACTCAAAGTGGAGATGATCTATGAATTTTATCATTGACTGGAATTGAGATGTATCTTATCTTCTTAGATTTGAAATGAAATAGCATTGGAATCGTAATGAAAGGAACATCATCAAAATGTTCACAAATGATTTCTCAACCATTCATTATTGAGAAGATAAAGGATGATTAAAGAGATGATATGGGAATTTATTAAAAAAAGTTAAATATATAAGAAAATGGAAATACTAAGAGTTTAATGTTTATGAAGAAGCAGTTGTAATATTTAGGTTAAGACTATGTATATCATCAATTCCTAAATTAATGAAGGTGATATTAGATGATTTACATAGCTCGACCTTATCCATCCATCCAAGAAGAAAAATATGCATCGAGATCTTAGAGATCACTCTTAGTGGGAAAATAAAAAGAATTAGATAATGTAATATACATCAAGATGTTTTGAATGTCTGCAAGTGAAGGTGTAAAGGAAAAAAACAAGGGGATGATGTAATACTTACCTATAGCTACATGGAAATAGAATAACATCACCATGGACTTTTTCAATGGTCTTCTGAACACATAAATAGTAAATAATTATATATGGTTGGCGGTGGATCATCTTAAAAAGGCACCTAAATTAATTTCAATTCAAGAGGAATTATCACTCCATTAACTTGTAAGGAAAAATAGTAGAGAAGTTTTTATGATTTAGGGTACACCATTATTGATTGTATCTGATCGAGATTGAATATTTACCAATATGTTCTTAAAGAGTCTCCAACATGCTCTAAATACTAAGTTGAACTTCATCATGTATTATAACCCCAAAATGATGTCTAGTCTGAGAGGATTATATAAATACTCAATGAAATGTTCAAATCATACTCAATTGACATCAAAGGATGATGGGATCAAAATCTTCCTCTGGTAGAGTTATCATATAATAATAGTTTCCACTCAATCATCCAGATGGATTCCTATGAATCCCTTTAAAGGATTAGGTGAAAAACACCTGAATGTTTAGATGAATTTAGGGAATGAAAATTTTTGTGACATAAAATGGTTTATGAAATGGAGGAAAAGTTTAAAACCATTATCAACACATCAAGGTTATACATAGTCGACAAAATTGGTACACTGATAGCCATCAACAATACCTAGATTCATAGGTTAGAGACAATGTATTCCTCCAAATATCTCCATGGAAGAATTTCATCAGATTTGGGAAGAAGTGAACAATTACTCCAAGATACATCGGTCCCTTTAAGATATTTAATAACATCAGAGTGGTTGCCTATAGAATAGCACTCTTACATGACCTATACCAAATAAATAATGTGATCCACATATCAATCTTTAGGAATTACATAACATTCCCCTCACATTTATTCAATGCATAGGTGGATCCATTGGAGAATGACCTCTCATATGAAGAAAAGACAATAAAAATAATATATCATAGAGGCAATATTCTATGGAATCCAACAATGAACCTAGTCAAAGTGTTGTAGAGAATCCATAAGTTTGCATAAGTGATGTGGTAACCATAGGAAGTGATGAAAAATAATTACCCTAATCTATTTTATTGGGTGAAATGTGAATCTTGAGGGAAATTTTCCTAAAGGAGGTGGGGTGATTGTAATGACCAAAACTGTTATAAAAAATTAACATATGGTTGAATTAAGTATCTTATTATATATTATAGATATAGAAAACACCTGAACATATTTGTTTTCATCATATCCTATAATATTTAAAATCCCATTAAGTATCATTGATGTTGATATTATAGATTTTTAATAATGATCGTATGATTAGTATAAATATAGTGTTTTGATAATCCAATTGACAAAGAAAACTTAAGTAATGTCCTTAACCAGTAGGATCATACCTTATGAATCCCATTTATCAAAGCTTATTATGGAGATATCATTACTAGGATTTTCCCTTGACCAACCCCATGTTAAGATACAAAAACATATACATGAGAAAAACCATTTATGGGGGATATTCAAGCTCATTGAGATCACAACCCAAACCATGTATGTTGAACAACCACATGAAAGTCTCTCCATAATGAACCTAACTCTTAGGTAATTTTCTGGGGTATTAAATAGATATTTTTCAATACACTAATAAAATGAATATGTATAATAAATATAATAATGAATATATTTTCATTTTATAATTTTTACTTTATAAATGTTTTTTATTTTGACACAATAAAACACAACATATATTATTAGGTAATATTAAAATTCAATTATGGAATTAATGAGCTAATGGATTATTAGAATAGATAATATTTTTTTAAAATTATATTATTAAATATTTTTTTATGTATTATAAATTATCATATAGTTTTTATGAAGTTAAATGTAATATTTATGGGTTTACTACATATTTTAGTCAAAAAAACCAACATTTCTTAATAAATGTCTGTGATTAATTTAAAATTGGAAATTTAAAAAATTTGAAAAAATTTGAAAACAATAAATATTATTTTTTGAATCATAACATCTAAATTATCAAATATAAATTTTTTCATAATGTTCTAAGATAGTCCAATTTTATAGTAAAAATTTAATAGAGAATAAATATATTGTGTGTATAATGACATAATGTTGACAAAATAATGATGTAATAAATACTCTAAAGGGTATCTATGACCAAATATATTTTTTACCTTTAAAATAATGTAATATTCTGTATATAAATCTTTTATGAATCCTTAAAAAACTATAATATACTTTCTGGTTTTAAAATCAATTCTTTATAAACATGCCTCAATTCGACATTTGCAAGGTTTTTATTTTAATAATTTTATACGTTTTACTAATAAGAATTTGAAATACATCCCATTTTAGTAGAAACCATGGTAAAAACCATGCGATGGATTCTTTTTTTTGTTATCTTATTATATAGAGTCCAATATTTATGTTTAGGAAATGATAATGAATTCCCCACTCCTTTACTAAATAAAACAACCCAAGATCCCATTTATATTCACAAATAAACATTTTTTGACATCCTTAATCTTCCCTACTATATAGAGAGTTCTCCCATGGTCCCCAAAGATATCAAGAAGCTCATATCAATCATTTGGAATCACACTATCAAGGTAAGGTATCCTCTTATACACTTTATTCATGTTTCTTCATTATATTATGTCTTTGTGTCCAATTCCTAATAATGGTATACTTTCTTCCATATCCCCATTACTAAAAATATTCATATATATATGATTATATACCCCGTTTCCTCTCATTAATCCCTTACAAGAACATATATATCCCCCCGTTATGCTCCCGAAACTTTACCATGATTTTCCATGCCGAACAACTATGAAGTGAATACCAATACTCATTTCCTATCAAGGGTGATAAAATTAATTCAATTATAAATCATTTATTCAGTAATTACATATACTCATTAAAAAATAATTTATCATGGAATAAAATATGATGATAAATGATTCTATGTTTTATGATCTATGTGGAACACTAATGCATGAGAATGAAATGAAAGTGATGAGTGCACCCAAAATTATATTGTTCTCCAATGATTGGGATAATGTATTAGTCTCATGATATATCATGAAAGACGTTATGAAGTGAAAATAATCAAGATTGTGACTATTTCCATCATGATTTTTGGGAATTTACCCATGACATATTTTTATGATGATGTATTTTAAGTTGTTTCCACATTTCCCATGTTGAATTTATGATTACCATGATATATCATGCCTTATTGTTCATGTTTATGAATATAACTCCTTTTGTAACTCATTTATATATTTATTTCTAACAT
Source organism: Viscum album (assembly GCA_963277665.1). NCBI lineage: Eukaryota > Viridiplantae > Streptophyta > Magnoliopsida > Santalales > Viscaceae > Viscum > Viscum album. Next base: position 1,828,971,544 of record OY728161.1, on the reverse strand, counting down.
GTATTAAATTCTGTATGTAATTCTTTATTTATTCAATTACTGTTCTATATTGATCACTCCTTTCTTATGTATGTCCCCAGGATATCCCATGAAATTTTAAGTACAATGGAGTAATATGAACATGTTAAGGAAGTTTTCAATAATGTTATTGTATCTCATTTTTTATGTTGTTATGTAATTTAGAAAATCTCAAAAAACACTAGATTTCTTGATATTAATTGATGTATTGTGTCTAATATCATGTAATAAATAATTAATTCATGAGTAATAAGAGAGAAGGGTTATCATAGTCAGTTTTGACTCATTAAATGTCCTTTCAAATACATACATGGGTAATAATTCTATATGGGTAGTCATAAATTCATTTAAATATTTTTCCCATTTCATTTTCATAATAGAATATTTGTTCCTTAAATTAATAGATACCCTTTAAATTCTATAAGTAGTGAAACTTCATGGAGTACCACTCTTGATTATTTTTCAAAATGATCTAATTTTTACTTTAAATTCGATAGGATCATCCAAAATAATATAAATAAATATGTATTATTGATTACAACCTATCATACTCAAAATTATTGGAATTTTTAAATTATTATTTATACATTGGATGACATTTTATGGGATATATCACTTGATTTTCAAGTGATTTGAGACTAACAACAACCCCTTGTAAAATTCTCTTATAAAAAAATTTCACACTTGGGCATTAAGATGGATCCTTTTGAAGCTCTCTACAGAAAGAGGTGTAGAAATCCAACAATATATGATGATTCTTGATAAGGTAAACTATTTGGAAAAAACATTGTGAAGTAGACTACATAAAAGATAGAAATGATTTAGAAACACATCAAGGATACTAGGAGTAGAAAGAAAATTTATACTGACAAAAAAGGAAGGGAATAGTGTTTAATGTCAAGGATCATGTATTTATTAATCTATCACCATGGAAAGGGTTCATCAGGTTCGGAAAGTAGTGAAAATATAACCAAGGTATACTGTATAATTCTAGATTCTTGAGCATGTTAGAGCATTTTCTTATCAATAATTACAACCTAAAAATATTTTCAATGTCTATGATGTCTTGCAAATGACTCTATTGACAATGTAAATGTATGACCCAATAAATATACCTAATATTAATGGTATGTAATTGGAACCTGAATTTTTGTGTAAAGTGGAACCAACCTAGATTCTCAACATATGGGAACAAGTGTTTATGATCAAGACAATACAACTTGTTGTAGTATAATGGATAAACAACAATTTTGAAGAAGCTATTTTCAAACCTAAGAGAGAAATGAAGTAGAAATATCTCCTTTTTTTAATGTTTAAAATTTCATGGAAAATTTTCATAAGGGGTAAGAATGTATTAACCTTAAAATTCCTTCTATGATTAACAAAAGAACATTTTTCTTCATAATGAAGACATTATAATATTCCAAAAGAGAATTACATAAAAATAATATTACCATAGTATATATTCATGTAAAATAATTATTATTATTATCATAGATAATACTTGAAAAATAATAATAAAACCAAAAATAGTGATCACACAATGGGGTACTCGAAAAGATCAAAATATGAAAACAATATTAAACCTACAAAAAAAAAGAATTTAGAAATATAATCAACATTTTCAAAATAATTGTAAAAACCATTCAGAGTCAAGTAGTATATGCTGATCAACGGTGGAGTACATATACAATATAAAGGTAAAATCACTAATGGGATCTAACCATTGGCCTATATGACTATTAGTCAATATGAGCATTGATCAGTAAGTGCATTGGGTATTATAAAAATTTATAATATTGTTACTATTATAATTTGTGTTTATAATAGGTAATGATAAATGATAATTGATATAGAAAGGAAAAATGAGGGACTCTTATTTTAGATCTATACCTTTTAAATGATATTTCTAAATAAATGGGAGGGAGGTAGAATTAGTAGGTTAATCACTTAACAAATACCAAGAAATTATTCAACATGTGAGGTTTGAAAGAATCAACTATGGGAGAATTTTAAGTTAGTATAGATCAACATGAGGTCAATGTTAGTTGAGCCACCCTATAAAACTACCACCATCATGCATCATACCCTTAGGATGTATACCTATGAAGAGGTTATGAATCTATACATTAGTGTCATAAAATTATAATTTATTTTTTATAAATGAAAAATCTTTTAATCAATACCATTTTAAATATTATTTTATTTAATAAAATAAAAATGAATATAGGATAAATTTTGTTGGTGGATTTTATCATATAACGAAAACATAATGTCATTTTTAGAAAATATATACACATTTATTATAAACACAAGAATTCTAAATAAAATTTATTTTCTTCATATATACTTTTAAATCACTGTTTATTTAAAGGTAAATGATCATATTCTTTTATTAGGTCCTTATAAAATCTTATAAGTTTTAGAAAGTTGATTATGTCTTAAAAATAAATATTTTTTATAAATAAGAATTTTTCATTTAAAAGTAAAAAAAATCATATAAAAGGAAATTATTTTGATAAAATAAAAAAATTAGTTTAAATAATCACAATGAAATTAGGTTAGGGAAAAATATTGATAATATTAAAAAATAATTTATTTTAATTAAATAGTAAAAATATAGTTTTCTTTTTTTAATATATTTTGTGGCATCATATGCAAGTAATAATGATGTAATAATTATTTAATATTATTTATGATAAAAAATATTTTATATTTGGTAAGATATTAATTTTAATGCATTTAAATCAATTATGAAGCCCATAAATGAATTTCAATTGTTTAAATAGAACCTTTGATTTAAAAAAATATATTTTTCAGAAAATATATGTTTTTATGCCAAAAGTAATAGTAAAAAATAGATTTTAGTTAACTTGGATTAAAATATTGTAACACATTACTTAAATACCCCGAACCATGAGCGCAAAACATCGCTAAGATAATGCTATTGGATTTTCCAAAAACCAAAAATTTTAAAACCCATATTTATAAATTATAAAACAATTCCTTCTTTTTACAATATATACCCACACATACCATCATTCCTCTCCACTAAATTTTTTTTTCCATGATGTTCTAGTAATTTTTCTTCCCAAATAGTACTTATATGTTATTTTCATGGTCTTAAGTTTTCATATTCATGTTTTAGTAAGAAACTCATTAAAGTAAGGGAATTATATTTTTCATGTTTCCATTAATGTTCCTCATATGTTTTTAAGGGGTTGAATTTCATTTTTTTATGAATTTTTGTATCCTATTACTTCTAAAATAGTTATTTGTCATTTAAAAAACCTTAATTCCATCTCATAATACCCTTTCCTTATTCCATGATGTATACCTTTATGTTTTCCAATTCATATATTGAATTTCCCTCATTTACATGAAATATTATTATTTTATAAATACCCAATCCTATTCCTTATCCATGGGGATTCAACTTAATGTAATAAAAAAATTATCTAGGGATGTTCATTTATTAAATCCAGATTCCCCTTTCATTTATTAAAAATGATGTTATATTCATTTCATTATTCCATTTTGTAATAAATTAATTCATATGAAACCCATTCTTTATTCTCCTCGGGTTATAAATCAAATAATTTATTATGATCAATGTGGCTCATATAAATTATGAAATTTGAAGGGTACTCCCTGATAGTTCTCCAATGAATTTTGTAAATAATTCATCTCAATAGATGACATGTTTTATGATTCCTTGGTAAAAAAACTTAGTAATTCTATTTTATGACACTTCTGTGGCAATATATGGGGATGTTATTATAAATGTATCATTTTTATGTTGTATCAATATTTATTTGTTTTGAATAATGTACTTATGATTATTCTCTCATGCTCTACCTCATGAATTGTCTTTAATGATCATCCATGTCCAATATCATTTTTTATCCCTTAATAGTCATTGTTGTCACCATTTTCTATTGATGTATGTCCTAATGAAATTACTTATAGTGAGGTGACATGGGATGTAATAACAAAACTTTATTTCAAAATGACTAAATAATTTATATTTTTATATTTTTCGTATTTAATTCTTGTATTATGTTCATAGATTCAAAGACACTATACCTCAAACCATCCTAAAAATTTATTAATGTAATATTTTTTAAGAAAAAATATAAAAATTCATGTATTAAATAGTGGTACTCCATATTATTCCTTATTATCTTATACTCTCATGATTTAAGATTTATGTTAAATTATTTTAATTAATGTTTTAACTATTATGCTTCCATATTGATCTTTTATAAATATATGTTTTTATTCCATGTACTTTAAGGCTCACTATATTTTATGGTTATCATTGATGATGATATGATGTTTCAAAAATGACCTTTTTTACTTATTATTATGTGAACATCATTGGTTAATGGTTTATTCACCTCTAAATAATCATTTATGGAACCCATTTCTTATCTTCTCATTACCAATGTTATGAAGATGTGTCTTAAAATTGAGAAGTCTAAAATATAGTCTAGTATGCTTCCTTTAAAGAGAAATAATCTCATGTATTATAAAATATGTTGATTATATAGGTTGTCTCTAAAGAAAATAAACCTACTATTCATTGGGATATTATTATTTTTGAAATGTGATGCTTTAAATGGTGTAAATGATGAAAAATAAAGGTATGTTTAGCCTATGACTCAATAGTTACTATCATAGTCCAAGTTTAGTTATTTTTCAAGATTATAGAGGTTACTTTGAGACTTAAAGTTAGATAACATAGTTATAATGCCATATAGAAGATTTTAATTATTGGATAATATCCTAAAACATTGGTAATGTCTTTAATAGGTGGTTTTAATAGAAAATACATCCCTTTCTTGATACTGGAAAATGGATATAGGCTCTAGAACAATTGTACCTTGGGGTAATACCCCCGATGTGGGTGTGTTGGGTATTAACTCAATCATCCCCTATTTCATAAAAAAATGACCCAACTGCATACCTACATAGACTCTCCTAAGTGATAATATTTAGTTGCACTCATACTATATATGAACCATTTTTAAGGATTTATTTCATGGTGACATTGGGGGGTTAAGTTAAGAAGTTTGAGAAATGCAACTTAAATTTTAACCAATAATGATATAGGTTGAAGTAAAATAATTATATATTATCTTGATAGTTTCAAATAATAATACATTTGATGGTTTAATTCCATTCATTCTATTTTTACCTAGTGATATTTATGGTTTTCACTCATTGTAACTTATTTTATAAGTAATGGATAGAACCAAAAGAATTAGGGTTAATAATGGGTATGAGGGTCAATGTGATGGTTTCCCCAATGAACAACCAAATATAATGAGTTCTGTATTACAAGGGGTGTGTGTGTTATTTCACTATTAAGAAAAAGTATCTTTACCAAAACACTCTAAATAATTCTCCATGGATAAAGCATACTTGAAGGGTGGAAGAAGAAAATAATTATGAGAGTTGGGTTGAGAGCATTATATATCTCTTTGGATGTTCTCCCATATCTTACACCTCAAGACTCCGTAGAATATATTTTTTGGATGACTATGGATTTGTGGATGTTGGGTAGTAGTTGAAAATAAACTAGGTAAGAGTTTTTGTAGAGTTATAGATTTGTAATGTTGGGATAAATTGAGAGGTGGTGAGATCATTTTATACGTAAAGAGAGTGTAATATTTGTAAAATCACATATATTTTTAATTGATTAATTTAATTATAAAATTATAAAGGCTCTATGAAATGTAAATAATGGATTGGGTAATATATAATGTTGTCACTCCATCCACTACCTTTTATCACAGATGTTTTCAGCACATATATGACTTTTTCACTAGGTTAAAAACATTTTTTCCATAATCTTCTCTTACAACAGTAACTCCATTTATACCCTAGATATGTAATATTAATGAAATAACTTGAAATTTAAATTATTTCATATTTTTTCAAAATGATTCCAATTATTAGAATAATTTTATAATATAAATTCCTAACGAGTTGATAAATGATGTTTATTATTAGTGCTCATAATGTGTAGAAACCATTTTTTAGGTTCATTTTATGAAAAACATATAGGTGGGATAATATTATCAATTATTTCAACTTTATCAAAGAAAAAATATTTATTATAAAAACATTAAATGTTTTGGGGAATCAGAAAGAACAAAAACAAATTTTTAATGAAAAAATAATATTTAATTTAAGTAAGTGACCAATATTATTTTATTCGATCTAATTATAATATAAGTTCATAAATGATAATATATATTTTCCTGATTTATAATAATATTTTAAAATATATAATATCACATATTAAATAAAATATTGTTCAAAAAACAATCCATTAATATTTATGATAAATTATATTTTGAAAATTACATAAAATATACAGTATTAAAAACACAGTGTTTTTTCCCATTCACATAAAAGTTAATATTTCCAGAAAAATCCCAATAATTTATCTTCAACTAATATTATTAATATGAATCTAAAAAAGATGTATATTTTGATAAATTTATATTTTTAAATTCTTAAATTTAAATTTTAAATATAGTCATGAAATATAATGAAAACATATTTTAATCGTAAAAAAATTTAATTACTAGTTGTTCTTATTCTTAATTTCTATAAAAAAATTAAAATAATAATTAATTATTCATAAATTATAAATAATATATAAAACTTTATAATAAAATTTATTTTCATAAAAAAGATATATTCTTAAATATAGTCATGGACTAAGTATATTTATATATCATAATTCGATTACTCATATTCATACTCACTAAATAATCAAATAGTTTTAATATCTATATATAATATTTATAAAAACTATATATCATATTATCATAACATCTAGTTACATTCTTGAAATGTATGTTCTACAATTTTTCAGAGGTTTCCTTTTTGTTGATGAGGTATGACCATTAAGGAATTTGGATGATACCTATAATGGAAAAGTCATAGATTTTCTGGAAACTAAGGAAAAAATATGCTTCTTCTGTATTCAGATAGAGATTTAAACACCATATAATATGGTTATATGACATTTAGATTATAAAATATTAAAAAATATGATTTTATCAAAAGTATCTAAGTTGTTTTTAATATTTTGGTAGTTTTTTAATTAAACTACATGTAATTGGGTTACAAGTTTTGTAAGGTCCCAATTGTTGTTTTTTAATAGGATTCCTAGACAATTCATCTTTTCCACCTCTTTAAATTTCTTTTCTCTCACTCAAAGATCTATTCCTAGGTGATTTTGGAGCACTCAATACATTCTGAGATGCTTCGATTGGCGACAGATTGTCACTGTTGTTTTGATGTGACTCTCTGGGTAAGAATTCTCTATGTATCTTCATCTTCTTCTCTATCATTCCTTGGAGTTTGAAATATCATATAGGTATTGATGTATGAAAACTATTTTTTTAAAATCATCTATCTAGGTTGAGTTCATATATCATTTTTGCCATCATTCTTGTTGGTTGGTTCCATTGCGGGCTTTGATTTTTGTTGAGAAAGGTCGGTTGTTCCATTGTGATGGCCAAATTTAATTATCCCTAAATCTATTGATTTAAATTAAATTTTTTATTTTAATTAAATTAATTTAAGTTATTAAAATTGGTGTATTGAAAACAAAATTTCATTTAATTGGGGTATTTGAATGTGAAATTAAATTATTGGGATGAATTTTGGAAAAACCATTGCGTCCATCAAATTGGGTTGTGTTTCAGAAATAAATGGAAAAATTTCGTATTTAAACTGTTACATTTAAATGATAAAATTATTTCAATGAATTTTATTTCAAATATTCATTTGATAAAATAGATTAAAGTGGTTTTGGATAGAAACTAAATGGTTTTATATGTAAAAAATATATCATTTGATTAAAACCCCATTTTTGGTTTTAAATAGAAAATTGAAAATTTTGGAATGGGGGAATGAGATGGTTTTTTTCAAATATATTTAAAATAAATTTTTAATATTTGGTTGTACTATAAAAAATTTCAGACTAGGTAGTTAGTTAGTTATTATGATATCATTGTTTTGATGATTTATAATTGAAACAAACCTACTATAAGAGGTCACATCCCCAATGGGATGGTGATGAGTCTCCTTTATCCATTTTCATAGAGATGTGTGTATACACATATTTCCATGGTCACCTTCGATTATGTGAGGATCCCATAGAATGGAACTATCATACCTTTTTCATATGCCCATGTCTCATTCTAGTTTTTTTATAAGATATAAATGTGGTAAAATGTATGTAACCTAGTTTACATTCCTAGTGAATTTATATAAACTGTTTTAAATAAATTGTTTTTAAAGCCGTTGGTTTAAATTTTTTCCATAATTTTAAATGTAAAGCATGAATTGTTATAATTATTCTCTAATATTCCATACATGTATATTTAAATTTTAAAACATTAATTCGATAATTAAATTTTTTTTCATCCTATTATAGAATCCTTTGTGAGACCCTATTGAGATTTTAGCTCATGCCCAACCTGTTCCATTTGGTGTTTGTTTACTATCTTCTTCAAGGTGACAATAAGGGTAATGTGCCACTTGGTGGTCGTATTTGTTTCTCATTGGGGCTTAGAGAGTTGTTTCCATTGGGACGTAGTCATTTTTAATATTTTCTTGGTACATTAATGTAGTACTTTTGGGGTTTTTACCTATTTGTCTTCTGGTACACTGCTCTCTATAGAGTATACCTTTGAATGCATACTGAGTTTTTTATATGCTTCTATTATGTTTGTGGAAAATTTTGTTACTAATGTCATTTTATATGATGACATATGCTAGTCACAAACCTATGGGGATAGGGAACGCCCTTTGGTCCATGTTAGGACCATCTTGGTTATTAGATTACCAGGATACCAAGGCAAGTTCATGGAAAAGTGGAATTAGAGATATAGGTTGAGCTTCTTATCTTGATATAAGTATAAATTTATATTGTTTTTGGGACTTAGGAGACAGATGCGATTTATTTACTCGACATCTCTCACTGTAAGGAACCTTAAGTCACTAGGGGTGGTTTGAGAAAGATGTTATGAATATTAGTTCTAGTCTTTTAACTGATTTTTATTGTATAGTATTGATATTCAAATATTTTTTGACTATCTATTGGAATTAGTTCCCATTTTGATATTTTTGAGTGCCCTTGTGATGTCTTCCTTATTATATGATGATACTGTGTAGCATCATGCCACCGAGAAGATGTGTGAATCAAATCCAGAAGAAAGCTTCTACTGAACCTCAGAGAGTGAATCCTCTCATGGACCCAAGTCTGGTTGAGGTGATTGTGCATATAATCCAAGCTCTGTGATAGGAACCAGTTCCAATTGCGGTTAAAATGTCATCTAGAATAATTCTCAAGACATCCTTCTCCAGAATCCACCAGCATTCACAGGATCCAATGATCCTCAAGAAGATTTTGAATTTTTTATTAGGATGGATATTTGTTTTCATTCTTGGAGAACCCATAGGAGATCAAGGATGAGTGTGATGCCCTCATGTTATAGGTACCAAGAAAGAGATGGTGGGTTGTGATAGTGAAATAAAAACATGAGGGGTTAGAGTGGAATGATTTGAATTCTATTTTCACCAACCAGTTCTACACAGAGTTTATGTTGTTATCCAAGGTTTTATAGTTCTTCAAACTTGAGTAGGCTGAAAAACCATTACAGAATATATGAACCATTTTTCTAAGATAGAGAAGTTTTCACCTAACATAGTATAAAGTGAGAAGATGAAGACTTGAAAGTTAAAGTTGTGACTTTGAGCTGATATTTGTTCACATATTTTCTTACTAATGCAACATTCTTATACTGTTGTATTGGATATAGTGTTGGTTATTGAAATAGACCTAGCTGGAAAGTCAGAGTTAATGTGAGTTTCTTCTCCGCTAAGTGGAAATGTGTTTTCCTCTAATGGAAATAGGAAGCATGATGATTCTAGTGGTGTCTCTCAATATAAAAGTTTTTATAAACCTCCTCTATTTCTTTTCTGAGGACCTTTTATTTTATATAAGTGTGGAAATATTAAGAAATCAAATCGGGTTAGCAATGAGGGACCCATGATCTACGGCTCTTGCAGATGCTCAGTTCACTTACAGAAGTGATACCATATCTTTTCCACTCTACATTATGTCATGAGATCATCAGACCCTAATAAACTAAGGTGAAATCATATGCTTCACCTAAAAAGGGGTTCCCACAACATGCATCTGGAATGAATATTCTTCAGGCAGTGGAAGATTCTCCAGATGAAGCGTATATTGGTCCAATGACTGTGAGAGGTACCATCACTATAGCTTCGTCATTAGTGAATTATTTATTTGATGTTGGTGCATCTCATTTTTTATATCAATGTGCATTGTTTATCTATTAAATCTTCCTATATATATTTTATCTTTTTTATTTCATATTAATACACCTCATGGTACAAAGAGAGAGCAGGGTATCTGTAGTCCCATTTGTGCTTTCTCCTTATCATATGCTGAGTTTTCTTGCAGTTTTATGGTTCTCAACATGAAACTTCTTAACACCATTTTTGAGATGTATTAACTCATTTCCAATAAATCCATGATTGATTTTTATCTTTAACCTGTCTCATTTATTACACTTGATGAGGTTTTCTAAATAATTCAATGATAATTGGAACTAGGGTTGAGTAGAGCTAGAACCTATTATCTGTATTTGGGGAATGAAATATTTATTATTACATTCAATCTTGAGTGGGAATATTTGAGTGAGGATCTCCCTCCAGTTATCATCGAGTTTATCAATGTGTTTCCTTCTAACCTCTATGGTTTGACATTCAAAGGGGAGGTATATTTTTCAATCAATTTAGTACACGGTACTCATATAGATTAAATTCCTTCTTACTAACTAGAATAAATTTAATTGAAAGGGTTGAAGAGTCACTTGGTTGATCTTATAGAGAAAGAATTTATATGCACGAGTGTGACACCATGAGCGGCACCAGTTCTTTTCTCTAATAAATCTGATGGCTCACATCACCTCTCAATGGACTATGAAAAACTAAATAGAGTCATGACAAAGAAAAAGTATCTATTTCTATATATTGATAATATGTTTGATCAGTTGAAAGGGGTAAAGTGGTTATCAAAGATGGAACATCGATCGGGTTACCATCAGTAGAGAATAAAATAATCCAATGTTCGTAGTACCAACATTTTAAGTAGGCACGACCATTTTGAGTACCTTGTTATTCCATTTAGTCTAACCAATGCTCCTGTAGTTTTTATGGCATTAATGAATACGATTTTACATTAATACCTTTGTTATTTTGTGGTTTTATTTTTGTAATACATCATTTTTTACTATATGTACATGGAGGATCGTGTATTTTATCTCAGAGAAGTGGTTCAATTGTTTATAAATCACTAACTCTATTCCAAGATTTTGAAATGTGATTTATAGATTTGGGATGTTAAATTATTTGGACAGGTGGTGTCATGAACATGGTATTTCAATTGATCTTTATAAGGTAAATGATTTTATGACATGGAAACAACCAAAGAATTCTTTTGAGAGTCTATGACTCATGTGTTTTGATAGGTATTATTGTTGGTTCATTGAGCGATTCTCAATGTTGGATTCTATAATGACTGCACTTACTCAGAATAGAGTAAAGTATTCTTGGGTTGAAAGACATCAGCATAATTTTACTAAGCTAAAATGTATTTAGGTTACTGCTCTATTGTTGACTCTTCCAGAGGCCGAGTGGGGCTATGTGGTCTTTCGTGATTCATCGGGTTCGTGTTTGGGATGCTTTCTTATATAGGGTAATCATGTCATTGGTTATGACTATCGTCAACTTAGGCCACATGAGAGGCATTATCTAACCCATGAACATGAAATTGTATCTTTAATGCATGCACTTAAGAGTTATAGGTATTACCTTTACAAATAATGTTTTAGAATGTTTTCAAACAACACAATCTTGAGTTATATCTTCTCTCAAAAAAATTGAATCATATCTAGAGGTTTTGGGTAGAGTATTGGAAATCATTCAAGTTTGGAATCACCTATAACCTAGGTAATCAGAATGTCATCGCTAATTATTTATGTAGGAAAATTATGACTGAAGCCATGAAAGAAAATTCGGATGACTGTAAGTTGATCGATCACTATGCTAAGTTGAATATCAGAGTCCAGGAATTAGGGGATGAGGTTTCTTTGGCTAGTGTTTAGTTGACATTTTCCATTCTCAAATTAATTCTACAGGAGCATTATCTTGATAATGAGTTTGGTAGCAATAGATACTCTCTTTATGATGGGGAGATCATTATTTTTTGGTCATTTTACAAAGAGGAAATTATTTGATAACATAATTACTTTGTAGGTCTATTATTAGTAAGTAAAGATGTTATGTTGTATTGACATAACTTTTAATGCAATGTGAACCAAAAAACCACAATGATATTCTATGATATGTGGTGTAAATTTGGGTGGACATGTTTGAGATGAGGAATTTATGAATTTGTCTCTCATTTTTATATGTACCAATAGGTCAAGTATGAGAACCAGAGTCCTTCTGGTTTCTTTTAGCCACATCCAATGACTATATATAAGCCGTATGATTTCTCCATGGCCATTCTGATTTGTTTTCAAGTAAATTAGATAAAGAAAAATGTGATATGGGTTATTATTAATCAGTTGATAAAATTAGTGCACTTTGTACCCATTTTTCATACAACAAAAGTTGAGCAGTTAGGAAATCTCAACAAGAAATAGATTTTTTATTTTCATGGAGTTCTATATGATATAGTCCTGAACATGGATCCTCAATTTACTTATCTCATTTGGAGAGGCCTTTAGGAGGCATAGGGATTTCATGACCATTTGATTATGGCATACCATCAGTTTTCAGATGTCCAAATAGAAAGATATAAACATATTCTTGAGGATAGGATTTGTGATTTTGTTCTCAACTTTGGTGGAGCTTGGGATGACCATATGTGGTAGGTTGATCATTCTTAAATAATATTTTCCAGCCTACAATCATAATTTATTCTTTTGAGGCCTTGTATGGACATCCTTTCAGATATCATTTATGGTGGTCAGAGATTGGTAAAAGTTCCATAGTTGGAACAATATTGGTTAAAGAGACAATAGAATAGATTCATCTGATTCATTAGATAATGTTGATGGCATATAAAAACATGATGTTTAAATTATAAGATAATAATATATCAAATTTTATAAAAAGATGATGGGTTTTTCATAGATTTTGGGATTTTTCAATTATGCAATGTGGAATTGGGATACACATTATGTAAAGTCTTGATGGTTGTTTATAGGTATCCTAACCAAATATTCTTTTCCTCCTCTCTAGATTTCTTTTCTCTCGACCCAATAGCCTTTCCTAGGTGATTTTTGAGCCCTAAAAACCTTTCAGGTTTTTTAAATCAGTGATTGGTCATCATTGTGGTTACGGTGTGACTTACCGTGTAAGAATTATCTCTATCTCTTCATCTCCATCTTTTTCCATCCTTAGAGTTTGATAGATAATCTAGGGATTGATAGATCTCAACATTGGGCTGTCAAATATTTTTTCAAGGTCTAGTTCTTAGATATTTTGTGCCTTCGTTCTTATTATCAGGTTTCATTGTATGATTTTTGTTTCTGTGATAAAGGTAGGTGGATCAGTTGTGATGGCCAAATTTAATTTTCCATGAATTGATTGATTTAAATTCAATTGTTTGATTTTATGTCAACCACTTGAAATTATATAAATTGGTTTAATTAAAACATAATTCCATTGAATAGGGGGATTTTAATGTGAAATTGAATTTCTAGAATGAAATTGGGATAACCATCCTATTCCATCGTATTGGGTTGATTTTGAGAAATTTATGGAAAATTATGGAATTTTAATTATTGAATTTAATTTATGAAATGTGTTCATTGAAAATGAGTTCCAATGTTTTATTTGAGAAAATGTATTATAGTGGGTTTTTATGGATACTCAGTGGGTTTATCTACGAAAAAGTTATTATTTTATTTAAACCCCATTTCATTTTATTAAGTAGAAAATTATCACTTATGGAATGGTGGAATGCGATGAATTTTATTTTTAAATAGTTTTAAAATGGATTTCTTATTTTCGATTGTACTAGAGAACATGCAAGACAATATAGTTAGTGAGTTATTAGGATAACAGGCTTTTGATTCTTTACTATTGAAATGAACCTAGTGGAGAAGGTTATATCCCTAATGGGATGATGATGAGTGGCCTTTGGCTAGTTTCAAATGGATTTGTGTATACACATATTAATATGATCACCTTTGAGTGGGTTCCCTTGGCCTAGAACTATCGTACCTTTTTATGGATGGCCATATTTCTTTCATGTTTATATATTATATATATATATGGGCCAATGTTTTTCAAATGGTTTTCATTACTAATGAATTTATATAAATTGTTTTGTATAATTTTTTTATGAAGAAACGAGTCTAAATTATTTCCACCCTTAAAAATGTAAATATTGAATTGTTTTAATTATGATCTGAACTACCAAGCATGATTACATAAATTTTAAAGCTTTAATTGGTTAATTAAATGTTGGCGTCTTATTATGGAATCCTTGGTAAAAACCTATTGTCCTTTTAGCTCATGCCCAACCCATGAATTCATGTGTTTGTAGATTATATTCTTCCATGTTTGAGGAAGGGTAAGGCTTTGTTTGGTGGTCATAGTTGTTGATCCTTGGGGCTTGGAGAGTTTCATCTCTTGGGACTTGGGTAGTTATAATATTTCTCTTGTACTTTGATTTATTATTTTTTCTTTTTTTACCTGTTTGACTTCTGTTATTCTACTCCCTATGGAGTATACCTTTGTATGCATACTAACTTGTTTATATGCTTCCTTAATGTTTATGGAAAAAATCATTCTTGGGTTCATTTTTTATAATTCTAGGTCCTACTCAACAACCCATGGGGTTAGGGAACGCCCTTTAATACATGTCAAGACCGACTCATTTATCCAGTTACTAGGGTCCATAGGCTAGTTTGTGGAATTTTTTTTAGATTTATGTTGCATGTGGAGCATTATATTAAAGATAATTTTTTATTGTAAAAAGATATAGTTAAATATTAAGACATTATAGTGATACACCTATTTCAATGAATCCATATAGAATGGTCATGATTTAGTTCATGTAATTGAATAATCAACTCCCTGAAAATCTATAAAAGGAATTCATATGCCTCAATGTGTCATTATGGGGTGAACTTATTATTATTATTAAGAATGATGGGTCCATGCTTATTTTTATTGATTATTGAGAACATGATAGGGTCACTATTGAGAACTAGTATCCTCTACCTAGTATTGATTTTCGCATTGATTGGTTATAAGGTGCTCAATATTATAACATGACTGATATTTGATGTGGATATCATCAATTAACAGTCAAAAAACAAGATTTACCTTGGAATTTATATTATATGAGGTATGGTCATTATGAATTTATAGTTGTGCCATTTGGATTAGAAGTTCTGCTACAATATTCATACATTTAATGAATAGAGTGTTTTGATATTACCTCGATCGATTTTTTGTTCTCTTTATATATGATATTAATATATATTCTAAGAGAAAGGAATACCATGAGGATTGTGTTGAAGACCCTAACCAAGGATAAGATATATTCCAGATTTATAAAGTGTGAATTTTTTCTATATAATATTTCATTCGTGGGTCATATAATCTCAAGTGAGGGTATATCAATGGATCCTTCAATGATAGAAGTTATTGATCAATTTCCCATACCAACCATGTTGACAAATATCTATTGTTTTCATATGTTTGTTATATAATATCAATGAATTTTGAGATATTTTTCATGATAATGTAATCTAATAAAATTTTGGACACTGTATGTAGTGTTGTTTCCTTAGAAAGATGAATGTGAGAAAAATTTCATGGAGCTAAAAAGAATGTTCATTGGTGTGCATGTTCTCATACTTCCCTATAGTGGATATGATTGTATTATCTAGAGTAAATATTTCTTGAAGGGACTGGGATGAATCCTCATTCATATTGATATACTGATTCCTTATGCCTTACACCAATTGAACATTAATGAGAAAAACTACCGTACTCATCAATTGTAGTTATTAGTGGTAATTTATAAATTGAAAATATGATGGCATTATCTTTATGGTGAAAATATGATATAAACTGATCATAAATGATTCAAGTATATAATAACACTAAAATATAAGAACATATACAAAATGATATGGTTAGAGTTTATTAATAATTATGACTACTCAATATATTACCACCATGGGAAGGAGAATAAGGTGTTTGATTCCATGTGTCATAAATACCCTGTATAGAGACCCAAAACATTCATAGGTAAATATTTCATCTTATTAAATGAATATTCATTACATAATATTAGTATCCACACCAAATCCATAAATTTTTAGTGAATTTGGAAGATAGGATACACAAACAACTGGAACATAAAAGTTAAATTTTATCTCCCTCATAGACATATAATACCAGAAACCATTCATCACGTCCTAGGGAAAAATAATCATAATAAAGGTTTTTTCTATGATGCTCGGTATGTGTGAATATTGATATGGAAATGATCCTTAAAGCATAACATTAGAATAATGGTATAATAACATGATATTAAAATTGAAAAGCCTTACCTAGAAAATCATAGATCATAATCATGAATCATGGAAAAAACATGGTTATTCATTAGACATGAATCATAAAAGAAAAAAAGAACATGATTCATGAGAGAATAATAGTGGCATAATATCATGACATAAAAGTGTGGCATAATTTGTAGAATATTCATAATCATAGAAATATTAAGTCAAGTCTGCTCACCAAAACATTCATCACACATTAGACTTTATCTAAATTCCTATATTCCTTCATCAGGATTATGATATCCTCACATGTATCCTAATTTTGGTCTGGGATGTCCTCATGTGTACCATCATTCATTCTTGGGATAACATCTAGTGTACCTTCTTTTAGGCTTAGGTTAACCTCCCATATACCCTTTGGTCTTATAAAATAGTAATCGTTACCAAACGTATAAGAATGTTATATAATTTTTGTCCCACCCCTCAAATAATCATAATCCATTCTTATAAAATTCCACATGATCCAAAAATATAAAATTTATCAATAGTTGTTGGTTATTTGAAAAATATTTCTATGAATTGAAAATAATCAAAAATATTTACATTTTTAAGATGAATGTTATTATCTATCACAAATAATGTTTTTTCGATGGTTCACAGTGAAAGACTTAATATATATCAATGTCATTAATTATGGAAAAGTAATTACCAATAAATAATATATTCCATCACAAAAGGATCGTGCCCACATTATTCTAGTGAAGGATTGTTTATTCATATTTTTCTGTCATGAAAATAGTAAATAAAAAATAAACTGAACCCTTTTCTCCCCCACCCATTATTTTCCCATTTCTCCCATTTTGCAGCACCAAACCCCACCCCCTCCCCCCCCCCCAACATGTACCCTCTTTATCTTCCTCCACCACACACAATGTTTTTAGAAATTAAGGTCCAAATCCCCTAGGAATGAAATCCTCTTCTCTTATTCTTCATTCTTTTTGTGATTCCCCCATCCCTCTCACTATAATCGATTCGATCAAACCATATATCAAAGTATTTTCATGATATTTAGAATTTATTTTTAATTTATGGATACTATAGTGATATTTTACAATAATTGGGTGGCATCCACTAAAGAAGACAAGTTATGGTTTAGCTTGTGGTGATTCCATGTAATTTGAGATAGTTTTCTCAATGATAAGCCCTTAGATTTTAGAGATTTCCCCTATTTGGGTGTTCGCCTTAGAATCTTTTGTGTTCAATAGGGATTTTCACTCAAAATATTATTTCAAAATAGATTTGAATGGTAGTGTTCATATTTTTAATGATTTATTCAAAATTAAACATTTGTTCGAATTTTTTTAAATGATTCGTTAGCATAAGGTGCATGTTTTGTTTAAGAGTCAAATTATTAATATTTCATATTGGGTAGATTGTGAGTTATGAATAAATATAGATTTATAATTATATCATTAAAAAGTGGTTATACCATGATGATTGATTTATATGTTTACTGATATGATTATTTTTATGATTTTTCTTTTATAAATCGTGATATATATATAATATTGGAATTCATTTTACATGTTTTTCTTCTTAATTGTATTAATTATTTTAAGGTTATATTTCATTCATTAATAATATTTAATTATTATTCTTATGGTATTTGAAATTTTCACATGTTTAATATTAGTTATCATGTCGTAGTAGTACTTACTAAAATTTTAGATAAAATTAATAAATTATTAGTGTTACATAGTAAATATTTGTAATAATTACTAATTTTTTTAGTAACTTATAAAAAAATATAAAAAATGTATCTATTATTAAAAATTCACCAGTTGTTAGTTAAAATATTGTAATATTTAAACAATATTGTTATTAAATGTTAAACTAATTTTAATAATTAAAAAATAATTTATCAATATTAGTAATAAATAGTAAATATTAGTAAATTATTGTAATACAAAATAAATTGTTAAAAAATTTATATACTAATAACTATAAAAAAGTTTTAATATTTATGGAAAACATTATTTTAATTAATAAATATTTAGTATTAATTAATTAATAAATATTAATATATATTATTAAGAATTATAAAAAATGTTTTTACTAACACGTAAAAAATATAAAAATGATAAAAATTATTAAAAATTCACAACAATTAGTAAAATAATAAAAATAATTAAAATAATAGTTATAATCATTAAATAAATTATAATAATTAATAAATACTTTTTCACTACTAGTAATTATTTGAAAACGTTAGTAATAATTTGTAAATATCAACAAATTATGATAATTCAAAATAAAATATAAAATAATATATGAAATACTAGTAATTATTAAAAATTACTAATATTTTGTAAATATTATGTATTGTTAATAAATAATTAGTATTTCTTAATAAATAATTCTAATAATTAAAAATATTAATTAATATTAGTAATAATTATTAAATATTTTGTTATAACTTGTCAGACATCTAAAAATACTAAATAATATTATAAAGTTCACATTAATATTTAAAACATTATTAATTTTTAAAAATATTTGTAATATTTATTAAATAATATGTAATAATTCATAAGCAAGTAGTCAATGTTAGTGATAACTAGAAACACTTAGTAAATATTAGTAATAAATTTTAAATATTAGTAAATTATTATAATTTAAAAAAATCTAAAAAATATATTAAATGATAAAAAAATATTAAAAATTAGCAATCATTATTAAAAATTTTGTTAAAATTAGTAATTTTTTAGAATTAAATAATAAATAAGTATAATAATTATTAAATATTAATAAATATCAGTAAAATTTGTAAAAAAAATATTAATAACATGTAAAAAATTATGAAAGTAATATCAATTGTTAAAAATTCATAATAAAAATGAAAAATTAGTAATATGTCGTAATATTAGACATAACTTTTAAATAATCTGTAACAATTAATAAATAAGTTGTCAATGTTAGTAATATTTAATAAATATTAGTATTACTTTGTGAATATTATTAATAATCTATAGATATTAGTAAATTTATGATGTTTTGTAATAAATATTTAAAAATATATAAAAATACTATTAGTTTTTAAAATTTCACAATAATTAGAAAAAAAATTTAAAAATTAAAAATTTATTAGTAATTATTAAATAAATTTTAATAAGTAGGTTATAATTTTTTAATGTTTGTAATAATTTGTAAATGTTATTAATAATTAGTAATTATAATTAATAATTTTAAAATACTAGTAAAAATTTTGATAATTTGGTATAAATTGTAAAAAATTATAGAAAATACACATAATTATTAAAAATTAGCAATATTTACTAATAATTAGTTATAATTCATAAACAATTTGTATTACATAATAAATATTTTTAATAGTTCATAATAAATTATATATATTAGTAATAATTATTATTAATTAGAAATAATTAGTGATGTGTAGTCTAAATTATCCATACATAAAATATAGTACTAATTTTTAATAATTAATCACTGTGAGTAATAATGATTCTTATTTATTTTCATTTTATATATAACAATGGACTCAAGTTGTAGAATACATTTTTAGTTAAGTGGTCATGACTAGATAAATCATCACAAAAATCCTAACAGATCATTTATAAATCATATCTACATTAAGGGTGTTGAAACATTTATGTCATTTTAATCACTCAATTTAAAATCTGTTTCCGAATTAACAATTAAATATCCTGGTATAAAAACTGATATCAGGAGATTGGAAACAATTTATAATATTTTACTTAATCTACTACATTTTGGTTCTTGGGGATATTTAATTTTCTAGGATCAATATGGGAAAATTGTATAAAATATCAATTATTTTCTTTCGGATACATCATTTCAGATTTTTGAATAGCAGGTTTTCGCCCAATATATTCAAGAAACATCATAGAATTATATTACAAACCCAAATTTAGAACAATATAAATATTAAAATTTATTAATATATGCTAAGGATTCCATGTATTTGGGATGCAATATAAGAAAACTTGTAACTATTACAAAATTGTTTACTATTAAATCTGATTTTAGAATCCCAGGTAGTTATTTCAATCAAATATTTTCTTTGGTTAAATCCATTTTTTCATGAAAATATATTACATTCATTTTTTTATGAATTCAAGAGGTTAGTCAATAATTTGGGACTTAATAATCGAGAGATCCATTCTAGATCAAACTATTAAATCTTATATTCTTATGATTATGATTTTTTAGTTATTTTTCTAACATGTAGAGGATTGAGGTATACAAAGGTACAAAAATTAATGTTAATATTTTTTATGATATAGTTTAGGTATTTTCCAATTACACTCCAGTTATAGTGTATGTTTGTGTCCTAAATGATAGGTACATTGACATCATAGAATAAATCAAATATTTACATTAGAACATTTATAAGCCACCCATTTGATGGTTATTCAAGGAAACCCTTTGATCAAGTCAATCCTTATTTTGATTCAGAATATCATGACATATGGTTGATTCATTCTGCATAAGAATTTTTATATTGGTTCTTACGAAAATCAATATTCTTTTTGTTCTATTTCCATTACTTATTACAATGTAACTACTTGGATACTGATTAATTAACTATATATATATGGTGATATTAATTTCAAGACACCTGAAGAAGAATATTTGTTTTTATTTGATTCCAATAAATGATTACTAAATTTCATTATGGAACAATGTTGTAATTATAAATGATATAGTTTCAGATACTAAATTTAAACAAATTCTTGCATTAATGTGGACAATCGGTAACTTTCTAGCATATGGTGTTTTATTTAGATAGAGTAATCATGGACTAAAATAATCTTTTTACATCATTCCTGACAATAGGTAAATTATTCTTGTCAATGAAAGGAAAAAATAGTTCTTTTTACTATCAACAAATATCCCTTCCTACTTGTCACACTTTTTGATGGAATATAAATAATTTTACAAAAGGTATAACTAAAAGAGATAAACCACCAATAATTTTCACATGTATTCAGGTAAAATTTATCATCTATTCATTACCTCATATTACATTAATACCAACTATAAATGAATAAAAAATATTTTCTTTTGGTAGATATCATAATTGGATAAATTGATTTATTTTTTTGGGACATACCATGTTGGTCTGATTTTTTGGTTCCTCGCATGTTTGGTTTAATGAATATTGAGAATAATTTTTTTAATAAAATATTTATTACTATACTAGATATTCATACAATTACGAAATATAATTTAATAGAAATTTTATATCTTGAAAAAAATTTCAATCATCCCAAAAATGATTTATTTGAACATGAAATATCACAAAATATAATGATTCCAAAAGATTCTTACGCACTTTCTAACAAAATTGGTTTAGTATTCTATAAATTTATTAGATATTTGAGGTTAATAGATTTTTTTTTACTTATAATTTTTCTCATTTCATCATATATAGATATATTACCATGTTAAGAAGTAATGAATATCATATCATAATGGAAATATTGTTCCTTATTAGTCTTATAGAGTTAGTGAATTCTTAAATATGATATGTATTTACCAAAATATCATATTTCTCCCATGATATTTGTGTGAAAACATAGGATTATGATGCATTGTGTATACTAAAGAAATATTTTTTTAAAATTTTTTGTAAATTGGATAAAAATTCATATCTTCCCACTTTGACTCAATAGAATAGTTAATGTTTCATTTTCCATATGATGCTAAATGTGGAGGGACATTAAAAATCTAATGAATATTCAAGCTTCAGATATGTATGAAAATATTAAATAGGTAAATGAATAACAAATAATTAGTGGAAGGGTCAATTGCATAATTTCACTTAATAGAGGAAATTTCAAATTTATTCTCTTATTATTTTTAATACAAATATCATTCCAAAAATAATCGAATTAATAGTAATGAGGAAAATGATGATGATATAATGGAACATAAACTGGTAATTTTTATTTTTCTCAGGATTAGATTTGGTTTTTATTGTAGATGATGGATTAATGGATATTAGATAAAGAACTTCATATATCTCATACAAATTTTATGCTCAATTACAATAAAATAACTTTATTTTTGTAGTAATTGAACCTTTTTATTATTTTTTAAAATTTTATGTAATGGCCCGGACAGTGAATCATTAATGAGTTTTCCAAAAACTCGGTTCCACTAAAACGGTGGCACCAGTCATGGTGGAACCGTGATAGTGGCACCGATCATGGTTGCACACTGAAATGGTGGCACTGTAGCAGTCACATTGTCATGGTCACACACCAAAATGGTGGCACTGCTTACATTGTTCCACTGAACTGGTGGCACCATAGAGGTTTCACCATCATGGTCTCACACCAAAATGGTGGCACCATTACGGTGGCACCATTACGATGTCTCACCAAATGGTGTCCCACCCTTTTTTCCTATTTCTAACTTTTTCCAGTTCCACCCCCGCAACGTATCGTTTGACATAAAAGTGTTTTAATACCCCTTTCAAAGACAGTAATATCCCATAAATGTTATCTAAAATCTTCTAATATCTGATAGACCCTTGACTTACCAAAACGTATGGCTTTTTCCTCAGTGTCACACCATTTTCCCATACTTTCCAGTTCTGCCCCTCTTACGCGTTTTCCTCTGTTTAGAGGAATCCTCTTTAACTCACAGCCGTTATGGAAACCTCTACAATGAGAATTATTAAAAGGAAATTAATTGCATCATGTGTAACCACCCAACTTCATGGAGAAACCATGATCCACCTTTAAATCTGTTCAATATTTTATATCTCATAACTCTAGGATCTCACCTTTTATCGCACGTGATTCTTTCTTCATCTTGTCCAGTCTCTTTTCCATTCCTTCATGTTTTTTGGAGTCCCCCTTCTCGAGGCTAGTGGTGCACCTATTTTTGAGCCTTTCCTACTCACACTTGAAGTCCTCTTAGTTCCTCCCCTGCAAGTTGTGCATCCCTAGTTCTTGGTGTGTGGGGGAAAACTTCGATCGTTGATCATCCATGTAGGGTTTTTCCTCCTCCTCTTTACTATGTATCATGCAGGGTGGGTATGATAATGTTCATATGGGGAGGGATTAAACCAAACCTTAACGAAGATAATAAATGGTTTTTATAGAATTAAGGGGTGTGTTTGATGATGCTTCTGTACTCATTTACCGTTTCTTATATGTTGTGGATTGTATGGGCTTATGTCCACTGAAAATTGTGGTTGTAGGTGGTCCCTTCTTGTTCACTAATGAACCTATTTTTTCTGGATAATTCTATGATTAAATGGTTATAGCATGGAAACTAGTTAATCAAGTAAACTCTATTGATTAAATGGATGACCAATGAATAAGAATCATTTTGTGGACACCATGGTTAACCAAACGGAAAGACGGAACTAAAGGAATGGTGAGTTAAAATATGAAAACTCCCTTGCTTTGTTCTGGTGATGTGTATAGTTTTTCTTCTTGATTCTTGTGAGGTGACATGGATGGGGATGGGATCCCTAGTTTTGAAGTTGGTATTTTGTGGATTTTTGGCTGTGTGGGACCATATGTTGTTGCTTGGTTAGGTTCAAGTACTTCGAGGGATCCCACAGATCCCTTTTGTTGTTGTGGCCTTATAAGAGAACCGAGAGTGAATGCTTAATTTGTTTATTGGATATTTTTCCTTCCTTGGCTTATGGCTATGCCAATTAGTTTCCCGATTTTGAAGAGTTATTCGAATGGAACCACTTGAATGTGATAACAAGAATCGGTTCAATGGGGA
Organism: Viscum album; assembly: GCA_963277665.1. Lineage (NCBI taxonomy): Eukaryota > Viridiplantae > Streptophyta > Magnoliopsida > Santalales > Viscaceae > Viscum > Viscum album. Next base: position 1,828,947,080 of record OY728161.1, on the reverse strand, counting down.
ATTGTTTTACAAAAATGAGTTGTCGCTTGGTTGTGGCTATTGTCTTTTTAATGAATGAATAGTAATGAGGGTGTTTGTGTATGGTCTAGTTTTGGAACCCCTAGCTTGGGATGAGTGCATTTTAACCAATATGTATAATTTAGTTCCTATGTTTCTTATTTTCACCCCACACAAGATGATCACTTCTTTTCGAACACTCATATTTCATGGGGGGGGGGTGTTTTTCCCAACACTCTTATGAGTGGCTGGTTGTTAGATCCTTTTCTGATCTCTTTCCCTAGTATCCCAAGCCTCTTTATGTAGGCTGTGATGGCCTAAGATCCATTATATCCCAAGATTCTCTGAGTAGGGTAGTTTTAGTGGTTGGCACAGGTGTGTGCGGACAGTTTGTTTCCCAAGTGTCTTCAGGATGAGGCCCAGGTTTCTTTGTGCATAGAAGTGGTTGTTATGGCCCAGGTGTCTTTAGGTGTGGTGGTAGTTGTTGTGGCCTTGGTTTCTATGGGCAGGGATATGTGTGTTTATTTTGGCCCACATGTCTGTGGGCGGGATGCGTGGTTGAGGTGTCCCAAAAGGTTCTTGTTGGGGTGGTAGTGAGACTACAGTGAAAATGGGGGGGTAGGTATGATGCATAGGATGTGTTCAATAACCAGTGGGAAAGTGGTGCAGGGTACCCAAACATTGATGTTTTAATACTATTAATTTAATTGAATTGCGTTATTTGTGGAGTGTCACTTGGTGAGTTTTCGGTGGATAGTTTCCTTGATAGGTTCTTTGGTTATCTCGTTTTCTCACGGAACATTAGAATTCCTTCTCACTTGTGCATGAGAGCTTTTGGTCTTCCTTATTGTGTACACCTGTATACTCACCCTATGTATATAAAAAAAATTCAGGTTTCTAGGAGGACTTTGGTGACTGTGTAAGACCGTATTGGGTTAGACGTTTGGATCGTTGGTGTTTCTACTTTTCTTTTCTTTTGGTACTTCCCTTGGAGTTTTCTTGTACTTTTAGCACCTTATATTGGAACATGCATATGGGAATGGATTTTTTTTCTTTACTTTTACTTCCAGTTTTTTTGTGGTTCGGGATTTACTATCTTATCTCTCAATCCTTTTCAAAAAAAAGGGGGTAATTCCTTCCATGTCAAAAATGATTTTATACCCTTGGTGCTAGTCACCACTCCGGGGCCTATTGAAGGTGGAACTCAGGGTTCATTATCTCTCCTTCAACTTGAAGAATGAAGGGTCCCGCAGTTTACTATCCCTTCCCTCATCTTGGTGAATGTGGGTCATGACTGAATGGTATCATAGGTGATGGTTGAGAGATAGGATAGAGTCTGAGGTTAGGCACAGTTATGATTACATGGAATGGTATTGAAACAACTTTAAGAAATCTTGGTGCATGAAATAGTCCAGGGAAGACTAGCTAGGATGAGGGATTTTAGGGCCCCCTATGATCTGATGCAAAGACTCCAGACATACCCAATGACCCAGTGAGGATACACTGATTGCAAGGTAGAGAACCTAGGAAAAATACATGTATTAAAATGAATTATGCTCTTTTGTTTCTTGGGTATTTTGGGGATTTAAAATAAATAAAAAGTCTAAGAAAATTTAAAAGCAGGCTTATACACTACTCGGGATTAGGCATTCCTTGTTTATCTTGTAGTTATGGCACCCAGATGGAGACCACAGCTTGTGCAGATAATCAAGGCCCAGGAGGCTGATTTGGCTGATCAACAGAGGGTTGATCAAGAGGGGGAGGACTACCAGTAGTAGAGGATGCTTCATTCCTTTCAGCGGTAGACCCTCGGGAAGTACGAGGGCAGCGTCTCAGACATGGAGACATAGAGCTGGCTTGAAGATCTAGCGATAGCTTTCAGCTTAATCCAGGCTCTAACGGAGTACTGGGTTCTTCTGGTTATAAGACAGATGGGGGTAGTGGGGCGTCAGTGGTGGATGCTCTATCTTGGGGATAAGAGGGCGGTTGAGGTTTCATGGACTGACTTTGGGAGGGAGTTCCAGGAGGAATTCCTCTCTTCCACAATGAAGGCTAGGAAGAGGCAGGAGCTACTCTCCCATCATCTAGGGAGTATGTTAGTGAGGGATTTTGAAATCAAGTTCAAGTATCTCCTTTACTTTTCTCTGGACCACTTTCCAGATGATGAGTCTCAGTAGAGACATTTAGAAGAGGTACTCTAACCTTATCTTCAGTTTGTTGTTACTCCCTTCACTCTCCTGATGTATTTGGAGGTTCAAAATAAGGCTGAAGTGGTATAGAGGATGCACACTCTGGGAGTTGTACCTTGAGAGGGGAGCCAGTTGATCTCATCAAAGGGGAAGTCTGTCTGCAGCAAGCCTCCAACATCAAGACCTTCCAGGTTTCGGATAGTGGGGAGAAGTCCCTTGCAGTTCCAATTTCGATCTCCCATTCCTCACCCATTTCTTATGGGCCTAGGACCGAGATGATTCATTTGTGGTTGTTCGTGGACATCTTTGGAATTAGTTCTCGAACTGAGTGTCGTACAAGGGGGGTGGGTAGGTTCAGCGCCCACCTCAGCAGTAGTAGTTTCCAGCCAGGACCTATCAGCAGCAGCATTAGGGATAGTGAGCCCCCACTCCCCTAAGTGAAGACATTGTAGGGGGAGGCTGACCTCAGGGCTCTCTTTAGGGACCTCAACCAGGGCCTGTTTGGGGAGGCGTCTGACAGCCAAGGGGTAAAGAAGATGGGTGTGGGAAGTTGAATGTCGCAGAGGCAGCTGTTCCAGCGATGCTAGAGGTCATTTGAGGTATGATCATCTTGTTAAGCACCCTTGTCTATGATTTGTTTGATTCAGGATCATATCACTCCTTTTTTCACCTAGTCAATCCCATTCTTTGTGTTTATACATAAAGAGACTTCTCATGCCCTTGGTTTTGTGTACTCCATTAAGAGGTCATACGAGCTTGTCTCATGTTTTCTAGGGATGTAGAGTGATGTTGGGACCACATCAGTCTAGTCGGGACCTTCTTTTACTACAGATTTATCCCTATGATTTCATTCTTGGCATCGACTGGTTGTTCTTTTTGTGTTCTGTTATTGATTGCTTCTGAAGAAGGGTCGTGTTTTCATATATTTGAAGACAATGTGTGACTTTTGTTGGTGAGCGGGGTTACCAGGAAGGCAGTTGGTAAGTAGATCTCCTTCTTTCCTTGTTAGCTGAGTTATCAGTGGAGTATGTAGATACAGAGACGGTGGAAGTCTCGGGGATCATCAGTGGGTTCTTGGATGTCTTCCCTAGAGAGGTGCTGACTCTACCCCCTCAATGTGATGTTGAGTTTTGGATAGACTTGCAACCTAGTGCTCATCTAATTTTGATGTATTTCTATCAGATGATACCTTTTTTGTTATAAGACTTACAGATTCATATTAACGAACCGATGAAGAAGGTTTTTTTTTTCAACCAAGTGAATCCCCATAGGGTTCTCCGGTCTTGTTCTCAAAGATTGTAGATGGTGGTCTCAGGCTATGTATAGACTACCAGAGGATGAACAAGGTAATGTTCAAGAACCATTACCCCCTCTCAAGGATAGAAGACCTTTTTGATTAGTTGAAGGGGGTAGGATGGTTCTCCATGATTTACCTATGGTCAAGATATCACTATTTGAGGGTAAAGGTGGGTGACATCTCGAATACTGCCTTCAGGTGTAGATATGGGAACTTTGAGTTTGTGGTCATGTTGTTTGGTGTTATGAATGCACCATTTTTTCTCATGGCAGTCATGAACTTCATCCTCTGGGAATATCTGGACTAGTACGTAGTCATTTTTTTATGACATCCTGATCTACTCAAGATGAGAGGAGGATCACACCAAGCATCTGAGGATGGTTCTAGTGGTCCTCCAACAGCACCAGCTCTATCGGAAGTTGTCTAAGTGCAAGTTCTGGATGTGATAAGTGAACTTCCTTGGACATGTGGTGTCCAATTAGGGAATAACAGGGGACCCGTTGAAGTTCTAGGTGGTTGTTTCTTTGGAATCACCCAAGAATGTGGAAAAGGTTCATAGTTTCCTAGGTCTAGTATGTTACTACAATAGATTTGTGCCCAACTTCTCTTGAGTTGCATCACCTTTGACAGCCTTGACTAAGAAATATCAGGCTTCTATATGGAGTGAGAAGTGTTGGACAACCTTCAGTTATCTAAAGGGGAAGCTGTTTATTTCCCTAGTACTAAGGTTTCCAGAAGAAGGGGTGACGATTGAGGTGTTCTGTAATGCTTCAGGCCAAGGCTTGGTGTGTGAGATGATTCAACAACAGTGGTGATCTCTTATGGGTCTAGGCAGTTACATCCCCATGAGTGTAACTATTCCATCCACAATCCAGAACTTGTGTCAACCGTGTTTGCACTAAATTTTTGGCGGCATTACCTCATCAGGGAGTGCTTCGTGGTCTTCATAGATCACAAGAGCTTGAGGTATATCTTCTCCCAGTGGGACCTGAACTTTTGGCGGAAGTGATGGATGCATTTTCTTCAGGACAATGACTTCAAAATCTATTACACTGAAGTTATGGTGAATGTGGTGGTTGATTCCTTGAGTTAGAAGTCTCATAATGATACGGTTCGAGAATCAATAGATGCTTAGAAGGTGATGGAGGAGTTGGCTGCCCAACACTTGGATTCAAGGGTGGAGGGTGTAACGACCCAAAGTTTCATCAATAGAAAATCCCTCTTGATCCAGTTAAATGCTTCTTTATGAAAAATGTTTTTATTAGAGGTCAAATTCTTTAGTTTTACGTTAAGATTTGTGACCGTTACTTTTTAGCCGTTGAGCAGTGATCATCTGAGTAGTATAAATATAAGGCTTTAACGAACCCATTTCTACTCAGACAAAGGAAGTTATTGCCTCATCCAGTACAATTTCCCCTTACGAAGCCCATTTTTCAGAGCTCGGAAAAGAGGTGGCGTCTTTGGGCTTTTCCCTTGACCAAGCCCAAGCTGAGCTTCATCATGTCAAGCTCGAACGTGATCGTCTACGGGAAAAGTGGAAGTTGATTGAAATTACCACTCGAGCGATGTTATCCGAGCCGCCCCAAGAGTCTGTCACCATCGCACAGCTTACCCTTAGGTCTTATGCGGCTATTTTAAGGGGTTATGTAACAAATAAGTAGCACCATGTTCATCTACATTATTTTTGTATATAATAGTGAATATATTTTCTAGTCATTTTTGATACATTGTAATTAGTTTTTAAAGTACAAATGGTGTTTTTAGTTATTATTTAATTAAGAATTATATTTTATTAAATTAAAGGATTTTTGAATTAAATAATATATTAATAAAATATTATTATTAATATTAAATTAATTTTTTATTAAGTATAAATGATCTTATAATTTTATGAATGCAATTAAAATTTTTATTAAGGTTTGAAAGCCATTTCTGTCAAAACCCGTGAATTTTTTTATAAATGTCGGTTTTTATTTTAAAAGTGAAAATTCACATATTTAGAAAATTATTTAGATAAAATAAATATTCTTTTTGGAATCAGGACGTCGAAATTATCCAACGGTGAATTTTTCATAATTTTCTGAGACAGTCAAATTTTTGGGTAAAAATTAAATACCATTTAAATATATAATGTGTTTTATGACATCATAATGACCCAATGGTGATGTAATAAAATAACATAATCCTTATGTTCGGCCAATATGTGTTTTATCATTAGAATAATGAGGTTTTGGGTTTGTTTGACTTACTTTTCAAAGCATTAATGGAGCCCTCAAGACTTATTCAACACTTTTCCTTTTTAAATTAATTTCCATGGGAGTGTGACTCACCTCCACATAAGCAACCCTAATTTTTTAATAATTTCGGACCTTGGCCTTGTAAAATATTGTTTTCATCTTTCCTTTTCCAGAAACCATGGGCAAATACCATGGGATGGTTTGTGGTTTGGATTATTTTAATATAAGGGGTCCCAAACCTAAATAATAAAGAATTCTATCACCTTTCCTATATAAACCCACCCAATCTCCCACTTCCTCCTCACTAAAATCCCATGTAGTTCGTCCAAACTCTGCCCTACTCTCTCTAGAATCCTCCCAAGGTGCCCCAAGCTCCCAAGAAGCCTCTCACAAGCCTCTCTCTAGCCTTTGGAAGCACACTTCCAAGTAAGGGTTTTTTCTTCCTTTCTCATTTTTGTCAATTTTATTTAAGTTGTATTGCCCTTTTAATTTCAATTATGAATGTTGGGGTATGGTTTCTCACCTCCCCCATACTGCCCTATTATTGTTTGAATGATGGGAGAACCCTTTCTCTCTCATTAAATGCCTCCCATGTACACACGTTACCATGCCGAAATTCTGGAAGGAACTTCTCTCTCTTCTTTTACATTCAAGCAATACTTTTGTATCATGAATCTAAATTCCATTTCGATTGTTGGGACATGTATATATATGACCTCCTTACTATCCATTACATGTAAATATGATGAGTAACCCCTTTCTCTCTCATCAACCTTTTTTATGAATTCTTATGTCACGCCGTTACGCTGCTGAAATCGCACCGATTTTCTAAGCCAATGTCTTTGTGTAGTGAATACCATGCCCATTTCTCCATCAAGGGTATTCAACTTTATAAACATTTACATATTGATTGTAAAGTTTCATGTATGAATTCCACATTCCTTTATCGTGGAATAAATGATTATGTTTTATGAATCCATGTTTTATGATCCATGTGGCACACTTATGCATGAAATGAAATGTTTGAGAAGGGTGCGCCCTTTATAGCGCTCCAATGCATTGGGTAAGTATAGTATCATGATACGTCATGTGCAATGAGTGTTGACTCATGCTAATTCAAGTGCAACGAGGTTTTACTCGTGCTTCAAGTTCAATGAGGGTTTACTCATGCTCCATGTGCAATGAGCCTTGGCTCATGCTAATTCAATGTTAAGTGGTGTTGCCACATTTCTATGTTATGGTTATCATACTTTATCATGCCTTTATGTTCATGTTACTCTAATGATCTATTGATGTTCCTATTCCCTAACGTGTATTGTACTCCTCATGTTATTCATTGTGTACTCCCTTACTGGGCTTTATAGCTCACCCTTTTCTTATGCATGTCCTCAGGTTATCCCATGCAATGCTAAGTACGAAGGAATGTAGTGGTCATGTAAAGGAAGTTTTCAATAAAGATGTTGTATTTCGAGTTTAAAGTTTTTATGTAATTATCCTAAGCCCCAAAGACACTAAACCTCTCGATCTTATTTGTTGTATCAAGTGATGTTTTATGTAATAAAGCATGCTTAAGTTCTAATAAAAAGCAGGGTTGTCATAGTTGGTATCAGAGGATAGGTTTAGTTATTTTTTGGGATTAGGAAACCCTAGTAAATACTTAGATAAAAGACTAAGCATAATAAAAACATCCCTAAGTTTTGGTAAATACTAAGTAAGTGGTTTATCAAACAAATACATCCCTGTCTGGATACGAGCAGGTAGAGGCAGCTCTGGCACAGATGTATCCTAGGGGTAAAACCCGAAAACACCGCTTTGATCTAGACTCGAACGGGAACTGGTGCACGACAACGGGCCTTGCTGCACTCTTGGTTACGACACTCCTGGGGGATATGTTTTGATAAGTTCAAAATCTTACTATGAACCCTTATTAAGGGAAAAATGCCTCTAAGAATATATGTTAGAAGGAAGATCATGAAAAGCCTGGATTGAATCCTATAGACTCATGAGTTAAAGAGATTAATGTTTATTTATAAGTCATCAAACTTTTGTCTTTGGATTACCCTTTATGTGTTACCCCTAACTTTCCTTTTATTCCAGCCAATGTCCGGTAATAGGAGAACTCAGGCTAACAACCGTTGTGAAGATCAGTGTGATGATTGTACTTATGAGATGCCCAATCCAATGGGAGCGGGAATCGCAAACTTTTTCACGCTTCTCTCTCATCTAACTCAAGTTTTGAATAGAAACACTGGTCAAGAAAAACGTTCAACCCCCCTAAGAAAGAACAAGTCGCTATTGAAAGCTTCATGAGACAAAGGCCTCCTACTTTTAGTGGATCATCTGATCCCACGATCGCTGAACAATAGATCAACTCCATTGAAAAGATATTCTCCATCCTCCAATGCTCTGAGAAAGAGAAGGTTCTCCTGGCGGCTTATCGTATGGAGGGTGAAGTTGATCAATGGTGGATGTTGATCAAAAATACAAAGCCTGAGGAGGAGATCGAGGCTTTGGAATGGAAGGAATTCCGGAAGATGTTTTTCGATAAATATTTTCCACATACCATCCGTCTTAAGATAGAAAGGGACTTCCTTTCCCTCAAACAGAAAGATGAAGAATCTGTGGGAGCGTATGAGGCAAACTTCACAAGGCTTGAACGATACGCTTCCGGCTTTTTCGTTACCCCCAAATGCAAGGTTGACCGCTTCTATGGTGGATTGAAGCCTAGCTTGCGGAAAGCATTAGTGATCCGTGACTTCGACAGCTATGAGGAAATTGTCCGATGTGCCCACAAGGTTGAAATGGAGATCGGAGAATCACAGGGGTATCATGGGGACAAAAATCGTAAGGTGGACTTCAATGCTAGTGGTCCGATGGATAAATCCAACGGCACTAAGAAATTCCAGCACCCCACTTGCCAAAAGTGTGGAAAGAAGCACCCTGGAAATTGCCTTAGGGGGACAAGAAAATGCTTCAAGTGTGGAAGAGAAGGGCACCTAGCTGTTAACTGTCAGCAAGAAGGACCCGCAGCTGTGACAGAGGAGAGGAACGCTCCGTTCGAACCTCAACGCGTTGCTCAATGCTACAAATGCAAAAAACCGGGTCATTTTTCAAATCATTGCCCTAATCCAAGGGTTATCGGAGGCAACCAGCAACCTCCAAGACAGCAAGGAAGAACTTTTGCCATCACTTCTTCCGAAGTGAACCCCGACAACGAAGTGGTGACAGGTACGCTAGTTATTCATTCAAGAATAGCAAACGTACTTTTTGATTCAGGTTCTACGCATTCTTTTATATCTCAAAAGTTTAGTAGAACAATCCCTGCACCACCACAAATCATGGAAGTAAAGATGTCAGTGAGTATGGAAAATGGGGCAATCATTGCATCCCATGAGTATAAGTCCTCCCCTGTTATAATCTCTGGATTGAATTTCCCGGTGAACCTCGTCATACTCCCTTTGGTGGAATTTGATGCAATTATTGTCATGGATTGGCTTTCCTTATATAGAGCCAACATAAATTGTCAGGAGAGGGAAATCACACTCCATATGGAGAATCGACCCCCGATTCTTTACAAGTGTCAGGAGGAAGATGAATCTCCTTTAGCTCCATCATCTCAAGCATGGATATTACTGCCTTATGAGCACGCATATCTGGCTCAGATGATTGAGTCCAAGGAAGAAACCACCCTTGAAGAAATGCCTATTGTGAGGGAATTCGCTGAAGTATTTCTCGAGGAACTTCTTGGTCTTCCTCCAAGAAGAGATGTTGAGTTATCAATTGAACTTATACCTGGGGCGCTACCAATATCCAAGACTCCATATAGAATGGCTTTTTTTGAGCTTGAAGAGCTGAAGAAACAACTACAGGAGAATCTGGATAAAGGGTTTATACACCCAAGTGCATCACCATGGGGTGCACCAGTCCTCTTCGTCAAGAAGAAGGATGGGTCAATGCGGATTTGCATCGATTATCGTGAACTTAACAAAATAACGATAAAGAACAAGTATACTCTCCCAAGAATCGATGACTTGTTTGATCAGCTGCGTGGAGCACAATACTTCTCCAAGGCGGACTTGTGGTCAGGATATTATCAAGTAAGGGTGAATAAGGAACATATCCCAAGACTGTTTTTTTTACAAGTTACGGGCACTATGAATTCATAGTAATGCCTTTCAGACTCACCAATGCTCCAGCAATATTCATGGACTTGATGAATAGAGTCTTTAGAGATTAGATAGACAAATTTGTGGTAGTCTTTGTAGATGATATTCTTATATACTCCAAAACCAAGGAGGACCATGAGGAGCATTTAAGAACTGTACTGGAGACTTTGCGCAAGGAGAAGCTCTATGCCAAGTACAGCAAGTGTGAGTTCTGGTTGAAGGAGGTCTCATTCTTGGGCCATATCATCACAAGCAATGGGATATCTGTGGACCCCTCCAAAACAGATGCAATTGAGGGATGGCCGAGGCCAACATTGTTAACGGATATCCGTAGCTTCTTGGGGTTAGCTGGATATTATCGACGATTTGTGAGAAATTTCTCACGATTGTCCAACCCACTTACTAAGCTAACTCGAAAGGGAGTAAAATTTTCTTGGAGTGATGAATGCGAAGAAAGCTTCAAGGAGTTGAAAAGGAGGCTTATCACTGCACCCGTGCTCACTTTACCCACAAGTGGGGAGCTTTTTGTGGTATTCAGTGATGCTTCGAAGAAGGGCTTAGGATGTGTGCAGATGCAGAATGATAAAGTGATATCATATGCCTCAAGGCAGTTGAAAATCCATGAGAAAAACTATCCAACACATGATCTGGAGTTGGCGGTGGTGATCTTTGCCTTGAAAATCTGGCGGCATTATCTCTATGGAGAGAAATGTGAGATATATACTGACCACAAGAGTCTTAAATATATATATTCACACAGAAAGAGCTTAATATGAGCCAGAGAAGATGGATAGAGCTCATCAAGGATTATGACTGTTCAATACATTACCACCCTGGGAAAGCGAACAAGGTGGCGGATGCCCTAAGTAGAAAGGATCCAGCTATTCTATCAATGATGAGAATTGAGAAGGATCCAATCTTCTTAGACTTGATAAAGATGGATGTGGGAATCATAAAGAAGGGAACATCATCAATCCTTTCACAAATGATTGATCAACCATCTCTTTTGGAAAGTATAAAGGATGCTCAAAAGGATGATGCAGGAATCCAAGAAAAAGTTGAAGCTATCAAAAAGGGAAAAACCTCAGAGTTTAATGTTAATAAAGAAGGAATTGTGCGGTTTGGGAAAAGACTATTTGTTCCATCAAGTTCGGAGATGAAGAAGGAACTTTTGGATGATGCACATAGTTCAAATTTCTCTATTCACCCAGGGAGCACAAAGATGTATCAAGATCTCTGAGAAAACTTTTGGTGGGAAAATATGAAGAAGGAGATCGCTGAATATACATCAAAGTGCCTGGTGTGTCAGCAAGTGAAGGCAGAGAGGAAGAAGTCTAAGGGGATGATGCAACCATTGCCCATACCAGAATGGAAATGGGAGAACATCACCATGGACTTCGTCACTGGACTTCCAAGGACATCCAAAGGCAACAATGCAATCTGGTTTGTTGTGGATCGTCTTACAAAGACTGCACACTTCATTTATATTCAAGAGGATTTATCTTTGGATCAACTGGCATGGATATATATCAGGGAAGTGGTATGGTTGCATGGAGTACCACTATCTATTGTGTCTGACCAAGATCCAAGATTTACCTCTAAGTTTTGGAAGAGTCTTCAACATGCTCTGAATACTGAATTGAACTTCAGTACGGCCTATCATCCTCAAACTGATGGCCAATCCGAGCGGACTATCCAAGCACTTGAGGATATGTTGAGAGCGTGCTCAATGGACTTTAAAGGAGGATGGGATCAACATCTTCCTCTAGTTGAGTTCTCTTATAATAATAGTTTCCACTTGTGCATCCAAATGGCACCATATAAAGCCATGTATGGGAAAAGGTGTAGAACACCGGCATGTTGGGATGAGGTCAGTGAACGTAAGCTGCTTGGACCAGAAATGGTCGAAGAAATGGTGGAAAAGGTGAAAACCATTCAGCAGCATATCAAGGCAGCCCAAAGTCGACAGAAGAGTTATGCAGATAATCATCGATGAGACCTTGAGTTTAAAGTCGGAGACATGGTGTTTTTACGCATATCTCCGTGGAAGAAGGTCATGAGGTTTGGAAAGAAAGGGAAGTTAAGTCCAAGGTACATCGGCCCCTTCGATATTCTTGATCGTGTTGGGGCTGTGGCCTATCGATTAGCACTTCCACCTACTATGGACAAGGGGCATGATGTCTTCCATGTATCCCTCTTAAGGAAGTACATACCAGACCCTTCACATGTACTCTCTTCTGAGGTGGTACAATTAGAAGACGATCTTTCTTATGAGGAGCAACCAGTGAAGATCTTAGATCGTAGAGAAAAATTTCTACGAAATAAGACAATGCCCCTCGTCAAGGTGTTGTGGAGAAACCACATGTTTGAAGAAGCAACTTGGGAGTCGGAGGATATGATGAAGCTAAGTTACCCACATTTGTTTTAGTGTGGGAAAAGGAAAATTTCGAGGGCAAAATTTCTTAAGGGGGGAATGTTGTAATGCCCCAAAGTTTCATTAATGGAAAATCCCTCTTGATCCAGTTAAATGATTCTTTATGAAAAATGTTTTTATAAGAGGTCAACTTCTTTAGTTTTACGTTAAGATTTGTGACCGTTACTTTTTAGCCGTTGAGCAGTGATCATCTGAGTAGTATAAATATAAGGCTTTAACGAACCCATTTCTACTCAGACAAAGGAAGCGATGGCCTCATCCAGCAGAATTGCCCCTTATAAAGCCCATTTGTCAGAGCTCGGAAAATAGGTGGCGTCTTTGTGCTTTTCCCTTGACCAAGCCCAAGCTAAGCTTCATCAAGTCAAGCTCAAACGTGATCGTCTACGGGAAAAGTGGAAGTTGATTGAAATTACCACTCGAGCGATGTTATCCGAGCCGCCCCAAGAGTCTGTCACCATCGCGCACCTTACCCTTAGGTCTTATGCGGCTATTTTAAGGGGTTATGTAACAAATAAGTAGCACCATGTTCATGTACATTATTTTTGTATATAAAAATGAATATAATTTCTAGTCATTTTTGATACATTGTAATTAGTTTTTAAAGTACAAATGGTGTTTTTAGTTATTATTTAATTAAGAATTATATTTTATTAAATTAAAGGATTTTTGAATTAAATAATATTTTAATAAAATATTATTATTAATATTAAATTAATTTTTTATTAAGTATAAATGATATTATAATTTTATGAATGCAATTAAAATTTTTATTAAGGTTTGAAAGCCATTTCTGTCAAAACCCGTGAATTTTTTTATAAATGTCGGTTTTTATTTTAAAAGTGAAAATTCAAATATTTAGAAAATTATTTAGATAAAATAAATATTATTTTTGGAATCAGGACGTCAAAATTATCCAACTGTGAATTTTTCAAAATTTTCTGAGACAGTCAAATTTCTGGGTAAAAATTAAATACCATTTAAATATATAATGTGTTTTATGACATCATAATGACCCAATGGTGATGTAATAAAATAACATAATCCTTATGTTCGGCCAATATGTGTTTTATAATTAAACTAATGAGTTTTTGGGTTTTTTTGACTTACTTTTCAAAGCATTAATGGAGCCCTCAAGACTTATTCAACACTTTGCCTTTTTAAATTAATTTCCATGGGAGTGTGACTCACCTCCACATAAGCAACCCTAATTTTTTAATAAGTTCGAACCTTGACCTTGTAAAATATTGTTTTCCTCTTTCCTTTTCCAGAAACCATGGGCAAATACCATGGGATTGTATGTGGTTTGGATTATTTTAATATAAGGGGTCCCAAACCTAAATAATGAAGAATTCTCTCATCTTTCCTATATAAACCCACCCAATCTCCCACTTCCTCCTCACTAAAATCCCTTGGAGTTCGTCCAACCTCTACCCTACTCTCTCTAGAATCCTCCCAAGGTTCCCCAATCTCCCAAGAATCCTCTCAAAAGCCTCTCTCTAGCCTTTGGAAGCACACTTCCAAGTAAGGGTTTTTTCTTCCTTTCTCATTTTTGTCAATTTTCTTTAAGTTGTATTGCCCTTTTAATTTCAATTATGAATGTTGTGGTATGGTTTCTCACCTCCCCCATACCGCCCTCTTATTTTTTGAATGATGGGAGAACCCTTTCTCTCTCATTAAATGTCTCCCATGCACACCCGTTACCATGCCGAAATTCCGGAAGAAACTTCTCTCTCTTCTTTTACATTCAAGCAATACTTTTGTATCATGAATCTAAAATCCATTTCGATTGTTGGTAAATGTATATATATGACCTCCTTACTATCTATTACATGTAAATATGATGAGGAACCCCTTTCTCTCTCATCAACCTTTTTTATTAATTCTTATGTCACGCCGTTACGCTGCCGAAATCGCACCGATTTTCTAAGCCAATGTCTTTGTGTAGTGAATACCATGTCCATTTCTCCATCAAGGGTATTCACCTTTATGCACATTTACATATTGATTGTAAAGTTTCATGTATGAATTCCACATTCCTTTATCGTGGAAGAAATGATTATGTTTTATAAATCCATGTTTTATGATCCATGTGGCACACTTATGCATGAAATGAAATGTTTGAGAAGGGTGCGCCCTTTATAGCGCTCCAATGCATTGGGTAAAGTATAGTATCATGATACGTCATGTGCAATGAGTGTTGACTCATGCTAATTCAAGTGAAACGAGGGTTTACTCATGCTTCAAGTTCAATGAGGGTTTACTCATGCTCTATGTGCAATGAGCCTTGGCTCATGCTAATTCAATGTTAAGTGTTGTTGCCACATTTCTATGTTATGGTTATCATGCTTTATCATGCCTTTATGTTCATGTTACTCTAATGCTCTATTGATGTTCCTATTTCCTAAAATTTATTTTACTCCTCATGTTATTCATTGTGTACTCCCTTACTGGGCTTTATAGCTCACCCTTTTCTTATGCATGTCCTCAGGTTATCCCATGCAATGCTAAGTACGAAGGAATGTAGTGGTCATGTAAAGGAAGTTTTCAATAAAGATGTTGTATTTTAAGTTTAAAGTTTTTATGTAATGATCCTAAGCCCCAAAGACACTAAACCTCTCGATCTTCTTTGTTGTATCAAGTGAAGTTTTATGTAATAAAGCATGCTTAAGTTGTAATAAAAAGCAGGGTTTTCATAGAGGGTGGTAGAGGCTGTCTGTTTCAGACGATATTACAGTCCTCTCTGTTGCAACAGGTGGAGGAGTCTCAGTGGGGGGACTTAGAGGCTGAAATGATGTGCAATCGTGTTAGCCAGGGCAATGCTCCAGGAGATGGATAGAAGATGGGTAGAGTTGGATGTTGTTTCATGGGAGGTTGTTCGTCCTAGTGGAAATGTGCAAGAACATTCTTAGTGACTTCCACAACTCACCCCCGGAGGTACACCCATGATTTTCCAAGAAGTACCAGGGTTTGAGGGGTCAGTTTTGGTGGACCGAGGTGAAGTGGGTAGTGGAAGAGTTTGTGGAAAAGTGCCTCGTGTTTCAGTAGGTGAAGTCTGAACATCATGTCCCAGGAGGTCTGTTACAACCTTTAGATGTCCCTGAGTGGAAATGGGACGACATCTTGATGATTTTCTTCACGGGACTACCTAGAGTTCAAGGGGTTGTGATGTTATCTGGATAGCGATGGGCCGGCTGACAAAATCATCTCACTTTATAGAAATCAAGAAGTCGGGTGCAATTGATGCCTTAGTATATAGGTACGTGGATGAGGTGGTGCGGTTTCATAGAGTCCTGAGATTCATAGTCTTGGATCGGGACACACGGTTCACCTCATGGGTCTGGAAAGTATTGCAACATGCTTTTGGCACCCAGCTATGCCTCAGAACTACTTTCCATCCCCAGACAGATAGGCAGACAGAGAAGACCATCAAGACGTTGGAGGATATGCTACGAGCATGTGTTTTATACTTCGGGGGATCGTGGGTGCAACACTTGCCTCTGGTAGAGTTTCATGCAACAATATTTATCACTCTACCATTGGAATGGTTGTGTTCTAATCCTTGTATGGGAGACTGTGTTGCTCACCCATGTGTTGGACAGAGGTCAGGGAAGCAGGTGTTTTTGGCCCGGAGGTGGTGGAGAGCACAACGGAGAAGGTTCAGCTTATACGGAAGAGGATGAAGGTGGCTCAGAACCGGCAGAAGACGTATGCTGGTCATAGGAGGAGACCCTTGGAATTACAGGTCAGGGACCACGTGTTCTTGAAGTTCTCCCATCGACGTGGGTAATAGAGGTTCAGTAGGGGAAGTAAGATTTCTCCCAGGTTCTTCGGACCCTTCGAGGTGTTGCGGCGGGTCGGCAAAGTGGCTTATCAGCTGGCACTACCACCCCCACTATTTTGGGTGTACAACGTCTTCCATGTGTCTCATCTCCATCGGTATCTACATGATGATTCGCACATCCTCAATTGGAGGGTGCTGGATATCGAGGAAAATGCGACATTGGTAGAGCGACCAGTGAGGTTTGAGGATCATAGGGAGAAGGTGCTTTGTGGACAAACAAATTACTTGGTTCGTGTGTTATGGAGTCATGGTGGCCTCAAAGATAATACCTAGGAATGTGAGGCATAGATGTGCACCCAGTACCCAGACATGTTTTGAGTTTTGTTCTATTTTGTTTTGTACTTGTTTGTGATGTAGTTCTTGACATTGTTAACTATAAAATTGACTATTTACCTTGTTCTCTGGATGTGTGTGAAGATTCCTGATTGTGGGGAGGGGAGGACCTTATCCCTAATCAAGAAGCATTAAAGTGTATGTGTTTAAACCTGTGCGGGTGATTCAGTGCCACCAAAAGCGAATAGTATCTTGACATGGAAGAAGGGACTCCCTAATCCATATGACTGGACTATATGACCTTTGCATGTTTGTGTAGTTACATGGGGGAGAGGCATGGTAGTGTATCTGTGGTTGTTCAGAAGATAGTTGTGGGAGAGGTGTTTCTTAATGTCAAGGAGGTTTTCTCTTGAGAGGTATCTTTCAAGGTGGTTGTTCAGACACCACTCTTTTCTTCAGGTCTAGTTTTGATTCTCGAGGGTGAGAATAGTTTTAGAGGTATCTGATGTAATGGCCTGGACAGTGACTCATTAAGGAGTTTTCCAAAAACTTGGTTCCATCAAACGGTTCCACCAAAATGGTGGACCGGTCATGGTGACACCGTGATGGAGGCACCAGTCACAGTCACACACCGAAATGATGGAACCGCATATGGCGTTCCACTGAACCGGTGGCACTGTGATGGTGGCACCGTAGCAGTATCACCATCATGGTCGAACACTGAAATAGTGGCACTGCTTACGGTGTTCCTCTGATCGGGTGGCATCGCTTTTGGTGTTCCACCGAACTGGTGCCACCGTAGCTGTCACACCATCATGGTCTCACACTGAAATGGTGGCACCTCTTACGGTGGAACTGTGAAGGTGACACCATTACGATGTCTCACTAAATTATTCCCCACCCTTTGTTTTATTTTTCTAGTTTCCAACTTTTTCCAGTTCCGCCCCTACAACGTATCTTTTGATGTATAAGTGATTTAATACCCCTTTCAAATCCATTAAAAGCCCATAAATGATATCTAAAATCTCCCAAGAGTGGGGTAACCCTTGACTTACCAAAACTTGTGGCTTTTTCCTCGGTGTCACACCCTTTTTCCATACTTTCCAGTTCCACCCCTATTACGTGTTTTCCTCTATTTACTAGAAACCCCTTTAACTCACAACCATTATGGCCACCTCTCTTATGAGAATTATTAAATGACAATAAATTCCATCGTGTGTAACCAACCAACTGCATGGAGAAACCACGATCCGCCTTTAAATCCATTCATGATTTCATATCTCGTAACTCTAGGATCTCATCTTTTATCACATGGGATTCTTTCTTCTTCTTGGCTGGTATCTTTTCCTTTCTTTGGTAAGTTTGGAGTCCCCCTTCCCAAGGATAGTGGTGAGCCTGTGCTGGAGCCTTTCCTACTCAAACTTGGAGTCCTCATAGTTCCATCCCTATAAGTTTCATATACCCAGTTCTTGGTGCATGGATGAAATCATCAATCATTGATCATCCAGGTAGGGTTTTTTCCTTTGTCTCTCTTTACTATGTATCATATGGGGTGGGTATGATAATGATTCTATGGGGATAGATGAAACCAAACCTTAAAAAAGATAATAAATGGTTTTAAAAGAATGAATGGGTGTGTTTGATTATGTTGTTGTACTCTTTTACTTTTTCTTATATGTTGTGAATTGCATGGGCTTATGTCCACTAAAAATTGTGGTCATTGGTGGTCCCTTATTGTGCACTAATGAACCACTGTTTTCAAGATAATTCTATGATTGAATGGAAGTAACATGAAAAATGGTTAATCACATAAACTCAATTGATTAAATGGATTCCCAATGAATAATAATCCTTGTGTGGTCACCCGGGTTAACCAAATAGAAAGACAGGACTAAAGGAATGGTGTGTTTAAATCTAAAAACTCCCTTGCTCTATTCTGGTGATGTGTATGGTTGTTCTTCTTGATGCTTGTGAGGTGAAATGGATGGGGATGGGATCCCCAGTTGTGCAGTTGTTAGTTTCTGGATTTGGGGGCATATGGGGTTGTATGTTGGGGCTTGGTTTGGTTCCAATACTTTTAGGCATCTCACGTATCTCTTTTTGTTGTGACCTTACAAGAGAACTAGTTGTTAATGCCTAATTTGTTACTTGGATGATTTTCCTTCTTTGGATTGTGGTTATTCCTGTTAGTTTCCTGGTAGTGACGATTTATTCAAATGGAACCACTTTCATGTGATAACAAGAATGGTTTCAATGAAGAATTGTTTTTCGGGAATGAGTTGTGACTTGGTTGTGGATTTTGTGCTTTTTATGAATGAATGGTAATGAAGGTGTATATATTTGGGATGGTTTTGGAACCCCTAGGTTGGTATGAGTTCTTGTTTACCGATATGTATAATTTAGTTTTTATGTTTCTTATTCGCACCCCACCCAAGTAGAGGACTTCATGTCGAAAACCCTCATTTCATGGGGGAGGGTGTTTTCCCAACACTCCTATGAGTGGCTGGTTATTAGATCCTTTTCTTCTCCCTTTCCTGAGTATCCCAAGAATCATTGGGTATGTTATGATAGCCTAAGGTCCATTATACACCAATATTCTTCAGAAAAGGTAGTTGTGGTGGTTGGCCCAGGTGTGTGTGGGCAGTTTGTTTCCCAAGTTTCTTCAGGATGAGGTTCAGGTTTCTTCGGGTGTGGCGGGAGTGGTATTGTCCTAGGTGTCTTCGGGTGTGGTGGTAGTTATTGTGGCCTAAGTGTATGCGGGTGGAGATGTGTGTGGTTTTTGTGGCCCTAGTGTTTGCAGGTGGGATGTATGGTTGTGTCTCCCCAAAGGCTTGTTGTTGGGGTGGTCTTGAGACTGCAGTTAAAATGGAAAGGGAGGTATAATGCATTGGATGTCTTCAATAACCCATGGGAAAGTGGTTTGGGGTACCAAAACATTGATGTGTTACTACTATTACTTTACATGACTTTAATTATTTAGAGAGAGTGCCTTAGTGAGTTTTGGGTGGATAGTTTCCTTGTTAGGTTCTTTGGTTATCTCTTTTTCTCACAGGGCATTAGAATGCCTCCCCACTTGTGCACAAGATCTTTTGTTCTTCCCTACTGAGTATACCTGTATACTCACCATATGTATATAGAACTATTTTCAGGTTTCTAGGAGGACTTCGGGGACCGTGTGAGGCCGTATTATCTCAGACGATGGGACCATTACTGTTGCTTATTTTCTTTTCTTTTGGTACATCCCTTGGAGTTTTCTTGTACTTTTAGCACTATATATTGGAACATTCATATGGGAATGGATTTTTTTTCATTACTTTTACTTCCATTTTTAGTGTTGTTTGGGATTTACTATCTTATCCCTCGATCCTTTTCAAAAAAAAATGGTAATGCCTTCTATATCACATATGATTTTATACCCTTGGTTCTATTTTCCACTCTGAGGCCTATTGAAGGCGGGACTCGGGGGTCATTATCTCTCCTTCAACATAAAAAAAGAATGGTATGGAAGTTTTTTTCCCTTACCTAATCTTGGTGAAGTTGGGTTGTGACATTTTATACGAGATAAATTTACTTATATTTCTTCATAGACTATATGATGACTATATGATGACTATATTAAGAAAAATTATACACATTACCCCTTCTAATCTTGATGGAAATCCACAACATATCTTTATACATTTGTTTTGATGACTGGTAAGTTGTATTGTTTTTTATGGAACATTAAATAAATTTTATAATGATTAGTATTATTATCAATTTTTATAATTTGTAGGAAACTCAACATTAATGTAAAATTGATAGTTGATTATGTGTGATAAAAACACCTCCAAAAAAATAGATAAATATTATAATGGATATGTGCTAAATATATTTTGATTTAATACATTCATATATGTTTTATCTATGAAATCAATAAATAGTTGTGTTTTTTAAAGGACCTAATGATAATGACTGTGGCAGTTAATTTTACAGTATGCTAGATGAAATGATAGAGTCATGTTATCTGGGACCAAATTTAGTAACAATTTTTAAATGTCATTGGTTTGATACTATTGAAGGGATGAATATTCATCCAAGACATGGACTCTATGACATTAAATATAATATTATTCTTTTCAAAAATGAACTACTTATATTGTAGCATTAAGAAGATAAATTTTATTATGTGAATTATTGTGCTGTTTTTAGAGATTTAAATGAATTGTGGAGTGTAATAAAATTGAAATATCATGAAAAACATTCTTTTAAAAATGAAAATGGTTTTATATAAGTGAAACATGATTATTTTTTCTAAATACATCACCAAATAGATATCTTACCCAACAATATATAAATATTGTTGAAGAAACAAGCCTATTAAGGGCGGATGCTAATGAAAAAGTTGATGATGTAATAAAGAATGATGAAGTTGAAAGTTATATATAATTTGATGATTTTGAATAGAAATATGACCACATTGTCATCGAAAAATATTTGTATGAATGTGATAAATGATGTATTATATTCTGGTATTTTTTATATTAGATATATTTATTTACATTTATTTATAGGAAAAATTATTTATTTCAATTATTTTAAGAAGGTTCGGATGATCTCATGTGTTCCCTTTCTAGTGTTGATCTTCCCAATTTTGAGCCCAATAACCATTCATCTAACCCACAGAATTATGAAACATCACTTTTTATTAGGTGGGGAATGACCTTTCTAGATTAATAATTCTTATCCACATTCCTAAAATATTTCAATCTATTGATTTTGATCCTTGTTTATAGGGGTATGTACAATTGTTAATGTTATTTTTTTATGTTAAATTTTTTGTATTAATTTTTATAATATTATACAAATTTTTTCACATTTTCATGGATTTAGATATTTGTAAGGTTGGTGGTATTCTTTGAAATTATTTTTCTATGCTGCAAGTTTCATGGAACTAGGCTCCCATTGATGCTCGACCTGAGATGCTCAAACACTAATTTATATATTAATAAATAATATATTTAAAAAAAATATTTAATTAGTTACATGTTATTTTTAATTTTCTTTTTGAATTTATGATCTCTGATCGATGATAGCATGATATATCATATTTAAGATCCCTTGGAGAATTATATATGGGAACATTTTTATAAATGTTTATAAAATATATAAAATAGAGTAATGGATGTGGATTTTGTCACAATTTTCAACCAATATTGTTTATCCCATCAACCTTACTATAATTGATATTAGGTATGGGATGTAATGTTCTCCTACTGAATATAAGATACTTTTATAAGGATGTCGACATCTAGTCAACACAACTAGGGGAGATAGGATGCGACACATAAGTTTGGGATTCATTTACATGGTATACATCAACAAAATATGGTAAGTAATATTATATATTTATATATATATATATACTTAAAATATAAAATTATTATTTGATTATATAGTCCACTATTAACCACTCTATTAAATTTTTTATTTCCTATAATAACATATACAATGATACTAGTACAATAAATCTTATCAGTGACCGACAACACCATATTGTGGTTTGTATTTTTTATTGAATTTTATATAAATTAATTTTATTATAGTTTTCATTTCTAATTATATTTTAAATAAAAATATTATGTTATGCCTTTCATTTATGATATACTCAAGTTGATCCCAAAGGAGATTCTACATGTGAGTCCTGTTTTTTTTTAGGGTTCTTGGATACAAGAACCCAAGAATGGTTTTGAGAAGGGAATGGTCACTGTTATTGGTTCATTATTGAAACCTATATGATATTATGGTACTTCTACAGAATCATCATTCAAAATTAATAATGATCATGAAAATTCATTTTCATCTACTACATAGTATGAAGAGGGGTTGGATATCAAGATGAAAGAATACAATTCATGCATAGAGAATGGGAGGATGAGCTTGTGAAACAATGTTATAGGTGTAAGGATATTTTTAAGTATTTGTGATAAAATTCACATGCTTCCGACAAGGAGTTCATCCCCCCGACCCTTTAGGTGATCCTCCTAACCTTGATACCTATTGATCCTCCTTTTTTTACTGTTATTTATGTTGGTATGATAAACATATAATGTTCAAAATGGTATAATTATACAATTTTTCTTTTTTTGGTTTTTTTAAAATCACTTTTTATTGTTTTTAATTATTTAGAAATTATATATATTATTGATAGTTTTAATTTTAAATTATTTGTGATGGACTAAAAATCCATCTCAATTAAACTTTTTTAAAAAATTTGTAATTATTTTAAATGGAAATAACTAATAATACCTAATAATATTTTTTTCTGATGGGTCATCACTAATACATATATTTTCAATGATATTTTCTATAATATGTTGTTTACAATAGATTACTATCACCAATAAATTTTAGTGATGGTAATCCACTGAAAACATCCCATGGGATATGGGTAAAAATGAAATTGTGATCATAAAACATTCATCATATCATTATAGTATAACCCATGAAGAATAAACGAGTTTCGTAAATATAACCTCATCATAATCATAAACCATCTAGAGGAAGAAAAAAGCTTGTATTAATGGTTCATATACCAATAATGAATAAGTATCATCAAAACATAGTATCATAGATACAAAATTCCATTACAAGATCATTGGAATATTTCTTGAAAAAAATGTCATTTTCATTGGGAAATCACTTCTTTAAAAAATAAAAATTTAAGAAATATTATGAAAAATGATATCATTTGAAAATATATATAGAATATAGTAAGGTAACCTTAAAATAATTTAGTAGTCATGATGTGGTAAATTTTATTAATTCTATTACCGTTGAAACAAATATTATGTTCACACCTTCATAAAAAATTTCCTCATTCAAAAAATGGGAAAAAAATATTTTTAACCATTTTTTTAAAAAGTTATATATGTGTAAAAATAAAATTAAACCATAATTGAATATTTTTAATTAAATTTTCTATAAAATTTTAGAATATATGGACGAATAAGAAAAATTATTTCCATCCAAATAGATAAATAAAGGCAGTTTTCCTTATAAATACTCTTTTTGTATCTTGAGTAATTAGAGAGTGGAAAAGGAATGGAAAACATTTAATCTATTAAAATAAGAGTATAAATAAATTAATTTTTTTATCATATAAGGATTATATAATTTCCCTCAATGGAAATTCATGAAGAAAAGATCCTTGTTAGAATGAGATTAAAACATAAATCACATACCTCACATTTGACATGAATCATAAGAACACTAATGTCTTATATAACAAATTAAAATTTATTTTTTAATTCAATAATAGAACATAATTAATAATTATAATATCATATGTGATCTAATTATAAAATGTAAACATGTGTTTATTAGTAAATATTTATTAAAATTTTCACTTTTGATTGTCAACAATTTCATTTTTTCTTTAATGTTTGAGTTCATCAATTTTATTCCTAGTAATTGGAACATGTATTATTAATATATTGAATTTTAATCATATAATTAGAATAATATTTATTCATTATATTTACTATTATAAATATACATGTGAACCAGTGTGTAAAAATTAATTATATTACTTCGTGGAGATGGTAGTTTGTATGCTTACACAAGTGATATATGGATTTTTTATAGAAATTATGAAATACTCATCAATAATAATTCACAATTAAAATACCACAATAATAAAAAAAATATTAAATCCATCATTATTTATAATGAGTGATTTAATAAATATAAATTAAATTTTTTATTATTATTGTTGTTTTATAAATGTGAATTGTTATTAATGATTATATATTCTCCTAAAACATTCACTTATTTTTTACCAATATCAACTTTAACCTTTATCCCAATAATACATGGAGTACCTCATAATGTCACATGCTCAACATATAAATACCATGATCATATATTCTCCTAAAACTTTCTAATAACCTAAATCACCGTAAAGTATAAATGAAAACATTTTTATTTCCAAAAATTAACTATATCCTTATTTCTCAACTAAAATCATGGAGTATCGAATATGTATATCATAAAACCAAAAATATCATACACTTATTCAAATATTACATTAATCACTTTGTAATCAAATCACTAATAAATTATATGGTAACCATTACTATCCAATTTATTTTTCAATATCAGTCTTCACTTTATCCTAATAAAAACTATTATCTCAAAATAATTCACATATTAAGGGTTTTCTATATGTAAATCGGGATTTGAAAAAAAAAATATACCCTTACTAGTAAATCATTTTTCTAGTTTCTCATTTAAACTCAATATATTTTTGAGAATCCTTAAGAAAACTACTGCATAACAATCATTTGATGTTTTATTCTTTTATATATATAATTTCATTGATAAAATATTTTTAATACATAATCTTTGAATCCAAATACAAAAAAAATTCAATAATTTCACATCAATTATTGATATTTAATAAGAGCTTGTTCATGGATTTAACCCTTGGAATAAGAAATTGACTCGATAAATTACCAAAATCCCCACACATAATATAATGAATAATTAATGGTGTCATAGATTTTACTTTATTTCCCTCAATTGAAAACTTCATTTATCCTTATAAATTTTTTGATTTATGTACTTATTTTACACACATAAAACATATTCTAATTCCTTTGATAAATTTTCATAGGTTCTTTCACTAATATACTTGAAATATTTCTATTTTAATCGTCTTCCATATGTAGTTATCATCAAATGAATTCCCATGAAACTCCAATTTTCCCTTATTATGTGTATTAGGTAACTCACCCATGTTTAAGTTAATAATCATATAATGAGATAGATGATTAGGAATAGTCAAAAGGTTTTGATAATGGAGATCTCATTTCTTATGGTCAATCATGAGGTTAATCATTCCATTGTGCATCACATTCAATGATAACATGAGTTCTCCTAATTCTAGCCATTTACTAAAACTAAAAATTAGAGTGTGAGTAATAACATATATAGTGAAACTAGCTTAATATAAATTGATATTACATCATTTTTTATGAATATTAATATCATTAAAAAATTATATTCCTGAGGAATGTAATATTTTAGTGTCTTTGGAAACATAAAACACAATAATCTAGTCTTGTGAAATATCTTCAATTTTTACCACAAATATATTCCTATATAGTTTTCCTACTTAAAACCATTCGTCGTAACCACGGTAAAGGAAACATAATAATGGGGGAGCATAGATGCTCAATAAGGGTCAATAATGGAATTATTTAAGAATATCAAGAAAATAAGGATTTGAGAACATGAGAATAGCATCTTAAGATCATATCATGTATATCAACGATTATATATATTAGTCATGTAATAATTATTAGTAGTTCCTAAACCTAAATCATATGGAAATCAAGAGTGTAATCCATGAAAGGATAACATAGTAATAAGAAAGAAATTTTTTGGCATATACTTAAGTATATAAAATCATTTCTTATTAGTAAAGGCTCACTTTCAAGACCATCACTGAGGGAAAATCCCATTACTAAATTGGGTTCACTCCCCATTTTAACCCTATATTATTGAAAATAGTTCACTCCTCATTCTATCTCTATATTACTTCATCGAGTTCAATCCTCATTCCATACCTATATTACTAAACCATGTTCACTACTTATTCCAGCCGTCTATTACTAAACTGAGTTCATTCCTCATTGAATCCATATATTAATGAAATTAGTTAACTCCCATTTCCAATACTATATTACTAAACTATGTTCACTACTTATTTCATCCCCGTATTACAAATCCATTTTCCCTCCTCTCTTCAGTACTATATATATCATAAAATTTATAAATCATTACCCAATTCATTAAAGGGGTATAAATGTGTCATGCACCACATAACAAAATCATGGATATATGTTTCATAAATTAATAAAACATTCAATATATGATGACCCATAAAAAGATATATGTTTTGTAATGAAACATATCATAACACATGAAATGAAATTTGTATTATAAAACATTTATCTTATCATAACATAGGGAGAAGGTAGATGTATCATAATCATTTAATAAGAGGATATCCCTTGAAATAAAGTATGATTCACAAACATGTTGTCAAGGTATAACTTGTTGAATAGAAATGTGTTTCATCAAAAACTTTTATTCTTAAACATAAGCACTTAAGGAAAGGGTAAGAATGGTGTCCCGGGATCATATCCCTAGAAAATCAAAAACTATAACAAAGGATGTAATCTTAGATGAAAACAATTTCATGTATCTTTTAGAAACATTTCTTAAGTAAAATATCCTTTCTGTGTTAAATTTTTTTTAAATAAAAAACATTTTAATATTATTTTCCTTTAAAAATAACCATAAAAATATATAAATGATGAATTGAAACCCCTTATAAACAATTTTTATCATGAAACATTATAAAAATAATTTTCATTGAAAATTTTATTAAAATATCATTTAAAACATTTTGAAAACATTTTTAGAGAATAGTATTTAAAATAACATACATTTCTGAATGAAGAGAGAGATGAAGTTAGATTCTATTAAAAACATTATCTTTATTATATTGAGTAAAAAATATTGTAAAAATGGTATGATTAAATTAAGATATCATGAATAAACATATTAATAGATAATTACTGAGTATTATTGGTATATTTATCAAAATATTTCATCAATGCAAGAATAGTCATAAATAATCTCGTTAAATGTTGAGATTTAAGAAATAAACTCTTACCACTTTGTTAGCTTTGAATCATAATCCACGTGACTGAATAAAATTACATTAAGTGTAAAATATCTTGAAATTAATTATTTTCATGATATAACATTTAAATATAGATATATAAACCTCACAAAATAATATATATGAATAACATAAAGTGTGTCTCAAAGAAATAAAATTAAGACAAAATTACCTTACTAAATTGATAACATTAGAACCATAAACCCTGTGAAGGATAGATAATATAATGGATATTTAAATACCCATTAATTTAATAATATTAAATATATAATTCATTCTTTTAAATTAAATTTATCATAGAAAAGAAAATAGTGGTGAATAAGGCATAAGTCTCACAGAAAAAAAAGTGACACTAGAAATCCCCTTCCTACTTGAGTAACATTTGAATCATGATCCCCATGAAATTATAACATGAATTAATACATTTAATATCATTAAATAAATTAAATTAATGATATAATATTTAATAGGGAAATATATACACCACACAAGAATAATTAGTGTAGAATATTGAATATATCTCACAAAAATAAAAGTGAGGCAAGAAAACCCTTCCCCTGTGTATTGACTTTCTTCATACACATTCAAATATCCTGTATGATAACTATAATATTATTATACATAAACCAATTAAACATATTATTATATAACATACCATATATTATTTTATTTTTTAATTTATATTACTATTTTATTAATAATTTCATGTTATTGGTATGTTTTGGGTAATAACCGCTTTGTTTTCTTATATATTTTTTGACTTTCTACTCTTGATAATCTTAAATAGATCATGATTTTCTAATTTAAATAATTTAAAACAAGATTTAAATATCATATATAGTCTACATATAATTATTTATAATAATCTATAAAATATTGAAATGTTAAATGGAATACACTATTCATGGAGACGGTAAGACATACGTACACATGAATGTTGTTCCCATTTTATTATCGTATTGAAAGAAAAAAATAAATAACATATATGTGTGTGTATATATTATCATTTATGTAGAAATTTTATTTCATATGTATCATATAAATTTATTAAACCCATATTTAGTATATTCCTTGTAATTTTTGAACGAATCACATTGCTTTAAGATGGTGGTAGTCTACACATCCACAAATGAAGTTACCATATTCCCAAAAAATGGAAAGCATAAAGGTATGTGATATATAATAATTATATAATAAAAATGAATTAATAGATATGATATATATCATATAAAAACAACATTTATATCATTACTCACCACCAAGAAATGTTGCAATGAAAGAATGAATGACATCGGTATGCGAGGTGGTAGACCGTCGTACACATGAACGATGATTGTAAATATCATTTTATGGAAGTGTGTGTGAGTTTAGGTTGAAAAAATAACATAAAAAAATATCAAAATATTTTTAATATATATATATTATATAATCATAGAATAATAATAATTTAGTTTTGGAGAAAGAAATAAAAAAAATCTTGTTGAAGGATGTTATGGCTTCTTTGGGTAACACCATTTGGTTTCCACCAAAGGGCTTCCATGGTTGGCATTATCCAAAATTAGAGGCTAATTGGATAAATTTAGGGAGTATGGGAGGATTGTTTATCATTTTTGACCAAGATAAAGGGAATTATAGGTGTGAATAAGTGAGGGGGTGAGTTCCCTTTTGTATGTGGAGGGAAAGGATACAGATGGAATTTTTTAGATGAATTGTGTGTTCCCAACATTTTTACATATAGAGAGTCTTCCATAACATCCCATATTAGATCTATGAATTTGTGAGGTAAAAATGTGGATAAAAATGGATGTTTTGAAATTTTATTTCCATTTTTATACTTTAATATTATAGTTTAACAACTAAAATCTTATTTTTACCTTAATTGCTGTAATTTATTTTAATCACTTCCACTAATAGTTTTGGTCAAATAATAAATTTAAATTATTAGAAGTTACAAATTATAAAAATTAAAAATATATATTCCATTTTTTCTAATTCTAATATCATAAGTTCCAGGAATTAATTTAAAATTAATCCCATGGATGGGATGAGATTATGATTTTTTGAAATAAAAATTCCAAATGTTTTAAATGTTTTTATATCCAATTTCCATGTGAAATTGATTAGAATTAACTAAATTTTATTAATGGATATGTTATTGATATAACTATACATTAAAAACATTTTAAAATATTATTTAACTATATAAATAAATTTTATGAAAAATTAGTTTTCAATTAAAATTTAGTATATTTCACTATTCATAAAAAAATAAAACTTATTAGAAAAATACAGAAAAATAACTCTATGATAATTTTGAAAGTCCACTATCGTAAATTACTATTATATTTCTTCCAAATATAATTTATAAAAGTTTCAAAAATTATATTTAAAATAGGCATACCATTAAAAGGAGAGAAAATTTACCTATTAAAAAAGTATATATCTTTATGCATGAAATTGGTTTTATTCTTATCTCTTGTATAGAAAATAAATCAGATGAATTTTGAATAGTTTATTGATTATAATATATATATATATACATATATATGTGTGTTTATAATTAAAATAATTTATCACAAGTTCTTTAATTAATTTACTTACGTAAAACATGACTGATAGCATATATGCAGTTGACCTGTAAAAGATTTCTTATATTTTTAAAAGGGTTTAATTTTTATTTATAGTTAATTAGTAAATAAGTAATTATTATTATATAAATGTGTAAAAAAATAATTTAATTAACATTATTAATAACCACAATTCAAATTTCTAGGTTACAACTATAATAATATTTTAATAATATTATTAATAGTACATTGTAGTTTGGAAAATCTAGGTCTTCTGTGTCATGTAAATTATCTAAGGAACTCATTATTATGTGTAACAACATCCAAACATAGTTTTTCATGTAACTAAATCTAATATAAGTGTTTCATGTAAAGAAATTATCAATAACTTGGTTCTTTCATATAACACGATAAATATTATGTGTTATGTAAAATGAAAAAATATTAAAAAGATTAAATTAATGAAAAAAAATTATTTTATAAAATATTGGGGTATTACATTCTACCTCCCTTAAAATAAATTTCCCACTTGAAATTTTTCTAGGTTATCAAAAGTTTAATTCTTTAAATTTCATTTCCTAATAACCCACATTGTAAAATGGTATACTAAAAATCCCTTTTAAAATGAAATATTTGAAATGTAATGATTACCCAATGTAAATCACAACTATGATTCCATAGAGTTGAACATATGTTTTAACTAAAAACATGAACATATAAGAGAAATATAACTATCATGTTTTGATGTAGAGTGATAAAGAACATTAATCAATATAAGTGAGTGATTTATAAAATGTTAAAGATCATAAAACCATAAATATATGATGATCTAAGGGACCATTTGATTCATCAAAAATTAATGTACTAGGGATACATTTTTGTTCAAATGTTATTTTATTATAGTTTAATAATTTTAAAAAGGAGATATACTTAATTGAATTTATTCCATTTTATATGCACAATCTCTCCATTTGGTTGGGTCTTGACCAATTTCAACTTTATCTCATACTCCATAAATGAAGGTGAATTTGTTATACCTACTCCACTAATGGGTTATAAGATCTTTACATTGAATGGTAAGTCATTCCATCTATCTTTAGTTACTATATATAAAAAAAGGTTAGTATATGTTATCGAATATACATAAATACTTATATGGATAGATAATAATTTAATCTCTAAACCCTTATAAAATTATTAACATAAACTATTCCATAAATGGTCATCCTTATAGCACTCCATAAATATGAAAATACATAATATTATAAAAAAAATTCTAAATCACTTTATCATTGGCCTCCTGTATATCATAAGGTATCTCTTGGTTGACACATTCAAATCATGTGAATACCTTTATCATTTGTTCACCTAAAACATGGTAAAAACCTAAATTACCATTGATCCTTATTGAAAAAATTCATTCTTTATTATTCTAAATATTAATTGGATATATTCCTTACAACTCATAATCTTCATCCATGATAGTGAATACTAATTTTTCCCCCAATTATTTTTTTCATGAAATCCACTTTAAGGAGGGGAAAGTAGGAATCTCACAAATTCGAAAAACCATATTCCAGTGGAAATGATATCATTTTATCATTATATATTTATCCATTATAAATGTCATTTTCTCATCCTTTGGAACATATTATGTGTTACCTTACCTTAATCAGAATAACACATTTCTATAAAATCGATTTTAAATGAATTCATCACCATCCAACATATCGTTTTCAATCCTTAATGATAAACTCATACTGAAAGTACTTATATATTTCATGATTCATATAACATAATCTTTCAATTCGAAAACATATACACATAAATAATCTAACTCTATTCATAAAGAATTACTCAGGATTCATCATCTTATTCTTTAATAACCCATTCCTAGAATATAAAATATGATTCATTTATTACGGTTACTCAACCTCAATTATAATATGGCTTCATATTATTTATTTAGAAAAATACTATTATGACATCCCATACCTTTCACATGTCATTTGAGGTCTTTTCATCCTCATCATTATAACCAATACTCAAACCACCTTACTGGTTCTCATCATAAGATTTCCACTTAGGACATCAACTTTTATAATTTCCATAAATTCAACATCAAGAACATTCAATGATAACTTAGTTTATTCTAGTTCATGTTATTTACTATGACTAAAAATCATAGTGTGAGCAACACTTTTCATAGTAAAAAATGAATTAATAATGAAAAATTACATATAGAATTCCTAAACCATGACACCTACTTTTAAATCTATAACACCTTAGGCTTATCCTTTGAAAACCCTATAAATATCCTTATTATTATACCTAGGGATCTCAATAGTGTATTCTAATTTTAGATTATAATTTTTGACTACAAATTCCCATTGATACCAAAAACAATGACTCATGCTTAACATACAAGGATATTACATCATTTTAGATGAATATTCAAAACATTAGAAAATTACATGCCTGATGACTATGATAGTTTAGCGTGTTTGGAAACATAGAACACAATATAATTTTCTAGTGAAAGATATTCAATATTTTCAATAAAGATCCTCCCATTTAGTACTCATACTTAAATCCTTTCTTCATCACCCAGGGAAAGAAAACATAATAAAGCAGGATGTTATATGTTTATTAAGGGTATATAAATGAGATACATAACAATAATATGATCATAATGGTATTAGAACATGAGAATAACATTTGATGATCATACACATAATATCAAAAATCACATAAATGAGTCAATGAATAATGATTAGTGGTTTATAAGATAGGAATCATAATGGAATCAAGATCATAACCCCTGAAATATAACATAATAAGAATACAGGGAATTTATGTCATATAAATAAGAATATAAAATCATTTCATATTAGTCAAGGCTCACCACCAATACCATCATAGCGGAAAAGTCCTTTACTGAACTATTTCCTCCCTATTCTAGCCATGTATTACTAAATTGGGTTAACTCCTCATTTAATCCCTATATTAACAAACTGAGTTTACTCTTTATTCTAGACCTATATTACTGACCCATTTTCACTCCCCGTTCTAGACTTATATTTCTTAATTGAGTTCAATCCTCATTCCATCCATGTATTAGTGAACTGAGTTCACTCCTCATTCCACCACTATATTACTAAATCAAGTTCACTCCTCGTTTTAACCATTTATTACTGAACCGAGTTCACTCCTTGTATGAGTCATGTCTATCTGATGAGATATACAGATATTTACTCAATCCATTATAGGAAGGTACAAGTCCCACCATCACATAATTAAATCATACATATGTGTTCAATAAGAAAACAAAACTTTCATCATATCATGACCCATAAAAATATATAGGTTTCATAAACATCATAATATAACCCATGAAATTAAATGGGTGTTATAATCATTTTATCACATCATAACCTTGGGAAATTACATGGGTTTCATAATAATTTCATAAAAAAATAACTAATGAAAAGAAGAAGGTTTAATAATTTATTTATCATGGTATGTACTATGAAAGATAAAAAGGATTCATAAACAACTTTTCTTCTTAATAATAAACTATTCAAAGAATGGGTAAGAATGGTGTCCTTAAATAATTTACCCAATAAACCACAAAAATTATAAATGGATGTTATATTGGATGAAAAATAATTTTGAAATATCTTTTTGAAACATTTCTAGAGGATATTATCCTTTCCTCTTTAAGAAATAATTTTTTAAAAACAAAACCTTTTGAAAACATTTTTCTTTAAAAATAACATTGAAAACATTTAAATGAATCTTTTAAAAATTATTTTAAAAAATTTTAAAGATAAATAATCATCAAAATTATTTTACTTGTAAGTTTTTTTAAATTTTTATTTAAAACATTTAAAAAATTCTTTAAAACATGTTTAGAATGAACACACATTTCTAGCCGAAGGGACAGATAAATTCATATTCCTATAAAAATGATTTATTAATTAAATTATGTAAAAAAGAGTTGAAAATGGAAAAATTACTTTAATGTTTCATGTATAAATAGAGTGTGAAATAATTAGTGAGTATTATTGAGATATGGATTATAATATTTTATTAATTGAAGCATAGTCATAAACAATCCCGATAAATGATAAGATTATAGCAATAAACTATTACCAATTTGGTAACATTGAATCATAATCTCAATATAAGAATCATATTACATGAATAAAAAAATTAATTAAAAGAATAATATTAATTATATACCATGTCAAAGGTTAGTATATGCACCTTGAAAAAAAATACAAGTGTGTAATATAACGTGTGTCTCAAAGAAGGAAAACTAATATAAAATTACCTTACTTATTTGGTGTCTTTTGAACTATAAACCACATGAAAGAGAGATAATAATGTTAATATGTAAATAACCATAAATTTAGATATAATAATTATAAAATCCATTCATGTGAATTACATACACCATAAAAATAAATGATTGGTGAATAAGGCATATGTCTCGCAGAAATAAATGTGAGACAATAAATCCCATTACAACTTGAGTAACTTTTGAATTTTTATACCCATGAAATAATAAAATTAATTAAAACTTATAATATTATTAAATTAATTAAATTCATGATATAAAATATAATAGGTCATTATATACACCACAAAACAATAATAAGTTGTGAATATAGAATATATCTCACAGAAATAAATGTGATATGAGAAAACCCTTAACATATGTATTTAATTTCTTATTACATGTTGAAAAATCCTGAATAATAAATATAGGTTTATTATAAATATAAAAAACATATTTTTATGGTCAAAAAATATATTATTTTATTTTGACATTATATTAACCATTTATTAACAATGTTATTTTAATGTTATGTTCTGCGTAATAACTGTTTAGTTTTTTTTATATGTTTTGAATTTTTATTTTTGATACTCCTACATAGATAACAATTTAATTATTTCAATAATGTAAAAAAT
Source organism: Viscum album (assembly GCA_963277665.1). Lineage (NCBI taxonomy): Eukaryota > Viridiplantae > Streptophyta > Magnoliopsida > Santalales > Viscaceae > Viscum > Viscum album. Next base: position 1,828,912,367 of record OY728161.1, on the reverse strand, counting down.
TATGTTAATATAATATATATTCATTATATAAGTATTTAAAATAATATACAAAATATTGGAATATTAAATAAAATACATCGTTCTTGGATATAGTAGGACGTACATACACTTGAATATTGTTCTGTTTTCTTACCGTATTGAATGAAAGAATGTAGATTAAATATATGTATATATATTATAATTAAAGTAGAATTATTAATTAAACTATGTCTTATAATTTTACTAAACAAATTATTAAAATATTTCATTGATGTGTGAATGAATACATCTCTTTGAGGAGGCATTCCCCTACATGTCCACAAACGAAGTTATTATATTCCAACAAAATGGAAATCATAAAGGTATGTGTTACATAATATTAAAAAAATGAATCATAAATATCATATATATCATATAATAATAGTAATTAAATCATTATTTTCAACCATGAAAGGTGGTAATGGAAAAAACAAATGACACCAGTCTACAATATGGTAGTCATCTGTACACTAAAACAATGATTGTGTATTACATTTGATAGAAGTGTGTGTGTTTGTGGGTAGAATAATTATAAAAATATGTTTTATTGTTTTATATATACTGATTATTTTATATAATCTTGTGATAAAAATAATTGATGGGATGGAGAAAGAAATAAAAAAGTGCTTATTTAAGTATTTTACCGCTTCTTTGGGAAACTCCTTTTGGTTTGAATCATAGGGATTCATTGGTTGGATTTCTACCCATAGTGAATCTTATAAGAATAAGATAGAGAAGGTTTTATAATATTTTGATAGGTTTTTTCTGATATAAAGGTTTTTATGGGTGTAAATAGGTTATGGGGGTGAGTTCCCTTTTATAAGTGGAGTGAGAGGACACCATTGACATTTTTGAAAAGAATTGTGTGGTCCTTATGATTTTACCTACCAAGAGGCTTCCATAAAAAACCAAATTAAATAATTGGATATTTTAAGTATAATATTTATATAAATTAGGTTATATATAGGTCTTGGCCATTTTTATACCTTATATTGAAATTTTCACCACTAAAATATTGTTTTTACATTAATCACTGTAACTAATTTTAATAACATTCACTAATATATTTTTGTCAAAAACTAAGTAGAAAATATCAGAAATTATAAATTATTAAATTATAAAATATTGAATATATTTTTATAAATTATAATGAAATAAGTGGATGAAATTAATATAAAATTAATCCTGCATACGGGATGTGATAACAAATTTTTAAAGTGAAAAAAAAAATTGAAGTTCGAAATGTTTTCATATCCAATTTTAATGTAAAATTGGTTCCAATAACATACATTGGAATAAATATTTTATAATTGATATAATTAAATAATAAAGAAAATTTATAATATAATTTAACAATATAAATAAATTATATGAAAACTCATTTTTTAATTAAAATTCAGTATTTTTCTTTATTCGTCAAAAATTGAATCATCTTAGAAAAATAAAAAAAAAATAACCTTAATATAATTTTTGGGTAGTGTTTTCATAAATTAAGATTAATTTATCGAATATAATTTATAAAATTTCCATAAATTATATTTTAAATAGTCGATCCATTAAAAAATTTTAAAATTACCTTATATAAATATATATATCTTTACACGTAAAATTGGTTTCATTATTATATCCTGTCTAAAAAACAAACAATATGAATGTTAAATAGTTTACTTAATATAATATATATATATATATAATTAAAATAATTTATCAAAAGTTTTTAAATTAATTTATTGAGGTAAAATATGTTTGATTACATAAATATGGTTTTCCAACTAAAAACGTCTTATATTTTCAAAAGGGTTTTATTTTTATTTCTATTTAATGGGTAAAAAAATAATTCATATTATATAAATATGTATTCCATATTTTCATAACTAAATTAAACATATTCATAAACACCATTCCAATGGCTAGGTTACATCTACAATAATATTTCAAAAATAATATTAATAGTACATTGTAGTTTAGTAAAAATAAGTTTTGTGTGTGCCACCAGTTATCAAAGGAACACACTATTTTGTGCTAAATAATTAAAACATATTGTTTCATATTCCTCAATAAAATATAAGTGGTGTATGTAGTGAAATCAAGACATGGTGTTGTGTAAAAATAAAAAATAACTTGGTGTTTTCATATAACACAAGGGGTATTTAATGTTGTGATAAATAAATAATATAAAATACATTAACATAACTCAGAGAAATATTTGGAAACATATCAAGGTGTTACAATTATCATTGTAACATCCCAACCCAGCTCACCTATAAGACGGTGGTCAGACCAGTGGGTCACATGACTTCAAACGCATCTCCACGAATACCAGAGGCTACCGACTAGTATTGAGGGTCTAGGGTATATCTGTGGGGAGAATATTACCTTATATATTAGATTATTCATAATAATTAATAATATATAATATATTTCGGAACCATAATAAGAACATAAAGCATGATAAATAGTAATAAATAATTTAAAAAGTAGTGGGATATAATAATTAACAATTTAATAAAAGTGGCCAACACCGGTTTATAAAACATATGAATACAATAAATAGTAAAGATACATGAAGGAATTAAACAATACAGCATGCTTTACAATATAGTATAATAATAATGAAAAGATAGAAAATCCCCATGGGCGATCACCATGAGCATCCTGATCTCCAGCTCGTTCCCTTGCCCCTAACTCCCAAGTACAAGTAATACAACAAAAAACCTAGATCCTGAAAATATAAGGTCGACTTTGGTACCAAGGGTACTTGAGTAGTGTGTAAGATATAGATATCAGAAGGCCAACACCCACACTGTCTATCAAAATCCAAAAAATGTAATATAAATTAATAATTTTTTCATATACAATAAATTCAGAATGATAACAATTAATAATTAAAACATGGTGATGGGTCCTAAATTGACACTCATCCCATACCACCTACTTTGGACAAAGCCAAAAATATTCAAAGCATAGTTGAGCAAGGAAGAATATATATAAAAGGGCCAGTAGTAACATCGAAAACCAAGGAAGGATGGTCCCTAATCTTGTTCTTTAACATTGTGTCTAAATCTCATGTTATCACATAAGTATGATTGTAATGTAATAGAGACATCTCAAGTATAATCACAATACATAACAATAGAGAATTATTCATCTCAAGAATTTAAATTAAAAACCATAAATTTCAGAGGTGGATTTTAATATTATCCATAAGGTATCGCTATAGTAAATCCATTCAAAATATCTAATGCCACTGAGCCCATCCAAGGTGACCCTTTCAAAAATACAAGTTTTAATCGTGTTATGGTAACTATGAGTTCATTCTTGGTATCACACATAATGGAACAATTATCAACTGAGGCTTGCCATATCCATCTTTCTAATGGGTCCATCCTTGGTTTCCCCTTAATGAACAAGTATCACCCAATAGTATAATAGAAATATCGGGGGATCCCTTGCTTGGAGATCCTAAAACATTATTTCCCTAGTGAATACTATTATAACCTATCGAGTACAAAGATCCCAATTAGGGGTTCTTAGTATGGGACCCACATTCTCTCCCCGGATGGATTTCATTTAAAAAACAAGAGAGAAAAATATCATAGAGAAAGAAATTTCTAAGTATTAAGATACATGAAATTAGACCTAAAAAATTTCATGTCGTAAAATGAAACTAAATTACATAAGCTAGAAATGTTAACAAGGAATTTCATATAGTTCAAGCCACTAACAAGGGCATAAGAAATAAACAAACTTGCATAATCAAGGAATTATAAACAAGGAATGTGGAATCAACATGCCTCTAACCAATATGTCATTATTGAAATTTCATCATATCAAGTTATAAAGCTTTACCAAGTGTCACAATACATCTAAACCATTTAAATGGATCAAGAAAAGAGCATCGAACAAGGAATAAGGAGTTCATTAATAGGAAAGGTACTCATGTAGCTTGAAACAAGTAAATTTGTATGTAAGATATATTTTACTCAAATAAACCTCAAGTATTCCATAGTTAGGAGGAACCACACATGGGATAAAAGATTATGTTCAAAATTAGGCATTATTAAGAGGGACCAAATTCATAATTCATTTCTCATTAATCAATTTAATGAATTACTAAGGATTCATGCACAACCGAAGGAAATTTTAAACATTTTATATAAAGGGAACATAGGCCATTTATGATGGTCACGCCCAAAGGGGTGGCCAGGAGGTAAGGAGAAGACCCCAAACTAGTTTCTCTATAAGTGAAGTCTATAAAAAAACACGATATAACAACCCAAAAAAATTAATACAAGTCAAATAAATCATTTTCTCTAAAAAAATTATTCAAGGCATTCCATTTGGTATGAGCCATCCCAGTAAAGGTAATTCTCACTCAATATTCCTAATAATGGAAAACTAATTTTAACATAAAAGTTTCAAAGGGTTCATTTCGGATACCCATAAGGGATTATGTAGACTTACCTAATTCATTCTATCCATTAAATTCACCTCAACCATTTTATTTAACACATTAAGACATAGAAACTACATTACATGGGATAAAGCACATATACAATACATTCATCAATTATAACTCAATAATAAAGAAAATATTAAGGCAATATGGTATGAAGAAAAAATTTATATCTCTACATTTTTATCTTGAAGGCAGTGTACCTCTATTTGAGGGCCATTATTTCAAAAACGTGACTTTTTTATCTAGCGAAACATATATCACTTGTATGCATTTCCCTATCTTTATCGATGAATATTTAAAACTAAAAACCAAATTTTATTAATTAAATACTAATAATGGTTCTTTAAGTAATTAATTAATGAAATACTAAAATTAATGGAAAAAGGAAATGGACCCTACCTTATTGAGGAACCCAGCTGCATTTGGAACTTGATAGATTTTTTTGGAAACCACTCGGAAATTCCTCACATATGCATGCACACATATTTATATATATATATATTCCTTAACCCAATGCATATATTCATTTCACCATGAGGGAATACATACATGAAGGATATGTATATTTATATATATACATACCTAAGTATATTCATGTGCTCCCCTTAAAAACATTGAGAGCCGACTATAACAATTATCAGGGACTCAAAATCATCAACAAAAAGGTTAAAGCACTTATGGTAAAATATCATGGACTCAGAATTATTGTTGTAAGGGACAACACACCTCAAAATAATTTCTAGGGACTCATAATTTATAAAAAACCCCAAATATAAATTGATCAATAATTAATAATGTAGGAAAAACTGCCTAAAATGGCATGATAAGTGTTCAACACACTATAAATCAATGATAAGAACTTTTAAAAAAAATTAACAACCATAATTTTGAAGGAACGAAACCAAGAGACAGTAAGAAAATATCACCTCAGATGGGATCGGTGAACCAAAACACCCCGAACCGCCTCGACTTCGTCGTTGGTTGTCAGATCATGAAGGAACAAGACCTGAGAGGTCATTCGCACACTCTATCAAAGGAAGAAACATGAAAAATCCAGGATAACCCATACCTAGGGTTCGATCACACCTTGTTGGGTGATAGATAAACTGAATCACAGATTGAAACAAACAGGATGAGGATCGAAGGGCCTTACTAAAACAATTTGAAGGAGAATTGATAGGAAACTGAGGATAAATCATCGTGGAAGGAGGTTTGGCTAAGGGAGTGTTGTGCGCCGCATGAGAGGTTCGGTCGAGGGGGGTCACGTTTTGTAGGGAGGTTCGGAGAATGGGGGTTCATGTCATAGAGGGTCTGTCCGAGGGATCTCATGAGAAGGGACTCATGTTATAGGGGGTTCGGTGAGGAGGCCTATCGTGCAAGGAAGGAAAGACCTAGGGAAGGTCGTGTTACACTATAGGAGTGAGGAGAGACCCCTTGGTCTATAAAATAAAAACCTAATCTAAAATTAATATTAATAATAATAATAATTACAATTATATTATTATAATTATTATTAGAAAATTTTCTTATTTAATTTATTTATATTTAAATTTTAATTAATTTAATTATATTTCCTTAAAAGACACATCGTAATTTCAACTCTCAAAAAATTATGTTCTGACCCTCAATTTCAATCCCTACCTAGAAAACGGAAAAATAATTCCCCAATATTTTTTTCATTAGGTTAAAAACATGAGATTTTACAACCTTCCTACATTAGATCCTCTCGTCCATGAGAATCCTTCAGGAACTTCGAATACATCACCCCGCCTACATAGGTCATGAAGTCTCATTATAATGGTCATTTTGCATTTCCTGACAACCAACACAACGTCAAGCATTGATTAGGCATGAGGAACTTAAGCCATTAAGATATGGGCCAACCCCTATTTTATAACCAAGATCGATACTCTGGGATTGGTACCAAAACGATCAATCGGTCAATTCAACACCAACTATTATCATATATTAGGAAGATACAAGTCAATATACCTCTAGCTGGCCATTCTAAAAAATGCTTGGATTAGGAGACTAGCACATTTCCAACTAAACTGTGATGTCGTCTCCCAAAGAATCATGAATTTAGAAAAAATATATTACTAAATCCCTTAACTAACATCTGGAGATGCTTCATGGTGAAACCATCACCGGACCATTTTTAAACTATCATTCCTCCACACAAACAAGGGTATGACCGTGATATAGCCCATTGGAATCATCATACCCTTCTTAAACATCAACTATGATTCTGATAATAGTTCAAGGATAACCTTGTATTTGAACAACTGTAGTGGAAGGAACTAGCCAATGTATTTTACATTCCATGTTTATAAGCGAGATGTTGGTACAAAGCTAAGACACCCACTTTAGAACATTGATGGAGCCCAGAGTGGCATCCTCTTAGAATCAGATAAAGAAAAAGAGCTGGTGCTCAAGAGTCCATTCTATGAATTCCTACACAGGAACATCGGAGTCAGTTAGAAAAACCAATCCTCGATTACATATATGAATTTACCATGAAATATCAAAGCAACCAATCGAACAAGACCAATGAATTTGAAACATTAGATCAACATAAGATTGACACTATCTTAGTGCATCAAGGATGACGTCAATATAGGGGACTTTCTTGTCACTAAACTAGAGTACGCTGGAATGATTCTTAAATATTACCATAAATAAAATTGATTAATTACTGCAGTTCGATACCTAAGAAGAAACATGACTTCACATGATGATTCACCATCATTAACCAATCATCAAGCCTTTTCCACCCAAATAATCTCATTATCAGTCAATCTTAACCATCGTAGTCCACCCACAATCAATGGAATTACTCAAAGGTTTCATACACCACCAACCACACCAACATCGTGTTTCCAAGAAAAACCCAACATAATTTAAAGTTCTCATGCCTCAAGGAATTTAATCCAGCCCTTCCATTCTCAAATAGTTCTCTTTGGTTGTGTTATTTACACTCGGAAAGACTAATATTTAACAGAACTGACTTGAACTCCTTACCTTAGGAGTGTCCTAATCGTCAAAAATAAGATACATACTAGCTTCTCAAATTTTCTCTAGCTCATAACCTCCATAAACATAACCGTTTAATCAACTGGCATGAAAACCAAAACCAAACCGCTCAGCGTGTGAAAAAACAAGATTCTTTGGAAGTCATCCTGATCATTAGGATGGATGTGATTTCTTTATTCCAAGTCCACTCTAATCTAGAAATGACCCAAGACCAAACTCAACAGTATAAGGTTCAATGATTACACAAAACTCAACTAAATCAACACAAAATTAAAAACATAATGGTACCACGTATGTGAATGTATACTACCCTAAGGTCATAGAGAACCCATACGAATTTTATCTCATATGATGACATAACAAGTCATCCATCATTGTGAAGAAGAGAGTGTTAAACGAACTATGAAAAAGATGACCATGCTTGAGATATATATAACCAGCTAAAATCAAGAATTACCTGATGCTCAAGTTTGAAACAAACATCAAGGATACCAAGATAGCCCATCTGGAAAAAAGGGGATCGTTTAGAAATTAAGAGTCCTATAGTGGAAAATGGTACCCAAATGACACCATACATTATAAAAGTCATGAAATTTTTAAGTGATTTATGTTCTAAGGGTTCTACCTACCACAGGATAGCCACATATGAATAACAATTTTCATCCCTAACACTGGGCCACGCTAAAAGATTTCACTAGAATCAAAATCTAATCATATAATTCATTTCTAAAAGAAAGATGACTTATGTAAAATGATTGTGCTTAAATTTTACATGAGGGTCTTAAATAGGGGACACCACTAAATGTTCCATTTCTAATCCCTTTACATTTAAAACCATATCATAATACAACATGAACATGTTCAATAGTCTAGTAATATGGGTGGCCATCTACCAATCCATAAAGAACCCATACATTTTACATGTGTCATTTTGATCCCATTAATTACAACCAATCCATTTATCTCATGAAATCATTTACATCAAAACAAAACTAACATGTAATCACAAGATAATGCAAGGTAGATATTTAATAGGCATAGAATAATGTAATATTCACACTTAAACAGGTTATACAAAGATGCATGCTAATAAACACAAAAACATGGAATGGAATTAAAGTTACCCAATTATATCAGCAGGAAACCTTTGAATGAAGCTACATGGCATGGAATATGCATGATATGTGAATACCTATATGCATATTGTGATGAATGTAATGCTTCATCCTTTCATTAAAAGACCAACGATAAAATACCATAAACTCTATAGATCCATAAGCAGTGGAAATTACACCAATCACTCAAGGTGAAATCATATCAACTATAATATCGAAAATTAAGAACATTAATTCCCATCTCTGACCACATGTTCTTTTCCCATATGTGGGGTGATCAGTCCTAGGAATGGATATTAACCAAGTGGTGACATATTCCTTGTCTCCAATCTACTAACCCAAAATAGTAAGACAAATGAAAAATAACTCCCTTGATGCCACTTTGTAACATCTTGGCTCGGCTCGCCTCTAAGATGGTGGACAGACCGGTGGGTCACATGATCTCAAACACATCTCCCCGAACTCTAGAGGCTTACGACTAGTTGTGAGGGCCTAGGGTGTGTCTGTGGGGAGATGATTCCCTCATAGATCAGTGTATGCACAATTATTAACAATATATAATAGATATCTGAATCATAACAAAAAAAATAAAGAATTATAAATGATAATAAATAATTGACAAAGCAGCGGAAGACAATAATTACCAATTTAATAAAAGTAGACAGTTCCGGTTTATAAAATAGATGAATTCATGACATGGTAATGATACATTATGGAAGGAAGTAAACAATACAAAATGATTTACAATATAGTATAATGATAAATAAAATATAGTAAATCCCCACGGGGGATCTCTATAAGCATCCTAAGCTCCAACTCGGTCCTTTGATCCTAACTCTCATGTAAAAGAAGTAGAGCAAACAACCAATATCTTGTAAATATATGGTCTACCCGGGTACTAAGGGAACTCGACCAAGGTGTGAAATATACATATCGGTAGTCTATAACCCATGGTGTCTATCCTAATTCAGACCATTCAATATAACTTAATAAGTGTTTCATATAAAATAAATGTACAGTGATAACAATTTATAATAAAAACATGGTCTGGGTTTCTAAACGGACAGTCGTCCCATAACACCTACTTCATCCTAAGCCAAAAATCTAAAAATTATAGTCATGTAAGGAAGAATATATAAACAAGGGCCAATAGTAACATGGAAAACCAAGGAAGGAAGATCCCCAAGCTTGTTCTTTAACTTGGGGTCTAAATTTCATGTCATCACATAAGTAAGCTACTAAAGTATGTGAAACATCACAAGTGCAATAACAATACATACCAATAAAAAAGGCTGCATCTCAAGAATTTAAAATAATACCCATTAATTTCTGAGGTGGATTATAAGCATGTCCCTAAGGTATCACTATAGTAAATCCATTCAAAATATCTAATGCCACCGAGCCCATCCAAGCCCATCCTTTAAAAAGTCCATGTATCACTCAATGTATGGTAACTATGAGGCTGTCCAAGGTATCTCACATAAGGTATCGTGTATCAACTGAGCCTTGGCATGTTTATCTTGTCAATGGTTTCATCCTCAGTTACCCCTCAGGGAACTGGAATCACCCAATATTTTAATAGAAATTCCAAGGGATCCCTTTCCTGGTGAGCCTAAAACATCGCTTCCCCAGTGCATCGTATTCTAAACTATCGAGTACGGAGAGTCCAATTGTGGGTTTTTAATATGGGACCCATGTTCTTTCCTTGACCCGATTTCATTTACAACAACAAGAGAGGAAAATATCATAAAGCAGTCAATGTATGAGGATTAAGCTACATGGAATAAGCCTTAATCAATTTCATGTCAACACAAGAAACTCAACTTCACAAGATAGAAATATTAACAAGGAATTTCATATAGTTTAGGCCACTAACAATGGAATCAGCATTAAAGCAACTTATATAATCAAGAAATTATAAACAAGTCATGCGGCGTCAATGTGCCTATTACTAATATATCATCAATGAAATTTCATCATCTCAAGCTATCAGGCATGACCAAGTGTCTTAATCCATCCAAGGAATTTAAATGGATCAAGTAAAGCGCACTAAAAAATTCATAAGGTGTTCATTAATAGGCAAGTAACTCGTGTAATATGAAATAAATAACTTTGTATATAAGGAATATTACAATCAAATAAACCTCAAGTGTGCCATATGTAGAAGTCACTACTCATGGTATAAAAGATTATGTTCAATCTTAGGCATTCTCAAGAGGGACCCAATTCATAATTCATTTATCATTAATCAATTTAAGGCATTACTAAGGTACACTCATAGCCCATGTAAATTTTCCACATTTTATATAAAGGAAAATTAGTCTATTTAGGATGGGCACACCCAAAGGGGTGGCTATGAGGAAAGGAGAACACCTTGAACGGGTTTCTCCAAAAGAGAAGGCCACAACAGACATGATATAGAAAACCAAAAAAAATAATAGTAGTCAAAAAATTTCTTATGGCTAAACCATTTATTCAATGCATGCCATTTGGTATGATCCATCCTAATAAAGATCATTATCACTCAATTTTCTTTAGAATGGAAAATTTATTTTAAGGTACAAGTTCCAAAGGGTTCATGTTTGTTACCCTTAAGGGATGCCTCCAATTTTCCCAATTCATTATAACCATTCCATTCACCGCAACCATTTAATTTAACACATTGAGGCATAGAATCTGAATTACATGGTATAATAAATATATATATGTCATTCATCAATTATAACTCAATAATAAAGAAAAAAGTAAGGCAATGCAACATCCCATTACTATTTCAGGTAATCCTAAACTTTCTTATGTTAAATTATAATTATGTTAATCGGGAAAAAATAGTTTATCATTAAAAAGTTAGGTTTTTGTTAAACACTTTGTAGAATGGTAAAATTCCCGATTAATACTCTATAATATTCAATTAAATATTTTCTAAGTTAAACACTATGTAAGTATGAGTTTTTGAGGTCTGAAAAGTCTCAAAGATTGTGGAATAAAAATATTAAATATAGTATTTTAAGTATGATAGATTTATTCAAATTAATTGAATTACTCCAAAACGGTCTGTGGTATGAGAAATTTGAGACCACGTTTATGTCTGAAATATGGTGTTTACCCTAGGAGGGGTATAACATTCGAAGGCACTGGACTTTTAGATGTATCTCCTCTAAGATAAAGTTTTTCAATGATATTTAATATATTATTTATTAAAAATAATTAAATATATCCCAAAAAATATGTCATATAAGAAATATGATAGCACTGATAGGTCTGGAATGATGTGTTTACCCTACATGAGGTATAACATTTTTAAGCGTTGGTCGTTTGGAAGTCTCGCTCGCAAAAATAACACTTTTTAAATTAATTAATTAATTAATACAAGTTTTCATTAATAAATCATTTATATCTCTCAAACTGATCATCGTTTGAGAAATCTGAGAGCACCTTTGGGTCCAGAATGGGGTTTTTACCCTAGACCGGGTATTACATTCATTCACAACAGATCTTTGGTGTTATATAATTTTTACATTTAAATTCATTTAATTAATTTAATTGATAAAAAAATGAAAAACTATTCATCATCACTAACATTCACGCCAAACTCCATTTTTACAATGAGGGAGTTTCAAAAACTTCAATTATGGATCGTTTTCTACCATTTCTTTTTTCATCGCATTAATTGGGTTTTTTTAAACACTTTTTTGAGTATTTGAATCATTTTGATTTGGTGTTCTTAAGTTGGGAGAGATGTGGGGTGTGGGTATTAAAATACCCAATAGTCTCAACCTTTAATCTAGGTTGGCTCTGTTGAAACCATGCAGTCTAGATATCATTAGTGTGCGACCAGTGGATCTATTTTGTTCTTCCTCCTCAACGATCTCATTACCCTGGTTGGCTCCTCGGTGTTGGACCTCCGTAAGGTTTTTTGTAGTTCTTCTTGTGAGAGAGATATACAGGCTTTCAGTTTAATTTTATTTCTTTTATTTAATTATTTCATTTATTCCTTTATTTCTATAATTCAAAAGAAAAACATTTTTGGAAAAAAATATGATCAACCTTGAATTATCAAGAGATAATTTCAACATTTTTTTAGATGATTCCATAATGAATTATTATTTCTGATAATCCAATTTTATAAAAGGATAATTTTAATGTAATAATCACATGGCATGATTATAAACATTATGAAAGGATAATTTGGAAGAATTATCGAATGATATATTCATCTAATTATCAAAACATAATTGCACAAAATTATCAAAATATAATTTTTGTTTTATGAAATGATAATAACATGGTATTATGAAGGTGTAATTAAATGAAATTAGAAAACAATAATTTCATTTATTTATCTAAGGATAATTGTACAAGATTATTAGAGGTTATTTATAAATAAAATTATCAAATGTTAATTTCATCAAATTATAATTAGATAATTTTAAAAAAATGATATTTTATAAAGAGTCATTATTATAATATAATTACAAAATTAATTAAATTAATATCTATAATGAAATTATTAAAAGGTAAATATTGTGAATTTATCAAAAGATAATTGTTTAGAATTAACGAATTAAAATTGCAACGAATTATCAAAGATCAATTGCATGGAAATATCAATCATAATTTTTACATATTTTATCAATGGTTAATTAATATAATTATTGAATGATAATATTGATATTATCAAAGGTTGATTACTAATATTATTAAAATGAGAGTTTTGAGTTTATCAAAGATAATTATTCTTATGGAAGATATTATGTGTGAATGTGATGGCCTAGAATAGTAATTTAAGAATTATTTAGGAGAGAGAAACTATCATTACATATGATATTTTATTTTGAAATAAAATAACTGGTTTTGGTTCTAATAACCCCTGAAAAATGTAAAACATTGGTGTATCGACGCTTATGATAATTCAGTCACATGAAGAAGTATTGAACCACATAATTTGGTTAATCATTGCTGCTGACATCGACAACCTTGAGGTAGGTGGTTCTATCCTGATTTTCCAAAAAAATAATTAACCTTGAATTGTTTAATTTATTTCAATTGATGATATAAATTTTTGATTTCAAATTGGATTTTTTATAGAAACATTTTCAATTAAATTTTTGAATTTAATTGTGTGAATGAATCATGAAATTATGGAGTTGGTTTTGAATGGATTTAAAACTTTTGAATATGGCTTAAAATGTTTTGATAAAAAACCATTGGTTTTATCTTTAAAAAATCATGGTTTTGATTAAAACACGTTTTGGTTTTAAATGGAAAATTGTCATGGAAATGAAAGAAAGAGATTCATTTGTATTTTTAAGTAGTCTTAAAATAAATTTTCCATCATTTATTATGTAAGAGAACATACAAGCCTTAGGTAGTTAGTCTGTTATATGGACACACTCTACGCTATTACAACGTTCTAAAACATATATGATGTGGGTCACATCCCTGTCAGGTTGGTGATGAGTCGCCTTTGGCCAGTTTCATTGGGACGTGTGTATACGCATTTTTTGGAGTTCACTTAGAGAGTGAGGAATCCTATAGCTGGAAATATTATCATACCTATTTTGTAGTTTACCATGTCACTCGCTTTTTATTTATATTTGAAATATAAATGTATGCCAATGTTTTAAACTGCTTTATATGCCAACTGAATTTACATAAACTTTTTTATGTAACTTTTTTTTTAGACATTGTTGTAGAAATATTCTATCATTTTTAAAAATCATTGATTAAAATATTTATTTCCATCGTTTGAAATGTATAACATGATTTGTTTAATTATGTTTTAAAAAGTAAAACTTTTTTATCTTTTAAAATTGAAATCACTTTCTTGGTTAATCTATTATTGGCATCTATTATGGAATCCTTGGTGAGACCCTACTGGACTTTTTAGCTCACACCCTAATTTTTCCATCGGGTGTTTATAGAGTTCCTTCCTCAAGGTTCGAGTAATGGGAAAGCATCACTTGGAAGTGGATCCAGCTATTGACCCTCAGTCATGTTGAGTTGTGTCCTCCGGGGCTTGGGTTGTGTTTCCCTATTTTTATACTTGTGTTGTAATATTTTGGTAATTTTTATGCCTTGTACTATTCTGGTACTTTACTCTGAGTAGAGGTTCTTTTGTTATGCATACTGTCTTGTTTTCTTTTTCTACCGCATTCTTGAGGATAAATTGTTCCCACTTGTATGTTTTATGATGCTAGGTGTTATTCGTCGAACCATGGGGATCGGGAATGCTTTTTCGGGCTATGTCAGGGACGGCTCAGTTATCGGGTTATGAGGGTACCCAGGTTGGTTCGTGACAAACTGGTATCAGAGGAAGGTTAATCATCTTGCCTTGATAACGGTATGCATTTGAGTATTCTAGTCAGGACTTAGGAGGTAGTTGTGATTGATTGTTTGTCCAGTTCTCACCACAATGAACCTTATTCCACCAGGGTTGGTTAGAGAAATACGACTTGTGAATTAGTTCTAGTATTTTCCCAATTTTGATTTGGATAGAGTGGAATCTAAATCTTGTTTATCCCTTATATTAAGAATAGTTTTCCTTGTTACTCAATTGTTGTGTGAATCAAATATCTTTTTATTTTTATTTTATTATGTTGTGTTGCATCATGCCTCCAATAAGACGTAGGAATCGAATCAAAAAAAAAGGATGTTGTTGAATCTCAGCAAGTGAGTCCTATTGTGGATCTGAGTTTGGTTGAGGTGATTGTTCTCACTATCCAATCTCTAGGATAGGAACTACCTCTATTTCTCATTCAGGCTCCATTTATGGTTCCTCATAGTGATATTATCCAAAATCATTCTCAAGAGTTCCTACGCTAGAATCCACTAGTTTTAAAAGGCTCCACTGACCCTCAACATGTTGAGGAATGGTTGGGTAAGATTTAATGTATGTTTGGGTTCTTGGAGACACCTTATGTGATCAAGGTGAAGTGTGAAACCTTATTGCTGGAGGTACTAAGCAGGAGATGGTGGGACATGATGGTGAAGGATGGGAAACATGAGGGTTTAGAGTGTAAATACTTAAAGGTTCTTTTCACTAACCAGTTCTATACAGAATCAATGGTGTGGGCTAAGGCTGTGGATTTTTTCAAGCATGAGAAGGCCAACAAAACTATGACTGAGTACTCAAATCTCTTTGCTGATTTGCGGTTGTTTGATCCTAATATTGTATCTAATGAGAAGATTAATCCTTGAAAATTTGATTTGGGGCTTCAATTAGATATCAATTCTCAAGTTTTCTTACTAAGGATATGCACTTATGTTGATGTGTTGGATAGGGAGATGATGGTAGATATGGACCTGGCATGAATGTCAGCATTGAAGGGAGTTCCTTTTACTCCTAGTGGCATCATTGGTTCCTTTAAAGGAAAATAGAATTTTGATGTTTCTCATGGTAGTTCTTGATGGAAGATTCATTCCAGACCTCTTGTAACACCAGGAGGGACTTCATTTACTTTCTATCAGTGTGTAAATACAAGAAATTCTAAAAGGGTTGTCACTAAGGAACCCAATAACTGTAGCTCCTACAGATGTTTACGGAACTTACAGAGATTCTTCCATCAATTCTATACTCCACATAGTGGAACAGGATCATCAACACCTCCAAAAAATATGGTGCAATCAAATTCTTCATGTACAAAAGGGTTCCAGCCATAGGCATCTAGAACGAAGCTTCTTCACGCAGTCTAAGAGTCACCAGAGATAGCAGACACAGGTCCTGCAACTGTGAGAGGTACCATTACTAAATCTTCATCTTTAGTGACCTCTCTATTTGATACTGGTGCATCTCACTCATTTATTTCAACCCATATTGTTAATCCTCTTAATCTACCTATGGATATTTTATCTTGTGCAATGGATATTACTACACCCCTTGGTACAAAGAGACAGTAGTGTCTCCATAGTCCTGCTTGTGTCTTCTATCTATTAGATCTTGATCTTTCTTAGAGTTTTTTGGTTCTAAACATGAAATATATTGATGTCATATTAGAGATGGATTGGTTCATTTACAATAAATCCTGGATCAATTTTTATCTTCGATGGGTCTACCTGACTATACCCAGTGGTGTGCCTCTTGTCTTTCAAGGAGAATGGGACCCAAAGCGAGCAGATCTAGACCCACTTATCCGAAGTTGGGGAAGTTTATATCATTATTTTCTTTTGATCTAGAGATGGATTCAATGTGTGGTGATCTTCCTTCAGTCGTCGCTGAGTTTCCCAATGTGTTTCCTTCTGACTTCTCTGTTTTTTCACTAGTAAATGAAGTCAATTTTTCTATTGAATTAATGCCTAGTACTCAACCGGATTCTATTCCCTCTTATTGAATGGATCCAGCTAAACTAAAAGAACTAAAGTCCTAGTTATAAAATCTTCTTGATAATGGATTTATTTTCCAAAGTGTGTCACCTTGGGCAGCACCAGTTCTCTTTTCCAAGAAGGATGGTGGTTCTCTTCACTTATGTGTTGATTATCAAAAGCTCAATTGAGTTACGATAAAGAAAAAAATATATGTTATCACAAATTGATGATTTTTTTGATCAATTGAAAGGGGAAAAGTTGTTTTCAAATATTGATCTTCGATATGGTTACTATAATTTTAGGATAAACGAATATGACATTCAGAAGACCGCTTTTTGGAGTAGTTATGTCCATTATGAGTACCTTGTTGTGCCCTTTGGCCTAACAAATGCTCCTGCAGTTTTCATGAATTTAATGAACTAGGTTTTCCATGAGTATCTGGATTCCTTTATGGTAGTCTTTGTGGCTGAAATTATTTTCTACTCCTTGTCTGAGGAGGATCATGTGCATCATCTGAGAATAGTTCTGAGTCTACTAATAAATCACCGACTTTATGCCAAGATTTCTAAGAACGGTTTATAGATTCTGGAAGTGAAATTCTTGGGGAATGTGGTGTCAGAACAAGTAATATCAGTTGATTTTGAGAAGGTGAAGGTCATTATGACTTGGGAACAACCAAAAAATGTTCTTGAGAATCAGAGCTTCTTAGGTTTAGCAGGATATTATCGCTAATTTGTTAAGGAATTATCAAAGTTAGCTTCTCCGATGACTTCTCTGACTCGAAAGGGAGTGAAATTTTCTTGGAATGATAAATGTTAGAGTTATTTTGTTGAGTTAAAGATTATTTTGGCTACTACACTAGTGCTAACTCTTCCTGAGGCTGGGAAAGGTTACGTGGTCTTCTGTAATGCATCGGGTTCAGGTTTGGGATGCGTCCTTATGCAAGGTAATCATGTTGTTGCCTATGGATCTTGTCAGCTTAAGCCTCATGAGAAGAACTATCCTACCCATGACCTTGAACTTGCAACTGTAATGAATTCACTTAAGTGTTGGTGACATAACCTTTATGAAGAAAGGTGTACTATATATTCATAACACAAGAGCTTGAGTTATATCTTCTCTAAAAAATATTTGAATCTCCCCAAAAGGAATTGGGTGGATTACCTGAAATCTTTCAACTTTTACATTGACTATACCTTGGGGAATTGGAATGTTGTTTTAGATGCGTTAAGAAGTAAAATTTCAACATATTCTGTAAAATAATCTTCATAAGAGTTGGGTTTGATGGATCTTTTTTCTCAGTTGCATATTGTAGTTTAGTGGAAGTTGGATGAAGTTTCTTTAGCCAGTGTTCAGTTGAAATCTAATCTTATTGATTTGATTCTTCAGAAACAACAGCTTTATAAATAGTTCCATAGCATTAGAGACTCTCTTTATGGTGGGGATACTGACACCCAGTGGTCATTATCAAAAGAGGTTGTTTTGTGTTATCGAAACCATTACGTTGTTCCATCAGTGGAAAGGAAGGATGTGATGGGGGATTTTCATATCTCCTAGTGGGTTGTGTACCTAGGAACCACGAAGATGTTCTGTGATATGCGGAAATAGTTCTGGTGGCCAGGTATGAGACGAGACATCGCAGAGTTTGTATCTCCTTGATATAAATGCCAGTAGGTGAAAGCCGGGCACCATAAACCTTCATGTTTTCATAAACCACTTCCCGTCCCTATATATAAGTGGGATAAAATCTCTATGGACTTTGTAGTTGGGTTACCTTGAACCCTGAGGAAGAAGAATGAAATATGGGTTGTGATTGACAGGCTAACCAAGTTGGATCACTTTATACCCATTTGAGATAAAACCAAAGTTGAGGAGTTGCGAAATCTCTATGTGAAAGAATCTTTTCATTTGAACAGAGTTCCATATATTATAGTCTCTGATAGGGATCCTCAGTTTACTTCTCACTTTTTGAGAGGCCTTCAGGAGGCACTGGGATCTCAGGTCCATTGGGGCATGGCCTACCATCCATAATTCCGACTTCCAGACAGAGATAACTATACATATCCTTAAGGATATGCTTTGCGCATTTGTTCTTGACTTTGGTGGAGCTTTTGATGATCATCTAGGGATGGTTGAGTTTTCTTATAACAACAATAATCAGTCTGTGATCAAAATGGCTCTTTTTGAGGCATTTTATGTTTTTCATTGTAAACCTCTTTTATACTGGTCAGGGATTGGTGAAAGTTCTTTGGTAGGACCGAGTTTGTTCCAAGAGACGACAACTAAGATCCAGTTGATTCTTCAGAAAATGTTGACAACACAGAGCCAGTACAATTCTTATGTTGATCGCCATTATAGACCTTTGGAGTTCTCAGTTGGTGAATAGGTGTTCTTGAAGGTTTCACCCTGATTAGGTCATCGACGGCTTGGGAGGCAAGGGAAGATTTCTCCTCGTTTTGTGGGACCTTTCGAGGTTGTTGGTCAGGTAGGGAAATTTGCTTACCATCTAGATCTACCACCATAGCAAACATCGATATATAACGTGTTCCATGTATCACAGCTATGAACGTATCTCTCTGATCCATCTCACCTATTGAGATGGAGTGATCTTGAGATTAGACCATATTTATTTGTGACTGAACCACCAGTCAGGGTTGTTGATTTTGAGACCAAGGTACTTTATGGGAGGATGATACCTCTGTTCCATGTACTATGGCAGCATGGTTCTGATTCTCATGATACGTGGGAAAGGGAGGCACTGATGAGAGAGCTATAGCCTCAACTTTTTGATGTGGAGGATTCTTTGTAGGCTTTTTGGTGACCAAAAGTTCCTATGGTGGGGAGGTTCTAACATCACGTTATTGTTTTAGATATTCCTAAACTTTCTTATGGTAAATTATTATTATGTTAATTGGAAGAAAATATTTTATCAGTAAAATGTTTTGTTTTTTAAACATGTCTCAGAATTGTAAAATGCCTAATTAATACTATGAAAATTTTAATTAAATATTTTGTAAGTTAAAAACTATGTAAGTATGAGTTTTTGAGGGATGAAAAGTCTCAAAGAGGAAAAAATAAAAATATTAAACATATTATTTTAAGCATGAGCAATTTATTCAAAATAATTGAATAAATCTAAAATAGTCTATCTTATGAGAAATTTGAGACCATGGTTATGTCCGAAATATGGTGTTTACCCTAGGAGGGGTATAAAATTTAAAGACGCTGGACTTTTGGATGCCTCCCTTGTGAGATAAAGTTTGTAAATAATATTTAATATATTATTTATTAAAAATAAATAAATATCTCCCAAATTGTGCATCGTATGGGAAATTTGAGATCTCTGATGGGTCTGGAATGATGTTTTTACCCTAGACAAGGTATAACATTTGTAATCATTGGGTGTTTAGACGTCTCGCTCACAAAAATAACACTTTTTATTTTAATTAATTATTTATTCCGAGTTTTCATTAATAAATCATTAATATCTCTCAAACCTCTCATTTTTTGAGAAATTTGAGACCATCGTTGGGTCTGGGACAGGGTGTTTACCCTAGAAGAGGTATTACTTTCATTCGCAATAGATCTTTGGTTTCCTTTAATTTTTACATTAAATAATTAATTTTATTAAATTCATTTAATTGTTAAAAAAATTCAGAACAGTTCATCATCAATAAAATTCACACCAAACTCCATTTTTACGGTGTGGGAGTTTCAAAAAACTTCAATTATGGATTGTTTTCTACTGTTTCTTTTATCAGTGCATTAATGGGGTGTTTTTAAACACTCTGTTGAGTATTTGAAACGTTTTGATTCAGTGTTCTTAAGTTTGGGATGATGTGCGGTGTGGGTATTAAAATACCCAATAGTCTCAGCCTTTAACATAGGTTGGATCTGTTGGAACCAAGCAGTCCAGATATCATTAGTGTACAACCAATGGATCTCTTTCGTTATTTCTCCTTGACGATCTCATTACCTAGGTTAGATCCTCGGTGTTAGACCTCTGTAAGGTTTTGTGTTGCTGTCCTTGTGAGAAAGATATACAGGTTTTCAGTTTAATTTTATTTCTTTTATTTAATTATTTCATTTATTCTTTTCTTTATATAATCTAAAAGAAAAATATTATTGAAAAAAATAGATAATCAACCTTGAATTATCAAGAGATAATTTCAACATTTTTTTTGATTATTCCATCGTGAATTATTATTTCTGATAATCCAATTTTATAAAAGGATAATTTTAATGTAATAATCACATGGCTTGATTATCAACATTATCAAATTATAATTTTGAAAAATTAATGAATGATAAATTCATCTAATTATAAAAACTTAATCGCACAAAATTATCAAAATATAATTTTTGTTTTATGAAATAATAATCACATGGGATTATCAAGGTGTAATTAAATGAAATTAGAAAACGATAATTTCATTTATTTATCTAAGGATAATTTCACAAGATTATTGGAGGGTATTTATAAAGAAAATTATCATTAGATAATTTTAAAAAAAATTATATTTTATAAAGAATAATTATTAGAATATAATTACTTAATTAATTAAATTAATATCTATAAAAATTATTAAAAGTTAAATATTTTGAATTTATCAAAAGATAATTGTTAATAATTATTTAATGATAATTGCAACGAATTATCAAATATCAATTTCATGGAATTATTAAAGATAATTTTTACATATTTTATCAACGGATAATTAATATAATTATCGAACGATAATTTTGAGATTATCAAAGGTTGATTACTAATATTTTTAAAATGATAATTGTGAGTTTATCAAATATAATTTTTCTTATGGAGGATATTATGTGTGAATTTGATGGCCTAGAATTTTAATTTAGGAATTATTTAGGAGAGATAAACAATCATTTCATATGATATTTTATTTTGAAATAAAATAATGGATATTGGTTCTAGGAACCCTTGAAAAATTTCGAACATTGGTGTGTCAATTCTTATAATAATTCAGTCATGTGGAGGGGTATTAAACCACATAGAATGGTTAATCATTTCTTCTCACATCGACGACCTTGAGGTAGGTGATTCCATCATTATTTTCCAAAAAAAATTATTAACCATGAATTGCTTAATTTATTTAAATTTATGATCAAAATTTTTGAATTTAAATTGGAGTTTTCATAGAAACATTTTCAATTAAATTGATGAATTTAATTGTGTGAATGAATCATCAAATGATGGAGTTGGTTTTGAATGGATTTGAAACTTGCGAACATGGCATAAAATGATTTGATAAAACCCACTGGTTTATCTTGAAAAGGAAGCATGATTTTGATTAAAAACATCTTGGTTTTAAATGGCAAATTGTCATGGAAATGAAAGAATGGGATTCAATTATATTTTTAAGTAGCCTTAAAATAAATTACCCATCATTGATTATGTAAGAGCACATGTAGGCCTTAGGTGGTTAGTGAGTTATGTGGACACACTCTGTGTTGTTACAATGTTCTAAAACATACATGTACCGAGTCACATCTCCAATGGGTTGGTGATGAGTCGCCTTTGGCCAGTGTCATCGGGACGTGTGTATACACATTTTACTAAGTTCACTTAGATAATGCAGAGTCCTATAGTCGAGAAAATTATCTTACCTATTTGGCATATGACCATGTTGCTCACTTGTTATTTATATTTGAAATATAAATGTATTACAATGTTTTAAATAGCTTTACATGCCATTTGAATTTACATAAACTATTTTATGTAACGGTTTTTATTTAAGACATTTTTTTAGAAATATTCCATAATTTGTAAAAATAATTTCTTAAAATATTTATTTCCATCATTTGAAATGTATAGCATTATTTGTTTAATTATTCTTTAAAATGTCAAACTTGTTTATATTTTAAAATTGGAAGCACTTTCTTGGTTAAACTATTATTGGCATCTGTTATGGAATCCTTGGTGAGACCCTAATAGTTTTTTTAGCTCACACCCTACTTTTTCCTTTGGGTGTTTGAAGACATCCTTCTTCCAGTTTCGAGCAAGGGAAAAGGATCCCTTGAAGGTGGATCTAGTTGTTGACCCTTGGTCTTGGTGAGTTGTGTCCTCTAGGACTTGGGTTGTGTTTGGGTTGTAATGTTTTGGGCTTTTTATGACTTGTTGTATTCTGGTACTTCACTCCTAGTGGAGATTATTTTGTTATGCATACTGCCTCATTTTCTTTTTCATCATAATTCTAGTAAAAAAATCGTTCCCACTTGTATGTTGTATGATGGAAGGTGATATTCGTTGACTCGTGGGGATCGGGAACGCCCTTCGGGCTATGTCAGGGTCGGCTCGGTTATAGGGTTATGAGGGTACCCAGGATGGTTTGTGAAAAAGTCGTATCAGAGGAAGGTTAAGCATCTTTCCTTGATGACAGTATGCATTTGAGTATTCTTGTCGGGACTTAGGAGGTAGTTGTGATTGAGTGTCTGGACAGCTCTCACGCAATTAATCTTAAGTCACCAGGGTTGGTTAGGGAAATAGGACTTGTGGATTAGTTCAAGTATTTTCCCTATCTTGATTTGGATAGAGTGGAATCTAAATCTTATTTATCCCTTCTATTAAGAATATTTTTCCTTATTACTCAGTTTGAGTGTTAATCTAATATCTTTTTATTTTTATTTTCTGATGTTGTGTAGCATCATGCCTCTGAGAAAACATGGGAATCAGATCCAAAATGAGGCTATTTCTGAATCTCAACAAGAGATTCCTATTGTGGATTTTGAGTCTGTTTGAGGTGATTGTTCACACTATCCAAGCTCTGGGACAGGCACCACCTCTAGTTCTTGTCCAGGCTCCAGCTATGGATCCTCATAGTGATATTCTCGGAAATCGTTCTCAAGAGTTCCTATGCTAGAATCCCCCAATTTTCAATGGCTCCACTGACCCTCAACATTCTGATGAATGGTTGAGTAAGATTGAATGTTTTTTGGGTTCTTGGAGACACCTGATGCGATCAAGGTTAATTGTGCCACCTTCAAACTGGAGGGACCAAGCAGGAGTGGTGGGACATGATGATGACGGCTGGGAAACATGAGGTTCTAGAGTGTAAATAATTCAAGGTTCTTTTAACTAACCAGTTTTATCCAGAATCAATGATGTTGTCTAAGGATGTGAACCTTTTCAAGATTGATTAGTCCAACAAAACCATGACTGAGTACTCAAATCGCTTTGCTGAGTTGGTGTAGTTTTCTCCTGAGATTGTATCTACTGAAAAGATAAAGGCTCAACGATTCGCATTGGTGATTTGATTAGATATTCGTTATCATGTTTTATAACTAAATATTATCACTTATGTTGATGTGTTGGATTGGGATATGATGGTTGAGATGGACCTGGTAAGAAATTTAGGGTTGAAGGGAGTTCCTTTTCCTCCTAGTGGCAATATTAGCTCCTTTAAAGGAAAAAAGGAAGTGTGATGTTTCTCATTGTAGTTCTTGACAACAGAGTCATTCCAGACCTCCTATAACACCAGGATGGATGTCATCGGCTTTCTATTAGTGTGGAAAGCTAGGAAATTATAAAAGGGTCTACATTGAGGCACCCAAGAACTATAGCTCCAATGGACCTTTAGGGAACTTACAGAGATTCTGCCATCACTTGTCTACTCCAAGTAGTGGAATTGGATCATAAACACCTCCAAAAACTGTAGGGAAATCAAATTATTCACGTACAAAAGGGTTCCATCCATAGGCATCCAGAAAGAAGCTTCTTCACGCAGTGGAAGAGTCGTCATAGGTAGCAAAAACAGGTCCTACAACTGTGAGATGTACCATTACTATAGCTTTATCATTATTGGTCACTCTATTTGATACTGGTGCATCTCACTCATTTATTTCAACCCATATTGTTAATCTACTTAATTTACCTATGGATTTTTTACCTTGTGCAATGGATATTACTACACCCCTTGGTACAAAGAGACAGCAGGGTCTCTGTAGTCCTGCTTGTGTCTTCTATCTATTAGATTTCAAGCTTGCTTGGAGTTTTTTGGTTCCTGACATGAAATCACTTGATGTCATATTCAGGATGGATTGGCTCATTGCCAATAAAGACCATATTTATTGTTATCTTTGATGGTTCTACATTACTATACCCAGTGGTGTGCCTCTTGTCATTCAAGGAGAATGGGACCCAACGTCAAGAAGAGTCGGACCCACTAATCTGGATTTGGGGAAAGTTATATCAGTATTTTCTTTTGATCTAGAGAGGGATTCAGTGTGTGGTTATCTTCCTTCAGTCATCACTGAGTTTCCTGATGTGTTTCCTTCTGAATTCTCTTGTTTTCCACCAGTAATAGAGGTTGATTTTTCTATTAACTTAATGCATGGTACTCAACCGGTTTCTATTCCCTCTTAACGAATGGCTCCATCTAAACTAAAAGAATGTATGCCTCAATTAAATTATCTTCTTGAGAAAGGATTTATATGCCTGAGTGTTTCACCTTGGTCAGCACCGGTTCTCTTCTCCAAAAAGGTTTATGGTTCTCTTCACTTATGTTTTGATTATCAAAAGGTCAATCGAGTTACGATAAAGAAAAAATATATCTTAACATGAATTGATGATTTGTTTGATCAATTGAAATGGGAGAAGTTGTTTTCAAAGATTGATCTTCGATCTAGTTACCATCAGTTGAGGATAAAAGAATATAACATTCAGAAGACCGATTTTTGGAGTAGGTATGTCCATTATGAGTACCTTGTTATGCCCTTAGGCCTAACAAATGCTCCTACAGTTTTCATGGATTTGATGAATAAGGTTTTCCATGAGTATCTGGATACCTTTCTGGTAGTCTTTGTGGATGAAATTCTTTTATAATCCAAGTTTGAGGAGGATCATGTGCATCATCTGAGAATAGTTATGAGTCTACTAAGGAATCACCAATTTTATGTCAAGATTTCAAAGTGTGATTTATGGATTTGGGAATTGAAATTATTGGGGCACATGGTGTCAGAACAAGGAATATCAGTTGATATTGAGAAGGTGAAGTTTGTTATGACTTGGGAAAAAACCAGAAATGTTTTCGAGATTTGGAGATTCTTAGACTTAGTTGGATATTATCACTGATTTGTTAAGAACTTATCAAAGTTAGCTTCTATAATGACTGTTCTGACTCAAAAGGGAGTGAAGATTTCCTGAAATGATAAATTTCAGAGTTATTTTTTGAGTTAAAGAATATTTTGAATACTGTGACGGTGTTAACTCTTCCTGGGGTTAGGAAAGGTTACGTGGTCTTTTGTGATGCATCGGGTTAAGGTTTGGGATGTGTCCTTATGTAAGGTAATCTTGTTGCTGCATATGGATCTTGTCATCTTAAGCCTCATGATAAGAACTATACTACCCATGACCTTGAACATGAAACTATAATTCATGTACTTAAGTTTTGGTGACATTACCTTTATGGAGAAAGTTTTACTGTGTATTCAGACCACAAGAGCTTCAGTAATATCTTCTCTCAAAAAGATTTGAATCTCTACCAAAGGCGTCGAGTGGAGCACCTGCAATCTTTCGACTTTGAAATTGCCTATAATTCAGGGAAAGGTAATGTCATTTCATATGAATTAAGTAGGAAACTTCCAACACATGCTATGAAATAATCTTTGAAAGAGTGGAGTTTGATAGCTCTTTTTTCTCAGTTGAATATTGGAGTCCAGGGGAAGGGGGCTGAAGTTTATTTAGCCAATTTTCAGTTGACATCTACTCTTATCGAGTTGATTCTTCAAGAACAAAAGATTTATGAAGAGTTACATAGAAATAGAAAATTTATTTATGGTGGGGAGACCGACACCCAATGGTCGTTCTCCAAAGATGGTGTTCTGTGTTATCGAAACCATTACGTTGTGCCGTCAGAGGTGAGGAAGGATGTGATAAGGTATTTACATAACTCCCAGTGGGTTGTGCACCTAGGAACCAAAAAGATTTTCGGTGATATGTAGTGATAGTTATGGTGGCGAGGTATGAGAGGGTACATTGTTAAGTTTTTATCTCGTTGCAATACATGCGAGTAGGTGAAAGCTGAGATGCAACCAAATTTAAGGAGTTAGGAAATCTCTATGTGAAAGAAACTGTTCGTTTACACAGAGTTCCATTTGCTATAGTCTCTAATAGGTATCCTCAGTTTAATTCTCAATTTTGGAGAGGTCTTCAAGAGTAATTGGGATCTCAGGTCCATTTGAGCACGACCTACCATCCACAGTCAGATGGCCAGATAGAGAGAACTATACAGATCTTTGAGGATATGTTTCGTGCATGTGTTCTGAACTTTGGTGGGGCTTGGTATGATGATCTTGGGCTGGTTGAGTTTTCTTATAACAATAGTTATTAGTCCATGATAAAGATGGATCCTTTTGAGGCATTTTATAGTAATTCTTGTAAATCTCTATTATATTGGTTAGAGATTGGTGATAGTTCCTTGGTAGGACTGAGTTTAGTCCAAGAGATGACAAATAAGATCTAGTTGATTCATTAGAGAATGTTTACAGCACAGAGCTAGTACAAGTCTTATGCGGATCATCTCCGTAGACCTTTGGAGTTCTCATTTAGTGACCAGGTGTTCTTGGAGGTTTCACCCCCGATTAAGTCATCGACGACTTGGGAGCCAAGGGAAGTTTTCTCCACATTTTGGGGACCTTTTGAGGTTGTTGGTTAGGTAGGGAAAGTTTCTTACCATCTATTTCTACCACCATAGCTAACGTCGATACATAATTTGTTCCATGTATCATAGTTGTGAAAGTATCTCTCTAATCCATCTCACTTTTTGAGATGGAGTGATCTTGAGATAGAATTAGATTTATCTCTAACTAAACGACCCGTCAAGGTTGTTGATTCTGAGACCAAGGTACTTCGTGGGAGGACAATACCTCTAGTTCATGTACTATAGTAGCATGGTTCTGATTCTCATGAGACGTGGGAAAGGGAGGCACTGATGAGAGAGTAGTGGCCTCATATTTTTTACGTGGAGGATTCTTCGTAGGCTTTCTGGGGATAGAAATTTCTTATGGTGGGGAGGTTGTAACATCCCATTACTGTTTTAGTTATTCTTAAACTTTCTTATGTTAAATTATTTTTATGTTAATTGGAAAAAAAATAGTTTATCAGTAAAAAGTTGTGTTTTTGTTAAAAATGTTGCGGAATGTTAAAATTCCCAATTAATACTCTGGAATATTCAATTAAATATTATCTAAGTTAAACATTATGTTAGTATGAGTTTTTTAGGTCTGAAAAGTCTCGAAGAGGACAGAATAAAAATATTAAATATATTGTTTTAAGTATGATAAATTTATTCAAAATAATTTAATAACTCCAAAACAGTCCATCGCATGAGAACTTTGAGACCACGGTTATGTCTGAAATATGGTGTTTACATTATGAGGGGTATAACATTGGAAGGTTCTAGACTATTGGATGTCTTGCTCATGAGATAAAGTTTTTAAATAATATTTAATATATTATTTATTAAAAATAATTAAATATCTCCCAAATGGTGAGTCGTATAGGAAATCCAAGAGCACCAATGGGTCTAGAATGATGTGTTTACCCTAGACAAGGTATAACATTTGTAATCGTTGGGTTTTTGGATGCCTCACTCACAAATATAATGCTTTTTATATTAATTAATTAATTGTTCCAATTTCTCATTAATAAATCATTAATATATTTCAAACCACTCATCGTTTGAGAAATTTGAGACCATGGTTGGGTCCAGAATGGGGTGTTTACCCTATATGGGGTATGACTTTAATTTTCAATGGATCTTTTGAGTCATTTAATTTTTACATTAAATAATTAATTTTATTAAATTCATTTAATTGTTAAAAAAACACAGAATTGTTCATCATCACTAACATTCATGCCAACACCATTTTTACAGTGAGGGATTTTCAAAAACTTCAATTATGGATCATTTTCTACTGTTTCTTTTATCAACGCATTAATGGGGTGTTTTTAAACACTCCATTGAGTATTTGAATCGCTTTGATTCAGTGTTCTTATGTTAGGGAATATTTTTGCTATGAGTATTAAAATACCCAATAGTCACAGCCTTTAACCTAAGTTTTATCCATTGAAACCAAACAGTCCAGATATCATTAGTGTGCGACCAGGGGATCTCTTTCATTCTTCCTCCTCAACGACCTCATTTCCTTGGTTGGCTCCTCGATGTTGGACCTACGCAAGGTTTTAGGTTGTTCTAATTATGAGGGAGATATATGGGTTTTCTATTTAGTTTTATTTATTTTATTTAATTATTTCATTTATTTATTTATTTATATAATCCAAAATAAAAACATTATGGAAAAAAAGTAGACCATCCTTGAATTATCAAGAGATAATTTCAACATTTTTTAGATGATTCCATCATGAATTATTATTTCTGATAATCCAATTTTATAAAAAGATAATTTTAATGTAATAATCACTTGGTTTGATTATCTACATTATCAAAGGATAATTTTGAAGAATTAGTGAATGATAAATTCATAAAATTATCAAAACGTAATTGCACAAAATTATCAAAATATAATTTTTGTGTTATAAAATGATAATCAAATGGGATTATCAATTTGTAATTAAATGAAATTAGAAAGTGATAATCTCATTTATTTATCCAAGGATAATTACACAAGATTATTGGAGGATATTTATAAAGAAAATTATCAAATGATAATTTCATCAAATTATCATTAGATAATTTCAAAAAATGATATTTTATAAAGATTAATTATTAGAATATAATTAATCAATTAATTAAATTAATATCTATAAAGAAATTTTTAAAAGATAAATATTGTGAATTTATCAAAAGATAATTGTTAAGAATTATCAAATTATAATTTAAATGAATTGTCAAAGATCAATTTCATGGAAATATGAAAGATAATTTCTACATATTTTATCAAATGATAATTAATATAATTATCGTACGATAATTTCAATATTATCAATGGTTGATTACTAATATTATTAAAATAATAATTGTGAGTTTATCAAAGATAATTATTCTTATGGATGATATTATGTGTGAATGTGATGGCCTAGAATGGTAATTTAGGAGTTATTTAGGAGAGAGAAACAGTCATTGCATAAGATATTTTATTTTTAAATAAAATAATTGGTATTGGTTTTAGGAACCCTTGATAAACATCGAACATTGGTGTGTCGGCGGTTATGATAATTCAGTCACATAGAGGGGTATTTAACCACATAGGGTGGTTAATTATTGTCGCTTACATCGATGACCTTGAGGTATGTGGTTCTATCCAGATTTTCCAAAAAAATGATTAACCTTGAATTGTTTAATTTATTTCAATTTATGATTTAAATTTTATAATTTAAATTGGAGTTTTTATTGAAAATTTTTCTATTACATTTTTGAATTTAATTGTGTGAATTAGTCTTGAAATGATGGAGTTGGTTTTGAATGGATTTAAAACTTGTTAACATGGATTAAAATGTTTTGATAAAAAACCCAATGGTTTTATCTTGAAAAAGAAGCATGTTTTTATTGAAATCCATTTTGGTTTTAAATTGAAAATTGGAATGGAAATGAAAGAATGTGATTCAATTTTATTTTTAAGTAGTCTTAAAATAAATTTTTTGTCATCGATTATGTAAGAGCACATGAAAGCCTTAGGTAGTTAGTGAGTTATGTGGACACACTCTACGCTATTACAAAGTTCTAAAACATACATGCAGCGGGACACATCCTCGACGGGTTGGTGATGGGTCACCTTTGGCTACTGTCATCTGGACATGTGTATACATATTTTTGATGAGTTCACTTAGAGAGTGCGAAGTCCTATAGCTGGGAATATTATCATACCTATTTGGCAGATGACCATGTCACTCTCCTGTTATTTATATTTGAAATATAAATGTATGTCGATGTTTTAAACTACTTTACCTGCCATCTAAATTTACATAAGCTATTGTATGTAACTATTTTTATTTAATCCATTGTGGTAGAAATATTTCATCATTTGTAAAAAATATTGTTTAAAATATTTATTTCTATCATTTTAAATGTATAGCATGATTTTTTTAATTATGCTTTAAAATGTAAAACCTTCTTATCTTTTAAAATTGAAAGAACATTCTTGATTAATCTATTAGTGGCATCTGTTATGGAACCTTTTATAAGACCTTATTGGGATTTTATCTCACACCCTACTTTTTCCTTCGGTTGTTTTTAGACTTCCTTCCTCCAGGTTCGAGCAAGGAGAAAGAATCACTTAGAGGTGGATCCAGCTGTTGACCCTCGGTCTTGGTGAGTTGTGTCCTTCGAGACTTGGGTTTTGTTTCCCTATTTTCATTCTTAGGTTGTAATGTTTTGGGTTTTTTATGCCTTGTTATATTCTGGTATTTCACTCCTAGTGGAGATTCTTTTATTATGTATATTGTCTTGTTTTATTTTTCTTCCACATTATTGTGGAAAAATCATTCCCACTTGTATGTTGTATGATGCCAGGTGCTAGTCATCGACCTGTGGGGATTGGGAACCCCCTTTGGCCTATGTCAGGGTGGGCTCGGTTATCAAGTTATGTGGGTACCCTGGCTTGTTCATGATAGGATATATGGTAGGCTTCATAAAAGTATATCTCTATATATTTATCTTGAAGGCAGCACACCTCTGTTCTGGGGTTTTTATTACAAACACTTGACTTTATTGTCAAACAAAACATATATCACCATTATGTATTACACTAACATTATCAAGGATGGTTTTAAACATAAACTAAATTGTATTATTTAAAAACTAAGAATGGTGAATTAAGTAATTAATTAATGCATTACAAAAATTAAAGGGGTAAGGAAAGAGACCATACCTCAAAGAGAAACCAATCCACATTTGGAACTTGATAGATTTATCAGAAAACACTCCTAACTACTCCACATATACACGCACATACCTTTATATAAGTATATATATATTCCTTAACCCAATGCATGTATTCCCCATTCCATGAGGGAACACATATGTAGGGGATATATATATATTTATATACATACATACCTAATTATATGCATGAGTGGCCCTTAAAAACATTCAGATCCCACTGCAAAAATTATCAGGGACTCAAAATCACTACATTAATGTTAACTCATTTAAGGTAAAATTCCAGGAACTAAAAATTAATGCGGAAAGAACCATCACACCTCAAAATAATTACCAGGGACTCATAATTTACAAAACCCCAAATATAAATTGATCAATAATTAATAATGAAGGAAAAAATCCAAAATGTAATGATAAAGGTCCAAAACACTATAAATAAATGGCAATAACATTAAAAAAAATACCCTAGTTTAAAAAGTATGAAATAAAGCGGGAGGAAGAAAATCTCACCACGGAAGGAGGTGTTGAACCAAAACACCCCAAACCACCTTGACTTCGGAGGCAGTTGTTAGAACATGAACGAATAATACCCAAGGGTCTATTTACACACTATATCGAATGAAGAAACAAATAAAAACTAGGTTAACTCATACCTAGGGTTCTGTAGCACCTTGCAGGTCGATGGATAGACTGAATCTTGGCATGAAACGAATAGGATAAGGAATAAATGGCCTTACCATGACAATTTTAAAGATAATTGACTGCAAACTAAAGAGAAATAATCATGTAAGGAGGTTCGGATGAGGGTGGGTTGTGCACCACAAGGAGGTTCGGCTGAGGGGGTCACGCGCCATAAGGAGGTTCATCTGATGGGGGTCACATCATTGGGTGTGTGATCGAGGTATCTCATGAGGAGGGAGGTTGTTTTATAGGATGTTTGGTGAGGAGGCCTATCACATAAGGAAGGGGTGACCTATGGAGGGTCACGTCGCCCTACAAGAGGAGTGGGGGGAGACCCCTTGGTCTCTAAAATAAAAACATAATCTAAAATTAATAATCATAATAATAATAAATTATAAATATAATAATAATAATAATAACAATTTTATTATTATTATTATTAGAAAAATTTCCTATTTAATTTATTTATATTTAAATTTTAATTATTTTAATTCTATTTCATTAAAAGACACATCCTAGTGTCAACTCTCAGAAAATTGTGTTCTAAAACTCAGTTTTAAAAATGGCATGCCCACCAAATGGAAAAGAAATTAATTTCCCTTGATTTTTTTGTTCGGTTAAAAACACGTGGCATTACAATCATAGTGAGAAACCATATAATCATGAAAATAATTTATAGGATATCTAAATCATGACACCATTTTAAAATATATATCAAATTTTATTTAATGGGTGCCATTCACGGTCATCGTCTATTCAAATCCATCATAATTGTTTATAAATAAAATTGGAATTAACCCAAACATATCCCCAATGAATGTATATCGAGGAGTGCAGTCTTATGCCCACTCCTTATGCCTCAGTTACGATGGATTTAATACCCAATATTCCCCATTAATAGTTATTACACCTAGGTACATCTGTGAGAATACCTCATCCAGTTTATAGTATCCATACATAAAAGTATTTAATAAGAAAACTACACTCATTTTGTTACCATAACTTAAGATTTTCTTCTATACTTAGGAATATCATATGGGTTATCACTAATGATTCATTTTCATAATTATCAAAAATAATTAAACCTTCGTATGATACCAACAATAGAGACTAAAACCTTTCACATACAAGTATTACTTCTTATTTTATATGAAAATTCATTATATAACATTACACTTCATGCCGTAACCATAAATTTTTAGTGTCTTTTAAAACATGGATATATAAAAATCTAGTACATAGATTATCTACATAATCTCCCACTCAGTTTTTAATAACACTCACCCTTCTAATAAATATCATAATTAAAATTGTTCTTCATATCCTGTGGAAAGGGAAACATAATAAAGGGTGATCTTAGATGATCAATAGTAGTAATAATGTGAGATATTAATGATAATTTTAGCATAACATGAGAATATGTGTATAAGGTCATGACATTAATAGTTTAAAATCATACCAAAATATTTTTAGATCATAATCATGAGTCATGAAAAAAATATTTCGATTTAATAAGACAGGAATCATAAAGGAATCAATGAACAAGAGTAATTAGATCATATCATTAGCATAATATCATGTAATAAAATTGTTTCATAGTAAAAATAATAGAAATCATATGTCAATTATACCCACCAATATATTCATAAAATGTTATACATGATATTACAACAAATGTAACATATTAGGGATTTGTGTTACTTCATGTATACACTCTTTCAGGCTTGGAATAACCTCTTATGTACCTTCTTTAAACATTTAATAACCTACTTTGTACATAATTTTGTTACTGTATAACCTATAATGTACCCTTTGAGCTCATAATACATTAGTGGCTACCCAATTAATTAAAGGTTTATATAATTCAGGTCCCTTCCATCACATAATCATAATCCATTTATATGTATACCACTAGATTATAATACATTCATCATATCATTATAGCTAAACCTGTTGAAAATAAATTGTTTTCTTAAAAATATCATCATCATACGAATTAACCATCTAGTGAATGAATCATGTTGGTGTGACTAGATCATGTCCCCATTAAAACATAATTAACAAAAAAGTATGTTATCATAGATGGAAATTTTCATTAAAAGATAACTAGATTATTTCTTGAGACAAATTCCCTTTTATATTAAAATAAATTATTTAAAATATAAATATTTTCATGATATTACGACAAATTTTCATTAAAATTAAATATATAAACATGTAAAGGAATATTTAATTCATTTTGTTGTCATGACTATGGGAAATTATATTTATGTCATAATCGTTAAAATAAATATTTTACTCAAACCTTTGTTAAAAAGGTCCTCATTTTCAAAATGACAATAATATTATATTTTAAGATTTTTTCAAGTAAAAATTTTGTAACTAACTTTAATAAATCATTGGAAATTTTAAAATACATTACTAAGAACAATTTAGAAAACATGGATATTGATGAAAATGGATTTCTAACCGAAGTGAGAAAAAAGTCAGTTTTCCTTAAAAAAAATATTATTTTTTATCTCTTGAGTAATTAAAGAGAGTAAAATTTAATAAAAATATTTAATCACTACAAATAAATAGAGGATAAAAATATTAAATTTGTTTTTTAGAAAAAGATCATATAATTTCCCTCAATGTAAATTCAAGCACAAAAAATCCCAATTAAAATGTGATTAAAACGTAAATACTTTACCTCAATATAGGATTAAATAAAAGGAAATTTGTCCTCCTATGTAAGAAATTTAATTTTATTATACTTAAAAAGAAGAACTATATTTACACTTTTAATATCACATACAATCAACTTATAACATTTCAATACCCATTTATTGTTAACTCTTTATTATAATCAACCTTTCTTGTTGTTAATTTTTTTATATTTTTTGAATTTTCTAGTTCAGTAGTTCCAATCCTTACAATTTGATCACACTTCCCTCATATTTATAGTTTTAATCATGTAATGAGTGTCGTATGAAATAATTATAAACACATTTATAACTATCTATATAAAGTGGTGATTAAAAACAAATTACATAACTTCATGGAGATGGTAGTTCATACTAATTCCCGAGTGATGTTTAAATTATTTGATGGATGGAATAAAATAATGGTAAATATAAATTCTCCTTTATATAACAATAATAATGTCATAAATTTCATATATTATTATGAAATCCATTATTATAGATATTTATGTGAGTTGATGATGGGAAATAAATTTTATCGCTTTATATCGGTGGTAGTACACACATATGCATGATAAAAAAATTTAGTTATGATTAGATGGGAAAAGGTGTAATACCCTGAAAATTTAGTTAAAAAAAACTATGAATGGAATGTTTCTTAACATGAAATATTGAGCATTAAATAAATTATGATATAATATAAAAATAATTATTTAAATGTGACTACTATTACAAAGCTGTTAAATTAGATGGTATAAATAGTAATAACCATATTTTGAAAAATATGTATAAAATTTTTATATGATATAAATTTACATATTAATTCATAATAAATAAGTACTTAATTTTTACTAATGTATTTATTTTATTCAAAAATATGTTTTTATCAAAAATGATTTTTTTAGAATATATTTTAATTGACTTAATAACATTATAAAATTTAATTTTATAAAATTGATATGATTTTTGAAATAAGTATATAAATGTTATCTTATGATGAATTTTTTTTATTTTTTTATAAAAGCTTGATTTTTTAGTGAATAATGGAAAATACCATTTTTGTAAAAATGTTATTTACTTTCATTAAAAAGCCTAATTATGATTTGAATTTTATATTAAATTATAATAATTATTCTTCAATCACATAAATTTTAATTAAATAAATTTTAATTATCATTAAACCTAGGTTTGGTATAACATTATTTTTTATGTAAAATAATTTTTTCTAAAATTGTTTTTTCTTTGGGGTTTTCATTTTATTCTAAAATAAATTTCTTCCACTTCTATAAATTTTATCATTAAAAATGGTTTCAATATTTTTAATTAGGATTTTTTAATTTTATAAATATTTCCCTTTAATTTTTTAAAAATTAGGAATATAACTATTTTAAATAAGTGTCACCTCTATATAGGTAAAACAAGTAAAACATTATTAAAACTATGGTGTGAAGCACTAAAATCGCTATAAAACATTATATTATCCTATTAAAGGAATTTTATTCCACAAAATATATTTCTAAAAATATAAATATTTTATTTTAAAAATTACTTTAAATTTGGGAACACATGTTTGACTTTTGTGAATATTAGTAATATTTTATGCAGAAAAATATATATTTTTTGGATTTTTTTTTAATGTAATGGTAGAAGATTTAATTTTATTTTAATATTTTACTATAAGTATAAAAAATGTTTTTATTATTTAACCAAGTAAATTTATGTAAAATAACTAATTACTTTATTTTGAGGTTAAATGATTTTTACACTTAAATCTGGTATTTTGTAAGAAATTTTTTTATTTCATTTTTTGTTATTATATTAAAATTAATTTTTTATATCTAGATAAGTTGATTATAATAATTTGGATTAAAAGTTTTAATCATAATTAATAAATATATTAGTGGGACCCCATTTTCTCATATAATTGTGTTATTTGGGTAAAATTTTTGTGTTCTCACAGTTATGGTTGAAATAGATTTAATATGGTTTAACTAAGAGATAAGGCTTAAAATGTATCCAAATAATGCCTAAATCTGATTATTTGATTTTATTTCAACCTTATCTCAACTTTTATTATAATTTATGGTTCCATGGTTCCTCTTGATGTGTTCACAACATATATAGTAGTGAATCTTTTATGTAATTACAAGTGTTTATTTTCATTCACTTATAAATTGATACCACCTATTATATAATTTCCACATGAGAAGGGACATTTTTTGAAAAATAAATTCTTAAAATCAACCCCCATGTATTATATTTTTTATTTTTTTCATAACCCCATCCTTTTAGTGTTTAATGTTTAAGTAAAAAGTGGTTGTCGGGGAAATACGTACAACTTTTAACTGAATGCCTTAGTTTTATTTCTACATCTACCTCCTTAAAAAATATTTTAGTTATATTGATATAATAAAATCAGTATCTATGATATAATGAGATATTATTATTTTTATTTGTTAAGATAAATCAATCTCCTTCTTCATCTAATAGGAAGTGAAACCATTGTTCGTCTGTATAGTGGACTACCACCTTACGAACCGATATAATTAATTTTTAATCATCACCTATCATGGATGGTTTTAATGATGGATTTAATGTATATATATGATATTAATGAAATTAATATCATTATATTAATATAATATATCATATATTTTCTTAAAATTTCATCCATAAATAAATGATAATGTTGTTTGGCTTAGTGGTAAGCACCCTGTAATACTACATGAAAAATGGGGGTTCAAAACCCATTGGGCACAGGTTACAGTAGCAATACTGTAGCGGTATTGTAGCAGCGGTGATACTGTTGATCGGTGGGTACTGTAGTGGTGACAGGGCACTGTAGAGGTGGCGGTACTGTGAGGGTACTATAGTATCCAGGTTACTATTCATAGAATGGGAATTGGGACAAAAATATGGGCCTACAGGCTATGTAATGGGCTACAAGCCCACTGGGCTTTAGGCTATGTAATGGGTCTCCCTCTACCCAGTTAAAAGATGTCTTTGCTTTGCTTTATTAATAAAAATGAGGCTTCAGCCCCAACCTTTAAAAAAATGTTGTTTGTGTATACATGTAGAATAAGTCCTCCAAGAAGCAATGTGATTCATTTCGCATAACCACCTCAAATGGAAAGTATATATAAGTTATTTTACAGAAAAAAAAATTATATTTATTATATAATCATCATTATGTAAATATAAAATTATACATACTATCATTCCCTTGGGTTTGTTGAAAAAGAAAAATGTTACTCATGCATACTAATAGCCTATCAGCTCCATGATTATAACATAATTAATTTTTGATAACCATAATACAATGTTTTTTTTAAAGTATAATAAATCTATAAAAATTATAATTATTTAATTTTCACAATTATATAGATTATGGAAAAATATCTCTTTGTCCATGTTTATGCTTCCAAAGTCATTTTTCAACTATGAACCAAACATCCTCAAAACATAGTACACAGACTTAACTGATTACATAATTAAAAAAATAATTGAAATAAATTTATTGAATGAATTTATATTAATGAAATAAACCTACTAATGTTTACTAAAAATTTAACTAATTAATATAAGTTTATTATATATGATTTAGAGAAATTACATGGCAATTCAGGAATTGATGCAAGGGGTTTCTTAGTTCAATTTTACTTCATTGGGATATACTTCTACACCATTGACTATGTTATTCCAATATATTTTATGAAATGGAATTTTAATTTATAATGATGTTTTTATCAATTTTTTGTGGTTTTAAAATTTTTACACATAATGTATTCTTTGAAAATATATTGAATTCAATGTTACATTATTTGTAAGGATTATTCATCTCAGTATTGTTTTTTAGACATGTATTCTTTTATTCAAATGTACCATTTTATTAGGTGCATTTAATACATATTTAGATATTAGATCATGACTAAATCTTTTATCATGATATTTAAAATTCCATAGATTTTTTCTTATTCATGATATTTTGATTCAATTTTTTTGAATGTTGCAAGGGCTTTCATGGTCCCAATTTTAGTTCATTGAGATATATTTCATGTTATGAAACATGATTTATTTTATTCAAAGTAATTTATTCCCCATGAATTTATTTTCATGTATTATTTCATTTAAATTATGTGTTTTATATAATAATTTTATGTTCCTTCAATCAATGGCTTTTTTTGAAGTATTATCGAAGTTGCATGGGTATCTCGTCTCAAAAATCATTTTTTGAGACTTGTTTTAATTGATGAACCTATATTCATTAATATGGTTCATAAATTAACTCATTAAATATGATATCATTAATATTATCATATTAATGGTATTTAATGTTCTTTCTTATTTTCCTTCTTTGAAATTGTTTTTAGTTTTATACGGGTATAAATGGTTTTTCTTTAAAAACATTTTTAATTTTTTTTAAATAATTTTAACAAAACTCTTCCTCTACATTCGTTATCTTATTTCAATAATGTTCATTTATAAATAGAAATTTTTTTATAAATTTATTTTTCATGACCTTTAAACAAAATTTTAATGTTTTTAAAAGTATATTTCTTACTGATTTTCACATGGGAAACTTTTCACTCTTTGTACAAAAGTTTTAAAAGAATGATAATTTTTAACATTTATGATATTAAGGTATTTTTATAATGTTTGGACTATTATTTTATTTAATTTTCCTTTAAAGTATTCTATGGTTATTTTAAATGAAATATTATTTCATTTTTTTGTCAATTTTTCAGATTTTAAAGGTGTTGAAATAAAAGGGTATTCAATTGTTTTCAAAGAAATATTTTAAATTTTAATTTAAAGGTATATAATTTGATTTCCTTATAATTTAGTGATTTCTATATTTCATTGGGAATATGATATTATGATATCATTCATATTCCTTCTCTAAATGTCTTATGATGATTATTTTAAATAGATTTTTAGGAAACACTTCATTTCAATGGGTAATCAAGTTATAAAGGAGTGCATGCTATTATAAATATATTTTGATTCACATGAAATCTTTCATGTGTTATATTGATGTAAGTTTCTTAAA
The DNA here is from genome assembly GCA_963277665.1 of Viscum album. Classification (NCBI taxonomy): domain Eukaryota; kingdom Viridiplantae; phylum Streptophyta; class Magnoliopsida; order Santalales; family Viscaceae; genus Viscum; species Viscum album. The sequence goes on along the minus strand of OY728161.1, from coordinate 1,828,872,162 downwards.
AAATATTGATTAGAAAGGGTGATCTCTGATGTTGCCTTATTTTTTCACAGTTTTCCACATCCTTTTTATAAATTTTTAATGATTTAATTAACTATTTTTACACTTTTTATCTAATAAATGCACTTTTGTATTTTTATAATTAAATTTTTAAAATATTCATTTTTTTATAACATTTTATGTAATTATGGACTCTTAAATAGCTGATGTATTCCTTCTTTGTTTTTAATATAACTAATTTTCAATTTTTTATTTAATTTATATATGTTTATTTTATTTTATTTTTCATTAATAATAATTAATGAGTTTTTTTTATTAATTTATTTATAATTTTAAATTTTTACACATACAGTAGTTTAGTTACCACTTACCAGGCTACTGGTAGCCAAGCTACCGATAGTAGGGTTACCTGTGCTCAAACTAGCGGTAACCAGGTTACCGTTATTGCCTAATGGTGATCTGCATTCTTTTTAATCTAGCGGTAACTAGTTTTTTGGTGTATCAATGACCTTGCTTTTATCGGTGACCTTTTTCATCGTTACTCTTTCCTACCAGTAGCTCATCATTTTAACTATAATGGTTGACTTTAATTTCTACCGGTGATCCCTTTAATTTTTTCAGTAGTGGTGAGTATTTAATCTACATAATCCTTTTTAATTAACTTAGACTTTGTTTTAATAATTAATAATTTAACTTAGTTACTTTAGAATAGGTTGACTTTATTATTTAATTATTTCAGTTGTCCTTTCAAGCACTTAAGTATATAATATGTGTTTTAAATTAAATAAAATGGTTCGCCCATAATTTTATTATTCCAATTAATTAATTAATTAATTAATAGTTTTTAGACTTTAATTATATTTATTATGTATGCATATTAATTTTTATTTCATTTTATAATTGTTTTAGTCTACTGGTGAGGTAATTAAGAGTTTGCGGTGATTTATTTGGGTCACCGATGTTTTTATTTTTAGTTGTTTTTATTATTTATTTTACTTGTTTAGTTTTCTTTTAAATTTAAGTCTCTTATTAATTTAGTTTAACAGTTATCATGTTTATTAATTTAATTGTTTTCAATTAGTACATTTTAATTAAAAATTTTAATGTTTTAAAGGTTAATAAATATCTTGTTTTTAATTAATGCTATTTATAAATATTTTAATTAATTATTTTAAGTCTTTTTATTTAATTTATTTAAGTTTTAATTCTATGTTTAATTCGTGTAAAAGGTCACTATTGCATAACGGTGATCTTTGATTTTGTCTACCGGTAACTATAATATTCAGCCTACCGATAACTTTTTCTTTGTTGCATAACGGTGACCTTTGTTTTATTTGTAACAGTAGGCCCTTAAATTTTATTTTGTATCGGTGACCCACGTGGCTTTTCATTTTTATTTTTTAACGTATCGGTGACCTTCTCTTGAAATTTCCAACCTCACTGTTACCTGCCTTTATTTTTTTCCCTCAGAGGTAGTTGTTGCCTACCTCACCGTTACCTCTTAATACCCCCAAACCTCACTGTTAGGTGCACTCCTCCTCACTGATAGATTTCCAACCTCACCTTTACCCACTAATTCCTGCACCTCGCCATTATCCCATTCCATCTCACCCTCTTCCCTGGTTTTTCACCAGTGATATGCTTCGTTCTCGCCCGAGCAAGCAGTCTAACCTCTCCTTACATCTCATGAATAGAGAGTCTCTTCAAAACTCAAACTCTAAATCTTTACCTTTTGGAAATCCCAAATTCCCCACAGGCTTGTAAACACTACTTTTCAAACCAAGAAGGAGGAGCAGGTCTTCCTGGCTCATTGGATATTCCCCCAAGACCCGTTGTATCACGTCATTTCCAGGAGCAGTGCTGGAGTGAGGAACCGTCGGTCTGTTGGAGGAGGTTGTCACGCTATTGAAGAGGATTCGGGCTGAGTTCTTCTGTTGGGTAGCCAAGGACTGCCGCGTAGGAGGAGGAGCATGCCGTTGTGGGTTTGCGCTGGTTTTCGACCGAGGGAAGCCGTGCCATCTTCTTAAGCTGTTGCGGATTTAGGGTGGAGCGCGCAGCTACTGGAGAAGTCGTAGTCGTTGCCATTGCGATTTGCATGAGGGGAAGCCGTCGTTGGCCTGCCAAGGAGGGATCCGCTCAGTTCTCCAGGAAGAAATCCCTCCCCCTTCCTCTATGCGCCGAAATTGGGGGGAGGAGGGAAGAAGACAATAAAAAAAATTAAAAAAGTAAATAATAAAAAGATGTTATAGTTAAAGTAAAGTAAAAAGAAAAAGAAGAAAAAAACAAAAACAAAAGTTAAAGTAAAAAAAATAAACTTTACAAAAGTCAAATAAATATATAATAATTTTTTAAATTTATAAATTTAAAACATTTATAATTTATTTAAATGGATAAATTATAAATTAAAATATAAAACTAAATTTATAATAAATGTTAATAATAAACTAATTTACTGATTATAGTATAAATATATAATTAATAATAATTATAAGTAAACTATAAAATATACTTATAAATATTTAAAACGTATGTATTAATTCTAATTACTAAATTATAATAAACTAATTAATAAACTAATGGAACAATTTAATTTCTTAAATAGTAATTAAAATAATGATAATTAATGTAGTAATAATAAAATTTACTAATATGATCTAAGTTATAAATTTGCAGTTACTTCTATACTTATGACGTAAATTTTAATAATTTAGTTAAAAATAATAAAATTAGTAACATAATAATTATAACTATAAACTTAATTTAAGTTAATAAATTTTTAATAAATTTATGTTTTATTTTAGTTAATAATTATATAAATAATATAAAAGTAAATAATTATCAATTAACTTTAGTTAACTATTAACGAGTGAAAATAAAAATTAATAATAAAAATAACCATTTTTTCATTATTGATGTTCATTTTTATTTATTTCTCTTTTCTAACTATGCAGGTTCATTCAAGAGACAATTTTACATCCAGGTTCATCTAACTAACTCAGCAGGAGTTAGTTATGTGAGAAATTCTAGTGTGACATGCTTGTCGCGAAAAAACGCACATTTTGCAGTGCATGGGTGAAGAACTCTTGAAGTCGGTGGAAGTTGTGGCAGTGACGTGAAGAAGATGACAGATGATACTTAAGCATAGCAAGCAGCATATTTTTGGGACATTCATTCACTTGGATACTCTCATCCACTCTTGCTTATCACTCATTCCACGATCACATCCACTTGAGAGTGGGGACATTTATCCAGACTCCAAGGAGATGAGAAGAAGGTGAAGGAGCCCGAAGGCAGAGCATCGCTTGGGGAGTTCTTATTCCCTCTATTCTTTATCTTTGAACTCAGTTTTTGGAATGTTTTTCACTTCTTTAATCAGTATGATCAAAGGTTGAACATTCTTAGCTCGGGATTTTTTAAGCCTTTTGGTTATGATATTCAAATCTTCATTTGCTTATATTTTTACGAAATTAGAGTCATTTGGCGAGACTGATTCTATTTCTAATTTTTTGATCATTCACACTTCAAAGCTTACAAATTCAAACTTCAATATCGACTGGCGAGGTTGATCTTGAATGTATTCTTCAACTCTTAACAACTTAATCTTTAAAAAATTATGGCGACTTCTTTTCCAAATGTTATCCTTTAAAAAACAACTTCATGCAGATCAATTACGTTTTGGTGTGGCGAACTCCAAGACTTAATCATCTGCCTGTTGAGTTTCATGGCGAGGGATATTATTTAGTCTTTCTTGAAGTGTGATTTTATTGTAAGTTGTGGAGAGAAAATCCATTCGAACTAGTAGTTTAGAAGTCCTGGGTACTTTCTTGATCATTATTCCTTACCTTGCTGCTTTATATTAGTATACTTTATTTCTTAGTTTATCATACTTAGTTTAAATTTTAGTTTCTTTGAAGAAATTCTTGTTCCCTCATTCTATTTCCATTTCATCAATAAATAAATAAAAATATAAAAGTAAGAAGATTTTTTCCCCACTGCTGACAAAAGTGGGGATTTAAAATTTCAAAACCTTAGAAAACACTCTTCTGCCTTCTCTGTGGATCGACCATGCACCACTGTGCTAGTGTAGGTTAATAAATATAATTTTTAGGGACGTGACGACCTCTGGCCTGTTCAAAATTTGGCACTGCTGCCAGGGAAGGCATGCACTGAGAGTCTAGGGTTTGAAAAATAAAAAATAAAATAAAAGAAAACATTAAAAAATCATATATAAAAAAATCTTCTTTAAAAAAATCTGTGTACTGGAACCTACTGTTTGTGTGGATTTTGAGAAATCTGCTTCACTGTGAACTGTTGTGTGTTTAATCTCACCTGGTTTTAGTTTAAAATTTGAAGTTCATGAAAACTAGAATCAACAGGGGCCACATTGTGTGTGTTGTGGCTATTATGGGAACACTGTCTGGCAGTGTGTCTGTAACCGACCGCAACAGGATTTTTATATTGAAGAAAATGAAAATTTTGAATCTAATCCTGAATTCCTAGCTAAGCTAGAATTAATAGAAACTAAACTGGATACTAGGGAGAATAATTGGAAAAATTGGTTAACTGAAACCCATGAAATATAACTTATAGATTCTCAAGAGTGAGATAAAAGAATGAAAAGATTAGAAAATATGCTTTTGGAATTACAATAGAGGGTTAAAGAACAAGAAGAATTCGAAGATAATGAAAATGAAAATGTTTATAAAAGATTTGAAAATAAAATGGAAGAGGAAAGTGAATCAGAAGTTGGTAAAGAATCCATTCTCTTTGAAAAATTTGATTCTGTTGGACTTAATTTGGAAACAACCAACTCATTAAATAAAGAACACATCATTGAAAATCCAATAGAGAACTTTAATGGAATTGAGTTGGACAATTCTGTAGATTAATTGAAACAGATTGAAAAAGATATCCCAGTTCTTTTCATAATTCATACTTTGGAGAAAAATCATTGTTTAAGAAGTTTTGAAAATGAAGTTACTCGGGTTGAAGATAAACTTGAGAATGAAAATTTGAATGTTAAAAACTCTTCACCCAACTTTTATAATTTTGTAAACAATGAGGTTGAACTTGAAATTGGGAACACTTTGGAAGAGAACCTTAAGCTGGATAACATGGAATCTGAAATCATTGAACTTGAACTGAAAACCACTCTTCCATGTTTTGAACCTGTAAACCCAATAAATTTTCAAATGTTGTTGGACAATGAGGATGAGGGAATGATGTTTGAGGAAAGACTAACCGATGAGTTCTCCTTTCCCTATTCTTGTAGTAATCACTTTTCTGAAGCATTGTGCAGTGAAATTGAAAATAGTGATGTTTTACATGGGGGTAAAGGTTTAAATTTGAACAATCTGGAAATTGAATTTATTGAAGCTGGATTGAACATTAATCCCCCTGATTTGAACCTCTTGGAACACACTACAGACCTTGTTTTAGAAAATGATCCTTTTAAACTTGAACTTGAAAAAGAGGTTAAACACACATTATATGATGGTTGCAGAACTGATTTGACAGAAGCAGTAGATGTTCGATGTTAGTTAACAGATGAGGATCTTTTGGAAGAGATTTATAATATAGTTATACCTGATTCTTTTGGTGAAAAAATAAATTCTATTATCTTCCTATCACTTCTAGCCACACTTGTGAAAGGTTCTGAGACTTTTCTTAATACTGATAGTAGTTTAGAGGGAGAATTAAACTTGAGTTTCATTGTACATGATTCTGTTCAGAACTTTATTGAATCCCCTCTTAAACCTGCTAATCAGGATTTACCCATTTGCACCCTTGATTATGAATCTATTAATTTTGAGGTTAATAGAGATAGTTTTGAGGTCAATTTCACACCCTTTGAAGAATCTAGTATTATTTTTTCCCATCATGTGAACTCAAATCTTGATAACCTTGAACACGATCTGGAAGTGGACAACATTATGATCTCAACTATAAAAGATTGTTTCTTGGGGATTTTTGCAGCTGATGAGAGTTTAGTTTTTGTTGTGCTAAGTCTTGTAGCCCACAATTTTCATTGTACTGTTAAAAATAAATGGGCCAAACACATGTGGTGGTTCCTGTTAAGGAAACCACACCCACCTAGTGACTACGGTTAGTTGCTAGGTGAGTCCGGCTGGGGACTTTAAACCTAGCACTGCATGAGAGGCAACCCATGGTCTTTGTTTTTTAATAAATAAAAATTTGTAATTAAATAAAGTCTAATTGTAGACTTTAAAACCTGTGTTTCATGGGATTCAAGCCACGCTCTTCCTTTGTTTTCATTTTTTTGTAATGTTTTGTGCTGAATAAAGTGTTGTTTTGTTGTCTTTTGTGTGCTTTGTCTCTGGTAGTTTTTATTCCTGGTTTTAATGATTTGTGTTTTAGAATGATGTTGATGTGTCATTTAAGGAGTGGAGTTCCCATGCTGAAGGAATAATGAAAAACCTAGTCAGGGAAGTATCTTACTGTTAATGTTTGTTTCATTTTTCTGCTCTTTAATGCTTTAGAAAAAAATCTGTTGTAAGTTTTGCTTGCTTGAAAAATTCTGCTCACTGAAAAAAATGTTGCTTGTTTTAGAAATTCTGCTACATATCTTCTGAAATTCTACTACATGTCACTATGTTGTGCATAAATTCTGCAAGTTCCTCCTTGCTGGAAACTGAATTTCATCGTTATTAAAATATTTTCACTGATTTAAATTAAGTGGGTGGTACATGATTTTTGTATTTTAAATCTAAATAATGTTGGGATGATTTGCATGAACTTTGTCTACTTTACTTTTGAGCTATATTGAAAATATTTTTCACTGGACTTAAATTTTAATGTATTTGTTTGGCATGAACCTTCTGGTTATTTATTCATTGTGGAAAACAATATTTTTGAACTTCATTGAGACCCTTTATACATGTCATATATCTACTTAATTGAAAATCTGTTTTGAAATTTGACTGTCAAATTGTTCTTCTCCACTTTAGAAGTCAACTTTGGGTACGAAGTTGGGTTTTAAGTGTGGGAAAGGGGGTCAATTCTTTTCTGTGCTAGACTGTGCTTTAATATAAGCCCATCAATTCCCACTTCCACTACAATTTCAAATTTTTTGTAAAAAATGGATAAAATTTTTCAAAAATTTTGCATAATTTTAGGCTTTTCATTTTTCTCAATTGGGTATTGCCTTAAGATAAGTTCCTTGCTGGTAGTTAAGAAATTATTTGATTCTGAAATTGATGATAATGGATGATTGTTGAGTGATTTTACCTAGTGATCTGATAGAAATTAGGTTTAGGGCATATTCCTGAAAGTGATATAAGTATTCCTTTTAATGGAATTATGATCATACCTTTGGAACAGGAAGTCTGATTCTGATTCTATGGGATTCATTCTTTTTCTTTTAATTATTAAAAGTAATTTCTTTAATGAGCCAATGTAAATGAATTCTATATAAATATTTTAAAACTGGAGTAATTTGGGCATCTGGGATCCCACGGTGAGTCTCTGAGACCCTAGATGTTGGGTGCATTTCTGTTTACTAAAATCCCTCTATTCACTTTGAATAAGTGCATTTCACAGTGCTTAGAACAATGATACATGGCTTGGGAAAAATAAATAAAGTGTCTAGGGTCAAAAATGAGCTCATTTAGGTGAGGGGAATGATGAATTCCAAATAAAGAAGGGATCAATTGGTTTATATGGAAATCATTTAGGTTGTATCATTGAGGTGATTCACAAAAAAATTATTTATTTTTGGAACCTAGGTGAAAAAGTCAAAGTACAATGTTCCTTGGTTAAGGTCATAATTCCATTGATATTTTACCTCCTTTCATTCTTGGATTTAGAACCTAAGATTGGATTGAAGTGAGTCACTAAGTTGTGTCATATATGAGGCATGACATATTCTTTGATGGATGGTCTTTGTGTTCTTAATTACCTTTGAGTATTTGTTATAGGCAAGATTCACAAGATTAATCCATTTTCTTAAAGCCTACTGTTTTGAATTGTCCTATGTTTTGAGTGCTGGACATGTTACATTTGGAACAAAATCATAAATAAAATTCACTATTTCTCAAAGAAAATAAAACATGGGATTGTTTGAGGACAAAAAATGCTTAAGTGTGGTGAAATTTGATGTGGCCTTATTTTTTCATAGTTTTCCACATCATTTTTATTAATTTTTAATGATTTAATTAACTATTTTTACACTTTTTATCTAATAAATGCACTTTTGTATTTTTATAATTAAATTTGTCAAATATTCATTTTTTATAACATTTTATGCATTTATGGACTCTTAAATAGCTGATTTATTCCTTCTTTGTTTTTAAATAACTAATTTTCAATTTGTTTATTTAATCTATATCTATTTATTTTATTTTATTTTTCATTAATAATAATTATGAGTTTTTTTTAATAATTTATTTATAATTTTAAAAGATTACACATACAGTAGTTTAGTTACCACTTTCCAAGCTACTGGTAGCCAAGCTACTGATAGCAGGGTTACCTGTGCTCAAACTAGCGGTAACCAGGTTACCGTTACTTCCTAATAGTGATCTGCATTATTTTTACTCTAGCGGTAACTAGTTTTGTGGTGTATCGGTGACCTTTCTTTTTTCGGTGACCTTTTTCATCGTTACTCTTTCCTACTGGAAGCTCATCTTTTTAACTATAATCATTGCCTCTAATTTCTATCGGTGAGCTCTTTAATTTTATCAGTAGCGGTGTGTATTTAATCTACATAATCATTTTTAATTAACTTAGACTTTGTTTTAATAATTAATCTTTTAACTTAGTTACTTTAGAATATGTTAACTTTATTATTTAATTAGTTCAGTCCTCCTGCCAAGCACTTAAGTATATAATATGTGTTTTAAATTAAATAAAATGGTTCGCCCATAATTTTATTAGTTCAATTAGTTAATTAATTAATTAAGAGTTTTTAGACTTTAATTATATTTTTTACGTATGCAGATTAATTTTTAATTCATTTTTTAGTTGTTTTAGTCTACTGGTGAGGTAATTAAGAGTTTGCGGTGATTTATTTGGGTCACCGATGTTTTTGTTTTTATTTTCTTCTATTCATTATTTTAATTGGTTAGTTTTCTTTTAAATTTAAGTCTCTTATTAATTTAGTTTAACATTTATCAAGTTTATTAATTTAATTGTTTTCAATTAGTACTTATTAATTAATAATTTTAATGTTTTAAAGGTTAATAAATATCTTGTTTTTAATTAATGTTATTTAGCAATATTTTAATTAATTATTTTAAGTATTTTTATTTAATTTATTTAAGTTTTAATTCTATGTTTAATTCATGTAAAAGGTCACTATTGAGTAATGGTGAGCTTTGATTTTTTCTACCGGTAACTATAATATTCTGCCTACCGGTAACTTTTTCTTTGTTGCATAATGGTGACCTTTGTTTTATTTGTAACAGTAGGACCTTAATTTTTATTTTGTACCAGTGACCCCGCGCGGCTTTCCATTTTTAATTTTTAACATATCGGTGAACTTTTCATGGAATTTATAACCTCACTGTTACCTGCCTTTGTTTTTTTTCCTCACAGGTAGCTGCTTCCTACCTCACCGTTACCTCTCAATACCCCCAAACCTCACTGTTAGGTTCACTCCTCCTCACCGATAGATTTCCGACCTCACTGTTACCCACTAATTCCCGCACCTCACCATTATCTCATTCCATCTCACCCTCTTCCCCTTTTTTTCACCAGTGTTGCGCTTCGTTCTCGCCCGAGCAAGCAGTCCAGCCTCTCCTTGCATCTCGTGAATAGAGAGTCTCTTCAAAACTCAAACTCTAAATCTTTAGCTTTCGGAAATCCCAAATTCCCCACAGTCTTGTAAACACTGCTTTGCAAACCAAGAAGGAGGGGTAGGTCTTCCTGGCTCGTTGGAGATTCCCCCAAGACCCGCTATATCACGTCGTTGCTGGGAGAAGTGCTGGAGCGAGGAACCGTCAGTCTGTTAGAGGAGGTCGCTGCACTATTGAAGAGGAGTCGGGCTGAGTTCTTTTGTTGGGTTGTCGAGGACTGCCACGCAGGAGGAGGAGCATGCCGCTGTGGGTTTGTGCTGGTTTATAACCGAGGGAAGTCGCGCCATCTACTTAAGCCACCACAGATAGAGGTTGGAACGCGCAGCTGCTGGAGAATTCGAAGCCATTACTGTTGCAATTTGCAGGAGGGGAAGTTGTCGCTGTCCTGCCAATGAGGGAGCCACCCAGTTCTCTAGGAATAAAGCCCTCCCCCTTCCCCTGTGCGCCAAAATTGGGGGGAGGAGGGAAGAAGACAACAACAAAAAAAGATTAAAAAAATAAATAATAAAAAGATATTATAATTAAAGTAAAGTAAAAAAGAAAAATAAGAAAAAAAACAAAAGGAAAAGTTAAAGTAAAAAATAAACTTTACAAAAGTCAAATAAATATAAAATAATTTATTTAAGTTATAAATTTAAAACAGTTATAATTTATTTAAACGGATAAATTATAAATTAAAATATAAAACTATATTTATAATAAATGTTAATAATAATCTATTATACTGATTATAGTATAAATATATAATTAATAATAATTATAAGTAAACTATAAAATATACTTATAAATATTTAAAATGTACGTATTAATTCTAATTACTAAATTAAAATAAACTAATTAATAAATTAATGGAAAAATTTAATTACTTAAATATTAATTACAATAATGATAATTAATGTAGTAATAATAAAATTTACTAATACGATCTAAGTTATAAATTTGTAATTACTTCTATACTTATGACGTAAATTTTAATAATTTAGTTAAAAATAATAAAATTAGTAACATAATAATTATAACTATAAACTTAATTTAAGTTAATAACTTTTTAATAAATTTATGTTTTATTTTAGTTAATAATTCTATAAATAATATAAAAGTAAATAATTATCAATTAACTTTAGTTAACTATTAACGAGTGAAAATAACACTTAACATTAAAAAATAACCATTTTTTCATTATTTATGTTTGTTTTTATTTATTTCTCTTTTCTAACTATGCAAGTTCATTCAGGAGACAAGTTTACGTCCATGTTCATCTAACTAACTCAGCAAGAGTTAGTTATGTGAGAAATTCTATTGTGACGTGCTTGTCGCGAACAAAGGCACATTTCGCAGTGCGTGGGTGAAGAACTCTTGAAGTCGGTGGAAGTTGTGGCAGTGACTTGTAGCAGATGACAGATGATACTTAAGCAGAGAAAGAAACATATTTTTGTGACATTCATTCACTTGGAGACTCTCATTCTCTCTCTCTCATCACTCATTCCATGATCACATCCACTTGAGAGCGGGGACATTCATCTAGACTCCTAGGAGACAAGTAGAAGGCAAAGGAGCCCGAAAGCAGAGAATCGCTTGGGGAGTTCTTCTTCCCTCTGTTCTTTATCATTGTACTCTATTTTTCGAATGTTTTTCACTTCTTTAATCAGTATGATCAAAGGTTAAACTTTCTTAGCTTGGGATTTTTTAATCCTTCTGGTTATGATATTCAAATCTTCATTTTCTTATCTTTTTAGGAAATTAGAGTCAGTTGGCAAGACTAATTCTATTTCTAATATTTTGATTGTTCACACTTCAAAGTTTACAAATTCAGACTTCAATATCGACTTGATAGGTTGATCTTGAATTCATTCTTCAATTCTTAACAACTTAAACTTTGGATAATTATGGCGAGTTCTTTTCCAAATATCATCCTTTAAAAAACAACTTATTGCAGATCAATTAAGTTTTGGTGTGGAAAACTCCAAGACTTAATCATCTACCTGTTGAGTTTCCTAGAGAGGGAAATTCTTCAGTATTTCTTGAAGTGTGATTTTATTGTAATTTGTGGAGAGAAAATCCATTCGAACTAGTAGTTTAGAAGTCCTGAGTACTTTCTTGATCGTTGTTCCTTTCCTTGATGCTTTATATTAGTATACTGTATATCTTAGTTTATCATACTTAGTTTAAATTTTAGTTTCTTCGAAGAGATTCATGTTCCCTCATTTTGTTTCCATTTCATCAATAAAAAAATAAAAATATAAAAGTAAGAAGATGTTTTCCCCACTGCTGACAACAGTGGGGATTTAAAATTTCAAAACCTTAGAAAACACTCTTATGCCCTCTCTATGGATCGACCTTGCACCACTGTGCTAGTGTAGGTTAATAAATGTAATTTTGAGGGCCGTGATGACCTACGGCCTGTTCAATCTCAATACAACATATATAGCAGTGATCCAGCTAATTCTCTCCAATGCCTTGGGTAATGTACCTTGTCTTTATATGTAAAAATGAGGGATTCAACTAGGGTGGTTTCTCTAATGGAATTAATTTGGCACTAATAATCTATAAAATGAGAGAATAAGGGTTATGAACATGATGTTCCAAAATAACAATATGTTTTATTAATACATATTATGAGTTCTTAATGGTTTATTTGATCAAGATTGACATCACAATGCTCGTGATTATTGATTCTTATGACTTCTGCCTTTGTTAAAGATTTATTCCATTTCATAATAATAATAATCCATGTTTTTATTGTTATATGTAATCTTATTATATTATAATTCCCTCTAATTATGAAATCATACCCTTATTGACATCTTATGATCACTAAGGGCATTCCATAATTAATTCTTCTATATACCCTTAGTCAGTATTTCAGTTTACGCTCTATGATATTTTTTCCTAATGTTATAAATAATTATATTAAATGAATTATTTCAGGAATGCTTTAATGTGTGATGAATTTTATAGGATATGTTGAATACTTATTGTGAAATTAAAAATTTTGGGTATAATATAAAAAAATATTAATCAAATAAATAGGTATTTTTATGTAATAGCTGTCCTAATTCTCTAAAACTTTAAAACTAAAAGGTATTTAGTGATGTAAGTTATCCAATATTTATGTTTTATTTTTTGAATAGAAAATAATGGGTCACTTTTAAATATGTTGATTCTAGAAATGTACATATTATATTTTTAAAACTGCATCAAGGATTGCAGGTTTTCTGTTATTATAGATTTTATTAGGGAAAGGGTTTGATAACTTTCCAGATTATGATGTTTTCTTTTGAGGTTAACTTATGAGTTATAGAAACCAGCATAATTTTATAAGTTTATCTTTTATCATAAGTTCAATGAAATATAAACCCATTTGAGGTTTTAGGTGATGTACTTTTATGTTTCTTAAGAGTAATTTGGGACAAATATATGGAAATAAAGCCATTTGGTTTATTTTTTAGTGAGAATGTTTATTAAGGAATAATGATTTTTTGTTTTATGAAAATATGATTAATCATTTTGATAACCTTTAGGGTTAAAATGATCTTTTATGTTTTGTTGATTTTGGTTAATTTGAATAAATGGTTTTTAAATTTGGAAAACATATGATTTACTCAAATATTTGACACGGGGATGAAATGTGATTTTGTGAATAATTTATTAAAGTTATTTTTGTTGAAGTTGTCTATATTGATAACATTATATTATTAAGTAAAATGGAACATTTTTTTAGCTAATATGTGATTTTAATTATGTAATAAAGGTTAAATTATTTTTTAGAAGTATATATGATTTTATTTTAGATTTATGGTGATTTAGGTAATTTATGGAAGTGATTTGAATATTTTGGAGGTAAAATTTTATTTTACCTATGAATATTATTTGATGAAATTTTTCCTGTATTTATTAATTTTTGGGTTTATCTTTGAATATTTTGAAGATTTTAACAGTTAGAAATTTATATAAATTATTTAAGATGGAATTTAGGTGTTATTTTTGAGGTATTAGAGATTAAATTTAATATTTCTACATATTATGGGTTATAAATATTGGATATTATCTTATGATAACCATTTATTTATTAATTTATAACGAAATGATGAATAATTTGTTAAACTTTTGTGAATCTTTTGATCTTTTGGAATTTTATTTTAGTGCTTCAAGATTGAAAAATAATTTTGAATATTATTTTCCTAGAGTAAGAGAAGATATTGATATGGTAACTTATTGAGGCATGTACATAGGATGAAATATTTCTTCTATAATCAAAATATATCAAGAAATTATGTTTTCATATGTTCTCTATTAAGATGGAAAAAAATCCCAAAAATATAATAGAAGGATCTTGAAATAAAAAATTTATCCCCATACCTTCATTTATAATGAATTGGTATTACTTATCCCCTAATGATTTACGTTTTTATTGTCATTAATATAAAAATAATGTCATTTTTTATCTCTTCCCGTCATTATTTGGACATTGCATTTCTCCTCCATGTCCATATTTTCACATCCCACTAATATTCTCTTATTCAGAAACCTAGTTATGTGATATTCTATACGACCTTCATATTTCCATTTCCCTCTTTTTATATATATATAACTTATTTCTCCTTTTTATGATATCGGTTTTCAATGATGTTTTTTATATATTAAAAATATTTTTGTATCATGATCACATGTTTTTTCTTCCACCCATAGATATTTGTCTATTTTAAAAAAATGTATTTTAAACTATTTTTAATTAAAATGAGATTAAAATTATGAAGATTAATTTTTTTTAAGAGGTGTCCAATGTAACACCATGATATTTTCTTTTAATTAATACTATGCTTGGTCACTCTCTTAACATACAACACCATGCATTAAGCTGGTTATTATATGCTATAAAAATATTACTATTTAAATGTGACTATTATAACTTAGAATTTAAATTGAAAGGTATAAATATTAATAACCATATAAATAAAAATATGATTAAAGTCATTATATAATGACAAAATATTGATCAATTCATAATAAATAAGGAATCAATTTTATGTAATGTAATTTTTTTCCCCATTTTTTTCAAAATTTATTTTTTTTTATATTTTTCTAGAGAAATTTATAATTTATTTCTATCAATTTTATATATTTTATTTGATAAAAATGATATAACTTTTTAAATCAGAATATCCAAGTTATCATTGGGTAAAATTTTGTGTTTTTTAGAAATTATTAATTTTTAGTGAATAGTAATAAATACCATTTTTTACAAAACTATAATTTTTTCCTTTAAAAATTACAATTATTCTTTAAATTTAATTTTAATGTAAATTAATTATTTTTTAATTATATCTAATCTTATTAATTAACATTTAATCATCTTTATAGTTTATTTTTTTGTAAATTCATTTTTGGGAATAAAAATGCATTTGTCTCAAAACCATTTATCGGTACGTTTTCTTTTTAATCTTAAATTAATGTATACCACTTCTAGAAAATGAATCTTAAAAATGGGATATGAAGTTAAAATCAAGATGTTCAAATTGATTAAATAAATACCCTTTATTTTTTATCATTAAGAATATAAATAATAGTAAATAATTGTCACCTTATTAAGGGTTAAATAAGAAAAATGGGTTAAAATAGTGGGTAAATGATTTAAAATCACTCTAAGTGTTAAAATTATTAACGAGACCCAACCTTAAAAAATACTTAATTTTGATTATTTAGATGGGAATTAATTTTATTAAATTATAATATATCTTTTCGTTTTATATTTTTAAATAATTAGTCCATTACACTTACATAATTAAATATTACATTATAAAGTGGACACTTCATCTCAGTATCTTTTTTTCCACAATACACAACTTTTATGATGTGGAAGTTTCCTTTTTAGGAAATGTCTTCAAAATTTTCATCATGACCTCATAATTTTCCCTACCCATCCTTTAAAACCCATGATAAACATTTGATAACATGGGATGAGCATAAATATATTAGTAAGGGACACATAAAAAAGAAAGAAAAAAACTCGTTAGTCCATGATTGCTAGTGAAAATTTTCATTTTTCAAAATAATGTTTAACCTAACAAAATAGATTTACATACATAAGTATCAAAATATCAAGAAAAATATTTTCATAATACATTCCATAAGATATTTTAAATTCAAAATAAAACACCTAAATGTTTCATTACAATCCTGAAAAACTTGTGAAAACTTTTTCAAAAATTTATACATTTCACAATTAAAAATATTCATAAATTCCATTTAAGATTATGAAAATTTTATTCTAATTTGAAATAATAATATTTAATTAAAAATTAACTAATAACATTGATAAATAATGTAATTAAATTGTGACATCAATTTCATATCACAAAAATGATCACACTTATAAATAGAATAATGTACCTGATTAATTCCAATAATCTCTTAGCAGAAACCCAATAGGTTAACTCTAAACTTTTACCCAATGCAATTGATATATGTATAGGGATAACCAATTATCATATATAATTCCATTTCATAATAAAATAATAATAACACATGAAATATTTCATTTTATTCATCAATCCTAACAAATATTCTTTCCATTCATAAGACAAACATTTCTGAATATCCAAATATCAATTCCACTTAAATACCTTTAGGAAAATACATAGAATAAAGGGAAAATGGATTTTATACAAATAAAAAATAAAATATTATAATTTAATTCAACTTTAAAATAATTTTTATAGGGTTGTGAAAACCCATTGACACCTTATATATTAAAAAATAACATTCATTTTTCTTTTTCTAGAAAACATTCTTT
The DNA here is from genome assembly GCA_963277665.1 of Viscum album. Taxonomy (NCBI): domain Eukaryota; kingdom Viridiplantae; phylum Streptophyta; class Magnoliopsida; order Santalales; family Viscaceae; genus Viscum; species Viscum album. The sequence continues at coordinate 1,828,855,557 of OY728161.1, read as the reverse complement.
ATAAAATTTGAAAAAATATTCCATTTTTAAACGATTTAAAGAAACTCAAAAGTGACTTAAATTTTACATTATAATTTATTTATTTCCATAAAAATACATTTATAAAATAATTTTTTTTTAATATGGACATGGATGAAAAAATAATTATAAAATAAACATTTAAAACATTGGAAATAATTTTTTTAAGGTAAAATGTCACTTAACTCGAGTATGACTCGTCACATACTTTATTTATAATTATTAATAATAAAAATATGTTAATTATATACTTTTTTAATAAAATTTTTAATGTTTATTGTTCCTTTTATTAAATATAATAGCATGTTATATTCAATTAGATAATCAATTAAATGGACATCGCATATTTTGATGATATTCGACTCCTGGGTCCAAAATGACATTGGTGTGTTCACTATGGTAAAAGAGTTCATTATTAAATAATCTCAAGGATAATAACCATGAAATAGTAAAATTTTGAATAAATTAATTATACTTTAAAACAAACAGTGGATGATGGTTATGAAAAATGAATTACGCAACAATCATAGAGATGGTATGTCATACGTAGGCATAAGTGACATTTTCATTTTTCAAAGGGAATTAGGAAAAAAAAGGTAAGTATAATTTAATATTTAAATAATTATTGTTATATAATAAATTAAATATTATATCTTTATAAAAAAAATTATAATAAACATGTGATGATGTGATGAAAATAATCAGATCACTTCATTGAGGTGGTAATCTAAACATACACACGAACAATAATATCATTTTTCAATAGATGATAAGGTATGAATAAATATGGTATATTATATTTATATAATTGTAATTATTTCATGAATATATTATTTTTATATTTAATACGTCATTATATTCAGTTGTGGGAGTCGGTAATGGAAAATTAATTACATCGGTTCTTGAGGAGGTAGTCTACCGTATAGATGAATGATGGTTTCATTTCCCATTTGATTTAAGATGAGATAGATATAGCTTATGAAATTAAAATAATAAAATTCATTATATGGAATATATTTATGTAATTATTTCATTATGGTTGGATAATAATTGAATTATATTGAAGAAGAAATAAAATGAAAACACTTGGTTAATAAGAATACATTTTCTTTGAATAACCTCTTTATTATTATACATAAATGTTTACAAGGATGTATTTATGATCAAAACAATGGATATAGAATGTGGGGAGTGATTTTTGGTAGTTATTTGGGTAGCTTTTGACCAATAAAAAAGGATCTTGAAGTGTGTACAAGAGATTAGAGGTGGAACTGTTTTATAAGTTTGGGAGAGGACACACATGGAATGTTCAACAAATTAAAATATATTAAATTATTAATCAATAAAAACAACCCCAAAATGAACCATTTGAGAATATTATATGACATAAAGTTAAAATATGGCAATAAAATAGTATTTAGATATGTTTTTCTATCATTTTAACCCTTGTATATTTAGTTTAACCCCTAGGTAAACTAGTTTTAACTTTAATCATTGTGAAATATTTTTTACTATTTCTATAATTATTTATGAAAAACAAATTAATTTTACCATATTAAAAAATAATAATGATTATGATTTAAAATATTTGATAAATTTTATCTAATTTAATTCATTGATATATCAAAATTTAATTTCAAATTGAACCCAAAAAAATGTGATGAAAAATGGTTTTCAGAAAAATTCCTTCTAAATTATAGAAATATATTTATACCAAATTCAAGTATAATATTGATTACAATAATTTTTTTTTATTTTTTATTTAAAAATTAAATAATGAAAATTTAAAACTAATCCAAAATATATTGTAACTTTATAAATACTTTAAAGGAAAATATATTTTTAAATAAGAAAAAGTGATTTAGATTAATCATTGAAAAATAAAAAATTTCAAAAAATTATATTAAATTAAACATATTCTAATTTTAAAATGATGAATTTAAAAAAGAAGTTCATTTTTTAAAATTTAAATTCAATCATTTTTATATCATGATTTCTTAGAAATCCATATCATGCATGGAAATTTAATTTGGCTAGAAATAAATCTTTTTCCTTTTGGTTGCAAAAATACCTAATTTTATTATAATTAATAAAGACCAAAAACTATATTTGATGAATATTAATATTGATATAAATTGAATTAATATTAACATTACCTATCTTTTTATATTCTTACCTTATCAGGAACCAAATCTGGTCACCATCAAAACTGGAACCAAACCTGGCCCATGACAAGGCCCAAATGGAGTTCCCTATCCCCACGGGCTGGAACAAGTTACCAAATATCATAAATAATTGTTTTTGAATGATTTACCTGAATTAGGATACATAAAAAAACTAAAAACAATCAATAAACCGAATCTGAAAATTCTTTCCAAATAAGCCTTCATTAAAAATTCAAAACTGAATACAACGTTTTTAACATGACACAAGAAGCCCTCTACTACAAAATTAGTAGAAAAAACAACCCAAATACATCCACAAAACAAGGGTTCATTATCCACTCGCTATCTCTACAACACCGCACAACGGAAGCAACTAGCAGCCCGAACCGCCATCTCCAAAATCCCTGCCCTTACCTGTGTCAAACATAACCAAGTCTACTTACACCCAAAGGTGTAAGTATGGTGTGATCATAAGCCTAATATTATACCACCTAAAGACTCTATGTGACAATAATTATAATATAAAAAAATTACAAGTTTCATAAATAAGAAATGGTAGAAATAATTTCTAAAGGTGTAACTTTTAAATGAAAATAGTTTTCAAAGTGGGTAACATTGAACACTTGAAAAGAAAATGAACATGTAACTGAATCTTCCATACCAAAAACACCATATTCTAATGGTAAGTACAAAATATCTAATGAGCACTAGTCAAGGGAACACCCCTAGGAACTAGTTAGTTGTGAGCCCTAGGTACCTTGTATCTCGGTGAAAAGTAACCATAACAAATACTGGTTTTCATGAACGAGCCACTAATAGGGAAATCACCCATAACCTAGTGGTCCCCAACATCATCACCATAGTTTAGTTAGTGTTTTCAACATCAAACTTGCTACATGAAAAAGGGACAAAACCACTTTGGATCACTAGCATACTAGTACACGCCCACCCACCTAGATACCCTAGTTTCCCTTTTTGTGCTCAAACAAGTTCAACATCTTATAAAATATCATTTCACTTAAAAATTAAATTTAAAAATAATACACGCATCAAACATCCCAAACACAATCCAAAAAATATCCCTTTTCACAATCAAATTCATTTTAACATCATACTCACACCAAAAAATCCCATAAATATGTCATGCACCTTTCTTGCAATTTTACAAATCATTCCACAATTTATAAAATATTCTCAAAATTTTTTAAATCAAAAATCATCACTCTCTCTTTAGGAAACCCATTTTTAAGAAAATACACACTTCAAAACATTACCTCAACATATTTTTCTCACTTTATCTAACTCAACAAACCATTTGGTATTTTTATAAAACAAATTCAAGGAGTATAACAATGTTTTTCACATGAAACCCATTAAAACCCCACTTTAAAATCCAAAAGAACACCAAAACCCTACTAAATCAGATTTTTCAGTCCAGTAAATATTTAATAAACCATTTTCATATGTTATAAAATGACCCCAAATGATTCCACAAGAGTTACATAAGAAAAACACACCATTCTAAGAAAAAAATGTAACTTTAAAATTAAAATCATAACCAATTCCACCAAAAACAGATTTCTTACCACACACAACATATAAGGAACATGATAAATAATTAAATCAAGAAATATAACTCATCATGAAATTATTACACATGGAATCACCTACCATTTGTGTTAAAACCCCCAAATCGTTGTGCAAAACTTCAACCGCACCACAGCTACACCACAAGGGAATGAAAAAGAACCTAAAAACATAATATTGGACCAATAAACTCAAAAAACCAAATTTAAGAAGTCCTAACTTCTAAAAATTTAGGGCTTCAATAAAATCGGAAGAAACCCTAAGGAAATGGAAGGAACAAGAGATGAAACTCACTTACTTGAGAAAATTTAAATAAATCACCTCAAATACACTAGTAGTTGAATCTCCAAGTAGCAAAAATTGATATAGAGGTTTGAATAAGGCTGGGGAGGTCAAGTGGGGACTAAAATGGGGAGAAAGAGTAAATAATTAATGATTTATGAAAGAAACAAATTACCTTTTCAAATCTAGATGATTTGAGAAATCCTGATGAATTTCTCCCTAATCCCTGATGAATATGAGCTTCAAGGAGGTAAAATCGAACATGGGGGGTGTTCCTAGGGTTTCTGAGATCAAGTTAGAGGTGTAATGACAGAAATATATTAAAAAATAAATGAGATGAAAAATAAATAAATTGTTTCTTTAAAACTGGTGTAACGTCGCGGTTCTGGAAGCCACTGAGAGGCGCCCCGTACCCGGTTGGTCATATGGCCTCATGTGAATTTACCCAAATCCCAGAAGCTGCCAACTACAATTGAGGGCCTTAGGTGTGATAATGGAAAAACTAGGACCTCATTGGCAGAGTAATACAGCGGAAGTAAACAACATGAAATAGCGGAAGCAGTAATAATCCATACAAGAGTAAATAGCGGAAGACTAAAAGTAAGAATAGTTGGAGCATGTATATATATAAATGATGCATGATACATGTTTCTAAGAAAACATCGAAACAAATCACAATGCTGGAATAAAAATAGTACTAAACCAATGAAAAAAATAAACATATAAACAACTCCTCAGCATCGCAAGCCTAAGCTTGGTCCCATACTCTCCAGATCCACAGCAAGTCAAGTACCTAAAGTAGAAGGTCACTTTCCATTATCTATACCTACAGAAATATAATCTATTTGGTCCCAAAAGCATGACCCAAACAGGGTGTGAGACTAAATCCTAGTAGGAAACCACTCGAAGATTTGTTCCTAACAATCAGTGAATATATGGCAGGTAAAAGTACAGAAAGTAGTAAACAGTAAAGTACTCAATAGTAAACAATCCACAGTTTCAATATCAAGAAACAGCTAAACAAGAAGCTAAATAAAAATAGGTAAATCTCTGGTAATTACTCACATCCCATCCCCTCTAGTCCTACCTAACAAGTACAAGAAACCCTCTGGGCAGTACACTCAATCTAACCCCTCTGGTTATTTCATAAAAATATATAAAGACTCTCTGAGGAAGCACTCACCGTCAATTCCCCCTATAGTCTAAGGTAGTCAGGAACTCTCTGAGGAAGCTCACATAATCAATTCCCCTTATATCCCCAAGTTCAATAACTCTATGAGGAAGCTCGCATGGTCAATTCCCTTTATATTCTAAAGCATTCAAGGACTCTCTGAGGAATCTCACTCAGTAAATTCCCATTATATCCCCAAGTGGTCCTAGGCTCTCTGAGAAATCTCACTCGGTCAATCCCCCTTATAGCCTAAATTGATCAAAGACTCTCTGAGGAAGCTCACTATGTCAATTCCCCTTATAGTCTACTACACCGGGTTCTCACGGACCTGTGTAGGTCAACGAGCATAACAATGCAATATGGCCAAAGTAAACCTACAGAAATACTTGGCTAACCAGTCTATATCACATCAAGCATATCAGAATACAAACTCTCCACCCTACAGAAATAGGCATGGAAAACACGTAAGGTGGCCAAACAGGCTAGGAATACCAATGGTCATAAAAAGAACATGATGGAAACACATCCAAATCATAGAAAAACACCCTATTTATAATCAATCAACCTCTACTCAGGCATAAAATCATGGTAGGTAAGCAAAAGTGTTAAAATGTTAAATGCGCAATACCATGTTCAAGGGTATTGGGAAAAATTGCACATAATACTAAAAGACTTTCAACGGAAAGGCACAAACCACCTACCATGGAGTTAGGAGATCGCTATATGTGAACCTCAAGGCTGGAATCTCCTTAGGAACGTTGAATATCTATAAAAATTACTAAAACTTTCAACCCATGATATCTCACGAGAGAGGTGAAGTCAGAAGATGGAGCTCTTGGAGAAGATAAAACTCACTGATGCGATTCCAACGCAACCAACGGTGTTTGATTCGGAGGAAGGATGTAGGCTTGGGGTCTCGGAGAAGGATCACAGCCATATTGGAGCTCTTGGCCGAACGAAACCTAGAAGAAGCGTGTTCTGGCGATTAGAGGCAATCGGTCCATTTAATGAAAAAAAACAAAATATACACCGTGTACTTTTGAAGTACATGGCTTGTACTCTCTTTTTCCATACTCCACTTTAGGCGGCCTCCATGTCACCCCCATACAGCCGTGTGTGTGTCCAAGACACGGCCAGCACACGGCCTCCTATGGAAAAGTAGTACACGGTGTGTACTCATAAAGAACACGGCGTGCACTTCAAAAATTTCCAGAACTTCCCCTTTTTCCCAAAAATGGAAAGAAGAAGAAAACATACCTGAAAAGGAGATCCAGTTTCTTAAAAACTTCCCTCCTTAAAGAAATTCATTCCCGAATTTCCCTAGAACAGCGTAGAAGAAGAAACTCGGAACAGCTCCGGCCACTAGGCTCGTACATCGGCCCCCCTCTCCCAAGTCTCGTCTTGTACCCGCCCATGTTGCCATAGCACTTGTACCAGAGGAATAGACTAGCCACATAGAACCTTTGTACTGTGATCAATAATCTGAATAGGATGCTCCTTGAATGACGTATCCACTTCAAGCTCAACCTCCTCAGGTTGAAAGACATGAGACGGGTTTGAAAAGTAACATCGAAGCTGAGAAATGTGAAAAACATCGTGCATATTTCGGTACCTATGAGGTAACTGAAACCGATAGGCAACCAGACTAACTCTCTCTGACACCTCAAATGGTATGGAGTACCTTTATGAAAGCTTACCCTGTCTTCTAATCCTTTTGTGTCCCAACCTCAGTGTGACATGCAGGAAAACCTTATCCTCGACCTCAAACTCCATAGGTCATCTTCGCTGACCAGCATAAGACTTCTATCGAGACTGTGCAGTATCCATCCTCTTCCGAATCAACTCTATCTACTCTGTGGTCTCCTAAATAAGACGAGGTCCTAGAAAAGCTGCCTCTCCTACCTCCATCTAATATAAGGGTGATCGGCATGGCCTACCGTACAAAGCCTCATAAAGTGTCATCTGAATAGTTTCTTGAAAACTATTATTGTAGGTAAACTCCATAAAAGGTATGTGCTTCTCCCAAGAACATCCAAAATCTAGATTGAATGCTTGAAGCATATCCTCAAGCACCTGAATCGTATGCTCAGACTGGCCATCTGTCTAGGGGTGTTAAGTTGTACTCAAATTTACATGTGTACCCAAAGCCTTCTAAAGCCCCTGCCAAACCCTAGAAGTAAAATGAGCTTCCCTGTCTAAAAAAATGGGGTGTATAACACCATGCAGACATAAAATCTCATGTATGTACAACCATCCCATCTCATCAACACTAAAGGTCCTCTTGATCGGCAAGAAGTGAGCAACCTTCGTGAGTCTGTCAATGACAACCCAAACTACATCATTCCCTCAAGGTGGCCTTGGAAAACTAGTCACGAAATCCATCGCGATGTCATTAAATTTTCACTAGGGAATGGGTAACTGATGTAAAAGTCATGTTGGTTGCTGATTCTCCACCATCACCTGCTGACAGGTGGAACACTTCATGACAAAACCAGCAACATCACTCTTCATGACTGGCCACCAATACTGACAGTGTAGGTCACGATACATCTTGGTGATGCCAGGATGAACTACCCAAACTGAGGAATGAAAGTCCCACATCATCTCCTCGCGTACGTCTGCTGGCACCCATACACGCCCCTAGAAATGCAAGATCTCATCCTCATCTATGGTTCATCCTGGAATAGGGTCCTCTCTTGACACACTTTCCCACAGGTTTAGACCTTCAGAATTTGATAGATGCCTCATTCGCACTCAATCAAAAAGAGTAGAGGTAACAACTACAGAAGAAAGAAAAGTCCGCCCTTGTCCTTCATGTACCTCCAAATGTATATCAAAGAACGGAGCCATAAGTTGTCACTCACTGATAGCCTCCTCAACTGCATGTATCTGAGTCCTCATGCTCGGTGCATCAGCTACTGCGTTTCCTTTCCCATATGTGTAGGCAAGCTCAAATTCAAAAGACTGAAGTTACTCATCCCACCTTCACTGTCTTAAATTCAGATCATGCTGAGTGAATATGTACTTGAGACTCTTGTGGTCAGTGAAAACCACAAAATTCTCTCCCAGAAGATAATGTCTCCAACAATGTAAAGCATGAAGAACTGCCGCCAACTCGAGATCGTGTGTCGGGTAGTTCCTCTCATGTGGCAGTAACTGTCGAGACCCATACGCAATGACTCCTTCTCCCTACATAAGCATAGCTCCCATCCCGATACCTAAAGCATCATAGTATACAGTATAGCTCTTTCTCGGCTATGGATACACTAGTATCGGTGCTGAAGTCAACCTCCCTTTAAACTCCTTAAAGGATGACTCACAAGAATCTATCCACAATAACTTTTTACCCTTTCTAGTTAGACTCGCCAGTGGTGCTGATAAGCATGAAAAGTCTTGTATGAAGCGTCTGTAGTATCCAGTCATCCCTAGAAAACTCTGTACCTCAAAGATGTTCTTTGGCTACTCCAAGGAAACTACCGCTCTCATTTTCTCTAGGTCTACTGATACTCTTGTCTCTGAGATTAAATGACCCAAGAAGTGAATCTGATCCATCCAAAAGTGGCATTTTGAGATCTTATCATATAAATGATGCTCTCTCAGTGTACTCAAAATGATCTCAAGGTGTCTGGCATGGTCGTGTCGAGTGTGAGAGTACACCAAGATATCATCCATGAAGAAAACCACAAATAAATCCAAGTATGGATGGAACACTTGGTTCATCAGTGCCATGAAAACTGCAGGCGTGTTCATGAGACCGAACGACATAACCATATACTCATATAGACCATACTTTCTCCAGAGGGCTGTGAGAGGTATATCAGATGTTCTAATGTGCAACTGATGATAACTGGAACTCAAGTCAATCTTCGAGAACACCCAGGCTCCTCGAAGCTAATCAAAGAGATCGTCAATCATTGGTAAAGGATATCGGTTCTTGACTGTCAACTGGTTCAACCTCCGATTATCCACACAAAGCCTAAGGGTACTGTCTGCCTTCTTCACAAACAAGACAGGCGAACCCCAAGGATAAGTAATGGGTCATATGAAACCCTTTTCCTGTAACTCCTCCAACTGGTACTTGAGCTCTTGTAACTCTGGTGTAGCCATCATATAAGGAGGAATGGACACTGGTGCTGATCTTGGAACAAGCTCAATAGAAAATTCTACCTCATGATCTGAAGAAAAACCTGAAAATTCCTCTGGAAATACATCCTTGAAACAATCCACCACTGGAGGAAAGTCCACATGCAAATTCCTCTAGTCATCCAGATACAGACTAGAAATTTGGGTTGTAAGTCCTCCTAAATCATGATGCTCTGGGCCAGCTCTGCTTGTCTGGACATCCCACTCGTCGTTATGAAGAAATGATTCACCCTATGGTGATATGAAACTCACCCTACGATGATAGAAATCGACGACTGTCGGAAGGGAACCAACCAGTCCATTCTGAGAATAACATCATAGCCTGTCATCTCTAGGACATAGAGGTCCCAAAACAAGTGACACCCACCAACCTCAAGAGGGCACTCCTTACACAGACGCACACTCACCGTTCTAGTCCCCAATGAAGTTTCTAGTGTTAAGATATCAGCAGAAGAAAATATGCAGAGCCCAAGGCTCTCCACAACAGAAACTTATAGAAAGATATGGGAATCCCCTATATCGAAAAGAGCAGAAGCTAAAACTAAGGCTACTAAGATCGTACCTCGAACTGTAGAAAGTTTGGGATCCTGCTCCTACTGGGTCTACTCCACTGCAAAATTCAGGCATGTACCACGACCATGTGACCCTATCAAACCACTCTGAGATGATCCACCCTGTTGTAGCTAAAAACTGGGTGATTGGCTACCCCAGCCATGACCTCCACCTCGGCCCAAACGGCCAGAAGAACTCCAGTTCCTTGAATGTTGAGAAACTGGTGGTGCTACTCCTGAATGTGGAGTCATATAAGAACCCATGTCACCAGTTTCTAGTGAGAAGATCTGACATAAGCGCTAAAGATAACCCATCTTGTCACAAGATCGACATTCCACCGGGTCTCTCGGGCAATGTGGTCTCGTATTCCTGCTCTTCCCGCACTGGTAGCACACCACCTGGATACCAGAAGATGCATCCCACCTACTCTAATCTCCCTATGAAAGCTCCTTGTGGCACTTCCTACTATTAGTAGGAAGAATACTAACTCTAGATGTCGAACTGCCCTGGCTCACTGCTCTGGAATCCCTTAGATTAAGTTCTATGATCAGCGCCTGGTTGATGATAGAGGATATCAAAGTCAACCTGGAGATGTTCACCAGATATCAGATGTCGTTCCTTAGACCATCCTCAAACATCTGTGCAAGGAACAACTCATCACCTCCTAGAATAGGCGTGAAATTCTACAGATCTGTGAAGTGAGAGGAATACTCCATAACAGTAAGAGTGCCCTACTCCAGATTTATGAACTCTCAGTCTCGATCAGCCCTCAAGGTCTCTGGATAGAAGTAATCGTAGAAGATGTGCCGAAACTCATCCTAAGACATATTCTACTAGCGTCCCACCTATGAGATCACATCCCACCACCTCTTGGAGTATTCTCAAATAATGTAGGTAGCGAGCCTCACCCTCTTCTCTGGAGGTATCTTTAGATGCTCAAAAATCTTCAACGTGGCTTCTAGCCATGACTCTATAGCCTGAGGTCCTCCATCCCCTGAGAAGGTGGGAGGATGTTGTTGTTGAAAGACCCGTGTCAATTCTACCATCGACGGGGAAGGAGGTGGCACTCCCTAAAAGTTCTGCATCATCCTCAAAAATCCCTCCCTGAACTGTGTATCAGTACCTGTGTTAGGTATAATGGCTTGTGCCAAGACTAGCACAATGGGAGGATCTGCGGGTAATCCCTAATCATCTATATCAGGTGTCTGATCACTGTCTGGAAACTGGCGTACAAATGTAGGATGTCTCGGTGGCATGACTCTGCAAGGTCAAGCACACACCTTGAAACAAGATTTTCAAGGAATGAAAACCAGAAGTGTAATAAGGGAACAGGAGAAAGAAAACAATCAATTTTTACAAAACAAGACTACATGGCGTGTACAATTACTACACGGTGTGTCCCCTTAAGCCATTCACATGGGCGTGTACTCCTACTGAAACTGGTTGTATAACACCTCAAACACATGGCATGTTCTCCTAAAACACAGAGTGTACTTAAATCCTCTTCCCCTGCTCGATTCCTTCTACACGGTTAATTCACACGGCTCTCCTAAGACAAGACTACACTTTGTGTTCAAAATAGACACGGCGTGTACTAGACAAGCTTCACCTGGCCCGTATTGTTAGCAACACGGCCTAACACACTGCTCACACTACACGGTGTGTTCCAAACGGACACGGCGTGTATGAGGAAGTATAACACCGACCTGTGCTGTTCGTGACACGGCCGGGTACCAGGTTTCAACTACACGGCGTGTTCGATCCTGAAACGGCGTGTATAGCTTAAGTTTTCATCCATCTGTGTTGTTAGTCACATGGGTGGACATAGGGTCTCTACACATGGCTTGCACATCCGGTACACGGCATGTCCTATAGAGATTTCTCAACCCCGTGTCTCTACCCACACGGCTTATGACACGGTTAGAGACTACACAGCGTGTATATAGAGTACACAGCATGTACTTAAGAAAAACTGTTTCTTCCTGAATAGAAGAACACATGGCGTGTAGTCAAAACTTCACGGCGTGTATTCTGGGTTTTTCCAGACAGTAAGCTTCAGAAACTATTTTGGAACCCAGAAAAACACTGAAACGAACATTGAAAGTGCCAAATTCCGACTAGTGAGGGCCCATACTCCCCGCGAATCAAATCTTGGCATCTTATACATGTTATAACAAGGAAAACAAGGCAATGATCCACCAAATTCTGGTCCATGAGGGCCCATAACACCTCAAAAACCAAATTTTGGCGTTCATTCAAACAAAACCTTACACAAACAATACCCTATCAAACAGAAGGTATTTTTTTCAAGTAATCTATCACAACAACAAGAATATTCTACACAACATCTATCAGAACAATATGAAATCGCTAATTCATCCTAAATGGCATGGAAAGAATGCATGACATGTGATTTAAAATAAGTTCTTATATGATGCATGAGATGGTATACCCTTATCTCATTAGGTTGCGACAAAAATATAACCTAAATAACATCAACAATAATAGCACAAATCATGTGAATCACTCAAGGTGAAATCAATTCAACTGTAATAATTGAAAAACCAGAGAAATTACAATTAAACGAGGTAGATTGGATTTTTCCTATAAATGGGTTAGCTACTCCCGGGCACATCTTATTACCAAGTACCTATGCCTTCTTATCCCTGACTAAAGGCTCCAAACAGTAAGTCAATAGAAAATAATTCCTCTGATACCACTATGTAACGTCCCAGTTCTGGAAGCCACTGAGAGGCCCCCCATACCCGGTTGGTCACATGGCCTCAAGCACATTTCCCCAAATTCCAGAGGCTGCCGACTAGTAGTGAGGGCCTTAGGTGTGATAGTGGGGAAACTATGCCCTCATTGGCAGAGTAACACAACGAAAGGAAACAACATGCAATAGCGGAAGCACTAATAATCCATACAAGAGTAAACAGTGGATGACTAAAATTAAGAATAGCTGGAGCACGTATATATATAAATGATGCATGATACATGTGTCTAAGAAAACATCCAATCAAATCACAATGCTGGAATACGAACAGTACTAAACAAAAGTACAAAAGAAACAGATAAACAGCTCCTCAGCATCGTAATCCTAAGCTTGGTCTCATGCTCTCCAGCTTCACAGCAAGTCAAGTACCTAAAGTAGAAGGGTGCTTTCCCTTATTTATACCTGTATCAATATAATCTGTTTAGGCCCAAAAGCATGGCCCAAATAGGGTGTGAGACTAAATCCCTGTAGGTGTAACAACCCAAAGTATTTCAATGGAAATTACCTTCTGAAAAATATGTCATAAAATCACATGAAAACACAACATAATGAACTAATAAGTGCTAAGTGACCTTTAAACATAAGTTTTTCACTTCTGTGTTTGGAATTTTGAAATTCCGACATACACGGTTGTGTTCAAGATGATTTTTGGGGTCCAATAAGAAAAAAGTAATTTTTGGTGAATAGTAACCTACCCCAATGAATAGTAACCTACCCTTATGAATATTAGTACAACCCTTATTAATAGTAAATCATCCAAATATGAGTAACCTTTCTCATGAATAATTAAATAAAATTTAGGCATCTTAGAAAGTGACAATTTGACCATAGTAAATGTTTTGGTATTTTTGTAAGTTATAAATAATTAATTATAATTAATTAATTAATTTAAAAGAAAATTTATTTTATTAAAATGTGTTCATAAATAAGAAAATCTATGTCTCCTAGTTTTTATATAATTTTATAATACCCTACATAATTTTTGAAAGCATTATAAAATCAGTTTTAATTTTAAAAAATGCATTTTTCAAGTAAATTATGATTTTAATTAAATATTAAATTAATCATATTTAGAAAATTATTTTTGAAAACTAGACTTCATTTTTGGATTATACACATCAAAAAATGGTTAGGGTGAAATTTTTGGATTTTTCTGAAATACTTCAATTTTCAGGTGAATAGTAAAAATACAGTTTTTCACGTAACCGGTGTATCCTAAATTGCATCATTAATGATGTAATGATGAAATAAACATTATAGAACTTTACGTTCGGCAAAATTATATTAAATTTCATAAATTGTTTCTTAAAATACAATAAACTCAATTTTCAAACCCAAAAAGAACTTTCCAAAGCCAAAGTCAAAAGTTGACTTCTTAAAGTGTCTTTTTCTCTTTCTTTCACTTTCCTTTTAATAAATTAATGAATTCGAATTATAAATATTAATTAAAGCCTAAAACGAATTATATTATATTAATATATGATTTAGGATGTCAAAAAACTACTATTAAAAGTCTAACTTTGGATATATTATTTTATTTAATATTTTATTCTTAAAACACCTTCCTCCTCATGTATAAATAACCCCTCCCCCTTCCCTTGTCAAACCACACCTCTCAAGCTTCAATAATTGTCTAAAAAATGCCCAAGAATCTTTCCTAGCCCCTCCCCCAGGCCCAAGAGCTTATATTCTCATCAAAAGAGCAAACTCAGGCCCCTTAAGGAGGATCTCAAGAGGAGGATTCAAGAGGTAATTTCTCTTCCTCTTTCCTTTAATTCCCTTTCAATTTCAAGTCCTTTTATTATTCTCTACCAACCTATATTTGTCCAAATGGTATGGTAAATATAGTATCATATATATAATATAATTTTATGTTAATAATGATATATTATACCATCCAACTCCCTTCTCTTCTTCCTTTTATTTTATAAAAGAAAACGTTGTTCGTAAGGTGTTAATCTATCACCTTCAAGAATGACATGTTTTCTTTTTACATTTAAACCTAAAGATATGGTCATGAAACAATTTTTATGGTTGAACAAGAATATTATATATTTATTATGTCCTATTTTAAGTTATGTAACTAACTTATGTACATATTACTTGATGAGTAAACAAAACAAGTTCGTTGTGATCGAAAAACCGCCCAAATTAACCCAAACGATCATCATTAAATTCCTATTTAATGATTCATCCACATAGTATTAAATTTAATTCATATTAATATCATTTTAACTTCTGTAATATCATTAATAACATGTAATATATGTTCTTTATGTTTACCCACGTTCTACAAAAGCTTCAATTCATGAATACATGTGAAACTCTGAAGAAAACCAAAAAAACGAATATTCTCGAACAATGTTTTTAAACTCTATAACTCATAAAAAGGCCCATAAAATAACATAGTGAAACCAAAATTACCCCTATTAAGGTATAATAGGTTCTTTAATTTTTAATTAATGAATATAATGTCATTATACCAGACATTAAAGAGAATGAATCTTTTGGATACAAGGTAAGGGGATATTCTCGAACCCAACTTTCATCCTTCGGGTTCTCCCTCTTTCACTCATTTTTTATATGGTTACTCCTTAAAAATCGTTTTTTCATCATTGTATTCCATTTTCTGGGATATACATTTTTTTCACTGGTATTTATAAAAAACCAAATGTTTTCTAAAAGAACTCTTCTTTCAAGAACACACATTTTACTTCTCATTCAAGATTGACGGTTCTTGTAACATGTATGTTATTCCCTCATTCTTTTGGGAACCCAATTTTTATGAATGTGTTCTTATGAGATGAAACCAATTCCTTTTCATGGTTTCTTTATGTTCATTTATGTTATATGTTCATTGTTTCATGCATGATAAATGATAATGTTATGATGTGACGGGTGTGCCCGAAATTATATAGCGCAATATGAATGTTTAAATGTGATGGGTGCGCCCGGAATTCTATAGTGCTCCAATGCATTGGGTAAAGTGATGAATCTCATGATTAAATGTTAAATGATGTGTGAAAAATATGCTATCTTTTTCACAAGCATGTGTGTTAGTTAACCACTAATACATGATGTTTCATTTTTATGCATTGCCGCATTTCAAGTCTCTTATTAATGTTTCCTCTCATGTTCATGATTTTTTGCCTATGTTATGAATTATTCTCACCCCATGCTATATTGACCTTATCTATCCTATTATTGGGATTCTACATCACCCCTTTTTATGTATATCCTCAAGTGGCTACATGTACTAAGGAGAGGTCAAGTTCCAATAAGAAGCTAGAGAAGAAGAAATTAAAAAAAAAGTTTATGCTCAATGTTGTAATTGTTATGTATGGTACTAGTTTTCCCAAGACACTAAACCATTGGATCCTCTATGTGTAATAATATTATTTTTTTTATCTTTAAAATTATGTAATAGTAATGTATGAAAAGGTTGGGTCGCAATAGTAGGCAACCACCTGAAGACCTGTGCCTAACAGTTAGTGAATATATGAAAGGTAAAAGTACAGAAAGCAGTAAACGGGAAAGTACTCAGCAGTAAACAATCCACAGTTTCAATATCAAGAAATAGCTAAACAAGTAGCTAAACACAAATAGTTAATCCTCTAGGAAGTACTCATATCCCATCCTTTCTGGTCCTACCTAACAAGTACAAGAAACCCTCTGGGAAGTACACTCAGTCTAACCCCTCTGGTTCTGTCATAAGAATATATAAAGACACTCTGAGGAAGCACTCACCATCAATTACCCTTATAGTCTAAGGTAGTCAGGAACTCTCTGAGGAATCTCACATGGTCAATTCCCCTTATATCCCCAAGTTCAAGGACTCTCTGATGAAAATCACTCATTCAATTCCCCTTATAGCTCATCTCATTCAAATATTTCCAAGACTCTTTGAGGAAGCTCACATAGTCAATTCCCCTTATAGTCTAAAGAAGTCAATTACTCTCTGAGGAATCTCACTCATTAAATTCCCCTTATAGCCCCAAGTGGTCATATTCTCTCTAAGGAAGCTCACTCGGTCAGTCCCTCTTATAGCCAAAATTTCTCAAAGACTCTCTGAGAAAGCTCACTCGGTCAATTCCCCTTATAGTATACTACATCAGGTTCTCGTGTCCCTGTATAGGTCAAAGAGCATAGAAATTCAATATGTCCAAAGTAAATCTATTGAACTACTTAGCTAACTAGTCTATAGAACATCAAGCATTTCAGAATAAACACTCTCCACCCTACAGCAACAGGCATGGAAAACAGGCAAGGCAGCCAAACAGGCTAAGCAGACCAACGGTCATAAACAGAACATACTGGCAACACATCCAATGAATATCAAAACAACCTATTCATAATCAATCAACCTCTACTCAGGCATACAAGTATGGAAGGCAAGAAATAGGGTTAAAATGGTAAATGCTCAAAACCCCGTTCAAGGTTATTGGGAAAAATTGCACATAATACTCAAATACTTTCAACATAAAGACACAAACCACCTACCTTGGTGTTAGGAGGTCGCTATATGTGAAACTCGAGGCTTGAATCTCTTTATAATGTAAAATATCTACAAAAATGTCTAAAATGTTGAGCCCATGATATCTCGTGAGAGAGGAGAAGTCAGAAGATGGAGCACTAGGATAAGAGAAAACTCACCGATGTGATTCCAACATAACTGACAATGTTTTATTTAGAGGAAGGATGGAGGCTCGGGGGCTCGAAGAAAGATCGCGGTTGTACAGGAGCACTCGGTCGAACAAGACCTTGAATAAGCCTGTTCTGGAAATTAGACGTGACTCAGGTCCATTTAATGAAAAAAAACAAAATACACGGCATGTAATTTTGATGTACACGGTGCGTACTCTCCTTTTCCGCACTCCGCTTTAGGCAGCCTCTATGTCACCCCCACACAGCCGTGTGTGTGGCCATGACACGGCCAGCACATGGCCTCCTGTGGAAAAGAAGTACACGACGTGTACTCATAAATTACATGGCGTGTACTTAAAAAAATTTCAGAACTTCCCCTTTTTCTAAAAAATGGCTAGAAGAAGAAAACATACCTGAAAAGAAGATCCGGGTTCTTATAACTATAAATGGGATCATGGGTTGTCTCAATGCCTGAATACATCACTCAAATCCACCATGATTATGAGTTATTAAGGGGTCTAAATGGATATGGTGGTTGGAATAGATTATGGAATTCCAATTGGGAAGTGTAATGGGTGAAAAATTATAAAAAAATGAAGTAGGTAAACAAGAAACAAATTTTGTATTTAAAAATTGAAATGGGCTCACAGTTTTTCCCAAATCATGAAAAACCACCCTTTCCTCCAAAAATGCCTTAGAAACCCCCACAAACAAAGAAATAATAGAAATTACATGAAAAATACCTTTAAAATAAGTCATATATGTGAAAATTCTCCCGACCATAAAAACTTTATGCCTCAAAAGTTTATCTTGGTCAGATGCAAAAACAAAACCCAATCGATAGACCATGATGGAACGGTAAAAACACCTCTAGTTGATCAAATAAAGGAACGAATACTCTCACCAACCAAAAATTTACACCACATTCCGGAAATGGTAAAACATAATCAAACCACATCCCAATATAAAAACACCTTAACCACTTCTAGATGAAGCTCACACAACTTACCCGAAACGAACAACGAATTCAAACAGGGATCCCCTATAATTACCTCACCAGAACCATTGGTCATGCTTCAGTCCCAATTGTTTTCCAAAAAAGAAGTTTGTTGTTGGATATCACCCAAATGAGACTACATACCACCCTATCAACATAATAGAAACCTGACTTACCACAACACGAGGAGGTCCAGATGGACTCCCAACCATAAGATTCAACTTAATTTCCCAAGACATAATTAGGACACCAATAGGGGAGGCCTGAATGGACTCCCTCGCATAAGGGTTAGACTAACATTATAAACTTTCCAAATTAAATTACCTAAAATAGATGGTGGTTCATCCCACCATAAAAACCAACCTTCTTAACTTACTAGCTTGGGCTGACACAAAAATGATCCCAACTTTTAATGAACTAGCATGGCCACACGGTTAGTCTGAACAGTTTCTTAAACCATGCACAGACCATGTGGTTGCCTCTTCCAAAAGGGAACCAGCCACATACTTAGCTAAGACACAACTCATGGTCGTGCTGAGGTCTTGGTGTAGGTTATGTCTCATACTGTACGGTTTCTTGGGATAGGTCATGGTTAGTATGAACTTTTGGAAAATCATGCACTTCAATTATCATGTCCCAAATTTCATGTTTTTCTCTAAAAACTCAAAGGAAATCCTAGGGGGGAACAAGAACTCAGAAACTTTTCCACACTAACCAAACACCCTCCGAAATGAGTGGATGGGAGTGAAGGTCCCAACTAATATGTATCACAACCACATTCGACAACACACACCTTACCTTTCATCCCATTATGTCTACAACCAAGACCGAGGCCAAATCACCCAACAAGACCCCGTAAGGGCCTCTAAACAAAGGCCTACACCCGGTGAGACACCTAACCAATAATTTTACCAAAACAAGGTCTTAGAAGATTCAAAAACATCACCCCTTGTTTCATTGGATGGGAAACAGTAGAAAGAAAGGAAACATAGAAACACCTTCCTCTAAAATAAAGGACTTCATAATTTTCTGAAGTGAGACACACTTTGAAAAAATAGAGACACTCAGAATATTTCACAACCATCACCTTTACAGTCAAACAAGAACACGACATCATAAGGCATCATCGAACAAGACCATTGTGACTGATAGAAACAACACAAGGATAGGGACCTTATGTTGAGTCCCAGACAGCACAAAATTCCTGCCAGTGGCCATAACAACTTCTCTTGACTAGGTTTTATACATCGATGGCCTAACATGAACCCTTTCTTAGAAGATATTAATGAAGGACCCAGAGTCCCTCTTAAAAAACATCTTGCATTGAAATCCTCGGAATGCTTTCACCTTCCTCACTGGGATTATCCATCACCACTTCTAAATAGAACTGAAAGACACAGTGGTGTAAAACTTCACCTTTGATGATTCAAGAAACTTAGGGAAACAAGGTGTATTTAAACCTTCCAAAACCACTCTCCTATTACACAAGGATCCACTTAACTGAAAAATAATATGGGTAGAGTCAATCTCTAAAGCTCAAGAATAAAGTCCTTATGTTGATTAACTGGAGAATCTACCAAAGGCGAATCACCTATGGTTGCACTTCAATCATGAATTTAAATCTTTATGGGGGTATACCTTATCTAAAAATAAAACTCAATGACTCAAACATGTTGGTCCTTTAGTAAAAACATAACACAAATCCGAACCAAACACATGAGGGTAACAACTGTAAGGGCTTCCTGAAACATTTCTCAAAATAGACCACAAGCCAACGTATTAACCCAACTCACTGAAAAAACACAACACAAAAATAATTCCTATAATAAAAAATGATAAACCACCCAAATACCATTTATCAAGATATCAAATTTTCTTAAAAAAGCATTTATTTGAATGTAAATGGGTCGATGGTTTGGGCATCCGCCATTGGTACCCCATGGGCCTTACACATGCATGTTTTTGTGCCCCACCAGGCACCCTCCTCATATATATACTGGAACTCATCGATCCATTCCATTAACCATCCATATTATTATGTAAATCCATGCATATGGTCACTCATGAAAATACCAAAGGTTAAAACAAAAATTATTTCCACTTTTTAAAACCAAAACATTCCACCAACATTTCCTTTTTCTCAAAACTACTATCCACAAAATCAAAACACAATCTAAATATTACAAAACATTTCATAAAATCACCAATTATTAAAATAAAAACTAAATTTTAAGTCAAACACATTAATTTCAAAACATCTCAACCCATTTCAAAACACATCCGATTTTATGAAAAACTCCATTTGATAAACACACATTAATTTAAAAACTCATCTCTTATTATTTAAAACAAGGTTTCAATTATTCATAAAACATTTCAAATTATCACTAGTTACTGAATAAAAATACATTCCTAAACTCCACAAATAAATTCTAAAACACTTTATTCCATTCAAAACACTTTTCAATAGTTCAAGAATTTCTATTTGAAAGAACATTTCAAAACCCACTTTGACATAATTTATGCTTTCGAAAGAGGTGTAAACACACCATTTATCATTTCAAACCAATTATAAAATTTTAATTCCACCCAATCATAAATAAAAACACTTCCTCTTTACTGGAAGATCATTTCACAAAAATTAAATTTCTTAAAACGAAGACATATTTTTCTTTAAAATCAAATTTCGAAGATTCCAAAACAAAAAGACATAAGAAAAAGAAAGAGTAAACTAGTATCGGTGGGTGACATGGAAATATGGTTGGTGGACACACACCAATAACTTAACCATCATGGAGAGTGTTTTGGGTAATTTCCCCATATCTACATGGCTTGTCGGGCCCTATGATCTCACTGGAATCATTGATCCAACTCTCTTTTCATTTCCCCCCAATACTCAACAAACAACAAGAACCAATGAACTCAAAAAAACCCCATCTTACCCTGGAGACTTGAATTCCATCATAACGTGTGTTGCCCAGGCATACTACCCGTAACCAGAATTTCAAGTCCTGAAAATCCTATCTTTAGTATACTCAGACTCTTTCCTAAAAATAATAAGACACAAAATAGAGAACCACCCTCTGATACCATTTTGTCATGAACCAAATATGGTCACCATCAAAACTGGCACAAAACCTTGCCCATTACAAGGTCCAAAGATAATTATCTATCCCCACAGGCTGGTACAAGTGCCCGGGTATCTTAAAAAATGGTTTGATAATGATTTATCCGAATTAGGATACAAAAAACAACCAAAAAAATCAATAAACTGAATCTGAAAATTCATTCCAAACAAGCCTTAATTAAAAATTCAGAACTGAATACATGGTTTTTAACATGACACAAGAGGTCCCAAACTACAAAATTATCAGAAAAAACTCAAATTCTACCACATGAAAATAGGTCGTCACCCACTAGTCATCACCACAACATCACACAATGGAAGCAACTTGTAACCCTAACAACCATCTCCAAAAGCCATGCCCTTACCTGTGTCAAACATAACCAAGTATAATTATACCCAAAGGTGTAATTATGGTGTGATACTAATCACAATAGTATAAAACCTAAATACTCCATGTTAAAATCACAATAAGATAAAAATCATGCAAGTGTTATAAACAATAAATGGTAGCAATTATTTCTAAAGGTGCAACTTTAAAATGAAAATAGTTTTCAAAGTGGGTAACATTAAAGAATAAACACTTTTAAATAAAATTCACATGAAACTGAATTTTCCATCACAAACTCACCGTATGATGATGGTACATACAAAATATACAATAATAACTAGTCACGGGAACACCCCTAAGCATTAGTTAGTTATGATCCCCAGGTACCTCATATCTTGGAGAAAAGTAACCCTAACAAATATTTGTTCTTGTGAACGAGCCACTGGTAGGAGAATAACCCATAACCTAGTGGTATACAACATCATAATCATAGTTTAGTTATTTTTTTCATCGTCAAACTTTCTATGTGAAACAAGGATGAAACCACTCTAGATCACTAGAATACTAGTACACGTCTGCCCACTTAGATACCCGGGTTTCCCTTTTTTGTGATCCAACAAGTTCCACATCTTATTAAATACAATTTCACATGGAAATTCCATTTAAAAATCATAAACACATCAAAAATACCACACAAAAGACACAAAATACCCCTTTTCACATTCAAATTAATTTTAACATCATACTCACACAGAAATCACCCATAAACATGTCCTCCACCTTTCTCACAATTTAATAAATCATTCCACAATTTATAAAATATTATAAAATGTTTGAAATCACAAATCAACAATTTAGTTTTCAAAATCCCGTTTTTAAGAACATACACACTCCAAAACAATACCTCAACATCTTTTGAACACTTTATGTAACTCAATAAACCATTTGAGATTTTTATAAAACAACTTCAAGGAGTATAACAAGATTTTGCACATAAAACCTTTTCAAAACCCTATTTCAAGTCCATAATAACACCCAAAACCTACCAAAAAATATTTTTCCACCCAATAAACATTTGATAAACCATTTTCATATGTTATAAAATGACCCCAAGTGATACCACAAGAGTTACATAAGAAAAACACACAATTTCAAGAAAAATGTAACATTAAAATTAAACACTTAATAAATTCCATAAAAACAGATTTCACACCACACACAACATATAATTAACCTGATAAATAATTAAATTAATCAAGCTAACTCAACAATAAATGCTTACCCATGGAATCACCTACCATTTGTGTCAAAACCACCAAATTGTTGTGTGAATCATCAATCGCACCACCACTGCACCACAAGGGAATGAAAATGAATCTAAAACCACAGTATTAGACCCATAAACTCAAAAACAAACCCTATGAATGAATCTCTAACTTTTGGACATTTGGGTCTTTAAGAGAAGTGAATGAAACCCTAATGAATTATAAGAAACACGAGAGGAAACTCACTTACTTGAGAAACTTTAAATAAATCTCCCAAAATAAACTAGTATTTGAATATCCAAGTATCCAAAATTTATATGGAGGTTAGGATAAGGATGATGAGGTCAAGTGGGGACTAAAATGGGGGAAAATGAGTAAAAAATGGATGATTCATGAAAGAAACAAATTACCATCACAAATCTGGACGATTTGAGAAACCTTGATGAAGTTCTCCCAAATCCCTGATGAAGATTAGATTAAAAGAGTTAAAATAGAACATGGGGGGTGTGCCTAGGGTTTTTGGGCTCGATTTAGAGGTATAATGACTGAAAATATTATAAATTAATGATTTGTAAAAGAAATAAATTATTTTTTAAACTAGAAATGGGCTCACAGGTTGTGTCACGAACCAAATCTGGTCGGCACCAATACCGGCACCAAAATCATCTCATGGAAAGTTCAAAAGGGAGTTTTCTATCCCCACGGGCTGACACAAGTGCCCAGGTTTCAAAAAATTAGGTTTTGGAATAATTTACCTGAGTATGAAAGCATAAAACATTAAAAACAATCCATAATATAAATCTGAAATTTTCAGCCAAACAAGTCTTAAGAAAAAACCATAATTGAATACATGTCTTTGAATACGGTACAAGAGTTTAAAATACAAATAAACAAATCATCAAGACATACACAAGGACTCGACATGATAAGGGGTCATCACCCACAAGTCGTTACCAAAAATCCACCCTAAGGATGGGAACTAACACCCCGAACTGCCATCACCCAAATCCT
This sequence comes from Viscum album, assembly GCA_963277665.1. Classification (NCBI taxonomy): domain Eukaryota; kingdom Viridiplantae; phylum Streptophyta; class Magnoliopsida; order Santalales; family Viscaceae; genus Viscum; species Viscum album. Next base: position 1,828,831,491 of record OY728161.1, on the reverse strand, counting down.
TCCCTTTAACTGAGTCAAGAATAATAAATTATACTTACACCCAAGGTGTGAAAGTAGGGTGTGAGCCAAATACCAATAGTATACCACCCAATTATTCCAAATTACATGTAATACAAGGTGAAAAAGCAAGCAGTTTTTATATGCAAATAAAAATGGTGACAAATTCCAAGAAATGCAACTTTCAATTGAAAATAGTTTTCAAGATAAAACATTCATAATGTTAAAACATTTAAATATTAATTTTATCTAATATAATATAATTCCAAAAACACCCTAATAAATGGTTAAATATTACAAATCAAATGAGAAATGAAATCAGGAACACCCCTAGGCACTAGATAGTCTCGGGCCCCATGTACCTCGTACCTCGGTGTAAAGTAACCATATTAAAAGTGGTTCTCATACAAGATCCACTAGTAGGAAACACAACCATAACCTAGTGGTCCCCAATAATCATCTATATAGTAAAGTTATAGTTTTATTTATCCAAATTCTATGTGAAATAGGGATAAAACTCATCTGGTCCACTAGTCGTACTTGTACATATCCTCCCCACCTAGGTATCGGGGCTTCCCCCTTTGAGCTCAAACAATTTCAGCATGATACACAAATCAATTTTCATATAAAACACCACTTCTTTTCAAATAAAATTATTAAATTATTTTTACACATTTTAAACCACTTAAAACACACAATAAAATACTTTTATTTTTAATAAAACGATTCTTCAAAAATCATGCATTGTTTTGCACCCAAAACTCTTTGAAATCCCCAATTTTCATACCATGTGCATACTCAAAATTCACCAAGATAGAAATTTAATCCCAAAAAAATTTCAAATAAACCAAAAAAAACTATTTTAGGGCAGCCCCATGTGACCCAAGAAATGTTATATTTGTAAAACATCCATTTTTAAACAAACATGGAACTTAAAGTTTACAAGTCCAACAAACACCATTAAAACCCCCTTTCACAGAAACAACCACAGGGTTTAAACATTAAAAACATTATGTGAAGCCCTATTAAATTTCAATAAAATCTACTATGTATTTATAGGGAATCCCCAATTTAACCATTAAAATATTTCTAGGAAAAACCCCCCCAATTTCAAATAAAATTGGCACTAAAAATTTATTTGCATTACCAACTCCACTAAAACCAGTTTTCATGTCAATAATAAAATGAAATGAATTTGAAAATATCATAAACACATCATTCTAATTCATAGAAATTTCATACACATGGAATCACCTACCAAATTAACGAAAACCCTTGAATCCTTTGTGCGAAAATTCGATCGCACCACCGCTGCACCTCAAGGAAGGTAGATTGAACCTAAAATAAGAATATTGGACCAATAAAAACCAAAGTTAAACCCTAGGTTCAAAACCCTAGTTTCTGGAAATTAGGAACCTCAAGGATAAGGGAATAAACCCTATGAAAATTGAATGAAACCCTAAGAAAAATGAAAGAAGAATGAAGGAGACCCACTTACTTGAGGGATCTTGAATAAATCTCCCAAAATAATCTAGTAATTGAATTTGAAAATAGATAAACATTCAATAGAGATTATAAAAATGATGAGTAGATCATGTATGAACTAGAATGGGGGAAATAGTGAGAAATGAAGGATTTATGAAGGAAAAAAGTTACCTCTTCAAATCTGGACAGTTTGACAACCCCTATGAATTTCTTCCCTACTTCACGATGAAAACGAGCTACAAAGAGGGGGTAAAGGTAATGGGGACGCGCCTAAGGATGTTAGATTATATTTGGAGGTGGAATCACCAAAAAATAGTAAAAAATTAATAAGTTATTAAATAAATAAAATTCATTTTTAAAACTTGAAATGGGCTTCCAGGCAGGCTCAATCCCTTAAATAAAAACCCAAATCCGCCATTATTATGGATTCATAAATAGTAAAAATTAATATGGTGGTGTTAATAGGTCAGGGGAGGACTATTAGGAATTGTAATGGATGAAAAATGTTGAAATTTAAGGATTTATAAAAGAAATAAAATTTATTTTTAAATCTGGAATGGGGCTCACGGTTTGGCCCAAATCATGAAAACAGACCCATTTCTCCAAAAATGCCTGGGAAACCCCCAAAACAAAGCAATAATGAAAATTAAATTAAAAATAATTTTAAAATATGTCATGGATGTGACAATTCTACCCACCATGAAATAATTTTCGCCTTAGAAATTCAACCTGAAGCTTGATCGGAAAACAAGAACGGGTACTCTTCCTCAACCCATGACTTCCACTCCCAGGTCTCATGTGTATCACTACCATGCTTCCAATGAACCTAGACCATCGAAAAATACTTCCCTCAAATAACCTTCTGTTTGGAGTCCAATATTTTTGCTGGCCGCTCAAAAACTGACAAGTCAGGCTCTATCTCCAGTTCTTCCCAACTCAACACATGGGACGGATCCGGGTTGTATTTCTTCAACTGGGAGAAAAAGAATACTTCATGGATGGATTTCAACTGAGAAGGTAAGGCCAACCTGTAATACACCTTTCCAATATGCGCAGTGATTTCAAAAGGGCTGACATATCGCGGTGTCAGCTTCCCTTTCTTCCCCAGTCGACGATGGTCCAAATGAGGGGCCACTTTCAAGAATACCCTTTCACCCACAAAAAACTCTAAGTCTCAATGCCCCAATAATCATATGTTTTATGGAGACATTGATATGTCAATAATTGCCGCCAGATTAACTTGACCTTCTCATACATCTCTTGCACCAGACTTGGCCCCAGTAGTGAGGTATCACCTTCCTCAACCCAACACAGGGGGGACCGACAAGGCCGACCATAGATCACCTCAAAATAATCCATTCGAATAGAGTATTGGTAAATTTTATTATAAGAAAACTCAAACAACACTAAGTGGATATCCCAAGAACCTCCAAAGTCCAAAACACATGCACAGAGCATGTCCACCAGAATCTGGTTCGCCCGTTCGGTCTGACCATCTGTTTGAGGATGGTATGTCATGCTCATATTAATCTAAGACCCCAAGTCCTTCTAAAGGTCTTCCCAAAACCGAGAAGAGAAAATGGGGTCTCTATCTAAGACAACTACTAATGGCATTCCATGGATTCTCACCACCTCTTGAAAATACTAACAGCCCAACTCATCCACTTTAATTGTATCTTTTATCAGAATGAAGTGGGCTGATTTGGTCAGACGATCAATCACCACCCAAATGGTATTCTTACCCCAAGATGTATGAGGTAAGACAAAAATTAATTCCATAGTGACATCATCCCACTTCCAGGTAGGAATGGGTAATGGCTGGAGAAAAACAGAGGGTCTTGGTGGCTCTTCTTTCACATGTTGGCACGTGTAGCATCTCGACATAAAGTCTACTATGTCCCATCGCATACCTGGACACTAGAAATGTCGTTGCACATCATAATACATATTGGTGGCACCTGAATAGACATCACACTCATATTGGTGGATATCATGAATCACCACCTTCTCTAGAGATGATGGAACTATTGACCAGCCCTTGAAGCATAAGATGCCCTCTTAGGATGATGACCAATCAGAGGACATCTCCCCACTATGAATAAACTTCCTCGACTGCTGAAAAATCTCATCACTAGGCTATTTCCACTGAATCAACTCCAACAGATAAGGAGTCAATTGGATGCTCTCCAAGAATGAACCTCCACTATGCTCTCTGGTCTTCACATGCATCTGAGTAAAGAGTCCCATCAAAGCCCACTCATCACTAGACTTACTCAAAGCCTACACTGTAACTCTTTTGGTCACGGCATCATCCACCACATTACCCTTTATTGGGGTATAAACAATTTCAGAGTTGAACCCCTGCAAGTACTCAATCCAATGATACTGCCTCAAGTTAAGGTTTTTCTGTAAGAAAATATAGGCCAAGATTTTGTGATCAGAGTAGACCACAAACTTCTCTCCAAAGAGTTAGTGACTCCAGGTCTTCAAAGAATGAATCAATGATGCCAATTCCAATTCATGGGTTGGGTAATTCTTTTCATGTGGTCATAGTTGGAAAGAGCCATACGCCACCACATGATCATCCTGCATAATCACGCACCAAAGACCCACACCTAAAGCGTCACAATAGACCACATACCCCTTCCCAACCTCAGGAAAAATCAACATAGGGGAGGTATTCAACCTCTGCTTCTACTCCTCGAATGATTCCTAACATTCTGGGGCCCATACAAACTTCACCCCTTTTCGGGTGAGCACGGTCATTGGTGAAGAAAGTCAAGAGAAATCCCAAATGAATCGCCTGTAATAACCATCCAGGCCAAGGAAACTCCGAATATCAAACCCATTATTTGGTTTTTCCCATGAAATGACCGCACTGATATTCTCAGGGTCCACTAAAACCCCCTACTCCGAGATCACATGCCCCAAAAATTTAACCTCCCTGATCCAGAAAGTGCACTTTGACCACTTTTCATAGAGGCGGTGATCCCACAAGGTGCCCAAAATGATCTTTAATTGATGTTGGTGTTCCTCCTCAGAGACAGCGTATACTAGAATGTTATCCATGAAAACCAAAATTAAAGAATCAATATACTAATAGAACACCCATTTCATGAGTTCCCTAAAGACTGTTGGAGCATTGGTCAATCCGAAGGGCAAGACCAAATACTCAAAGTGGTCGTACCTACTTCGGAATGATGGCTTCAGAATATCTGAATCCTTCACCTTGAGTTGATGGTATCCTGAACACAAGTCTATTTTTGAGTACCACTTTTCCCCTTTCAAATAATCGAACAAATCATCTATTCTATGCAAAGGTTATTTGTTCTTAATTGTTACATTATTCATCTTCTGATAGTCAATGCACAACCGGAGGGATCCATCATCCTTTTTCACTAACAACACAAGAGTGGCCAAAGTAGAGATGCTCGAGTGAATGAATCATTTGGATTCTAAGTCATCCAATTGTATATTTAATTCCCTCAGATCAGTGGGGTCCATGCAATAATAGGGAATAGATATCGGTTGTGTTCTGAGTGCCAAAACAATCAAAAACTCCACATCCCGCTCCTCGGGAAAACCTGAAAATCATCAAGGAATACCTCTAGAAACTCATTCACTCTATAAGGTAGTGCACCTTCAAAGGAAATACCATATTTATCTAGCACGATCAATGATAAATTAAAGATAAGACTTCCAAAATCTGGGAGTGGAGGTCCTGTGCGACCTGACTGAGGATCCCATTCTCCCTGAAAAACCTAAAGACTCCCATCAGGTTCCACGAAACTCACTCGCCGCCTGTAGCAATTGATGTGTGTCTGGAAGTTTAATAGCCAATCCATGCCAAGTATTATGTCAAAGAGTTCCATATCTAAGAACAAGAGGTCCCAATCCATCTCAACCCATGACATGGAAATCGCATACGATGGGAACCTGAGACCCTACTCATTCTTCTTTCCCAGTGGCATCACCAACTCTATCACAAAAGACAATAACTCAATTGAAAAATTCAGCATGTTCATGCTACCCTGGAAAGTAAGAGGCTTATTTTTCAGGAAATCTTGGGAATTTTTCTTCCTAGGACCAATCTCATATTACCTAACAGGAGATTTAATAGAATCCAGTCCATGTTCTAGTTCTTGGATAGCCCAAACCACAGCCTCTATGAGCCTCTGATCAAGCGGTGTGGGAGAACTCTCTCCGGCTTCCTCCTGTGGGTACATGGGAGCTTTTAAGGGAGGCATGTTGCAAAAAAAAAAGAAACATTCACAAGAGAAAAATTCAGTACAATAGTTCTGAAAAATTCTATCAATATCATGAAATATAATGAATCCAAAAACATTACAACAATAAAACAAACCACTACTTCACTCATGCCTGATGTCCACATGTAATCTACAGCCTACACATCTCACCTGGAAGTGAAGTCAAAAAAACAATTCAATTGTCCCATGGTGACTTGAGGTCTTCCATGAGAGGTGTGGGCCATGCAGCTTACTCATGACCAAAACACTAAGTCCCGAAAGTCCTAGCTTCTTTCTATCCTGACTCATCCTGGAATAATAATATAACCCAAAACATTAACCTCCTTTGATACCATTTTGTCACGAATGGAATCTGGTTTCCACCAATACTGGCACCAAACCAAGCCCATGGAAAATACCTAAGGGCATTCCCTATCCCCACAATCTGGTACAAGTTACCGGGTATCAAAAAATTAGGTTTGGGAACGATTTACCTGAGTATGAAAGCATTAAACCTTAAAAATAATCCATAATAAAAATCTGCAATTTTCAGCCAAAAAAGTATTAAGAAAAAACCAGAACTGAATAAATGTATTTAAATACACTAAAATAGGTCCAAATGAAAATAAAAAAAGAATCGATACATTCATAAGGACTCCACACAACAAAGGGTCATCACCCACAAGTCGTCTCCACAACTCTGCCCCAAGGATGGGAACTGACACCCTAAACCGCCATCACCCAAAGCCTTCCCTTTACCTAAGTAAAGAATAATAAAGTATACTTACACCCAAGGGGTGTAAGTAGAGTGTCAGACTATTCCCAATATGATTCACCCAATGATTCCAAATTTCATGCAATACAAGGTGAAAAAGCAAGCAGTTTTAATATGAAAAGAAAAGCGGTGACAAATTCCAAGAAATGCAATATTCATTTGAAAAACGTTTTCATGCTAAAACTTTCAGAATGTTAACAAATATAAATATTAATGTTAGATAATGTAATATACAGATAATAAATCCTTAATACAAGGGTAAATACTAAAAATCCAATGATAAATGAAATCGAGAACACCCCTAGGAACTAGATAGTCTTGGGCCCCATGTACCTCGTACCTCGGTGTAAAGTAACCATAGTAAAATTTGTTCTCGTGCACGAGCCACTAGTAGGGAACATACCCATAACCTATTGGTCCCCAACCATCATAAATATAGTTTAATTAGAGATTTAGTTATCCAAAGACTAAGTGAAACGGGGATAAAATCCATCATGTCCACTAGTCAAACTAGTACATATCCGCCCCACCTAGGTACCGAGGCTTCCCCCTTTGTGCTCAAACAATTTTAGCATGCTAAAAAAATACATTATAATATAAAATACAACTTCTAGTCACATAAAATCAGTACAATATCTATAGACATTTTAAACCACTTAAAACACACAATAAAACTCTTTGATTTTTAATAAAACGATTCTTCAAAAATTCTGCAAAGTTTTTCACCCAAAACTCATTGAAATCCCCAATTTTCATACCATGTGCATACTAAAAAGTCACCAAAACAAAAATGGTAGCCCAAATAAATTTTAAAGAAACCAAAAAATCAATTTTAGGGTAGCCCCATTTGATCCAAGAAATGTTATCTTTGTAAAACTTCCATTTTTAAACAAACATGGCACTTAAAGTTCACAAGTTCAACAAACTCCATTGAAACCCAATTTCGCAGCAACAACCAAAGGGTTTAAACATTCAAAACATGATTTTAATTCCTATTACATTTAAATAAAATCAAATAAGTATTTATAGGGCAACCCCAATTGAACTATCAAAATATTTCTTGGAAAAACCTCCCAATTTCACATAAAATTGGCACTAAAAATTCATTTTCATTAAAAACTCCACTAAAACCAGTTTTCACAACAATAATAAAATGAAATGAACATGAAAATATAATAAACATAGCATTAAAATTCAAATAAATTTCATACACATGGAATCACCTACCAAATTAAAAAAACCCTTGAATCCTTTGTTCCAAAATTCAATCACACCACCACTGCACCTCAAGGAAGGTAGATTGAACCTAAAATAATAATATTGGACCAAGAAAACCCAAAGATAATCCCTAGTTTAAAAACCATAGTATCTAGACATTAGGAACCTCAAGGATAAGGGAATAAACCCTAATAAGATTGAATAAAACCCTAATAATAATGAAAGATGAATGAAGGAGATTCACTTACTTGAGGGATTTAGAAGAAATATCCCCAAAATACACTAGTATCTAAATTTGAAAACATCCAAACATTCAATGGAGGTTCTAAAAATTATGATTAGATCATATAAGAACTGTAATGGGGGAAAATAGTGAGAAATGAAGGATTTATGAAGGAAATAAGTTACCTCTTCAAATCTGGATGATTTGAGAACCCCTATGAAGGTATGCCCTACTTCACAATGCACACGAGCTCCAAATAGGGGGGGAAGGTAATGGGGGTGTGCCTAAGGATGTTATCTTCGAGTGGGAGGTAGGATCACTGAAAAATTTTAAACAAATAATAAGTTATTAAATAAACAAAATGTATTTTTAAAACTGGAAATGGGCTTCCGGTCAGTCCAAATCCCTTAAATAAAAACCCAAATCCACCATGATTATGGAATCCTAAATGGCCTAGATTTATATTTTGGTGTTAATAGGTCAAGGTAATATAATTAGGAATTATAATGGATGAAAAATGATGAAAAATTAAGGATTTATAAAGGAAAAAAATTGTTTTTAAATCTGGAATTGGGCTCATGGTTTGGCCCAAATCATAAAAACTCGGTCATTCCTCCCAAAATGCATGGGAATCCCCCAAAACAAAGAAATAATGGAAGTTAAATTAAAAATACATTTAAAATATGTAATGGATGCGACGGGTTGGATCAATTCCTGAATAAATCTCCCAGATCCCCCATTATTATGAGTTCTTAAGGGTTCCAAATGGATATGGTGGTTGGAATACGCCAGGGTACGACAAGTGGGAAGTGGAATGGGTGAAAATGATAAAAAAATAAAGTATTTATAAAAAAAATTATTTTCAAATCTGGAAATGGGCCTACGGTTTGGCCCAAATCTTAAAAACCCACCCTTTCCTTCAAAAACTCCTTGGAAACCCCCACAAATAAATAAAGAATAGAAATTACATGAAAAATACCTTTAAAAGAAGTCATGTATGTGACATCCATACTTTTTTAAATTATATCCTCATTATTTTATACATTACATAAATAATTGGGGATATTTTTCCTACATATTAATTTTTGATTCACATTATTATTTTTAGTATTATTGTATTTACATAAAACATTTACGTGGTAATTCAATTTATTGTTAAAAAAATTCTCAATAATGTCATGAATCTATAATGTTTGTTCCTTATTTGAATGTTTTTGTTCCAAAAAAACTTCTTCATGGATCAAAACATGAGATATATATGAAACATATTTTCTTAACAATGAGATTTAAATATTTCATGTTCCTGATATAAACTTGAAGGCAAGGCCACTCAGTAAGTAACTTATCTAATCATATAAAAATAATTATACGGTTCAATTAAATACAAATGTACATTTCCATTTTTCCCAAAATGGATAACACTTTTACATGTAGATAACTTAAAGAAAACATGAACCCCTATGTCGAATTAAATATCAATCCTCCAGTTATCTTCATAAATATTTACTTACTCAGAGACATCCTCATGTGATCCTAAATCATATTCACCTTCTCAACCATTTATTCTACCAATTCTGGTACCAACAACATTATTTCCTTAAATTAATCCCAAAATATGTATTCTTACACCTATTTATATACAATTCATCAAAATATGCCATATATATACTGGGATGGAAATTGTTTTTATAAGAAAACTAAACCAAAGTTAGACGTTAATCCCAAATTCTCTGATATTCCATTAAACATGCTATAATAATATCCTCTAAAATCTAAATTGTTCACTTTTAATATCCATCAAAATAAGGGTGAAAGGTCGTACTAAAATTTAATTTAGTAACAAAAGACTTTTGAAGTAATTTTCAAAAAATAGATGAAAATATGGGATCATGATTAGATACATTGGAAAGAGAAAATCAAAGTATAATGACCAATTCTTTTTATAAATCTATGTTAAGTCATAATAGATAAATATTCCATACATTTCATAATAATACACACCTGATGCCTTTCAAGGTTTAGTTTATTTGGAGACAATATATGTAATCATCTTATTTAAGTTCAATATTAATCATCTTAAAAATATTACTTTACATAATTTACTTTTATAGACACATCACATTTAGAACTATTTATCAAGCCATATATAATGAATACATATGAAAGGGTTTTCTTAGATGATCAGTAAGGGTATGCATGGGATATATCAATCCTTAGAGAATAAGATGATCATAAGGGTATGATAACATATTCAACTATACATTCTCAATATAAAATAGTCATACCATTAAAATCTTAAATAATAACCTCTATAATCAATTCATTTATAGAATTATATTCAATAAAGGTTCCCGATGATTAATCATCATTCTTGAGTCATAACATATGCATCATACATCATATGTATAAGAAATAAAAAACTTGTAAACATAGCTAAATTAATTCATTTTCATGGATAGTATTGTGATTATATCTAGTAAGTGTCATACTCATAAATAAAAATTTTAAGAAAGCTATTCACAATATCTTCCACACATATTCTAATTAACATGGATATAAGAAATCATACTCAGGAATCAATATGTGAAAAAGTATACTTTCCATCATATACAAACATATTATAATAATCTCATTATATGTCAATATAATTTTACCAAATTAAATTGAATGTTATAACAAATCCAACCATCACATAATATTATTTATTTATTAAAATGTATTAATGTCATAATGAATTCATTATATCACCATATCATTACCCTATGAAAATAAACATGTTTCATAATCATCTCATCATTATAGTAATATAACATCTAGAGAAACAATAAGGATGGAATCATTGGATCACATCCCCTATAAATAATAATTAACATAAAATAATTTCACCATGGATGAAAATTTTATTTAAAATATCTCTAGAACAATTGTTTTAAAAAATACCCTTTCATTTTGAAATCACTTATTTAAAATATAAAAGTTTCCAAAATAGTAAGGAAAATATTTTATTTGAAAATAATATTGGAAACTTTTAAATGAAGCTTCAAATAATTGAGTGGTCATGGTGGTGGAAATTTTTGTTCATTTCATGTATATAAAGGATGGTATCATTATATCACATCCCCAATAAAGAATAATTAACATTAAACAATTTCATCATAGATGAAAATTCTCTTTAAAAGATCTATTGAACAATTCTTGTGGAAAATATCATTTCATTTTTAAATCACATATTTAAAATATAAAATTTTTCAAAATAATATGGAAAAAATTATTTGAAAGTAAAATTTGAAACATGTAAATGAAGCTTAAAATTATTGAGTGTCCATGGTGGTGGGAAATTCTATTCATTCAAAGTATATTAATCCAAATATTCCTTTTACATTTTTTGTGAAAATAAAAAAGCACCCCTTTTAGAGAAAAAATTAATATCACTTTTAAACCATTTTTTAGAATAAATAAATGGGTTAAAATTAATTTCAAAAATCATATTATAATATTAAAGACATTCTTGAAATCATTTTATAGAATACATGGGCAAGGAGTAAAAAGATTCTGGACCAAATAGAAAATAGAGTATATTTTTCTTAAAAACATATTCTCAACCATTATAATCATCAAAGAATGGAAAATTGAACTATTACGTGAAAATTCCATGAAAATTTAAAATATAAGAAAATTTAAGGGATAAATTAGATAATTTTTATACAATTTCTTCAATGGAAATCCAAGAATAAACAATCTTGGTTACACTGGTATTAAAACAAAAATACCTTACCTCTAGTATCATCTTGGTTTGAACTCATTAAATCCTCCTATATAATAAATATAGATATATTATACATATATTAAAAACCTTAATCATAAATATCACAAAATAAACTATTTAATAATAATATATTATCACCCATTTATTAAAAAGTTGTTATTAAAATCAATGTTCTGGATGATAATTGTGTCATTTTTCATGCTTGTTTCAGTTCGGTGGCCCCATACATTATGAATTGATCATGGTTACATATTATATATAATTATAATAGTAAAAAAAATATTATATATTAATTATATATATATAATTCATTCAATAAATTAAGATATATAATAATGAATTACACAATTCATGGAGATGGTAGGTCATACATATGCATGTACGTTGTTTTCACATTCAATGGATGGGATGAAACAAATTTAAATAATAATTTACCATAAATAATTAATTTATATATAATATATATCATATATATTATATAAATTTGTCCAATTCACAATCCATGTAAAATAAAAGTGAAAACGGATCACATCGCTTTGTGGAGGTGGTAGTCCACCTGTATGGCCGAGCGACATTATCATTTTCCAACGATTGGGGAGAAGGTGGATAATGACTGTTCCATAATAATAATAATAATAATTACTTCTATAATGCTTAATTCACTGGAGAGTAATTTATTATTATATAATGTATACCATGTGACGGGTGCGGCGAGCAGGGCAGGTCGAGTGCGGCGCGGCCTGAGGCGGCTGGCCGGAGGCAGCGTGACCGGGGCGAGCTGGCCGGAGGCGGCATGACTGGGGCGGACTGTCGGAGGTTGTGCGGGCCAGTAGCAGGCTGGCCGGAGATGGGGGGGTTTTCAGGGCAGCGCCAGCGGGAGGTGCTACCAAAGACAGGTCGGGCGCTGGAGGAGGCTGGAGGAGGGAGGCCAGATGGGAGGCAGGGTCGGTTTGCAGAGCAGTGCCGGCAAGGGGGTTTCGGCCGGAGGCGGGAGCGGTCTAGAAAGGGAGGAAGGAGCTGGCTGGGGCTCTTCAGGGAGGTAGTCGCGCAGGGGAGGCCGGGACGCCGGCTAGGAGGAGGGTGGTCGCGCGGCCGGAATATGCAGGAGGGGCCGAGATGGAGAGGGTCGCATAGAGGGAGAAGGTAGAAAGAGGTAAGAGAGAAAGAGAGAGGAGGGGGAGAGAAAAAGGGGGTGGCAGTGCATGGAAGAAAAAAAAGGAGATTAGGGTTAGGGAGAAAAGAGGGGAAAAAAGAAAGAAAAAGAAAAGGAAAAAAAAGAAAAGAAAGAAAAAATAAAAAAATAATAATAATAATAATAATAATGATAGTAATGTATAAACATATATACTCATATACATACCCATATATAAACCCATATACATATTTATACACATATACAATCATATATATATATATATTAATCCGCTCAATGAACGAATTTAATAACGTTAAAACTGAATGACTGCGGGGTACGCGCGCACCGTACGGTACCCAAGTGTACTGAAAATGGGCCTCGCGTCACAACCGTATGGTGTTAGCGCATTATCCCAAACCATAAACTCATCCAAACATTAAAATTTTCAACCGGGACTCGCCTGCACACATGCAAAATCACCCGACGCTAAGATAAATAAAATAAATAAAATAAAAACAGGTGTGACAGTGTATGAATGGATATACTGACTAGCCTTTTCTTTATCTCCTTGAAAATATATTCACATTCAATTTCCAAAGGGATATTAATCCCTTATGAGTTAACATGGATATTTCATTAGAAAACCATGATAAATTCCCCAAACATATTTTATTATATCTATAAAAACCAAGAAAATTATGGATCTCAATCATAGTGGTTATTGTGGGAAAATGATCAGTAAAATATTTATTTGATGGATCCATCTATATAAACACACTTGAGATTATATTATATAAAAATGAATCATTTTTCAGCCATAATTCACACTTAATAAATTTTATATAGTATTTCTCCTTACTCAAGTTCTTAGAAAAATCATCAATTTATTTTCACCATATTACTTTCTCTTTAAATATATAAGAATTTATTTTATAAAAACTATAAAAAATGATAAAATTAATCTATAAATAATTTCTTTATTAAATACATGAACATGTTAGGGGTATTAGTAAGCCCAAATGGTGTCACAAAAAAATTCAAAATGGATGTAGATAAAATGAAAAGTTGTGTTGGGAATATCCTCCTTTGTAGCCCTCAACTGATGATATCTATAATGGTTTTAAATCTTGGATAATTTTTATCTCCTTCAAATTGATCAATAAAATCATCAATATAGGGAATATGATACCTTTTCTTGATAGTGGTATTTTTATGTTCTTGCTAATCAATGAAGTATCTCATTGGACTCTCATGATTCATAATAAAAAGAATAGGTACACCCCATAGTGGAGTACTAGGGAATATGAATACCTTATCAATATTCTCTTGAAAGTTATTCTTCAATTAATAAATATCAATTGATTCCATTCAATAAGGAATTATAAAAATAGTTGTAGCACCAATTATTAGTTCTATTGAAATTTCAACTGAAATATTTAGGGGAAGACTAGGAGAATATTAAGGAAATAAATCACCACAATCCTAAACAATTGGAATATATTTTATTTTTAGTTTTCCTCCAACCATTTTAGATAAAAATCTATCATGAATAGGTAGTTAGTCTCATACAATGTAATTAACTTCCATAGGATGTTCATATTCATCCTTGATCAAAAAGATTCTCATGGGTTGGTTTCGAATATCAAATGATACCACCATTACCTAAAAATTGATATGGTATCTATATAGAGAGATCCAATACCTACCCAAAATCACAAAAAAAATCAACTATAAGAAGAATCATGATATTTTTATGAAGAACATTCCAAAAAAATATATCATGGAGGAGAAATTAACTTTAGATGAGATTATCAAACCATTTTGACTTTTTACACCTAACTTAACATCTAATGATTTTTTAGGGACATGAAACCTATTGAAAAATATTCATAAATAAAATATTAGTTATATCCTAATTCAAATAAATCATTTTTAGTTATATAGTGTATTTTACATGAACCAATTACCATGCCATTCTCCTAATTCACATTAGTCCTGATAGTGAATCCATTTCCATTATTCATTTTCTTAGGGGATTGTTGAGGACCAGAAATCTCATTAAATCTTAGATTAGGGAATTGATATGCATAATTACAAATCTCATTTCATCTGATACATTGAACATTATTAGATTAATCCTTTATCTCCTCTATTTCATTCACTGAACTTTTTATTCCTAGTCAACAATAACTAGATCATTATCCATCCATTAAAAAATTGAATCATTTTTCGGTTACTTTTATAAAATTTAGTGATTTCATTCCCCTAAATTATTATTACATATGTTGTTGGAAATTTTTTCCTCCTTGAGATTTACCATTCAAGATTCCATGAAGCTCTATTTTTCTCATTGTATCAAAAAATCCAAAGGAACAATAAGAGATCCCACTATCTATTTATACCTTTAGAGAACATTGAATGTTATCTTCATTTTCAAAAAAGTATATTATGTATAAATACTTTGAAATAATTGATTTCAAGCCACTAAATAATTGATAAGTATTTTTCACAGGGTCGATTATAATTCTTTAAGTGTACCATGAATTTCATTCAATATTTTCTTATATGTACAAGTGGATTTATCATCCAACAATTTTATCTCTAGAAATTCAATTTCTATCTTAATATGAAGCTTTTGATGAAAGTATCTATTGAGAAATACCCTCTTAAACTTTTCTTATTCCATAAATTTTATTTATTCCTATTTTATTTTGTTAATGATATGAGTGAACTATTGATCAACTTCACCTTCCAAGGAATTGACTACAAAAATAATTTTCATAGTTGATGAAATAAAGAACTGAAAAAATCATTTCCCTTAAACAAATACATTTCTTAGAAACTAGTGGATTAGAAGACCCATATAATTAAAGAAGACAATTACACATAAAATACTCCATGTCATGTTACTCCCTCCTTGGTGGATTCATAATCTCAACATGATCTGCACTATCATTCATAGATTGAGAGACTTAAGTGAGTATAGTCACATGTTATTAAATCCTTTCCCCCAATTCGTTTATATGTTATTGAGTATTTCCATTGCATTCACCATCATATTCTTTTTTTACATGATCTAATTGGTTCAATACATTGATTAAAACTATCTTCATAGTGTAAGAATCAAGCTAGAATAATCAGAATGAACAAATGTATATTAATGATAATAAATTCCTAATATTCCCTAAATTATGAAACCTTCTTATCAACATATAAAACATCAATCTTAACATATTTCATCTATTTTAATTATTTATTTATATCCATTATAATAGTTTACAATAAATTTTTGAGTTAACCCAAGCATATCCTCTTGAATAGTAAAATGAGGAGCATAATAATATAACACTCACCGTGCACTAGGAAGATGGTTGAGATATACTTGGCCAACACTTTTCAGATTCATTACTCTTATTTTAATATATAGTGAAACCATTTCCATTGTTAGTATCCATAAAATGATTTAATTCTAAGAAAACTACATAATCTCTTAATTACAAAAAAATATGATGTTATCATATATTTAGACTTCTCCCAAATATTTTCAAAGAAGTTATATAATCTTGATCTTCAGTGATTGACTGGACCATTATATGAAACCAAAAATAATGAACTATAATTTTCATATATAGATATTACATTTTAAAAAATTAATATTCAATATATTTCACAATAATACACACTCGAGGACCATAAAGGTTTAGTCTGTTTTCATAATTCATACATAAACATCTTATTTATGTAAAATTTTCATCTTCTTGAACAACATTCATTATATAAGATAACATTATATAAACATCAAATTTAGAAACCCAAATCCAGACCTATAAATGTAAAACATATGAAATGGTTAGCTGATATGATCAGTAACGTTTAGCATGGGAGATACCAATAATTATATAATAATATTATCATTACATGTGTCAAAGAAATAATCATTATTCAAGAGTCATAACATTGTAATGATGAATCATAATCATATAAATTATAATCTTGTGAACATACCTATTTGAAATCATGTTCATGAATAATCTTGTGAGTATATATAGAATTCATTAATACTTGTGCATTAAAATATGAACAAGGTTATTCATAATCAAGACCACAACTATTCTAGTGAACATAACTAGAAGTAATAATACTCATTCATTAATATATGAACAAATATATGTTCAATAACATCCATTATTATCATAATCGTATCATGAGATAACAATACCACTTTACCCAATGCATTAAAGGTATATAATAGACCCAACCATCACATAATCATAATCCATTTATAAAAATGTCCCAATATCAATAAACATTCATCATATCATGAAAACATAACCAATAGAAAATTAATGGGTTTCATAAACATCTCGTCATTATAATCATAGACCATCCTAAGAAAATATAATTATGGTATAATTGGATCATATCCCCTTTAAATCCAAATTAACATCAAATAATTCCATTAAATATGAAATATTTCATTAAAAGATATTTGGAATAATTCTTAAGGAAAATACTCTTTAATTTTGAAATAACATACAAGAAATATAAATATTTCCCAAGTATTATAGATAATATTTACATTGAAAAGAGGTTGGGAAACTTCTATATGAAGCTTTAAATTTTTCTATTGTCCTGATGGTTGGAAATTTCATTCATATATTATAAGATAAAATAAAAATTCTTTTCACCTTTTTTGTAAAAAGTAAAAAATACCTCATTTGGAAAATTATAAAATGATTCATTTTAATCCATTTTTTAAAAAGGAAAACATTTTAAAAAATTATTAAAATATTTGAATGCTAATATTAAAAAATTTATTTAAAAAATTTTATAAAAAACATGGGAAAGGAATAAAAATATTCTTGACCAAATAAGAAATAAAGAATGTTTTTATTAAATAAATACTACAATTATTTTACAAACCAGATAAAAGAAAATGGTACTATTACATGAAAATATATGAATAATTAAATAAAAATAAAATAAAATGTGTTTATAATATAAGTTATATGTAATTTATTCAATTTAAATTCATGTAAAAACAATATAGATTGAAATGGGATTGAAACATAAATCTATTACCTTAAATATCATATTGATTCATAGTTGTTTTAAACTATTTTATAATAATCATATATTTATTATAAATTTATTCAAGAACCATAATCATATATATCATACCATATACTATTTAATAATAACATCTTATCACCCATATATTAATTATTTTTTATTAAAATCACTTTTTTTAGTGACAACTGATTCTCTTTTCAGGAAAGTTTCTATTCAGCAGCCTCGATCCTATTACTTTGATCATGCTTATTATAAGGCCCCATCCTTAAACCTTACTTAATCTTGAGTTATTACAAGATTACACATTGAGGATCTTTTCGGGTTTAGTGTTTTAGAGAATTAGATCATAAAACTTGCATTACATTACACATATAAACAAAGTGGTTACATAAAGATAGTATTCTTAATTCCCATCAATGGAAACACATTTAAAATAAAACATGGATTATTTCTTGACACATCCTTGACTCTATCATCTTATCATGTACCTTTCCCTTGACCTGTGAAAAACATTTCAAAAACTTGGGATGAGCATAAAAACTCAGTATGGGTTATAAAAAAAACATGGAAAGGAAACATGAGTTCATATATACATAAGAATGAAATCATACTTTACCCATAAAACATAGGCACTTTAACATACCTCATAAAATCATGAATAAATCATCGAAATCATAAGACATAAAGGTAACTTGAGGCATTCATAACATTCTTACGTAGGGAGTAACCCTCTTGGTTACGTTTGGAATACCCATCACAGTATATTCCCTAAAATATCTTCGGAGAAACCTTAATGTTTCACTCCTTCACGTTACCCAATGCATTGGAGAGCTATAACGGGCTCACCCGCCCTTAGTTTATCACGGAACCACCCGTCTTCATAATAATTCCCAAGAACCATAACATAATCATATCACATAAAACATGCATAAAGGAAACATAAAATTTCCACATTTCAATCACGAGATATCAATACAACACATTGATATAATAAAAACATTATGAAAGCCATTTTCAATACCAAAGTAAAACATGGAATTTATTTTTCGTTTTTTTTTAAAAAAGGTATGGCTTGTAGAGGAAGCCGAAACTCAAATAACGGTCACGACGGAGGAGAAGTCGTTGTCACCGCATACGTACGACAAAAACATTCCCTTTTGTCATTTAGTAAACGCTTCGTATAAAAAATATTCCTTTTGAATAAACATAAAAGTCAAAGGGGTTTATACACCATATAAAAGAAAGTTATGTATAAAATAAAATATGCATCAACGAAAGGAGATTGAGACGAAGTCCCATACCTCGTATCCGACTTGACCCGACCGTTCTTTAAACTCCTGAATAATAAACTTGAGTTAATCTCTACTTGCTTATGAATCTTTTTCAAGTTCATTATTCCTTTTATACCATGTTATGAACATCATGTAATCATTTAAGTTAATAATGTTCATTTTGTCGGTATTTGGTTCTTAAGTCAAAAATAGACTTCTTACACTTACATGTTGTTAATTTGGTCAAAGGTTCATTATATCCAGAATTTTATTCATGATGTAGATATCATATATGTCATATATATCCAGTACATACATACATTTATAATATTACATAATCATTTAGAGGTAAGAAATGAAATGCACCGTTCATGGAGACGGTAAGCCGTACGTACGCATGAACGCTACTTCCATTTCTATTTCATATTTTCTGGAATGGAATCATAATGATATAAGAGTATATTATAATTACATTATAATAACATATATAATATCATTAACTTTATCCTTTACACATCCCACATATGGTATTAACGAATCAAATCACTTTCAGGGGGCGGTAGTCCGCACTTCCTAAAATGAAGATATCGTGTTTAACCATAATGGAAACCATAAAGGTATGCCAAAAATGAAAAAAACAGAAGCTTAAAGAAAACATAAACATATTATATATCATATATAAAAATAGTGACATCATAATGGCCACCTTTGAAGGTGTTAAATGAGTGTTGAACAATCATCGTTTCGGGAGGCAGAATTTCACCATCCACGGAAACCGTATGTTCTTTAACCATTTGATGTAGTTGTGTGAGAGTGTAGCTCAAATAAATATTATAACAACATCCTTGTATATTGAAGATACTGGTTTTGTTACAAAATAAGTAAATAAATAGAGTTTAGGGGGTTGGAGAAGCAAAATAAAACAAATGAACATGAGAGAATGAATTACCTTTAAAAGTGTAACTCCTTTTGAGTTGAGCCTAAAGGCTTCCTTTGAAAGGATTCTTCCCAAAGGGAATCCTCTAGGATGAGTAGAGGGATGTGGATAGAGCAAATGGGCAGGGTTTGGCCGAGCCAAAGGCTTGAAGAGTGTGTGAAATGAGGTAGAGGTGGGGGCCTTTTATAAGGGGAGAGGAGGGGCACTTTTGGAAAGTAAAGAAACATTACTTTATTTGAAAATGTGTTTCTATTTTAAAAGGTCCCACATTGATATAATTCGTGGATAAGGTGATAAGGGTTCTAAATACACTCATCCAATTGGTTTTTGACATGTGTAGTTCATAGATTTTACATTATCTTTCTATTTTATTTAAATCGTCAAATAATGATGTCATCGCTGCATCATTATTATGTCATAAATAATTAAATTTATTTAATGTCTAAAAATTATAAAAAAAATACTATGATATAGTAAATATTTCTATCTTTCCAATTACTATTTATAATCAAAATTTGGACTTGTATAACCCCACTTAAAAATTGTTTTTGCAAAACATATTATGTTTGTGTCATTTTCACTTTAACATTAAATAAAAAGTAATTTATGTCATTTCCCAACAAAAGTAGATCCATGGGGTCCCCAAGTTGACCCATGGCATGTCATGGTCGGACGTGACACAACCAATGAGTTTGGGACATGTGTCTAGGTCATTTCATATTATTAAAGCATTATTTATACCTTAAACTACCCTAATTACCACTAATCGCGATTAAGAACTTAATAAGTTACTATTCACCAAAAAAAATATTATAATATTATTGAACCACATTTTACTTCTTAATGACAACCATGTATGTTGTATTTTCAAAATTCAATACACATTAGTGGTAAAATTTCATTTAACTGAAAAATCAGTTTGCTTGATTACCACTTAGTGGTTTCACTATTCATCAAAAATTGAAGTTTTTCAGAAAATTACCAAAAATTCACCCTAAGCTATATTTGATATTCCGAATTCAAAAATGAAGTCCATTTTACAAAATTCAAATCATATAAGTCACATTAATTAATTCAATAATTAATTCCCGCTGCCAGAGCAAATAGCGTGTTTTTATGAAACAATAAGTATCAAAAGATTGACACCAGTTTAAGTCTAATTTCAAAGTGAAATTGATTCCAATGACCACCATTGGATTAAATGGTAAAAATATATTCTAATTTCACTTCAAAACCAATTCAAAACATAATCTAATCATATAAATAAATTAGATTAAAAAGCAGTTTTGATGTAAAATGCAGCATTTTTCACTATTCATTTAAAAAATGAACATTGTCAGAAAAATACCAAAAATTCACACAAGGTAAATTTTGATGTCTCAATCATAAAGAATAAGTTTATTTTGACAAACATAGTTTATAAAATTGTCAAAATATAGATTCAAAAATGGTTTTCCATCAAAAGGCACTAAAACAATCTTTTAAGAATATTAGTGTATTCCATGCTTAAGATTGGATTTATTTTCATCTTAAGCCTCTAAAACACTATCTCAATCATTAATAGACATAGGTAAAAATATCTATTATTCATTACTTACTTGGGATGTTACATCCTTCCCCCTTTAGAAAATTGTGTCCCCGCAATTTATTTACTTATCGAATAAATGGGGGTACTTATCACTCATTGCATTTTCAGATTCCCATGTTGCCTCTTCAATCATGTGGTTTATCCACAAAACCTTTACCTGCTTAATCACCTTATTCCGTAACACTTTCTCCCTGTGGTCAAGAATCTGGACCGGTTGTTCCTCATAAGATAGGTTCTCTTCCAACTGAACTACCTCTGGACTCAAAACATGAGATGGATCTGGCATATACTTTCTCAACATCAAAACGTGAAAAACATTGTGTACCTGAGATAAACTCGGAGGTAAAGCCACTCGGTATGCAACTGATCCAACTCCTTCCAGAATTTCGTATGGTCCAATAAACCTTGGACTCAACTTTCCTTTCTTACCAAATCTCATCACACTTTTCCAAGGAGAAACCTTGAGAAAAACATGATCACCTACCTCGAAAGATAGATCCTTCCTCCGGTTATCCGCATAACTCTTCTGCCTGCTCTGAGCTGTTCTCATGTGTTTCTGAATCAGCTGAACTTTTTCTGCCATCTCTTCTACCAATTCTGGTCCCATCAACTTTCTTTCACCCACTTCATCCCAGAAAGCTGGAGTTCGACACCGCTTCCCATATAATGCCTGAAATGGTGCCATCTGTATACTGGAATGAAAACTGTTATTATATGAAAACTCAACCAAAGAAAGATGTTGGTCCCAACTTCCCTGATAATCCATAGAACAAGATCGTAGCATATCCTCCAATGTCTGAATTGTTCGTTCTGACTACCCATCTGATTGAGGATGAAAAGCTGTACTAAAATTTAATTCAGTACCCAACGACTTCTGAAGGCCTTTCCAAAAGTTAGAAGTAAACCTGGGATCACGATCTGATACAATGGAGAGAGGAACTCCATGTAACCTGACTATCTCTTTAAGATACAAACGGGAAAGTTGATCAAGAGATAAAGTATCTCGTATAGCAAGGAAATGAGCAGATTTGGTCAAGCGATCAACAATAACCCAGATTGCATTATTACCTCGAGATGTCTTTGGTAATCCAACAACAAAGTCCATGGATATATTCTCCCATTTCCACTCTGGCACTGGTAAAGGCTGAAGCATCCCTTTCGGTAACTGCCACTCTGCTTTAACCTGCTGACAAGTCAAACACTTCACAGTAAAATTAGCAATATCTCTTTTCATTCCATCCCACCAGTAATACTCCCGCAGATCTCTATACATCTTAGTACTGCCCGGATGAACTGAAAACGGAGAACTATGAGCTTCACATAACAACTCTCTCTTCAACTGTGAATCACAAGGCACACACAATCTCTTCCCAAATCTCAAAACACAATCACTATCAATGTTGAATTTAGGCAACTTACCTTTCTGAACCAACTCTACCTTTTTTTGCAACTCACTGTCTTGCTTCTGTGCTTGCTTGATTCTATCTGATAGAGAAGATCTCACTGATACCTGAAACAAAATAGAAGGACTTCCTGCACCAACAACTTCTATGCCAAAGTTCATCAAATCCTTAACCAAAGGATCACGTTCCAAACACAACATTGTTAATGAAGCATTACTTTTTCGACTCAAAGCATCAGCCACTTTATTTGCTTTTCCCGGATGGTAATGAATTGTACAATCATAATCCTTGATTAATTCCAGCCATCTCCTTTGTCTCATGTTTAACTCTTTCTGAGTGAATATATACTTTAAACTTTTGTGATCGGTATATATTTCACACTTTACTCCATACAAATGATGCCTCCAAATTTTTAAAGCAAAAACAACAGCAGCTAATTCCAAATCATGTGTAGGGTAATTTACCTCATGAGTTTTCAACTGTCGTGAAGCATAAGCAATTACCTGATCATTCTGCATTAGGACGCAACCAAGTCCTTTCAATGAAGCATCACTGTATATAACAAACTCACCATTCCTGGAAGGTAGTTCCAAAACTGGAGCATTCACCAATCTTCTTTTCAATTCCTGAAAACAATCATCACATTCTTTTGTCCAGATAAACTTAACACCCTTCCGAGTTAGCTTAGTCATTGGACTAGATAACCGTGAAAAATTTCTAACAAACCTTCGGTAATAGCCCGCCAAACCAAGGAAGCTACGAATCTCGGTTACATTTGTGGGTCTTGGCCATTCTTCCACAACTTTTGTTTTTGCAGGATCAACAGTTATTCCATCTTTAGAAACAATGTGACCAAGGAAAGAAATTTGTTGCAACCAAAACTCACACTTGCTAAATTTCCCATACAATTTCTTTTCTTTTAAGGTTTGCAAGATAACCCTTAAATGTTTTTCATGCTCCTCTTTACTTTTAGAAAACACCAAAATATCAGCAATGAAAACCACCAAAAACTTATCCAAGAACTCATGGAAAATTCTATTCATTAAGTCCATGAATACAACAGGTGCATTGGTTAGCCCAAAAGGCATTACTACAAATTCATAATGGCCATATCTCGTACGGAACGTGGTCTTCGGAATATCTGCCTCATTTACCTTCAGCTGATGGTACCCCGATCTCAGGTCAATCTTTGAAAAAAACTGAGCTCCCTGGAGCTGATCAAACAAATCATCGATATGAGGCAAAGGATATTTTTTCTTAACAGTGATATTATTCAAGGCTCTATAATCAATGGAAAGTCTCATAGAACCATCTTTCTTTTTAACAAATAAAACAGGAGCACCCCATGGTGATGTGCTAGGTCTAATGAAACCTTTCTCTAATAAATCATGCAATTGCTCCTTCAACTCTAAAAGTTCAATTTGTGCCATTCGATAAGGGGGTTTTGAAATTGGCTTAGCATCAGGAACTAAGTCAATAGTAAACTCAACTTCCCAATCTGGTATTATTCCAGGCAACTCATCAGGAAAAACATCAGGATACTCATTTACCACTGGCACATCATTAATCTGAACAGTTCCTTTATTTTCAACAACATGTGAAAGATAACATTCATTTCCATCTTTTACAAGTTTCTCGGCCTCTTGATATGTTATCAAAAGTAAGGGTTCATTCTTGTAAAAAAACTGAAAGTCTTTCTGAAAAGAAACTTCTTTAGCTCTACAGTCAATCTTAGCATGGTAAATAGAGAGCCAATCCATACCCAGGATAACATCAAACTCTACTAGAGGTAGAACAATAAGGTTTGCATGTAGGTTCTTTCCACAGATAAGGATAGGAAGATTCTTATAAATTCTTTTTGCCTCGACACTTCCCCCAGGTGTTTTTACCAAAAGTTCAGGAGTCATTTCTTGAGATGGTATTCCCATTTTACTAGAAAAGGTTTCAGAGATGAAAGAATGTGTAGACCCCGAATCAAACAACACACTGGAATAATCTGAAAAAACAAACAAAGTACCTGATACAACTTCATTTGATGGCCCGACATCTTCTGAAGTAGTTGCAAAGGATTTCACCACCCCTTTCTGCTTGTAGTCTAACTACTTCCCATCACTCAAGCTCCTTGTCGGACACTCGTTTGCATAGTGACCCATCTCATTGCACTTATAACATTTCACTAACTGTAAATCAAATTTGTTCTTACCTTCACCTTGATCCTTTTCAGTGCAATCACGAGCCTTATGTCCCATCTTACCACATCGGTAGCACTTCCCAGAATTCAGAAGTCATTCCCCAGCATGCCTTTTGCCACATTTTTCACAAAATGGAAACTTAGTTCTCTTACCATCAGACTTTTTTGAAGAATTCTTACCTTTCTCCTGCCACCTCGGTCTCTTCTTCTGCTGGTTGTTATAGAACACTTGGTCATCGGAAAACTCCATTTCCACCTTCTCAGCACATCGAACAAGCTTTTCATAACTTTTAAACTCACGAGAAGCTAATGCCCTTCGATACTTTGGCTTTAATCCTGAGTAAAAACGATTGATTTTACTATCAAGGTCCCAGATAAAATTTGGAGCATACCTTGCCAATTGAGTGAACCTTTCTTCATAGGCAGCCACTGAGTCTTCCTCTTCCCTCAATTCCAAGAATTGCTTTTCCATCCTAAGTCGAACAGCCTTAGGAAAATACTTCTCAAGAAACATACCTTTGAATTCATCCCATTCAAGAGCATCAATCTCATCGGCGTCCCTGATATTTTTAACCATAGACCACCACTGATCTGCTTCACCCTCCAAACGGTAAATAGCAAGACTAACCTTTTGATTGTCTGAACACCCCATGACATCAAAAATCTTCTCCAGTGCTTTAATCCACCCTTCAGCTAGCACAGGGTAAGATGATCCTCTGAATGATGGGGGATGTTGCCTCATGAAATGTTCCACCACTGACATGTTCCTCTGCGGTTGATCTGGCTGATCTCGTGCATGGATACCACCGCCATTTATCGCTTGAGTCAACTGCGCCATTACTACAACAAACTGTTCAGTTCCAATTCCAACCATTTCTGGATGCTGATTCGAAAGGTTATTTCCTTCTGTATTCCTTCCTAGCACTGCTTCCCTGTTTCCTCTACGGAAAACCATTCTGAAAAAACATGTCTTAGATGAAGCAACATGGTAATCTTTAAATGCTATATCATTTCAAAAAAAAATATTTTTGGATAATCATTTAATAGAATTCTAACTCCTAAAGTTATCTAAACCGACCTTTGATACCAACTATAAGGCCCCAGCATTAAACCTTACTTAATCTAGAGTTATTACAAGATTACACATTGAGGATCTTTTCGGGTTTAGAGTTTTAGAGAATTAGATCATAAAACTTGCATTACATTCCACATATAAACAAAGTGGATACATAAAGATAGTATTCTTCATTCCCATCAATGGAAACACATTTAAAATAAAACATGGATTATTTCTTGACACATCCTTGACTCTATCATCTTATCATGTACCTTTCCCTTGACCTGTGAAAAACATTTCAAAAACTTGGGATGAGCATAAAAACTCAGTATGGGTTATAAAAAAAACATGGAAAGGAAACATGAGTTCATATATACATAAGAATGAAATCATACTTTACCCATAAAACATAGGCACTTTAACATACCTCATAAAATCATGAATAAATCATAGAAATCATAAGACATAAAGGTAACTTGAGGCATTCATAACATTCTTACGTAGGGAGTAACCCTCTTGGTTACGTTTGGAATACCCATCACAGTATATTCCCTAAAATATCTTCGGAGAAACCATAACGTTTCACTCCTTCGCGTTACCCAATGCATTGGAGAGCTATAACGGGCTCACTCGCCCTTAGTTTATCACGGAACCACCCGTCTTCATAATAATGCCAAAGAACCATAACATAATCATATCACATAAAACATGCATAAAGGAAACATAAAATTTCCACATTTCAATCACGAGATATCAATACAACACATTGATATAATAAAAACATTATGAAAGCCATTTTCAATACCAAAGTAAAACATGGTATTTATTTTTCGTTTTTTAAAAAAAAAGGTATGGCTTGTAGAGGAAGCTGAAACTCAAATAACGGTCACGATGGCGGAGAAGTCGTTGTCGCCGCATACGTACGACAAAAACATTCCCTTTTGTCGTTTAGTAAACGCTTCGTATAAAAAATATTCCTTTTGAATAAACGTAAAAGTCAAAGTGGTTTATACACCATATAAAAGAAAGTTCTGTATAAAATAAAATATGCCTCAACGAAAGGAGATTGAGACGAAGTCCCATACCTCGTATCCGACTTGACCCGACCGTTCTTTAAACTCCTGAATAATAAACTTGAGTTAATCTCTACTTGCTTATGAATCTTTTTCAAGTTCATTATTCCTTTTATACCATGTTATGAACATCATGTA
The DNA here is from genome assembly GCA_963277665.1 of Viscum album. Lineage (NCBI taxonomy): Eukaryota > Viridiplantae > Streptophyta > Magnoliopsida > Santalales > Viscaceae > Viscum > Viscum album. The sequence continues at coordinate 1,828,803,914 of OY728161.1, read as the reverse complement.
ATCATTTAAGTTAATAATGTTCATTTTGTCGGTATTTGGTTCTTAAGTCAAAAATAGACTTCTTACACATACATGTTGTTAATTTGGTCAAAGTTTCATTATATCCATAATGTTATTCATGATGTAGATATCATATATGTCATATATATCCAGTACATACATGCATTTATAATATTACATAATCATTTAGAGGTAAGAAATGAAATGCACCGTTCATGGAGACGGTAAGCCGTACGTACGCATGAACGCTACTTCCATTTCTATTTCATATTTTCTGGAATGGAATCATAATGATATAAGAGTATATTATAATTCCAGTATAATAACATATATAATATCATTAACTTTTTCCTTTACACATCCCACATATGGTATTAACGAATCAAATCACTTTCAGGGGGCGGTAGTCCGCACTTCCTAAAATGAAGATATCGTGTTTACCCATAATGGAAACCATAAAGGTATGCCAAAAATGAAAAAAACAGAAGCTTAAGGAAAACATAAACATATTATATATCATATATAAAAATAGTGACATCATAATGGCCACCTTTGAAGGTGTTAAATGAGTGTTGAACAATCATCGTTTCGGGAGGCAGAATTTCGCCATCCACGGAAACTGTATGTTCTTTAACCATTTGATGTATTTGTGTGAGAGTGTAGCTCAAATAAATATTATAACAACATCCTTGTATATTTAAGATACTGGTGTTGTTACAAAATAAGTAAATAAAAAGAGTTTAGGGGGTTGGAGAAGCAAAATAAAACAAATGAACATGAGAGAATGAATTACCTTTAAAAGTGTAACTCCTTTTGAGTTGAGCCTAAAGGCTTCCTTTGAAAGGATTCTGCCCAAAGGTAATCCTCTAGGATTAGGAGAGGGATGTGGAGAGAGCAAATGGGCAGGGGTTGGCCGAGCCAAAGGCTTGAAGAGTGTGTGAAATGAGGTAGAGGTGGGGGCCTTTTATAAGGGGAGAGGAGGGGCACTTTTGGAAAGTAAAGAAACATTACTTTATTTGAAAATGTGTTTCGGTTTTAAAAGGTCCAACATTGATATAATTAGTGGATAAGGTGATAAGGGTTCGAAATCCACTCATCCAATTGGTTTTGGACATGTGTAGTTCATAGATTTTACATTATCTTTCTATTTTATTTAAATCGTCAAATAATGATGTCATCACTGCATCATTATTATGTCATAAATAATTAAATTTATTTAATGTCTAAAAATTATAAAAAACTACTATGATATAGGAAATCTTTTTATCTTTCCAATGACTATTTATAATCAAAATTTGGACTTGTATAACCCCACTTAAAAATTGTTTTCGCAAAACATATTATGTTTGTGTCATTTTCACTTTAACATTAAATAAAAAGTAATTTATGTCATTTCCCAACAAAAGTGGATCCATGGGGTCCCCAAGTTGACCCATGGCATTTCATGGTCGGCCATGACACAACCAATGAGGTTGGGACATGTGTCTAGGTCATTTCATATTATTAAAGCATTATTTATACCTTAAACTACCCTAATTACCACTAATCGCGATTAAGAACTTAATAAGTTACTATTCACCAAAAAATTATTATAATCTTATTGAACCACATTTTACTTCTTAATGACAACCATATATGTCGGATTTTCAAAATTCAATACACATTAGTGGTAAAATTTCATTTAACTGAAAAATCAGTTTGCTTGATTACCACTTAGTGGTTTCACTATTCATCAAAAATTGAAGTTTTTCAGAAAATTACCAAAAATTCACCCTAAGATATATTTGATATTCCGAATTCAAAAATGAAGTCCATTTTACAAAATTCAAATCATATAAGTCACATTAATTAATTTAATAATTAATTCCCGCTGCCAGAGCAAATAGCGTGTTTTTATGAAACAATAAGTATCAAAAGATTGACACCAGTTTAAGTCTAATTTCAAAGTGAAATTGATTCCAATGACCACCATTGGTTTAAATGGTAAAAATATAATCTAATTTCACTTCAAAACCAATTCAAAACATAATCTAATCATATAAATAAATTAGATTAAAAAACAGTTTTGATGTAAAATGCAGCATTTTTCACTATTCATTTAAAAAATGAACATTGTCAGAAAAATACCAAAAATTCACACAAGGTAAATTTTGATGTCTCAATCATAAATAATAAGTTTATTTTGACAAACATAGTTTATAAAATTGTCAAAATATAGATTCAAAAATGGTTTTCCATCGAAAGGCACTAAAACAATCTTTTAAGAATATTAGTGTATTCCATGCTTAAGATTGGATTTATTTTCATCTTAAGCCTCTAAAACACTATCTCAATCATTAATAGACATAGGTAAAAATATCTATTATTCATTACGTACTTGGGATGTTACACTTATATCATAAATAGTTTTTTAATCATGATTTAAATATCATAATATATATATATATATATATATATATATTCTTCTATAAAATTTGGAGATAAAGAAATTTATTATATTGTTTTTTGAGATGTTATGTCATTCATATGCATGAAAACTTATTTCACTTTATGAATAATGTATACCATATATTTATAGAATTTATAAATAGAGATAAAATTGAAAACACTCAGTAAATAGTTATACCTCTTCATTGAAAACCCTCTTCAAATTGCACCATAATTCTTGAAGGGATATCATTTTAGAATGAATAGAATTAATAAATTTTAATTAAGTATTATTGTAAGGTGTTATTTTATGGATTGGAAGATATATAAGGCTCATGAATTGTGTATAATAAAGGAGACATGGCATCCTTTTATTGGGGAAAGATTGGACACACATTGAATTACTTAAAATAATAAATAATATATATCGTAGTCATGAAATGTGGAACAAAGGCACCAAAAATTAAAATATAATATGTGATAGGTTTAAAATAAATTCAACCAATAATATTTATATAATATTTGGATATATTTTAATCATTTTTTTCTACTTAAACCACTTTAATCCCATTTTTACTTTAACTGTTATGACTTAATTTTTAATATGATAACTTAATAATATGTCAAAAAATTAAATTTTCATACTAAAAAATTGGAAATGTGATTGACAGTTTTGAATCCAATTTATCATATTTAATTTTATTATTGGGATAAATAAATTTTAATATAAGAATTTAAAACACATGAAACCCCATTTTTAAGAACATAACAAATTTAAGGGTAAATATCATTTATCCTTGAAATAAATTAATAAATTGGTTTGTATAAACTATAGTTTTATTTAATAAAAAGATTTATAGTTTTAGTGTTTTGCAGTAATCCAAAACCTAATGTAATCTTCCAACTATGAAATTAAATTCAATGACCCAAAAATAGTTTTCAGTTTGAATAAAATATCATTAATCATTACAAATCCAATACAAGTTTCTAAAATACAAAATAATAATTTAAAATAAAATATATAAATCATTAATGATAAATTTTTATAATAATACACATCCAATTGGTTAGATGAATGTTTTTGGGTTATTATAATATTTTACCCCATGGTTTTAACAAAATTTCATGTCTTTTACCAAGGTGAAAAATATTTATTATGGTTAATATTCTTATTGAACAAAAATTCTGTTATTAATATTATAATATATTTATTAAAATGATAAAAAATATTGAACCATTTTATCAAATTCAATTCAAAAAATTGTAATAATTTAATTTAAAATTAAACTAATAAAGCTCAATGAAAAGCGATTTTCATGGAAAAAATTCTTCTTAAGTATATAATTTTTTTATAAAAAAAATACATCATAAAATTTATTCTAATAAGAATGATTAGATAAACCATAATATAAATAAACTAATTTTATATTTTTATCATTTTAAAAAATAAGAAAATTTTTATAATTCTTGAAATGAAAATATAGTTTTCAATAAAAATATGTATTTTCACTATTCTTTAAAAAATCAATCTTTTCAGAAAATTCAAAAAAAATAACTCCTAGTTAATTTTAAAATGATGATTTAAAAAATGAATTTTATTTTTTAAAATCTATTTCCAAAAATATTTATAAATTAATAATTTTATTTTTCTTCACTAAAATCAAGAAAAGTCATTTTTTAGTAAAATTGTATTTTTTAAGTATGCGAATGCTTTACGAAAAATTGGGTAAATAAATATCAATAAATATAAGTTATAAAATAAATTTACACATATTATTTATATATTAATATATTACTTTTCATAGGAAAAAATTTAATGGCAATGTTATAATGGTCTTGCTTAAATAATAACATAGTATGTTGTGGTCCATTTAAATTTGATGCTTTGTGTAACACAGTCTATCAATGAAATAAAAATTATTTAAAGAGAAATAGTTTCTAAAATCATTGGGTGTTACAATTTGTAATAAAATTATCACTTTAACATAAAGTTAATAAATTTTTTCTAAATAAATATTATCTTCAATGGGAATAAAATGATCTTACTTAGTTAATTGATCAAAAATTAACCAAATCACATTATTACATCAAGATATATTTGGTAATCCCACCACAAAATCAATTGGTATTTTATCCCATTTCAATTTTGGACTTAGAAAATTAAAAGAAACCCCATAAAGATTTTCCTTTTATTTTATCATGTTGAAAAGATAAACATTTCAAAGTAAAATAAAAAATAACTTTCTTTATTCATTCCCACCAAAAATGTTCCCGAATGCCCATATAAAATTTTGTGCTTTCAATATGAGTCTGAAATAGATATCTATAAGACATGATCAATAGTTTTTTCTTTAATTAGGGGTCCCATGAAACATATTACCTTTTTCTGTATCTCCAAACACCTTATTTTCTAAAATTAAATTCAGAAAACTTACCCATGTTGTCCAATTCTACCTTTTTCCTATAAAAAATGCCTTCTCTCTGAGATTTCTTTATCTTATCTAACAAATATGATTATTTTGAAACCAAAAACAAGAAAAAGGTATTTCATTTAATAAAAATTTATAATAAATATTCATTTGATAATTAACTAAATGATCTTATTCTAGAAAATTCATAGTTTATGATGCATTATCTTTCTGACTCAAACATCAGTTACTTATTTTCTCTTCCTGGATTATAAATAATTGTACAATGATAATATTTTGTCAATTTCTTCCATAACCTTTATCACATTTTCAAATATTTCCAATTTAATATATATATACTTCAAAAATTTATGATTAGTATATATTTCCCACTTTACTCCATATAAATGATGTAGCTAAATTTTTAAAGAAAAAAATACATTATCCTATTCAAGGTCAGGTGTTGGATAATTTTTCTTCTAGGTTTTTAACTGATGTGAAGAATAATAAATTACCCAATCACTCTTCCTTTAATAAAAACTTAATACCTTTAAGTATTTATACATTTATATTACAAAGTCACTGTTTCTATATGGTAGGGAGAAAACTGAAGCATTCACAAATCTTCATTTCAATTCCTATAAATATTCCTCAAATTCCATTCTCTATATAAACATATATAATTTTAATTTTTTAATTATTAGTGGGATGTATAACAATAAAAAAATTTCAATTAATCTTTATTAACACCATGCAAATCCAAAAAACTACTAATCTAAATAACATTTGATGTCTTTTCTCATTCATTAGTCACATTGGTTTTAGCAGTATCAACAGTTATGGAATATTTTGTTATGATATGTATGAGGAATGAAATCTAATGTAACCAAAAAAGAAATTTTCTCTATTTTCCATATAACTTATTTTTATTCAATATATATATAATTATCCGAATTTTTTCCCCTAGTATTCAAAACTTTTATAAGAAACTAAAATATAATGAATAACAAAAAAATGACCGAAATATTAATGGAAAAATATATTCACAATATCCATCTAGGTAATTTTTCAACCCAAAGGGAGTAACCAAAAACTCATAACGACCATTACATATACAAAATGATGTCTTAGGTTTGTCATCCTCATTAACCTTTAGCTAACAGTACCCATACCTGAGATCAACCTTCAAAAAATATGCAGTGTTGAGCATATATTGATTCCACAATTTCAAAATTTTATTTTTGGTTTTGATGTCCAGAAATGCCCACATTTATGATTCTAATTAATGTGCTTTAAATTAATTTACATGAAATTATATTTTTTCAGAAAGGATTATATTCATGTCATTGATCTATGAGGAATATTATATGAAGTATTGGGAACTTTTCTTTAACATATTCTAGAAATAGTGTTCATTCCTTATATTGGTAAGAGTGATGTATGGAATCAACCCAACATTCATAACAGTGCACAAAAAATAAAACCTACATTTAGAACATCAAATATGGATTAGTAACCCTACACTATTGAAAAAATATAGATAGAGACCCCTACATTTGGATTCTACCCTATATTTGAGGAAACAAACGTATGGAATATCAACTAAAAGTTATCAACCCTGTGTTTTATATTTTTTAGTTACATGGAGGAACCATACATTTGACTATTCAACAATGGAGTTTTAAATTCATGATGTTATCCGAAATTTTAGAAATGGTCTCGATAGAAGAATATATCATTTCACATATTTTTTATGACTAATTAAAAGGATCATTATTATTTTTTTAAAAGCTTGTATTCATTAGAGTAAATTGTTTTTATTCTTATAGAAAGTTATGATTCTCTTGAATGAATTTGAATTAAAATATTTATGATTTATTTTTTTATTTTTTTGGAGATGGTTTGACCTAGATTTTTTCAATCAACTATATAAATATCAATATATTATTCATCAAAAATATATACGATGAATGTATATACATAGAGATATAAATATTTACAAATATTCATAGGATTTATATATAAAGAAAAAGATGTGTTACATTGCCTTTAGAGATACACTTTGAGATATAAATATTTTGAACTATCTGATCAACCTCTTAATATTGGTTTCTTTGCTATAGCTTCATTGTTATATCATTATCTACAAGAATGGAAAATCATTTGGTGAAGATACACATTCGATACATACATGTTTAAACATTGGTCTGTTGTTTTCTTTGATTTTATTTTAAAATAGACTATACAACATTGATGATCTATTTTCTAATGTTCTATTCTTAAGATGTTATTTCTTTTTCATGTTTCTTATATAATTTGTTAAGTTCAACCTGTACCATTCAACAAATCAAACTCTTTTGATTCATTGAGTTTCAAATACTTGTAATTAGTTGTAGTTAAGTGTCAAATTATTTCACTAAGATATGGATTTGAGGTTTCCTATAAAAAACTCAAAAGTCTTTTTAAATTTTTATTGTATGGTGTCAACTACCTACACTCAGTTATGTATTAAAGGTATTAGGATAAAAGGGCTTAGTGAAAATTTTCAATATTGTGGAGATGAGTGTTGGTGGAGAGGACTAAGGGATCTCTATTCCATGGACTACTATACATCATTGTGTTCATTTTATTTATTATTTTCTACTTCTCTCTAATATTTGAGAGAAAATTAAAGGATAACTGCTAAATAAGAGAGGAATTCTGGATTTTAAAAAACTCATGAAATACAAATCCCCCCCTTATGTATTTTTCTTCGCTACATCCATACTGACTAAAAAATTGGTATCTAGGGTAGTTCCCTTATGGTATATTTTATTTTTTAGAATTCTTAAAAATAATTTATTGGGTCTAACAAGCCTGAGATAAATATTTTGATGAAGACATCTTGAAATGGATGATTCCAGATAACATATTTCTAAGATCTGTGCCCCTTTTTATAAAAGTGACAATTATGGATGTTGGAAATCCTATATGATCATCTATTTGTAAAATATTGGAATAAGGGTTTATTTAAAGGCTATTAAACCTTATAATATTCCTAAAGAGTAAGTAGAAGATTTTAATGAAAATCAAGAAAGATAATTTAATCTCAATTCCAAATCTATTAATGATATTGTGTGTGGTTTAAGATCAGATGTATTCAATAAAGTGTCACAATGTCGTACTACATATGATATGTGGTCGACTATTTTTATTGCCTATGAAGGTACTGAAAATATTATCCAATTATGGTATGCTACCATGAAACTAATTATTGATACATTCAGAATTTATGAGGATGAAACTATCACTCAAATGAATGTATGATTAATAGATATTGTCAATAATATTTTCTATTTAGAGATTCAATTTCAAAATCTGATCAATCAATAAATGTACTTAGAGTACTACCAGTAAAGTGAAATAGTATATCTTCATCAATATGTCAATCTACACATCTTAATAATTTATTTATAATGGAATTGATTGGAACTTTAATGATGTATGAAGCTAAGATGCATGATGAAGCTAAGAATCATACTTTACATAAAGAAGCCTCTCTCAAAATTAATTTGGATGAATCATCTAAATTATTTCATCCTAATTTGGATAAATATTTATCATATCTAGATACAAAATTTGAAAAGTCGTACATAAATAAAAAAAATGGAACAAAAGAAAACTCTTGTTATATGTGTAATAAAAAAGGTCATATAAAGGACAGTTGACTTTTTCTCAAAGAAAAAAAGAAAATTCATTACAAATAAAATGTAAGAAAAAAAATATACTTGGAGTAACACTTCGGATTCACATGATGAAGCATCTATGGATTCTGAGGCTGAGCCTAAATGATAAATGGTATGTCTTATGGCTCATACTAATAATGAGGTACAATATTCTTATTCTCGAAATTCTAGTTCTGAAAAACTAACTTGTGATGATTTAAATAAATATTTCATTATGTTACAATAAAAATACGAGTCCTTAAAAAATTAACATATAAAAATTGGAAAAACATTTGACACTATTTTATTAGAGAAATAGAATTTTTCAAAATAATTTTTAGATTTATAATTTAATGCTTCTAAATTTTCACATGATTTACATGATATTATGATTGAAAAATTATTGATTGAAGTTGATGAATTAAAGCAATATTCAACTATCCTGATCAGAGGAGAAAATTATTTAAATCAAATCCATGGAAAAAATAATGTTCATAGAGGAAAGCATGGAATTGGAAACAATGGTGAAATACCAAAAATGTATAATATTTATTTTGTTCTTGGTGTAAAAAGTAATAAAATTATTTTTGTTAATTTTTTTTATTCCAAAATTAATGGTCATTAATAAAATTGTTTTTGTTTCATAAAACCTCAAATTTTAAGTTTTAAAGATGCTTGTTGTATAAAATAATCACTCCACTTTGATGGTACAATTTCATCTCAATCTTATCAAATTTGGTTACTGATAAAATTAATTTCTAACACTACTGGACCCAAAAGCATAAGGATACCAAAAGGTACTTTTATTTTATGTTCCTCAAGATTATCCCACCAGGATATATTATTAAAATCTATGAGTGGTTTATCGAGTGACAAGAGTGAAAAACTCTAAATTGGTTACTTATCAAAAAAACATCAGTATTAAGAACAATGATCCATGAAGTAATTTAATTTTAATATGTATATACATCTAGAAAATTATCTTTATTTATACAAGGAGAAATTTATCATTCAAATTTTCATAAAAAATATTCTTTAAATATAAAATTTATTTGTTAAAACATTAAAAAAAATTTCAAACTTTTTGAAAAATAAAATATATTTTTATAATGAAAAATTAATTTTTTTAAATCATTTTTAAAATATATTTATTTCATTTGTTTTTGTAACCTGAATATCTTTCTTATATAACATATCTCATCATACATAAAATATGTAATGATTATTTAGTGTTTTTTGGATATGAAATATAAAAATTCATCTAAAGTATGTCAGAATAGAACATATCATCATCCTCTTAGAATTTTATTTATCTATCTTCTTCTTCTAAATATTTTTTAAAAAAATTATGGAAAACCAGAACCTTGAAAGACAAAACGATCAATCTCTATAGGTTTAGATGAATATCATTCTTATAGATGAATAAAAGTTAATCCTTCTATTTTATTAGAATAACAGTTTGTTTTGTTTTTTATGAATTCATTTGAAAAAACTCATTTGAAATAAATATTAATGTTCATAGTGATGAAGAACTTTAATTTTCTTCCAATATAATGAATTATGAAAATATTCTATACTTATTAAACATTTTTAATGAATAAAACGTGAAGCTGCAGCTAGTCTGCATTCATCTAGAAAGTCGTATAATTATCTGCAAAAAAAGTATGTACCAAATATGTTTTTAACTCATTAGAGAATAAATAATAGGTTATAAAGGATATTTAGATCTCAAAATTATACTTTGAAGCTTTCATAATGGAAATTCTAATTCAGATAGAAATTCCCAAAAAAAGCAACTACCAAGAACGATATTGAGAATATGAAGTTGTTTCTAATTGAGAAAATTTTGTATTCTTAAAATCAAAGAATAGAAGATGTTTAAAATATATTAGAACAAATCTCAAGTGTTTTGGGTTTTTTAAGATAAAAAATTTCGATGTTTATTAATTCTAGATGAACAGTCTAATTCTTAAAATTTTTATTTTATATTATTTAAAATGATTCATGAACAGTGTAGTGAAAATAGTGTTATGTGTTAATTCATAATTTCTTTTTTCAATTCATATTCATGACCCTAATGTTTATTTATTTCTTATATTAAATTATTATTATAAATAAATAATTTAGTTTTTATTTAGGAAAAAATATTATTTCAAATATTTTAAATAATCATGTTAGCTAAAAATTAAAGGGGAGTTTTTAAGAAAATAATTATTTTATATTTCATGTTTAAATATTTTCATTCTAATGAAATCAAAATATATGGGGGATTTATGTTTTTTAATCTTATCTTTTTTATGTCATAAAATGGGGGAGAAGTTCATATGTATTAAATAGCCTTGGGAATTGGGGAGAATGTTTTTACCCTAATGATGTTTATATTTTTTAAAGTTAATAAGATTTATTATTATTATTTTTATCATTAGGTGAGTGGTTTACTTTCACATGTATTCAAATGGAAGAAAATGTTTTCTATAATCATTTATATTGGAAGAAAAAAGTTTAATGTTTCCTTATGGGGTACAAGTTTCTTTTATGAAAGAAAAATTATAAAAACGTATTTTGAAATTCATTTTACATATTTCTATATCATGGTTTTTATTTTATTGTGGGTTTTGTGAACATAAAAAAGGGGGAGATTATTGTGAATATATTTATTCAACAATTTCAGTAATTTATTTTTGGTTTTTATGTTCACAAACACCCATATGTATGTTTATAATGAATTTACATTAATTAAATTTTCATTAAATTATTATTCGTCAGAATATTCATTTTAGAATTATATTCAAGTCATTGATCTGTGTGTAACATTCACTGAAGTGTTGGGAATGTGTTTTTAACATATTCTGGAAATATTGTTCATACCGTACATTGATAATTATAATATAAGGAATCAATCCTATGTTCAGAGCAACATGTAAGGAATCAGCCCTACATTTAGAATAATGTGTATGGATTGACAACATTATGATATCGAGAATGTATGGATAAAGAAACGAATGTTTGTATTCAACCCTAAATTTAAGGAAATAGATGTATGGTATATCAATCCTAGGTTAACAAACCTATGTTTTATATTTTTCATTGTGTGGAGGAAAATTGTGTTTGGCTATTCAATGATGTAGTTTTAAATCTGTGATATTATCTAGGATTTTTACAATGATCTGGATGATATAATATATTATTTCATAGATTTATTATGAGTTATTCAAAGACACGGTATGATTTTTTAAAGCTCATATTCAAAAGATTAAATAATTTCTATTCATATGGTATGTTAGGAAGCTCTTGAATGAATTTGAATTCAAATATTCATGATTTATTATTCAATATTTCTGGAGGTAGTTTGAACTAGATTTGTTTGAACTACTATATAAATATCAAGATGCTCTTCATCAAAAATATATGTTGTGAATATAAATACCTAGATATAGAAATATTGAAAAATATACAAGGGAGTTATACAGAAGAAAAAATATGTGTTTCATTTCTTTCAGACTCACACTTTGGAGATATACACGTTTTGATCTATCTGATCAACCTACTTTTTTGGGTGTCATTACTACCACTTCATTGTTATATATTATTATACAAGAATAAATAAGCATTTGGTGAAGATAAAATTTGGATACATACATGTTTCAACATATTTCTGGTGTTTCCTTTACTGTAATTTGAATAAATACTATTCAATATTGAAGATCTATCTACTGATGTGCTACTCTAAAGATCTTATTTAATTTTTTAGTTGCTACTGCACTCTATGAAGTTCAAACTACACAATTCATAAAATAAAACTCTTTTGATTTATTGTATTTTCAACTACTCATACTCATTTGTGGGTAAGTGTTATCTTCTTGTAGTAAGATATGGATTTACGGTTCCCTATAAATGAACTAGAAGGATTTATAGTCTTATTTTATGGTATCAACTACCTACACTCGGTTGTGGATTAATGGTCTTAGGATAATAGGAACTATTAAAAATCTCCAAGGTCATGGAGTTGAGTGTTGTGGAGGGGACTAAGGGATCTTTATGCCAGGAACCACTATGTATCTCTATGTTCATTTTCTTTATTATTTTTTATTGCTCACTCGTTTTTTAGAGAAAATGAAATGTTCACTTATAAATAGTATAGGCATTCTCAATTTTTTTAAACTCTTGAAGTACACAATCCCCCCCCTCTTGGGTCTCTTCCTTCCCCATGGCCATCTTGACCTAACACTGAGATCACAGCAGCTAATCTAACATTCCATCGGTATGAAGAAACATATACTAATTTCTAATAGTAATGTCATCCAGTTATCTATAATCAATGAAAAACCTCATGTAAATATATTTTTTCTTTATAAATAAAATATTATCACACCATGGTGATGTTATATAATTAATTAAACCTTCTTCAATAAAGTATTATAACTGATTTTTCAATTCTTATAAGTGTAAATTAAGCCATTTTATAAGGGGATTTTGAAATCATCTTACCATGAGGTACTAATTTAGAAATAAATTCAATCTCTTGGTCAATTATAAAACAAGGATACTTATCATAAAAAACCTACATATTTTTTACGGCCAGAACATCATTAAAATGAAAAAAAATACCATATTTTCAATAATATGAGCAAGATAACTTTGATTTCCATATTTTGTCAGTTTTTTAGCTTCATGATATGTTATAAAATGTTAGAAATTATATTTATATAAAAACGATACTCATTTCATAAAATAACTTCATCATCTTTACAATCAATCTTAGAATGATAAATTGAAATCCAATCCATATCTAGAATAAAATAAAATTTAAAAATTAGTATGAAAACAAGGATTGTAGGGAAACCACTTTCACATATGATAATAGGATTTTATTTGTAAATTTGTTTCCTTAATAATTACTCTATTTGTTTTTATCAACAGTCCTAAATTCATTTATTTCGGAAAAATTCCCAATTTACCAGAAAATTTCTCAAAAATGAAAGAATGCATAGACTCAGAATGAAACATGGCATTAGCATAATCTAAATAAAAATGTAATGTTATTATTACCACTTTGTTCGATGGGCCATCATCTACTGAGGTAGTTGTAAAGGATTTCACCACTTATTCTTTTATATAGTATTTTTTCTTCTCATCATTTATTCTTTTATTTGGACATGTGTCTACCTATGGAACAATCTCACATCATTTAAAACAACTTACTACTTTCATATAAAACTTTTTCTTACCAATTCTAAGATCTTTTTCTTTCCAATCATAATACATATACCCAAAAGTACCACATAGGAAGTAATAAAAAATAATTTATAAGACATTCCACAAGGTTCTTCTTAACATTACTATCACAAAATGAAAACTGGATTTTCTTACCTTTATAATTTTGAATCGATTCATCCCATTTGTCTTCCACTTATACCGCATTTTTTATTATCATTATAAAACACCTTATGATTGGTAAACTCTATTGATTAAAAATTTTCCTTTAGAAACTTTCTAAAAATACTTTTTAAAGTCACAAACACAGATTATTAATAATTTATTATCCTTTATACTTCCGTAGTTTTAATAATTTTCTAATAGAAAATTTTATTTCCCATATGTAAAAATATATGTTTATCAAACATATTCATGTTGTAATCAGAAACACAAATATTAGATAGAATATTAAAATATTCATTAAATGAAGATTTATAAAATTACATAAGTCAATGTGTAACTAATTTCAAAAAATGAAGTTTTATAAAGACCATAAGAAAAATATTTATTAGACAGATTCAAACATGATCTCTGGTTGAGCCATTTTAAATCTATCATTTTAAGGTTTCCATTTTATCATATAAACAAATTTTATTCTACTAGAAAAAATATGAAGACATTTTAGTGGTGTATGAACAGGGAATCCATCAAATTGAAAATCTATATAGAACATTCCAAGTGAAGGAAGAGTTTTTCTGAATCTATTTCAACCAACTATAAATAATTTAGAATAAGACTATTAGAAGATTTCTTATAAATATGAAAAAAAAAAGTAATCATTTTCATCACTATTGATCTAAGTGTTTTTGTGTTAATTTTTATAAAATATTTTTACTTAAAGTGATTACTTCATTGTAATTGTTTAGAAATTTTTTACATAAGGCATCCACTTTTTCATGATCTTTTTAAAAATTGTGAGTTTTTATATGTTTGTAACTATTTTTATGATCTAGTGTGATTGGGTACTTCCAAAGATATGAATACATATTTTTTCCAATCTTACAGATTGAGGGTTCCTATGTCTAGGTAAATAGATATCTTATACTCTTTGAAGTGAGGTCTTCCTTTAACAAGGAATGTAGATATTTATAGTTTGGTAAAAACTTTGGATACCTAATTCAAGGGTTATAGGCTTCCTTAATACTAAAGGTTAAATCATGCATCATTTTTTAAAAAAACTATAAGTTTCCCTTAATCATTTTTGTTGAGTAAATAAGGTTTTCCTTATTACTTTTCCATTCCTTCATGAAAAGGGGGAGATTGTTAAGTCATTTTGGTATTCTTATGACTTTACCATTCCTCTTGTTTTGAAAATCACAAACACCTTATTTCAAGGTAAAACTCATTTTACCCTTGTTTTAATTCCATAAAGAATATTTCATTCCCAAAAGAAATTTACCTCTACCATGTTTTTTCATTGTTCATTATTTTTCCTAAGTATAAAATTCGGTTTCATGTCTAAAACCTCTGAATCACATAATACTTAGATATGAAGCATTCTGTTTCCTGATCACGAATTCTAGTGCAGAATTCTCATTAAGAATTCTAGTGCAGAATTCTCATTACGAATTCTAGTTTGTAATTCTTATTACTAATTCTAGTGCAGAATTCTCATTATGAATTCTAGTGTAGAATTCCCATTACGAATTCTAGTGCAGAATTCTCATTACAAATTGTAGAGCAGAATTCTCATTATGAATTCTAGAGAAGAATTCTCATTACGAATTCTAGTGCAGAATTCTCATTACGAATTCTAGTGCAGAATTCTCATTAAGAATTTTAGTTCAAAATTCTGATTACGAATTCTAGTGAAGAATTCTCATTATGAATTCTAGAGGAGAATTCTCACTAAAAATTCTTGTGCAGAATTCTCATCACAAATTCTAGTGAAAAATTCTAATTTTGAATTCTAGTGCAGAATTATCATTACAAATTCTATAGAATAATTCTCATTATGAATTCTAGTGCAGAATTCTCATTACGAATTCTAGTGCAGAATTCTCATTACGAATTCTAGTGCAGAATTCTCATTAAGAATTCTAGTGAAAAATTCTCATTACGAATTATAGTGCATAATTCTCATTACGAATTCTAGAGAAGAATTCTCATTACGAATTCTTGTGAAGAATTATCATCACGAATTCTAGTGAAAAATTCTAATTATGAATTCTAGTGCAGAATTCTCATTACAAATTCTAGAGCAGAATTCTCATTATGAATTATAGTGCAGAATTCTCATTATGAATTCTAGTGTAGAATTCTCATTACGAATTCTAGAGTAGAATTCTCATTACGAATTCTAGTGAAGAATTCTCATTACGAATTCTACTGTAGAATTCTCATTACGAATTCTAGAGCAGAATTCTCATTAAGAATTCTAGTGCAGAATTCTCATTATGAATTCTAGTGATGAATTCTCGTTACGAATTCCTTAGAAAAACAGAATCTGAATATCCTTGTATTATAGACTCATTATACATTTTTCATTAGACTCCAAACTTTAACTTTCATCACTCTGAATTTTCATTTACCTCCATTCCGAATATCAGTTTTGGTTATTCTTACACTTGATCTTTTATAAAATGATGTCGTGCCTTCAGTTACCAACTAACCATTGTTTGAGTGACACGTGTACAGGTCCCTCTAAAATTCAAGGAAGAATATGCCCGTTGGAGGAGTGAGCTGACAGTTGGAGCCGAGCCTATAAATAGAAGCTCATTTGAAAAGAGCTCACAAATTTGATACATCTTTGACAACCATGATTACATGTTGTTGAAGTGGTTTCTAGAGAGAGAATATCGCATAAACTCTCATGCTTCGTGCAGAAAGTTTGAACATCTTGTTTAAACTTTGCTTCGTACAGACTTGCTTCGTGTGACTCCAATTGTTGTTGTGTACAATCGAGGGCTTCCGGGGATAGGAAGACAGAGGTTCAAACACCTTGAAGTTGAGGGCTTCCTTGCTAAGCAAGATATAGGTGCTGACTACCTGATGGTTGAGGGCTTGCGGGGATTGCAAGACAGACTCTGATCTTCGTATCGATGGCTTACCTAGGTGTGGGTAAGACAGACTTTCTTGAAAGTATAAATCAAGGGACCTCTTATCCAGGGTTGTTGGATACCCTCCTCTTTGGGTTAAAAGAGTTTATACTTCTTACTTGTAGTTTTACTACTTTGTTTTCCACAGTGCATTTTTTATTGTTAAGGAAAGTATAATTATCCTATACTTCCTTACTCTTTTACTCTGATATAGTTAGATTCTAGACGCTTTAAGGTAGAATCTTCATCTTTGTAAACTTTAGTTAAGTTCCATTTCTGGAATAACTTTTCTAGAATTTAACAAGTAATTAGAAATTATAGAGGTATTATGAATTATCTTGTTTAACCTTGTTAAACTTAACCATCTTTAAAAGTTCCAAAAGAATATTTAAAAGGTACAATTCACCCCCCTGTTGTATCTAAGAATCTCATTCTTATTTTGATCCTACGTTTGGTATAATAGAGTATATCATACTCAGACATACCATCCTAACAATTGGTATCAGATGATTTTGTTCAATCTGAATTAATCTCACGATTAGATTTAGAAGAGAATTCTCAGAATTGAATATTTGGATTCACACTTCCGGATTCATATTTTTCGGAATTTGTTTTTCAGACTCATAGTTCATATTCACTTTTTCATAGAGATACTTTTGCTCTATATTTTCTTGCTTAGAATATTTTCCTTGTTTACAAACTTTTTATACTAACAAGTTTTTGTGGAAAAACATTTATTAAAGATGGTAGGAATCAATGTTGGTTCCATAGACAATCTTAATCCAACCAGACCACCTATCTTTGATGATAATGATTATGAATATTGGAGATATCGCATGAATACTTTCATTATCAACACTGGGGTTGAAAATTTTGTTGTGCTTACCAGTGGATAAAAAATTCCTGATAAAGAATTAAGTGCCTTTACAAATCAAGAAAAGCATGAATATCAATTGAATTATAAGGTACGCATTACTTTACTTTGTTCAATAACTAGAAATATATATATAGACAAATTTCATCTTGTGAAGCAGCAAATTAGATATGGAAAAATCTAGAAGTTACTCACTTTAGGACGTCCAAAGTAATTAAGACAAGAAGAGCCATGCTTAGAGCTGAATATCATGGTTTTAGTTTTCCTTGTGGTGAACCCATATACAAAGTGAAGCAGAGATTCATGACTATTATGAATAGTTTACAATAAATTGGTTAAAAAGGATTAGATGATGAAGCCCTTGTTGACAAGATCATCGACATCATTCCAAATGAGTGGGAATCTAAAAGGACTGTAATTGATGAGAATAGAAAGGTCACTCAGATTACCCTTGATGATCTGTTTGGAACTCTTCTTCAACATGAGACTAGAATGAAGAGAGATGCTGATATAGTGAAGAAGAAGAATAGAAATGGCAGTGTAGCCTTTACTACTACTTCTAATCATATGAAAGCCAAGACTCCTAAGAGAGTTACTAGATCCAGATCTAAGAAAGTTGTCATCCATTCCAAATCTAGTGGAAGTGAATCCTCAGAAAATGAATTATCAAATCTTACTCGAAGGATGAAAAAGATAGCTGGACAGAGAAACTTTCAATCCAAATATAATAAGAAGGAAAGGAAAGACAAGAAAGACTCTGAAGTTACATGCTATGAATGCAAGAGAGTTGGACACATAAGACCTGACTTCCCTATGCTCAAGAGAAAAGAAAGAAAGGAAAGGAATTCCGAGAAAAATAGAAAGAAGTATTACAAGTCCAAAACTAAGAAAGTGTTGAAAGACAATGACACATGGAGTGCCAGTGGTGAAGATTCTTCAGATGAATATTTGGATTATGAATCTTTTGGATAGGAGAATCTTGGTATTTTAGACAGGATACCTATTGATAATCATTGCTTTATGGCTAAGGTACACAATGCTGAATCAATAACCAATGTTTCCTTAAATGATAATGATAGTAAATATTATAACTCTTCAAATGAAGAATCTTCTTCTGATGAAGATAATACTTTACATACCTATGAAGAAGTTTCTAGGTTTTCCAAACTCCTCGAGAATGAGAATTCAAAACTCATGAAAAAACTTGATAAGGAAAATTCTAGGAATACTATTCTTACTAAGGAAATATCAGTTCTTTCTAAAGATCTTGATAAGAAAAATTTTTATTTTTAAAGTATTTCAAAAAATATTGAGGAAGTAAGTTCTAAGAAAAATAAACTTTCTAAAGATATAGAAAACATAATTTCTAAGAAAAATTTTTTCTAGCCTAGATCTAGTTCAAATGTTTTTGAAGACAAGAACTTGGTTATAAAACTAAAATCTGAAATATTCTCCTTGAGGAAGTGTTTGTCAAACTTTACCCTAGGTAAGGAAAATTTTGATAAAATGTATTCACAAATCCGACCTCGAAGGAATACTTCTGGTTTTGGTTACACAAGTTCTAAACCAATTTTTAGCAACAATTACTTTGTTCCTCAAAGTTCCCCATTCTACATTAAGTGTCAGTGTGGTGGTCACTGGGAAAATAATTGTTTCTTAAATAAAACCCAATATTTAGGATTTCATAAGGATTATTTTTCTAAGAAGATGTGGGTACCCAAAATTTTGCTTTCTAAAATTTCCGGATCCAAGTAAGTCTGGATTCTGAAAACCTAAATTTTTTTCAGGAAAATAGAGAAAGTACCAACAGAAATACATGGTACATAGATAGTGGATGTTCCTGGAATATGACTGGTAACAAAAACTATTTCAAAAAGATTATCAAGATGAAAGGAGATATCATTCTTCAATTTATCAGAACACAAGATCAGCTTGCTGATATTTTCAAAAAATCGTTACCCTCCGATAGATTTGAATACATTAAACAGAAGTTAGAAATGATAACTATGAGGTAATCTTCCTCCATTAACTTTCTGTTAAACCAATCTCCTTACAGTAATAAACTCCTTTTCATAGGGGGAGTACATCTCTTATTGAATTTTTTCAAAGTTTTTTGTAATGAAAATTTTCCTATTGGGTTTTTCAAAGTTTTTCGTAATGAAAATTTTCCTAGTTGGTTTTTCAAAGTTTTTCATAATGAAAATTTTCATAGTTTGTTTTTCAAAAAAATTCGTAATGAAAATTTTCGCATTATGTTTTTGAAATTTTCGTACTGGAAACTTTCATAAAGGAAATTTTTGTAATGGAAATTTTCTTAATTTAAATTTTCATAATGAGAATTTTTGTAATGGGAATTCTCATACTCATAATTTTCGTAATCTTTTTTTTTGTATTCAAAGTATTTCTCAATAAAACTTTTTGATCTTAAGTTTCTTTTTCATAGTGAGTTTCTCGTAGTGAGTTTTTCATAGTGAGTTTTTCGTAGTGAGTTTTTCATAGTCAATATTTTTTTTTCAAGTAGAATATCACCTATTACGAATAATCTCCCTATCTAATCTGAAAGGTATGATTTATTTACTTAAGTTTTCGTAATCATTTTTACTTTATGGTATTTTCTCTTATATTTTATTTTTTTGAATTCATTTTTCCTTAAATCCAAATCTTTTTCTTAAAACCTCAAAAGATGGGATTCAAGATTTCCTTGCGGGTATGTTTTCAACTGTAAGATCAGATCAGAGAGTTTTTCAACCATTAGATTTGTTTTGGAAGTTGAAAGGTCACCACCATTCCCTATATAAAGGGGACCCCAGATGGTTGTCCCACATCGGTTTCCAAGCTCTCACGTCTCAAAGCTCTGCTCCTCTAAAAAAGCCCATTCTGAATTATTCAGAAGTGCTCAGTCCGAATGTCTGCAGAAGAACCTTCTCAAGATATGTCTTTAGTCAAGCTGATCTCGGAGTGTCAAATTTATAAGGAAAGGTTGGTACACCCAAACTTTTTCAATAATTATGATTCTTTAATTTCCAAGAACATAAAGCTCAATGTATGGGAAGATGTATCCATTTCTAAGACAGGAGCTCAGGATGTGGTCTATTTGGATTTGCTCATAGAGTTTTATGAGTCAACCAGTTTTTTCAAGGAAGATGGAAGGGAGAAGTTCTCCTTCAAAAGCTATGGGAAGACATTTGTTTTATCTTACACCAAGGCTGCAAGCTTGGTGGAGCTATCATATGAAGGGGAGGCAGAATTTTTCTCTCACAAGTTGTCGGATGTGGAATGAAGTTTCATCAAGGTGAATGCTATGGAATGCCTTGGTCTTTCTCATATCAACACTGCAAAGAAGATTGCACATCTATCAACCAATTATCGGATTCTACAGCTCTAGGTACAAAGATTAATTGTTCCAAGAAAGGGTGATAAGGATACCCTTAAGAAGAGTGATATGTATATTCTAGATTTTTTGGTAAATCTAAGAAAGGTGAATCTCATGAGACATGTCCTCATTACGATTCAAAACATCAAGAATGGAAATCTCAGAGCTCAGATCATTATGTATTCAAAATTGCTTTCTAAGTTGATTGTTCGGTGCCTAGAATCCTTTAAAATCACATGTAGCTTCAAGCCGAGAGACTGTAAGGTGATGCTGATCATTGATGACACTCTGAAGAGAATGAGAGTTGGTTTCATAAAATAGTCAAGTGAGTTTTATGATCTACCAGAGGAGGAGGCAGAAGCCAATCTGGAAAAAGTAGAAAAGGCTGAACTCTCAAAGAAGGCCGGTAAGAAAAGGAAGCTGAAGGAAGTGCAAGCTGAAGATAAAACCCCAAAATCAAAGGAAGTCCAATCCGAACCTCCTAAACCCAAAAAGAAAAAAAGCCTACCCAGATAAGGCGGTAGCAAAGTGGAGAGAGCTCAAGGAAAAGTGGAAAGAAGGGTAGCCACAGTTCGTCTTGGACCCTGTCGAGGCTAAGGCCTTAAAAAAAGTTGCTGATGAGTTAGAGAAGCAGGCCAAGGAGAAGAAGTTCAATAAGAAAATTTCTAAGGCAGAGATTGTTCAATCTCTTTTGAAGGCAACAGAAATTGTATTTGAGAACATCCCAGTGTCGAAATCTTTCCTTGTGGAATCATTGCCTGAGACTCTAGGTAAAAAGACTCTGTAAAATTCTAAGGAGAAGGAAATTGATAAATAAGTGATGGAGAAAGTTCAGCATGTTGTGGAGGAAGTTCAACAATATGAGATGAGTGGAGTTTCTGATGATATAATTAAGAAAATTGAAGAATATCAAGATAAGTTAACCCCATCTGAGAAGTTTTCAATCCATACTTCTCAAGCCAGATCCTCAAAAATTGTTTCTCTGGGAGTTGATGATAAAGAAGAAGAAGAAGAAGTGAACAAATTGTGAGAAGAGAGTCATAATCATGACTTTATCCATCCTGAGGAAGTTAAAGTTGGAGCTCAAAAAGAAAAACCTGATGAAGACAAGATAGTACAATTATCCGAGAGTGAGCATGAATCCCCTCATGAGGAAGTCATACTGAAAATCAGCAAGGGTAAGCAAGTGATTATTGACACTCCAACGAAAGATATTATAAGGAAGAAAGAAGTTGGAGGATCTTCTAAAAAGAAGATGGTGGAAATATAAGAAGAATAATCTCCTAGAAAGTTGTCTGATTCTGAGTCATCTGCATTGGGAAACGGTTTTGTTATTGAGTCCCTGAAGAAGTTGGTAGATACAATTTCGATCTTTCCTACAATAGACTCCAGATGCCAGATGCTTCAGCACAGTATGAATCAGAAACAGAATTTGTATCCATGGTGATGAATAAATGTGTGAATATTGAGGCAGAACAATGAATTTTTCTTATTAATTATGAGGTCCATAGAAAATCTTGCAGCAAAATGACTTTATGGTCAAATAAAATCAATGAAGATTTGGTAGAGCTTGATCACTTCCAGAATGCTGTAAAAGAATATTTTGATACCGAGGATGCCAAGATGAAAAATATTTCAAATAGTTTTCTGGAAAAGCTAAGTTTAGAACAAAATACTTGGATTCAGGATGTAAAAGATCTGAATGGGAAGCTAAGAGATATTGTTCAAATCCTGAAAACAGAGAAGGATCTTTGGAGTGAGATTCAAGAAAAACTTGTGAACCAAGATGAATTGCTAAAGGCTCAGGAAGAATCCATGAAGGCTCAGGCAGAGGTCCTGAAGACTTAAGAAGAAAGGATCACAGCCTTGGAGAAGCAAGTAGAAGAGGACCACAAAGAAATGAAGAAGCTGAAGAAAATTGTCAAAATGCTAATGCCTAAGGAAAAGGAAACAAAATAGACCACTCCAATCTTGTGTTGTATTTTTTCCTTGTACTAATTCTTTCAATCATAATGGATTTTTGGTTGTGTGTTTGGTTGTCTATTCTAATATTTTCGGTACCATATTGTTTTCCATTCCCTCAAACTCTTTTTGAAAATCACAAAGGGGGATAAAGAAAAAATAATTCTAAAAGAGACATGAAAATTATAAAGGAGAAGACTTATAAATATAAGAAGATCTTCACTAAGGGGGAGTGATCATTACGAAGATTTTCCCATTCTAGAAATCAAGAATACAATCCTTAGTGTTTCAAAGCCTAAGGGGGAGTTAGTAGTATTCACCATTGTTCATAAACAAAGGCAGAAAAGCTTTAATTTCAAAGTCTAGAAATTTATTCTAAGTTCTTACATTCTTTTTCGTAAGGATGTTTGTGCTTTCCAAAAAGGGGGAGATTGTTGAGTCAATAAGGTTTTCCTTATGACTTTTCCTTTCCTTCAGGAAAAGGGGGAGATTTTTAAGTCATTAAGGTATTCTTATGACTTTACCATTCCTCTTGTTTTGAAAATCACAAACACCTTATTTCAAGGAAAAACTCATTTTAACCTTGTTTTACTTCCATAAGGAATATTTCCTTCCCAAAGGAAATTTACCTCTACCATGTTTTTTCATTGTTCATTATTTTGCCTAAGTATAAAATTCGGTTTCATGTCTAAAACCTCGGAATCACATATTACTTAGATATAAAGCATTCTATTTTCTGATCACGAATTCTAGTGCAGAATTATCATTACGAATTATAGTGCAGAATTCTCATTACAAATTCTAGTGCAGAATTCTCATTACAAATTCTAGTGCAGAATTCTCATTACGAATTCTAGTGCAGAATTATCATTGTGAATTCTAGTGCAGAATTCTCATTGCAAATTCTAGTGCAGAATTCTCATTATGAATTCTAGAGCAGAATTATCATTACGAATTCTAGTGCAGAATTCTCATTATGAATTCTAGAGCAGAATTATCATTACAAATTCTTGTGAAGAATTGTCATTATGAATTCTAGTGCAGAATTATTATTATGAATTCTAGTGTATAATTCTCATTATGAATTCTAGAGCAGAATTCTCATTATGAATTATAGTGCAGAATTCTCATTACGAATTCTAGTGGAGAATTCTCATTACGAATACTAGTGTAGAATTCTCATTACGAATTCTAGATCAGAATTCTCATTATGAATTCTAGTGCAGAATTCTCATTACGAATTCTAGTGCAGAATTCTCATTATGAATTCTAGAGAAGAATTCTCATTCCGAATTCTAGTGCAGAATTCTCATTAAGAATTCTAGTGCAGAATTCTCATTTCGAATTCTAGAGCAGAATTCTCATTACAAATTCTAGTGCAGAATTCTCATTACGAATTCTAGAGCAGAATTCTCTTTACGAATTCTAGTACAGAATTCTCATTACAAATTCTAGTGCAGAATTCTCATTATAAATTCCTTAGAAAAACAGAATCTGAATATCCTTGTATTATAGACTCCTAATATATTTTTCATTAGACTCTGAACATTAACTTTAATCACTCCTAATTTTCATTTACCTCCATTCCGAATATCAGTTTTAGTTATGCTTATACTTGATCTTTTATAAAATGATGTCATGTCTTCAGTTACCAACTAACTATTGTTTGAGTGACACGTGTAAAGGTCCCTCCGAAATTCAAGGAAGAATATAACCGTTGGAGGAGGGAGCCAACCGTTGGATTCGAACCTATAAATAGGAGCTCAATAGAAAATATCTCACAACTTTGTCACATATTTTACAACCGTTCTTACATGTTGTTGAAGTGATTTCTAGAGAGAGAGACTCTCATAAACTCTCACGCTTCATGTAGAAAGTTTGAACAGTTTGTTCAAACTTTTCTTCGTGCAGACTTACTTCGTGTGACTTTGATTGTTGTTGTGTACAATCGAGGGCTTCTGAGGATAGGAAGACAGAGGTTCTAACACCTTGAAGTTGAGGGATTCCTTGCTAAGGAAGACAGAGGTGCCGACTACCTTATATTTGAGGGCTTGCGGGGATAGCAAGACAGACTCTGATCTTTGTATCAAGGGCTTACCTAGGTGTCGTTAAGACAGACTTGCTTGAAAGTATAAATCAAGGGACCTCTAATCTAGGGTTGTTGGATACCCTCCTCTTTAGGTTAAAAGAGTTTATACTTGTTACTTGTATTTTTACTACTTTGTCTTCCGCTATGCATTTTGTATTGTTAAGGTAAGTATAACTATTCTATACTTCCTTAATCATGTACTCTGATATAGTTAGATTCTATACGCTTTAAGGTTGAATATTCATCTTTGTAAACTTTAGTTAAGTTCCATTTCCAGAATCACTTTTCCATAATTTAGCAAGTAATTAGAACTTATTGAGGTCTTGTGAATTATCTTGTTTAACCTTGTTAAACTTAACCATCTTTAAAAGTTACAAAATAATTTTTAAAAGGTACAATTCACCCCCTATTGTATCTGAGAATCTCATTCTTATTTCGATCATACGTTTGGTATAATAGAGTATATCATACTCAGACATACCATCCTCACAATTTTATAGTTTCATATTACTTTTTCTTACAAGTTTCATCTTTCATTTTGTATTGGTTTAAGGAATATTGTATGTTATAAAAGTATCCTTACATTTGATTTAAAAATGAATCAAAAAATATTTTTGTCTAATTTCATTCATTTACTCGAGAAATGTTTTTCTAATTAACCTATCTTAGGAGGTTATAAAAATTCATATATTTATTGTATAAACTAAAATACACCCCCCCCCCTCTTTTGGTGTTTATAGATATTCTTAAAATCCAACATTTGAAATTAGACAAGGTTTTATTTTATTTTATTTTATTTATATGTTATAATATAATAATTTTTATATCATAATTTCAATTTAATTTTAACTATTTACACTATTATGTATTTTATAAAAATATTATTTTACTGTTTGAAAAGATAGAATGTTTAACTATTGGTTCTTTAGAAAATATAAATATTAAAATGCCTACATTATTAAATAATGATGACAATTCATATTGGATAGACTATAATAAAATATTTTTTATAAATATTTGAGTAGACAATTCAATCATTTGGAAATAAATTAAAAAAATTAAGACAAAGAGGTTCCTACTTTTACTAAAGTGGATAAGTCATAATATCAACTGAATTATTGAGTTAGAAACACTTTATTTCTCCATGAAAACAAAAATATATAGCTAGATTTATTTTTTTTAATATATGAATAGAGTTTGGAAAAAAAATAAAGTTTCTCACTTTGGGACAACGAAAGTCAATGAAACCAGAAGAAAAATGCTCATAGATAATTATCAAGAATTTGATTTTCTACCTCTATAACCTATTCCTAAAATGGATCAGAGATTTATAATAATAATAAATAGATTATTATATTTTACTGATAAATATCTAGTAAATTAAAATTTAGTTTAATTTTATATTAATATCATTCCTATTGAATGTGAATCCAAGTGGATATCTCCTGATGATACTAAGAAAATAAAAAAGAATAGTTTGTAAGATTTTATTGATACTATTATAAAATATTAAGTAAAATTTAAAAATATGTTGAGAAAAATAAATTGAAAAGTAGAGTGTCTTTTGTTTTACTTCAAATGTTTCTAATAATGAAAGATCAACTGTGTATATTTTTAAAACATCAAAAAAGAAGAAAATTAAATTTGAGACTAAAAGAAGTTCATTAAAATAAAGTGATAATAAACTTACTAATTTTTCATAGTAAATGAATAAAATAGTCAAAAAGAATGATTTTAGTTATAAATACAATAAAAATCCTAAATAAACGATTGAGATGAAATATCCTTCTATATTGATATTCTAATATTATAAAAAATTAGGTAAAATTAGACTATATTTACCAAGACATAAATTAATGGATATGAAACCAAAATATTTTAAAATTTTCTACAAATATAATGGAAAAAAATTAAAAATGTTTCAAAAATTAGAGTTATATTAGAAGAGACTTTTCTTTATTGAAATATTTTGATGATATTTCTAATAATTTAAAATTTATTGTATTTTATTATCATAATTAGAAGAGAGAGAAATGATTCCTCTAAAAAGTATCAGGTGAATCTATTATAAATTTAACATTAAATGAAAATAATTTTAATTTTTAGGATAATTGTGATTATAATTATTCATAGGAATAAAAATAATTTTCATCTAATGAATATGATCTCTTAAATAAATTTTAATGAGCTTCTAGGTTTTATATATTTTTATAAAATTATAAATATAAAATTTCAAAAAAATAGAGACAAAGTCATTTATTTCCAATTAAAATTCTTATATTTCAATACATTCCCAAAATTTTACAAATCTTATGAATGAATTGGATAATAAATCTAGTTCTACTTTTACCAATGATGATGAATTTTTTTTGTTAAAATAAATTCTAAAATATTGATTCTGAAAAAGTTACTATATAAATTTAATTCTAGAAAAGAAAATTTTTATAGTAATCATCAAAAAATTATACCTCATATAATTATTTATGGGATTGGTTTTACAAATTCAAAACAATACATACAAACTTATTATTTTCTTTCAAAAAGTGAAAAAAAAATTACTAAATGTCAAAGTGGTGAACATTTGAAAAATAAGTGTTCTTTAAATAGAGTTAAATATTTTAGATTTAATAAAACTAAATTTTTTTAATTAATTATAATCAGTTAAACACAATATATTTGGATATATTTGGATTCCTAATGTATTATTTTCTAACAATGATGGACCCAAGAAAGTGTAGGTTCTAAAAAATAGCCTAATCTATTTTTATGAAAATAATAAGAGTACCAATAGTAACATCATTGGGTATATTGATAATGATTGTTCACATCATATGACTAAACAAGAAATTATTCTTGGGTATTATTTAGATGAAAGGTGGAAAAGTTATTTTTTATGATAATTCTCGAGGAGATCATTATGAAATATGAAATATTTTTCTTCTTGGAAAACCATTAATTTCAAATGTTGTATTTTTTATGACTTAATAACAATCTTATAAGAATAAGTTAACTATGTGATGATGGTTACCTTATGAGAATTAAAAATAATAAATGTACTTTTCAATGTTCATAAGGTAAATTCATTATCTCTATAGACAAGCATGAGAATATTTACACACGTAACTTAGAAGACCTTATGAGACAAGATCTACCTTTCCTATATGAAATGAAGGATCAATTTGGTTATGGAATAGAATTTTATGTCATTGTAATGTTTAAACATTATTCAAACATTAAAAAATGACTAGTTAGATATCTACCATAACTTAGGTTTAATTATTCTAAATTTTTTGATCCTTGTAAATTTGGAAATACATATAAGAAATGTTTTAAATCTATTAGTTATGTTTCAATATATGTTGAATTACATTTAATACACATGGATTTAGTTGGTCCAAAAAAATGTACTGGTGTAAAATAATATGCATATCTTATCATTGATTATTATTCTAGATACATAATATTCCATTTTTTAGAAAAAAAAATATAATTCATTTTTCTATTTTTCTATTCTTTACACATGTTAAAAATTATTATGGTATACCTTTAGACACTATTCTTGGTGACAATGGTGGAGAAATTTTAAATTCTATGTTTGAAAATTTTTGCATTTACAATTGATAATACATTACTTCTGAGCTCCTAAAACACCTCATCAAGATGGTGTTGATGAAAAAAGAAATAGAGATCTTGATGGGATTACTAGAACCATGTTGAGGGAATACTCAATTGCTAAATATTTATGGACGGATGTAGATAGTACTTCTTACTATACTATTAATCTATTTTTACTTTGACCTTTTATTAATAAAACTTCTTATGAGTTGTTTAAATGATGAAAACATAAAATTTATTAATTTGGAGTTTTTGGATGAAAAGTATTCATTTTTAATACTAAAGATAATTTACAAAGAAATCCTAAAAATATGATGAATGAAATTTTTAGTTATTCTATAACAATTAAGTTTTGTATAGTTTATTATAAAAATAAAATTTTTGTTGAAGAAATGGTGTACGTCAAATTTGATGAAACTGGTCATTTTTTCAAACTAACTAAGACCAAATCTTTAGATGTTTTAAAAAGAACTTATTTTAAACACTTGATAGAAAATTATTCTTATGATTGAATAATAGATGAAACTATTTATGATTTTCTAACTATAGAATAAATTCAAAATGTTGTTGATAAATATATTTGTTCAAATCTAAAGAATCATAAAATCCTTTGAATCGTCCTAGGGATAATATAATTATTGATATATGACAACCAGTTAAAACTAGAAGTACCCTAAGAAATGAATATGAACATTATTAATTTCTATTCCAATTTTGAAAAATAATTTTTAAAAGACAATAGTTTTTGAGGATTGGATAAAAGAAATATATTATAAACTAAATGATTTTGTGAGGAATCATGTTTGGACTCTTCTTAAACATCCAAAAGATATTTCTATAGTCAGTGTAAAATGGGTTTTCCACAATTAATATGATTAAAACTATGTAATAGTTATAAATTAAGATATAATTTTATAAAAGGGATATAATTGAAAAAAAACCATAAAATATGATGAAAAATATTCTCTAGTAGTTATACTTTATTCCATTTTTATAATTTTAATATATGTGTAACTTCCCATGTTTTTTAATGGGTCAAAAGTCTAGGTAAATTCAACTTTTTTTCATTTTTGGGATGGAAGAGAAATGATTTTGATCATTCAAAATTAAATCTGGTAGTTTGATAAATATAGTGTGTTCTTTAGGAGGTTTAAGACCGAGTGAGTGCCTCAAGGGTTTGGATGAGTTTTGGGAGTGTCAAGCCCAGAAAACTCATTTTCTTTTAGTGGAAGGTGGGGCTGATGATAATTTTTAACCATGAAACCACTTTGGGGAAATCATGTATCCCAAATTTTTTCTATACTGTTTTTAGTAAAACTGTAATGTTTAGGGAACATAGTCATGTGAGAAGTGTGTTTATTATAGAGGTAATCAAAATGGGCTCTGTAAAGTTTGAAAAATCATTTGTCTAGCCATATTAAGTTGGGTATCATTTAGATAGTGGAACTGCATTGTTGGTGCATAGTTATAAAAACCATGAATCCTAACTATGTTTATCATTTATAGAGGTGAAATTACTATTCTACCCCTCTCTCCTTATTTCTTTCTTATCCCCTCTTTCTCTCCCATTTTGTGTGCCTCATCCAATCATGGGGTTCCATTCTTCTTCTACCTAGTTCCCTTTGGATCTCCCCCATACGGTGTATAAATAAATCTCTATAGGTTCCTAAGGATATAAAATAGTGATTCTTTGATTCCTATTTCTTATATCCACATTTTCTCTCACCATTTTGAATATTAATTACATGTGAGATCGTTTTCCCTATTTCTATGGTGTTTTTCTATAATCCTGATTTCTCTCATCTCCTTTCAAATTGGAGACTAGTCTCTGATTTGTGATCATCTACTAGTGTAAGGTAGGTGGTTACAAGATTTATCCTTGTTTATATGTGTGATATGGTGTCAGTAATTAAATACTCATGGGTGGGGTTGTCCATGTGAAACTCTTCTATATAAATATTTACAATGAAATCATATTATTATTATTATGATATTCCAATGGTCATATGCATGTCTCATTAAATGTTCTGATATGGGTATGATATAATATATCTAAAATGGGGTTTATGGTCTAGGTAGGACATGATGTTATGGTAAATTAATTATTTAATTGTGATTTGATTACCTTGGATCCATTGGAATGTGTTAGGAATAAACAAAGATATATGGGATGGTGTTGACCATCAGAATTTAGGCGATGTAATTATCAGGTTGAGGTGGATGTCGATGACCATTTCACATTTGAGAAATGTGCATAACATGTGGTGAATATGATTTTTGGCTAGTGTGGCTTAGGTATGGTTGGTGATTTTCGCTCATCGTGATTAGCTAATAGAACTATTTGATCTGTGTGCAAACAGATAAGGGCATGGTGAAGTAGTGTTGACCACTCGATTTGGATGGAGGCTTCCATAGAATTAGTGGGCTGGGGGATTTTGTTTACTATAAGTTATAAATAAGGTTGTCACTATATAAATCCATCATTGATGGGGAGTGATATAATTTTTGGGGGGCTAAGGCTACTATATATGATTGGACTGATTGGCCAGGATTATTTAAGGAAGGATCTTGCCATATCTTGGTATGTCAAATTGTTGAGACAACATTGGTTCATTATATATAGAAGTAAAACATCATCATTCCATGTGAATTAATGTATAAATGATGATTGTGATTGGTTAAATTGATGTACAATGGATTTGTGACATATTATTTTGGCATGCTGATGCAATGCTAGTTGAACCAGCATGTGACATATGTATTATTGGTTAAAAAAAGGTGTCAGGTGACTTGTATATATAAATGGTTAGGGAACTGAAGGCTCTCATGGAATAAAAAATCATAGATATATTATTCCAAAATAATAGGTGGTGTTATTGTGCTTTCAGTAGCTCCTTGGGATTAGTTGGTCGATCCTTTAAATGGTTTTGAGCCGACGTTTGTCACCCCCTTCCCTTTCTCAGTCTATAACAACAATCATTGGTTCAAACCCTTTTTTCATTAATTGTTAAGGGTTTAGCTTGAAAAAAAGTAAATAAATACCTCTTTGTCTGCATGTACTCTTACAAGTTGTGATAGCCATGCAATGAATATCCCAATAGCCTTTTAGACTATATGAATATCATTGTCATCAATTGGAATAGGTAGCTTTGAATTTGGCTCAAGAGCTACAGTAATCGTCACTTTCAGATGATCTTTTGGAAGTGGTCTATTATGCAGTGTGGCATCTTGGATATTGAACAATGTAGCCCTCGCTACAAGGTGATAGGTGAGTGTTAATAGATATAAATCACAATCATTATCACCCTGTAGAATATCAGTACAGAAAATTTATCAGTGTTTGTCCGATTCACATTTCATGGGAACAATTATTAGAATATTGATTACCACAGCTAAGATAGTTCTTTGAGGCGAATGGCTCACCTCAAAGCTGGTGGGGGGTGGGGTGGGATGTTCACATGCTGGTTGTTCCTGAGTTGTGTCTTCCCTTTCCTTCCCACCCATAAAAGTTTCTAGAAACTCTCCCTTCCATTGCAATCATTCTTCAAGGGTTTCTATTTTTTTCTCATTTGTTCCAATTTTTCATCTGTATCATAAATTTTTTTATTCTTCTCAAAATATACTCGGGGTGTCACCCCAAACCCTACACCTCTAACACAACCGTATTTTTCTGGCTGCTTCAAAGACATCAATAATAGGTCTGTATCTGCTACAGGAGTAGCTAATTCCTGTGACTATCATATATATGAAAAAAACTAATTATTTTTATGTAATAGCAATTTTAAACAAATATTTTTTTCGTTGTGTCATACTTACACATATTTCCCACACTTTCTGTGTGTTCTCGTCTACTAACTTCCCTTCTTTGTTCACACGTGCCTCCTTCCATAGCACATGACTTGGGATGGAAGTGCATTTAGTTTTAGACTCATCAATCTACATATAAACATAGATAGATAATTATGATTTTGTTTATGGTGATCTTTTTGAGTTCTCGATAATTGATACACAGCCACATTGTTCCATCCTTCCTCTTTAAAAATAGCACTAGAGCACCCCAAGGTGATACACTATGGAGAATGGACCCTTTTTCCAGATGATCTTGTAGTTTCTTCTTTAACTCCTCCAGTTCGATAGGAGCCATCCTATAGGGACTCTTTGAGATAGAAGTATCTCTGGGTATGAGTTCTATTGAGAACTCTACCTCATGATCCGGGGGAAGTGTAGTACCCCAGGTTTCTATTAAGTAACCCTTGTTTTATGATTTTTAAGTACATGAAGCATACGATAAATGGTTGGGTAATGTTTGGATACTTTTAAGATGTTAAAGGGGAAAATGTGGGGACACACGGGCTGTTCACGGTTCGCCCAAACCGTGTGAAAGTCGTGCAAGTGGTGGTCATTTGGACAGAGGAGACTGCACGGTGTGCACACGGTTTGGGAAAATCGTGCGAGGAGGCCATGTGGAGAACCTCTTCCAAGTAGTGACTACCACACGGTTAGTGCACGATTTGACTAATCGTGCGGACTAACCGTGCGCGATGTCAAATTAGATCCTATTTTTAAGGATCTAATATGTTTTATCCTTAAACCCACTTTTTTTTGCTCCTAGATGGCCCTAACTCGGGATTTCTCTCTGGTGAAGGTGGTAGAACACTTACCAGGCATTTTGGAAGTGATCTGGAGGCTTTCCTTGGCGTTTAGAGGCCGGTTGATCGAGGTAAGTCTCGTTTCCTTTAGTTTTCTTAGATCTCCTTCTTCCCTCTTGATGGATCCTTAGATCTACGCCTAATGTGGGTAGATCTAAGGTAGTGTATGACTTTTAAGTTGGGTTTTGGTTTTTTCTGTGCTAGGGGAAGGAATCTAAGGAGGTTTTGTGGACTAGTTGACTCGGTTCTGTTGGCATTCTTCTTCCATTGTTGGTTTCACCTATTTTATTGAGGTAGGTGGCTTCACTCTTGATTACTCTTTCTTAGAACTTGAAGGCTTAATTTCAAATTGTTTTCCTTGATTGAAATGGTTTGTTTATCTGTGATGAAAGAATGGTTGAAACCTCTTTTTAGTAACGGGTGCTGGAAATTCTGTGTTTTTGGAAAGTGGTTGTTGAAGTAAATTTAAAATGGTTATTTTAAATTGGCTATGGTTTTTTTGCTTGAAATAAATGGTTTCCAATAAAAGTATGATGCTTTATTGAAAGGTTTTGAACACACTTGGTTTTGGGCATGGACTTGCATGGGTTGTGGTGTGTGTTCATATGCATTGGGATGGATAAGGGCGAGAAGTACCCCCATCAAAAAGTTTGGGATGGATAAGGGTGAGAAGTACCCCCCATAAAAAGGTATGGATAAGGTCATGAAGTTCCCCCATAAAAGTAGTTCACTAAGTGATGACTTAGTGGAAGGATAACTCACCACTCGTGAGTATAGGGAGGTTCAGGTTGCATGCATGGTTGGTTGTGTGGATTTGTGAAATGGAATGAATGTGCCAAAATGGAAATGGGAATTTGATTGGAAACTTTCTTGGTTTCTTTTCTTGAGAAAGATGGTTTTTGTTGGAAAATGGTTTTGACATGGAACTTGTTATATTGTGAACTGTTTTGGAATTTTTTTATATAAATTGTTTTATATAAATGTGCTAACATGTTTTATCCTAGAGGCATGGGTTGGTAAGTCATCAGGGAAAACCTACTAAGTTTCATTACTCACCCCCAGCTTTGGCACGTTGGTGCTTTTGCAGATGTCATGTACCAGGATGCTGTAAAAGGTAAAGTGTCACAGGTTTATAGCATGACTTCGTGATTTTGGGGCTGGTTTGTGATGTTGGAGCTTGGAGATTGTGGAGCATGGAGTTGGGTTGTCATCTAGTGGTCTTATAGTTTGTCTTTCCACTGTTTACTCTAATTTATTGTTGGTTTCTTCCATGGTACTCTTGGTTGGTTTATGATAAAATAAATGGTTGAGTTTTCTTAGTTTTTATCATGCATCATTTAGTTGATTAGTTTGGTTATGGTTGTTTGTTCTGTGGTATGTTCAAAAAGGGAAAATCGTCCCCCACTTTTTTTAAACCCTTCGGCATTTATTTCAAGCATTTGGTGCCTTGGGGATGTCGCTTAAGACCTAATAATGACTCGTTGAGCTCTCAAGCCAATGGGAATTGGCGGGTCATTACAAATGGTATCAGCTTGTTCGGTCCTTGCCTAACAAGTGGTCATCGATGTTCTCAGTCTTAAATTTGAAATTCCTTTTCGTCTATTCCTTGGGTTGGAATCTTAGACAAGAGTAAGATTATTGGAACTTGAAATGTATAGCATAAAAGGACGTAGCTAACCCATTTATGCTGAACCTCAAGTTACCAGGGTGTTGGGTACATAAGTGTTTTGGATACACTTCAAGAATGTTTGAAATCTCATTGTCATGGGTTTAGCCAATGAGATGCGCATGACATGCATAGTAGAGGAATGACTTCCTATTAGGATTGCATATCTCATTGTGAGGAATACATAAAGACTTTGTGTAAGGTTCGAATTTTTGAAAAATACAGAAATAGTTTTTAACTAAACGACTTTAAAAACAGGGTATTTGGTGTATTTTGAAAATGGATTGATTTTCAAAAAGTATATTGAATGTTTTCAAAAATGGTAGAACATGGGAAAAGGTTGTTTTGGGAACAATGTTGGGATAGATGATGTGATAGAATTTGAAATGATAAGCCTTCAGTTGCTAGGAAGTGAGACTAACAGCGTGCATTGTTTGTATAGAAAATGGAACATGTTAGGCATCGTAGAAACCAACCTGAAGAAGCTGCGGAGAATGTGGTTGCACCTGAGCCACAGGTGAACCAGCAGCTAGTCCAAATTATAGTTCAAGCATTTCAGGCTGTGGACACGAGGAATCTGAGGGATGATTCAAGGCATGTAGACTATTACATCCAGTTCCAGAAGTAGAATCCACCCATCTTTTAGGGTGATTCTGAACCAGAAAGGGCGGAGGTGTGGCTGAGTAGGATTAATCGTATCTTTTATTTCATCAGCACACCAGCAGAACTGAAAGTAAAGTTGGAGACGTATATGCTGGAGGATCTTGTACGACAGTGGTGGGATCTAGTGGTGTAGGCTAAGGTGGATCAAGGCCTGGGCTGGGAGTAATTTGAGGAGTTGTTCAATAAACAATTCTATCCTCACACGTTCAAGATCTAGAGGACGATAGACTTTTTCATCCTGAAGCAGGAGAATCTCTCTGTCATGGAGTATGCAGCTAAATTCATGAATTTAGTTCTCTTTGCACCGAAAGTTGCTGCAAGTGCATCGATGAAGGCACGCATCTTTGAATCAGGGTTGCGACAAGAGATTCACTAGAAGACAGTTGTGCTCTGTATTATGGATTATACGTAGATGGTAAACAGAGCAACAGTAGCTGAAAGAAACATCTCAGGAGTTATGGGAGGAGGAAGTATGGTGATACCCCGGGAATGGGTGGCATCTCTAATGCTGGAAACAAGCGGAAGAGGGACAGCTACTTCCAAGGTGGGAGTGCGAATCAGAATCAGATGGCTGGATCGGTGAATTTTCCTCCACAACCCATGATGAAAGCCAGGTGTTTTCAATGTGGATCGACTGATCACATAAAGTGAGAGTGTACGGCGCAACCTAGAAAATGTCACAATTTCAATAATATGGGGCATCTATAGTGCTATTGTAGAAACACTCTGAGGACGGGTGCACATGACACTTCCCAGGCATCACAAGCATCATATGCTTCGACAGGATGAGGACAGCAGAGTCAGTCTCGTCAGCATAACAAAGCTAGCCATGGTGATTCTTGAAATAACATGACTCCTCAACCAAGGCAATCTCATCAAGGCAACAAGGATAACAGTGCAGCGCTGATCAGATGATTTTTGATGATGAGGATGGACCATCAACAGTAATAGGTATGATTCTTTTGAATTCTACCTTTGTGCAAGTGTTGTTTGATACTGGTGCATCACATTCCTTCATTGCTTCTCGTGTTGTTGACTTGCTATGTTTAAAACTAGAAATGATATCTTCTGTCTTGAAACTGAAAACTCCTCTGGGTGAAAGGGAATGTCAAGCCTTAGTGTGTCGGGCATGTTCTATAACTATTGATAGAGCTGAGGTGAAATGGGACTTCTCCATGTTGGATATGGATGTCTATGATGTAATCCTGGTTATGGATTAGTTGACAAGGTTAAGGCTCGCATCGACTGTTATAGGAGAACGGTTAGTTTCACGGCTGAGGACGGTATCGACCATCTCTTTAGAGGATAAAGGATAGTAAAGAAAGGCACAAAGAGCTTGTTGGCACCAATGGTGGGAACGATCTATCACCAATTGGCAGCGTTGACTTTGGCATCAATGGAAGAGATTGAGGAAGATAGTTTTCCATCTGTGGTGGATCAATTTCCAAATGTCTTTCCCAAGAACTTCTCAGGGTTACCACCTCTAAGGGAAGTGGAGTTTATGGTTAATCTCCTTCCAGGGACCAGTCCTATTTTCCTTCCATCTTATAGGATGGCACCAACAGAGTTATGGGAATTGAAAGTGCAGTTAGAGGAGCTGGAAAGAAAGGGTTTCATTCGTCCAAGCATGTCTCTATGGGAAGCACCAGTTTTGTTTGTAAAGAAAGCATATGGAACTTTGAGGCTATGTGTGGATTATCATAAACTTAACCAAGTTACGATAAAGAATAGATATCCACTTCCACGTATTAATAACTCGTTTGATCAATTGAAGGGAGCTCAGTGGTTCTCCAAGATTGACTTGCGGTCAGGATATCACCAGTTGCGAGTTCGGAAGGAGGATATTCCGAAGACAGCCTTTAGAAGCAGATATGGCCACTACGAATATGTAGTCATGCCTTTTGGTCTTACAAATTCACCAGCAGTCTTTATGGCATTGATGAATCGGATATTTCATCAATATCTGGATTCTTTTGTTGTGGTGTTTGTGGAAGACATATTGGTGTATTCAATAACAAGAGCTGATCATGAGAAACACTTAAGGATAGTGTTAGAAATCTTGAGAGACCATCATTTGTATACCAAATTATCAAACTGCGATTTTTGGATACAAGAAGTACGCTTTCTGGGCCATGTTGTTTTTGAGAAAGGTGTTTCAGTGGATCCAGAAAAGATAGAAGCTGTTATTTCTTGGAAACCGCCAAAGAATGTCTTTCAAATACAAAGTTTTCTTGTTCTTTCTGGTTATTGTCGACGCTTTGTGTGTGACATCTCACAACTAGATTTTCCTATGACAGCATTGACAAAGAAGAACAGTGCATTTCAATGTACTGAATAATGTCAAAGATCTTTTCAAGAGTTGTAAGTTCACCTTATATCAGCACCCATCTTGATTTTTCTGGAATCAGGACAGGGGTATGTGGTGTATTGTGATGCTTTGGGAACAGGTTTGGGTTTTTTTCTCATGCAAGGAGACCATGTGGTTGATTATGGCTCATGGTACTTGAGGGTGCATGAGAAAAATTACCCAACACATGATTTGGAGTTGGCTGCAGTCGTCCATGCTTTGAAAACCTGGAGACATTATCTCTTTGGTGAGAAATTTACTATGTTTATGGATCAAAAAAGCTTGAAACACATTTTCTCACAGCGAGATTTGAATCTGAGGGAGAGGATATGGATGGATTATCTTCAAATGTTCGAATTCAACTTGATGTATACACTGGGTAAGGTAAATTCGGTGTCCAATGCATTAAGCAGGAAGTCATATACTCAGTTGGTGAAAGAAGCTTTAGATGAGTGGCAGTTGATGTCGGTCCTAGCCAACATGCGTATGGAATGTAAATACCGAACTGATGTTGCGGTTTTGCTTCCATTTTATTTTTTCTTGATTTGGTGGAGATAGTAAAGTAGTCACAAGAATTCGATGTATACTATGTGGTAATGAGTTCAAAACTCAATGGTGGGGAGACCATTGACAGATAGAAGCTGGATGGGAATTCAGTTTGGAGATTTTGAGATCAGATAGTTATACCTTTAACTACTCAAGAAAAAATCATTTATGCTTACCACCATTCAATATGGGTTGTACATCCAGGTACACAGAAGATTTATAAGGCGTTGAAGGCGCGGTTTTGGTGGAGCTGCATGAAATAGAAGTTAGCTGAATTTGTTTCAAGGTGTTTAACTTGTCGGTAAGTTAAAGCAGAGCATCAGCGGCCAGCGGTTATGTTACAGTCGCTACTAATTCTAGTGTGGAAATGGGAGCAGATAGCTATGGATTTTGTTACAGGTCTTCCAAGAATGGTCTGGAAACATGATGCCATTTGGTTGATAGTGGATCGTCTAACCAAGTCGGCTCATTTCATCCCAATTCGTGATAATCATACGGTGGAAGATCTTTCAATAATTTATATCCAAGAAGTGGTAAAGAGGAATGGTGTACCAGTATCCATATTCTCAGATAGAGATCCAAGGTTCACATCTCGTTTCTGGAAATCATTACAGCAAGCCCTTGGGACTCAGTTGACGATGAGCACGACGTATCATCCTCAGACGGATGGGAAATCCGAGCGGACGATACAAACATTGGAAGACATGTTGCGGGCTTGTGTAATGGATTTTGGGGGCTCATGGGAGGATCATATAACCTTAGTGTAGTTCTCATACAATAATAGTAATCAAGCCTTGATACGCATGGCTCTGTTTTAATCATTGTATGGGTGTCCTTGTCGTTCTCCACTTTGTTGGGTGGAAACAAGTGAGACTTCACTAGTTGGGCCGAGCCTTGTCCAAGAAACAACGGAGAAGATCCAGTTGATTAGAAAGAGGATGGAGATGGCTCAGAGTCGTCATAAATCTTATGTGGATCATCGCCGAAGACCGTTGTTGTTTCTGGTGAGTGATCATGTCTTTTTGAGAATCTCTCCAAGGCTTGGACAACGTCATTTTGGGAAGTAAGGAAAATTATCTCCTCGATATATAGGCCCTTTTGAGATATTGGAACAGGTTAGCAAGGTGGTGTATCAGTTGGCATTACCACCACGGTTCAGTGTAGTGCATAATGTGTTCCATGTATCTCAGTTGAAGAAGTATCAACCTGATCCTGACCATGTGATCAGATGGGATCACATTCACCTAGAGCCAGATGCTTCATTGGTACATATCCTGGTACAAATTGTGGATAGGCAATAGAAAGTCTTGCGTGGATAAATCATCGGTCTAGTGTGGGTTTTATGGCAGCATGGTCAGATTTAGGAAGATACTTGGGAATGCAAGAAAGAAATGAAAGAGCAGTGGCCAGAACTCTTTCATGCAAGAAATGGTTTTCTACTTTCTAAGGACGGAAAGACCAATGGTGGGGAGAATGTAGTACCCCTGGTTTCTGATAAGTAACCCTTGTTTTATGATTTTTAAGTACATAAAGCATACGAGAAATCGTTGGGGAAAGTTTGGAGACTTTTAAGGTGTTAAAGGGCAAAATGAGGGGACACACAGGCCACGCACAGTTTTCCCAAATCGTGCGGAAGTTGTGCAGGTGTTGGTCATTTGGACAGAGGAGACCGTACGGTGTGCGCACGGTTTGGGTAAACCGTGCGAGGAGGCCATGCGGAGTGCCTCTTCCAATCAGTGACTACCGCACGGTTAGCGCACGATTTGACTAACCGCGTATGAAGTCAACTTAGATCCTATTTTTAAGGATCTAATCTGTTTTATCCTTAAACCCAATCGTTTTTTCTCCTATACAGACCTAACTCGGGAGTTCTCTCTGGTGAAGGTGGGAGAACACTTACCAGGCATTTTGGAAGCGATCTGAAGGCTTTCCTTGGCATTTAGAGGCTGGTTTATTGAGGTAAGTATCATTTCCTTTAGTTTTCATAGATCTCCTTCTTCCCTCTTGATGGATCCTTAGATCTACACCTAAGGTGGGTAGATATAAGGTAGTGGATGACTTTTAAGTCGGGTTTTGGTTTTGTTGGTGCTAGAGGAAGGAATCTAAGGAGGTTTTAGGGACTAGTTGACTCGGTTTTGTTGGCGTTCTTCATCCGTTGTAGGTTTTTCCTATTTTGTTGAGGTAGGTGGCTTCACTCTCAATTCCTCTTTCTTAGAACTTGAAGGCTTAATTTCAAAAAAAAATCCTTGATTGAAATGATTTGTTTGTCTGTGATGAAAGAATGGTTGAAACCCATTTTTAGTAACGGGTGATGGAAATTGTGTGTTTTTGGAAAGTGGTTGTTGAAGTAAATTTAAAATGGTGATTTGAAATTGGCTATAGTTTTGTTTCTTGAAATAAATGGTTTCCAATAAAAGGGTGATGCTTTATTGAAAGGTTTTGAGCACACTTGGTTTTGGGCATGGACTTTCATGGGTTGTGGTGTGTGTTCATATGCATTGGGATCGATAAGGGTGAGAAGTACCCCCATCAAAAATGTTGATATGGATAAGGGTGAGAAGTACCCCCCATCAAAAGGGACAGATAAGGTCGTGAAGTGCCCCTGTCAAAGTAGTTCACTAAGTGATGACTTAGTGGAAGGATAACTCACCACTCGCGAGTATAGGGAGGTCCAGGTTGCATGCATGGTTGGTTGTGTGAATTTGTGAAATGGAATGAATGTGCCAAAATGGAAATGGGAATTCTATTGGAAACTTGCTTGGTTGATTTTCTTGAGAAATATGGTTTTTGTTTGAAAATGGTTTTTACATGGAACTTATTATATTGTGAACTGTTTTGGAATTGTTTTATATAAATTGTTTTATATAAATGTGCTAACATGTTTTATCCTAGAGGAATGGGTTGGGAAGTCATTGGGGAAAACCTACTGAGTTTCATTACTCACCCCCTACTTTGGAATGTTGGTGCTTTTGCAGATGTCATGTACCGGGATGCTGGAAAAGGTAAAGTTTCACAGGTTTATAGTACGACTTCGTGATGTTTGGGCTGGTTTGTGATGTTGGAGCTTGGAGCTTATGGAGCATGGAGTTGGGTTGTCGTCTAGTGGTATTTTAGTTTGTCTTTCTGCTATTTACTCTGATTTATTGTTGGTTTCCTCTGTGGTACTCTTGGTTGGTTTATGATAAAATAAATGGTTGATTTGTCTTAGTTTTTATCATGCACTATTTAGTTGATTAGTTTGGTTATGGTTGTTGGTTCTGTGGTATGTTCAAAAAAGTTGAATCATCCCCCACTTGTTTTGAAACCCTTCGGCATTTATTGCCAGCCTTTGGTGCCTTGGGGATGTTGCTTAAGGCCTAGTAATGACTCGTTGAGCTCTCAAGCCAATGGGAATTGGTGGGTCATTACAAATGGTATCAGCTTGTTCGGTCCTTTCCTAACAAGTGGTCATCGATGTTCTCGGTCATGGAGTTGAAATTCCTTTTCGTCTATTCCTTGGTTTGGAATCTTAGACAGGAGTAGGATTTTCGGAACATGAAATTTATAGGATAAAAGGATGTAGCTAACCCATTTATGTTGAACCTCAAGTTACCAGGGTGTTGGGTACATAAGTGTTTTGGATACACTTCTAGAATGTTTAAAATATCATTGTCATGGGTTTAGCCAATGAGATGCGCAAGACATGCATAGTAGAGGAATGAATTCCCACTAAGATTACATATCTCATTGTGAGTAATAAGTAAGGACTTTGTTTAAGGTGCTAATTTTTGAAAAATGAAGAATTTGTTTTCAACTGAACGACTTTGAAAGCAGGGTATTTGGTGTATTTTGAAAATGGATTGATTTTTAAAAAGTATATTGATTGTTTTCAAAAATGTTTGAACATGGGAAAAGGTTTTTTTAGGAACAATGTTGTGATAGATGATATGATAGAATTTGAAATGCTAAGCCTTTAATTGCTAGGAAGTGAGACTAACGGCGTGTCTTGTTTGTATAGAAAATGGCACCCATTAGACATCGTAGAAACCAACCTGAAGAAGCTGCAGAGAATATGGTTGCACCTGAGCCACAGGTGAACCAACAGTTAGTCCAAAGTATAGTTCAATCATTTCAGGCTGTGGACATGAGGAATCAGAGGGATGTTTCAAGACATGTAGAACATTCCGTCCAGTTCCAGAAGCAGAATCCACCCATCTTTCGGTGTGATTCTGAACTAGAAAGGGCGGAGGTATGGATGAGTAGGATGAATCGTATCTTTGATTTCATCGGCACACCAGCAGAACTGAAAGTAAATTTGGCGACGTATATGTTGGAGGATCTTGGACGACAGTGGTGGGAGCTAGTGGTGCAGGATAAGGTGGATCAAGGCCTGGGCTGGGAGGAATTTTAGGAGTTGTTCAGTAAAAAATTATATCCTCACACGTTCAAGATCCGAAGGATGATAGACTTTTTCATCCTGAAGCAGGAGAATCTATTTTTCATGGAGTATGCGGATAAATTCATGAATTTAGTGTGCTTTGCACCAGAAGTTGCTTCAAGTGCGTCACTGAAGGCACGCATCTTTGAATCAGGGTTGCGACATGAGATTCGCTCGAAGATAGTTGTGCTCTGTATTACAGATTAAACGGAGATGGTAAACAGAGCAACATTGGCTGAAAGAGACATCTCGGGAGTTATGGGAGGAGGAAGTATGATGATACCCACAAGAACGGGTGGGAACTCTAATGCTGGCAACGAATTCCTGTCACGGGACATAGACAAAAACAATTATATTTTTTTTCTAGTGCAGCACAGTGGCTGACCAGGGTCGTCTCTCTTGAGGAGCCTTTCAATT
Organism: Viscum album; assembly: GCA_963277665.1. Taxonomy (NCBI): domain Eukaryota; kingdom Viridiplantae; phylum Streptophyta; class Magnoliopsida; order Santalales; family Viscaceae; genus Viscum; species Viscum album. The sequence goes on along the minus strand of OY728161.1, from coordinate 1,828,760,463 downwards.
GGGTTCACTTACTTTATCTAATTCACCTAATATATCTATTTTTGATATTTTTTTATTTAAATGAAAGCGATAACAATATTTTTTTGTGTTTTTGATAGGAAAAATATAAACTATCATGCAATTATAAACAGAATGAGTTAATGAAGAAAGAACTTGGTTTTGGGGTTCAGTCTTGGATTCAATCATTATTTTCCTTTATGTGTTTGATTTTAGTTTGATAATCCAAACATGAAATATCGTGTTTGAATCACTACTCTTTTCTAGAATAGAAATATTTTAAGTTACATTTCATTGTGGGTCATCACCCAATCGGGGACATTTGCCTCACCAATGCATGCAACTCAAATCTACCACAAACAGTAAAAAAAACATTAAAGAAAATTCAAGAACACCTTGACCTCCCCCCGAGCCAAGTCTCAGGCTTAGCCTCTCATTTTTGAGAGTAAGAGATCACAATGGTGGATGGATGAGGAGAGGGAGGGAAAGAGAGAGAGGATAGAGGGATAGAAGAAGATTAAATAATTTATAATGAAGGTGAAAACAATAATAATAATCATACTTATTATTATTTTTATTACTTAAGAAAATATTTTTCAAAAAAGGAGAGAGAAAGAAAGTAAAATAATTTGAAATTAAGATTGAGATATTATAAATAATGATTATAATAATATTATTAATAATAATAATAGTTTTTAATTATTATTATTATTATTATAATTATAGAAGAAATAAAATGGTGGAAACCAAAATAAAAATGCATGGATTAATCGAAAAGAAATTTAAATGAAAATTTAAATTCAAACTAAAACAAAACTAAAAAGAAAATAAAATAAAAAGAATAAATGAGGGAGGAATAGATGAACAGCAGCGGCCCGTGCCCCGGTGGGATCCCTCCTTGGATTTGGGTGTCGAGCTGATGGTTTTGGAAGGAGGAGAGGGCCTCCTTTTATAGGCATATTTTCGTCCCCCGAAATATTGCACGTTTTTGGACCCTTAAATGGCCAATTCACGTGTGGACCTCTTCTTCAATATTGTTCATAAATTTGTTGAACATTACACCTCCAAATTCCAGTGTATTTGGACCCTGGATGAAGTAGTTATGAATTTTTCATTGAAGACTTCTGTTTCTGGACGAAGCTTCCAGGAAGGTTCTTCCAAAAGTATATCGTTCAATGGCCACCTTAATGACTTCAAAACTCCACAAAATTTGGTTTAGAGCTGGAATTCTCTGTCAAAGTTCTATCCCAGGTATAATAACCTCATTTGGATATGTTTAGGCTGAGTTTGGGTTCCATTACAGTGGTGTGGTCCACACTATCTGCCCAGAAAAATGTCAAACTTCAATGAATTTTTAGGACCACTAGATGGCCGAATCATCTCCTAGTCCAGAAGACAAAGATGAAGGAAATAAAATCAGGATTATAAAAAATTAGACTCACTTAATTGGAAATTATATTTTTTAATAAATAACAATAATACCCTTGTGGTAAAAATCTGTCCAAAAATCCAAAATTGTGCACTTTTCACAATTTTGCACATTTTCATTATAAAATTCAAATTACCCATTATTTTAATAAAACATTGAAATACATGGGTTTAATCATTGAAAAAAATTAAAAAATACTCATTATTTGATCAAAAATATGCACGTAAATTTGCTCTGTCAGTTGGGAACAAGCGGAAGAGGGACACCTACTTCCAAGGTGGGAGAGCGAATCAGAATCAGACGGTTGGATCGGTGAATCTTCCCCCATGACCCATGATGAAAGTCGGGTGCTTTCAATGTGGCTCGACTGATCATATAAAGTGAGAGTGTATAGAGAAACCTAGACAATGTCACAATTGCAAGCAAATGGGGCATCTACAGCGCTATTGTAGAAACACTCTGAGGTCAGGTGCACATGACACTTCCCAGGCGTCGCAAGCATTATATGCTTTGATAGGACAAGGATAGCAGATTCAGTCTCCTCAGCATAATAGAGCTAGACATGGTGATTCTCGAAATACCATGACTCCCCAACCATGGAAATATCTTCAAGGAAACAAGGAGAACAATGAAGCGATGAAGCAATTATATGGCGCTGAGCAAATGATTGTTGATGATTAGGATGGACCATCAATAGTAAGAGGTACGATTATTTTGAATTCTAACTTTGTGCAAGTGTTGTTTGATACTGGTGCATCACATTCCTTCATTGTTTCTCGTGCTATTGACTTTCTATGTTTAAAACTAGAAATGATGCATTCTGTCTTGAAACTGAAAACTCTTCTAGGTGAAAGAGAATGTCAAGCCTTCGTGTGTCGGGCATGTGCTACAACTGTTGATGGAGCTGAGCTGAAATGGGACTTCTCCATGTTGGATATAGATTTCTATGATGTAATCATGGGTATGGATTGGTTGACAAGGTTTAAGGATCACATCGAATGTTATAGGAGAACGGTTAGTTTCATGAATGAGGACGGCATCGACCATCTCTTTAGAGGATAAAGGATAGTAAAGAAAGGTGCCAAGAGCTTGTTGGCACTAATGGTGGGAACGATCTCCCACCAATTGGTTGCATTGACTTCAGAATCAATGGATAAGATTGAGGAAGATAGTTTTCCAGCTGTGGTGGATCAATTTCCAGATGTCTTTCCCAAGAACTTCCCAGGTTTACCCCCTCTAAGGGAAGTGGAGTTTACGATTGATCTCCTTCCGGGGACCAGTAAAATTTCCCTTCCATCTTATAGAATGGAACCAATAGAGTTAAGGGAATTGAAAGTGCAATTAGAGGAGCTGGAAAGCAAGGGTTTCATTCGGCCAGGCGTGTCTCTGTGGGAAGCACCAGTTTTGTTCGTAAAGAAAGAAGATGGAACTTTGAGGCTATGTGTGGATTATTGTAAACTTAACCAAGTTACGATAAAGAATAGATATCCACTTCCACGCATTTATGACCTGTTTGATCAATTGAGGGGAGCTCAGTGGTTCTCTAAGATTGACTTGCGGTCAGGATATCACTGGTTGTGAGTTTGGAAGGATGATATTCTGAAGACGGCCTTCAGAAGAAGATATGGCCACTACGAATATGTAGTCATGACTTTTGGTCTTACGAATGCACCAACAATCTTTATGGCATTGATGAATCGGATATTTCAGCAATATTTGGATTCTTTTGTTTTGGTGTTTGTGGACGACATATTGGTGTATTCAAGAACAAGAGCTGAGCATGAGCAACACTTGATGATAGTGTTGGAAATCTTAAGAGACCATCATTTGTATGCCAAATTATTAAAGTGCAATTTTTGGATACAAGAAGTATGCTTTCTGGGCCATGTTGTTTCTAAGAAAGGTGTTTTAGTGGATCCAAAAAAGATAGAATCTATTCTTTCATGGAAACCGTTAAAGAATGTCTTTGAAATACGAAGTTTTATTGGTCTTGCTGGTTATTACTGATGCTTTGTGTGTGACTTCTCATGACTAGCTTAACCTATGACAGCATTGAAAAAGAAGAACAATGCATTTCAATGGACTGAAGAATGTCATAGATCTTTTCAAGAGTTGAAAGTTCTCCTTAAATCAGCACCCATCTTGATTTTTCCAGAATTAGGATAGGGGTATGTGGTGTATTGTGATGCTTCGGGAACAGGGTTGGGTTGTGTTCTCATGAAAGGAGACCATGTGGTTACTTATGGCTCAAGTCACTTGAGGGTGAATGAGAAAAAATATCCAACACATGATTTGGAGTTGGCTGCAGTCGTCCATGCTTTGAAAACATAGAGACATTATCTCTTTGGTGGGAAATTTACTGTGTTTACGGATCACAAAAGCTTGAAACACATTTTCTCATAGTGAGATTTGAATCTGAGGTAGAGGAGATGGATGGAGTATCTTCAAATGTTTTAATTTGACTTGATGTATACACCGGGTAAGGGAAATTCGGTGGTTGATGCATTAAGTAGGAAGTCGTATACTCAGTTGGGGAAAGAAGCTTCAAATGAGTGTCAGTTGATGTCAGTCCTAGCCGACATGTGTATGGAATGTGAAGACCGAACCAATGTTGTGGTTTTCTTTCTAGTTGCGCTTGTTCCTGATTTGGTGGATATAGTAAAGGAGGCATAGGCATCCGATGTAGACTGTGTTTCAATGAGTTCAAAACTTAATGGTGGGGAGACCATTGATGGAAGGAAGCTGGATGGGAATTCAGTTTGGAAATTTCGAGATCGGATAGTTATACCTTTAACTGCTTAGGAACAACTCTTTTATGATTACCACCATTCAAGATGGGTTGTACATCCGAGTACACATAATATGTATAAGGTGTTGAAGGCATAGTTTTGGTGGAGTGGCATGAAATGGAAGGTAGCTAAATTTGTTTCAAGGTGTTTAACTTGTCAGCAAGTTAAAGAAAAACATCAGTGGCCAGCGGGTATGTTGCAATCTCTACCAATTCCAGTGTGGAAATGGGAGCAGATAGCTATGGATTTTGTTACAGGTCTTCCAAGAATGATCCGAAAACACGATGTCATTTGGGTGATAGTGGATCATCTAACCAAGTCGGCCCATTTCATCCCGATTCGTAAAACTCAAACGGTGGAAGATCTTTCAAAAATTTTTATCCGAAAAGTGGTAAAGAGTAATGGTGTACCAGTATCCATAGTCTCAAATAGAGATCCAAGGTTCACATCTCGTTTCTGGAAATCATTACAGCAAGCCCTTGGGACTCGGTTTATGATGAGCATGGCATATCATCCTCAGACAGATGGGCAATTTGAGCGGATGATACAAATGTTGGAAGACATGTTGTGGGCTTGTGTAATGTATTTTGGGGGCTCATGGGAGGAGAATATACCCTTAGTGGAGTTATCATACAATAACAGCTATCAAGCCTCGATATGCATGGTTCCGTTTGAAGCATTGTATGGGCGTCCTTCTCGTTCTCCACTTTGTTGGGTGGAAACAGGTGATACTTCACTAGTTGGGCCAAGCCTTGTCCCAAAAACAATAGAGAAGATCTAGTTGATTAGAAAAAGGATTGATACAGCTCAGAGTCATCATAAATCTTATGCAGATCATCACCAAAGACCGTTGTTGTTTGCGATGAGTGATCATGTATTTTTGAGAATCTCTCCAAGGATTAGACAACGTCATTTTCGGAAGCAGGGAAAATTATCTCCTCGATATATAGGCCATTTTGGGATACTGGAATGGGTTGGTGAGGTGGCTTATCGGTTGGCATTACCACCATGGTTCAGTGCAGGGCATAATGTGTTCCATGTATCTCAGTTGAAGAAGTATCAACCTGATCCCGACCATGTGATCAAATGGGATCATGTTCACCTAGAGCCAGATGCTTCGTTAGTACATATCCCGGTACGGATTGTGGATAGTAAAGAGAAAGTCTTGTGTGGAAAAATCAGCAGTCTAGTGCAGGTTTTATGGCAGCATGGTCAGATTCAGGAAGAGACTTGGGAACGTGAGAAAGAAATGAAAGAGCAGTGGCCAGAACTCTTTCATGCAAGCAATGGTTTTCTACTTTCTGAGGACGGAAAGACCAATAATGGGGAGAATGTAGTACCCTCGATTTCTAGTAAGTAACCCTTTTTTTATTATTTTTAAGTACATGAAGCATATGAGAAATGGTTGGGGAAAGTTTGGAGACTTTTAAGGTGTTAAAGGGAAAAATGTGGGGATTCAAGGGCTGCACACGATTTTCCCAAATTGTGCAGAAGTCGTGTAGGTGGTGGTCATTTGGACAGAGGAGACTGCATGGTGTACGCACGATTTGGGAAAACCGTGCGAGGAGGTCGTGCGGAGCACCTCTTCCAAACAGTGACTACCACACAGTTAGCGCACAATTTGAATAACCGTGTGCACTAACCGTGCGCGAAGTCAACTTAGATCCTATTTTTAAGAATCTAATCCATTTTATCCTTAAACCCAATCATTTTTTCTCCTAGACATCCCTAACTTGCGATTTATCTCTGGTGAAGGTGGGAGAACACTTACCAGGCATTTTTGAAGTGATCCAGAGTCTCGCCTTGGCATTTAGAGGCCATTTTATTGAGGTAAGTCTTGTTTCCTTTAGTTTTCTTAGATCTCCTTCTTCCCTCTTGATGGGTCCTTAGATATATTCCTAAGGTGGGTAGATCTAAGGTAGTGGATGACTTTTAAGTCAGGTTTTGGTTTTTTTGGTGCTAGGGGAAGGAATCTAAGGAGGTTTCAGGGACTAGTTGACTCGGTTTTGTTGGTGTTCTTCATCTGTTGCTGGTTTTACCTATTTTGTTGAGGTAGGTGGCTTTACTCTCGATTCCTATTTCTTATAACATGAAGTCTTAATTTCAAATTTTTTCATTGATTGAAATGGTTTGTTTGTCTATGATGAAAGAATGGTTTAAACCCCTTTTTAGTAATGGGTGATGGAAATTGTGTGTTTTTGGAAAGTGTTTGTTGAAGTAAATTTAAAATGGTGATTTTAAATTGGATATGGTTTTTTTGCTTAAAAGAAATGGTTTCCAATAAAAGGGTGGTGCTTTATTGAAAGGTTTTGAACACACTTGGTTTTGGGCATGGACTTTCATGGGTTTTGGTGTGTGTTCATATGCATTGGGATGGATAAGGGCAAGAAGTACCCCCATCAAAAAGGTTGTGATGGATAAGGGCGAGAAGTACCCCCCATCAAAAGGGATGAATAAGGTCGTGAAGTACCCCCTGTCAAAGTAGTTCACTAAGTGACGACTTAGTGGAAGGATAACTCACCACTCGCAAGTATAGAGAGGTCCAGGTCGCATGAATGGTTGGTTGTGTGTATTTTTGAAATGGAATGAATGTGCCAGAATGGAAATGGTAATTTGATTGGAAACTTTCTTGGTTTCCTTTCTTGAGAAAGATGGTTTTTTTTTGAAAAATGGTTTTGACATGGAACTTGTTATATTGTGAACTATTTTGGAATGGTTTTATATAAATTGTTTTATATAAATGTGCTAACATGTTTTATCCTAGAGGAATGGGTTGGGAAATCATCGGGGAAAACCTATTGAGTTTCATTACTCACCCCCTACTTTGTCACGTTGGTGCTTTTGAAGATTTCATGTACCAGGATGATGGAAAAGGTAAAGTGTCACAGGTTTATAGTATGACTTCGTGATTCTTGGGCTGGTTTGTGATGTTGGAGCTTGGAGCTTGTGGATCTTGGAGTTGGGTTATCGTCTAGTGGTCTTTTATTTTTTCTTTCCGTTGTTTACTCTGATTTATTGTTGGTTTCCGCCGTGGTACTCTTGGTTGGTTTATGATAAAATAAATGGTTGAGTTGTCTTAGTTTTTATCACGCATCATTTAGTTGATTAGTTTGGTTATGGTTGTTGGTTATGTGGTATGTTCAAAAATGGTAAATCGTCCCCCACTTTTTTTGAAACCCTTCGTCATTTATTGCTAACATTTGGCTCCTTGGGGATGTCGCTTAAGGCCTAGTAATGACTCGTTGAGCTCTCAAGCCAATGGGAATTGGTGGGTCATTACAGGAAGTCTTGGTAACTCTTCAAGAAATATGTCATTGTATTCCCTCATGATGTGAATTTCTATAAGGTTGTCACTTTCCTTTGACTCAAAAATTTGGGCGAAGTATGCTTCTTCATAGGGAATCAACACCCACACCGTAGAAGGATTTTTCAAAGGAGATTCACGATCTTCATTTCATTTGAAGAGGAGCATGGAATGGTTTGGAATATGAAAAGGTATTTCCTTTTCCTGACTGTTGATATGTTCTCTATATAACGAGAGCCAATCCATTCCCATTATAGCGTCGAATTACGCCAAGGAAAGTATTACGATATTCACTAGAAGAATCTTCCCACATACGCCAATAGGATAAGAGTCAAACACTTGGATTGCAATGATTTAACCACTTGGGGTTTTTACAGATATCTCTACTTTAAGGTTTTGGGGCTTCGATTATATAATTCTAGAAAACTAGAAACATATAAAGGAATGTGTAGAACCAAAATCAAATAAGATGTTTTCCATTCTTGAGTGAATAGGAAGTGTACCTTGTATGACTTCATTATATTGCTCCACTTATAAAGTAGTGATGGCATAAGCCTTCCCATTTTTCTTTGGATTTTGTGGCTTCTAACACTGATTACTCTCAAGGAATCATGGTTTACTACACTAGCTTTCATAATGCCCTTTCTCCCAGCAGTTGTAGCATTGAACCATGGGTGGTTCTCTCCTTTCATTCACTGCATTATCCTTCATTTTCATGTCTTTTTTACACTCTTGGTCATGATTTCCTTCTTTCCCACACTTGAAGCATTTCCCCATCCCTTTGAGTCAGTTCCCATGATGCAAATTCCCACATTTTTTGCAAGTGGTTAATTAATTTTTCTTCCCAACTTTATCATTAGATCCCCCATCTTGAAACTTCATCTTTCATTTCTTATCACCATATCCATGGTACCATTCTCCAAACTCCATATCTACTTCGAGAGTACATCGAAAAACTACTTCATAACTCCCAAAGTCTATAATCTCAAGAACCTTTCAAATGTATGGTTTTAATCCACTAGGAATCTATCAATTTTTCTATCATTGTTGATAACAAAACCTGAAGTGTACCGTGAAAGCCTTTTGAAATTCCCTTTCGTAGGTCGTGACAGATTCTCCTTCATTTTTCTTGAGCTCTATGAATTCTCTCTCCATATTTGTATGAAGATTTCACGGTAAATACTTGTTATTAAACATGATCTTAATGTATTCCCATTCAATCTCTTCAATTTCTTCTCTTGGCATGGTGTTCATAATCATAGCCCACCATTGATCGGCCTCTCCATCTAGATGATAAATGGCTAGTGTTACCTTCTATATCTCAAAAAATTAAAGAAAATAAAAGATCTTATCCATGGAGTTGACCCATTGTTCTAAAACTAGTGGATCAAAAGATCCATGAAATGTCAGTGGTCGTTACCACACAAAACATTTGATAGCCAGTTGCTCCCTCTTTGATTAAAGAGGATGTTACCCATAATTTTGGTTATTATTCATAACCTAAGATAGTTGAGTAAGCATCTTCGTGAAGTTTTGAACTCCACCTCCCAAAGAATTGGGGGTGTCATTCGTGTAATCGTTACATTGGCCCTCGCACAAGTTTTTGGCATGTTTTCTCCTAGTTCCTACCATTTCTAAAATAGAAAAGGTTAGAACAAAAAATAAGTCAACAAGTCATGAGTAAATAACTCATTCATTATTATAATTTTCACTAAAGGCATAACTTATGGAATCTCTATATAATTCTTCTTGTTTTCATATTTGTACTTAGTTTCATACTATAAGTTTTCTTTAGGGTTCACTAATCCTAATTCCCAAATTAACTAAATCTTGCCTCAGATACCAACTATAGAGACCCTTCCTTTCTCTTACATTACTATTACATCATTATAAAGATAAAAAACATAATAGTTTTACACCATAAGGATCCAAAGGTTTAGTGTCTTGGGAAAACTAGGACCAAACAAAACATTTACAACATCAAACATAAACATTTACTTAATTCAAAATTATTTAGCTTCTTATTATCCCTTGAAAACTCCTTAGTACCCATAATCACCTAAGGATATACATCAAAAATGGGTGAGATAAAATCCCAATAATAGGATAGATAAGAAAAATATATCATTGGGTGAGAATAAACGTAACATAGTCAACTTAACATGAACATAAGAGGAAGCATTAATAAAATACTTGAAATGTGGCAATGCATAAAAATGCAACATCATATCTTTGTGGTTAAATACCACACATAGTTGTGAACAATTCTAGCATCATGTTCATGCATAATTTTCATTTTACTAATGAGATTAATCACTTTAACCAATTAATTAGAGCACTATATAATTCTAGTCACACCCTTCACATTCAAACATTCATATTGTGCTATATATTTTCAGGCGCACCCATCACACCATAATATTTACATTATCATGCATACCACATTGAAAATATGTCAAAATTTAACATAAAATAATAATACATTCATAAACATTTGGTCCCCAAAATAAAGAGGGAATATAATTCTTGACATATAACCATTATCCATGAGTGAAGAGTGAAACAATCTTCAAGAATTAAAAAGGGTGTGTTTATTTGAAGGAAGATTTCTTTTGGAGACATTGGGTTTTTTATAAAATAAATTATAGAACATGAATATCCTATAAAAGGTTAATATAATGATTAATAAAAAAAATTTATGGAGTACCCATACCAAACATGGATTTGAAGACAGATAACCCAAAGAAATAAAGTTGGGTTCGAGAGTTTCTCTTTACCTTGTATCTGAATGCTTTCTTCGCTTTAATGTCCTATATAACCACATTATATTCATTAATTAAAAATTAGGCAGACTTTTATACATTAATATGGTTAATTATGTTTCATTATGTCATTTTATAGTCCACTGGATGAGTTATAGAGTTTAAAAACATTGTTTGTGAATGTTTGTTTTTATGGTTTTCTTGAGCGGTTCACTTGTATTCATAAATGGAAGTTCGTGTAGAACATGTATAAACATATGGAATTTATATTTCATGTTATTAATTATATTATATGAGTTTAAATGATATTATAATATATTATATTATATACCATGTGGATTAATTGTAAGATAGGAATTTAATGATGATTGTTTGGGTTAATTTGGGTGGTTTTTCATCCACAATGAACTTGTTTCTTTTAATAATTTAGTTATATGTACATAAGTTAGTTCCAGAACATTAAATAGGATATAATACATATAAAATAATCTGGTTCAACCATAAAAAAGGTTTAATGACCATATCTATAGGCAGAAAATAAAATTGAAAATATGTCATTCTTAAAGGTGATAAATTAACACCATATGAACAATGTTTTCCTTTCAAAAATAAAAAGAAGAGGAGAAGGGGGTTGGATGATATAATATCCCATTAGTATCTTAAAATTTCATTATATTTATAATAATAGTGTTACCATACCATGTTAATGAAGATAGTTGGGGATATAATAAGAAAAGAACTTGAAGTTGAAAGGAAATTAAATGAAAAGAGAGAGGGGAATTACCTCTTGAGTTATCCTCTTGAGATCCTCCTCAAGGCACCTTGGATTGGTCTTTTAATGAGACCATAAGATTCTTGGACTTGTTATAGGGTCTAGGATAGTTTTTTGGGTAGTTTTTAGAGATGTCTTGAAGCTTGAGAGGTGTGAGGAAATGAGTGTGTGAAGGGTGGTATTTACAGTGGAGTGGAGAGGGGTTTTCTCAATATAATATTCATTAATTTATTATTTCTCCACAAGACAAGTAATAATGAGTCTTACATGACTAATTATAGTAATTTTATCATTTTAATTCGAAAGAATTGGGCTTACATCATCATAACATCATACATGACTTTATAATTAGTGTATTTAGCTTGTTTTGTAAATTATGGTATTTCACTATTCATAAAAAAATTCAAGTATTTTAGAAAATTCCCAAAAATTAAACTTTACCATTTTTCGACATGTAGAATCCAAAAATGAAGTCCATTTTTCAAAAAAATAATTTTATAAATATTATTAATTTAATTTTTAATTAAAATCAAAATCTACTTGAAAAGTACAGTTTTTCTAACAATTATTTACTTATTCCAAAACATAGGTACATCATGCATTCAATTAATTCCTATATATATAATATCATAGGTGAGGTTACTATTCATAAGGGTGTATCACTATTCATAAGGGTGACATTACTATTCATAATGTTATGTTACTATCCATCAAAAAAATAAGTTTTTCCTATCGGACTCCAAATATCTTACTGATCGCAACTATGTATGTTAGATTTTCAAAATTCAAAACATAGAAGTGTAAAAATTATGTTTAATGGTCACATAGTATCATGATATGTCATTATTCTTCATAATGTGATTATAATATAGAGAATAATTATAATAAGGTATTTCCATTGATAAAACATTAGGTCATTACAGGTTACACATAAGTTTCATGGGTTGTTCGATAGTTTTGAGAAGTCTAAGGTAGAAACAATATTGTTTTCCTCTTATCAGAAAGTAATATAAGTGCACAAATATTCTCTTAATGCAATAGTACTAGCTATTTATATGTAGATCTATATTATCCTAGTGATTGTATATCAGTATACTCTCAATGTTTATGATATATATGTTTTTTGATTTTTTTTAACAAGATAATGTTCATTCTTGTGATGCTTTTTATCTTTATTAAGGAAATAAAGAGAGGAACCATTAAGTTAATGATTATATAATTTCTTTGATTCATAAATATATTCTTGTTAAGAATCATTAAAGTTTAGAATATTAAAAATAAGTAAACTTGAGTAAGGTAGAATGTTTTCTTTATATGTGAGGAAATAATCCGTAAGAAGGGGATTGTGTTTGTTCCTTATTTAAAAAATTTGTTAAAAAATAATAAATAGTTGAATTCAAATTAAAAATATAAAAGTTTAAATATAACCTTTTAGAAAAAAATAAGGGTTAGATAATTTTCCCTCTTTTTCTAAAGATCAAAGTGAAAAATATGTCAAATATCAATTTTTAGCCGTAATGAATGTGAAAGATAATAAGAAAATTCCAATGATCCATATTTTATATTAGATAAGGTTGATGTCTTATCCGTTCAATAAGATACATATAAAAATATTTGATAACAAAATAATGAAATAATAATAATAAATATGGTTAATCTTATACATCAAAAAATATAGTAAAAGGTGTTGAGAAAATTCAAGCCAATTTGGAAGTTTCAATAATGGGATAACTTATCTCAGTTTGTCCTCTATATGTTTTACAACATTTTCTTTCTCAATTAGATACACTAAAAGTATAAAAAATTAAACTATCATAACATCATTTATCATTTGATAAGGGAAAAAATAAGAGGAGTTTGTTATTGAATAATTTCAATCTAAAGAAGATGTTGAATTTATCATTTTTTTAGGAAATATAAAAAATGTTAGATAATAAGAGAAGAAGATATTAAAAAAACTACATGAAAAATATATTTAAGTAAATGAATAAATTGATAATGCATCTTATACTTTTATTTATACATAGTATCAAAAATATAAAGATATACTTCTTTTTTGGAGAAAGATGATGGTTCTAAAAAAGCAGAAAAAGAAGATCTGTATTCTCATATTAAGGTTTTGTAAAATACTTAGTCTTATAAAGAAGTTCAAGTAGTATATTTTCTTGGTGAAAAATATAGTGAAATAAAAGAATATATTGGTGCATCTAGACCTCATTCCCTATGTATTATATATGTTTTTTCTGATTCGAATTACTCTAATCCTTGTACAAGTTTGCTAAGAATTGAAATGAAGTTTAATTACTTCAATTAGGTTTTGAAGAAATACATAGATTCTATTCATTTCTTCTATGATATTTAAGGAAGATGTAAATACATATAAGGGAGAATTGATGTTTTAGAAAATTATAATTATTTAAAATAGTTGACAGAAACTATAATTCAAAATAAATCTTGATTCAAATATTTCAAAAGTAATTAAAAATAATATTGGGAAAGGATGAAACAAATTCTTTGATAGGTAAAACATGATAATGGTGAAATAAAGTTTTGTGATTAGTAATTCATTGCGATAATAAATTCATTGAAATTATCCTAAAATCATAAAATGCATATCATTTATGATATTAATAAGAATTCAATATTGATTGATAATCTTAAATCACTATCTAAATCCAATGATGATGAAATTTAAGAGTAAAGATATAAAATACAAATCATATAATAAGAAGTAACTTTTTTGAATAATGAGAACATGCGGTTTCAGTTTTTGAAATAATAAGTGTTGATGCTCAAGAAATATAATGAGAAGTATAAAATTCTTAAATAGAAAATTATAAAGTTAAAATAATCTATGATCAATGATGATATATATCAGGAAGACATAAATAAGATGAATGTTTTTATGAATAAACTATCAAAGAATGAATAATGGTATGAACTATTGGAAAAGTTTTGTAATAATGATAACATATTTTTGAATCAATGTTTGGAATGAATGTTCTTCTCTAATTACATTTCATGTAAGTATTATCCAATTTCATTAGATAAATATCTTTTCATATTTCCATTTGGATGAATTTTTGTTCAAAATATAAAATTGTTTCATATATTTAATTCCCTTTCCCTAATAGTTTAGGTACACTTTCTACCTTCACACATTCTTTTTAAAAGTCACTATGGGGGAGTAAAGTTAAAAAATCTAATCCTTATATCAAATATTTTTGTAAAATTGTTATATAATAATTGTGGAGAAATAAATAAATTGGGGAAGATAATTAAATAGGTAAAAATAAAAGGATTATAATTTTAAGGGGGTATGTATTTTTTAAAATGATTAACTTTTATTTTTATGTTTATATTTTTTTTTCTTTCTAGAAAAAGGTATATTTTTTAGTTAAAATATTTCTTTAAATATTTTATGACCTTTTTTTTGAAATCACTGAAAAACTTTCTTAATACTTTACTAACCATTATACTTCACTATTTTTGATGTTGTTCTTTTAGAAATGTCAGTATAGAATACATAGAAATATATGTTTATCTAATGGAGTCATTTTGTAATCAGATGCACCTATATTAGATAGATGATTAAAATCTTTATCAGATAGACATTTATAAAATTTTATAAGTCATAGTAAAATGAATTTCATCAGAGTAAGTTATACAAATACCACTGGAAAAACTTTATCGATTAGAGATAGACTTGATCTTTGGATGAACCTTTATAAATATATTTTATGTACAATTCCATTTTATTAGATGAATAGATTTTATTCATAAAGAAAAATCTTAAGAAACTATAGTTTTGTATATATAGAAATACCATTAGACGGAGATTCTATGTATAACATTCCATTTAAAGGATGAATTCATCTGAATCCATTGGAACCAACATAAAAAAATAAGAAGTATGACCATTAGAGGTTTGACTATGAATACGATCTGAATTCTAGCTAAATGAATCTTTTTCATTACTAAAGATCTAAGAGTTTTTGTAAATATTTTTTTAACAACTTTTTACCTTTTGCGATATCTTCATTTTAATTCTGTATAGATTTTTTATGTAATGCATCAACTTTTTGAGTAACTTTGTAAATGCCTTTTGTATTTATATGATTTTTATTATTTTTCCATTCTGGTATGATCAATAACTTCTGTGTATAGGATGATAGAGTTTGTCTGATCTATTTGATCATGGGTTCTTATGTCTAGGAAAATTGAGTTCTACTTGTATTTATATCGAGGTATTCCTTTATTAAGGAATATAGACCATTGCAGTTTGGTTAAAACTATGGATATCTAATTTCTAGGTTATATACTTCCTTAACACTAAATTTTAAAGCATAAATCATGGTTATAAAATGTATATAACTATTCCTTACTCCTTTTATAATGTTTCATATTACATGTTTTTATAAGATTCTATTTCTACTATGTATGTGTTTAAGAAAAAAAATTATACACTTTTACATGACTATGATTTTATAAAGTATTGAAACAAATATTTTTTTGATTACATTCATTTATGGAACAATGTTTTTTCTAATTAACCTATATAAGTAGGTTATGAAAATTAGTAGATTTATTTTATAAAATACAATTTACCCCCCCCCCCCTCTTGTAGTGTTTCTACGTAATCTTAAAAGCCTAAAAACTCTATTTCCGCTATTATTAAATATCAAACATGTTTCTCATAACATTTAAATTCATGAATATCCACATATATTTAATATATTTTATTTAACAAAGAGTAACAAATATTAATTTTACTTCTTATCACCTGGATACAATTTGGTGTGAACCTTACCATTTGGGTGAAGTTTTATTTTTTACACAGCCAATTAATATTCCTATATTGGCCTTAATTCCAATAATTTTTTTTCTATCCTATATCTAACAACCTTAGGAAAATACATCTCAAGGAAAACACACTTTAATATAACCCATTTCATGCTATCAATCTCTTCTCTTTCTCGAGTATTCTCAACCATTGACCGCAATTGATTGAATTCACCTTCAAAATAGTAAATAGAACTAGTAACATTTTGATGATGTGAATAACCCATGAAATAAAATAATTTTTTTAAGATCATTAATCAATTACTTAGCCATAATAGTGTCAGAAGAACCACTAAATATTGTAGACTGTTATATCATAAAACATCCCACTATCGATATGTTCATATGTGATAGATCTAATTTCTCTCTATAAATAATGACACAACTATTTATAGCCTACATAAACTAATACATAATATCCAAAAACTATTAAGTTTCAATTCTAACCATTCTAGGTTTTTTATTAGAATAATATTATCATTTGGTTCCTTCCTATTTCAACTTCCTTATTTTATCTATAGAAACCCATTCTGAATAGACATAGTTTAGATGAAGTAACATCATAATCATTAAAATATATATCATTATGTAAATAAATTATAATCACATTAGGTTATTTAATTACATTTTCTTAACCCTTAAATTTATTTAATCCATTCCTTCTGTACCAAATATTAGGAGATGAACTAAATTAATCTGTAAATTTTATTCTTTATAAAATAATTCATTCAATATTTCTCTGGAAGAACAATTATGTTTCTTTTTTTGATAATTAGTTCATTACCATTTAATAAGTACATATTACATTATCAAATTCACACTTCAACTTAATATAAATTTTTCCCATAATACAAAACCTTTAAGAAATCATCTATTTTATTTTCATAACAACTTTTCATAATTTTCATCTTTAACTCATACTTGTCCCAATACATCCATAAAACCATACAAATAACGTTTCAAATATTGGGATAAGAACAAAAAATATATTAAGTGACACATAAAAATAATGAAACTTGTTAGTCAATGAATACTCATAAAAATTTCCATTTTTCAAAAATAAACTTTGAACACAAAAATAATTTTTCTTACTCAAGGAATCAACTTCTCTACAAAAATATTTTTATAAAAAAATTCATACAAAATTATAAATGAAAAATTAAACATATTTATGATTCTTTCAAATCTTAAAAAAACTCATGAGTTATTTTTTATAATGTTATATATTTCCCTATTAAAAAGTATCATAAACATCCATGTAAAAATAATTTCATTATCATGCCCTATAAAAACATAAGATTTTGGAAAAAAACCCATAAAAATCATAGAAAAATCATATATGTAACTTAGGATATCATTTTCAGTTCACTATAATAATCACCCTTACAAATAGAACATACTACCCAGTAAATTCCAATAATATCTTAGGATAAACCTAACTGT
Organism: Viscum album; assembly: GCA_963277665.1. Taxonomy (NCBI): domain Eukaryota; kingdom Viridiplantae; phylum Streptophyta; class Magnoliopsida; order Santalales; family Viscaceae; genus Viscum; species Viscum album. The sequence goes on along the minus strand of OY728161.1, from coordinate 1,828,743,125 downwards.
TTAACTCTTTCCCTTTACCTAATGCATTGGAGAGCTATACTGGTCCCATATACCATCATGAAAAACTACCAGTAACCATAAATTAGTCTTAACACATGAAATATTTCATTTCTATCATGATACAGATAAAAATATTCCTCCCATCCATAAGAAAAACATATCTAGATATAGAAATATCCATTCTATTTAAAACCTTTTTTGAAAATACCCATAAAAAACGAAGGATGGATTTTTATTTAAATATAACATAAAATAATATTAAGTAATAAAACACCAAATAATGTTCATGGTGGTTTAAAAAACCATCGATGTCATATACACTGAAATATAATATTCTCTTTTCCTTTTTTTATAACGTTCCATATAAAATATGTAAAAATATTCCATTTGAAAACCATTGAATGAAAGTAAAATATAACCTAAAAATTACTTTATAATTCATTTATTTCCATATAAATACATATATAAAATAATTTTAAGAATATTCAAATTGGAAAAAAAAATATAAAACAAATATTTAAAACTTTTAATAAATGGTTGGTAAGGTAAAGCATACCTTTACATCAGTATGATCCATCACATACATTTTCCACCTTCCTGTATAAAAAACTTATGTTAATTATTATCTTTATTATATCCTTTATAAGGCGTAATATTCATTTTCCTTAAAATTTTTACAGTGTTATATTCAATTAAATTATCAATTAAATACAAGTCGAACATTTGGATGATATTCAACTCATATGTAAAAAATTACTTTCATAGGTTGACTATGGTCAAAGTGGTCATTTTTTTATCAAATAAATAATAAAAATCATAATATAATTATATTTTTTATCAATTAATTATACTTTAAAACCAACCATGAATAATGGTTATGAAAAAATGAATTACGTTATAACCATAGAGATGGTAGGTTGTACATATGCATGAGTGATGTTTTCTTTATTTCAAAGATCATGAGGGAAATAAAGTATCATTTTAACTTTATATAGTGATTTTGGTATAATAAGTTTCAAATTATATATTTAAATATACTTATGTATATCATCTATATCACATGGTGATGAAAAAAGCATCACATCTATTGATACAGGTGGTAATCCACGTGTATGTTTGAACAACATTATCATTTTTCAATGGATGGAATAGTAATAAAATTAAGGATATATTATATTTACATAATGTTTTTTATTTCATGAATATAAAATTTTTATCATAAATTCTTCATTATTTCCATCTGCGAGAGTTTGTGATAGAAAACGAATTTCATTGGTTTGTGAGGCGGTTGTCTGCTCTACACATGAACGATTGTTTCATTTCTAATTTTATGGAACAATATATTGATATAATTTGTGCCATTAAAATAATAAAATATAATTATATGTAACATACTTATAATATTATTCCATCACGAAATATAGGATTTATGATTATCTTACCTATAAAACATTGAAAAGGTAGTGGACACAAATATCATTGAACTTCGTAAAAATTAATTGTTTTTAAAACCTACAGATGACTACCAAGAAGTATTTATGATTAAAAAAATACATATGGAATAAAAAAGATCTGAATAGACCAATTAAAAAACAAAAAAATAGTGAAATAGTGAAATAGTTAAATAGTGATTGTGATTGAGATTGTGAAAACTATAGAGAATGAATCATGAAATAGATGAAGTTAGGGAGTCTGACTACTCTGTATTAACTAATATATTTTCTACTCTAAATAAAAACTATGCCTTCAAAGTATTTTTTATAAATATGGTTGGTTGAGCACCAAAATATCATTATGTTTTTATCACAACTGAGTGAATTATCTTTAATTTTTAATTTTCATAAAAACTTGAGGAAATTAATATCTCTTCATTAGAAAATAGTATCATCAACCTTTTATAATTTTTGGAACATCACTTGATAAAAATGTTACAATTCCACTAGCATCACTAATCGGTATGTATAGTAGTATGAAAATTATTCTCATTAATAATGACTATGAGATCACTAAAAAATGTACTGATAGGAAATGATAATAAGAGTTAAAAATTAGAAAAATAAATCAATTCATTTCAACTTGAATCCCTAAAATGTTTAGAAACTTATGATTGTAGTAGAAGAAAAAAATTATTAAAGAATTACATCAAAAAATTTAAGAACAATTTTATTCAAAAAAATAGATAGAGAAATTTCCTATATTAACGACTATTTCCTCTATATTATGAGATTATTCAGTTCATAGTCATTGTTCTGCTCCTTCCTCTTTTCTCCCACTACCTCTAGAAAATTATGTTCATATGTCACTCTAAAAATTATTTAGAGTGTACTCCCTTGATTTCTCATCTTGGACACTGAGAGAAACTCCCTATTTCTTTCATGATAGTCAGTATAAATAATTCATTTTACTAATCTGTAGTCATATTTTCAATTAATTTAGAAAAAATTATTAAGAAAATATGAAATTCAATCGATTATCTAGCTGGGAACCTCCCAAAAATTAGAAAAATGCAACACTGTCACTACAGAAAACTAGCATGTACATCCAAATCAATTCTACCTCAACAAAAAATTTAAAACCTTATAATTATTGAATCAAACAAGAACCTAAAAAAATACTTACAAAGATCCTCCATCGTAGAACACTCAAACCAAAACCTTCAAAGTGAAAATCCACTAATAGAAATGAATCATTACATTTGTTTCAAAGATTACATCATTCACTGGATTTATCAACACTTTAAGAACTTCATAATCAAAAAACCTAATTTGGATCAAGATTTACTTATTCTCAACACTCAAACACGAATCATTACAACCAAAGTTCCTTCTTTAATATGTCGTAGCTTGAGCGATCTCACTTCAGGTTAATATTATTTTCTTCAGATCTCAAATGTCTCAAGCTTTTGGTCATATTCTCGCTACGATGGAGAAATAAATCAAGTACGGTTGTATTTGGATTTATTATCTTCTACTCATCCTCAACATTTCTCGGACTAGTCATAGAAGACCAGTAAATCTCTTCTTTCATCTATCATCTACAACAATCTCCGAATTTGGTAGGCATAATGATGACTTGTAAGAACTCCATATTTGATCAACTCATCTTCATAAACTCCATGTTTTTCTTCGGTTCATATAGATATATCCAAATCCAGATCCCTTCATAAATTAATTTTTCAGTTTCATACCTCTATTAATGAATTTGTCATCCTAGAATTTGGTTTCTCTAAATTTGGGACTTGGATAGATTCTCAGCCTTGGTTTTTCATTCACTGGAATAGATGTGGCACCTCATATTAATTTCATTCAAGAGCATCTCTATTTCTTTATAATTGAATTTAGATTATTTATAACTACATAAAAAATATTCTTCTACTTCATCTATGGTGGGGCAACCCTTCTCGACCTCGGTCATCGACACAATACCAAATCGGTTGGTTATCTTCCCAACCAGGCTCGAAACTTAGTCATTCTAGTAGATCATGGTGTTGTACAATCATGATAAAAATGGCTCAGTTTTTACTTTAGTTTTTGGGTTCTCCAAATAGAACCAGATATAAGTCACCATTTTAAAATATTTTCAATAATTGAAAAGGAGTGGCATCGAGTAGACCTCTACATGGTTTATCCTGTCTTTCCTCATCAAAAATAGTGATTGATCTTGGTCCAATGATCTTCTTCTCTTGGGATTCATGGTTCCTTCATTGGTTTTCCAAATGAATGGTTATAAATCACATAAGTTAAATTATCATATGTGATATAATATTACCCACCACTTCTAAAATTCTCTTATGACCTACTAGATATTATTTTTTGTAGAGTCAATGTTATAACATCAAAACCCCAAAATATTATATTATGCTACCCCAATTTTTCTAACGTAGGAGATAATTTATCTTATTAGGTGGCTTGCTATAGAAAAATGAAAACACAACAACTAAGGAGTAAAAAAATTAATTTAATATTTAAATAAATTCATAATATTTATATCATTCAAATAATTCCTGATTAAAAAATAAAAAACAATTATCTTAAAACTAAAATGATAAATGAATTAACTAAATAAAAAAAATATAAAAAATATTACTAAATTTATTTAAAAATACATGTCATAAATTATTAAATCAATATTTAAATAAATTATTTAATTTTTAAATAACAATTAACTAATTATTATATTAAAATATAAAACAAAAAAGGAATAATATTAAGTAAAAAATAAATAAAAATTAAATAATACTCAAATAAATAATAATATAAAAATTAACCAAAACTGGTAAATAAAAAACATTATAAATAACTAAATTAATTTTCAATAGAAATGTTAAATGAATAAAAAAATATTAATAATTTCATTAGTTAAATAAATCAATAATAAAATATTAGAAAATGCATAATTATCTAGATTAATATTAAATGATGCATTATAAAAATAATTTGACAACAAAATGTATGTAGAATAAACTATCAATTTAAGGACATGTTAAATTCCCCTTCACTTAAGACATTTATTTCCCTCAAGCAATATTTTGTTACATTCAATAGTAAGAAATAAATCTCAAAATTGAGAAACTAAAATTCCACTAAGAATTTATTTTCATAGTAATTTTCTTGCATGGAATCTCACAAGTAGTAAAAATGAATTCTATCTCAAATTAATTCTCTTCATTGAAAAATGAATTCTATCCCAAATTAGTTTTTTTTTTATAAAAAAAATATTTACATTGAAACTTTTAATTAGAATTTAAAAAAAAGGTAATTATTCATTTAACTAAATGTACAAACATCTCTTTACCTCAATGTGAACAAAATCACATAATTTAAGAATGAATATTTATCATAAACCATCCCAATGGGGCTTGTGCTATGACTCCCCATGCCCATATACAATAGTCTAGAGGCAGGAGTATAGTTTTGAATAGGAATATCGCTATCATGGGAGTCCATAGCCTAATTACTTGTACACACGCACACATCTCAAAGCCTATACAATGCTGAAATGTGAAAACAACTAAACAACTATGCATTCATATATCTAAATCAACCAACCATAATATGAAATGTAGTAAAGTAAAGTAAACAGGTCCAAATACAATCCCACCATAAAGAGTATGAAAAATAGTTCAACATGAATGTAAAACTGGGACTACTATCAAGATACCCCAAAAATGCACCTTGGTCTGTCTGGTCTCACTAACCACCACCTAGTCCTAATATGTCTAGGATGCTGTCAAAAAGATGATTTTCTACAAGAGACACAACACGTGTGGGAAAAACCATGTAGGGGTGAGTATAATAATACTCAGTAGGACATCTAGAAACCAAAAAACATACAATAAAGAAAATGAATTCAACTCTAAACAAGTATATGTATACAACATATATAACAAGAATATTTATAAATACATAACAAATTCATCCAATTTAATGTAAGGTCACAACCATAGTATACCATCCTAGAAGCCTAGTTCTAAAATACCACAAAGTATTCATCTGGAAGAACACACTCTTGAGTATGATAAAATTGATGGTTTTTATTTGAGAGGTAACGGTTGTTAGGTCTCTTCATTAGAAGTACACACTAAAGGTATGAAGTGATATGATACACATTTGAAGATCACACCCATGGACATGGGGTGATACCAAAAACTCAATCTGGATTAACATGCTATGTACAAGATTTATGAACATGTATTTTGGGTCATGATGATACCAATAACTCCACCTAGGGAATGAAGATGAATATAGGATCTCAATCAAGTCCTCAAGGAGGGATTCCAATGACTATATCCAAGAATTCCAACTAAAGGGATCGTGTCCCTGTAATAAATAGGATATTTCATGTTAACCCTCAAGTAAAAAGATATTGGGAACACACCCTAACAAAACATTATAAATATATAGAGGACAAGGTCTTCAAGAAAACATTTACAGAGTACAAGGTGTGTAATAGGGTTACATGTTGTGTTCCTTTCCCCTAGGTACTTCTTGTGTAAACATCTTGTGTATCATCCTTTGCCTATGTCTGTGTAGAAGTACACATCATTCCAAATTCCCATGTACACTACTAATGCTCTATTACACGTCTTAGACCATGTACTCATCTAGGTTGTGACTATGTAGGGGGCTACATGGCGTGCTCCAACCCATGTACCCCAACCAGTGTCTGTGTACCCACTCAGGTACATGCTAAGTTTCTAAGAAGACACCACATGTCATGTGATGGGGATCACACTTCATGAGATATTTATCTATCTCCCAAAACCTGATTTGATGCATATGTGGGGCCCACATGGTGTATCGGTCTGTAGTGCAGGTTTTGTAGTGCATATTTTTTCCAAAACACATATTTGGATTCCACAAAATATTTTTTTCAACCATCCTCCAATCTAGTGTCTTCCTTGCTGTAAAATCATTAACAAAGGTCCAACAAACCTCCCTATCACTGAATAACATGAATCGGCCCTCTGATTCATTCATTAATCAGCCTCCTCCTTTGTTCTTTTTTGTTCACTAGAGAACATGATATCAGTTGTCAAAAATTTCCCAGTCCATCGCCACTCCCATCTTTGCACCACTATCATGTCATGTCGATCCTAGATCTATGATTTTGGATCATTATGCCAAGAATCATGTGTGTAATGATCAATTAATTGGAATATGTTGATCCTCAGGCAAAATTAAGAATTCCTATGATGAACATAGAACTGGGGGAAAAGTATAAGAAAAATAAAGGAAATTAACCTCAATAAATGGCTATGTCAAGCTAGATTTGTTTCTATTATAATTACAATTGAATAATAAACAATTAAATCATAATGAAATTCTACCAATAGCTCTACAAATAAACCCATCCTGAAATATTATCAAACCATGGATCAATATGTTCATTGATTTATTTTCATTCATCATAGAAATTATGAACTAGAAAATAATCTAAATAAAAAAATCCTACCTCAATTCATATTGATCACTGATGAAGAAAGATGTGGTTCCATAGTCATTGGTGATATCCTTCAATTTTATTGCACGATGATCATCGATCCATGGTCTGGTCATTGTATGCCAATGGAAATTTCATTCCAAGCTCTCCAATAGATCTACAACAATTTTCAGAGTTATAAGGATAACCCTAAAAATATTCCATAATCATCTATTTAAATGAAAAATTAGGTCACTATGTCGATGGATTAAAAAATTAATTTTACATAATTATTATTTTCATTTTATGATGGCGATGAATTTTCTAAAAACGAACCATGCCGAAAATGGTTATTTCACTTCTAGGGAAAAATAAATGTTATGAACTCAACAATCCCTCAAATTTCTGATATGGTCCCCTTTTAGATGTTATTCTAATTTTTCACAAAAAATGTTTTTACGTACAATTTAATATATTTAATATATTTCAAAAAATTATTCTGAGCACACTGAGCCTTAAAATCCCATGTCATCTTAGTACCTAGTCTCAAAAATAATTCATACAATATCCAAAAATAATATATAGAATATCATAGTCATTTCATTTTCCCAACATGGGGCTTTACATCCCAAAAATCTAAAACAATGTCTACACAAAGAGGTGTGGGTACTGAGCATGAATCTGAGACTCCTACTCCCATGTTCACTCCTATAGATTCCTATACGACCACCAAACCCAAACTAAAAGAATCGATATCCAATTAAGGATCCTCCCCTACTGATCCTTAATCTCTACCAGATACTCATCAAAGGTATCTTCATCCTTGATGTCTAGCTCACCCTATAAAATAACTTGAAATGGGTCATCCACACACCTCATCAACTGAAACACATGGAAGAAATCATGTAACTGGTTTAACTATGGTGGCAGGGCTAAAAGTTATTCCACATCTCCAACTCTATATAGTTTCTTAGAAGGTACAATGAATCTCAAAGATAGCTTTCCACCCATTCCAAATCATTGTAGTCCACGTTGAGGTGAAACCTATAGAAACACATGGTCTCCCTACTTGAACTCCAAAGGCCTCAGTCATCTATCTCCATTAGTCTATTGATATATTTGTATAGTCTTTATCCACTAATAGATGATATACACCTTATCGGTAGTTGTTCGCACCATCTTTGGGCCCAAAAGTGCATACTCCACTAGGTAAGTTCAAAAAATTTGTGACCTATAGGGTCACACATAAAAATACTCAAATGATGTCATACCAATGGATGAATGTAGCTATTGTTATATGAAAACACCAAAAGTAGTAGGTGATCCACCCAACTTGTGGCCAAATTCCAACATTCCAGCTCATAACATGTTCTCCAGAAACTTAATGTTCTTCTATGTATGGCCATCAATTTTGGGGTTAAATGAAATACTCAAGAATAAATGATCCCAAAACACCTCCTATAATCCTTTTTAGAAATGTTATGTGAAGTGAGAATCACATTCAAAAATTATTATCAATAGAACTCCCTATATTCGTACTATCTCAAGCACGTAGAAGTGTCCTAAGATCTCTAGTGAACTATGGTCTTGAATCGCTAATAAGTGGTCTTACTTGGTAAGTCGGTCTATAATCACCAAGATGGAATCGTGTCCCCTATACGTACATAGTAATCCCATCATGGATTCCATATATATCCCATCCCACTTCCATTCTAGCACCTCATGGGGTAGAGATAATGTAACGACCTGAAATTTTGAATAAATCTTATTTCTGAATTTTGTGTGTTATTTTATTTTATTTTTTATACTCAAAAAACTGCTTCATTGGATAACATGAGTATAATTAAAATGAGACTGTTGGGTTTTTGACTGTCAAATGACCATTGGTCAATATGACCGCTAGAAACTAAACATTTCGATATTTTGTCTCTAAATACAAGTTATCTTGGTTAATCAATATAGAAAGAAGATTTGATGGCCTCACCCAGTAGTCTTGGACCGATCGAAGCCCATCTAATAGAACTTGGGAAGGAGGTAGCACCACTGGGCTTTGCTCTAGACCAAACCCAAGCCGAACTTCATCGTGTGAAGCTAGAACGGAATCGCCTTCATGAGAAGTTCAAACTGATAGAAATTACTACTCGTGCAATGTTGGCTGAGCCTCCCTCGGATTCTCTCCCCTTAGCACACCTTACACTTAGGTCCTATGCTGGTGTGATAAGGGGATATGTAAGGAGATCGTAACTGCCTTGTGTAATCCTTTGTTTTAAATAAAAAATTGGGATTTCTTCTTATGATGGAGTTTATGAATTTTCAAATGACCGGATAAATAGAGTATGCATATTTTTGATGAATTTTAGAAAAAAGATATTTTAAAAATGTTTATGTAAATCTTAAATAATTAAAAACGTGTAATGATATTCAAAAAATGGTCTTCTACAATTATGTCCAGTACGAAATTTAGAGTCTAATAAGATCAAATTTATTTTTGATGAATAGTAAATTATGAATAGTGATTTTATGCTTAGGATTAGTAATCTGACCAAATGGATTAGTAACTTCACTCAAAGAATGTTTTAATATAATTTAGATGCCTAGATTAAGTAATTTGATTCAATAAAATGGTTAAATAATGGTTTCATAAATTATTATTCAAGTATTAGTTTTTTCGAGTGAATAGTGTTTTTTAATTAAATATTAAATTAAAAATATTTAGAAAATTATTTTTATAAAATGGATTTCATTTCATAACTCAGAGCATCGATATTATGTTAAGGTAATTTTTGGGGTTTTTTCTGAAAAAATGAATTTTCGGTGAATAGTGTATTTATATAAAAATTAAATTAAAAATATTTAGAAAAATATTTTTATAAAATAGAGTTCACTTTTTAAATCAGAGCATTGATATTTGGTTAATGTGAAATTTTGGGATTTTTCTGAGAAAGTTGAATTTTCAATGAATAGTAAAAATGCAGTTTTTAAGTTACGGGTGTTTAATGACATCATTAAATGATGTATTAAGTATGTAATCAATATGGTCGACTTATGAATAGTAATATAAGGTATGAGGTTTCCCAAGTGTCCAATACCATGGGCAAATACCATGGGCAAGCCCATGGTTTTTCCAAAACCACTAATGAGGTGTCCCTTGGCCATTAATGCCTTGTCCCCTCACTTTCCCTATAAATACCAACCCATCCTCTCATCCATTTCGACTACCCACTCTCCCCCAAAGAATTTATGGTCTCATTACCCCCAAATTAGTCCTCCCAAGGTGACCCCAAGCCCTCAAGGTCCCAACCTTTGAGTTTTATGAGTTACGTTTTAAGGTAAGGGATCCGACCACTCTCTTTCTTTTCAAGTAATCTCTTTTATGTCATTCCTTTTATGCTCCATGTTCTTATGTTGGAGGATGTTCTTTTATATTAATTATACTGTAATTTTTATGTTCATATTATGAGTGACCCCCTCTTACTCTCATCATTTCATTTTATGAAAGTTTAAGTGGCGCCCTTAGGCTGCCGAATTTTTTAAGGGATTCTTTCACCCTTCTCATTTTTCAAAGTTCTACTTTCATGTCAAGTCTTTCAAGTTCCTTTTTATTTTGTTGGGGTATGATCTCTATATCTATCATACTGATCTCTTATGATCATATTATGAGAGACCCCATTTTATCTATTCAATTCAGTATTTTGAAGTTTTAAGTGGCGCCGTTAGGCTGCCGAATTTTTTAAGGGATTCTTTCACGTTTCTCATTTTTCAAAGTTCTCCTTTCATGTCAAGTATTTCAAGTTCCTTTTTATTTTTTTGGGGTATGATCTCTGTATCGATCATACTGATCTCTTATGATCATATGATGAGAGACCCCATTTGATCTCTTCAATTCAGTATTTTGAAGTTTTAAGTGGCGCCGTTAGGCTGCTGAATTTTTTAAGGGATTCTTTCACGTTTCTCATTTTTCAAAGTTCTACTTTCATGTCAAGTATTTCAAGTTCCTTTTTATTTTTTTGGGGTATGATCTCTGTATCGATCATACTGATCTTTTATGATCATATGATGAGAGACCCCATTTGATCTCTTCAATTCAGTATTTTGAAGTTTTAAGTGGCGTCGTTAGGCTGCCGAATTTTTAAGTGGTTATTTCACCCTTCTCGTTTTCATGTTCTACTTTCATGTAAAGTATTTGAAGTTCCTTTTTATTATATTGGGGTATGATCTCTATATCTATCATACTGATCATTTATTTTCATATGATGAGAGACCCTATTTGATCTCGTCAATCCATTTTTGGAAGTTTTAAGTGACGTTGTTAGGCTGCCGAATTCTCATAAGAGAAATCTTATTTTTGTCTTCCTTTCAAGTTCTTCATTTCATATGGTATATCATTAAACTTTCATTGCCATGTTCTTAAATACTATATATTCTGTTCCCCTAATGTTTTATGTATCATTTTTTTTGATTGGGTGACCCATGTCCCTTCTCTTTTCAATGTTTTCTAAAACAATGTATCGTAGACGTTATACTGCGTAGTTTTCATCTCAAAATGCCTCCCTCTTTATCTCAAAATTATTTTATGTTATTAAGTGAATACTAAAAGCTCTTATTTCTACAGGGGTATTCACATATATATCAAAATGTTCTATTTTAAATTCTTGTATTTACATACATGAAACCCGCTTTCCTTTTCCGTGGGTTTAAAGTGACATAAAGATCATGTCTTTAAAGCAATTTTTAAAACATTATGATTATGAAATGAAACCCATTTATTTTATGCTATATGGGTTGTTTATGAAATGATTGATGATGATATATGTTGCTCACATGATAATAAAGACATGTCAAGGGTGCGCCCAGATAGCGCTCCAATGCATTGGGTAAAGACTTAATCTCTAGAGATGACCATTTAGACTGATACCTTAGTGAATAACCTTAGTAATTTTTAATGACAACTTAGGGATGGACCTTGGTGAAACGAAATGATTGTCAATATTAAATTTTGTAGCCACATCTTCAAGTTATGAAAAATATTATTTTTATTATGATATATCTCATGATTTATTTCTCATGACTTAAAGTTTTTTTCATGACCTTATTGAAGTATCTCAAGTTCACTTGTAAAATGTTTCTCTTGTTTCCCTTACTGGGCCTTCTGCTCACCCTTTCTTTTGATGTATGTCCCTAGGTTATGAGATGTAGTAATGAACTTAGGATGAACATTAGGAGAAGATTTTCAAGTGTTTAAGAAGAATTTTTTATGTTTTCATGTTTTAAGTTCCCGGTTTCCAAGACACTAAACCTTAAAGATCCTCGGTTTTGTAAAATGTAATGAAAGTTTATGTGATAAAAAGGCGGGATGCTATAGATAAACCCATTGGTTCTCAGTCTTGAATTTCTGATAAGTAAGGCCCTGAGAGAAAAACTCTACAACCCCTTTCAACATCTCCATCCACAAAAACTAACATTAGAAGTCTTGGTAAATATTTTCTAAATCTGGATCTACCACCAAAATATTTTTCTGAATATCCCTTAGAACCTCCTCTTGCAAAGTCATTGGTACCACTATTCATCATCTAAAAATAATTTCGTGCTCCCCACCTTTATAAAATCCATTAAGATCACTTCTAGTGGATATATTAATATGTAAGGTCTCATAGTCATCATCTACTAGATTTTCTTATCTGAATCGCTATAAAAGTGGAGGGGTGACAACCAGAGACCAATTGTGGGTTTCTCCATATCCATCCATAAAAGATAAATTAAATAATTCCAAATGCTATGATGCCTCATTCATCAACTAAGAATAAGATCTATTACTAAGAGTGTCTTCTACTACATTCCCCTTTCCAAGAGTATAGACAATCTCAAAGTCATAATCATGGAGAAACTTTATACATCACCTCTATCTCAAGTGAAGATACTTTTGAGAGAAGATATACTTGATAATATTTTGATTGGAGTAGATGATAAACTACTCTCCCATCAGGTAGTCTCACCGCATCTTTAGTGACAAAACTACCGCTACTAAATCAAGATTAGGGGTCATGTAGATATACTCATTTCGTCTCATCAGATGTGAACCATATGAAATCATTTCCTGCCTCTGCATCAGAACACAACCAAGCCTAGTTCCTAATGCATCACAAAACTCTATGTACTCAAATATTACTCTAAAAATATCAAGATTGTAGAGCTTGTGAGAATCTGGCTCAACTAATGAAAAGATAGTTTGAACCTCTCTTTCCACATGAATGGCTATCCATTTTGGTTCAATCTCTCAATTGTGATGATATCATGAAGAAATTAAGTATGAATCTCTGTTAATAGCCTGCCAACCCAAGAAATCTCTTCACCACCATTAAAATCTTAGGCTTATCCCAATATAGCACTGTATTGACCATGTTCGGGTCCACTACCACTCCACATACTGAGATAACATGTCCCATAAAGTGTACCACCTAAATCCAAATCTGGAACTTTGAGAGATTCTCATAATGCAGGTGCACTTTGATTATGTATAGAACTATCCTAAAGTGTCTCACGTGCTCCTCTTTGGATGTCTAGAACACAAGGATATAATCGATGAAGACTACCATGAACATGTCTAAGAAAGCCTAAAATATCTGGTTCATGAGTCCCATGAACACTACTGGGGAATTCTTCACACAAAAGGGAATTACAAAGTACTCATAGTGATCATATTGATACTTGAATGTTTTCTTCATGATATCCTTTTCATGTACTCGCAAATGGTGATATCCTTATCTAAGGTCAACCTTTAATAATAATCGTTCCCCTAGATACTGATAAAAGTGGTCATCAATCCTCAATAGTGATTACTTGTTCTTCTTGGTCACTTGATTCAAGATCTTGTAGTCCACACATAACCTCAAGATTTCTTCCTCCTTGAGAAAAAAACTGGTTCATCCTAGGGTAAAACATTGGGTCTAACAAGGACCTTCCAATACAAGTTTTACAACTGCACCCTCATCTCACGAAGCTCAATAGGATCCATCTAATATGATATCATAGATATCGGTGTCGTACTAGGGTGTAGATCATTGCATAACTCTATCTTGTAGTGGGGAGGTAGACATGGAACCTCTTTTGGGAAGACATCCTCATACTCCACCACCACAATAGGAAACTGGGAACTCATAACATCCACTAAAACAAGAGTTGGGCTATCCAAATGATGAGTAATGGGATGCATCCTTTTATACGTTAGTCCAACTTGCACTGTCTGGGTTTCCTTTTCACCAAAAAAGGAGAACCTAGTTCTATCACTGCAGATACACCGCATCCTCCACCTCAAAAAATAAATTGGGGAATGAACTATGTATAACCATTCCATACATAATATGACATAATAAGGACTCATTTATGCTAAAAATGTATTCTAATAGAAACTATCACCTCCATGATTAAAGCCACACTATTGACATAAGTGTTTGATCAGTGATTCTTCTCCTATAGGAGTCTCAAAGTTTAAGGGTCTAGACAAGGGATCAACCGGAATATATAAGTCTCATACATGGTATGAGAAAAGAAAAGAATGACTAGCACATGTGTCTATTTATACTTCAAATAAGGTATAAAATATACAAATCGTACCTCGAATCATTACCAGAGCCTCTAGGATGATGATTTTATCACCAAAATAACTCACATATCATGTCCTTAATCTCCCTAACATAATGCAGACCACTTTTGGGTTGTGTTGGTAACAAGTCAAGTGTATACCGCCTTCTATTGATCTCTGAGATCCTCTTCCATGTCCACTACTTTGGGAACCTTCCTTCTAATTGTGTTGTCTCTGCCTCAGTGGCCCATCCAATGTTTATCTATCATATGTATAGTAGGTCATAAAATCTCATGCAAGATTTCCCCTTCCATCGCATGAGTATAACCACATATCTCTGGGCTGATTGGACCCACCCTTCAAGCCTTGAAATATAGACACCCTTTCCTAGGACCTCCTTCAGAAATGTATTGCATGTCAAGAAAATTAATATGGACATCGGTTCCCTAGAGATGAGGCCTCTTCTCCTACCTTCCCTCTACCATCAACCACTATTTTTATCTACTCATCCAAGAAAATCTCAATATACAAAAATCCCTCTATAAACCTAGCATAATTTGGAATTCGTAGAGGGTTAACACTGCCTCATATGTCTCTATGAAAACCTTTCTTTAAGGTCTGATCCCAAAAGTAAAGGTGATGAAAAATATCCATTGAGTACCTGGAGATATTATTTAACCTAGATGAATACTCTCTTACTGTTATGTTGCTCTGCCGGAGCTAAAGAAGCTCCCAGATATGTACATCCCTTAGTGTAGCTAGTGATAAATCCACTCTAAAAGGGTGATTAAACTCTAATTATTCTATTTTATACTCATTGTTTGTTTGGGTCACTAAACCTCACTGTCACCCTACTAATATGTGAAGAAGCCTTATCTCCAGGACCACCATCTACTCTGCTAGTGGCCTGACCTGATGGAAAACTCTGGTCACCACCTCAAGCTTGTCCTCAGCTGCCTATGTGTCAATATGAACTCAGAACTTGAGGGGTATCTATCACTAAAACTCATTAAGTGCACTGAGACTCCTCACATAATATTCTAGTAATTCAGGTACCCCATGCTTCTCTATGGGTGGTGGTATAGCTGGTGCACCACCTAGAGGTAACATCTCAGGAACTAGTCTTTGTATCAATGCATCATCACTAAGGCGATCATTCTAATTATCATAATGTTGAATCCCAACTGGAATACATAACAAATGTATCCTAAAAGTAAAAAATATGTACCACAGTAAATGCATATATCTAGAGATCCAGCTCAATAAGGACACAAAAAACCACAATCTATTCATATATGATGATGTACCATTTTTTTCCCTGCAGCCTAGGTCCTCAGGTACTGAGTGGAAAAGTAAACAACTAAACAACCATGCATGAATACATCTAAATCCCACAACCAGATTAAGAGAGGAAGTAATGTAAAGTGAACAGGGCCAAATATAATCCCACCATAAATATTCTTAAAACAACTCCAACCTGAAATTAAAACTAGGATTTCTATAAAGATACTATAAGAACGCACTTTGGTCTGTCCAATCTCACTAAGTGTTTTCTACCCTGGTCTATCTAGGAATTTGTAAAAAGGTCAATCATCTTCACATCACATCACATGTGTGGGAAAATACCGCATAGGGGTGATTATAACAATACTCATTAGGACACTCTGAAACCAAAAACCATACAACAAATCAAATAAATCCATATATACATGGAAATATCTATACAAAACATATAACAAGAATCACTACTAGAAATATGACCTTTCCCAACGATTCTATACCAACGGTTTGTAAAAACCGTTGGTATAGGTTCCTTTTCCCAACGGTTGGGAAAAACTGTTGGGAAATCCCACTTTGAGGCCACCTTTCCCAACGGTTTGGCCAAACCGTTGGGAAAGGGTATGGCTTTCCCAACGGTTTGGCCAAAACCATTGGGAAAGGGTATACCTATCCCAACGGTTTTCCAAAACCATTGGGAAAGGTCCCCCACAAATGAACCTTGCATAGAATCAAAATCCAAAATCAAAATCTATACCAACGGTTGTCAAAACCGTTGGTATAGGCCTATACCAACGGTTTTGACAACCGTTGGTATATATTTTTTTGATTTTTTATCATTTCTTCTAACCCAGAACATTATATAAATCAAAATTTAAAATCATTATGAGAATACATATATATATTTATGTAATTATATTCACAAAAGTCATGTTAGGTTAGTGGTTAAGTCGTTGAGTAATAAATTAGGGGTCCTGGGATCAAATTCCAGCGAATGTTTTTTTTTTGAAATAAAAATACCAACGGTTCCATAACTGTTGGTATAGATTTTCATATTAATTACACCAACGGCTTACTTGGAAACGGTTCTCCAAACCGTTGGTATAGGCTATAACAACGGTTTGGAGGCCTATACCAACAGTTCCAAACCGTTGGTATAGGTTAGTTTTCGAGTAGGGAATATCATGACATACTCCACAAAGACACATAGTCTAAATATAAGTCAAAACTATAGTATGCCATCCTAGGATTCCATTTCAATGATTCCACAAAGAACTCATCTGGGAGAACACACTTCTTAGTGTAAAAACACTAATGATTTCCATCTAAGAGGTAGTCCTCATCAGGTCTCTCTATTAGAAGTACATGATGAGGGTCTGAATAGATATGATACAAATATGAGGATCAATCTGAATCCTGTGGGGTGATATCAAAAACTAAATATGGATTAACCCACTAAGTAGAGGATTGGAGACTACATAGTGTTGGTCACAATGATATGACTAACTCCACATAGCACATGAAGATGGATAGAGGATCTCACTTCATGCCTCATAAAGGGGTTCTAAATACTCTACCCAATAATTCATGTTGAAGGTATTGTAGTCCTAGGAGTAAAATAGGATTCCATACTAACCCTTATGGAAAAGGATAATTGAAACACACCCTAACGAAAAATTTCAAAGAAGTAGAGGAAAAGGGATTAAATATAACATTTAAGGATTACACAACATGTTTTAGGGTTATATGTCATGTCCCTTGACCCCAGGTACTTCCCTTGTAAACAATGTGTGTCTCACCCTGTGTCAATGTTTGTGTCTATATAGGGATGTATTCCCATGTACTCTATCATTTTCCCGGTACACGGTGTGTCCCGTGTACTCTTCCAGGTCATGTCAATGTAGGGGAGTACCCAGCATATTATAACCCATCTACCCCAACCCATGTCTACATACCCTCCAAGGTACATGCCATGTTTCTGGGAAGATACCACACACCGTGTGATATTTAAATATATCCTGAAATCCTAGATGCTGCATTGGGGGCCCCAAATAGTGTGTGGTTCCACAAAACACACCATGTACTGGTGATTTTTATAAAAACACAGATCTAAAATCCATGTTTCAATACACTCAACCATTCTTCGATTTTACGACCGCCTTGACATAAAATCATGTATCAATCCCCAAATAACCTTGTCATCACTACAAAATAAAATCCATCCCTTCAATTCATTATTAAATCATCCTTGTTTGTTTCTCTTCATTTTTCATTGAAGAATACTATTTTCGATTTTAAAAACCATCGAATCTATCACTACTCCCATGGACGCACCACCTTCACATCGTGTTGATCCCAGATCTATGATTTCAGATCATTGTGCCAAGAAATTTGTTTGCAATGATCGATTCATTGGGATATGTCAAAACATGAAACAAACAAATAATTTCCATGATGAATGACAAAATAAGAGAGAAAATCTCGTGAAAAATAGAGAGGAATGATCCTTTTTTAATGTTCATGTCAACCTCTATTCGTTTTTATTAGAATGACAAGTTAAGAATCGATAATTAAATCATGAAAAAATTATTCCAAAAGCCCTACAAATAAACCTATCTACCAAGATGATCAAACAACGGATAAATATATTCATTGATTTATTCGTTTTCATCATTGAAATTAAGAATGAGAAATAATCCAAATAAACCAATTAATTATTTCAATTCAGATAGATCGATAATGAAGAATGATGTGGCATCATTGTTGTTGGTGAGATCCCTTTATTTTATTGCACGTCGATCATCAATCCATGATCCAGTTCTCATCTAATAATGGAAATCATGTTCCACTCTCTCCAAAGGATCTCCAATGATGTTCAAGGTTATAAGGATAACCCTACAAATATTTTATAAGATTTTATTTAATACAAAATTATGGTGTTACGTCAAAAGATTATTTATATAATTTTACTTAATTATTTTATTCATTTTACACCCGTGATGACTATTCTAAAAATGTCCCATGATGAAAAAATTCATGCCATACCTAGGGTAAAACCTGTATTTTGAACTCAATGGTTCCCTCGTATTTTTTATCCTTGACCCCATTTAGAATTTATTCCACTTTTTTAGAAAAACATTTCATGTTGTTCTATTTAATATACTTAATATATTCCAATCATTTATTTTAGGAAGACTGGGCATAAAAATCACACACCGTCTCTACACCTGGTCTAGAAAATAATCCATACAGTACCCAAAAATAATATATGTAAAATATGAGTCATTAAATTAATAAATAAATTACCATTGGATGAGGTGGAGAGAAAATTTATTGGTAGAACTAATTACTCATAAAATAGTTTGATGAATAAAGAATGAATATAATGAAAGAATGAGTTTAACCTGGATTTGGATTTTCATTACCTAATTTATTTGGATGCATATTTTATTAGATAAATTCATATTAAAAGGTTCAAATTAAATAATAATCATATGAAATTATCTTAATATTTTACTAAAATCCATTTTTTCCAACAGGGTAAGATAAATTATTTATCTGGTTAAATCAAAATTGTAATAAATATTAACCTACTAAAAGAATCATCATAACCATTATTTTTTATAAAAAATATCACCTAGTGAAAATTCATAAATGTATCTTAAAAAATATAAATTTTATAAAAAAATTATAGGCTCCTAAGGGATCACATTAGAACATTATTTAGTAAAAATTAATATGCCTTCCCATACTTAAAACCCAAAAATTACACCATTGTTAATATCAACATGGAAGAAAAATTTTGATAGTGAATGTTATAAGATATTTTAAATTCAGCAGTTAAATATTCATGTTAAGGGTGACAATGAATTTCAAAATTAATTTTCCATAGAAAAACAATCACAACATGAATTAGAAAATAATGATTTCTATATAATAATTCAGGAAAACTAACATATATTTTTAGGGAGGTTTCACACAAAACATTTAATTTAAAAATGTAATAATTAAGACATGAAGACGATCATGAAAAGAAAATATTCAAAAATTAATGATTTTATATCAGAACCGATGACCATAAAATTTTACAAAACAATGTTGATCATGTATGAGAACAAAAAGTTGAACTATACTATCATTTTTACACCACAAGTAGTAGTCAACAATTTAAGTCTAAAAATTATTAAAATAAATAAATAATTTGAATTTTAAATCCCCCTAAATATATATTTAAAATTTTAATTTTATCATGAGACACCTCCATATTTAACAGTTGAATAAGTTCATATAGTATTCCAATATTCACTTCCTACAATACAAAATTTATACACATTAATTTCTAGAGTATAAATATTAATAAAAATTAACCCAAAGAGGAGAGTTGTGGAAGATTTATTCCAGTTTTATTCAAAAGATGCTTATTATCAATTATTACACACTTGGAATTATGTAAAGATGTAAAAAAAGAAAATAAAGGTAACGAATTAATTCCATTCATAAAAAATCATATAAACTGAGTTCGAGAATCAAGGATTTTGGTGAAAATATAGAGAGCATCACATAACCAAGCTGGAGAAGTTTATTAAAACCTATAAAAAAAGTTAAATCTTAGAAAATTATGGGTTTCTTCCCATAACATAATAAATTTAATTTCTTCAGCTTGATTATAGCACCTAATGTGTTCTAGCCATGATCATTCAATGGGTATGATTCATTTTTGTTTATTAATTCAATGATTATTTAGAAAATTTTAATATGTTCCTTTAAGGATTTAAACACTCCATCATCCCACAATAATCTTCCTGTTTACCCCATTTTTCTATGTTTAATACATATACCTCCATAATTTTTGGCTTTAAAATTTTCAAATAGTAAATATATGATGGAAATAATCATCCTTGACATTCTATAAGAAGGCTAGACTTCACTTCCTAAAAACTCCCACACACTTGAGGGATTTAATGATTCCAAATTTGGTTCTATAATTGTTTCAACCTACTCAATTAGAACCACATAAATAGTCTCAAAAAAACCTTATTAGGTGAAGAAGAGAAATATTCATCAAGATTATCTCTGAATATCTCAAAGTAGTGAATAAAAATTTCATCAATTCAGTTTTTAAATGAATAAGATTCTAAAAATGGATTGATAATTGCATAATATTTTCCACATCCAATAATATTCTTATATTAATATCCTTTTTGTTTTATAGGAGAAACCTATTTAATCTATCCTGTGAATTCTCTATTTTTTAGATAAAAAAATAATCATTTATATAGATTATATGAGAAGGAACATAGTTGATTTCTAGTTCTAGAGAATAACCTAGATTTTCACTTTTTATACTCTCTACAGACTGGATTGTCTTATTTATAGTAACTAAATGATAATAACTAACCCAAATTTTTTAATAATCCTTAAAACATTCAATTTTATTAGGGCGTGCAAAAAAAAATAGTCTCACGCTTCTAAGGATGATGGTAATAGGAAGGGGTTTCCATTTTAAAAATAAGAGAGGGTTGTGAAATTTGAACATCAATATGATAAACCCTTACAACTAGAAAGTGTATTTGTTGATGGGACACTTCATTTTCATGATAAATTAAAATCTTAATCTAACTCACATGTTTCTCTAGCCTTTCCAAATACGGTGTGGGCTCATATTTGACAAAATTTTCTCTAAAATGATCATTAACAGATCATTCACATTATTAAATCAAAATGACAACTTGTATCTTTCCTAATATCTAATATAAACACTTCATAAACCACTTTAATAAATATAAAACTCACAAAAATAAGTTAATAATCAATAACATAAAAATCCTCTTGATCATCACTGGCCTTAAGAGTCACTTTACCCTTAAAAACATCAATTACAGCCCCATCTATAACTAAAATGGTCAGCCCAAAATGATTGGAAGTTTTTTATAGAATTCCATTTAAATAATAATGATGTAAATGGAAAATGATAGTTTGTATTCATTTATTAATAAGTAATCCACCCTCCCATAAGGATAAGCATCTGACCTATCAGCAAGTTGAAAAGAAAATGATGTATGTTTCACTTATTTAAGACATAACTTTTATTATAAGGAGTAAGGAATAAGGTAAATGACTGAACCAAAATAATAGTGGAGAATAATCTCATAAGGCCCACTAATTATACAATATATTATAAAGGAACTATGATCCTTCAGTTTTTTATAAATATTTTTTAAAATAGTGGCACTACAAACCTCATTATGATTTATTGTTGAAAAATCATCCCATTCCCTCTTATTAGCCAAAAATATTTTAGGGAATATCAACAAAATATAAAATTTTTCAAAGCCTCAATAATGTTAATATTAATATAAAAGTTTCTAAAAAAATTTAAGGAATTTCTAGTAACTGAAATCATTATTATTTTTAAGCCTCTTGGGAAAAGGGATCGGAGGGGTATAATTCTTCTGTATGAGATTATTACACTCACTATCCTCAAGTATTGACTTTTTCTTTGATTTTATAACAATTTACCTCTTCATTTTTTCTTTTTTAATTGGATTTTCACTTAAATATTCATCATTTTTTTAATCTAGATACTACTATCTAGGTTTCTAGATTTTATTTTTTTCATGTTTTCATTTTTCAGTTCCACCAAAACTTATGATTCAACTTCCATAGTCTCCTCTATAATGTTTTATTTAGTTTTATAACCTTATTCCTTTAGTAATATCCCTGATATATTCCTTTTGATTCATCACTGTTGTTCTAGGTAACATCCCTTTGTCACCTCCTCCTAAATCCCTAGAAAGATCTTCCAATAGTAACTCAGCGTTATCAAATCTTGAATTTGTTTCATCCCTATCTGAGTCAACTATAGGCTTTTGGGAATCTAACACAACCTTTTGATAATAAATTATCCATATTTATTTTTGAAACATTCCCCTAACATCCACTAAATAATTTAATAATTCAGTAATAAATGGTTTCTAAAATAAAGGTCTAGATTTTTGTGGGTACACAAGAATAGCAGATTATTTAAAAAATAAAATTATCCATCCATCATATATTCCGATGATTTTTATAACTATAATTAAGTTTATTAGAAAATTATTTTTTGATAGATTTATTTATGGGCCTATAGTTAAAAAAATTGTTCACTCTCTACTGTAAACACAAATAGATCAATGTTGGAAAAACAGTTTTGAGAATATCCATACATCCCACATTGAGAACAATTATCCCTAAGATAATGTTTGTTAAAAACAAAAAATAGGGATTTATTTTTAGCCCTATGGATTAATTACTTTCTCATTCTTAAATGTTGGGACAAATGTGAATGTTTATTTGAAAACAAATTGTCCCGCCCACTTTAATCTTTGATAAATACCCACTCCAAGATTGGTCTACAAGATTTTTATTATAAGTATTAAGACCATTATATATTGTGTACATCGAGATATGAGTGGAATATTTGTGATAAGGATATTTTCTATTGATTTACATAAACCTAACCCATGTCTTAGTAAAATGTTCATCCTCATATTGATTGAAACTGGTGAATTTATGTATCGCTTTCATGGTTGTGTTTCTATGATAAAACATGGTAATAATTAACTTGAAAAGTTAATCCCATCTATCAAATATTCCCTCATATATGTTGTGAAACATTCTCCAAGACTTAATATTTGAAAAAAAATTAAATTTTATCAACTAGATATCCTCTTGAATAATTCCATACAATGGTAATTATTGAATTGTACAATAAAATTCTCTAATGAACTCTAATGAGTCCGAACCAAGAAGACTATTGAAGGATGGAATCATTGAGATATATGAGTTTTTGATTTCATAGTTCTATGAAAATTTGGATAATTTTATACATGAAGGATTACATAAAACTTTTGGATGTTTGTATTCTAAAAGCCAAGAACTATCAACATTGTCATTTCTAGGTTAAGGAGCAACTGGATTTTGATTTTCTCCCACAACTCAATGAATTTACATATTTTTATTTTCCATTAAATATTTGTTATTATTTTTATTAAGGGAATAATAATGATTTTTTATCTCAAAAATATGTAGTCGAAGATCATATTTATAATTTTCCATTTCCCTAGTGTGCATATAATTTCATGTTCAAACAATTTAAAAACCGCACAAAATAGTGGAAGAAACAGGAATATTTCCAACATAAAAAATTATTTTTTATTTTTTTCAAAGAACGTATTGAATTTTTTTTCTTGAATTTGTTTTTTCTTCATTGGTTTCACATGGATTACCTAGAAAATGTAACAAACATTGAAATTAATTTCATTGAACTTCATTAAAATTAATTTTAAAAAAATCTATAAAAAACTAACAAACAGTAAGTATGAATTTCAATTTCCAACAGGAAGGAAAAAAGAGTGAACGAACCAAAAAATAAAAAAATAAAAAGATTAAATGATGAAAAAGTGATTGTTGTTGAGTTTCTAAAAACAATAAGAAAAGAATAAATCAAAATATAAATCCAGAAAATCGGATTGCAATGCATTGACTAAGAAATTTTTTTCTATAACTAAAATCTATAACACCCATGTTAATTCATTAAAGAAGATGTGTTAATCACCTAACTATCAATAAGTATTTATTAAATCTTAGTTAAATCTCCTTAATTAATACATGTCAACCAAAAATGAGGAAAATCGTAGTTCTTTATTGGAGAATAGTGTCATCAACCTTTTCCAGTTTTCAGTACTTTGGTTGATGAAAAAATGTAAGGATTCCACTACCATCACCCATTCTTATATAGAGTAGTTTGAAAATGATATTCACTACAAATGAATATGATTTCACTAAACACAAATTTCACTTTTAATAAATTATGACATGAGTTGAATATTAGGAATAATTGGAGATACATTACAATATGAATCCTTAGGATATTTACTGAATCATGATTGGAGTAGAAACAATTTTTTTTCAAGAAGTACATCCAAAAAATTAATAACATATAAAATAAAGAAAATAGAGAGGGAAATAATATTTTTGAATATGGTTTCTTCTCCATTATGAGATTCTTCAACTCATCACCATTGTTATGTTGCATCTTCTTTGCTCCTGATCCCTCTAGAAAATTGTTTGTGTATGTCACTCCCATAGGGTGTTAAATTCACCCCCCCCCCCTATAGCACAACATTATAACAGTGGACCATACATCACAACCCATGAAGTTATAGAAAACATAAGGCTAGGTTTCTCCACTGATACCAATGTAACAACTTGGCCCTACTGATTGCACAGACACCCTTCATTAATATGGTCATCGGGTCTTGGCCTGGAATGTGCCACCAGTTGCCTTGTAGACATGTGTCCACCTCCCGGAGCCCGCCCACGTGTCTGAATGGATCATATGATTAATGAATTTCCCCATAATCCAACACATGATTAACTCATCATTGTTGTTCATTTTCATGTTCTTTCCACCCTCTCCCTTCATAATATTTTTTGTATGTCTCTCCCCTATGTTTTACATTCATCCCATCTTTATAGAAAAAAATCCTCATTGAGGACCCTACAACTAAAAACAGATTTTTCCAATACACTAAAGGTTTTGTTCCTCCTATGATACCAATGTAACAACTTCACCCTACTAATATCATAGATACCCATACTTAACATGGTCATTAGGTCCTAGCCTTTCAAGTTCCACCAGTTTCTCTACAAACACGTGGTCCCCTCCCTAGGGCCCACCCATATGTCTGAACGGATCATCTGACTAATGAATTTCCCCATAGGCCAACACATGTTCATCTTATCATCTTTGTGGACCCTACAATTCAACATAGGTAGTTCCATAAAACTAAATTTTAGCATCCTCCTCTAATAAAAATGTAATAACTTTGCCTTACTGCCAGCACAGACACCCATCCTTACCATGGTCATTAGGACCTAGCCTGCTAGGTGCCACCATTTTTCCTTCAGACACATGTTCCCCTCCCTAGGGCCTAACCACATGTCTAAATGTATCATCCAACTAATGAATTTCACCAAAGTCCAACACATGTTCACCTCATCATCGTTTTTATATTACATGTTCTCTTCACCCTCTCCCTATAGAAAATGTTATGTATGTCACTCCCCTGGGGTGTTACATTCACCCCCCCATATCACAACATCCTCATTGTGTACCTTATATCTCAAACCAGGTAGTTCCAGCACACTTAAGATTAGGTTCCTCCTCTAATACCAATATAATAACTTTTCCCCACTGACCACACATATACCCTTTTTTATCATCGTTATCGGGTCCTAACCTACTAGGTGCCACCAATTTCACTGTAAACATGTGGTCCCCTCCCTGAGTCCCACCTATGTGGTGGATCCTACATCTCAACCAAGACAGTTCCAACACACATAATTCTAGGTTCCTCTTCTGATACCAATGTAACAACTTGGCCATACTGACAGTACAAACACCCTTCCTTAACATATTCATTGAGTCCTAGCCTAGAATGTGCCACCAGTTGCTCTGCAGACATGTGGTCCCCTCTATGGGGCCCTCACACATGTTTGAATGGATCATCTAACTAATAAATTTCCCCATAGGCCAACACATGTTCATCTCATCTTCATTGTTCCATTACATGTTTTTTTCACCTAATCCCTCTAGAAAATTGTGTGTATGTCACTCCCCTTGGGTGTTACATTCACCCCTCCAAAGAGCACAACATTCTCATTATGGATCGTATATATCAACCCAGGTAGTTCCATGACACATAAGGCTAGGTTCCTCCTATGATTCCAATGTAACAACATGGACCCACTGACAGCATAGACATGCTTCCTTAACATGGTCATCAGGTCCTGGCCCACCATGTTCCACCAGTTGCATGCAGACATGTGGTCCCCTCCCGGGAGCCCACTCACATGCCCGAACGGAACATATGACTAATGAATATCTCAACATTCCAACAAATGTTCTTTCTTCTATGCTATTTCCTCACTCACACACCCTGAGAAACTTCTCAGAAGGTCACCCATTATGATCATGACTCTGTACCAAGCACGCTTAACTATGGAGTTATAATCAGGTTGGCTCCTAAAAAGAAAGGTTTTCCTTGATTATATTAGTGATATCATTTATTATTTTAACATTTTATCATTCTAGGGTGTTAAATCTAATCTCATAGACTAGAGGGGGTTTTTACACCCTCTAATTTTTTTAAAACATGTCATATAAAATAGTGGTGGTTTGGTAAAACCACCGACAAATTATAATTTATGGGATGTTTTCCTAAGACTTCTTCTAATTTATATCAATATTCAATTAGAAAACAATTTAAAAAAATAGTGGTGGATTTAACCCCCTCTAATGTAATACTCTAGGATAAGATCCAGTTAACCACCCTGTAATTTTTTAATTTTTTTTAAAAAATAAACATTTATAATATATATGTGTATGCGTACATGTGTGTGTGTGTGTGTGTGTGTGTATATATATATTACGGGAAAATATTATATAAATTTAAATAAATACATTATAACCATATGAATATAAAGGAATTATATAAATACATTAAATAAATTCTTATACATATAAAAAAAATTATATAAATATATATTTTGGTATACGTAAAATAAAAGTAATTATAAATATATTTATACAAATACATAAAACTTATATGAGGTTTCATAAATACTATACATTTATTAAACTAATTTATATTATGATTTAACTTATACATATGTTATATTAAATAAATTTTTATTGTATATTTATGTATGAAAATATTTATATTATATTATGTAAAAAATATATATTTAATATCAACAATATTAAATTGATATATATATATATATTATAATTACTTATATATTATATAATTATATTATATATGTTATAATGTAAATGATAAGTTGTATATAAATTTATATATATATTCTAATTATATTATATATATTACACTATACCATATTAATTATATAAATTAATTTACTATATATATATTGTGTAATTATATTATATATTTTCAATTATATGAATGTATTTAATTTTGTGAGTATATATATATATGTGTGTGTTTATACATTATATAATATTAATTTATATCATTAAATACATAAATTTATAATAAAAAATATATTTAATAAAATATATGTATGATATTAATCAAAAAATTAATAAAATGTACTTATAAAACAAACATATAAATTTTTTATTTTAAAAAATATGTGTAATAATTATAATAAAAATTAATAATAATAATTTTATTACTACACACACAATCACACACAAATATATATAATTATATAAACAAATTATACATATACATATATATATCTATATATATTATAATTATATTATATCTATAAATATTATGTAAATACATAAACATACAAACACACACACACAAATATAAATGAATTTATAAATAAGTGTATATTTATATACATAATATAAAGTGTTTTATGAAAATATGCATAAATATATTTATTTAAATAAATGGAAATATATAATTTTGGTAGAGCATGCATGTATGTAAATATATTATATTATGTAGATATATACATAAATTTATATTAATATATGTATAACTTTTTTAATTAATATACTAAATATGTATTTATATACATAAAATAAATTAATATGTTAAAAATATTTATATAAAAAATTGTAAAATTGTATTTATACAAAAACTATTTATTTTAATAAATATATATTCATATATATATATTCATAATTAATAATAAAAAAGTTCAATTTGGAAGTGTGGTAAATTATCCTAGGAAATTGTTTACTGATCACCAATTCGAATCACGACAGATGAGAGGCCCTGAAATATCTATCTTATTTTGAGACATATGAATAGTGACCAAATTTGGGTGTCCCAAATTGGTCTCCTTTATGTGATGGCTTTGATTTATGAGTTAAACACTTCCATCAACATGTTAGAGGCACATACAGGGTCTGTTCCCTATCAACAAACCTTGACACTTTGGCCCCTACTTACAAGATCATCCACTGGTGGGCCTTTACACTACTAAGAACTTGCTGCCCAAATTTCCATTCTGTATGGATTTACATCCCTATACATGACCTAACTCTTATAGGCCCATCTTACACACAACCCATCTCTTTCTTCTTTAAGGGAATGAGATATTTCTCTTCGATTAAGCCTCCCACAAGGTTGGGTTGAGGTGGCTCACTCCAAGAATGGTATGAGGTGGTGGCATGTGTGGTGTAGACCATCCATAGGGGTAGGATTGATCTGGGTATCTCTTACTATTGAGGGGGAATTTCTGGTGGAACAGATAAATAAAAAATAATGAAAATTTATGTGAAGTTGGGGACCTCCCCAAAAAAATCTCAATTAGGGGTGGTTGGAAACACCACCCTTAAAATATGAAATGAATTAGGGGTAGTTTAAAACCACCCATAATTCATCTCTTAATAGGAAATATTGATGAAATTATATGGGATTTAAACCTCTTACATAATAACCACCTCTAATTTTCACCTCACATTAATGTCACTTAATTAAAACATCCTCTAAGAGGATAAGGTGGTCACATTAATGGTATTTTCTCATAATCAATGATAATTTATTTAGAGTGGTAATAATCTCCCACCCCCACTAAATGAAAAAATAACCCTCCAATAGTGTCATTTTTTAGTGACACTGCCATCGTGGACATCCTACATGTACTTACAGCTCAACACGGTGAAATGTAGAAACCCCACTAGTTTTCAATCAAACTGACACCCTATAAAGTACTCATAATGCTCTTCCAGAACACAATGCTCAAATTATCACATTCATATTTAAAATCAACCAGCAGACATGAATCTTCTCATTTGATTCAAATATTACAACATTCACTATCTTTGTGAAGGTATGAAGAACTTCATATTTTCATAACCACATTTAGGTTAATCTTTTTCTACTATCAACACTCAAATAAATACCCTCAAATCTTAAATTACTACTTCAATAAATCATATCTCAAGAGATTGCACTTTGGGTTAAAATGATTTTATTCAAATATAAAACTTCACCTTATCAAAATTTGGAAGCTTGTGGTAGTCTTCTTCCCTTTTATGGAAAACAATCATGTTCTATCAAATCGAATTCATCATATTCAACTCAACTTAGAATAGTATTCAACTGGTCACATACGGCCAATGAATCCCTTTCTTTAGAGTTCATCTACTTCAACCTCTGACTCAGAAGGCACAATGGTGACTCGAAATAACTTTTGATTTGGTCGGGACATCTTTATCGACACCTAGTCATTAGTGGCTCTCTAGATCTATATCCCTTCATGAATATTCTTCTCAATTTCGTATCTCCAACATGGAATTTGTCATCCCAACATTTTTCTTCCATAAATTCCAAACCCAGATAGATTCTTCACCTCAATTCATCATCAACATGAAAATATGTGTCATCTCACCTTAATTTCAATTGACTTAATCTTTGTTTCATCAGATATGATATGAAATCTTTGGCATTCCATCAATAAGATTTGTCTACTTTTCTATGGTACTACAACCCATATTAGACATGTTCATTTTCACAATATAAAATTGGTTTGTCATCTTCCCACCCAAGATTGAATCTTAGTCATGAACTTTGATCTCAGGTGTTCATAATTCATAATAAAAAATGGCCTAGATTCAACTTTAGGATACAGGTTCACCAAATAAAACCATATAAAAGTCATTATCTTAGAATAGGTTCAAATATTTAAATGGAATGGAATTGATGATATATACTCATGGTTCATCCCATCTTTGATTGTTAACAATAGTAAAGGATCATGGGCCACTAATATACATATCTATATATCTGTGGTTCCTTCATTGGTTTTCCAATCCATGGGTCTTAAATTACATAACATAAATTATCCTACGTGATATTTTATTATGAACCGCTACTAAAATTATCTTATGGACAACTATAAATTATTTTATATAGCACAAATGATCTAACATCAATTCCTCTAAAAATTGTCTTTTCCTACACCCAATTTTATTATGCATCAAATAATTTAACTTAATGGGTGTCACGATTTAGAAAAATAAAAACACAACAACTATGGAAAAAATAAATTAATGGAAGATTTAAATAAATCCATGGTTTTTTTATTATTAAAACAATACATTATTAAAATATAAAAAAACTTAGAAAACTAAATGGGTTAAGTAATTATGTAACTAAGGAAAAGATAACCATTATAAAATAATTGTATGAAAAATTAATGTTATAAATTAAAAAATAATTATTCAAATAAAATTAATAAAAAGATAATCAATAATTAATTAATTAATATATTAAAAATAAAAATAAAATGGGAATAATGATTAATTATGCTACTCATTTGATTGAGTTATGGAAATTATCTTTCAACCATGTTTCTAATGACTACCTGAAATCTTGAAGGTTTGAGATGAGTTTCAGGGAAGATATTAAATCAATGATAATTATCTTGTGCCAATTAACCATTGCTATGGTGGTTGAAAAGTAGTTATAATAGTGGAATACATATTGAGGAATATTGGTGTCATGGGTGATTCAGTAACTATAGGGGGGAGGCAAATGTGTCTTCTGGAAAGAAGTAGAATAATTGGAAGCCACAACAGTATAGTGGATGTAGTGAGATGTATAAATTCTAACATAGTTATGTGGTATGTATCCTGAATGGGTGACATGGACACACCAATCCTGATTGTAGGGAAGCACACAAAGCACACCATATATGTGTAAAATCTGATAATCTCCACCGCTTATGTGGAAACATACCTTAAGGTAGAAGGTTTGGATCAATAGTCACCAAAGTATCTCATTTCTAGTCTGATGTAATGAAAGTAGTTGGATCTAAATATTATTCTAAAAGATATACTAAGATAAAGAATAAAGTTTACAGAGGATTTGAGGTTGGTCATCTTTACATAATGGAGTATTCCCCAGAGGAATCTAATGTATGGACAGCTACTATGAGAGGTAAGGTGTAATTTTTATATTCTGTGGTTATATCATTATTTGATACTGGTATATCTCATTCTATCATACAATTTAAGTTGATTTATGTGTTAGGATTTTGTTTGTAGCTTATTATCTTCATTGAATGTTATCATCATCACGTTCAGTTTCTTTCTTCTGTCGGATAACCTCATATCATTCAAGGTGAGTGACAACCTAGATCAGGGAGATTGAGAAATGTTTTTCATTATGCTGGAATGATCTCATTCCCATTGTCGTATACATTTATTGACATTGTTAACCAGTGTCTGGTCATTTCTCTTCTTTTAGTGGTGAGTGAGTATCATGAAATTTTTCTTGATAATTTTTCTAGATTACCACCCTAGAGAAAGGATGAGTTCCCTGTTGACCTTCTCCCTATGATGAGTCTAATATCCTTTCTATCATATTGTATAGAACCATCTATGTTGAAAATCATAAATTATGGATTAAGGATCTTGTGGATGAAGAATGTATTCTTCCAATCAAGTCACTGTAGTCTTCACCCATCATCCTTTCAATGAAGTCATATGGAAGCCTTTGTCTTTTGTTAATTTCCAAAATCTTAATAAGGTTAATCTTTTGGAAAATAATCTATTATGTAGGATTTATGATATATTTTTTCAACTAATAAAAACATATTTTTTTTAAATATTGATATCTGATCATGGTACCATTGGTTATGATTCTTAGAAGAGGATATACATAAAAAATCATTTAGGAGTCATCATGGGAAATTTAAGTTCCCAATTATGAAATTCAATCATGTTAATTCTCCTTCAGTATTTATGGAATTGATTAAATATATTTTCATCGGTCATTGGACTTGTTCATAGTTGTCTTTTTGGATGATATTTTTGTGTACTCCATGTCATAGGAGGAACATGAGGATAAATTGGATTTCATCATGATAATCTCGAAAGAATATTTTTAGTATGGAAAGTTATCCAATTATCAATATTGGATCATAGAAGTGATTTTTTATAAGGAACCTGATATCTTATAGGGAAATATTAGTGTACCCTAAGAAGATATTTGTAGTTATATTTTTGAACAACCCATAAATTTGTTTGAGATCTGGATATTTTTTTAACAAGATGTTATAGATGTTTCATTAATAATTTATCCATGATTTCATCTTTGATGATCTAGTTACATCATAATGGTGTTAACATTGAACGGAATGATAAGTTTCAAATATAATCTTAGTAATATTAGGGTATATTAAATATATCTCTATTTCAAATTCTTCCATAACTAGGTTTAGGATAAGATTTTTTCTATAACACCTTAGGTATGGGATTAGATGTGTTCAAAAGAAAAGAAAGTAAGTAGTGTCCTATGGTTGTCACCAACCATTTCCTCAATAGAAGAATTATCCTATCCATTATCTTTATTTGGATGCAATGATACATTCTCTCATATCATGGCACTACTATCACTTTAGTGAGAAGTTTATTATATATTCATATCATTAGATCTTTAAGTATATTTTTAGAGAGAGAGTTGAACTTATGAAATAGACACTATTTATAATATCTTTAGACTTTTAACTCTGATATTTCATATACATTTTGAAAAGGGAATGGTTCATTGATGTATTGAGCATAAATTTACTTACACATCCCTTGATTGAATCATTGGAGGAGTGTTCTTTGAGGAGTCTATTTATAGATATGAGATTGGAAGTGCAAGAGGTTGGTAGGAAGCTTTTATTATCTTATGTGAAATATTGTTAATCATTTTATGATTAGATTCATCTTGTAAATTAAATATAAGTAGATTTTTAGTGTTATAGTAAAAGTATGTATGATTTAGGGAACTCAAGTGATTGGTCTTAGTGTCATGATAAAGATTTATTTTCTGATGAAGATTGGCCATTCAAATATCTCTGATGAAATAGATGATGGATAATGAACATTAATACAGTTTTTATGTTCAACCTGGAACTACCAAGATATATCATGGTTTGGGATGTTGATATTAGTATTTAGGTATGAGGTGGCAGATTTCAGACTACACATCATGACTCCATGATTATAAAAAGATTAAGATAGATCTCTAGAGACCTATTAATTTATTACAAACCTCACCCATTTCATATTAGAAATGCGATGAGATATTCATGAACTTTGTGATTAGACTACCTTGGACACCTGGTGGAAAGTATTTTGTTTGGGTGATTATCAACCAGGTTACTAAATTGATTCAATTCCTTCCAATTAAGGAGTCAATGAAGGCATAAGATCTCATATTCTTGTATTTTTTACACATTGTGATGATCCATGGTAAGACATATGCTATTTTAGTAACAGAGACTCACAATTTATATATAGTGTTTGTAAGTATTTTTAAGAGGTTATGGGTATCCAATTAAAGATAAGTAGTATGTATGATCCTTAGATGGATGGTTTGACTATTTGAGCCACCTAAATTTTAAAAGATATACATCAAGAGTTTATCCTGAAATTTGGTGGTTTCTGGGAAAAGCGGTTCCCATGAATGAATTTACCTATAATAATAGTTAACATGATTTAATTAAAATGCATCCCTCTAAAGCATTGTAGCAGTATCTATGCCAATCTCCTTTGTGTTATATATATCTTGCTGAGTAGTCACATGTGGGACAAATCCTTTTTTGGGATATAGAAGAGAAAGTGTAGTCAATCTGAAAGAGGTTAGAAACATCTTTTACTCACCGTAAATCATATTATAATTCTAAGAATTGACCATTGGAATTTTATTCTTGGGATCAGGTTTTTATCATAATTTTTCCTTGATTGGGGAATCATCACTTAGGAAAGAAGGTTTAGTTGGATATTTTGTAAATTGGTCAATTCGTGATCATTTAGTGATATATAAAGGTGTAATATTGGTTGAACATAACATCTCTCTTGAAATTGATTCATCATGAGTTCAAAATTTTCCATAAGAAGAGGAATTTACCAAAACCTTCCCACATGATTGAATGGAAGGATATTGATTTTGCGCCCAACTCCTATATGGTTGGTCATCAAGTTCATATTATGGATCTTTAGGATAATGTGTTATGTTGTCTTTTTTACTATATACTATAGTGGAGTGGATGGGATAACTATAAGATATGGAGTAAGAATACATAAGGATTTAGTATTGGTCTTCTCTTTTTGTGAGTCCAGAATATTAAAGGATTTTGAGGGATAGAATTTTTCATGGTGGGAAGAATTTTGATACCCTCCAGGTCATGGGTATGGTTAATTTCGGGGATTAATTTAACTATTTTTTGGTTCTAAATACTTTTGAATTCAGGGGTAAAAAATTTGGAGAATTGGGAGAAATATGACAGGAAAAAGATCATCGCATGATTAATAGAAACGGTTTGATATGGATTTATTGGTTCTAGTGGTTATTTTCCTAGATTGAGTAATGTTTTTATAACCGTGCAATTATTTATAGGTAAATATGAACTTCAGATTTAAAGGTACAATAGCTACTGCATAATTGGTGTATGTTTTTTCTAACTGTGTGGCCTAACCATGTGATCCAAGTGGGATTATTGAAAATAGAAAATTACCCTAATTCCCATGGTCATTTTTTTGTCCAATATCCTCTTCATCTCTCATTAGACTGAACCATTCCCTTTATGATACTCTAAAAGTATCTCTCCTTGACTCCTTGGTGATTCGTGATTGATTTGTGTGGATCACTTTGAGGTATGTTCATATTTTCTCTTAAATTTATCCTCTTTTCTGTAGATCTATTCTAAATTTATCTTCTTATTGATCTGCTGGAATTTATTGGGGCTATGATAGTGGAATATTTGGTTGTGGGTGGATAATGGAAAATGTTATTTGTAATTATATTATTGTGAAGACCAGATCTCATTGATTCTAACAACTAAATTCAATAGCATCGATGTTTCATCCATTGGCATGGTAGTTGTATATATCCAATGGATTATTTCCTATGTAAATTTTCTTGTGATATACTTCAGTTTTTTCATATGAATGTTGTTATTTTTTATTTTTTTATAGGCTGAATAAAATTCCATGATTATTACTTGATATTTATTGGTGGTAATAAATGATTTTTAGTGATTTTGTTAAAAATATTTTTTATGAAATTTAATTGTTCGATGAAACTCCACAAATATAATTTGAAAATGTTGGGCTTGGATTATATTGATCTTAATGGTAGAATATAGATATTGGGGAAATCCATAGGATACATGTTTTTATAGGTATATAGGATTCACTATTCCCACTATAGTTACTTTGATTTCCTAGAATCATAGACTCTTTCTTGTTTTCCAATTGGGAATTATTAGTAGATATTACATAGATGGTTGTTCTTTACTTACCAACATATTTTATTATACAAGGATTAAATGGTTATTTTCTTTTATTTAATCAAAAATGTTTTACTTCAATGCTCTTAAGTCTTGGAATATATATTTTTTTAAATGGAAAACTAAACAGATTTGTTATGAAACTGTGTTTTTATGTGTACTTATTTATGAAACTAGTTTTAACTTAATGAAAAGCTAACTATTTCCAAGTGAAAAACTTTTATTAGATTCATGGTGGAATCCCACTAGGAATTATGTCAGTTACAACATATTCCTTTAGAAATATTTATAATTAGTTTTTTTGAAATAAAAAAGAGATAGATATCATTTTTCATGGAACCTTCTCTTAGTAGACGTTTTTTCCAGTGATTTGGATGTTTTTTACCAATTTTCAAATGAAGATAAACTCTTGGCTCATGGTTTTTCATGTGTTCTATATCATTGGGATTTTTTCATGTTTTGTCTCATGATTTGTCTCATGTTTTTATTTCAAATTCCACTTTTTGGTCTATATTTGGTTTATATTAAAATATTTTTCTTTGTAATAGAGATATGTCTTGGAGATTTCTAAGGTTAAATTATTCCCTTTATTTATTATATTGTTACCCAGATACATGTCACCACCCTATGTAAATCAGGGAAACACTTCGGGTCATATGATGGCTGACTAGGGTGATGTGTTAGGTCAACCCATTTTGGTTCATTATAAAAGGCTGGTACATAGTGTAATCAAGAAACAATCCAAAAATACCCCAACCCACTAAAAATAATCATTGACTTACAAATAGTTATGGTATATAGATGAAATATGTGTTGCATTGTAATCACATAGATAGTGCTTCGATGCTTTTTGTACAAATGTTCTTCCTAGACCTTATGGTGATTATTGGTGTGTTTTCTGGGACTTCTCCTTCCTCTCATACTTTCATAGCATCATGCAAGTAAAACTTATTATTTTTTATGAATAATGGGGCAAACAATCCTCACAAAAGAACATTTTAGTGATTCTCCTTCCTTTTATTCTTTTTGTGAAAACCAAACTTCATAGCCTTCTTCTTTTTTTGAACTTCTTGATCAACTCATCCATTTATTCTTCTTGTTGTTCATCTTCTTGTTGGTTTTCTTCTTGCTATATATTATAACTAAACATTATTATTTTTTGGTTCACTTTATATTTTATTCTCATCCTATATTCTTATTATTTATTCTTTAGTTTATGGAAAAATTCATTGGATCTCTTCCACACTCTTCGACTACTTAGAATGTATATGAATAACCAAAATCAATTCTCTTTATTCTTCTTTTATACCCATAAATATTCTATTTATTTTCTATATCATATCATCAATATTATTCAATTTTTGTAGCATGTAATATATATATATATATATATTAAATAATAATAATAACTATAGTATCGGTTAAAATTTTCTCTCCCCCTTTCATTCATCCCACTTTTTTAAAAACTATATAAATACATGATATGAAATATCAAGTCTTATGGTAATTAAAATCCTCCTTGATCATTATCCTCTTCCGTCAAAAAGACCCATAATTCTCATCCTCATCTTTTCTATATTAAAACTATCTCATTAACTACATCATAACACTGAGTAGTTATGTTTACAAGCCTTCTTCAATCAAACCTAAAACTCTTTGTTTCGTTCCTTTATTTTATTTTATGTATATTGAAATATATTTAATCCTTTCATTTATATTTTTCAATAAAAAATACTTCAGCAACACTAATAATCATGATATATCCATCATGGTATCATGTCATTGAATGTTTGGATTAAATGTATCATCACTCTTAAGTACTCAAAGCCACTCATAAATTCAAAAAGTATGAATTCAAAACACATTTCATTCCCTTATTTCATCACTGTGTTATTTATCCTAAATGATTATACATTTATATATGTCACATGAAATTTGATTTAATTGACTAATCATATGTTCATGAATTCTCTATTTCCACCCATAAACAGGTAAATGGTAGGTTGGATTTATATAATGAATTCATGTCCTATTGTTTCTTGGTGAGATTTATATTTTATAAATTATGCATACATTATTAATATAATTTTAATTTCATTCACTCGCATGAAAATATATTTCAATCACACCCATGTAATTTTATGGCATAATCATTGGGGAATACTAACCAAAGCTCATAATGATATGCTTCATAGTACATATTCATGATCATCGCATACATGTATCTATATTTCAAACTCACCGTTATGGATGGTTTTTTTACTATCATGGTGGATCACATATGCTTCGAATTATCACAAGAGGATGCGATATTCCTATATTTTCTTGATTACTCACATGATAGACCAACAAACTATGGAAGTTACTCATGGTTGATCCTCATCCTCATGGTCATTTATTATTCACATGGATGATCCACATTCATATTGAAGTTTTGTGCTTCAAATAAATATCTCAATACATCATGGATGATCTGTAAAGTCATTACTCAAAGAATAACATTATACATATAGAATATTCAAGTCTCAAGGAATCAATTAATATGTAAGGAATATTTTTTCCCCACAGAAGGAACTCAAGAAATATATTGTGTTTGTGTATAAATAATACACTGAAGGAAGATCCTAGAATGATATATAGAGTTTATGGTTTGGTGATGTATCATGTAGAACCAGCATCAAATGAGGGTTTCGATTTACAAAATAAGACAACAACATGGCCTTATCCTGTTCTTCTGTGACATATGTTGGTATATCTTAATATATGAGTAGTAGTACCTATGATGAAATTTTCCCATAGTGATATCATAATTTGATTCATTTATCCTTATCAACATTGATATGACATTATTGTGGTATAAATCAATTTTTCTAGTAATCATCACCTAATACACTCTCACACAGTTAACATGGGTTTTTTCCCACATTCACCCATTTACACTTCTATGTGCTCCTCTACCTGCTCATGCATAGGATTTCCTCAATTATCCAATATACCCTCTTGGTATGGATAATGTTATTAAACAGGATCCCTCTAGATCATTTTGGCTCCCAGTATGGGCTTGGGATAGACAATTTATTAATGAAGTCTTACTAGACCAATTTATTAATGATGTTTAATTAGAATACTTATCTAAATTTCCACAAGACTGACTTATAATATCATCCTCTTAAAATGAATAAAACAATTTTTTTTCTCAAACATAGCCCTCATAAGAATTATTATAAATATCTAACAATTATTTTTGAAAGTTTCAACTTCTAAAATATAATGGGAAAATTTATTAATAGTTTAATAATTTTCCAACAATCATCATATATATAATTTTCATAAATCAAGGTAAGGACTCCATTTATCATATTCTACATCCAAGATGTATCTACCAATATAAATCCACTAAATATAATGTCACATCAAATATATTATTCTTCTATTCCACTATATTAACATAAAACATTAATGACACTCCATGTATATTGAAAATAAATACAGAACACACAATGTTTTCTCAATAATCTGCTCGTTTGTATTTATTGTCAGTGCAATCGTGAAATATTGTAAATATGTGATTAATTATTCATTCAATATCTCTACCCCTTTTAATTATTCATTAATTTAACTTTTTTCCCCTTATTAGTTATAAATAAAATTTATATTGGAATGGATATCAATTCTTTCTTATGAAATATTCCATCAGACATCTCTCTCTATGTCTACATGAGCAGTACTCAATGTCACATACATTGTGTTATTTTGAGGTATTTTCTATTTTATTTTTAGTCTTATCATTATTATATTAATTTCATAATAGTTTTTAAAAACAATTGTTGGTTCTAGATATGGGTAAAAGGAGGTTCATAATTATAGCATGGCGAGGAGAAACCATGTTCCATCTAAGTGCAAAATGTGCACCCTGGACAATAACACCATCCTAGCCCTGCGGTCTAGTGTGTGAGTGTGCTGCCCTCCCAGGCTAATTATGTGAATATGATACTGACACTATCAAGGTTAAAAGTCTAATAAAATTTCTTTATGTGACCTCTATATAAATCTTACAACCTCTTTTCCCTTTTGATAGAGTTTTTCATAGTTGTAATAATGTTTGGCGTGCAGTGCAACCGAATAGTGCGGCTATCCGTACTTTTAAAAACATTACAATTCCAGTTTTCCCCTCTCCATTTTTAACCCTCAATTACTCATTTATTTCTGCATTCGAAAACTCCATACCTAGAAATTCCTTCCTCTCCCCCTCTCCTCTTTTGGCCTGCAAATCATGGGTTTTTGACCTTGGATCTTCAGGGGTCATCCTTAAGTTTCTCCTATCCTTTATTCTCTTTTTTCATCTTATCTTACTCATTATTTTATCTATTATATAGTAGATATGTTGACCTAAATAGTGTTCAATATTTTTTTCATAGTTTTTATCTTGATGGTTTTTTTCTCTTACATTTATAGGGTCTCTCCTCTGAGTGATTTTTGTCTCCAATATGTTTTGGGTGATTTCCAAGAAAGAGATAAGTGGTTCCATTCCTAGAAATTATTTTATAATATTATTATTATTTATTTGTTCTTAAAATGGTTTTTATAAATTTTTTGGGTGGTGTTAATGGTTTTTTCGATGGGTTTTGGTGTGAGTAAAATGTTTGATTATGATTTTCCATTTGGAAGTGTTTTTTTCTTCTATGGTTTCAATCCTTGGAAAATTCATTGTACAAAAACATATTGAATTTGATAAAAGAAATGGAATATATAAAATGGTAACATTAGGTATCAAGTTGGGAATACTAGTTCTAGTATGATAGGGGAGTTAGTAGGTCTAAGGCTCCATCTCCCTAATATCATTATGTCACAACAATAACTAAACAATAATGATGGGATTGGTTGGATTGAGAAGAAGATGGACCGTTGCCTCTAGGCCTTGATCATTCAGAGAATGATAATACTAGGACCCCACTAAACTTAGTTTCTTAGGAATATCCTATTGTGTCAAGTCGTGTTATCTTTTTCATCATGTTTTTCAGACTCACTTCATATTTATTTCTAAATAATGTTTTTAATTAAATTGAATTCTTCTTTATCCTAAAAACTATCTTATTAATTTACCATATAATTTCATTTCATGGAATAATTTTTGTGGTATCCTACTAGTAAATTTATATCACACCCTACATATAACCTTGGGTTTATGTAGAACTTGTTATTTTTTACCCAGATAAATGAAGGGCTCTCCTCGGTGGTGATGATAGTTCTATGTGATTGTAGTTTTTGTTGGACTGTGTTGGTGGAGGTGGTATGAGGTTATTGTCCCATATATTGTATGGAGGCTTGTTTTTTTACTTAGATCCCCTACCATTATTGGTTATTTTATTAATTATGGTTGTAAATGTTAAATTTTTAACTCATTCTTGTGGTTTTTCTTTTGAACTATTGTATTTTATTATGGTTATTAAATTTTACTTAATTAATGTTTATTTTTGGGTATTTTTTTCATGGGTTAAATTATTCCCAATGGTGTTAATTAATTCACATGAACATATTTCTAGCTCATGGGGATTAGGAATTACCTTTGAGAGATGCCACGAGTCTGGTCTGGTGTTAGATTGGATGGAAACCTAGACCGATTCATGAAAAAAATGGTACCAGATATAGTTTTTCCCGTTCAATTGGGTTACGTTATTTGGGAGAGTCTAGATAGAAAGAAGATAAGATTGTTGAGGCATAAGGATCTGGTTGTGAGTTGGTTTTTTGGCTAACACACCTCGTGATAGACCTTGGGTCACCATAGTGTGTCCATGAATTGATTTAACTCCTCCCCTTAGGTGTGGTGTATGGGATGTAGATTATTCATGGACATAAATATAGGGTGGAGTTGTTTAATCTGTTTTTAGGTTTTTTATGGTTTCATATTGATTTATGAGAATGTTTACTTATTTTAATTAATGAGGTTTCATCAGTTGATGAATTGATGATTTACCCTTTGTTTTTTAACTAATTTAGCATCATGCCTTACTGAAGAAATATTTTATAACCATGGGAATATTCCATAGGGATTTCTCCCTTTCCAGTTGATCAGAGAATAGTGGATGTTGTGGTTCAGACTATCTAATCCTTGGATCAGGGAGCAAGAACTAGTCTAACTCACATTATAGAAACCTAACCAGATCTAAAAAAGGATAAATATTGGTAGTTTCTCAAGAAAATCCTAATTCCTTTTAGGGTATCTTATACTAAAAGGATGAAAAGGAGTGTATTGAAATATTGAGAGTATTTTTGGGTTTCTTGATACTCCTGAATTGGACAAGGTGAAATGTAGTTCGTTCATGTTGGATGGAACTAGTCATAGGTGGTGGGACTCAGTGATTTTAATCTAGAAGAATGATAATATGGGTTGTAAGGACGTCATGGTTGTATTCAATGAGAAGTATTAACTTGTCAAATTTTCCCTCTCCACGACCCTAGATTTTTTGGACCTCTATCCAGGGGATTGAACTATGTTATAATATGCCATCCACTTTGAATAATTGGTCTATTTCACAGATGAGGTGGTTTCTAATGAGTAGATGAAGGCTCAACAGTTTTATATGGGTTTACGGTTAGATATTAAGTAATATTTATTCTTATTTATGTTGAAGATAGATATTGTGGTGGTTGACTGATCCCTAATGTTGGAGATTGATCATTATAGTAAATATAGTTTCTCTAGGGAAATTTTATTAGTGGGGTAAGGTATCCATGGAATGTATGAGATGAAATGAAAGTGCAATGAGTAGTATAAGAAGAGAGGTGGTATCTCTAGCCATCCAACCCAACCACCTAAGTCTGGAACCACTAGCGGTGGGTTAGTTGTGTGTTAATATTATAGAAGGCAGGCACAGGTATGGTCAGCGTGTCTAGTTCCCCCTTAACCCTGCCATTAGTGTGAGTGTTTGGGTCATTTTTAGAGGTTATATTAGTATGTTATGTTGACTCAGAGTGTTTTAGGTTCCTTTGAACATATAAAATTACAAGATCATTTTGGTGCATTGAGTGTGATTAGTTCTCATACTACTAGGAAAGGTGGATAATATGGATCTTCTTATGTATAGTGTTAGCTCAAGCCAGAGCCACATGTTAGTAATTGACCATATGAATTGGATGAAATAAATTATCTTCATTATTTGGATTAGGTGATAGAATAACCAGATGTAAGACCTACGACTTTTCAAGGTACTGTTTGTATTGAATCATCTATAGATTTTTCCTTATTTGATACGAGTTATTCTAATTATTTTATTTCTACCCATCTTGTAGAACCTC
Organism: Viscum album; assembly: GCA_963277665.1. Lineage (NCBI taxonomy): Eukaryota > Viridiplantae > Streptophyta > Magnoliopsida > Santalales > Viscaceae > Viscum > Viscum album. Next base: position 1,828,699,732 of record OY728161.1, on the reverse strand, counting down.
TAAAATTACCAACTAACCTCATGCCTTATTCCATCGAGTTAGTTATGACACTTAGCTTGAATAAAGAAAAAGGTTTAAAATAATCATCAAATTCTCTCATCATATCAGGAGTTTAATTGTAATGTGACTTCTTGGTTTTGGAGATATACCTCTTTTACGTGATTCTATGTGTGGACTGGATAGTGAATTTCAAGACACACATTGATTGTTATCACCAGTGGGTAAATTTTATGCCATTGTATGGGAGTACTCAGGTCTTTGAATGTGAATGGGATCCCCAATTATGGTGTATTGGACCACCATTTTCATAGCTAGGAAATATTTGTTTTCTAGGTATCTTCAATTATTTTGGAAAATAATGGTATAGGTTCTGAGAATGGGTTTCCTCCATTCGTGGATGTTTTTCTAGAGGGGTTTCTAAATTATTTCTTAGGGATAACTCAAAATAGGGTTATGGATTTTACCATAAATTTGGTGATGAGAACAAATCCAATATCTCTTCCCTCATATCGTATTTCCCCCCAATGAGTTGATGGAATTTAAGATACATATGATTGACTAGGAATCGAAAGAATTAATTTTCCTGAGAATCTCACCAACGAATTCCCTAGTTATTTTTCAAAAAGGTATATGGATCCCTCTAGTTGTACATACATTATTATAAGATTCATATGGTCACAATCAATAATTAATACCCCTTTCCCCACATTTGAACCTCTTTGATCAGCTCAAGGGGGGAGTTGATTCTCCAAGATTGAACTTTGCTATTAGTATGAAAAATTTAGGGTTATGGAGGCATACATTCCCAATACATCCTTCTCAAAAAGGTATGTACACTTTAACTATTTATTCATTCCATTTAGGTTTAAAAGTTATCTGATGGTTTCCATGTCATTTATGGACTGGGTCTTCTATAAGTACCTCAATTCCTTTCTCATGGTGTTAGTGGACCACATACTAGTCTACTCCAAGAAAGAGGAAGAGTATGGAAAACACCTGAATATTGTTCTACGCACCCTTTGGGATTGTCACCTTTATTTAATTCTCTCCAAATGCACCTCTGGATCTAGGAAGTCTTGTTTATGGGTCATGTGATCTCAGAACGTAGGGTCTTAGTGGACCCTGAGAAAATCAGAGTAGTGATGTCATGGGAGAAACTGAGAATTGTATCTAAAATTCATATATTATTGTGCCTGGATAGATATTATAGGTTTTTTGTCATATATTTCTCCTAGATCTCGTTTCCCATGACTGGACATACTCAAAAGGGGGTAATGTTTGAATTGATCCAAATGTTTTAGTAATCTTTTGAGGAGATAAAGTGGCATTTGACCAACTCACATAATTTGATCCTATGAGAATATGGAATGGTATTAGTGGTTAAATATGATTATTTAGGTATGGGTATTGGGTCTATGTTGATATAGGATGACCATGTGGTGGCATATGTATCTAACCAACTCTAACCACACTAAAGGAATTATCAATCCCATGATCTAGAACTGGTAGTGGTAATGCATTCTTTGAATATGTGGCATCAATATCATTTCTGAGATATGTTTATAGTTTACTCAATCAGTATAATTTTTGGATATATATTCTCCCATAAGGATATAAATATAAGGCTAATATGAGGGGTTGATTACACCCAGGTTTTGAAATTAACATTTGTCTATACCCTGGGCAAAGGGAATTTGGTAGATGACACCCTAAGCAGAACTATACCAGTGCAAGATATAAAAGAGTCCAGTAATGAATAGACTTTAATGGGAATTTTTTTAAAATTCTCCTAGAGAACAAGTATAATAGTGGAGGAAAGTTCTTGTCTAGTATTTAGTTGAAAGCCTCTCTACAAGATCTGATTCGAGAAGATGATCTTAATGATGAGTTGTGATTGAAGTCTTTATAAATTCTAAATGGTGGAAAGGTTCTAGAAAGTCTTCAATATATTCTAATCAAATCCTTCATTTCAAGGGATGTTTTTTGGTTCTGATATCTTTGTCGAAGGTGGTGATGTAGTATAGAAACAAGTCTCTATGGGTTGTTCATCCCAATACCACCAATATGTTTTATGACATGTACCTCCATTTCTGGTTTCCATGTATGAGGTGAGATATAGTTGAATTCATTTCCATATATTACACATATAAGTAAATTAAATTTGAGGTCTAGAGACCTCTTGTTTTCTTCAACCACACTTCATTCCTACCTGAAAAGTGGGGTGAGGTCTCCATGGACTTCATCATTGGGTTTCCTCATACACCCCTATGAAAGAAAATGTTTTATGTAGTTATTGACCATATGACCAAGTATTTATTTTTCATTTTGATCAAGGATTCGACCAAGGGGTTTATTTGGGATAGTTGTATGTTCATGAATTTTTTAGGCTTCATGTTATGCCTTTAAATATTATTTCTGATAGGGACCCCAGTTTTACCTCTCAGTTCTGCGAAGGTCAACAAAAGGAAATGGGATCTTAATTGAAACTCAGTATGTCATATCACCCTCAAACTGATGGTAAGACTAAGTGGGAGAACAAAATTTTGTAAGATCTTATTTATTCATGTGTGTAGGATTTTGGGGGCTCATGGGATAACAATTTGAGATTGGGGGAATTCAGGTGTAATGATAGTTTACAACCTTCAATTAAAATGGTTTCCTTTGGTTATCTTTATAGTTGGTCATGTCATTCTACCCTATTCCTGGAAAAGGTATGTTAGAATTAATTAATAGAACCAATCCATGTGAAAGAGGTTTCTAATAATGTTTGATTGATCAGGTAGCAGTTGTTGATAGTGTAGAGATTTCATAAGTCCTTTTCTAATCAGTGGCACTGGGGTTTGGAATTCTTAGTGGGTGATGGGGTGTTTCCAAAGGTGACACCTTACTTGGGGCACCTTCTTCTAGGTATTCAGGGAAATATCACATAGAGGTATGTTGAAACATTTTATATTACTAAAAGAATTAGTAATTTGGCATACTAATTATATTTACTGACCTAGTTAATGTCAATCTATGACCTGTCCTGAGTCTCTAAACTGAAAAATTATAACCTAGACCCATCTCATGTACTGAATTTGGGAGGAATTTGGGATTCAATATTATTTACCTATGTTCAAGTTAGTACTATAGATTTTTGGATTCCCAAATGAATTCTCATTGGGGAATGTCCATCCCTTTTGTTTAGGTCCTTTGGTAGCATGTAAATGATGAGAATGAGACATGGTAGCGATGGTCTTAGATGGAGGAGTAGTATTCAAATTTATTCTATGATTTGACTATAGTTAAACATTATAATGGATGAATTGTTTCATGGGGTAGAATTGTCAAATCTTTGGTATTATTTTTAGGTATTTTCTCTTTTATTTTTTGTATTATCTTTATTAAATGGATTTCATAGGGATTTCTGAAAAATTTGGTGGTCTTCATACCGATCCAAAGGAGGAACATCATGGTCGTACGACATGGAAAAATACTAAACCATCATAGTGGAAACTATGCACCCTATACACTAGAATTGTCCAATCTGTATGACCTAGAATAGGGGTGTGAAAACCTCCCAGGATAACCTTGTTACTAGGACAATGGCACTATCCTGGATGCATGGTTAGGCATATGGGTGTACTCCCCCACCAAGAAAACTGTGTGGCCTATTTTCCCTTTGGAAATAGGTTCCACATGTGTTTCACATGATTTTTCAAATTGTGGGGCTAAATTGTGCATCTGTCCAAAACATTAAAACATTGAAACTTCATATTTTACCATCGCTAGTTTTACCCTCAATCACTCATTTATCACCCAATTAAAACTTTTATTCCCTAGGTGTGCCTTCCTCGAATCCTATCCTCCTTTGGGATCTAAATCATTATTGTTTTGACTTAGGGTCTTCATGGAATCATAAATTCGGTATCTCATACCCTTCTTCCTTATCTTCAATTAGTTCCTTGTCCCTTCTTCCATGGGATCCCTCTTCTCATATTGATATGTTGACCTAAAGTGGTTTCAATAATTTTTTTCTTAGGTTAGACCTTGATGGTTTTTGAGTAATCTTTCCTTTAGAGTCTTACCATGGTGTGATTATGGTTTCCAACTATTTTTGGGTGATTTACGATAAATGGTTAGGTAGTTCTATTCCAAGACATTATTTAATGATTTTATTATGCTTGATTAGTTTTTTTAATGGGTTTTATAAATTTTTGGGTGTTGCGAAAGGATATTTCCATGAGTTTTAAAGTGAGTTAAATTTCTAATTATGATTCTTTCCTTTTTAAGTGGTTGTTTTTATTCTGTGGTTTCAATTTTTAGAAATTTCATTTTACAAAAAGATATTTATTTTGATATTGGTACTGGAATAAAGAACATGGGAAACCTGGGTATCTTGGAGGGAAGACTAGGTCTGGTATTCTAGGAGAGATGATGGGGTTCAGGCCAGGTCTCCCTCGTAGGATTACATCACAATAATAATTAAACATTGATGATGTGGATTGGTTGTTTTGAGAAGGAGATAGACCATTGTGTCCAGGACTTAATCGCCATGGGTGAAATTATCCTAGGACCCATGTAAACCTATATACTTAGGGATTTAAAAAATTTATCTTTACGTGTTATCCATTTAATCTTTTCTTTCACATTCACTTCCTCTTTTATATTAAAGCATATTTTTAATTAAAGTATATTCTTATTTATTTTAAAAACTAGCATGTAACTTTATCATCGAATGTCATTTCAATGATTCATTTTGGTGGTATACTACTGGGAAATTTATATCACACCCTATATACACCCTTTGTTTTATATATACCTTGTTATGTTTGACCCATGTAAAGTAAGGCTACCCATGTTGGTGATGGTCGTTCAATTTTCAAGATGTATTTTTTGGGAAGGTCCTAGTGGTGGTGGAATGAGGGAGTTATCCCATATATCGCATGGAAGCATGTTTTTCTTATTAGTTCCTCTTCCTATTTTGGTTATTTTTGTTATAAATGTTAAATTATTAACCCATGATTATAGTGTTTCTTTTGGTCTATAATAGTGTGTTATGGTTATTGAACATCATGAAATTTATGTTAATTGATGGGTAATTTTTTTATGGGATAAACCATTCCCAAAGGTGTTTCTCAATGCCTATGAATTAGTTTCCATCCCATGGGGATTGATATTGCACTTTATAAAATTCCATAGTCCAGGTCAGGTGTCAAGATGGATGGAAACCTAGTCTGATTCACGACACTCAGTGTAGGAAACTAGATGATTAGATTTAGATAAAAATTAATTCTATAAAAAAATTAACTAGATAATAATTCAAATTGAAAGTGTCAAAACTAACTTCAAGATATTTTCAAATTGAATATAGTAGTGAAAATGATGGATAACTTCTGAGTTAAAAAAATCGATTAAAAGTATTCTTGAGTTCTATATACTCAAATTAACACATATATTATAATTTTGAAACATAGAAGTATTTATCAACATCCATGGAATATCTTTAACCTTCCAATTTTAAGCCATTGTCAAAAAAATATTCCCTTTATGTGAGCTTATTTTTTTAATAAAAAGGATGAGAGATTAGGAAAACATACATTGCCAAGGATAGGAACATTATAGAATAACTCAAATTGGAATGAAATATATTGGTTATAGAAGATTATTCATTATTTACAACTTATATACCCCATAATCATACATTCCTCATGATTTTCATGTTGTTGGATCTCTTCACATGATATTCTTCAAGATTTCCATGTCTACAATACGCTAAAATGGAATTCATCCTATAGTTTTATAGAATATAAAATGTTCTTTTCTGCTTAGGATCTTATCCATTGACTATGATTCACCTTCAGTTCATTGTATTGTAAGTAGAAAAATAAAATACATATAATGGGGAATAAGTTGGATATTCATACATATCAATGTGAATAGTAATGATGAGAGAATTTTCTTAACAAAGTAACTTCGCTCTCTATACATCCATATATGGTCTTAAGATATTATTTTTTTGTAGAATTGATCTTCTTATATCCTCTTTTACATTTTTTGGATTACTTTTATTCTAAAAAACTTTCACATATAATTTATTCATAATCATTTTATGGGATAATTTGTTTCATAAAATAATGGTTGGACATGATTTAACAATATGACCATCTACCGTTAATCTCTCACATATAACTTCTTCAACACAAGGGTTGTATTTTTTTTGAAACCCAGTCATGAAATTAAAATTAATTATATGTAATTTATTCTATATTATCATAATTTTATTTTTCTTATTATTTCACCATCATTCTTTCCTTCTAAAAATCTTCTATCCATTTTACTAAAATATCATTGGGACCATTTCCATATTTATTAGAGTCTCCACATAGCCTCTCAAGAGTTCTTTTATTCATGAATATTCCCTAAGATGAATCTCTCCTTTTTAGGATTTTCTTTTCCCTTCCTTAAACATCAACCTTTTTATACTTTTTTATAAGGTAAATTCACCCCTCTTATGAATCTCCATGGGAGTAATCTGATTTGAATCATATTTTAGATTCCATCCCATGGATGGATATTCCGTATTTACCAACTATTGTGATCTTATTTTCCCATATGATTTCAATACATTATTATATTTAAATGTACCATTTTTATGAAAACACTTATTGTAAAAATCACAGATATTTCTATGTACTTCAAATCTATTTGAGGTGGATTGATTTTTCTTATTTTGTGTATGTTGCTTCATCTCTAGCTTGATTCCTCTCAAAGTGGGATCCCTATGATATTTATTATTTAAAGTATTATATCAAAAATATAATTAATAGTGACCAAATATATTAGAGTGAAAAAAATATATGCATCCCTTGAACTTATTTTATCCATTTCCTGTTTTCTATAATTTTTAGATTTTAGAGCATGTGGTTTTTGGGATTTCTCATACACTGTAGAGGTTGTTTTTATGGAACCAGATTCCACACTCATTCTTCTATCCACTAATGATAGGGTGGTGGGATTATCTATACTTTTATTTACTCATACATATATATTTTTCATTTTAATCTTGTATTTTACATAGAAAAAAAATTAGAGAAATTATTAAAAATAAATATGGATGGTTCCGTTTCTTTTATAGCTATTGTAGAAAGACCAGAAAGTGTTTTAATGTTATTTTTATCACATGTTATATGTCTATTATCCATATATTCATAAAAGTAAAGTTTTTTGGATGTATAAATACTTCTAGTAACTTCTTATAAAGACATATATTGAGTTATCTTTAAATCATTTAAATTAATCTCAATCTCAAGGCATCTAATTTTTATGATGCATTTGTTTTATTCAGTTTCCTTAAAATTGACTTCACCTTCCATATTAATTATTTCAATATACTTATCATTAAACCTGAGTTTTTATTATATAAATGTGTCAAGATTTTTTATTTTCTTGGCCTTGACATCTGTTTGAGCATTAGTTTTAGTAAGATCATCATCAAGAGCATTGAAAATATTATCAAATTATTTAGTGGTTCCATCCTTCTCTTGGATTACATTGATCAACTCTTCATAAAATTGGGTGAACATTTCTTTAGTATCCAAATTCTTTTCATCCTTTTATTTAAACTGTTTGGAGAGAATTATATAAGTTAAAATAGTTTCTTGAAAATATTTCTCCATGTTCCCCACCTCATATTCAAGATGGGTGGTTTATTCTTATTGAATTTAAAACATTCCATGGACTAAAGTAAATACTTCTAATGGAAAATAATTTTGTAAATAGTTTAAAGAACAAATTGATATATCTTGTGAATATTAAAATATATAATTATCACCAAAATGATTTTTTTCTCTCAAATAAGTTTTTGAAAACAATATTTACATACCTTGTGATCGTTTTACATCGTTGATCAACTTGAGTTAGGAGTGTTATCATTATTTTTGGTAATTTGGACCATCTATTCATCATCTTCCAAGATAAAATTATTAGCTTTGTTTTTATGGAATATAGAAACTAAACATTCTTATTCTTTACTTCATATGGGATAACTTTATAAGCATTCTCTTATCCTTTACTCCCCTATTCATCCATTTCTTAGAAGAAATTGAATTTTGAAACTAAACCAAATGAATCTTTACCAAATGGTACTTAATTATTAATATAATAAAGAGACTCAAATTATCAAAAATTGAATAACTTTAAATATATATAACACAATATTAGGTAAAAATGTTCTCTAATACTAATTTTTAGGACCAATATAGGATATTATCAATAATGGGAGGCAGTTAATTAGTGTTTGTGCTATTTTAATTCATTTTATACTTTTATACTTTTTTATTATTTTACTAGTTAAGATCTTGATTCTCTCAATATCTTACCACCCCCTTATTTTCAGTACACACATAAAGTGTATATAATATTTAGAATGTTCTCCTATAAATAATAATATCTAGTTCTTTGTGCAATTAAGAAATAATCCATTATCACACAACCCATAGGTATGGTATATCATTGGAACACATGTTTCAATATATTCTCATAGAATCTGCTTCAGTACATCTTTGTATGCAGTCACCTCCTATACCTTATAATGATTATTAGTGTTCTTATTAAGTGTTCACTATCCCTTATTACATGAATAGTGTAATGTAAGTAATACTTTTTCTATTGTATTCACAATGGTGAAAACCATTAATATAGGAGTAAGTCTGAATATTTATCCTTCCTTATATTATTTCTATACTAACCAAACTGTACATCCTTATTCTTTTTATGAAATTCATGGAGAAATCATAAAATTATTCATTTTCTTATTTTTGTGAAATAATACTACACATGCGTCTTCAATTCTCCACTCTTCTTCTTATTAACTTCTTATTTTTATGAAATGGATTTTCACCACACCTTTTATTATTCCCTCTTCTTTCATTGGTACACTTGATGTTCACTTTTTTTATTCACTTTCTAATATCTTCTACTTTATTTATAAGTTTAAGAGTTACCATAGTAGATCTATTATCCACTCTTTGACTATTTAGGATGTATATGATTTACTAGAATCAAGTCACTCTATTATTCTTCAATACCTATAAATATTCTCTTTATATTCTGTATCGAATCTTAAACATGATTCCTTTTTGACAATATGAAATATATAGATGTAATAATAATAATAATAATAAATATGGGATCAATTATACTTTATTTTCTCCCATATACCATCTATTATTTACAAAAATGTATAAATACATTATATTATTTTCTACATATTATGGTAATTAAAATCCATATAAATCTTAAACCTATTCAATCAACTATATCTAAAACTACCTGGCACATGTTCTTCTCATAAAAACTATCTCATTAACTGCATCATAACCATATATTTCTATTATTTAAAGACTTCTTCCTTTATACATGTATCTCTCAATTTCCATCTTTTCTTTTCGTTCATGATAAAAAGAAATACCACACACCCTTTCTTTTAAATCATTTCACAAAAATAGATTCATGAATTTCATAAATCATGAAATAACCATAGAAATTTAAAAATATAGATACATGTATATTATGATCATTCATATATACTACCATGCATATCTACCAGAAGAAAAAATAGTCTTTTCTAATCTTGATTATAGTGGCCTTACTTTTTCTTACATTAATGTACATCATTTTAAAGATAAACAACACTAGAGTGTTATAAAACTAGGATCCAAAGGTTTAGTGTCTTGGTATAATTATAACCAAACAAAAAATTTACATAATAAAACATAAATATTATTCAATTAATTTTTATCTAGAATCATAGTGGGATTATTTTACTCTTAAGTATAAGTGGTCACCAAAGGATATACATCAATTAAAGGGGTTATCTAAAATCCCATTAAGAGGATAGATAAAAACATGAATCAACACAACATGTGTGACTATAATAATCATTATCATAACATAAGAATGGTATCATTATCATAATTATGATATGAATCATTAGATAGAGGCACATAATGTGACAATGCATAAAAATTAAACATCGTTTCTTAGTGGTCAACTACCACAAAATGTTGTGAAAAATTTTAACATCATGTTCACGTATAACATATGTACATAATCATAAAAATATCATCATTGTGAAAAAAGACTAGAATCATGTTCAAGAATATTTAAAATTATCTCATGAGATACATCACATTACCCAGTGAATTGGAGTGATATATATTTTTGGGCATACATGTCGCATTATAACATTTACATAATCATGCATGGAACATAGAACATATAATAATATTTTCCAAAAAATAACCCATGGAAATAAAATGGGATTCATGAAAATTTTATAGAGAATAATTTCATGAATAAACATTTGGTTTCCAAAAATAAAAATGGAATAACATACTTGGTAGAATAATCATCAACCTTGAGTGAATAAGAAACGATTTCAAGATAAGTAAAAGATGTGTTTTTTAGAAAGAAGTGTTCTATTTTGAGAAAAAAATAATTAATTTGTCATAGAATTAGATTATAAACATGTATATTATCTAAAATAAATTGGAAATTACATTTCATGAACATAATATGAACATTCATACCATGGAAGATATAATAACTCAAAGAAAGGAATTGGGTTTTATCATCTCCTAACCTTATGTATGAATGCTTTATTCACTTTAATTTCCTTGTTAATAATAATAGATTCATTAATTAATAAATATAGAACCTATATTACATGTATTTTAATAATTATAATTTTATTAATTTCATCTATGGCCATTTTGATGAGTTATAGTTTCCTATTACATCATTCTGATAGTGTTCGTTTCTTGGTTTTGATGATCAGTTAGCTTATATACAAGTATGGAATATTGTGTAGAATGGGGATAATTCTCCATAATTGAATTTATATGTTATTAGAAGATTTCAAGAAGATTAATTTTTATTGTATATATTTTTATCTATATATGATAATGACTCAATAGATAAAATTTTAATGAACATCTTTTAGATTAATATTTATAGTTTTTTATCACAACAAAATCATTTTTTTTATTATTTAATATTATATATATAAATTAGTTCCAGAATATAAAAAAGGTATAAAATAAATGTTAAAATGTATATCAAACATTATAATGGCTTTATGACCATCCTTGATGGTGGTAAAAGAAAATGAAAATGCCTCATCCATTATGGTGGTAAATCGATACATCACAAATGATGATTTCATTTTTTTAGAATTGAAGGTAGAGGAGAAGAGGTTTGAAGATGAATTATTCCATTAACATAATAAAATTAAATTATATATAAGATAATAGAGTTTTTATATCACATGGTTAATGGAATGTGAGTTGAGAATAATAAAATAAAATAAATTGAAATGAAATTAAAAGAAAATGAAAGAGGATTTTACCACTTCAATTCGTCTCCTTGAGGACCTCCTCGAGGAAATTGGATTTAGTCTTTAGATGAGAAAAAAGGCTACTGGAATTGGGTGAGAGTCTTGGGAAGATTATTGGTTATAAATTTATTAATCATAAAGGATTTGGAGTTGTGACAAGAAGAGGTGGTGAGGGGTGGTATTTATAGGAGAGGATAAGGGTGTTTTTGATTGTTTTATTCATTAGTTTATTATTTTGGCTCCTGACTATGAATAGTTTGAACCTTATCACTAAATATATAAATTAAATAAGTTTTAATTGAGATTATGGTTCTTAACTCATACATGACTCAATAAATAGTGTTATTAACTTATACTGTTATATACCATAAATTATTATATTTCACTATTTGCCAAAAATTCAACTATTTTAGAAAAATATAAAAAATTAACTCTAACTATTTTTAGATGTGTATAATTCATAAATGAACTCATTTTTATGAAAATTATTTTCCAAATATTTGAAATTCAATTTTTAATTAAAACCATCATTTCCAAGAAAAATACCGATTTTAAAATTATAACTGATTTTATAACATTTTTAAAATTTATTTAAACTCTCATTAATTTATCTTATAATCATAAGACACCAACATATTAATTTATTAATCTATTTTATAAAAACAAATTTCTTATTAAATAATTATATTTATTATAAATTTTTAAATAAATATTTATGTTTTATGAAAATATCAAAACATAATTAATAATTTTAAAACATTTATTTAATTATACTACGATATAATTATATCATATTATAATTTATAAGATGCTTAAAATTTATTTATTCTTTCCTAGATTAGTTTACTATTATAATGGATGAATTACTATTCATAATTTTCATATTACTATTTTAAAGGTCAAGTTATTATTCCATCAGTATAGGTTCATTAATTTCTTGAAAGACCTATTATTTTATTCATTATTCATTTATAAAGTTTTTATTGTGTTCTCAAAGTGATTTTATGTGGTTTATACTATATGAATTAATTTTCATAAGTGAATTTCCATTGATAAAATTTTGGGTTGTTACATTCTTCCCCCTTATAAAATTTCATCCTTGAAATTTCATTTTACATTATTTATTAAAAACAGGTGAGGTTACTTATCCTTCATCACTTCCTCTGGTTCCCATGTAGCCTCTTTTATCATATGGTTTCACCATAATAATTTAACCAAGTGAGTAGTCTTGTTGTGTATATCTTTATCTATGTGGTATAAGATATTCACTAGATGATCCTCATAAGAGAGATCATTTTCCAACAGTACCACTTCTGGATTCAGTATATGTGATGGATCTAGTATGTACTTCCTCAATAGGGATACAAGGACTACATCATGTACTTCAGATATCATTGGTGGAATTTCTAGTTGATAGGCCACATATCTGATACAATCAATAATCTCAAAGGGTCCAATGAACCTGAGACATAGCTTTCCCTTCTTCCCAAATCTCATGATCCTCTTACATGGAGATATGAGGAGGAATGCCATGTCTCTAACCTCAAACTATAGGTTTCATTGATGATTTTCTCCATATCTCTTCTGCATAATTTGGGATTCCTTGAAGTGCTTATCAAATTTTTCACCCTTTCCACCATTTAATCGACTATTTCACGTCTTACCAGCTTACATTCACTAAATTCATCCCAGAATGTGGGTGTTCTTCATCATTTCCCCTATAAGCCTTTATATAGATCCATTTTGATTTTTTAGTGGAAACTATTTTTGTAAGAGAACTCAAAAAAAGTTAGATATAGTTCCCACCCTCCTTTAAAGTCCATAAAATATTCTCTCAGCATCTGTTCCACTTTATGTATTGTCCACTCAAATTGACCATTGGTTTGAAGATGAATAGTTGAAATAAAGTTCAGCTAAGTTTTTAGAGCATGTTCGATACTTTTCCATAACTTGGAGGTGAATCTCAGATCTCGATCAGATACAAATGATAGTGGTAATACAATAAGCCTTACCACTTCTATAATTTATATACATACAAGTTGATCTAGTGAGAAGTCCTCTTGAATTTTGATAAAGTGAGTTGTCTTTTGTAAGATGATCGACAACGACCCATGTAACATTGTTTCCTATGGATGTCTTTGGAAGTCCGGTGACAAATTCCATGGTGATGTTTTTGTATTTCCATGTTTTTATAGATAATGGTTTCACCATATCCTTATATTTTTTCCTTTAATCCTTCACTTTCTAACCTACCAGCCACATTGATGTATATTTAATGATCTCCATCATCATATTTCCCCACTAATAGTTCTCTTGGAAATATAGATACATCTTTGAGCCCCTTGGTAAATATAAAAGGTCGAGATGTGTTCATAACTAAGAATATCTTTCTTAATCTCTATATTGGATGGTACATATAGTCAGGACTCAAATCTTATGACTACTTCCTCATCAATTTTGAACTTAGATGATTTCTATTTAATGAGATCTTCCATCAACTTTTTAATTTATGCATCATTTCTTTGTGAACCCTTTATTTTCTCCATAAGGGTTGATTGAGAAATAAATTGAGAAAGGATTTATGATGTTCCTTCATTAAGGATTCCAATGTCTATCCTTTGAAAATCATTAAATATTGGATCCTTATCTATTCTAAGCATTGATAATGTTGTATGATCATTTCTACTTAGAGGGTCTGCCACTTTGTTTTCCATACCAAGATAGTAGTGGATTGAGTAGTCATAATCCATGATGAGCTCTAACCATATTCACTGTCACATTTTATGGTCCTTCTATGTGAATATATATTTGAGGCTCTTGTGATCAATATATATCTCTCACTTCTCCCCATAGAGATAATGCCGTTAGATTTCCAACATAAAGATCATAGTTGGCAACTGCATATCCTACGTAGGATAGTTTTTCTCATGAATTTAAAATATATTTAAGGAGTGGGTTGTTACTTTATGATCTTTCATTAGTACATATCCTAATCCCTTCTTTGAACAATAACTATATACCACAAAGAGTTCCCACTTTTCGGAAGTGTGAGTACTAGAATTGTGATAAGCCTCTTTGTTAACACCTTGAAGAATTCTTCACATTTAGTAGTCCATAAAATCATTCCTCCCTTCAATGTCATCTTGGATTATTGGCTTGAAAATTCTGAGATGTTATTCACAAATTGTTGGTAATAACCCACTATATAAAGGAAACTGTGGATCTTTATTAAAGATGTTGGCATGCACAACTCTTTAAATTTCTTTGTCTTGAAAGGGTCCACATATATGTATTTTCTGTTGATATTATTCCCCAATAATAAAACTTCCTCCATCTAGAAATAAAATTTACTGTAATTTTCAAAAAATTTATCCATTCTCAATGTATTTATCATAGTATTTAAATGTTTCTTAATTTACTCATTACTCCTAGAGCATATTAGAATATCATCTATAAATACCATGAAAAAATTGTCGATGTAATCTCTAAAGAATCTATTCATTATGTATGTGAATATTTCTAGAGAATCAATGAATCTGAAAGGAATCACTATGAACTCAAAGTTTTCCTACCACATTCGAAAATAATTCTTAATAATATCTTCCTTCATCACCACTAATTGGTGATATACTAACTAAAGGTCTA
Organism: Viscum album; assembly: GCA_963277665.1. Taxonomy (NCBI): domain Eukaryota; kingdom Viridiplantae; phylum Streptophyta; class Magnoliopsida; order Santalales; family Viscaceae; genus Viscum; species Viscum album. The sequence goes on along the minus strand of OY728161.1, from coordinate 1,828,684,710 downwards.
CCTTAGAGAAACACTTGTATCTGTGTAGTTGATCGAACAATTCATCTATCTATTGAATGTGATACTTGTTATTTTTAATTATTTTATTGATCTCGCAATAATCAATACAGAGGAGCATTAATCCATCCTTCTTCTTGACAAAGAGGATTGGTGCAACCCTTGGTAAAGAACTAGGGTGTATAAAACCCTTGTCCAGATTCTCTTGTACCACTTCTTCAGTTTATCCAACTCAATGGTTTTCATTATATCAGGTGTATTTGATGTAGTCAATGTATAGGAATAAGTTTAATTGATAACTTGATATTAAGGTCAAGAGGAAGACCATTTAATTATCTAGGAACACATCAGTGTAGATCCTAATAATGGGCATGTCTTAAATCATGATTCTATTCTTTCTATAAATCATTTGAGCTATATATTCTTTCTCATAAGGTAATAATATCTACTCTAGAGATAATGATTTTGAAGGAGATTTATCCTCCTCATTATACTTGTACAGAATTGTAGGATGCCTCATGATGTGATGGGTGATCTCCCTTTCCTGAAAGTTGATTTCTTATTTGTATAAAGATATATAATACATGCCCAATATATCATCAAACTCCATCAAAGAAAGTATTAACAAATTTTTTGGAAGGTTCAGTAAAAAAAATAACTAGCGAGGAGTTATATACTTTGTATATAGTAATTTCCCCATATTTAGTTCTCAAATATAACTCAACCTCCATATTTTGAGGGGTTTTTTCTATATTTATACTAAACATGAATGATATGATAGAATGAATAGAACCTGAATCAAATAGTACATGTGATATTCTTGAATGAATAACTAGTGTACCCATCACCACATCATTGTTAGGATCCACCACATTTTTAGTGATGGAATAAGATTTCCATTACCCCTTTGGATTTGGTGGCTGTTAATGCTGATTACCCTCAATACTCAAGGTTTAGTAAAATAGTGTAAATATTGCCCTTGGTCCCTACAGTTTAAGCATTTGACAATGGGTGGATCTCTCCATTCCTACAACACATTTTCCAACTTCTTTAAGTCTCTTTAACATTCATGATATTGGTTTCATTCTATCCCAAACATGAAGCATGTCTCCATCCCTTTGAGGAAATTACTATCATGGTTCTTCCCGCATGTTCACATCTAAGTTTTTTAGTTTTCTTTCCACCTTTTTCATTAGATCCTCTAGCTTGAAACTCCATCTTTTGTTTCAGATCTCCAAAGCCATGGGACCAATATCCAAACTCTATATCTACTTTGAGATCACATCGAACAACTTCTTCATTACTCCAAAAGTCCCTAATATAAATATATTTTTGAAGGCTTAGTTTTAAAGAAATAAAAATCTTTCTATTTTTCAATAATTGTTGATAACAAAACCCAATTCATACCATGTAAGATTTGTGAAATTTTATTCATAAGTTGAGATATATTAACCTTTCTTTTTCATCAGCTCTAATAATTCTCTCTTCACTATTATATGAAGAATTTTATGTAAATACTTATTATGAAATATTTTCTTATAGTCTTCCCACTCCATGTCATCAATTTATTCCTTTTGATTTGTGTTATTAATCAATTACCACCATTGATCATCCTCCTCATCTAAATGATAAATGGAAAGAGTCTATTTCTCCATCTTGGAATAGTGTAGCATGAAAAGATATTCTTCATTGAGTTGAACCACTGTACTACGACTACTTGATTAGAAGATCCCCTAAATATTTATGGTGGTTTCTGTATAAAAGGCTCAATAGATAGTTTATTCATATTAGGGTAAGACATACATTCAACATTGTTCATGTTATTGTTCATAGCCTAATATATCTGGGTAAGAATCACCATGAAATTTTGAACTCCACCTCCCAAGGCATTGGGGATGTCGCTTAGGAAATTGTTGCACTGCACCACACATGAGTTGTCAGCTTGGTTTCTCCAATTACCCACCATTTTCTAAAGTATAAAAGGTTTGAAAAAAAATATTTCAACAATTCATGAATAAATAATTTTTTTCATTTGTGAAATTAACTATAAAGTCATATTTTGTGGGATCCCTATGTTTATAATTTTTATAAAAATAATCTTCTTGCGTGTTTTCATATACTTAGTCATATACTAAGGGTTTTCAGTAATTTTATTTAACCCTAATTACCAATTTAACTAAACCATGCTCTAATACTAACTATAGTGACCCTAATTTTTTTTACATTATTCTACATCATTTTAAATATAAACAACCAAAATCTTTAAAAAACTAGGATCCAAAGGTTTACATTTTTGGGAAGATTAGGACCAAGCATAACATTTACATAATAAAACATAAAAATTATTTAATTTCTTATTATTTATCTTTTTATTGGGCCTCGTATACTCTTTAATATAAGTATTCACCTGAGGATATACATTAAAGAAATGTGTGAGATAAAAGCATAGTAAGAGGATCAATAAGAACATGAATCAATATAACATGGGTGATCATAATCATCATCATAATAACATAATCATGGTATAATCCTCATAATTATTAGAGGAAGAATTAGATAAAGGCATGTAATGTTTCAATGAAAAAAAATGAAACAACATATATTAGTGGTCAAATACCACACATAGTTGTGAAAAAAGCTAGCATTATTTTCATGCATAACATAAGTGAATTATCATATAATTATCATAATTGTGAATAAATATAGCATAATGTTCAAACCCATTTCACATTATCTCATGGGATATATCATATCACCCAATTCATTAGAGATCTACATAATTTTGGGTGCACCCTCCACATCATAACATTTACATAATCATGCATTCCACATAGAATGTATGAAAATATTTTCCATAAAATAACCCCTAGAAATGAAATGGGTATAATTATAATTTTATATAGAATACTTTCATGTATAAAAATTGGGGTTCCCATAATAAAAATGGAAGAACATACTTTTTATATGATTCATCATCCTTGAGTGAAGAAGAAACAATCTCAAGATAAATAAAATGTTTGTTTTTAGAATAAAGAGTTATTTTGGAAAAATCAATGAATTTGTTACAAAATCATAATAGAAACATGTATATTCTCGAAAAGAAAAGTTAAATGTAATTTTAAGATAATAATGTGAACATTAATGTAATGGACCAGGTTTTTGGGGTCCATTACTTTGTGAAAACCTCACGTTGGGTTTTCTGGTATGGGAAACTCGGTGAAGTAGGCATACCGATAGCCTTAGCCTACTGGTAGCAGGCCTACCGGTAGCTCGGTCTACCAGTAGCTGCAACCTACCAATAGATTTTTCTATCGGTAGCTCGGCCTACCGGTAGCTGCAGCTACCGGTAGCTCTGTCTACCGGTAGCTTGGTCTACTGGTAGCTACAGCCTACTAGTAGCTCGGTCTACCGGTAGCTGCAGCCTATCGGTAGCTCCGTCTACCGGTAGTTGCAGCCTACCGGTAGCTCGGTCTACCGGTAGCTGCAGCCTACCGGTAGCTCGGTCTACTGGTATCTTTAGCCTACCAGTAGCTCAGCTACCGGTAGCTGTCACCCACCGGTAGCTCTCAGCTACTGGTGGCTCTGGGCTACCCCCGTGGGTTCTTTCCAATGGCGTTCCTTCTTACGCAATTAGGGTTTTAAACCTGATTTTGACTCCTTTAAGCGTGTTTTAAAGCCCGGTAATGCACGTGAATGTTTTAATTAATTAATTAATGAATTAATGCATCGGTTTACACCACACGACCCCTTTAATGACGTGTGGGGCCGCGTGGCCAACCCACGACCCCGCGCCTTACGCGGTTTCGCGTTCTTATCTCAACCGTCCGCGACCCTTATAAACTAAAGGGTTAGGCATGGTTTCTTCTTCCTCGATCGCGGCTTTTCACGAACAGCTTTTGGTGCATCGGGCGAGCCGCATCGTTATCCGTAAATTTGCGTGCCCGGCTTAAGCGTCGATCGTCTATCAATAAGTACGTAATTTTTCTCCTTCATCTCTCTCTTTTGTGTATCATGCGGGGTGGGTGTTCTTTTGTTTCTGTAGAATTGGATAAACCAGACCTAAATAAAGATAATGAAGGGATTATATAAAGAATTAGGGGAGGATGTGATCATTGATGTTGTTTATATTATGATCTTTTTTCTGAGTTGTGATGGCTTACGCCTTATGAAACTTGAGGCCGTTGGTGGTCATTGTCTGTGCACTAATGAACCCCTCGTAGTGTTTTAAATGGCTGTTTTGTAATTGTAAACTCTTGCTGTGAAAACTAAATTGGTTAATCACGTATACCTGGCTGAATAAGTTGAAAGTACCAGGACCAACCCTTCTGTGATAACCCCTGGTTAAAATACACGTAAATTGAAATCATGGAGCGTGTAAAATCTTTTAAATCTGAAAATACATGCATGGGCATGTTTCTCTTGATGGTAGAAATTGTTTGTTCTTCTTCCACGGGCTGATTGCTGGAGATGTGGGAGGGGATGGGATACCATGTTTTTATACTCTCGGTGGTAGTGAAATTGGGAATGGGATTCCCTGTTGTTACAGATTCGGTGGTTGTGATTTTTGTGGTCGGTTGGTTACCTTGTTATATCACAAATTGGGGTGGGATCCTCTATTGATGAAAAACCTTTTTGGGGGAGGGGACATGGGGCAGTGTCCCGGGGTTTTCTAGTTCCAGTACTTCATGGGTTCTAACTTTCCTTTTTTGTTGTGACTTTACAAGAGAACCGAGTGTGGATGCTTAGTTGACATTTGGCTGGTTTCTTTTCCTTGGTTATGCTTATGGTTTAGTTGCCCAGTAGTGCTTAAAATTATTTGAACATTATTACTGAACATGAAAACAAGAATGGGACAAATGGGTTTTGTTGGAGAGAGTTGTGACTCGTACTTGAGCGCTGTTGTGATCTATAGGCTGTCTGAAGAAAAACCTAACTTTGGGTGATTGCTTGTTACCTATGTATATACTTGTAGTTTTGTGTTTCTTATTCGCGACCCACCCAAGTTTAGCACATAGTTCCGAACACCCCCATTTCATGGGGGAGGGTGTTTTTCCCAACACTATTCTTAGTGGATGGTTATTAACTCATTTTCTGATCCCTTTCTCGGATAGCCCAAGTATCTTCGGGCAGGCTGTGATAGCCTGAGGTCCATTATTATCCCAAGAACTTTCAGGCGGGGTAGTGTGGTGGTTGGCCAGGTGTGTGCGGCAGGTGGTTTCCTAAGTGTCTTCGGGATGAGGCCCAGGTGTCTTCGGGCGCGGCAGTGGATCTTCTAGCCCAGGTGTCTTCGGGCGTGGTGGTGGTTGTTCTGGACTAGGTGTTTGCAGGCGTGGTTACGTGTGACAGTTGTGTCCCAGGTGTTTTTGGGCGGGATTCAACAGTGGGAATGTATGTGGTTATGGCCCAGGTGTGTGCGGGCAGGTGTGGCAGTGGGACTACGATGAGAATGGTGAGATTGGTTCGATGCGTAGGATGTCTCAATAACTAGTGGGAAAGTGGCGCGGGGTACCCAAACATCGATGTGATCTTATTATATATATTACTTGACTTGCGTTATTTGGGGAGTGCGCCTTGGTGAGGCTTGGGTGGATAGTTTACCTTGATTGGTGTTTGGATTACTCCTTTTCTCACGGGACTTTAGTACGTTCCCCCACTTGTGCACGAGAGTCTTTCGTTTTCCCTAGTGAGTGTACTTGTATGCTCACCCTACGTATATAAAACTGTTTTCAGGTTTCCAGGAGGACTTCAGGGATCACGCAAGACCATACTAGCTCGGACCTTTGGGGCAGTTGCAGTTGCTGTTTTTCTTCTTTTGGTACTTACCTTTGTAGTCACCTTTTGTACTTTGTGGCTTTTACTTTTGGAACATGCATGTGGGAATGTTTTACTTTTGGCTTCACTTTTCTTTTACCTTGGTTTTGTTGGGTTTCATCTTCTTATCTCCTAATCTTATAAAACATAAAGGGGTAATGCCTTCCATTTGTGTGAAATTATATACCCTTGGTGCTAGTCGCCACTCCGGGACCTATTGAAGGCAGGTCTCGGGGGTCATTATCTCTCCTTCAACTTAAAGAAGGAAAGGCCTGGCAATCTACTGACCCCTCCCTCCTTTTGGTGAAGGCGGGTCGTGACAGAATGCTATCAAAGGCAGGTTGAGAGATAGGATGGAGTCTGGAGTTAGGCATAGTGAGGATTGCATGAGATGGTAGGGAAACAGTGTTGGGTGACCTCGGTGCATGAATTAGGCCAGGGAATACTGACTAGGACATGGGATTTTAGGGCCCCCCGTGACCCGACGCAAGGACTCTGGACCTACCGAACGACCAAGTGATGCCACGCTAATTGCAGGGTAGAGACCCTATAAAAGGTACATGCATCATAATGACTTGTGTTCTCCTGTTTCTGGGATGTTTTGGGAATTAAGAATAAACGAAAAGTTTAAGAAGTTTTAAAAGACAATAATCTGCACTTCTTGGGCTTAGGCATTCCTTGTTTACCTTACAGCTATGGCACCTGGAAGGCGACCGCGTGTGGTACAGACGATCGAGGCCCCACAAACTACTTTGGCCGATCGGTAGAGAGCTGATCGAGAAGAAGAGGACGACCAGTGGCAGAAGACTATTCGGGCCTTCCAGCGACAGACCCTAGAGAAGTATGAGGGCAGCACCTCTGACATGAAGACGGAAGGCTGGCTAGAGGAGATGGTGATAGTTTTCATCCTGATTCGGGCCCCGACCGAGTACTAGGTTCCTCTGGCTGTCAGCCAGGTGCGGGGAGCGGCGCGTCAGTGGTGGACGCTTTACCTGGGGGAGAGGAGGGAGTCTGAGGTGGCGTGGGATGATTTTGAGATGGAGTTCCGGGCGGAATTCCTCTCTTCGACGATGAAGGCAGAAAAGAGACAGGAGATACTCTCCCTCCAGCAGGGGAGTATGTCCGCGAGGGAGCTAGGGATCAAGTTCAAGGACCCCCTATGTTTTTCTTCGGACCTCTTTCCCGACGAGGAGTCTCGGGAAAGATGTTTGGAGGAGGTGCTCCACCCCTCCCTCCAGTATGCTGTTACCCCCTTTACCCTTCCGACGTACTTAGAGGTCCAGAAGAAGGCCGAAGTGGTGGGGAGGATGAATGCTCTAGGAGGAGTTTCACGAGAGGGGATCCAGCTGGGACCATCGAAGGGGAAGGCCGTCAGCACCAGACCTACAGCATCAGGACCCTCCAGGTTCCGAACGGTAGGGAGCAGGCCACAACAGTTTTAGTTTCGATCCCCTGGTCCTCGCCCTTTTCCTTCAGGCCTGGGACCACGGTGCTTCATATGTGGGAGCCCTGGACATCTCTGGAGTCAGTGCCCGGACCGGGTATAGTACGGCGGTGGTGGACAGCCCCACCACCCGCCCCAGCAGAAGCTTCCAGCCAGACCTTTCCAGCAGCAGCAGTAGGGACAGCAAGCTCCCGCTCCTCCGAGGACAGACGTAGGAGGAGGAGGCCGACCTCAGGGCGCACCTCAGGGACCTCGAAAGGGGTGTGGTCGGGGAGGTGGATGGCATCCGAGGGGAAGAGGAGCTGGACATGGATAGTTACACACCGCAGAGGCAGCAGTTCCAGCAGGGCCGGAGGTTTTTCGAGGTACGATCAGTTTGTTTAACACTCTTTCTTATGCCTTGTTCGATACCGGAGCTTCCCACTCCTTTGTTGCACCTATTCTATCTCGTGCTTTGGGTCTAGATGCTGAGAGAATCCCAGTTCCCCTGGTGTTGAGCACACCAATAGGGAGTCAGACTGACTTTTTGTTTGTTTGTTGAGGATGCAGACTGATGATAGGGTCACATCATTCAGTTAGGGATCTTCTTCGACTACAGATGCATCCATACGATGTCATCCTAGCCATCGACTGGCTATTCTCTGTGTGTTCCGTCATTGATTATTTCCGAGGAAGGGTCTTGTTCCCATACTTGGGTGGCCAGCGTGTTACCTTCACCGGCGAGCAGGGCGGTCAGAAGGGCAGCAGGCGAGAGGAACCCCTCCTCTCCTTGATAGTCGAGCTGTCAGTAGAGACAGTAGACACTGAGATGGTGGAAGTGTCAGAGATCGTCTGTGGGTTTATGGACGTCTTCCCTAAGGAGGTGACGACTCTACCCCCTCGACGTGATATCAAGTTCGGGATAGACCTGCAGCCCGGTGCTCGTCCGATCTCGATGGCTCCTTACCGGATGGCACCTTCAGAGCTACGGGAGTTGCGGATTCAGATTGATGATCTGATGAAGAGGGGTTATGTTCGACTGAGTGCGTCACCGTGGGGTGCTCCAGTCTTGTTCGCAAAGAAGGAAGATGGTGGTCCCAGGTTGTGCATAGACTACAGGAGGCTGAATCAGGTGACGATCAAGAATCGCTACCCTCTTCCGAGGATAGATGATCTTTTCGACCAGCTGAAAGGGGAATGATGGTTCTCGAAGATCGACCTGTGGTCTGGGTATCACTAGCTGAGAGAGAAGGAGGGCAACATCCCAAAGACGGCGTTTAGATGCAGATATGGACACTTCGATTTTGTGGTTATGCCCTTCGTCATTACAAACGCCCCAGCTGTGTTCATGGGGCTTATGAACTCCATCTTCCGGGAGTACTTGGATCGGTTCGTGGTTGTGTTCATCGACGATATCCTGATCTATTCGAGATCAGAGGAGGACCATGCAGAGAACCTGAGGATGGTTATGGAGGTCCTCCGACATCATCAGCTCTATGGGAAGTTGTCTAAATGCAAGTTCTGGACGCGAGAAGTGCACTTCCTCGGGCACGTGGTGTCCGAGCAGGGAGTAGCGGTGGACCTGTCAAAGGTTGAGGCAGTTGTTTCTTGGGCATCACCCAAGAATGTGGCAGAGGTCCGAAGTTTCCTCGGGCTGGCAGGTTACTATCGGAGATTCGTACCCAACTTCTCCCGAGTAGTAGCCCCTTTGACAGCTCTGACCAAGAAAGACCAGGTTTTCATGTGGGGTGAGCAGTGCGAGTCGGCCTTCAGCTATCTGAAGGAGAATTTGGTCAGTGCCCTAGTGCTGAGATTACCAGAAGAAGGGGCAGCTTATGAGGTGTTCTGTGATGCTTTAGGACAGGGCCTTGGATGCGTGTTGATACAGCGACAAGGGGTGATCTCTTATGGGTCTAGGAAGCTACGCCCTCATGAGCATAATTATGCCACCCACGACCTGGAGCTTTTAGCGGTCGTTTTTGCGCTAAAGTTATGGCGACACTACCTCATCGGAGAATGCTTTGTGGTCTTCACGGATCAAAAAAGCTTTAAGTATATCTTCTCCCAGCGGGACCTAAACTTGCGACAGTGGAGATGGGTGGAGTTCCTACAGGATTACGACTTCAAGATCTCTTATACTGAGGGAAAGTGAAATGTAGTGGCTGACGCCTTGAGCAGGAGGACGCAGAAGGATGTGGTCCGAGAGTCGGCGGACGCCTGGAAGGCGATGGAGGAGTTGGCTGCTTTACACCTAGATGTGAGGATGGATAACAGTAGAGGCTGCCTATATCATATGAGAGTGCATTCATCTCTGTTTCAGCAAGTGGATGAGTCTCAGTGGGGAGAATCGGAGTGTGAAGTGATGCGTGACCGAGTTGACTAGGGAAGTGCTCCGGAAGGATGGACAGAGGATGGTCAGAACCATATGCTTTTCCAGGGAAGGTTGTTTGTTCCGGAGGTGATGCGCGGCCAGGTTCTCAGTGAGTTCCACAACTCACCCCTGGCGGTACACCCAGGAGTTTCCAAGATGTACCAGGGACTGAAGAGGCAGTTTTTGTGGCCCAGAGTTAAGCGAGCGGTGGCAGAGTTTGTGGCCAAGTGCTTAGTGTGTCAGCAAGTGAAGGCTGAACACCGAGTTCCAGGCGGGCTGTTGCAGCCTCTAGATGTCCCCGAGTGAAAGTGGGACAAAATATCGATGGATTTCGTCACAGGACTACCCAAGGTCCAAGGGGGATACGACGCCATCTGGGTGGTAGTGGACAGGTTGACGAAATCAGCTCACTTTCTGGCGATCAGGGAGTCAAGAGTAGTAGATTCTTTGGCGCGAAGGTATGTGGATGAGGTGGTGCGGTTGCATGGGATTCCGAGGTCTATAGTCTTGGATAGGGATGCACGATTTACCTCACGAGTCTGGAGAGGATTGCAGCATGCTTTTGGCACCCAGATTCATCTTAGCACTGCTTTCCATCCCCAGACAGATGGACAGACAGAGCGCACCATCCAGACCTTGGAGGATATGTTGCGGGCATGTGTTCTGGACTCAGGGGGATCATGGATGCGATACTTTCCTCTGGTAGAGTTTGCCTACAATAAGAGCTACCACTCTACCATCGGTATGGCCCCGTTTGAAGCTTTGTACAGGAGGCCATGTCGTTCACCTGTGTGTTGGACCGAAGTAGGAGAGGCAGGCATCCTTGGCCCGGAAGTGGTGCAAAGCACGACAGAGAAGGTTCAGCTCGTACGGGAAAGGATGAAGGCGGCCTAGGACCGACAGAAGTCGTATGCTGATACCAGGAGGAGGCCCTTGGAGTTTGAGGTTGGAGACCACGTGTTCTTGAAGGTCTCCCCTCGGCGTGGGCAGTGGAGGTTCGGCAAGGGGAGTAAGCTTTCTCCCAGGTTCATCGGACCATTCGAAGTGTTGCGGCGGGTCGGCGAAGTGGATTATCAGCTAGCGTTACCACCGCCACTACTTAGGATACATGATGTCCTCCATGTGTCTCAGTTCCGCCGGTATCTGCACGGCGATTCACACGTCCTTGATTGGGGTGAGCTGGACATCGAGGACGACATGACTTTTATGGAGAGACCAGTGATGATCGAGGATCGCAAGGAGAAGGTGCTTCATGGGCGAACCATTCCCTTGGTTCGTGTGTTGTGGAGACATGGTGGGCTTGAGGAGAGTACGTGGGAGAGGGAAGCACAGATGCGTACCCAGTACCCAGAGTTGTTTTGAGTTTTGTTCTTTTTTGTACCTGTTGTTGTGGAACGTTTTGTCTTTTTGATATGGAATGTACTGGTTTTCTTCCTCTGGATGTGTGTGAAAAGCCCTGGATATGGGGGAGGAGAGGACCCGACCCCTAATCAAGAGGCATTAAGGTGGATGCGATTAAACCCATGCGGGCGTGTCAGTGCCGCCCAAAGCAGATAATATCTTGACATGGGGGAGGATACTCCCCAACCCACGTGCCTGGGCAGTTTGGCATGGTATGTTGCATGGTTCTGGACAGGGAAGTGTTTTTAGTTAGCATGGGTTCACTTCTAAGAGGTATCTTTCGAGGTGGTTGTTCGGACCCTCTCTTTCCTTCTGGTTTGTTTTGATTCTCGAGGACAAGAATCGTTTAAGAGGTATATGATGTAATGGACCGGGTTCTTGGGGTCCATTACTTTGTGAAAACCTCTCGTTGGGTTTTCTGGTCTGGGAATCTCGGTGAAGTAGGTCTACCGGTATCCTTAGCCTACCGGTATCAGGCCTACCGGTAGCTCGGTCTACCGGTAGCCGCAGCCTACTGGTAGCTTTGTCTACCGGTAGCTCGGTCTACCGGTATCTACAACTACCGGTAGCTTTGTCTACCGGTAGCTCGGTCTACCGGTAGCTGCATCCTACCGGTAGCTCGGTCTACCGGTAGCTCCTGCCTACCAGTAGCTCAGTCTACCGGTAGCTACAGCCTATTGGTAGCTCAGTCTACCGGTAGCTGCAGCCTACCGGTAGCTCGGTCTACCGGTATCTGCAGCCTACCGGTAGCTCAGCTACCGATAGCTGTCACCCACCGGTAGCTCTCAGCTACTGGTGGCTTTGGCCTACCCCTACGGGTTCTTTCCAGTGGCCTTCCTTCTTGCGCAATTAGGGTTTTAAACCCAATTTTGACTCCTTTAAGCATGTTTTAAAGCCCGGTAACGCGCGTGAATGTTTTAATTAATTAATTAATGAATTAATGCGTCGGTTTAAACCACCCGACCCCTTTAATGACGTGTGGGGCCGCGTGGCCAACCCACGACCCTGTGCCTTACGCGGTTTCGCGTTCTTATCTCAACCGTCCGCAACCCTTATAAACTAAAGGGTTAGGCATGGTTTCTTCTTCCTCGATTGCGGCTTTTCACGAACAGCTTTTGGTGCATCGGGCGAGCCGCATCGTTATCCGTAAATTTGCATGCCCAGCTTAAGCATCGAACGTCTATCAACAAGTAGGGAATTTTTATCCTTCGTCTCTCTCTTTTGTGTATCATGCGGGGTGGGTGTGCTTTTGTTTATGTAGAATTAGATAAACCAGACCTAAATAAAGATAATGAACGGATTCTATAAAGAATGAGGGGGGGGGCTGTGATCATTGATGTTGTTTATATTATGATCTTCTTTCTGATTTGTGTTGGATTACGCCTTCTGAAAATCAAGGTCATTGGTGGTCTTTGTCTGTGCACTAATGAACCCCTCGTAGTGTTTTAAATGATTGTTTTGTAATTGTAAACTCCTTCTGTGAAAAGTAAATTGGTTAATCACGTATACCCGACTGAATAAATTGAAAGCACCAGGATCAACCCTTCTGTGATAACCCCCGATTAAAATACACGGAAATTGAAATCATGGAGCATGTAAAATCTTTTAAATATGAAAATACCCGCATGTGCCTATTTCGCTTGATAGTAGTGGTTGTTTTTTCTTCTTCCACGGGCTGATTGCTGGAGATGTGGGAGGGGATGGTATCCCCTGTTTCTATACTCTCGGTGGTAGTGAAATTGGGAATGGGATTCCCTATTGTTACGGATTCGGTGGTTGTGAGTTTTGTGGTCGGGTGGTTACCTTGTTATATCACGAATTGGGGTGTGATCCTCTGTTGATGAAAAACCTTTTGGGGGGAGGGGAGACGGGGCAGTGTCCCGGGGTTTTCTTGTTCCAGTACTTCGCGGGTTCTCACTTTCCTTTGTTGTTGTGACTTTACAAGAGAACCGAGTGTGGATGCTTAGTTGACGTTTGGCTGGTTTATTTTCCTTGGTTATGCTTATGGTTTAGTTTCCCAGTAGTTCTTAAACTTATTTGAACATTATTACTGAACATGAAAACAAGAATGGGACAAATGGGTTTTATTGGCGAGATTTGTGACTCAGACTTGAGCGTTATTGTGATCTATAGGCTATTTGAAGAAAAACCTAACTTTGGGTGAGTGCTTTCTACCTATGTATATACTTGTAGTTTTGTGTTTCTTATTCACACCCCACGCAAGTTGAGAACTTAGTGCCGAACACCCCCATTTCATGGGGGAGGGTGTTTTTCCCAACACTATTCTTAGTGGCTAGTTATTAGCTCCTTTTCTGCTCCCTTTCTCGAATAGTTCAAGTATCTTCGGGCAGGCTGTGATGGCCTGAGGTCCATTATTAGCCCAAGAACCTTCAGGTGGGGTAGTGTGGTGGTTGGTCAGGTGTGTGTGGCAGGTGGTTTCCCAAGTGTCTTCGGGATGAGGCCCAGGTGTCTTCGGGCGCGACAGTGGATCTTCTAGCCTAGGTGTCTTTGGGCGTGGTGGTGGTTGTTCTGGCCTAGGTGTTTGTAGGCGTGGTTACATGTGATAGTTGTGCCCCAGGTGTTTGCGGGTGGGATTCGGTAGTGGGACTGCATGTGGTTGTGGCCCAGGTGTGTGCGGGCGGGTGTGACAGTGGGACTGCGGTGAGAATGGAGGGATTGGTTCGATGCGTAGGATGTCTCAATAACCAGTGGGAAAGTGGCGCGGGGTACCCAAACATCGATGTGCTCTTATTATATATATTACTTGACTTGCTTTATTTGAGGAGTGTTCCCTGGTGAGGCTTGGGTGGATAGTTTACCTTGACAGGTGTTTGGCTTACTCCTTTTCTCATGGGACTTTAGTACGTTCCCCCACTTGTGCATGAGAATATTTGGTTTTCCCTACTGAGTGTACTTGTATGATCACCCTACGTATATAAAACTGTTTTCAGGTTTCCAGGAGGACTGCGGGGATCACGCAGGACCATACTAGCTCGGACCTTTGGGGCAGTTGCAGTTGTTGTTTTTATTCTTTTGGTACTTATCTTTGTAGTCACCTTTTGTACTTTGTGGCTTTTACTTTTGGAACATGCATGTGGGAATGTTTTACTTTTGGCTTCACTTTTCTTTTACCTTGGTGTTGTTGGGTTTCATCTTCTTATCTCTCAGTCCTATAAAACATAAAGGGGTAATGCCTTCTATTTGTGTGAAATTATATACCCTTGGTGCTAGTCGCCACTCCGGGACCTATTGAAGGCGGGTCTCGGGGGTCATTATCTCTCCTTCAACTTAAAGAAGGAAGGGCCTGGAAATCTGCTGACCCTTCCCTCCTTTTGGTGAAGGCAGGTTGTGATAATTCATACCATGTATGATAAAATTACCCAAATAAAGGAATTGGGTTTGAGAATCCCCTTACCTTATGTCTAAATGATTTCTTCACATTAATATCCTAGATAAAAAAAATTATATTCATTAATTACTAAATAAAAAACCACTTTTACATTTATTTGATTCATTATAATTTTATTAATTTCGTTTATATCCATTTTGTTGAGTTATAGTGTTCAATTCATTCATTCTGATAGTGTTTGTTTACTGGTTTTCATGATCGATTCACGTGTATACAAGTATGTTAGATCATTTAAAATGGGGATAATAATACAGATTTGAAATTAAATGTTGTTAGAGAACTTACAAAATTTTAATTGGTCTTATATATTATTTTTTTCGATATTATGATGATTCATTATATAAAATTTTAATGATAATAGTTTAGATTAATTTTGGCGGTTTTCAATCACAATGAATTCGTTTTGTTTTATTATTTAATATTATTTATATAAGTTAGTTACATAACATTAGAAACATTATAACATAAATTTTACAATTTTTATCAACCATTATAATGGTTTTATGAAAATCCATGAAAGAGGTAAAAGAAAATTAAAACACATCTTCCATAACGGTGGTAAATCGACACATCATGAGCAGTGTATCAATTTTTTTATAATAAAATGGAGAGGAGAATAGGTTTGATGATGAATTATTATATTAACATAATAAAATTATATTATATATAGGATAACGGGGTTATCATGCCACATGGATAAGGGGAGTTTAGGAGATAATAAAAAAAGGAAAATTAATTGAAAAGAAATTAAAATAAAATGATAGATGATTTTACTCTTGAATTCTTCTCCTTTAGGACCTCCTTAGGGAAATTGATTTTAATATTTTTTTAGACCAATGGATCCTAGACATGGGGGAGATGATTTAAAATATGAGTAGGTATAACTTGCACAAGATTCATGGATTTTGAGTTGTGAGGATAAGTGGTTAGGATGTGTGGTATTTATAGGGGAGGAGAGGGGTGTTTTTTGATTATTTTATTCGTTAGTTTATATTTTGGATCCAGATTATGAATAGTTTTAAAATTATAAGTAAATATATTAAATAATTAATTAGAATTTAATATTCTGGTTTTTACTTCTTACGTGACTTGATATATTTCTATTTTAACTTATACTGTTATATACCGTAAATTACTATATTTCACTATTCACCAAAAATTCCACTATTTTAGAAAAATCCCAAAAAATCACCCAAATAATTTTTCAACATCTATAATTAAAAAATTAACTCCATTTTATGAAAATAATTTTCTAAATAAGAGAAATTTAATTTTTCAATAAAATTATCATTCACTTGGAAAATACTAATTTTAAATTTACAACTGATTTTATAACATTTGTAAAATTAATTAAGTTATCATAAAGTTATATTATCATAATAAGAAAACAAAATATTAATTTATGGATCTATTTTATGAAATTAAATTTTTTATTAAATCATTATATTAAGTATAAAGTAATAAATAAATATTTTATAACTATACCAACACTTAATTAATAATTTTCAAAACATTTATTTACTTGTAATATGATATATTTATATCATGTTATCATTTATAAGATGCATAATTTTTTTATATACATTCATAGATGAGATTATTATTCTATTGGTTGAATTACTATTCATAATTGTCATATTACTATTCTAAAGGTCATGATACTATCCCATCGGTATAGGTTTTTTAATTTCTAGAAATGCCTATGATTTCATTTATTTTTAATTTATAAAGTTTTTATTGTGTTATCCAAGTAAATTTATGTGGTTTATACTTTATAACAAAATTATAAGAAGTGAATTTTCATTGATAAAAATTTGGGCCATTACATTGATGACTGGTGGATGAAGCAATATACCATGAGAGTAACTCATAGTCGATCCACATACTCGTGGTTGATTATTATTCACATAGAAGATCCTTACTCACATGGAGGGTTTTTACATCATATAAATAGATCAATGCATCATGTATGATTTTATAACACATTACCCATGGAATCACTTTTTACTCACGGAGGATGCATGCCCCATAAAATCACTTAAAATGCCTAGAAGATTCATGCATCACATCTGGGCCTAAAAAAATATTAAATTTTGTGAAGAAAAAAGATAGACATGATAAATACTATATTAATGTGTATAGGATAAAATTTTCTAGTGTCTCATGCAGAATAGCATCAAAGGAGGGTTTCTATTGACTGAAGAGGATGATGGTGTGGTTATGTTTCATTCATTAATGTCTTATGAATGTATATCTTGATTATGGATTACTATTATATATGATATCATTATCCCACATCTATCGTACAATTGTATTTTCTCATTCTCATTAGCTTTTATATGGCATGATCTTGGTGAAAATACATGACTTCAGGGATCAAATCCGGATACACAAACAAATATCTTAAATAGGTCATGCCCCTCCCCCCTGTGCACCCATGTGCACATTTGGCTATATATCTGTTTGGATGTGCACATACATTCATAAATTCTCCTCTATAAAATCTTGAGATGACTGTTATGGTTGAACCATATTCATCTTGGTCGGGATGGTTCCCACAGCAGGTTTGAGATGGACAATTTTTTATCTAACTCTCACTGGAACACTTAGACAAAATTTCATAGGCCATCATTTTCAAATATACTTATTAAAATTATTAAAAAAAATATCAATCATATTCCTCATAATATTTATTATAACTATCTCTAAGTTATTATTTTCAATATCCTTATAATTTTTTGAGGCTGATTTTCACTCTTAAAATGCAATAATCACATGTCATAGGAATTTAAGAATAATATAACAATATTTCGATATATCATTTTTATAAACTATAGTAGGAACTCCTTTTTTTCATATAATACAACCAATATGTATCTACAAATATCAATCCATTAAAAATAACAAGGGACACTTCATGTTAATTTCTTAACAACCTATACCCTCTTATTGTTCACTTCCACCTTATTGACATCAACCATTAATGAAACTACATGTATATTGTCAAAAAATAAAACAAAAAAAATGTGGGATCTACATTTTATACAGTACAGTATATTCAAAAAATTTAAAATAACTCAAAAATATACACTGTAACTTTGATCTATATGTAGAACATATAATAATTCAGCTTACGTTGTGATATCATCCTTTATAGAATGAGTGCTTGTAAAAGAAAATCTTACATCATTATCTTGGTTTTGAACATATAGTAGTATATCAGCTTTATTGTTCATAAATTCATAATTATTGAATCACATGTTCTCTTGTGATATTAAATCCAATAAATTACAAAACTAAGTGTTTTCATATTTATTATATCATTTATATATTCAAATAAATCTAGAAGTTCTTATTTTAGTATTAGATTTGATCTTCTTCTCCATAATCTTGATGATAAAAAACAATTTAATTAAATTCATGGATTATAATCCATTCAGGGTGTTTTTTATGTTTGTAAAATACAGTATTATCTTGAACATCATCAAAATTTCATTCTTTATTTATATGTTAATCCTAGGAACTTGAATTTTTTTGTTTGTATTATTCTCTAAATTTGTCCATGTGATTATTTTTACATAGGCATAATGATCATTAAATGGACAAAAATCACAGTTATATAGAGATATATTTATGGTTATATATTCATACTGTATGCATATGTATATTATATTGTGTTTATAGAGAAGAATGTGATTTTAATGTTTCAAAAACGTCACGCATAGGAAATACTAGATAATATTGACACAATTGATTTGATTATGCTTTCCCAAAACATTGATGATCCTTATGAAGTGTTGGAGATGAAGTTTAAAAGAACCAGAATAATTCATAAGCATAACATTAAGGATGATTACACAACATAGAAACTCATCAAAATTTTATATTTATTTCAAATGAATTAAAGGCCTCTTCAAAGAATCTCCAAACTTCTCCAACATTCATCCAAGAGTTGTTAGACACTCAATATAGATGTCGTCAATTGTGATACACATTGGATGATTTATCCAATTCCTTAACTCCATTGAACATAATAGATGTGAAACCTTCTCACATCCTTTACTAACATGAGATGGATATTCCTTTTCTAATGAAATGGAATCCAGTACTTCATCACTAACCACACATTGAATTAATAAATATTAACAACAAAAACAATTTAATCTTCTCCAAATCCAAGGGCACTCCATTATCCCCCTATATTTTTGTTCTCAATACCGTTTATTATTAAATTAAATTTTATTTATTTATTCCCTATATTAAAAAAAATGAAAAGGATGAAAAATTGTTTTATCACTTTATTTACAATTAATGGATGGTTTCTCAACCTTTTCCCTACAAACACATCTTCTACCTATTAGTACACCCACATACCAAATTCTCCTTTAAACTCATAATATAATAGAGGTACTACATTTTCTCTTAGAAAAAGTTACATCATATCATAAACTCTACATATACCAAGGAAAACCATTTAAGGAAAAAAAGAGTGACAAGTTTGAACAAAAAAAACATCCATAAACATTTCTCAATGTTATACCAACACTCATTTCCAAATATCATGGGTTGCTCAAATAGATTTTCAAAATGTTTCATAGACCTTAACCTCACTTGAGCACATAGATACCAATATATTATATTCAATTTATTAACCTCATTTTGTTAGAGATCCCTCCACCTTCATAAGAATAATATTTTTGAGTTTAAACAATGACGGGAGTTCTCTGTATATTTCTAAAGGGGATTTCAATATTCTAGTATCAATTGAATTTAATAAATAATTGAAAACATTATTTTATTAAATATAACCCCTTTAGGGATGATCATAAAACATCAGCGCCATCGATTCCAAACTTTAGAACAAAAACATTGTAGAATATAAAATAAATTGTATCATTCATTATCTATTCAACTATAGTAACAGGGATGGTAAAACATTATCAATATTAAAATTATTTTCTTTATAGGTATAATGTTTCTATACCAATTCATGATTTCTACCCTACTGATTATCAAAAAAAATCCCTTTTATGTAACATGGTTCTCTTTTACATTTCTATAAACATATTTATTGGAATGGACTTCTCTAATTTTTCAAAAATAGGACTAATTTTTTTATCTTTCTATAATTTCATTTCCTTTTCAAACTGGTTTATAAATATGATTAACATGTATTTAAGAAAATTATAATCCATGGTCAAATATGTAAATCCCATCTTTAAGATAACATTACTTATATAATTTTCCATTTGTTCTTTTCCATAATTTTTCAATGGATTCTTTTAATTAAGAAAAATAGTCATGTATTTGTTAGCAAGGCATCCAACCAACTTTCACCTTCCACACACACATTCTTCAACCATTTAGATACCCTTTTTTTACATCTTATCAACCACTTCATTATTATTTTGAATAACCATACCAATCCAAATATCTCTTTTTTTAATTGATTCTATTTTTTGATTTTAGATCACTCCCTTATTTCTTGAAATTCATGACCATTTATCAATGTTTTCTAATGTGGAATCTCTTGGAATAATATAATAATAACAACTTATCAAATAGTGTGAAATACTTCTCAGCTGTATTCATTGTATTATTGGGAATGGTTGATTCAATATTCATATTTTGATTCATTACCATGGAATACTTTGTTATTTTTATTTGTTTCTTGACCTACTATTGTGGCCATGTCCTGTAATTTTTGTAAGAGTTTTTTTGGGACTGTACATTCCCACAACCCTTATATTAGTGTCTATATTTTTTAAAAAAAGTCTAATAATTTTTCCCAACTTACAAATATATTCTTATAAGGTATATTTTAAATTTTTTATGGAGACTTTTTTATTCTATCATGTTTTATCATTGTTTCATATCCCCCCCTTCCATCAGAACTTCTATAAATTTTTCTAATTGATATATTGTTCAATAACTAAATGTACCTATATGGAAACCTCCCAAAACACCAATATCTCTTTATTAATATATTTTTTTATTATACTTTTAATCATCCCAGATTATCTAGACTACATACCTTATTGAATTTTAAATTCAAAAACAACCTTTTGTACTCCTTTTGGGGGATCGATTTCATGAACTTTCATACATTAAACCTTTATTATTTGGTTAATTTTTTCATTTTTAACACTCTACATTTTTATTTATTTTTTATTATATCCTATATGTTCTGAAAAAAAAAACATATTTAGTGCAACCTTATTTGACTAGATAGTGGGTTTCCTTATTTACTATGTCTATTTTAGATGATTCTCCATATAATCTCTAACATATTTTTCCTTAATTTTTAGTCTTATTGAAGGAAATAAACTTCTCTTATGTTTATGTAGTAGTATTCCTCTTCCCAACATCTTGGGGATTTCCTGAATTTTTTGTTTTGAGATCCTTCAATATCACTTCCAACTCAAGTCACTACATTTTGAGCATGTACATCTCATCCTAAACTAAACAAAACCATCCTTACCAATCCTTTTTCATCTTTTGAATTTCATCATCATGTGTTTTTTTCTATTGTAACTTGTTTTCAGGCTATTTCACCCTATTTATTTTTATTTTTAGTTTATAAATATTGAAATATATTAATAAAATATATGTATTTTCATATTCTTGGATAACATATTTAAAAAATTTGAAACGTGTTCCTCATATATTATACTATTATGTTCTCCATTAATCAATTAGTATATTTTATTACAAAAACACATATTCATCCTTTTTTCAACTAGTTCGATGAGATCCTTACACATCCCAATCATCTTGGCTAGAGAATGCTCCATCACATTATCCTCCACTTATAGCTTTGATTTTCCATCATGGATCCCATTAATGAATTCTAACATATAAATCACCACCTCAACAGGGAAATTATTCAGATAATACTTAACTGAAAATAGAGGCCTTCGTCAAATTCAATGAAATGATTCTCAAAGAAAGAACTTGGAACTTTTCAAGAATCATCATAAATATATTTATTGTGATTTTTACCATTATAACTACCTTTATAAAATGGTGAATCTACATCCTTCATTTAGCATATTTCAAAATCTATATTGACATGGATGGAATATTATTTTGTATATGATGAACTTCTATAAGAATCTAAAAAATAAACAACATATATTCTTGTAAAAATAACAACATAGTAAGAAGTACATCCAACCAATGGTATACATTTATATAATAAAAAAAAATGTTCTAGTATATTCATTTAGACACACATGACACTGGGTTGAATCAGGTGTGGTTAATTTTTTACCAAATTCAAAATATTTTTATGATACATAAAACCCCTTTGTTATTTTAAAAATATACAACTGGTTAAGACAAAAAATGATCTTATTTTTTTACTCAATACTCTTTTAACACATGTAAGCAAGTAAAGTTTTAAATTAGGTCATTCAATATTTTTAAAATGCTCAACTCTGGTATAGGATACCCAATACTTATTGTGGTTGTTGTTATTTGAGTCCTAAATTTTCCACTGGAATATTTTTATCAATAATAATTTGAATTGGGATGTTGTTATCTTGAACCAATCTCTCACTATATTACTTATATGAGGCTATTCAAAATATTACACATTTGAAGTGCTCACTATGTTACACATGATCCAACCATTATATTACACTACTGGAAAATCCTTCACTATATAACACAACTGAAGGGATATTTATATTAGATCCCTCAATATTTAAACTAGTATCACACTAGCTAGTATTAAGATACCATCTTCCTCTTAAAGTAGATTAATAGTGTGTCTTAGGATGCCTCTATACCCAAGAAATATTTTCCACTATGTCAAATACATAGTCTTCAACTTCCTTCAAGTATTCAATAAATATGCATTAAACTCATTCATATTAAACTACAAAACTCCATGAACTTCTTCTAAATCTATTATTCTGGCACCCTCAACTCGATCAATGAACTTAACTTTGTTTTTATCATCATATTGGACTCCTTCTAGTCAGTCATCCTTCACATATTCTTCTTCACTTTCTATTATTCTTCTTCAAAACCTTGTAGGTAATATCTCTTCAACATATGCCCAAAAACTCCTTTTTCTCATTACTCGATGCATTAGATCATTATTCTATATTGTCTTGGAGGGATCTAATTCTCTCGGATTATAATTCCTTCTAACATCCAGAGTTTAGATTGCTCTCTTAGGTAACTGGGTCACTGAACCCAACATACATCAGAAATTCATATTATATTCTTGATAATTACAATATAGGGGGATTTATTACTTTTTAAAGGTATTTCACACATTTATATAAATATAAAAAACTCATAATATGAATGTAATCCCAAACTATATACTTAAAATTTATTCCATTATCTTCTATCATCGTTATTAAATGCCACACATGGGATTTCCCCATGATCTCATTTTTCCAATACCTATCCTCGGTTAATGAAAACCACACACTTTATTTATTTTTCTCATTTTTTCAAATGATCCAAATAATAATTTTGATTTTTAAACATCATCCTAAACTAATATTCTTCAAAAATAACACAAAAACATTTCACTTTATCCTCCCCAATTGTATGAATATCACACCGCAATTTATCTCGTGGCGTGGTATCATTCATTGCAGGATGGTAGCTAATACTAGAAACCTATATAGTCTCATATTTAATCTACACACTCATTAGAAGCAAAAAAAATAATTCCTTTTCTCTTCACCATGATTGAATCATACGTTTTCTTCTGATATTTAGTCCAATTAAGAATAGCACCATGCATCATCATCTTTCGCATTAGAATTTCAATAATTAATTAAATTTGGATGTTCTCAACTCAAGATTGGAATTTTTCTTATTAACATTTGGATTGAAGACCATCTCATCTTAAATTAAATTCTTATATCATACAATATTATAGGTGTTTCTGATATTTTGAAAACTTAGGATGAGCTTAGACATCATCACAGTTGCATTCATTCTTTAGATGTTAAACCTAGAAACTAAACTTCATTATCTATAGAATTCTTAAAATTTGTCTATTTGTTGATGTTTATCTAGAAATACTAATGGTTATGGAGAGAGAAATCATTCTTATGAATAGATATATTGATATTTATGTTGGCATAATTTATTCATACATATATTAGATGACGTTTGTGAAATAGTAGATGTTATTTGGGTAGTACATAATTATTGTATATGCAACACTAGATGATGTTTACTCAGCTACATGGATGATGTGTACAAAAATAATATATCAACCCTATGAAGTACTGGAGACGATGTTTATATAGTCCTGAATTATTCTTTCACATACCATGGATGATGCTTACACAACATAGGGACTTATCCAATTTTCAGGTTTCCTTTAAATAAGTTCAAGTACCCTTTATTGAGACCTCATCCTTCTCTGACCATTATCCAAGTGTTTTTAGTCACTAAATACAACAACCTTTATATGTGATAAACCATGGATTATTTCTCCACTTATTCAACTCTATTAACCATAATAAATGGGAAACCTTCTGGCTTCCCTTACCAACATGAGATGGATCCTCCTTTTCTTATATCATGGAAGTTAACTCTTCATCCTTGAATACACATTGACATACTAAAAATTGACAATAAATACAATTAAATATTCAATAAATAAAAGGTAATTTCAAAAATAAAAATCTAAGTCTTGATTTAATGGATTTGGAGTTTTTTTCATGTGTGGTGAGAAATTTCATCAATCTCATGAGTTCAAATAAATGAGATATATTTCCAAGGTTTAGTACTTAAACTGTAAGGATATGAGCCGTTATTTTAATAAATTATGTAAGAATAAATGGAATATATCTAAAAAGTGGTCGAGGAAGGGAGATCGATTATATAGAAATAAAATGGTTGAATTTGAATCCCCAAATGATGTAATAAAAGGTACATTGATTATAAACCAAATGTTATACAATGCATAATTTTATTCTGGATATTGAAGTTCTTTTATATCCTTTAAATTTTATAATAACATTCAATCATCCTTAGATATATTAAGGGGTGAGTTATCAGTTAAAACACTCATTCGAACTTTAATTTCAATAAAATATATTATTTTTTCTATTATAATGCACGGTGGTTATCTAGTTGAAAACCTGATTTTTATAAAAATGGTAGACTTTGATATAATTTTTGGAACGGATTGGCTCTCAAAGTATAATGAAAAAATTTAAATCAAGATAAAGGTATTAAAATATATAAGTAAATCATATAATCTCTTTTTTCTAGAGGATATGTTTCATTACATGATTGCAATTAGGAACCGCTTCAGATAGATATTCTTAAATACGAGGATCAAGAGAGAGTAAGTCACCACTAAGATGGGTGTGAATTAGTGTTCAATAAAAATTACAACTCTCACAAAATTCATGACAACTATCATCGATTATTATGAATATTTCTAAATTCATGACAACTATCATCGATTATTATGAATATTTCTTGATAGTGATGATGTAATGATTAGAGATAAAGAGAACACACATGGACACAGGGGGGGTTTACAATGTTCAAATGCACTTATTATCATGTGGTTGGTACTTGGTGTGTAATAGTTGGCTCTCCTCTCTGTGAATGCTCCTCACACGCGCAGGCTTTTTCAAACCTTTGCGACCGCTGCGTCCTCACCGGCGTCCCCTGCGGCCGCAGCGCCCCTCGCTCCGCCAGCTGCGGTCTTCGATCGGCAGCCTGGTAGCCCTCTGTCCCTGCCCCCCTCTTCTCCAGGCGTGGGTCCGAGTCAGGGGCTTTCTTACAAAGCTGCTCTTTGTGGATCCAAGTCGGATATTCAGATTCCTCCCGCAGCGTCGTCGCGAATCCCGCCTGCCGTGAAGGAGGGTAACCACCTAGTTCTGGATGTCCCTCACTTAGATTTCAAGGAGGCCTTTCACTCTCTGAGATGGTCTCTGGTGGCTCGGTTAGGGGCTGAGAAACACCCCCCCCCCCCACTTCGTTCTTTTGTGGATTATTGGGGTTTGTCGTCTCTAGCTCATGTCTCTGTGATGAATCGGAAGGCCTTTTGCGTGGTTCTACTCTCGCATGAAGATTTTGTGCAGGCTTGGTGCAAATCGGCTAGATCTATGGGGCAGTTGCGCTTCTCTATCCCTCTTTGGTACATGGACTCACATTTTGGTCGGGAGTCTCCAAGCGCGGCGGTTTGGATCTCTCTCCTGGGCCTCCCTCTCCCCTTTCATAGAGAGAGCTTCCTGCAGGCCATTGGAGACTCTCTGGGAACCTTTCTTTACTCGGATGAGAAATATCTTCATCTTGAGGAAGCTTTGCAGGCCCTTATATGCCTTGATCTGGACCTTTCTCTCCCCCTTCCGGAGCGGATCTGCATCCGTGTTCAAGAAGCCTTTGATTGGAATCAAGCTTTGGTGTGTTATTTTCTGCCTGGCTATTACTCTTTCTGCGGCCTCCAAGGGCACTCCTTGCCAATTTGCAAGAAGATCAGGATCTCATCGTGGAGGAAGGACAATCAAGGTCCCTCTTCCTCCAGTCCTTCGCCTCCGGGACTTCATCTTCCTTCCTCGGGAAGGGGGGATCAAGCTGTTGGTTTGGCTTCATCGGTTACGGTTGATCCAGCTCAGGCTTCCCCAGTGGTTCCTGCATCTTCTGTTCCCCCTCCGGAGGCTGATCCCTGCCTCGCTCTTGTGCCAGTTGCAGCTCCGAGGGCACCCAGCTTCCTAATATCCCCGTCCCTTCAAGCCTCGTCCTTCCGCCTTCTTCATGACAAGGAGGTGGCCTGCTCTCTTCTTGCTCATGTTCCCCTTCGCGAGCCAGCCAGGTCCCTCAGTTCAGGGATTCCTTTCAGGATATCCTATTCAGGGGCATTCTTCGATGAAGTAGGCATCTCAGGCTTGTTCAGAATGCTTCTCAGCTCTACCGTATTCCAAAGATTTATCCCAGCTCTAGATCTCTCTGATGCAGCAGGTGTCTCGGGCTATCTTGGAAATCTTCTCAGGTCTACCTTAATCCTAGGTTTTCTCCCAGCTCGAGCTCCCTCCTAGCCAGGAAGCCGCAGGTTCATGCCATCCTTCCTCCTCAATTCTTGTCTCTCCTGCCTCCTCCAAGGTTGGTCTTCCCAAGGTGCCGAGGATATCTGGTCTTTGCCTTCCGTCCCCGTCCTCTCCCATTCCAAGACTTTCCTCTCAAAGCTCCAATGGCATGTGCACTAGATCTCAGTCAAAGAGAAGGTGTGTTCAATCCCGTTCTCAGGAAAAATGGGCCTTTCTTCCCAGCCCCAAAGCCAGGTAGCTTAGTTTTCAATGATTTCTGCCCTCATTTGGAATGCCTGAGGTTTGGGGGCTCGGGCCAAAACAAATTTCATCTCTTCAGAAATTTAGAAGCATTCGATCTCTCTTGTTGTTATTCTTGAGCCAAATCAAATCTTTAACAAAATCTCATAGTTTTCTAGGCGGATCAAATTGAAAGCTTCCATGGATGCCAACCCGAGTAACATGCACATCTGGCTTTTTAGAATCGCTTGCATTCTGTGGACCTTGTCAGTGCATCTGAGCAGCTGGTTTCAGTCAAGATACTTGCAGGGTGTCTTTCCCCTTATGCCTCCTTTGATTATGGAAACTGTGACTCTTTGGTTAGGGAATCCTTATGGTAGGAACTTTGAGTCTTTTGATCTGGTCTCTTTACCTTGGTTCTTAGGTGGAGATTTTAATATTGTAGCTACTTCGAAGGAAAAGAAATTTAACGGGGTTTTCCTAGGAGGGATAGCGAGGAGTTCATGCACTATTTGGAATGTTGTGGTCTTTCTGATTTGGGCATCTCCAAGGACCAGATCACTTGGTGCAGCAACCAGAAGGGTTCCCTCTGTTCTTGGTGTCATCTTAACAAGTTCCTAGCTCCTGTCTTGGGTATTGAGACCTTCCCTCAAGAAAAGGTTACCCACTTGGTTCGAAACCTCTCTGATCACTCTCCTCTCCATTTGTCCCTGATTCCGAGGCGCTTAGGATGTGGTTGCTTCATCTTTTCTCAACACTGGAAATACATCCTTGGTTATCATCATGTTGTCAATGAGTCTTGGAATAGGCCTTCCTAGGGTAACACTTGGATTGTTCTTTACAACAAGTTTCGCCATTTGAAAAATGATCTCTCTTATTGGATCAGTAATCAACCCCCTCGATCCAAGTATATGGATTCGGTTAAGGGGGATATTGGACAATTGGAAATCTGTCTTGAAGACAATTAGTGTGAAGAACTATTTAATGACCTTTTCTCACAAGAATATAATTTTTGATGACATGCTCTTAAGTTCCAAGTGGTTGGCTAGAGAGAAATCCCATATTAAGTAGCTTCGTGAAGGGGACCAAAACTCATCTTTCTTCCACGCTTGCATCAAGGAGAAGCGCAGACTCCACAGATCTAATATTTTTATGGAGTATGGCTCCTAATCTGATGACTGTGATGTTGTTGGGAACATGGAAGTTTCTCATTTTACTTCCCTCCTAGAGGACCCTAACCCTTGTATGAGAGAGGGTTTCCCTAGAGGCTGCTTGGCTCTTCTTGAAGCGGTTCCTCAGGTGGTTACTAGTGAAGTCAATGCTATCCTCGTAGCAGTTTCAAATATGGACAACATAAGTATGGTTGTCAATGGTCTCAATTTAGAGAGAGCTCTTGGACCTGATAGCTTCCCGATAGCTTTTTATAGATCTTCTTGGGATGTGGTTAGGCATGACATAACTAAAGAAACCATGATTTTTTTAGGGTTGGTCATTTGTCACATTTTTCTTATACTACTTCCCTTGTCATCATCCCCAAGATCAAAGCCCCCACATCTCTTAACCACTATAGGTCTATCAGTATGTGTAACTTTTCGTACAAAGTGTTTGCCAATATTATTGTAACAGCCCAAACTTTTTAATAATATTTGTTTCCTAAATTTTTTTGTTATTTCATTTTATACTCCACAAACTATATCATTTAATTAATGAAGTGACACCGTTGGGTTTTGACTGTTATATGACTGTTGTTCAATGTGACCGTTGGAAACTAAAATCTTAACGTTAAAATTATTGTTTATAAATACAAGTGATCTTGGTTAATTAATACAGAAAGAAGATTCGATGAGCTCATCCAGTAGACTCGGGTCGTACGAAGCCCATCTGTCAGAGCTTGGGAAGGAGGTAGCATCTCTGGGTTTTACTCTGGACCAAGACCAAGCTGAGCTTCAACATGTGAAACTTGAATGGAATCACATAAAGGAGAAGTTCAAGCTGATAGAAATCACCACTCGGGCAATGTTGTCCGAGCCGCCCCAAGATTATATCGTCATATCACACCTTACACTTAGGTTTTATGCCGGTGTTTAAGGGGCTATGTAACGAGGCCTTAGATACTTTTTTTGTAATCTCTTGGTATAAATAAAATTGTTATTTCTTATTATGGTAAAATTTGTGATTTTTAAATGTCTGGATAAATATAGGATGAATATTATTGATGAATTTTGGAAAAAGAGTATTTTATAATATTCATGTAAACTTTAAATCATTAATAATGTGAAATGATTTTTCGAAAATGGTCTTTTACAGTTGTGATCAATACGAAATTGAGAGTGATAATATCAACTTGTTTTTTAGTGAATAGTAAAATATGAATAGTATAATACCCTTATGAATAGTAATGAATAGTAAATCAGCCAAAAAAATAGAAACTTTACCCATGAATGTATAAATAAAATTTAGACATCTTAAAAGTGAAAAATGATCATAGTATAAGTTTTGTTATTTTTGTTGGTCATAAATATTTAATTTAAAATTTTATAATTAATTTAATAATTTTAAATGAAAATGTATTTTCATAAAATTTAATCATAAATTGTTACCTTATTGTCTTATGGTTATATGATAATTTTATAGGGCTTTGATTACTTTTTCAAGGTGTTACAAAATATGTTATAGTTTTAGAGTTGTTTTTTTAATAAAAACCGATTATATTTAAAAATTAAAATAAAAATATTTAAAAAATATATTTTCATAAAATGGATTTCATTTTTGAATTGAGAGCATCGATATTAGGTTAGGGTAAATTTTTAGGATTTTTCTGAAACAGTTGAATTTTCAGTGAATAGTAAAAATACAGTTTTGAGTTTCGGGTGTTTAATGACATCATTGATGATGTAATCATTATGTAATAAATCCGGTTGACTTTTGAATAGTAAGATATGTTATGTGGTGTCCCAAGTGGAAAATACCATGGGCAACCCCATAGTTTTGCAAATACCACCGATGAGGTGTCCCTTGGAAATTAATTAAATATTCTCTCACTTTTCCTATAAATACCAAGTCATTCCATCATTCATTTCATTACAAAATCATCCTCAACGAATATCTGGTCTTTTTACCTCCCAAAGAGCTCTCAAGTCCCCCAAGGTCCCAACCTTTAAGCTTTCGAAGATACTCTTCAAGGTAAGAGAATCTTTCACCCTCCTCTTTTTAGTCATGATTTTCTTTATGTTATGTCTTATAGTTTCCATCTTCTTATGTGGGGGTATGTTCTTATATATTCTTATTAATGTCTGTTTCATGTCCAAATGATGAGAGACCCTTTCCACTCTCATCAATTTACGTTTTGAATTTTTAAGCGACGCCGGTAGGCTGCTGAATTTTTCGTAAAAGAAATAACATCTTCTCTTTTCTTTCATGTTTCCTTTTCATGTGGTATGTCATTCAAATATCCATATCATGATCTTATTATGTACCCATACTATATTATGAATTATTTATGAGTGGTTGACCATTTTCCCCTCTCTTTTTAATGTTTTCTAAAATGATGTTATGTAGCTGTTATGCTGCAGAATTTTCATCTCAAAATCTCTTTCTTTTTCTCAAGAAATTCTCTTGTATTATTTATGTGGATACCCAAATCTATTTTTATTTCCAGGGGTATTCATCAATACATAAAATTGATCTATTTGATGCTAGAATTGACATACATATAACCCTCACCCACATTCTATGGGTTATAAATGACATAATGATTTTTAAGTACTTTTTAAACGTCACGATTTTGACATGAAACTCATTTCTTTGATTCTATTTGGGTTTTTTATGAAATGTTTGATTATTATCTATGTGGATCACATGAAAATAAAGACATATTAATGGTGCACCCTGATAGCGCTCCAATGCATTTGGTAAAGAATTAATCTCTAGAGATGACAAGTTTCACGATACCATGGTAATGTTTTTATGACATCTTGGAAATGAACCTTGGTGACATGTTCATGAATGTCTAAATGAAATGATGTAGCCACATATTCAAGTTTTGATTCATGTTCTTTTTGTTATGATATTCCTCTTTTTTCGTTGCTCATGTCTTGTGGTTTTCATCATGTTCTTATTGATATCACAAGTAAACCGATTCCCTTGATTTCCTTACTGGGCCTTCTGCTCACCCTTTCCTTTGATGTATGTCTCCAGGTTATGAGATGAAGCAATTATACCTAGGATGAACTTATGATGAAGCCTTACAAGTGGATTAAAAGAATGTTTTATGTTATTTTCAAGTTTTATGTTCCTGATTTCCAAGACACTGGACTTTAAAGATCATCTATTTGTAAAATGTAATGAAAAGTTATGTAATATAAAGGCGGTATGTCATAGTCGGTATCAAAGGAAAGTTTAGTTATTTATGGAAATTAGGATATGAAAGCTTTAGGAAGAATCCTATAAAAAAGTTTAAATATAGGAAAACTTCCAGGTATTTTTGGTGAGTATTGAATAAGTGGTTTATCAAAAAAATACATCTCTGTCTGGATATGAGCAGGTAGAGGCGGCTCTGGTACAGATGTACCTAGGAGTGAAAACTCCGACAAGGAGTTTCGGGCTTAACCTAGTGTATCCTGGTGCACGACAATGGGCCTTGCTGTACTCTTGGTTACAACACTCCCGGGGGATATGTTTGGTTAATCATAAGCTTGCTATGAATCATTATGAAGGATTTATAGAGAAATGTAATTGTTTAAAGCATTAAGTTTTAAGACATAAAAACCTTTATGGTTAAAATATTCGTAAATCAAATAAGTTTCTCACTAAGGTTTTATTCTTTTAGAAAATAGCGGGCAATAGGAGGAACCATGCAAATGGTGACCACAATGGACCATGCGCTGACGACCCTCTAGTGGAAGTCGGAATGGAAACTTTCATGCAAATGATGAACTAACTGAATCAAGTTATTGGGAAAACTTAAATCAAGCTGAGAGACCAATCTCACCGTGAAGGGAACAACTTTCTGTTGAATCCTTTATGCATCAACGACCACCAACCTTCAGTGGATCTACCGACCCATTGATTGATGAATAGTGGATCATCTATATCCAGAAGATCTTTTCTATACTCCGTTGTTCAGAGCAAGAGAAGGTCACCCTGGCTGTCTATCGCTTAGAGGGAGTAGCTGATCAGTGGTCGGAGCTGATTAAAAACACAAGTCCAAGAGTGTATGTTGAATCTATGGAGTGGGAAGAGTTCAGATGGATCTTCTTCAGCAAGTATTTCCCTCGATCGAAGAGAATAAGAATGGAGAAGGAGTTTCTCAAGCTAAAGCAGAAGGAGAATGAATCTGTGGGAAACTATGAGTTGAACTTCACAATGATTTCACGTTACACCTCTATATTTTTCATGGATCCAAATGGTAAGGTTTATAGATTCTTCGGTGGACTGAGACCTCATCTGCGGAAGAATCTAGCCAATTGAGATTATGATAGCTATGAGGAGATCGTGTGAAGTGCGATGAGAGTCGAACTGGAGTTTGGTGAGACGCAATAGTCTCATAAATCCAATGACAAGAAAATATTGATGTATCCAAGCTTAGGGAGGAGCTTCGATCAGGGAAGAGGAGGCAATCAAGTGCAACATCCCACATGTAATAAATGTGGGAAGAAGCATTCGAGGAACTGCTTGCTCGAGAGCGGGAAATGTTACAAGTGTAGAAGAGATGACCATATCACATGGAATTTTTGCAGTGAGGTGAATCCACAACTTCCCAACACTAACAACAAAGGGAAGATGGTGCAGGCCCTACCCGATGTTCAATGTTATAAGTGTGGAAAACTTGGGAACTTTGCCAATCACTGTCCAAATCCGAGGGTAGTGGAGGGGAATCACCATCAGCCTCAGCATAGGCCAAGGGAGCAAGGTCATGCTTTTACAATCACTATGGATGATGTTGAAGTTCCAAATGATGTGGTGGTAGGTACTCTTGTTGTTATCTCAAATATAGCAAGTACTTTGTTTGATTATGGTTCTATGCATTCCTTTATTTCCTCCAAGTTTGCAAAGAATTTAGAATCAACCCCAAATTTTCTAAAAATAGAGTTATCAAACAAGACTCCTGGTGGGATTATCTAGGCATTGTTAGTGTTTAGAAACTATAGTATTTACTTTAGTGATCACAATCTTATCGCAAATCTAGTAGTCATTCCCATGCTGGAATTCGACATTATACTAGGGATGGACTGGCTCTCAAAGTATAATTCTAAGATCAAATGTAGAAGCAAGGAAATATCAGTAGTCTTGAATGGAAAACCTACAGTTATCTTCTAAGGAGAGATATCTCAACATGATCTTTTTCTAGAAGAACCTCTTATATCCTTCTTTATGGAGTTGATCGGTGAAGAAGAAGAAGGAAATGAGAGTTTGAGGATAGAAAATGTCCCCATCGTCCAGGAATACATTGGCGTATTTCTTGAGGAGTTACCCAGACCTCCCCCAGAAAGAGAGGTAGAGTTCTCCATTGAACTTGTACCTGAGTCTCATCTGATATCTAAGACCCACTATAGGATGGAAAATGTGGAGCTAGAAGAATTAAAGAAACAACTCCAAGATCTTTTGGATAAGGGGTTTATCCGACCAAGTGTGTCTCCTTGGGGAGCACCTGTTCTCTTTGTGAAGAAGAAGGATGAATCGATGAGGCTATGCATTGATTATAGAGAACTGAACGAGATCACAATGAAGAACAAATACCCTCTTCCAAGAATTGATGACTTATTTGACAAACTTTGTGGGGATCAATTCTTCTCTGAGATTGATCTTCGATCTGGTTATCATCAATTGAGGGTGAAGAAAGAAGATATTCCAAAAATTGCCTTCCAATCAAGATATGGGCATTATGAGTTTGTTGTTATGCCCTTTGGACTAACTAATGCACCTGCTATTTTTATGGATTTGATGAATATAGTCTTTAAGGACTACCTTGATAACTTTGTGTTAGTTTTTATTGATGATATTCTGATATATTCTAAAAGTCATGAGGAGCATGAGGATCATTTAAGGGGTATTTTGAAAACCTTACGAAAGAAAAGGCTTTTTGGAAAGTTCTGAAAATGTGAATTCTAGTTACAACGAGTTGATTTCTTGGGGAACATTGTTACTAATGAAGGAATCACAGTTGACCCTACAAAGACAAAAGTTATAGAGGAGTGGCCTCAACCTACAACGATAACTGAGATTCGTAGTTTCCTTGGATTATCGGGATATTATAGGAGGTTTGTGAAAAAAAATTCATGACTTTCTAATCCATTAACCAATTTAACTCAAAAAGGGGTCAAGTTCATATGGTCAAAGGAGTGTGGGGAAAGTTTCCTAGAGCTGAAGAATTGATTGGTTACTGAACCCGTGTTAACTCTGCCCTCAAGTGGAGAAGGATTCATTATTTTTATCGATGCATCTCTGAAAGGGCTTGGGTGAGTCCTCATGAAAAATGACAAAGTCATTACTTATGCATCTCGACAGTTGAAGAATCATGAGTAGAACTATCCTACGCATGATCTGGATCTGGTTGCGGTCGTTTTTTATCTAAAGATATGGAGGAACTATCATTATGGGGAGAAATGTGATATATACACAGACCACCAATGTTTGAAGTATATTTTCACAGAAAAGGAATTGAACAAGAGACAGAGGAGATTGTTAAAACTTCTCAAAGACTATGATTGTTCAATTCATTATCATCCCAGAAGAGTAAACAAATTCGCTGATGCATTAAGCAGGAAAGACCCAGTTGTTCTTTCCGTGATGAGTATTTAAAGAGATCCTTTGATCAATGACCTAGTAAAGATGGACATGGGAATTATAAGGTAAGAGACATCATCAACCCTAACCCAAATGATTTCTCAACCATCATTACTAAAGAAGATCAAGAAAGATCAGAAAGAAGATCCTTTGTTACAGAAGAAGTTTGTGGCTATGAAAGATGGAAAGTTCCCTAAGTTCAATATTGATCAAGAAGGTGTACTGAAATTTCGTACAAGTCTATGTGTTCCATCTATTCAGGAAATAAAGAAGGATTTGATGGATGAAGCTCATAGATCTACTTTCTCTATACATCCTGGAAGCATAAAAATGTATAGGGACCTTTGTGATCATTATTGGTGGGATAATATGAAAAAAGAGATTGTTGACTACACTTCAAGGTGCCTGGTATGTCAGAAAGTAAAGGCAGAGCAACAACTTCCTAAAGGGGTATTACAACCACTACCCATACCAGCATAGAAGTGGGACAATATCACTATGGACTTCATCCCTGGTCTCCTGAGAACTTCCAAGGGAAACAATGCAATATGAGTTATTGTGGACCATCTCACCATGGTTGTCCATTTTATCTCCATTTGGGAATATTTCTCTCTTGATCAACTTTCTAGGATTTACGTGAAGGAATTGGTAAGGCTTAATGGAGTTCCACTTTATATCGTATATGATTGTGATCCAAGGTTCACATCAAAATTCTGGAGAAGTCTTCAACATGCTCTGAGCACTGAATTGAATTTCAGTATGACCTATCACCCCTAAACTGATGGTCAATTTGAAAATACTATTCAGACAGTCGAGGATATGTTGAGAACATGCTCAATGAAATTTAAAGGTCGATGAGATCAACATCTCCCTTTAGTTGAGTTCTCTTACAACATCAGCTTCCACTCGAGCATTCAAATGGAACCCTATGAAGCTCTATATGGTAAGCGGTGTAGAACTCCTACTTGTTGGCATGAAGCTAGTGAGCGAAAGCTTCTTGGGACTGATCTTGTGCAAGAGATGATAGAAAAATTCCATGCCATCCAATAATATAATAAGGCTGCTCAGAGTCGGAAAAAGTGCTATGTTGACAACCGTCGAAGGGACTTGGATTTTGATGTTGGTGACAAATTCTTTCTTCAAATTTCACCTTGGAAGAGAGTCCTGAGATTTGGGAAAAAAAGGGAAGCTCAGCCCTAGGTACATTGGCCCCTATGAAATCCTTGATCGCGTAGGAGTAGTGACCTATCAGCTTGCACTTCTTCCAAATCTAGCACAAGTTCATGATGTCTTCCACATATCCATCTTGAGGAACTTCATACCTGATCCTTCACATGTACTAAATCCAGAGGTGGTACAACTGGAACATGACCTCTCTTATGAGGAACTTCTGGTGGAGATCATGGATCATAAAGACAAGGTTCTACGTAACAAGACTACCCACCTTGTTAAGGTGTTGTGGAGGAACCACAAATGCAAAGAAGCCACGTGGGAACCAGAGGAGTCTTTGAGGCAGAAGCACCCACACCTTTTCTCTTCTGAGGGAACGAGTTAAAATTTTGGGGAAGAAATTTCATAAGGGGGGAAGAATGTAATGACCCGAAATTTTTAATAATATTTGTTTCCTAAATTTGTGGGTTATTTCATTTTATACTCCACAAACTATATCCTTTAATTAATGAAGTGATACTGTTGAGTTTTGACTATTATATGACTGTTGGTCAATATGACCGTTGGAAACTAAACTCTTAATGTTACAATTATTGTTTATAAATACAAGTGAACTTGGTTAATTAATACAGAAAGAAGATTCGATGGGATCATCCAGTAGACTTGGGTCATATGAAGCTCATCTGTCAGATCTTGGGAAGGAGGTAGCATCTCTGGGCTTTGCTCTGGACCAAGCCCAAGCGAGCTTCAACATGTGAATCTTGAACGGAATCGACTAAGGGAGAAGTTCAAGCTGATAGAAATCACTACTCGGGTAATGTTGTCTGAGCCGCCCCAAGATTATATCACCATAACATACCTTACACTTAGGTCCTATGCAGGTGTTATAAGGGGCTATGTAACGAGGCCTTAGATACTTTTTGTAATGCCTTGGTATAAATAAAAATTTTATTTCTTATTATGGTAAAACTTGTGACTTTCAAATGTTCGGATAAATATAGGATAAATATTATTGATGAATTTGGAAAAAAAGGTATTTTAAAATATCCATTTAAACTTTAAATAATTAATAATGTGAAATGATTTTCAAAAAATGGTCTTCTAAAGTTGTGATCAGTAAGAAATTTAGAGTCTAATAAGATCAACTTTTTTTTTAGTAAATAGTAAAGTATGAATAGTAACATACCCTTATGAATAGTAATGAATAGTAATTCGGCCTAAAAAATAAAAACTTGCCCATGAATGTATAAATACACGTTAGACATCTTAAAAGTGAAAAAACGATCATAGTATAAGTTTTTTTGCGCAAAAATCCCTCAAGGTGTCATTGAAACATTTTTGAGGTGATTGTGTTTGTTGACAAAGTGGACATCTGAGTGGTGATTGTTGACAAAGGAAAACAATGACATACAAATTTGTTGAAAAAGATCATTTCATGATGGAATGTCGAGTTCAAGAGCTGAGGCCAACGACCAATGTTTGATTCAAGAACGTCGACAAAAGGAATGGATGATCTGGAGGTGGTACAAATGAACAGATACAAGGTGGCACCGTTTTCCAGTGTTTGCCAAATTTTTGGGCCTGAAAACCGTCAAATGATGAAAAGTGGTTTTTGGAAAAGGGACTTGCGCGCCGTGTACTTGAAGGCTTGGAAACTTGCGCGCCATATGTTTTTCAAGATCAGATCATCAAAATATGGCAAAGGGACAAGTGTCGCGCAAGTATTGGTGGTGTCGCGCAAGTGACTTGCGCGCCGTGAAATAGACTTGCGCACCGATGCCTTGGAAGCTTGAGAACTTGTGCGACTGTGGTTTTTCAAGATCAGAAGATCAAAATATGGCAAAGGAAAGAGGTTTGCGTAAGTTTGGAATTAGGTTGCACAAGTGACTTGCAGGAGAAGAGACCTACGCACCGAGACTTGCGAGCCGTGGAGAGACTTGCGCGCCGTCGTGCAGGGGTGACCAAATGCCTATAAATACTAGACCACCCCTCTTCATTCTTTACCGGAGTTCAACACTTTGAGAAATCAGAGCTCCCGTCGCACAGGTGTGGTGGTCGCGTAAGTGGTGGTGTGTGTCGCGCAAGTGGGACTTGCACGCCAGAGAAGGAAGTTGTGCGCCAAGTGTTAGTTGCGCGCCTGAGGTGGTTTAGGCGAGGAAGGAAGTGAGTCGCGCAGGTTTGGAGTTGCAGAAGCTTGAGTCACGCAAGTGGTTGAGGAAGACTTGCACGCCAGTTGTGACTTGCGCGCCGATACTTGCGCACCGCGATAGACTTGCGCGCCAAGTAAGGTTTATTTCTGGCAGTGATTTTCGTGCTGCGTGGATGCTGGAAGTTTTCACGATACCATCGGTGCAAATAGAGATTCATCTACGGGTGAAAGTTGGGCTTCAACAAAGCATTTACTTATAGAGGAAGATGCATTCCTTCATGCAAATGAGGAGACCTACAGGTCTATAAACTGTGAGTGGATCCTTTCTGGAGCAGTGAGCAAAGGAAGAGGAAGAAGGTGATCCTCTCCACCGGCAGTGAGCCAGAGAGA
Organism: Viscum album; assembly: GCA_963277665.1. Classification (NCBI taxonomy): domain Eukaryota; kingdom Viridiplantae; phylum Streptophyta; class Magnoliopsida; order Santalales; family Viscaceae; genus Viscum; species Viscum album. The sequence goes on along the minus strand of OY728161.1, from coordinate 1,828,646,541 downwards.
GAGAAACAGGGAGTGACCCTTGGAAAAGCAGTGAGCTGACCCTAAACCTTGTAAATACAGTGAGCCTGGGACAGAGTGACTGTGCCCGAACCTTGTAATCCACATCTAGTGAAGAATAGTAGAATTTGGAATGACCAGCAACTTGTCGGCGTATGCTCCTTGGACGTAGCCCTTAGCGGTGAACCAAGTAAAAATTGTTGTGTCCTGTGCATGCTTTACCTTCTGTTTATATTGTGAAACAGGAAAGAGAGAGAAGAGTGTTTTGCTTAACAGTGATACAAGATCAGAACGAGCTTTAATTTTGAATTAGTCATTCCCTGATTCACCCCCCCTCTTAGGGTACTCAGCCTAGTGGACCTAACAATTTGTACCAGAGGCATGTTGAAATTTGGTCTTCTCTCAGTGGAGGTCACTAATCATAAAGGGATTCTGATCTTAGACAGATGTAATTTTCAGATATGGAAGAATCAGATGCAAAACTATTTCCGATCTTTGGGAATGGATGTGTTCTCAGCAGCTATGCATGGTATGACAACTGATATTAATAGTGGTTCATTATCAGAAGCTGAGCATAGAGAGTTGGATGCTGATGCAAAAGAAATCAATGCCTTAGGAGGATCCCTTTCTAATCCCATTTACAAAAAGGTGATGTCATGAAAAACGTCACATGCCATGTGGAAAAAACTATTGAATATATATGAAGGAGATACAAAGGTCAGAGAGGCAAAGCTGCAAGTGCTGTGGAATAAGTATGAAGATCTGAAGATGAACCCGAATGAGTCTGTTGATGCATTCTTTGACAGGGTAAATATTGTTGTGGAAGATATGCGAGGACTTGGTGAAGTCATTGAAGACATAAAGATCGTAAAGCGCATCTTGAGGAAGCTTCCACCTCAGTTCAATCCGAAAGTTTCAGTTCTAGAAGATAAAGATCCCAAAGAGATGACATTGGACAATTTCACAGTACCTTGGTTGCATATGAAATGAGGAATGGTGATAACGAGGTCGTGGAAAAGGGGAAATCCAAAGAGATGGAATTTAAGGCCATGAAGAATCTCACCATTGAAGATTCTCAGGGAGAAGAAGAGACAAATGAGGTGATGTCATTCCTTTCTTCAAATCTGCAAAGAGGAAAAGGAAAGTTTAAAGGGAAACTTCCACTAGCATGCTTTCGATGTGGAAAGGTTGGTCATCTTGCGGAAAGGTGCCCCAAAAAGTTTCAAGATAACGATAATGATGATGACGAAGTCGAAATTCCCAAGAAGAAGTCTTCAGCGTTTGTGAAAGGGAAGAAACAATTCAAGAAAAATTTCTTCAAGAAGAAGAATCTTCTTTCATAAGAAATAGACAGTTCAGATGAGTCTGAGGATGAAGAGGTTGAGGAGTTTAAAAATTGTAAAGATCATGGACAAAATGTAATGGTGGCTGTTGTCGGTAGTGCTCAAGAAAAGAAAGAAACCGACGCTGATGAAGAAGAAAAAGAAGTTGAAGGTAGAGTTGACATGGAAGCTGAATTAGAATCTTCTCTTGAAGAGATAGATATTTGGAGAGCAAAAACAAAGAAAGCCAACAAGGTGGTACATGATGCCAAACTCTACATGCAACAGTAGGAAGATGAGAAGTCTGAGCTTGTAAAAGAAATAGAAAATCTTAAGTCTTCAAGGCTAGAGAGCACAGAAAAGGTTGATGAGCATAAGCTCAAGATTGAAGAATAGAAAAGGGAGATTGATTGGTTGAATAGAAAAGTGAAAGATCACATCAAGCGTATCGAAGAACTTAAAGAGGAAGTTGTCGGTCTGCGGAGAAAAGTTAAAGACCAGGAAAAACCTTTGATTCCCAACACATTCTTGGGAAAGTAGGTCATTATGAAGACTGAAAAGAAGAAAGAAGAGCCTAGTAGTTCAACAGGAAAGAAGCAGCAATTGAGCTCAGAAGTTAAAGCTGATTCAGGGCTTAATCAGAAACAAAAATCTGTGGCAATTGAAGTAAGACCACAGGCACCCATCCCGAGATTGAAGGTGGATTTGGGAACAAAGCAGAATCAGAGTATTCAGAGATCCCAAGGGGAAACTCGTAGTGCTGAAGTAACATGAAGGAATGCACCTTATATTAGGTGTTATTGTTGTGAGAAGATGGGACATTCACAGTTTGTGTGTTCCATAGCCAAAAGATACCGAAGGGAACAAGAACAGAGGTAGAAGCCAAATAGAGAATGATTTTCCAGAACATATTTCGAAGGACACTGTTTTTGGTGCGGAGGATTTGGGCACATGGCTAGGTACTGCACTTCGACCATTCAGAGAAATGTGCCAAAGTAGAATCAAAACGTTCTCAAGCAACAGATCGATAAACTGACAAGTGAGTTAAAAATGCAGAATAGATTTGTGGCTTTGCAAGATGAAGTTGGTCCATTATACTCTGAGAAAGAACAGAAGTCTCAATCTATGCCGAGTGTGAAGGCAAAAGTATGGACCAAGAAGAAGAAAGAAGAAAAGGCAGTAGTTGCGGAAATTTCCCTTAAGCATCAGATCGCTCTGGTGTGTGGATCCTTGATAGTGGTTGCACATCTCACATGACGGATAATAAGGATCTTGTTACAGGCATAAAATATGACAAAGAAAGAGTTGCCAAATTTGGAAACGATGAAGGCCTAAAGATTGTTGGCTCAGGGAAAGCCAAGTTTGGGGGAAAAGAAATGAGACGTGTTGATGTCTTGGTAGTAGAGGGTATCAGTCATAACTTGCTCAGTGTCAGTCAACTATGTGACTATGGGCACTCGATTCGATTTACTAAGAATATGTGTATTGTTAAAGGAAAATATAGAGCAGTCATTCTACAGGGAAAATGAATAAAGGGAAATCTTTACCTGGTAGGTGGGGAAGAAGATTCGTTCTTTTTATCCAGAGAAGAAGAAAACCAGCTGTGGCATAAGCGACTTGGTTATCTATGCCAACCATCTATGGAAGATCTGGTAAAGTGTGATGCTGCTAGAGACCTTCCCAAACTATCACGTGATCTCACTCATATGCGTGATGCTTTCCAACAAGGGAAGATCATCAGAAAGACATACAGGCCAAAGGAACAAAAATCAACTAGAGTTCTCAAATTGGTGCATGCTGATGTATGTGGACCTATCTCACCATGAGCTATAAATGGGAAAAGGTACTATGTTCTTTTCATTGATGATTTTAGCAGAATGGCCTGGGTGTTTGTCATTACCCATAAGACATAAGTGTTCAGTTGCATAAAGCAGTATAGGAGGGAATCAGAAAGGATTCTTGGGCAGAAAATTCTGAAGTTTCGTACTGACAATGGTACGAAATTCACAAACAGTCAAGTTGAAGAATATCTCGAGAAACATGGGATAAGGCATCAAGTTTCATCAGTGAGAACTCCCCAATAGAATGGAGTGGTTGAAAGGAGAAATCGGATCATCAACAACATAGCCAAAACGATGCTTATTGATAAAGACCTACCAGAGAAATTTTGGAAGGAAGCTGTTTTGACATCGGTCTATGTTTCAAACAGGTCTCTGTTGTGTCCGAAGCAAGGGAAGACTCTGTATGAACTATGGTATGGAAAGAAGACAACGTTAAAATACTTTTGAATCTTTGGAAGTAAGTGTTTTATTCTCAATAAAGAAAATCACAGGAAGTTTGAGACATGAGGAGATGAGGGGATATTCCTTGGCTACTCAGGGAAAATCAAAGCGTATAACTGCTTCAACAAAAGGCTGGGAAAAATTGTTGAGAGCAATGATGTCACCATAGTTGAAAATGAACAGAATACTCAATGAACCAGTGACTAGTTTCCGGATGAAAGTGATGAGGAGATAAGTAACACAGGGGGAGTAGAAGTGGCAGAGGCTGACTCAGAAGAAGATACTGATGATGAACAAGTAAGTGTAAAGTCTGTGTCTGCAAGAAAGCCGAAGAGTCGAGCTGAAATTGATAGGCAGAATATCATTGGTGATCAGACATCTCCAGTTCAGACTCTAAGAATGAAATCATTACAGCAAACATCGTTTTTATCTCAGGTGGAGCCGAAATGTTTTTCCAATGCAGCTGAAGATGAAAACTGGGTTCAGGCTATGAATGAAGAGCTTGATCAGATTGAGAAGAACCAGACATGGGAGATTGTTTCGAGGCCAGCAGACAAGAATGTCATTGGGACTAAATGGGTCTATCGCAACAAGATGAATGAAGATGACACAATGATTTGGAATAAAGCATGGCTAGTGTGCAAGGGATACTCCCAGATAGAGGGTATAGATGTTGATGAGAAATTTGTACTGGTTGCAAGGCTGGAGACAATCAGATTATTTTTTGCCATAGCAGTGCAAAGAAAGTTAAAAGTGTTCCAGATGGATGTCAAATCCACATTCTTGAATGGTGTTCTGGAAGAGGAGGTGTATATTGAGCAGCCAGATGGTTTTCTCATTCATGAGGATGAGAACAAATTTTGCAGGCTGAAGAAGGCATTGTATGGGCTGAAACAAGCACCAAGAGCATGGTACTCAAGGCTTGATCAATACTTGAAGAAGCTTGGTTTCCAGCGTGGGGGAGTTGATTACAATATTTATTTTAGCAACGACAGTAATCAAAGGATGATGGTGCTGGTTTATGTTGACAACATAATATTTGGCGGATCCGGTGAAGCTCAGTGCAGATAGTTTTCTAAATTTATGAAAAATGAGTTTGAAATGTCAATGATTGGAGAGATAACATTTTTCCTTGGCTTACAGGTGACACAAGGAAGTAATGGAACTTTCATTTCTCAATCTAAATACGCCAAGGAGGTTTTGAGGAGGTTTGGAATGGAGAATTCCAAGGATATGAAGACTCCGGTTGCTACCCGGATAAAATTAACAAAAGATGAGGATGGCAAGGTAGTTAATATCACAGAATACAGGAAAATTATTGGAAGTTTGTTGTACCTGACCGCGACAAGGCCTGATATTGTTTTCACCACATGCCAAGCAGTGAGATATCGGAGTAATCCCAAGGAAAGCCACATGCTTGCAGTGAAAAGAATACTTCAGTATATCAAGGGCACGGTGGACTTCAGCTTGACATATAACGACAAATCTCAGACAGAGTTATTGGGATATACTGATGCAGACTGGGCCAGTTCAGCGGATGATAGGAAATCAACATCTGGAGGTGCATTCTATCTTGGCGGACTATGTATTTCTTGGTTAAGAAAGAAGCAGGATTGCATTTCATTAAGCACCGCAGAAGCTGAGTATATTGCAGCCACTCAAGCATGCACACAGTTATTATGGATGAAGTAGCAGCTTGATGATATGGGAGTTGAAGTGAAGTATCCGATCAGAATCCAGTGTGATAACTCAAGTGCTATCAATCTTAGAAAAAATCCAGTTCATCACTCAAATACAAAGCACATTGAGATCAAATATCATTTTATCAAAGAGAAAGTGGAGCAAGGGCTTGTGAAGTTGGAGTATGTGCCTACAAAGTTACAGGTTGCAGACATTCTAACAAAGGCCTTACCCAAGGAAGAATTAGAAAGGCATCGACTGGCTCTGTGAGTTTAGTTGATTCCTCGCACTTAAAAGAGTGTGGATGTGAAACCCCCCTCTCCCCGAGGTATGATGTGTTTTTCCCTAATGTGCTGATATGTGTTCTCTACTATGTTACAGAATACAAAGGAGTGTCCTTTGGGTTCGTTGACAAAGGGGGAGAAAATAGTGATTGTTCAAGGGGGAGACAGTGTGGCTATTTTAGAAATCATGACAGATACGGGGAGAAGCTGACCAGTGGAGCAGCCAGATAGGGGGAGAAATGAGAAAGGGGGAGATTTTTTAAATCTGACGATGCTAGAAGTGATCGATCAAAGCATAGATATCACGACAGCTAAGGATCGTGATAAAAGTAGAAGAGAAGAGTGGTGTTGGAATGTGATATAAATATTTCCAAAAATTGGTATCAGTGAAGTATCAACAATTGGTATTAATTTGGCAGTTGGTATCAGTTTGGTGTCAATAGAGGATGTCAAAGTTGAAGTGATTCATTGATGAACTTTTCATTTACTCTTGTTTCTGACGCCGAGCATTGCTCATGTGGGCTTAGAGTATGTGTTGAGTAAATCCTTGATTGCTATCAGAATCACAATGAGGCGAATGGTGTCTGAAGAGTCAAAGACGTATCTTTTTATGGACGAATTTTCAACAAACCCAAAGGGGGAGATTGTTGGGAAAAAATCCCTCAAGGTATCATTGAAACATTTTTGAGGTGATTGTGTTTGTTGACAAAGTGGAAATCTGAGTGGTGATTGTTGACAAAGGAAAACGATGACATACAAATTTGTTAACAAAGATGATTTCATGATGGAATGTCGAGTTCAAGAGCTGAGGTCAACGCCCAATGTTTGATTCAAGAACGTCGACAAAAGGAATGGATGATCTGGAGGCGGTACAAAAGAACAGATACAAGGTGGCGCTGTTTTCCAGTGTTTGCCAAATTTTTGGGCCTGAAAATCGTCAAATGAAGAAAAGTGGTTTTTGGAAAAGGGACTTGCGCGCCGTGTACTTGAAGGCTTGGAAACTTGCGCGCCATATGTTTTTCAAGATCAAATCATCAAAATATGGAAAAGGGACAAGTGTCGCGCAAGTATTGGTGGTGTCACGCAAGTGACTTGCGTGCCATGAAAGAGACTTGCGCGCCGATGCCTTGGAAGCTTGAGAACTTGCGCGCCTGTGGTTTTTCAAGATCATAAGATCAAAATATGGCAAAAGAAAGAGGTTCGCGCAAGTTTGGAATTAGTTTGTGCAAGTGACTTGCAGGAGAAGAGACCTGTGCGCCGAGACTTGCGCGTCGAGAAGAGACTTGCACGCCGTCGCGCAGGGGTGACCAAATGCCTATAAATACTAGACCACCCCTCTTCATTCTTTACCGGAGTTCAACACTTTGAGAAATCAGAGCTCCCATCACGCAGGTGTGGTGGTCGCGCAAGTGGTGGTGTGTGTCGCGCAAGTGGGACTTGCGCGCCAGAGAAGGAAGTTGCACACCAAGTGTTAGTTGCATGCCTGAGGTGGTTTAGGTGAGGAAAGAAGTGAGTCACGCAGGTTTGGAGTTGCAGAATCTTGAGTCACGCAAGTGGTTGAGGAAGACTTGCACGCTAGTTGTGACTTGCGCGCCAATACTTGCGCTCCACGATAGACTTGCGCACCAAGTAAGGTTTATTTCTGGCAGTGATTTTCGTGCTGCGTGGAAGCTGGAAGTTTGCCCAATACCATCAGTGCAAAGAGAGATTCATCTACGGGTGAAAGTTAGGCTTCAACAGAGCATCTACTTACAGAGGAAAATACATTCCTTCATGCAAATGAGGAGACCTACAAGTCTATATACTGTGAGTGGATCCTTTCTGGAGCAATGAGCAAAGGAAGAGGAAGAAGGTGATCCTTTCCACCGGCAGTGAGCCAGAGAGAGAGAAACAGGGAGTGACCCTTGGGAAAGCAGTGAGCTGACCCTAAACCTTGTAAAGCCAGTGATCCTGGGACAGAGTGACTATGCCCGAACCTTGTAATCCACATCTAGTGAAGAATAGTGGAATTTGGTACGACTGGAAACTTGTCGGCGTATGCTCCTTGGACGTAGCCCTTAGCGGTGAACCAAGTAAAAATTCTTGTGTCCTGTGCATGCTTTACCTTTTGTTTATATTGTGCAACAGGAAAGAGAGAGAAGAGTGTTTTTCTTAAAAGCGAAACAAGATCATAACGGGCTTTAATTTTGAATTAGTCATACCCTGATTCACCCCCCTCTCAGGGTACTCAGACTAGTGGACTTAACAAGTTTTGTTATTTTTCTAGGTCATAAATATTTTATTCAAAATTTTATAATTAATTTTATAATTTAAAATGAAAATGTATTTTCATAAGATTTAATCATGAATTGTTACTTTATTGTCTTATGGTTATACAATAATTTTATGGGACCTTGATTACTTTTTGAAGGTGTTACAAATTAAGTAATAATTTTAAAGTTGTTTTTTTGAATAAATAATGATTTTATTTAAAAATTTAATTAAAATTATTTAAAAAAAATTATTTTCATAAAATGGAGTTCATTTTTGAATTCAGAGCATCGATATTATGTTAGGTTAATTTTTTTGGGATTTTTCTGAAATAATTGAATTTTCAGTGAATAGTATAAATACAGTTTTGAGTTTTGGGTGTTTAATGACATCATTGATGATGTAATCATGATCTAATAAATCTGGTCGACTTGTGAATAGTAAGATATGTTATGAGATGTCCCAAATGTCCAATACCATGTGAAAATACCATGGGCAAACCCATGGTTTTGCAAATACCATCGATGAGGTGTCCCTTGGAAATTAATTAAATATTCCCTCACTTTTCCTATAAATACCAAGAAATTCCCTCATTCATTTCATTATAAAATCATACTCAAATAAGATCTGGTCTTTCTACCTCCCAAGGAGTCCTTCCAAGGAGTCCTCCCAAGGTTCCCTCAAGCCCCCCAAGGTCCCAACCTTCAAGCTTTCGAAGATACTCTTCAAGGTAAGAAAACCTTTCACCCTCCTCTTTTTAGTCACGATTTTGTTTATGTTATGTCTTATAGTTTCCATCTTCTTATGTGGGGGTATGTTTTTATATATTCTTATTATTTTCCATTTTATTTCCAAATTATGAGACACCCTTTCCACTCTCATCAATTTATTTTCTGAATTTTTAAGTGACGTCGTTAGGCTGTCGAATTTTTCATAAAATAAATAGCATCTTCTATTTTATTTCAAGTTTCATTTTCATGTGGTATGTCATTAAAATATCCATACCATGATATTATTATGTACCCATACTATATTATGAATTATTTATGAGTGGTTGACCCTTGTAACCTCTCTTTTTATTGTTTTCTAAAATGATGTTATGTAGCCGTTATGCTACAGAATTTTTGCCTCGAAATCTCTCTTTTTCTCAATAAATTCTCTTGTATTATTTATATGGATACCCAAATAAATTTTCATTTATAGGGGTATTCATAAATAAATAAAATTGATCTATTTTATTTTTCTAATTTACATACATATAACCCTCACTCCCTTTCCATGGGTTATAAATGACATAATGATCTTATTTTTAAGTACTTTTTAAAAATCACGATTTTGACATGAAACCCATTCTTTGATTCTATTTGGGTTATTTATGAAATGTCTGATTATGATCTATGTGGATCACATGAAAATAAATACATATTAAGGGTTTACCCTGATAGCACTCCAATGCATTGGGTAAATAATTAATCTCTAGAGATGACAAGTTTCACGATACCTTGGTGAATAACCTTGGTAATGTTTTTATGACACCTTGGGAATGAACCTTGGTGATATGTTCATGAATTTCTAAATGAAATGATGTAGCCACATATTCAATTTTTGCTTAATTTTCTTTTTATTAAGATATGCTTTTTTTCTCGTTGCTCATGTCTTGTGGTTTTCATCAAGTTCTTATTGATATCACAAGTAAACTGATTCCCTTGATTTCCTTACCGGGCCTTCTGCTCACCCTTTCCTTTGATGTATGTCTCCAGGTTATGATATGAATCAAGTGTACTTATAATGAACTTATGATGAATCCTTAAAAGTGTATTAGGAGAATGTTTTATTTTGTTTTCAGGTTTTATGTTCCTGATTTCCAAGACACTATACTTTAAAGATCCTCTGTTTGTAAAATGTAATGAAAAGTTATGTAATATAAAGGCGGAATGTCATAATTATCAACCAAAGACTCTAAGATCATCTTCCTGGTGGGATTTATCATGACCAGCATGGGTTTGTTAATGGAATAATGATTCATAGGGATATTTCAATGACTTAGGAGCTGGTGTTTAACATCAACAATAAGGTATGTGGCTCAAACATGATTGTCAAGCTTGACATGGATAAGGCCTATGACCACATGGATTGGAATTTCATCATTAAGTTCCTCATGAAGATGGGTTTCTCTACTTGGGATGATAACCACAAGTTTTTATTTAAATAAATGTGGGGTCTTATGCAAGGGTATCCCTTATCCCCCACCATCTTCATTTTATCATAGGATGTGTTAAATAAAAAATCCATTCAATAATTTATCTAATGGAACCATTCTTATATACAATTACATGGATATTTCCACCATCATCTCTCATGTTATGTTTATGGGTGATACCATTATTTTCTTGAATGTTAGCAAGAGATCTGTTAAAAGTGTGATTGGGATTCTTGATGACTATTTCAGTTGGAGCATAAATATGATCAAATGTTCAAAGAGAAGCATCTTCATCTCTCAACATTGTCTAAAAAGGAGACTCAGAGTGATTAATAATGTCATTTGCATTCAATGGAGGTGTTTCCCCATGGTATTCTTGGGGGGTCCCATTTCTCTGGAAATATTGAAAATTCAGGATTTTGAATCGATTATGGAGAGGATTACGAGTCGGGTATCAAATTGGAAGAACTGATACCTCTCCTTTGGTGGGAGAATTACTATAGTTAATAGTGTGCTTGCGGCCATCCCAATCCATTCTCTCTCAGCTATTAGAGTTCCAAAGGAGGTCCTTTGTAAAATTGATAGAGTTCTAGCCACTTTTATCTAGGTTTCTAATGGTGATGGGAAACATCATTGGTCTTCATGGAGAAGAATGGATAAACCAACGTAGGAAGGAGGAATCAATTTCAAGAACATATCAGATAATATGCAGGGGTTGCATGCAAAATTGGCATGGGAAGTGATTGAAGACTACTCTCTCTGGGGGCATGCGATGGGAGTCTATAGTCAGTGAGAGAGGGATGCTTCCAGCAGATCCCTTTAGAATTTGATTCAACCCCATTTCTTGACACTCAAGTAACACACTCCGTGGATTGTGGGGAGAGGGGAGATCCAGTTTTGGCATCAAGATTGGGCAAGATCAGTGCTTGGATTTTTAGGCTGCCCAGTAACTGATATTTATTTCCGGAACGCGAGTGATTATCAAACATTCATTAATGTAGTCATGAAAACTGACCAATGTGGTGACTTAAATCTCATCGATATTAATGATGATCCAGACAAGTGTGTGTTTATGAACTCATCCTCAGGCTTCTTCTTGGTTAAGGAACATCAGAGAATGATCTCTTCTTCGAATCACCGGGATCCTTGAGGATGATTTTATTTGGTGCAAATAGGTCCCTCCTAAACAAAATTTCCTCCTATGGAGAATTTGGAAAAACTCTTTACCCACTGATGAGAACATCAGGAATCTCAACTTCAATTTAGTATCCATGTGTTATTACTGCAAGATCCAGTGAGAGGAAAGCATTGAAGATTTGTTCTTCAAAAGTGAGTGGGAGAAAATGATCTAGAAAATATTCGGTTATTTCATAGGATTCAATGGATACGAGTGTGAGGTTACCACTTTCCTTAGTTTATGACTTCGAGGAGTGGATTAGGCAGGGCCAAAGTGAATAGAGAGATCAGTGGTCTTGATTTATGGTTTTTGGTGTTTGTGGAAAGCTAGGAAAAATAATCGATTCGAAGGGGAGGAATTCTTGAGTAAGACCCTGGCAATTCGAACCAAATTCCTCTTATTTTACATGAATCTACTTTTAAATAAATAGATGGATTCTCCCACTCTCTACCCCCTCCTAGAAGGTATGTTTATTTCTCATCCAGTTAGTGACTTCTCTATAGGATTTTGGGTTCACTAGAATCCCCCTAGTTCTGGTAATATACTCAACACTGATGGATCATGTGCATCAGGTCTCATGAAAGGAGGAGGAGTGGATCGTGACTCTAGCATGAATGTTATTTTTACCTTCTTAGCTTCTTTCAAAAGTAGACACTCCCTCAACGCGGAGGTAATTGTGCTGCTTACTGGGATGTAATTATGCATACAATGGAATGTGGACCTCAAGCAAGTGGAGATGGACTCCTAAATTCATTGAAACTCCTTAAATAATATCCGCAAAACACCATGGTCTATAGTGTAAATTGCATGAAGGTGCAGTGGCCTTTTATGAAACATCACTGAGATCTCCCACACCTAGAGAGAAGGCAATAAGGCAGATGATTTTCTTTCCTCCTTACCTACTCAGACAACTACTTTCACTCTATATCCATCATAGATTTCTTTTCCTCTTGAGGGGGTGAATATTTTTAGAGGATATGACCTCGAGCATTATCAATATCAACCTCCTTAAGGGAACACTTTTCTTTGATTACTTTCTTCTTTCTTCTACTATCCTTTTGTCCCCTGCCTTCTCATTTTACTCTTCTATTTAAAAAAAGGATGATATGATGATAATGACATAGTGTGTACCCCTGTTCTACCCAAAACATCCTAAATTCCTCCTTGAAAATAATATTTATTTCTCATATTCTTCTATTTTCATCACATACACACTCCAAGAGGGTCACTATTTTTTTTTAACTATAAAACATGCATTGTGGTAAAACTCATATTCTTGGGGGATGACCCTTAAATCCAAAATATATAGAAGAATAAATAATAATGACCTTAGAGTATCTCAGCATATATTTAAATGGATTTTTGGCATGATAGGTAAATTTTGGAATGATATATTCTACTCTTCTGGAAAAAACAATCAACTAGTCTTCTCGAGTCAAACTCATTTTAGTGTGGATAATGCAATGTGGTGTGAAATTATTTAAAACTCCAAAACAAGAAAATAAACATAACCATATAACCAATGTTATAGTGGTGTGGTTTCTTATACTATGATGTGGTTCTCTCACCTTCTCCATACCTTTTAGTGCAACCATTTCTCATATGGTGGGATCTACATAATTGTGGAATGGATTATAAAATTATGGTGTGAGACCATGGCTTCACAAAATTGAGAAAAACATAAATCTCCAAGGGTTTCACCAAGTGTAGTCAACATTTTGGGACTCCTCAATCATAAAATTTTTTTGACTCCATTTTGGATATGGTTGATTCACTTCTATTTAGATTAACTCCTTCTCACATCAAATTAACTCCTTAACACATATTTCCCTTATGATATTAACTCATTCACCTAATGTCACCCTCATGGAATGACCAATATGTTAATATAGTGATCCATGTTGTGTGAGATTATTTCCCTTTTGATATTAACTCATTCATTTAACTCATTCTCCATCGGGTCATTGGATGTAATGACCTTTTTGTGTTAGATAAACTCGATAATGTTTTCATATGATAACCATATGTTATGTCGTGATTTTTTTATTTGTATTAAATCACCAATCTTTTCATTATTATGTATCACTTCTCAAATACAATGTTCTTAAAAATTATACACAAGAATGTTTCCAATAAAAAATGAAATAATCTCAAACATCAGAATGAATTTCCTCACGAAACAAGTCATAGATTTCCTTCAATATAAAGTTCATCTAAACACATCACCATAGGATAAAATGGTTATTGTGAGAGAACCTCATCCTTCAACCATGTCTTGATTGATATCAACTAATATTTCCATTTTTTAAGTATATTATATGAGGATTCTTCAATCTATAATCTTCATAAAAGGAAATCCATCTTCTTTTTTTATTTTTTTGGAAATATAAAAATCATACCATGGGTTCTTCTCCATATTTCTTCCTCTAACACCTCAAAATATTTCTAATTTATAAGGAATCTCAACTCCTCTCCCTCATGATTATCACCTTAAAAATAAACTAGCACATCTCCCTATTTTAAAGATGAGGTGATATTTTATTCTTACCATTTCTCAACAAATTGAAAAGAATTAGTGGGTGAAAATAACCAAGAAACCTTAAATGGATTGTGGAAAATAATACACTCCCAAAAAAACTCTTAAGTGTTTAAAATCAACCATTGAAATATTTTTTTGGTGATAACTCTATATTGATCTTTATTTGAAACATATTCCAATAAAATCTTATCATGTTCCACCTTGCCCATAATTATGTGGTACTTGGTATCAATATGTTTCTAATTTGAATATTTTACTAGATTCTTTAGCTATTTTATTGTATATTTTTTGTCTCACCCATTCAAAAGTTGGAATCCAAAATCAAGTGTAATGAAATCTAGATGAGACATTATTTGTACAATTTCAGTTCTGGCTTATGATATTGCAACATAAATAGATTGTCATGACTAGTCCCCTAGGGACCGTGACATGACATACCCCAAGCTCTCCTCTCGAAGGCCAGGGGTTGGCGACTAGAGTTGAAGGCGTCAACCTGCAAGTGGGAGGCATTTTCCTGAGTAAATGTACGTATGCACACACAACCACGTCTCAAAGCTGAAAAGGCAAACAAGCATTCCACTAAACAACCACTGAGTACAAGTATAACTGGAAGTCAAATGGGCCATAATACAAACCCAAAAGAAGACTAATTGGAAAATAGAAAATTACAATAGAAACTTTGGATAGCCATCTGCTGAAAACCCCACATAATGGGTAAGTACAGAGTAGCTGTTGGAATCCATAGAAGTACATCTTGTCTGCTTGGTCTCACTGGGAACCACTGGATTCTGGGCCACCAAGTCCTCTGTTAAGGTGACAGTCATATGCACTAGACACAAAATGTGTGGGTGAAGCCCATGCAGGGGTGAGTAACAAAATACTCAGTAGGGACCCAAAAACACAAAGGAAAGACCAAAATAAATCCACAAACAAAGCACAATGCATGATCACCAAGCATGATCATGAAGCAAGACAACTCACACCAAGTATATTTTAGAGTAGGAAAGTAAGACCATCGGTCATAACGTCGAACACCTCAGCTACTTGATAACTCCTCTTTAATGAGTAGAGTGGACCTATCGGGTCATACATAAGCCGCTTCCAATTAACCTAATACTGGTGTTTTACTCATCCCTGATGAGTACCGTGGGTATGTTGTGTCACATCGTGGGTATGTCGGGTCACACAGAAGCTGCTTCCCACTGTGGCCATACTTAGGTACTCTTCCTATCAATTATTGTGGGTATGTCGGGTCACACAGAAGTTGATCCCCATCGTGGGCCTGCTAGGTCACACAGAAACTTCTTTCCACTAGGCCATAGTATTCGATCCACACAGGGTCACTCGTCAGTAGTCTCTAGGTCTCAGCCAACCGCATGGTTTCTGCACATAACACATTTGATCTCGGGAGGAACGCTCCCCAATCCATTCATCAAATTTCAACTTCCATTAAATACTCTATTGATTAGCACAAAATTTACTCCTTGTCGTGTGGGTTACAACGCCGCAAACGGCTCATCAATCGGACGCACGGTTTGCAAGATATTGACGTTTTTCCAAAAAGGGGTCGGTTGGGTCCAGGTCCGGTATGACCCGACCTGAACCTAGCCTGGCCTGGGTCCAGTCCATTGGGCCGTAGGTTTGACATGTTGCCCTACCTGGTCTGCTGGAGACGGACCAGTTTTTGCCCGGCTGGGACACGGCAGGCGGCTTCGTCTAGCTCCCCATCGCCCCGCGGGTCGTCCGCGAGGCTGTCTCCTCCGCCGCGGTCAAGCGATCATGGCTTTGTGCTACATGATTGAAGACTGCGTGCCTCTAAAAATGTGGCTTGTGGCTGCAGGCTTCTCCACCAATGCGTCCAAGAGGTCATGTCCCTGCCTCTAGCCGCCAGCTCTTCCCAGCACACCGACGCGCTGATGGGTTCTTCTGCGGACCATTGGGTCCGCTCTGGTGGTCCGTTCTTCGCATCGCTTGTACCTTTGGCCTTTGGGGGATCCCCCCTCCCTGCAAAGGCCTTGAAATTTCCTTGCGGCCATTTCGAACATTATTAAATGAAGAATGCATAAGACGGAGGGGGGTCATGCCTTGTTCGTGTCGGCCCGCGCCCTCCGCGTTTGAAGTTTAAATTAGGTGGAGGTTTGGGGATTATGTTACATCAACAACAGATCAATCCCAAATAGAAATCCTAAGAAACATCACCCTCCTACAAGAACGGATGATCTGTTGATCAACCTATTCATGGGTTGATCCGCGTTCGTCGTTTAGAATGAAGAATGGGGAAAACGTAAAACATATAAACCCCTACCTTAAAGCAGTTCGGCGTTGAAGTGGTCCGCACACGAAGATTCAAGAAGTCAAAGGCATTCACTGCTTCCCAGATCTGTTCTTCAAGGTGAATCTAAGTTGTTAAAATTTCTCTAACATTATTCATTCTTCATTGGAGAGAAAAATCGTCGGTGGTTCTTCAGAGAATTGTCCGTCGTTTAACCCTCAATTCTCCAATGTGTTATTCCATAAAAAGGAAACATGTCGTCACATTTCTATTACGCTATGACATTGCATCATTACACTGTTTAATTTATGAAACAACATATGTTTTACACTCTATTTATGATCCTTTAAGGAGGTTCCATTAATGTGCCTCATCACCGCACCGCAACGCCATCGTCCACCGCTCAACAGTGCGACAGAAAAGAAGATAACTTTTTTTAAGTAATTTTATTATTTTCCAAAAATTCAGAAAATTAACTTTTCCATATGACCCTTGATGATTGAAGTTAAGTCCTTTCTAGGAAAATCCAAGTGCTTTGAGTTCAACAATGCTCTTGGATTTTTGATCTAAGCACCGGTTCAAAAGTTAGAAAAACCTGCTTGCACATTCACTTAAGTGAATTTTAAATTTCAAAATTCCATTTTGGGCTCACCGAGCCTCAGAATCACATGTCATCAAAGCGTGTGGTCTCAAAATAGTTACATAAAATTTAAAATATATATATATGGAAATTATGGGACATTACATTCTCCCCATATTAGGGCTTTACATCCCCGAAAACCAAAACAAAGGCTAATCAAACAAATGGGGGCACTGAGAAAGAATCTGAGCCTCCCTCTCACATGTGCTCTCCTGAAGCTTTCTATGCTTCCACTGAATGCACACTAGAGGAATCAAACATCCAAGAAGGACCCACTCTTATAAATCCTCTATCTCCACTGGGAACTCCGCAAACGTTTCCCCATCATCAATTTCCAGCTTTCCCCAATCGATAACATGCGATGGATTATGCACGTACCTCCTCAGTTGTGACACGTGAAAAACATCACGCACTTGGTCCATTTTTTGGGGAATAGCTAGGTGGTATGCCACCTCACCAACTCTACTGATGATCTAAAATGGTCCAATGAACCTCGGAGATAACTTGTCGCCTCGACCAAATCTCTTCAATCCTAGTCGTGGTGATACCCGAAGGAACACATTGTATCACTCCTCAAACTCCAAGGGTCTCCGCCTCTTGTCAGCATATGATTTCTATCTCCTATGTACAGTCCTTATCTGCTCCCAAATGACCTTCACCTACTTAGTGGTAGCCCGTACCATCTCTGGACCCCTGAGTGCAGAATCCCCTTGGTCTGTCCAGTATAGAGGTGATTTGTATGGCCGCCCGTACAAGACCTCAAACGGTGCCTTACTGATGGTGGAGTGATAGCTGTTATTGTATGCGAACTCCACCAGTGGTAGGTGGTCCTCCCAAATATGACCAAAATCAAGGACACAAGCATGAATCATGTCCTCAAAGGTCTGTATAGTTCACTCTGTCTGACCATCTGTTTGGGGATGAAAATTTGTGCTCAAGAATAGTTGATTCCCAAACGCCTCTTGCAACCCCTTCCACAACTGGGATGTAAAGCGTGCGTCATGATCTAAGACAATCATCGAAGGCACCCCGTGAAGCCACACTATCTTCTGGATTTAGAGGTGTCCCAATCCCTCTACCGATCCCTGCTCCTGGATGGGTAGGAAGTGAGCTGACTTGGTGAGTCGGTCAAGAATCACCCAGATAGAATCGTGGCCCTTGGACATGCATGCTAACCCCATAAAAAGTCCATGGAGATACCATCCCACTTCTATTTTGGTACCTCAAGTGGTTGTGCCAATCCTGTTTGGACCTAATGCTCATTCTTCACTTGTTGACAATTGAGGCATCATGAAACGAACTCTACCACCACTTTCTTTATCTTTGTCCACCAGTACTAACATCGGAGGTCCTGGTACATATTCACCACACCAGGATGTACCGCCAAAGAAGATATATGGAACTACCTCAAAACCTCCCCTCGTAATTTCACTAGTACCTAGTGTGTCCTATAAAAAGGATCATGTGATCCCCACCTATCGAAAATCCATCATGATCCTTTCTTTAGGATATTTGAGCACGTCGGGCCTCGTAGTCAACATCGACAAGTTGTGCCTCCCCGAATCACTGTAAGAGTGGAGGAGTGACAGTCATTGACTGATGGTAAGCTACTCCATAAATATCCATGAAGTATATCTTCATCATGGTTAACTGCTCTGTCACCTCATTCAGCAGCTGTAAAACAGACCTCCTACTAAGTGCGTCTACCACCACATTCCCCTTTTCAGAAGTATAAACTATCTCAAAGTCATAGTCCTGGAGGAACTCCATCCATCACCATTGTCCTATGTTCAGGTCCTTCTGTGAGAAGATATACTTGAGACACTTTCGATTCAAGTAAATGGTAAACCATTCACTCATCATGTAGTGCCGCCACATCTTTAAGGAAAAGAAAACTGATGCTAACTTGGTGATGGATACTTGTAAGTGGATACTTGTTCTTTATAGTCACTTGGTTCAGGCGTCGGAAGTCCAAGTATAGCCTCAAGATTCCGTATGCCTTCTTGAAAAATAATACTAGGGCCACCCATGGTGAAACGCTGGGCCTTAAGAACCCCTTCTCCTGCAAGTCCTCTAACTATACTGTCAATTCACAAAGCTTCGCAGGAGCCATTTGATATGCCAGTGTGGATATCAGTGTCATTCTCGGGTACAGATTGATGCAGATGTCTACATACCTACGAGGAGGTAGTCCCATAAAATCCTCAAGAAAGACATCCTCATACTCATCCATCATTACAAGAATGTTTGGAATCTTCTCGGCCACTGCACTGAGGGTGAGGCTAGCCAACTGGTGAGTTATTGGCTACAACCTCCTATGAGAAAGTCCATCATGTGCTGCAAAGTTTCCCTTCTCACTAGTGAAGGAAAACCCAGTTCCATCTTCACAGACACACCACACATTTCACCTAAAACAGTCGATATGAGCATGGACTGTAGATAACCAGTCCATACCCAAGATGACGTCATAAGGCCTCAACACTACTACTAGGAGATCACAGCTGAAGCTCTCCCCTCTTACAGTAATCTCACACTACCGACACTTGTTTGTAATCATAGAATCCCCTACCGTAGGAGTCTCTAATCATAAGGATCAATCCAACGACTCCACCAGAATCTATGATCCTCGAACGAGGTCTGTGGAAAGAAAAGAGTAATTGTAACCTGTGTCTATAATAATTGTAGCTAAGGTTTAGAAGACACAGAATATACCTCTAATCATATCTAGAGAACCATGGCCATAGGTCTCCATCACCTGAAGATGGCCTCTCCCCTATCCGCCGGCTCCTTGAGCCCATAGTGGACCACCTAAGGGTGGTAGTGGTAGCACCTCAAACCGTCATCCACCACCTGTCGCTTAGTCTACTCCCCTACCATGTTTTCCACCATGAGGACCTCCTCAATCGAACCTATGGCTCTTCCTTGGTGGTCCCTCGACCACCTGCTGGTCATTTATACGATGGACCAGGCAGTCACAAGCCATGTGTCCCTGCCCACCACATGTGAAGCACAACTTGATCCATTAATAACTCCCTTTGCTCTGGGAGCCCCGCACTGCCAACTCTGAGTCCTGGGGTCACCACCCTGAAAGACCTAGCCCACATGGGCCCCGGTGTCTACTATTTTCTACTCACCACTGAATAATCTATCACATGTGGTCTACTGGTGGCTCTAACTGTCAGTGTGTGCTCAGCTAGGAAGCTCTCCACAAGAATGGATCACTCCAACACTCCATCCTGAGTGGGGATACTGAGAGACACCATGGATACCCTGATCTCCCATCTTATTATCTGATCAAAGGTCTAGTACCTGAAGAAAGGGTACCACACCATGTTTTTGGAGTAGTGATAGAGGTCTGTAAACCTTACAGAGTACTCATCCACTGACAAGATGCCCTGTTGTAGGTTAAACAGCTCCTGGATGCGCACAGAGCACAATGTCGTGAGGGAAAAATCATCCCAAAAAAGCCGCTCAAAGTCTGTCTAGGTGAGGGTCACCTCATCACGTGTCTGGATGGTCAAGATCCACCATCTCCCCACTGAGCCCTATAGAAGGCTCATGGCTAAGATCACCATCTGGTCAAGAAGTGTCCTCACTAAGCGGAAGACTTACTCTAGCCAGTCCTCAGTGACCTGGGGATTTTTCTCTCCCCTAAAACTAGGAGGTATTTGTCTCTAGAAATCATGTCGGGCTCTGAGCTTGCACACATCCTCTACCAATAATGTCGATAGTAACTACTAATCAACGGGTGGTAGAAACACCAGTGCACCACTCGGCAGGGCCGTCTCTAGCATTGGTCCCTGAACTGATGCCTCATCGCTAGGTGGGCTGTCCACATGATCACGTATCGAAATCCTAGATGACTATCTGCATTGAGGAATCCTGAAATAGATCAAGATATTCCACAGTCTGAAGATTATACCTGATGAGATGAATCTTATTCAAGAATATCATAAGAAGGCACTTATGCAACTAGTGTTTTCAAGTATTGAGACGAAAAGAAGAATTCAGGGTCTCGGTGTATGGATACGTCGGCCACCACACCAACACTGGACTCCCCAAATCTGAAAGTCAAACTCGAAACTTTCAACATTGTTTCCCTAAAACAAAAAAATAGACTCACGGTCTCAGAGGTAGAGCCGACCACCTTTGATACCACTTTGTCACAACCCATCCCCTGGGGCCCATGCCGTGACATACCCCAAGCCCATCTTCCAAAGGCCAAGGGTTGGCGACTAGCGCCGAAGGTGTCAACCTGCAAGTGGGAGGAATTTTCCTGAGTACTTGTATGCACACACACACAACCACATCCCAAAGATGAAAAAACAAACAAGCATGCAACTAAACAACAATCGAGTACAAGTACAACTGGAATTCAAATGAGCAAGAATACAAACCAAACAGAAGACTAACTGAAAAATATGAAAATACAAAAGAAAATATAGATAGACATCTGATGAAAACCATACCTAATGGGTAAGTAAATAATAGCTTCTAGAAGTCGTAGAAGTACGTCCCATCTTCCTGGTCTCACTGGGCACCACCAGGTCCTGGGCCACCAAGTCCTCCGTCAAGGTGGCAGTTGTATGCACCAGAAAAAACACGTGTGGGCGAAGCCCGTGAAGGGGTGAGTAAAAAAATACTCAGTAGGGACCCCCAAACAAAAAGTAAAGACTGCAAAGCAATCCAAAAACAAACCACAAATCATGATCACCAAGAATGATTATGAATCAAGACATCTCACACCAGATATATTCTAGAGTAGAAAAGTAATACCATCAGTCATAACATAGAACACCTTGGATGCTGGAGAACTCCTCCTCAATGAGTATAGTGGGTTTGTGAGGTCACACAAAATCCACTTCTCGCTAACCTAAGACTATTGTGGTACTCATCCCTAATGATTATTGTGGGCATGCTGGGTCACACAAAAGATGCTCCCCACCATGGGCATGTTGGGTCACACAAAAGCTGCTTCCCACTATGGCCATGCTGATTTACTCCTCCTATCGAGTATTTTGGGTTTTTCAGGTTACACAAAATTTTCTCCCCATTGGGCCATAGTATCTGATTCACACATGGTTTCTAGTTATCAGTCTCTAGGTCCCAACCAATCACAGGGTTTCCACACGTAGCATGCCTGATCTTGGGAGGACCGATCCACAATCCATTCATCAAATTCATATTCTATGAAATCCTCTATAGAGTATTCCAAAATATCCTCCTCATCACGAGGGTTCCAACAACATAAACAAATTTTCAATTGGACGTTCGGTTTGCAAGATATTGACATTTTTTCAAAAAGGGGTGGTTAGGTCTGGGTCTGGTCCGACTCGGGTTTGCTGACCTGACCCAGACCTGGCCCAACTTATGTTTGGTCCATTGGGCCATGGGTTGGGCCTACTGTCCTAAATGGTCTACCAGAGGTAGACCAGTTTGTACCTGGCCGAGACGCGACAGGCAGGCGCGTCTGGCTCCCCATCTTCCCATGGGTCGTCTGTGGGGCCGTCTCCTCCACCGCAGTCAAGCGACCACAGCTTTTCACTACGTGGCCGGTCATACTCCCACACACGGTCAAAAACCTCGTTCCTTTGAAGAACACATCCCACAACCGAGAGGCCACATCCCTACTACCAGCCGCCGGATCTTCCCGGCGTGCCACCGGTGCCGGTGTACCGACGGTTTCTTCCGTAGACCACCATGTCCTCTCTGGTGGTCCATTCTTCATGCCACTTGCACCTATGGAATCTGGGGGATCCCCCTTCTTTGCAAAGGCCTTGAAATTTATTTTCCACCATTTCGAACGTTTTTTCACCAAGAACGCACAACCAGAGGGGGTCGGTCCTTGTTCGTGTCAGTCTGTACCCTTCACATTAGAAGTTTAAATTAGGGGGAGGTTTGAGGATGATGTTACATAAACAACAGATCAATCCCAAATAAAAATCCCACGAAACATCACCCTCTCCCAAGAACGGATGATCCGAGGATCAACCTGTTCATCGGTTGATCCGCGTTCATCGTTTAGAATTAATAATGGGGAAAACATAAAACTAATAAACCCCTACCTCGAAGCTGTTTGACATTGAAGTGGTACACCTACAAAGATTCAAGAAGTCGAAGGTGTTCGTTTCTTCCCAACTCCATTATTAGAGGTGCATCGAAGTTGTTAATGTCCCACCAACATTTTTCATTCTTCGTTGGAGAGAAAACTCGCCAGTGGTTTGTCAGAGAATCGTCCACCGTTTAACCCTCAATTCTCCAATGTGTTATTCCTTAAAAAGGAAACAAGTTGCAATGTTTCTATTTCACTGTGATGTTATGTTGTTATGATATTTCATTTATGAAACAACATATCTGTTAAACTCCATTTATGAGCCTTTAAAGAGCTTCCATTAACGTGCCTCACCACCGCACCGCAGTGCTGTCGTCCGCCTCTCAATGGTGTGAAAGAAAATAAAATAACTTTTTTAAAGTTATTTTATTATTTTCTAAAAAGTACAAAAATTAACTTTTCTGTCCAAACTTTGCAGTTCGAAGTTAATTCCTTTCTAGGAGAATCCTGGTGCTTCTAGTTCAATGGTGCCCTCATATTTTAAATACGAGCACCGATTCAAAAGTTAGAAAAACCCACTCGCACCTTTACTTAAGTGAACTTAAAAGTTCAAAATTTCATTGCAGACTCACCAGGCCTCAGAATCACGAGCCATCAAAGTGTGTGATCTTGAAATAATTCAATAAAATTTAAAAAAAATTAAATGGAAATTACACGACATTACATAGATTACATTGATTTATGATTGGAATAATTCTACTTCTTAGAGTTCCATGAAACACATATTTGTTCGATAAAGAAAGAACCTCTAGAAGTGAACATTCAGTATCTAAAATATCTTGCCCAATATACATCATTATATCTATAAATATGTAATAATTTGTTTTACATGAATAAATATATCATCCATAGTTCTATTCATGTAGAAGAAGATCCATTTTTATAACATAATATATAACTCCTTCATGTTTATTTTTAATCTGTCGCAAATTGTAACTAAAAACACAATGTATGTTCTTGATGAAATCAAATAGAGAATGATACCTTGGAAATCTATTTGATTCACACTCTTTTCTTATTCTTTTAAGAAAATATTATTCCCAAAAATAATAGGTGTTGAAACATTAATTCATTCCTCTATTATAAACCTTTAAAATAACTAGGGATAAAAAGTTTCTTTTGAAAAAAGCATAGATGTTTTTTTGTATTAGTGACATATAGACCAAAGAGAAATGAAATATCACTAATTATTTAAATTTAAAAATGATTTCTAATTTGGGTAGAAAATTCCCCAAAATACCATTCTTTACTTCATAAAAAAATTATGTCATTCACATAAAAAATCATCAAAATTGAGTGTGTTTCATCTCCCTCGACATAAAGACTTCAATTTACTTTTACTTTCATGAAATTATTTCTCTTTAAGTTGTTTTAAAGATTCAAATTATATAATCAGTGTGCTTGTTCAATCCCATATAGTAATTTATTTATCTTGTACACTCGAGAACCATCACCATCAATGATAAACCCTTTGGGTTTTTCATTTTAAACCTCTTCCTCTAGATATACATTAAATAATTATGACTTCATGTCTATTCGGAAAACCTAGTAGTTACATTGAGAATAAATCACAATAAAGATTTAAATCATTCCAAGAATTGAAAATAATGATAAAGTATCACTAAAATCAATACCATTGATTTCAAAATACCTATTGAAAGCAAGATCATCAAAGTTATCTGCTATTTCACTATTAACATTGAGATTATTCTAAAACCCTATTTTTTACTAGTTACATATTTTTTTGGAATGTGACACCAATTCCCAAGTTCCATTCTTCTCAATATGGTTCTACTCTTCTTCAAACACAGAAATATAATGCTAATGTTTTAAGGCTTCATCAATACTATTTAGTTTAATATATCAAATAAGGCTAGTGTGATTCAAAATTCTCAAGATTCTTTGGGTTTGTATCCATCTCCTACTATCTCCAAGAATATTTATAGGTTAAATATAGTTTCTAACTCTTTATAACATAAAACCTTCTTTCTATGAGCCTTACTCATTTCTAAAATTCTTATAATCACCCTAAGATATATGAAAATATGGTCATTCATCTTTGATACTCCCCTACTATACCTTTTATTCAACATATTCATTATCATTAATGGGTATTGATTCTTGTGAATCTATAATATTTTTCAATGTGATTACATTAAAACTGTAAATAATCTTCTTCAAATTCTTCTTATAGCACAAATACCTTATTCTATTATGTGTATACCCAAGAAACACACCTTCGTTATCTCTCCCATCAATCATTACCGAATAATTTTATTTAATATTAACAAATCATGGGATATAAAAGATCTTAAAACTCTTCAATAATGGATTATTATTTAACCAAAACTCATATTGTGTTCTGATTGAATTGCTTTAGATTATGTATCATTTTAGAATCTATATTTTCATATTTTTTGATTGTCTCAAAAAATATTTTTCAGTGACATGCTTTAATAAATGTTTCCTTCCCATTTCCACAATGATATAATTATTCCTCCCAATAACTATATATTTATAGTGTTTATAAATAACCATATTAATGTTTGATCCCATTCTTCTCAAGATATTCCCTGAGTACATTTCATGTATTCAGAGCCATTATTGTATTGGAATATTTTGATGACATTCCCTATTAAATTCTTAGTAATATTTTGAACATTTTTAAATCTATCATAGTATTTTGATTTAATTTCCATAAAATATAAAAAAGTCATATAAGTAAAATCACATATATATGATATAATGTATTTATCTACCTTGGTAGATGATGAGGTTATTTGTATGCACATATCCGACATTAATAAATCTATATTTCTCTTCATTTGGATTTCTACCAACATGCTACACATATTCAATATTTATCCCTTATGACACGTAATGCATGTGTTGAGTATCCCACAATATAGATTTCATAGATTTTTCATAGATTCATTCATGAAAGGATTGACCATATTCTACTATCCCAAATGGACAATTATTCTATATCAAACTAGTTTTCCTCATTTATAATAATAAAACATGTATTTTTAATATCATAAATTTCACATCCCAATAAAAAATTCATGTATGTGTATCATATTGTTTTGACCATCTCTTATTTAATAATTTTATTAGGTTGTATTGAGTGAAATTTGAGGGGGTTCGGAGTTTACATGGACTATGAGCAGTAAGGCACATAGATAGGGAAAACTATATGGGTGGTCCCATGAAATTGTGTAACTTTTTTTGGAGTTCCAAAGGAGGGATCATGGTTGGAACACAGTTAGGTCAAACCATGAAAACTTCCACTCCAACATCACTACATGGGATAAATTAATTTCACATATTTGGAACATGGTTTATAAAATATTAAGGCAAAACCATGTGTCATGTTAAGTACCTAAGAAAGGGGTGCATGGTTTTCTAAACCATGAAGTAAAACCATGCGACATGGATTAATTAATTAAAATTTTCATTTTAAGAAATGATAGACCACTAATTTTCCTCATTTTTACTGGTGGGTTATGATCTCCATCTAGGAGACTCCTCTTAGTGATTTTGGTGATTCCTTTCCTCCTGACGATTGATTACGACAGATCCTTGAGTTTTGGATCAAGATTTTCAATTTTATTCCTCTATTGTTATTTTCCCCCTTGATCCATTATTTTCTACTAAAATAAAACCGTATATTATGACTGTTGACGATATATATAAGGGTTGTGACAAGATCTAATTAGGTTCATATAGATCCACAATGGAAATGGGAATTATTTCTAAGATCTTCATTTATCATTGTGAAATCTTCAAGAATCATTGTGGTAAGTGATTTATATCAGTACCATTTTTTATAAATTAATGAGTTGGATATTCTTAATTGGGAATTGAGATTTTATGGTTATCTCTAATTTATTAAAGCCCTATAATATCCATTTTTGTGTGTATATAATGAAATTTTTATAATACCAATTTTTTAGGTGGGTGGTTTCATTTAAATTATCTTTTTTATGAACTACACATTCTCTATCATTTCTAAAAATTATTTATAAATTGAAAATGGAATGATGTAAGAACCTAGATCTTATTTTCAGGTATGAATCCTTTTTTCTAGTGTTTTTAGAAAAACAAGAGTTTCTAGAAATTTAAAGTGTACATGTTGTGTACTTAGAAGTACATGTCGTGTACCCGGTTGCCGTGGGTAGCAGTGTACTAGCCATGTAATGGCCAAGTACATGGCCATGTGGAGTGACCCGGAGACCGCCTAAAGTGGAGGCCAATTAAGGAATGTACATAGCATGTATATTAAATGAACAAGACATTTAATTTTATTTATATTTGTTATATCATAACGGGGTCGTATCTAATTGGAAAAAACACATTCTTCTCAACTCGTCTTGTCCTGGAGTGACTGTAGGGTGTGATTCTTTTTTGATACCCTGATCGATTGTCCATTCTCCGAATCAACCGCCACCTATTATGTTAGAATCAAAACGGTGAGTTCTTCATTCTTATAGAGCCTCGTTCTTTGATTTCTCTTCTTTTGTGAGATATCATTGGTTGAACTTTTTAGACATTTTTGTAGATCTACGTCATTATAGGCCGATTCAAGGGACAACACTGGATTATATTGATCATACAACACCGAGGTAGGTGGTTTGTGCCTTTCCATAGCCATTCTTTGAATATTATGTGAAAAAGTGACCAATAACCTAGATTGGGGTATTGGATGTTTAGTTATTTTAACCCTGTTGATGCCTGTTATGCTTGGTTTCTTGAGTTAGGGATCTTGTTTGTAAATAGGGTTATTTTTTCATGCTATGGAGGTGTTTTTCCCATGTTTTATTTGATATTGAACATGTGGTCTATTTTTTCCTATTAGTATCCTTTATTTCCATGCCCAGTGTTGTTAGGATGGAGTGATTTATTTGATACTGTGATATGCTTTGTAGCATTTTATCCAAGTAGTACTTTTAGGTTTACTTTGGCTACTAAACATCATTTGTGAACAATCGATTTACACAAGGCTGTGGAAACCTGGTTTAGTGAGACCATAGGTGGAATTGACATTGAGGGATTCCCCATATTGTCTATTATTCTTTATCACACTGTGAGACCAAATGGGTGATTAACGTTGAGTGCTCCCTCAGAGTGTCTATAGTTACCGTTACGAGACCGCAGGGGGAATTGACGTTGAGTACATCCTCAGAGTGTCTGTAATTTATTGTTAAAATACTATAGAGGGAATGGATAATGAGTGATTCCTCAGAGAGTCTTTGTTTTTCATGAGTCCAAATGGGTTAGACTATGTGAGCTATCCCAGGGGTCGTTATATCTTTATTGTTAAATGATAAGTTGAACTAGAGGGGTTAGGCTGTGAGAACACACCCAAAGGGTTACTTGAGATTGATTGGTTGAACCAGAGAGGATAGGCCATGAGAACATCCCAAAGGGTTGCTTGTTTTCATTTTGTTGAATAATTAAAAAATGTAAATAAATGTAATTGAAACTGTAGGACTGTTTACTTTGTGTACTTCCTTGTTTATTGCTTCATTTTTCTTATTACCTGCCATATATATTCACTAACCATTAGGCACAGATCTTTGGGTGGTTGCCTACTGGGATTCATTTCACACCCTATTTGGGTCATGCTTTTGGGCCTAAACAGATTACATTGCTTCAGGTATAGATAAGGGCAAGCGCCCTTCTACTTCAGGTACTTGATTACTGTGGAGCTGGAGAGCATAGGACCAAGCTGAGGCTTGCAATGCTATTAGAGTTGTTTAATTGTTTTTTCTTTGTAAATTTATTTAGTACTATATTTCAGTATTGTGACTTGTTTGGATGCTTTCCTAGATATTGTGACATGCATCATTATTTATATATGATGTAGTTGTTTATTTACTATCATTCTTCCGTTGTTCACTATTGCATGGTAATTACTGCTTCCACTATTGTTATCTATTTATTTCTACTATGTTACTCTGCCAATGAGGGCATAGTTTCCCCACTATCACACCCAAGGACCTCTCTACTAGTCGGAAGCCTCTGTCATTCGGGGAAATGCGCTTGAGGCCATGTGACCAGTCGGGTATGGGGCACCACTGGGCGGCACCCAGAACCGAGATGTTACAAAGTGGTATCAGAGTAATTATTTTCTTCTTGACTTACTATTTAGAGCCTATAGTTAGGGATATGAGAGAATAGGTATTTGGTAATAAGCTACACCTTGGAGTAGCTAACCCGTGTATAGGGAAAATCTAATTTACCTCAATTATTTCAATTTCCTGGTTTTACAATTATTACTGTTGATTTGATTTCACCGTTGGGTGATTCACATTTTTTGTGCAATTATTATTGACAGTATTGAGGTTCTATTTCTGTTGCAACCTGATGACATGAGGGTATTCCATATCATGAATCATATAGGCACTTGCTACAGATCAAATGTCATGCATTTTCTTCATTCAATTTATGGTGCATTAGCGATTTCATGTTGTTGTGATAGATGTTGTGCTAGATATACATGCTGTTGTGATAGATTCCTTGATATAATAACTGTTATTTGATAGGGTATTGGATTGTGTAAGGCTTCATTTGAATGACTGCCAAAATTTGTTACTTGAGGTGTTATGGGCCCTAATGGATCATAATTTAGTGGATCATTGCATTATTATGATTGCATATGACATGTATAAGATGCCAATATTTGATTAGTGGGGAGTATGGCCCCCCACATATTGGAATTTGGCACTTTAATGTTCATTTCAGTGTTTTTTTGGTTTCCAGAGTAGTTTCTGAGACTTACTATCTGAAAAAACCCAGAATACACGGTGTGTATTGCTGAATACACATCATTTATCCTTATGTTCAAGAAGGAAATGTTTTTCATAAGTACACATTTTGTACTGTATATACACGTTGTGTAGTCTATAACTATTTCATTGGCTGTGTAGGAAAGGACACGGGGTTGGAAAATCCTTGGAGAAACATGCCATGTATCAGACGTAAATGTCGTGTTATAGGGACCATGTGTCCACCCGTGTGACTAATGACACAGATGGATGAAACTTAGGTTATACAAGACGTTTCAATCATGAACATACCATGTAGTCTTGTTCTAGGAGAACTGTGTGGGTTAGTCATGTGGAAGAAGTAGGGCAGGGAAAAATGATTCAAGTACACATCGTGTCTTGGGAGAACACATCATGTGTATGGGGTGTTACATGACTAGGGTTGGCAGGAGTACACACCCATGTGAAGGCTTAAAGGAACATGCTGTGTAAGGGTAATACACACCGTGTATCCCTATTTTGAAAAACATGAATGATTTAATTCTCATGTTTCTTTCTTGCACTTATAAGTTTTAGTCCTTGATAATCTTGAACTAAGGTGTGTGCTTGACCTTGTAGAGTCATGCCACCATGAATTCCTTCGGTTGTATGCCAGATTCAGGGTAGTGACTAGACACCAAACATGGTAGACCAGGAATTACTAGTAGACCCTCCCTCCGTGCCTGTCTTGGAACCAGCCGTTATTCTGGATACAGGTGTCGATGCATAGTTTCGAGAAGGATTCATGATATTTATGTAGACCTTAGAGGGAGCACCACATTCTGCCCCATCTATGGCATAGTTGTTATGGGTCTTTCATTAGCAACATCCTCCCACATTCTTAGGGGATGGAGGACCTCAGGCTACAAAGTCATGGTTAGAATCCATGCTGTCAATTTTCGAGCATCTCAAGATGCCTCCAGAGAGGATGGTGAAGATCACTATGTATATGCTTCAGGATTCCACCAAGATATGGTGGGATGTGATCTCACAGGTATGATTCCATCAGGTTATGATGTGGGATGAGTTACAACATACCAACTATGATTACTTCTACCTTGATACTTTGAGGGCCGATTGATCCCAAGAGTTCATGAGTTTGAAGTAGGGTACTCTCTTTCTCATGGAGTATTATTCTCACTTCACAGAGCTAAAACACTTCACACCCATTCTAGGAGGGGTGATGAAATTTTCCTAGTGAGGAAGCTTGAGGATGGTCTCACACAATACATCCGATCTCAGGTGAAAATATTTAGGTTGATAACCATATCATACATAGTCAACCAGGTACTA
Organism: Viscum album; assembly: GCA_963277665.1. NCBI lineage: Eukaryota > Viridiplantae > Streptophyta > Magnoliopsida > Santalales > Viscaceae > Viscum > Viscum album. Next base: position 1,828,615,684 of record OY728161.1, on the reverse strand, counting down.
ATCACTGATCGTAACCTAAGGGATTCTAGATTTGTAGGCTAGGGCAGTTTAGCATCCAGAGTTTGTGCCTCTCTGGCTGATAGTAGGAAGCACTATAGGTAGTCTAAATGTGGAGATCCGAGTAAGCAAGATACACCTTCAGGTAGCTAGGTAGTATTCTACCAGTGTAGAAAGGGCGGGCATACGAGGCCACATTTCCTGAAATACCTAGTGAAGTTCCAATCTTGAGGAAATATGGGCCATATTTAGTGGTTCTATCAGTTTTTCTCATTGTCATCTGGTTATAGGCCCTCCTCTATGACTCCTCATTCAGGAGCATCACCACCAGTTTCTCATTATTCTGGGAACTGGAGTACTTCCGGCTGTTCAGGCTGAGGTAGAGGTCACGGCCATGGTATCTAGTCAGCAGGATTTCAATGACAACAGGGTGGATCAGGCAAGGCCACATGGATGTGGTACAAGCCAGACTTTTTCAGTGGAATAGACACAGCAGGAGATGAATCCCGGACCCTCTACAGTTTGAGGTACAATTTTAGTTTCCTCAATTATAGCTTCTACACTTTTCAATATAGGGGCTTCCCATAGTTTCATATCTATTGCTATTGTGGAGAGACTTGGGCTCTGTATCTTTACTTCTACTGAATTCTTAATGATAGACACTCCGTTGGGGACTAGAATGGATAGTGTACGTCAGTGAAAGGAGTTCCCTCTTGAGGTTGGTGGGTGTCACTTCTTTTGGGCCCTCTATGTCCTGGAGATGATAGGCTATGATGTCATTCTCAGAATGGACTGGTTAGTTCCCTTCCTAGATGTTGTCGAATGATATCATCATATAGTGAGTTTCACCTCACCATAGGGAGGGTTGTTTCTACATAAGGAAAAATGGGATATCCAGGCGAGCAGAGCGGGACCCGAGCATCATGGGTTGGGAGGAGTTACAACCCAGATTGCTAGTATGTATTTGGATGACCGAGGGATTTCACAGATGGACTTTTCTCCAATGGTGGATCATTTCAAGAATGTCTTTCCAGATTACTTTTCATGTTTTCCTCTATAGCAAGAGGTTGGATTTTCTATTGAGCTTTTTCGAGGAGCGACACCGGTGTCCATTCCTCCTTATAGGATGGCTACACTAGAGTTATAGAAGCTCAAGAAGTAGTTAGAGGAGTTATAGGAAAAGGGTTTAATCTGACCCAATACATCTCCTTGGGTTTTTCTATCCTATTTATGAAGAAGTTAGATAATACCCTTTGACTTTGTGTGGATTATCGGAAGCTGAACCAGTTGAAGGTCAAGAACCGATATCCCTTGTCAAGGATTGATGATCTCTTTGATCAGATTTTAGGAGCCCGGGTGTTCTTGAAGATTTAATTGAGACCTGGTTGTCATCAGTTATGTATTAGACCATCTGATATACCTCTTACAACCTTTCAGAGTAGGTATGGTCTATAAGAGTATGTGGTTATGTCGTTCGGTCTCACGAACGCGCCTACAGTTTTCATGGCATTGATGAACCACGTGTTCCATCCATTCTTAGATTATTTCATGGTAGTCTTCATGGATGATATCTTGGTTTACTCTCACACTCGACACGACCATGACACACATCTTGAGACCATTTTGAGTACACCGAGAGAGCATCAGTTATATGCTAATCTCTCAAAATGCCACTTTTGGATGGACTAAATTAACTTCTTGGGTCATGTTATCTCAGATACAATTGTATCAATAGACCCCAAGAAAGTGTGGGCAGTAGTTTCCTGGGAGAATATGAAGAATGTATTTGAGGTATGGAGTTTTATAGATATTTCTGGTTTCTACAGACGTTTCATACAAGACTTTTCATGATTAGAAGTGCCACTAATGGGGCTCACTAAGAAGGGTGTGAAGTAGCCATGGACATATTCTTGTGAGTCAGCCTTTTAGGAGCTAAAAGGGAGGTTGACTTTAGCCCCAATACTAGTATTTCCAGAGATGGAAAAGAGTTATACTGTATTTTGTGATGCATCAAGTATCGGGATGGGAGCAGTGCTTATGCATGGGGAAGGAGTCGTTGTGTACGAGTATCAGTAGTTGAGGCTACATGAGAGGAATTACCTGACGCATGATCTAGAGTTGGCTATAGTTGTTTGTGCTTTACGATATTGGAGGAATTATATGTTGGGAGAGAATTTTGTGGTTTTCACTGACCACACAAGTCTCATGTATATCTTTACTCAGTGTGGTCTAAATTTGAGATAGTAAAGGTGTGTTGAGTACCTTCAATCCTTTGATTTTGAGCTTTCCTACATGACTGGGAAAGGAAACACAATAGCTGATGCATTGAGTAAGATGACTCAAATACAGACAGTTAAGGGGGCCAATAGTGATTTGTAGCTTATGGATTTGTTCAAAAATATGAATTTGGAGGTGCACGACAGATAGGGGAATATGTTTCTTTCTTCTGTGGCTGTTACCTCTACTCTACTTGATCGAGTGCGAATGAGGTAGCTTTCAGATTCCAAAGTTCTAGTTCTATAGGAGAGTGTATCAGGGGAGGACCCTATTCTTGGATGAACCGTAGTTGAGGATGAGATCTTTCATTTTATGGACATGTATGGGTGTCAAAAGACATACACAAGGAGATTATGTGGGACTTTCATTCCTCAGTTTGGGAAGTTTATCCTGGTGTCACCAAGATGTATCGAGATATGCACTGTTAGTATTGGTGGCCTGGTATGAAGAGAGATGTTGTTTGGTTTTTCATGAGGTGCTCCACCTGTCAGCAGGTGAAGACGAAGCATCAGTGACCAACAAGGCTTTTGTAGTAGTTACCCATTCCTGAGTAGAAGTGTAATGATATCATGATGGACTTCGGGAAAGGTTTACCGAGATCACCTAGAGGGAATGATGCAGTTTGGGTTGTCATCGACATACTCATGAAGGTTAAACACTTCTTGCCGATCAAGGAGACCTTCAATGTAAATGAGCTGGGAAGGTTGTACATCTGGGAGATTGTACATTTACAAATATTTCCTCACTACATTGTTTCAAATAGGGATGCTCGTTTTACTTATCAGGTATAGAAAGAACTATAGAGGACGTTGGGTATACTGGTACTTCTGAGTACAGCTTACCATCCCCAGACAGATGGTCAGTTCGAGCATACGATACAGGTGATAGAGGACATTCTTCGAGCATGAATCCTATATTTGGACGTTCTTGGGAGAAACACATACCTCTTGGAGAGTTTTCCTACAATAATAGTTTTCAAGAAACTATTCATATGGAACCTTAGGAGGCTTTTTATGGTAGGCCATACTGATCACCCCTATGTTGGCTTGAAGTAGGAGAGGCAGCTATGCTAGGACCTCATCTTGTCTAGGAGACTATAGAGAAGGTGGAGTTGATTCAGAAAAGGATGGCTATTGTACAGTCAAGAAAAAATTTATATGCTGATCGATGGAGGTGACCTATGGAGTTTGAGGTCGGAGATTAGGTTTTTCTATGTGTTACACTGAGGTTGGGACACAAGAGTATTATGAGACATGGTAAGCTTTCACCAAGATACATCGGGCCATTTGAAGTTTTGAAGAGAGTTGGACAAGTTGCCTATCAGTTATAGTTACCTCAGAGGTATTGGGATATGCACGGAGTCATCCATGTTTCTTATATCTGATGTTACTTCTCAGACTCATCTCATGTTTTTCAACCCAAGGAGGTTGAGTTGGAGGTGGATGCCTCATTTGAAGAGAATCCTATCCAGTTTATTGATTGAAGTGTGAAGGTTCTCCATGGCTAGTATGTTCCTCTGGTGCAGGTTCTATGACAACATGAGAGAGTATTGGATGAGACTTGGGAGAGAGAGACTGATGTACGATCGCAGTGGCCAGAGCTATTCAAGGATTATTTTTCTTCATCACCACCTTCTTAGGGAAATTTGGGGATGAATTTATTTAAGGGGGGAAGTTTGTAAGAACCTGGATCTTATTTTCAGGTATGAATCCTATTTTTCTAGTGTTTTGATAAAAATAGAAGTTTTTTATAAATTTAAGGAGTATACGTCGTGTACTTTGAAGTACATTCCGTGTACCCAGTTTCTATAGGTAGCCATGTACTAGTCATGTAACGGCAGAGTACATGGTCGTGGGGGGTGACCTAGAGACCACCTAAAGCAGAGTCCGGTTAAGGCATGCACATGACATGTACATTAAATGAACACACAATGTACTTTTCTTTTTATTTGTTATATCAGACCAAGGCCGCGTCTAATTGGAAAAAACACGTTCTTCTCGACTTGTCTCATCCATGAGCGACCGTAGGGCATGATTCTTCTTCGAGCCCACGATTGACTATCCATTCTACGAATCAACTGTTGTCAATTATGTTGGAATAACCATAGTAATTTCTTCATTAATCTAGAGACTCTTTCATTAATTTATCATCTTTTGTGAGATATCCTTGGTTGAACATTTTAGATGTTTCTGTAGATCTACGTCATTCTAGGCCAATTCATGGGACAACACCGAATTATATCAATCATACAATGTCGAGGTAGGTGGTTTGTTCATTTCCATAGTTAGTATTTTAATATTATGTTCAAAAGTTCTCAATACCCTAGATTGGGGTATTGCGTGTTTTGGGATTTTAACCCTATTGATGCCTGCTATGCTTGTTTTCTTGAGTTAGGTCTCTTGTTTGTAAATAGGGTTATTTTTCAATGGTATGGAGGTGTTCTCCCATGTATGATTTGATATTGACCATGTGGTCTAGTTTTTCCTATTAGGCTGCTTTATTTCTATGCCTAGTGTTGTTAGGATGGAGTGATTTATCTGATGCTGTGATATGCTTTGTAGTTGTTTAGCCAAGTAGTAATTTTTGGATTACTTTGGCTGCTGAACATTATTTGTGGATGATTTCTTTACACAGGGTTGTGGGAACCTGGTCTAGTGAGACTATAGAGGGAATTGACGTTGAGGGCTTCCTTAGAGTGTCTATTATTCTTTATCATACTACAAGACCATAGGGGGGATTGATGTTAGTGCTCCCTCAGAGTGTCTATAGTTACTGTTACGAGACCACATGGGGAATTGATGTTGAGTGCTTCCTCAGAGTGTTTATAGTTTATTGTTAACAGATTATAGGGGGAATTAATGTTGAGTGCATTCTCATAGAGTCTTTGTTTTTAATGAGACCAAAGGGGTTAGACTGTGTGAGCTATCCCATGGGGTCGTTTTATCTTTATTATTAAGTGATAAGTTGAATCAAAGGGGTTAGGCTATGAGAACTTACCCATAGGGTTACTTGAGATTGATTGGTTGAACCAGAGGGGATAAGTTGTTAGAAATTCCCAGAGGGTTTCTTATTTTCATTTGGTTGAATAATTGACGAATGTAAAGGAATGTAATTGAAACTGAAGGACTGTTTACTTTTGAGTACTTCCTTGTTTATTGCTTCATTTTTCTTATTACCTACCATATATATCCACTGACTATTAGGCATAGATCATTGGGTGGTTGCCTACTGGGATTCATCTCACACCCTTTTTGGGTCATGATTTTTTGGCCCAAATAGATTATATATCTGCAGGTATAGATAAGGGTAAACACCCTTCAACTTTAGGTACTTGATTTCTATGGAGCTGGAGAGCATGGGACTAAGCTGAGGCTTGCGATGCTGTTGGAGTTGTTTACTTGTCTTTCCCTTGTAATTTTTTTATTACTATATTTCAGTATTGTGACTTGTTTGGATTCATTCCTAGATATTGTGACATGCATCATTATTTATATATATTCTGCTGTTGTTTATTTACTATCAGTCTTTTTCTGTTCACTTTTGTATGGTAATTACTGCTTCCGCTACTGTTATTTGTTTATTTCCACTATGTTACTCTGCCCATGAGGGAATTTTCCCCCACTATCACACCTAAGGCCCTTGCTACTAGTCAGAAGTCTTTATCATTCTGGGAAATGCGTTTGAGGCCATGTGCCCAATCGGGTATGGGGCACCTCTAGGCGGCACCCAGAATCGGGACATTACAAATGATATCAGAATTATTTAAATGTGAGTATGGTCGTTTATATATAATTTTTTTTCACCTTTTTATTTTATAAATAAAGGTTTATTTCAAAGAATAATTGATGTTTTTGAGAAAATAGTATTTTAAATTATGTTTTGGATTATATAATGCAATTTTGTTAGATTGTTGAAATGTGATATTCCATTTGAAAATTATTTGAGATGTTACGCACTTGGGATAATTGGTTACATAGGTGGGGATCATTTAGGGAGTTTTCTCCATGATATTTTTAGGTAATTACACATAAATGTATTATTATTCTCTTTTGGTAATCAGGACAAGGACTAGTTTACATGAAATGGTTGGGTAATTACACATTGGGGTGTTCCTTTTCTCCTTTAGTCACTATTTCAGGGAAAAGTTTACTTTGAAATTGTCTTGATTGATCATTATATGAGAAATATATATTTAAAAGACCTATATTATCCTAAGGGTACATTACATTGTGATTTTCATTGATTTTTTATTTTGATTCAAGATTTAAATATGGTTAATGGGTTTTTAAGTGATTTGATAATTGTTTTATAAGAAATTATTTATGAACTATTGGAAGGGATGAATATACATATTCTGAAATGATTTTTAAAAAACTATATATCTTTAATTTTTTATTTAAAATGAGAAAATATGGAATATTTTACAAATACTTCTTATGAAACACTTGGCGGGATCCCACTGGGCTTGTTAGCTCACACACTACACATATCCTTCAGTGTGTGTAGACCTTATTTTATCTAGTGTAGGAAAGGTAAGGAAAAAAAACTGAGGAATCACGTTTCATTGTTAGTTAGGCTTGGGTATCTGGTGGTGAGCTAGTGGGATGTTTCCCACTTTTCAAATGGAGATATTTTTTATTTTCTTTTTTTACATTGGGTTTTGTTCTTGGATCATTTTATTGTATTTTTTATTGTTTTTATTTTTATATATCACTACGACTATTTAAATCTATTTATGGGAAATTCATTTATTCCTTCATTCTTATCCAATATGTCATGTTGGTTGTTTTATCTGGTTGGGTAAAATCATTCCCAAAAGCTTTTTTAATGTCTAGGTTCTTTTTTTTAGTCTGTGTAGATTGAAAATACCCTTCAAGTCTTGTCAGGAAATAGTTTAAAGACTCTATTGATGGGTCTTCGAGGTCAGTTAATGAAAAATTTGTATCAAATGAGTTTTTTTCTTAGTTTTCCTTATCTTAGAATGTTTTGTAGTCATGTGGTTGTATTTTTTGGACAAAAGGTTATGTTGTGAGTAATTTACCATTGAGTTATCATTGTGATGAGCCTTATGTAACAAAGGGGTGTTTGGAAATTTTTCTCTTATATTGAGTTTTGATTTTATCATAGTTATATGAATATGTTCTATATATTCAAACATATATTTCTTCCTTGTCTTATGGTCCTTTTTAATATTTTGATATAACACCATTGCTACCAAATGAAATCTTATTTTTCAATAAGAGGGAGATTTGAGAGATTATTCAAAAGGGAACTCTCCAATTTATTTGAACATTATTCTCAATATTGTATGGGAAGTTCACATGGTGGAACATAGTGTGACTCTTTCTCAAATTTAGGATATGGAATTGAAACCAGGGGGAGGAGGAGACAATGATTGAGAATGGTAATTACTCTTCTATAGACCTATATCTAATCAAGGTATGAATGATGCTAAAAAATCATAGAACTGGTTAGATAAGATTGACTATATCTTTGAATTCTTATAAAAACATTAATCTATTAGTGTGTAGTGTTTTACTTTCCAGATTGTGGGACCTTATCAGAGGTGGTGGGACACAGTGGTCCATGTAATGAAACATGAGGTGTTGGAGTGGAAACACTTTAAGACTATTTACTTATAGTGGTTCTTCTTAGAATCAATGACTATGGTGAATTCTATTGAGTTTCTTTTCATTTAGTCAGGCGATCCCCTAGTAATAGAGTATGCTCATTATTTAATGAATTGGAAAATTTTTCTCCAGATGTTGTGATAAACAACAAGACAAAGGATCAAATATTCAAGATAGTATTATGACCAAAAATTTTTCCTGTGTTATTTATATATAATATTCTCAACTATGAAGAGTTATTATATAAGGAATTATTGGTAGAAATGAATCTGGCATGAAATTCGGGTTTGGATGGACTTTCTCAAATACCCAATTGAAATATTAGTAGCTCACAAAGAAGTAATATGATGTGTCATGTGACTCATATAAGTCATGGTAGTATATCCCGGTAGTAGGTTTCCTCCAAACCATCAATAATAGTTTTTAGCATTCCCTTATATTCTAACTTTATAGAAAGATACAAAACCTTATGCATTATTATTTTTTACATCCAAATATATGTAGATCTTATGGTTATTGTGGTAACTTTTAGAGGGATTTTCAGGATTTATCTATAACTCATTATGTATATGGTTCCTCAGGTCCAATGAGAACTTCAGTGAAATAAAAAGCTTCTTTGTCAAAATGACTCCATCCACAAGTCTCTTGATTGAAGCATTTTTCTAATATAGAGGAGATCCTAGTGTATGTTGACATAAGCCCAGTGATAGTGCGACGAGTGATCTTTTTTTCATCATCTATAGTAACCTATCTATTTAATATAATTTCCTCCTAATCCTTTATATCAAACCTCTTTTTGGATCTTTTGAAACACTTAATGAAATTCATGTCATTCATTATGTTAGAGGCGATAAATCTTATGTGAAAAAAGGAGCATGGTTTTCAAAGACCTTCATGTTCTTTATTGATATATGATGTTAATATTTTTACATATTTTATTTTACATAACAAAGATATAATTAATAGTATCATTTGGATGGATTGGTTGGTTTCCCATTGAGCTGAGTAAGATTTATAACATTGGTTGGTGTCCATTACTACCCCTGATAGGAAATCACATGTGTTCAATGGTGAAGGGGATCCAAGATATAATTAAACATGACCAAATCATCCATAATTAGGGTATTTTACATCTGAAATTGATTTTTGGGATGATTCCTCTAGTTGTTATATTCTTTTGGTGGTTATTGATTTTACTAATGTATTCTCTAATGACTTCTTAGGTCTTCCTCTATTAAGAGAGGTGATGAATTCTATCAATATGGTTCCTAGGACCCATCAGAACTTTTTACCTTCCTATCACATAACACCTTCCTTGTTTAAAGAGATAAATATTTAATTGGATGATTTTCAAGAAAATAATCTTTTACTTCCTATTGTATCACCTTGGGCTTCTCTTATGCTATTTTTTAGGGAGACCACTTTAAATCATTTGATTATAGCCTAATATTTTAATATTAACCAAGTTATGGTTGAGAATAAATATAATTTTCCACATATTGATGAAATCACTGGTCAGTTAATGGGTGTAGAGTAGTTCTCAAAGGTCAAAATCTGGTACTAATGTCCCCAACTTAGATCTAACGAGATGGACATCCTAAAGACCACTTTCAAGAGAAGTTATTGAAACTTTGAGTATCATCTGATATCATTTTTCCTAGATAGTGCTCCAATAGTTTTTATGGATTTGATGAATCAGATATTTAACTAGTATCCCATCACTATTGTTGTGGTATTGGTAGATGATATCCTCAATTATTCAAAAAATTAGTACGAGCATGATCATCATCTAAGAATTGTTTTAGGAAATCTTGAGAGATCATATTATTTTTGTTAAATTATTAAAATATAATTTCTAGATTTAGGAAGTGATGTTATTAGGACATGTGGTTTTCAAACACGGCATCTAAATTTTTCTAGATAAGGTGAAAGTTGTCTTATAATGGGAGGATCCATGTAATGACATAGATATATAAATATTAATATGTTTAGTTGTTCCTTATAAATATTTTATTAAAGATTTATCAAAACATGCATCACCATTGATATTTATTACTAAGAAAGGGGTGAAATTATTGTGGGATGCAAAATGTAATACTTTGTTTGATGAATTAAAATGACATATAGTCTCAAAACCTATAATGATTTTACTAAATGCTATTTAAGGATATGTGGTGTATTTTTTTCTTCAGGTGAAGGTCTTGGATGTGTGCTTATATAGGTATATCATGTATTAGAATACCAATCAAATTATATTCGTCCATATGAGAAGAACCATCCCACTCAAAATATTGATAGTCATATTGTTATGCATGCTCTTATGTATTAGTGAAACTGCATTTTTGGGGATATGTTCACTATCTATTCAGGTGATATGATTCTTGGTTGTATCTTCTCATTGAAAGAATTGAACCTTAGGAAGAGGATATGGGTAGTGTAACTTTATATGGTTGACATTGAAATCACCTAAACCTCTAAAAAGGGTAATTTTGTTTCTTACATCCTTAGTAGGAATCTTACTTCTCATGAAATCATGGAATATAAGGATGAGTGAAACCTCATGGGACTATTTACACATTTGCACATATAGGTGAGGGATAATGAGCCATGTATGATTCAATCTAGTGTTCAGATGACATCATATCTCTTCGAGTGAATTCTTCCGAAGAAGCAGTAGGATGGAAAGTCAAGGGAAATAATTGGATCCTTATATGGTGGGTAAAACATTTTAAACTTTCCTCCCTCTTTATATTGTATTTTTTTCTTTAGTGGTTAGTTCTTCCACCCAATATCTGTTAAGAAGACCATGATGTAGGATTTTCATAATTCCATTTGTTTTTTTCATCCCAATACTATAAATATGTATTATAACATGAAACATTAGTTTTGGTAGTCAGGAATAAATCATGACATACATAACATTTTTTATTGTTATTATACCTTCTATTAGCTTAATTTTGAGCACAAAAATCCTTATGGATTCCTTTATACTATTCCAATGCTATTTTGGAAATGGAATGAGGTATCCATGGATTTAGACATTAGATTACCACAAAATCCTCATATGATTTTTTTTTCATGTTGTTAATTGATTGGTTGACTAAATTAGTTCTCTTCATTCCAATTCAGGACACCATTGATGTTGAGGATTTCAGAATGTTTTATGTGAAGAATATTGTGAGTTATATTTGGGTGTCATATTTTATTGCCTTAGATTGGGATCCCATGATTACATCTGAGTAATAGAAGGGTCTCATGGAGTAGATAGGGATGCATGTCAGATTAATTATGGGTTTTCATCCTAAAACATTGTCTATATGGAGCATTCAATTTATATCCTAGAGGATATTCACTATAACTACATTTTGTATTTTATAGTTTCTTGTAAAATCTTTTTAGGATAGGTTGAATTTTATTATAATAGTAGTTACCGATCATCTATAAAATGGATCCTTTTGATGATATGTATGGTTACCTTTTGGTTGGGGGAATTTGAGGCTTTTATTGTTGGACCAATCATTTTCAATAAGATTTTGGTAAAAATTCAGGTTACACATCAATGATTGGAGATGGCCTGAGTCGACTTAAATCTTACATGGACCATAGGTGTGATCCATTGGAATTATAATCTAGTGACATATTTTTATTGAATGTATAGCCTCTAGTGTGTCACATTCACCCAGGGAAGTAGGGTAAGATGTAACCATGATATATTGGACCATTTGAGATTCGTGAGAATATTGGGAAGGTGGATTTTTGGTTGGTGTAACAATCATAGTTGAATATTATTTAGGATATTTCATTATATATCATCTTAGTAAATATTATATTGGTCCTTCTCATTTATTGGATTTGAAGAATATTTCTCTAGAACCAGATGTTTCTATAGATTAGGAACTAGTCTAGGTTGTTTATTATCAAGAGAAATTTCTCTATGGAATGTTTATTCTATTGGTATGAGTGTTAAAAAGGCATGAAAAATATTCTTCCAAGAAGTGGGAGGTAGAATCATGGATATTTTAGAAATTAACTTATATATTTTTTGATCAATATTCTACAAATTGATGTTTGGGGGACAAAAGTTTCTTTGATGGGGATAATTTTTATATGTTGACATCACTTTCAGGTATGTATATCGATATTTTTTACTATCTCTTATTTCAATAATGTATTGGGTCCTCTTAGTTTATTTTTTTATTTTTAGGCTTTTTTTCAAGCTCACAGTTTTTAACACTTTTAGGGAAAATAATATTATCCATCATAGGGAACCATGTAACTTATTTTGGAGTTCTATGGGAGGGAACACCCACTACAAAAAAAACATGGTTTAGCGGCAGTTTTGTGGCGGCGGTTCACAAAACCGCCGCTAAACCTTTTTCGGTGAAGGTTTCGCGGCGATTTTTAATAAACCGCCGCGAAACCCGATTTATTTTACATAGTCGCCGACCCTTTCCCCCTTCCCCTTTGCGATCCCTAACCCTCGCGACTCCGCACCCCCCGCGCTGTCGGCGACTCCCCACCCCCCGCGCTGCCGGCGACTCCTCACCCCCGCGCTCTCCGGCGAAACCCGCACCCCCCGGCGCCCCCCTCGACCACCGGCGACCCCCTCGACCACCGGCAACCCCCGCGCCCTCCGGCGACCCCGACACCCCCCACGCCCCCCGCGGCCTTCGGCGACCCCCCGCACCTGATTTGTGAGGTAATCTAATGACCTGATTTGTAGTAAAACATAAAACCCACATTGGAATTTTACACCATTAATTAGTAGAGATTGAATGTTTAACATACTAGTGCATCCTAAATTATCTAATTAGAAGGGGACATGTTCTTACTTTTTTGAACTATGTTTTTCTATTTTGAATCTTATTACAATTCATTGTTGATTTGGTATAGGGAGTGATACAATATTGTGTCTTTTCTTTATTAATGCATGATTCTCATTCCATGTGATTTGAAAATTCATTATATTCATTTTTTTCATGAATTATTTAGTGTACTATTGAATCTAATATTGAGATTATATACATCAAATAGTTTTTTACAATTCATGCCTTGTGCGCAAAGATTAATTAGTTGGGTTGTGAATAATTGTTGATATATATATTTAATTACACATATATTTTTGAACATCACAATGATATATTTATGTGGTCATAAACTAATAGTGTTTCTTGTTAATGAATCATAGTTTGTTTTAGTCTTTAAAATTAATTATTCTATATGTTATTTGAAATTTAGTTTCTTTGTAAATATATAGTCACTACATTATATTAATTGATGATAAATCATAGGTTATTAAATTTTCTTTTTCATGTTAATTGAGTACATGTTTTTAGTTGTGAATTAATGCTGTAATAAATGGCATTCTTATCATTATTTTCCATACGATGTATTATTGCATGCAGCCCTCTAGGACTTGTACATAGAAAACCAGTTTGGGTTAGAAAATTTCTCTTTAAAAGGTTGAATATTCAACATACTTTATTTGAAAATGAACAAAAATGTGTCTAGAGATCATGAACACTTGGTCAATAATGGATTCAGTTGATGGAACACTATTTTTCTTTAATAACAATCTCAACATATTCATACTACATTATTTTGATAATGAGAAAACATTATTAATAATTAGTTACTGTATAGAGGTATGTTACGACTTTAATATACTCTCTTAAATAATTTATTCCTTTATTAACTAATATCAGTATGGATCAAACATCTTAATTTCTTATCATAATGCTCTGTTGGGTTTTGATCTGAAATTATTGTTGTCATTGAACTTTTTCCAGCATGTCATTCTTTTGGAACTATGTCCTAAGTTGCAGTTTCTTGGATGGCGGTTCTTGCGCATCACTTATTTTTAATCCAATATCAATTACTTGCATTATCTGTTATCTATTAATGTTATTTCAGTTGTGTTTTAGGCCAATGATGTCATCTATTTCATTTGGGCAATCTTTTTGGTTCCAACAGTTTGAGTTGTGGATGAATTGCAGATTTGTTTGTAGGTTCACTGATATTTTAATTTACTACTATTTAGGCCCATCTGGAGTGGTTTTTTTTTTGAATTTTAACTGTTATATTCTACTGGAATGAGAGTCCTTATTTGTATTTGAGGAATGAATGTCAAGCTTCAGACTGGTTGCAGGTTCCACGTTATTGATTTGTTGTCGTAGTGCTGCGAATGCTTTGTGTTTTGGTTTTTTTTTTTTTTTTTTTGTTTCTTTTCATTTATTTCCTTTGGTTTATTGGTTCCAATGTAATCCCCATGGTGTTTCATGGACATTCGTGCAAAGTTTTCTTGTCTGTGTTTGTGTTGTTTTGTTTGATTTGAGTGTACTGCTTCTCTATTTATATAATATGACTTGAAGTACCATTCTATATTGCACCAGGGTGTTGGTCCTATATCCATAAATATTGTATCCTCTTTCACACTAGGGTGTAGGTTCACAATAAACATTATGTAGAAATATATTATGTAATCCCTATAACCCTAGGAAGAGGGCCCTCCATCAAACAGGATGGTTCTCCCCAGGAACATGTTTTGTGGATCCACCATACACATTATGCCGAAAAAAGGAGGTAATACACTATTACACAATGTAGAGATTCCTCAATCCACGGTTGTTATGATCCATAAGATTATAGAAAATTGATGAGGTGTTGGTCCTCCTCAATAATTACCTGAACAAATTAGCATGATACTGGGCATTGATGATATTTCATTAGAGAAGTTGTGAAACCATTATTTTGGACTGGTATTTGAGATAGATATAACCTTTCTCTCCTTTTCAGTTTTCATTGAAGAACATATCTCTTTATTGTTGGGTTAGTTTTTCGTTAATCTTTAGGCTCAGATGTCTAATATTAACATGTATTCTATTCCTCCTATATCGGTTTTGGATGCGGAAGGTTGGGTATATATGTGCTCAAACCTAATTGAGTTATTCCCACACATGTCATGTATATATAGATAATGTACAAATTAGTTGTGTATTATGTTGGGAAAAGGGATAATTGGGTTAATTTGACCTTACATGGTGGTCGGTGATTATAGATCAATAGTCGATCTCTCTATAATTCATTCGTTTCATATTATTGTCAGGATATGTAATATTTCCCTATTAGGTGTATATTTTTTCCATTTGTTTTCATATTACCTATTGTACTATTTTTTATTCTCTAAAGTAAATAACATGATAGAATGTAAATATTTAGTTTATTTTCTCTTATTTTTATTATTATGAATATATTCATATATATGGTTGGGTGCATGCCTACATGTAAATTATGAAGAGGCCTACCATTATAATTATTCATTCTCGTCACTTATCTTTAAAAAATGGCCTATGGTGGAAAGAATTGGGTTTTGGTGGCCTAGTCTTCCACCGTGAGGAGGTCATTACTGCGTCGAGTCTCAAAAAACCATAATGGGAAATAAAAACACATGGGTCATCAAAATAATGAAATATCTAAAAAATTATTTCAATTATGACAAATATACATGCCACCTTATCAACAACTACATGACTTAAATATTTCAAAATACCAACATATATTCCTATGATGTAGACATTGTTTTTGGGAGAGGCAGATAGATAGAGAAGGGGAAGGGGAATAAATTATATGGTTAGGAAGAAGTATATATAACCAACACATCAAAAAGGTGATGCTAATGTCAAATAGGACATCATTTGATTATAAACTACTTGCATCAACCTTGGATAAATTCCTCTACAACATCATTCATGGCCATGGTTGGGGTCAAACATGTAGTATTATTTCCATTATATATGACTATATTTGATGTTACCTTTACATTGTTCTTCATTTATTTTTGGATTTTTTGGTTAGATTTTGGAGATTATTTACACCGGATCATTGTATAAATCATCTGATCTGATAATTATTTTTCTCAAAACTGATATGAGATATCCCAACATTATTATCTCATGCTGTAACATGTCATTGGGTTAGAGGTACATCACCATTTATAATTTTTAAATATTTTTAATTAAAATTAGATTAAGTTAAGTTAATTTGTTGATTGACTTGGTTCAACTTCATAGGTAATTTTTTTGGGATAAAGGTTGGAGTTCACCACAAACAATACATAAGTGGTTGGTTATTATATAGGTGTGATGAGGTGGGCTGGTGATTTTTAGGCAATTATTCCTTGTTGGTTTTAATTGAAATAAATTATAATTTTTATAATAAAATTATATAATTAACTATAAATTGTATATAATTATGGTTCATAATTTTCTGTTAATGTTAAAACCTATGGTGGGGAGCACCATCGATTGGATGCTTAAAGGGATGACGATGTGATCATTTATCTAGTTGAATGGGCCTAGGTAAGCACCAAAAATATCAAGTTTGGGTGGTATGATAGGTGCACACTGTTTGTCTAAAACTGTGTGAACCTGTAGTAGAAAACCATGCGGCTGGAGTAGGTGAGAAGAAGTGCCCCACACGGGCTGCACACAGTTTTCCAAACTGTGTTCCTAGCTCACATGGTTAGTGCCACTTAGGAATTATTATCACACAATTCATTACACATTTGTCACATGGTTAGGGTAAACTATGTGGGGAAACCATGTGAGGTAGGATTCCTAAGTAGTGGGAGTCTCACGGTTGGTGTACGGTTTGGAAATTCATATAGCCAAACCATGTGAACTATTCCTAAGGGTGAAATTACCATTTTTCCATTAATAGGTTAAATGTTTTAACTCCCTTTCTTTCCTCCTCCTTCTCCAGCATTCACAGCTCCCTCCTCTATGGGTTTCTCCACCTCCCTCCATTAGGATTTGATGGTTCTCCTTCATTCATCATCATATTTTATCACCATCGATCCCTAATTTATCAAGGTACAGTATCTTTTCCCCTATTTTCAGGGTGGATGTATGTTTCTTAGATTTCTTCCCTTAGGGATTTTAGTTATTTTATTTATTCATGTACTAATGTGTATCATGCTACCTTATATATGTATACTATTTTTTAGTTTTTTATCTTCATCTGGACATGAATTCATGGTTGTAAATTGTCATTGTCCTTTTATATTTAGTTTATATTATTCATCCAATGCTTTGTCTTTCATTTATTGTTGATTTAATTATTGTATGTTGTTTCTCTATTTATTATACCGCTATCCTACACTACCAAGAAGGGGGTCGAGATCCCCATGAAACCTAGGTGATCTCTATATTCTAGTTTGGTTTATTTTTCAGGGCAGTGGTGTAGTAGAACCAATTTTTTTTTCCAGTTCAGCATTTAGCGGCGGTTTTAACCGCCGCTAATGCCATACTTGGTAGCATTTAGTGGCAGTTAAAACCGGCGCTAAATGCCTTGCTAGGTAGCATTTAACGGCGGTTAAAACCGCCGCTAAATATATTACGTTTATATTTAGCGGCGGTTTTTACCACCGCAAAATAGGCGCATCAAACGGCATAATTTTGCGGCGGTTAAAACCGCCGCGAATAAAAAAGTGTGGCATACCCATAAAACCGCCACTAAATGGAGAGAAACCGCCGGAAAATGAGGCATCTACGACACATTTTTTAAACCGCCGCGAAATAGAAAAAACCGCCGCTAAAAGATTGCCGACGCCAAGTTTAGCGGCGGTTTAAACCGCCGCTAAATGGGAAAAAAACCACCGCTAAGGGCTGCTTTTGTTGTAGTGACCATAGATGCATGGATAGGCCAAACTATGTAGAATTATCCTCAATACTTAAAACATTGGAAAAAGTTATTTTTCATAATGAGGCCATAGTTTTTCAAATTATACATCTTAGCCAATCCCCCATAAAGGGGCACATAGTTGGTGCATGGTTTTCTAAACTATGTGACATGAATTAATTAATCTAAATTTTTATTTTAGGACCAGATAGACCTCTAATTTTATGAACATTTCATCCTGTTGGTTATTCTCTCAACCTAGGATAATCCAATTAGAGATTTTGTAGATTTATTTCCTCCTAGTTATCGATTTTGATGGATTATCGAGTGTTTTATCTTTTTTTTCAAATATATGAACATGTTCACCATTTTTATCTAAATAAATAGTTTTATCCTTGAGAATAACCTTGGATCAGGGCCATTGAGTATATATCTAAGGTTCGTGACATGATCAAATTAGTTTCTTATAGATCCACTGAGGAAGTGGGACTTATTAACCTGATTATTTTTATCATTGTGTGTTCATTTTGAATTTTTATGGTAATTGATTTATATTGATTTCTTTTATTCTTGAAATTAATTAATTGATGATTCTTAATTTGGAATTCATGGTTTAAGGTTCTATCTCATTTCTTAAATCAATTAGTTCTTCTTTGGTGTGTAGATCCCATGGAATTATTGGAATACAAAGTGGATGAGGTGGGTGGTTTCATTTAATGATTTTTTATAAACTACAAATGCTCTCTCATTTCAATACACGATTTTCAAATTTTTAATGGCATGATCTCTAATTTATTGAAATTATTATATTGTGGTTGTTTATATAAAAGTGTTTTACCTATTTAATTTGATAAATAATGATTGATTTCAAATAATCATTGAATTTTTTTTAAGAAAAGTGTATTTCAATGAATGATTTTTATAATATAAGCAGGTTTGGGGTTTTATTGTTGAACTTTGACATGCCATTTAAAAATGATTTGAAATGTTTCAAAAATAGGAGACCAAGGTGCGTAGGTTTGGAGTTATGTAGGGACTCAATTACATGATTTTTATGGGAATTACACATTGTGTATTCCTCTTCCCCTTAAGTCATTGTGTTAGGGATTGGTTTACATGACATCATTAGGGGTGATTAGACATAGAGGTATTATTATTATTATTCAATTGGTTATTGTTTCTAGGACATGTTTAGTGTGGACAAGTAATGATTGATAATTTTATGAGAAACCATACATATCCAAAGGGTATATTCCATTGTACGTTGGACTAATGTGAATTTTTATTCTTGCTATGAAAATTGTAAATGGTCTTTTTTGATGGTCTCTGAAAAATTTTTTATATGAAATTGTTTTTGAAATGTTGAAAATAGTGAATTTAAATGTTTTAAATGATTCTTATAAATAAGTATATCATTAATTATTTTCTTTTAAAATGGTCATATTTATATTATTTAATAAAGGATGCTTATGGAACACTTGATGGGATCCTGCTGGGTTTATTATCTCACACCTTGAACACACCCTTAGGTGTGTGTTGACCTTTTTCTATATTATGTATGAGAGGGTAAGTCATCACAATAGGGTCTCATATTTTATGGTTAGTTACTATTGGGTATTTGGTGGTGATTTTGATGGATATTTCCCACCATGAACAAGGATTAAGGTTTTTTTTCTTTTGTAGATTATGTTTTTTCATGAATCATATATTTGGATTTGGGTTGTTTACTTTTGATGTTTTGTTATCAATATTTGACAATGTTTATGGAATATTATTCCTTCTTTATTATCATATATTTCATACTATTTTTTTATTGGATTGGGTGAAATCATTTCGAAATATTTTTTTGATACTTGAGTTCTTTTTTCCAGCTTGTGGGGATTGGGAATGCCCTTCAGGTCTTATTGTGAATCGATTTAGAACCTAGATTGGCAGTTATTCAGGGTTGGTTCAAGGAAACAATTCTAGGATAGATTTTTATTGGTTTACTACCAAAGAATCATAATTTTTTATTCCTTTATGATTTTTATAACATACTCATTCATTCAAAATATCAACTCATTATCAATATTATAAATTTGAAAAACATAATGATGTTTTTCCCTTAACCCGTCGAGAAATAGAATATCACATTATTTTTTTACCAATCATGTTATATCTGAATCATTTAACAATGAAAAATCCATCATTTAATAAAGTGATAACACCACCATCATACAATTGGATATCTCTGAAAATATTTTTCTTATAAATTATATGTGATGAGAACCCATTACCATGGATTCATGGATTCTCTCTTTTTGTATCCTCATAATCCATCGTACTAATGATTGTTTTCTCTTGATTGTTACTCTTGAAAAAATATTTTTAACCTTACTTATGCTTTAACTACTTGAATAATATATTAATAATTTTTTGGTGGTGCGTTTAGGATGATCACACATCCCACAAGTATTCTTAAGAAAATCATAAGTATTTTTCAAAATTATCTTCTCTTTTAGAAGTTTTAATGTCTATCCTTTTATAATTTTGAATTTACTCTCCCTTGATTAAACACATCTATTTGATTATGGGAGTGAGAAATTATACCATCACCCATATGATTTATGTCAATAGATTACCCAACACCAAAACTTTTCTTTGAAAAGAAATGTCCTTCAGTATAAAATTGGTTCTTGAAAATCTAATCATCGGGTTCCCTTACGAGTTTATTTCTACTACTGTTTTTCAATAATCTCATACTTAAGATCCTTTTAATTCTCCAAGAACATTCCCTTAATATTGGTCTAGGTTTTATTATATATCCTTTCATATTTTTATTTAAAATTTCCATCACCATCATCAATATTATTAATGGGTGGTAGAGTAATCATCATCTTGTTTAATTTTTTGTTATTCCCATTGTTTTTTTATTGACTCATAGGAACAAAATAGTTTTTATTGAAATACCAGAAATATATTAAGGATTCCAAGTAACATTGATTTATTTCTATATTTTTTTGTGAGATTTCATGAATTTCATTACCAAAGTTTTAACCTCTATAAGATTTTGTTTCTTAAAAGAAAATTTGGGTTCTACTACTTTAGCCATAAGATATTTTTCCTCATGATTCTTATAAATATGATTTATAGGGATAATATCAATCATTTTATCTACTTCATTTGTAATAGTATTGAGGTATAATTTGGTAGCTACATGGAACTTTTGGTAAATAAATTTTAACCCATTTAGATACAGTAAAAGTGGGACTTGTGTTGTCTCTCGACTGGAGGAAGTTCATTGAGTCATTCATTTTGTATAATTTGGGGTCAATGTGTGTTTAATATAGTGATTGATTATGGTTAAAAATGAAGTTAAGTTAATGTTAAAAATTATTTTTAAAATAATTTCATAACCCTGGATATTCCCTCACTTTCATATTAAATCATTATTGAAATTAACTCTCCATCTCACTCACTAATTGGAAAAAACATCATCCCATTTCTTTCTCTTAGGGGTTTCAGTTTGAATGGGGTTTTTAATGATCAATGACTCTCCTAATATCACCTATAAAATTAATTATAGTTTTATAATTACGACTAGATCATGAATCTACCCTCTATCATATGAAGAATTTGGATAATATAGAGTGTTTTGGGTGAAATAATGGAAAAATAAAAGAAGAATTTAAATATAAATTACATTGTAAAACTCTTATTCTCTATGAAATTAAAAACATTAGTAAGATAAAATAAGAAAAAATAATCAGTATGGAATAGAATTCATTAACATGGGTGGATAAAGTATCCTTTTCTTGACCACTATGTGTCTGGTGATTCATCACTAGAGAGATATTAAAGGAAAATTAGGAAAAAATCTCCAATATTTTAAGCTTAATATTACATGAATGATCATTAAACACCCCCTTCTATAATGATTCATCCCATTTATTTAATTATTATAATTTTTAGGGTCATTTTTGGTCTTCATCATATCCAATTTGAGAAGCACGATGATCCACTTCATCCTTAATTGAGAGAAGTACCTTTGAAATCCTTCTATATTTCAGTTCATAGTTCCCATTTTCTATAATCACTTCCAAGTGTCTCATTTGAGAGTTTGGATTCCACTATAAATCACATATTAAAAATTCTCAGCCTCAAATATTATTCTCATGATATTTTACTTCTCTAACTCAATGGATGATTACCACATTGAATCTTGGGAGCTTTCTTGCATGACTTGGGATAACCAGTTAAATGAGAATTGATTTTATTTTGAAAATAATTTATTTTTGTAATTTTATAGTTTAATTATCTTCAATTTCTTTTGGAAATTTACAATGATATAAATATTAGTATAGACTTATATACCAAGTTTAATGTTATACACAATCACTAATTTCTTAAAATTAATCTCACAAGTCTTATTGTGCCACAAAATTATTTGGGGATTTCAAATCTTATGGTGCTACATATGAAAGTAAGATACAACTCAAAAAAGTCATATATAATACTTGGGAAAGTCTTACAAACTCAAGGTTCAAATCATTAATTTTCAAGTTTCTGAAAAACTCTATTGTCATAGGTTGTATAAGAATATCACAAACTGAGTTGAAATTAATATCTTCTTACCTTTTTCATTTTTTCTCAACCTCAAACATGGAATGAATGATAAAAAAACTATTTCAATGTTGTATTGTTCATACTAGAAATGAACTAAATTAATAAGATATCTGAATAACTATCCTATTAACAGTTTAATTATTTATTATTTAAATCAATGTATGGCTTGTTTAATTAAATATAGAGAAACAAATTAACTAAAAATAATGATTTAAGTTAATTTTTATTTTTAATGAAAAATTCACAAAATTACTAGATTTCAACCATTTGTTATAAAATTAGGAAAAATATATTAATATAATTTAAAATCCTAAAAAAAGATTTAAAAATTCAAGGCTTTATCAAGTTTTATCATCTTTCTTTTGACATAACTCTATATATCTACACTGTATTTTACTTTTAACTCATTATGGGATTTCTTTAATGAATTTTTTCCATTTTAAAATTATTATTTTATATTTTGAGTAATTTATTTACTTTCATGTACACTGTAATATCCACTATGATTTATCTATTTTGGTGTATCAACATCACTAATTTCATCTTCATTATAGAATTATTATTCTTTCCCACTCAAGTAATCATTGTAATATTTTTATATTTCCATATATGTTACTTACCCATCATCCTCTAAGTTTTCTTGTTATCCTTTAATATTATTATTACATGATGTGGCATCATGTTGTTAAAAAAATATTTTTATTCTTTATTCAATTTTATTTTTCATTGCCTTTTAATAATCTTCCTCAAATGTAATACTTATCCAACTTCCTCTTCCTAGATAAAATTTTGGATTTTTCAGCCTTCTTATATTCTTATTTATTAATTTTGAATACTATTAAAAAATGATAAATATTAAAATAACTAAATAATTTAAATAGAAATTTTCATCAATAATTACCTTTTCCTCATTGAATTCCTTTTAATAAAAGAGAGAAAAATTCTTCAATTTTTGTGACATCATCATCAGTATCAACTTATTCCTCATGAGATGTATTTGATCAATATGTTTTAATCCTTTTGAATCATAAAATGTATAATATATTCATATTATTACTTTTTTCCTTAAGGTTGTCCCTCTTCTCATCTTAAAGTGATTATGAAATTATTTAGTTTATTGATGGTCCACTCATCCAAGACATAATCCTTGAGGGTTTACATATTTTCATTGAATTTATTTTGGAGGATTCACATTAGTTTCTTTTGGATTTTTAAATATTAAATATTTTGAATATATCATTAAATTTAGATTAAAATTTCTTTTACCTAAATGATGAATTTTTATAGAAATTTATCTTCTCCAGTTCAGATATCTTCAAATTGAGACTAGTATGTTTGTAAAATTACTCCTTCATCATCTTTTATTATTCATATATATAACAATGTTTCCTAAAATTTTCATTTATTTCAATTTTACCCATAACTATTGTGAACCAATTCTCTAAGAGTGATGATAATAATGCACTCTTCACTCTCTCATCAGCCTTGATATTCTACTAATCAAGAAAAATATTTGTCATCCTAACATTAGGATGATCAACACATTTCTATGTGATATCAAGAACATCTAGGAAAATTGGTAAAAGATATGAAACCATAAAATCCCTCCATCTATTAAATATCTTACCATCTAAAATGATGAATCACTTATTATTGATAACATTCAATATCTCCATGGATCACATTGACCAATGATATAAAAAATTAAAAGAAATATCATATAAATAATAATCATGATTTGAACTATTTTAAAAATTATTATATACATATTATGGTTCATATAAGGGAGTAAACCACCACTATGTGGGGGTGAATATGTGGTATCCAAAAACACCAACTCATACAAACTATATAACCCTCAACACTGGTTAGTGTGAATAGATCTCAATAGTGGTAATGTAATAATGGTAGGTTGATCAAGAGAGGAAACATATGTAGATATAGGGTTTTAAAATATTCATATTCCATTATTTTATAGTGGTTAGTACTTGATGTGAAGTGGTTGTGATCCCACCATCCATAGTCCAACTTATTATCAAAACAACAAGAAAAGGTGTAATAGAATTCTCTCAAACTCCCAATTGAAATATAAAAAATTAGTGGATAATGATTCAATGTTATTTAATTACCATACCTAGAGAACCTATAATAAGTATTATTTGTGTTAGACCAAGTTCTAATCCTCAATTTTCTACCAATACCACTCGTAATGTTGGTTTTATCCAATACATTCTCGTATTTTAATCTCAAACACACTCCATGTGGGTTACTATACTTTTATAAAAAAAACATAAACTATTGCATGAATCCTATACGTGTGGAATGAACCTAAAATATAAAATATATGGAATAATATCTATCAAATTAACATATAATATATTTGAATGTTTTTATGGTGGGATGTATTTCAATTTTCTAGAACCAATAATACACTAATATTCTTCAATAAGACTCACTGCATCATGGATCATGCACTATGGCATTAAATAAATAAAATTTCTAGAACAAGTAAATCCTTATAAATTAATCACCAAAGTTTCAGTATAATGGATTCATATACCATTACATGGTCATATTCTATTCATCATACCCAATGGCATAACCACAACTCTCATTGTGGGATCCACTAAATTTTTTAATGCATTGTTTCATCACAATGTCTGACCATATGAATTCCTAAATGAGTATAATTTCTATCTATCATGAGGTTTCTTCATGGTATACTTGAATTATCTTTGAATCCTTACTTGTACCATCATGTCTTATCCATTCTATATGAATCTATATTCAATTATTTTTAGATTAATTTATTTCCATGTTATATTTACTAATTTCAAAAAAAATCTATCATGATAGATAAAATCATTTAGCTATTGAAATGTAACGCCCCGACCCCAGTTGCCCAGAGTCGGTGCATTAATTACATAACATTGGCATGATCACAAGAAAGATCAAATCTCGAAAGACCGATTGGTTTAGTAGCCTTGGAAACACTAGATATAATCATAAAGTTTTACATTACATTTCAAAGTGAAAAACTACTACAACAACAAAGTCTTCATATCCACACTATTAACCCCTCATAATATCCCTGCAAGTCATTCATAATTTACTTCTTCACTACCTGGGAAAAATAAAACATAGAAAAGGGGTGAGCTCAAATGCCCAGTAAGGATAACAATATAGCGGAACATTCATAATAAGCATAAACATTTAAGGCAATAAATTACTAAAACAAAAGCCTTTTAAAATTGAACTTCAACATAGTATGGCAAAAATAAAAATGAAATAATGCCATTTACTTATTCACATGGATATTCTACTAATCGAATAATCACATGCAATAACAATAACCACTTTCATAATGTTGGAATGCATAATGCCAGACTATCATAACCACATAGCCAAGGCCTCGTGCCAAGACTACAAATAAGATTTTGTCAAGGCCTTGTGCCAAGACACTAGTTTGTCCCATGAGACCTACCGATGCATCGAGGAGCTATAGCGGGCTCCACCCGTCACTTATTAAGTCCAATGCATTCCCATATGAAAAGGTTTAAACATAACATAAACATTCGTATTAGAACTAGCATACGAAATGTCAATAATTTCACCATAAACTATGAATGGTATAAAAATAGCACATCCACAGTCAAACATATCACAAAACCTTCAATACAATATAGAAGTTTTGTATCATAATAAATCAACTTCAAATAATCTTAAAATCCATTAAAGGATGTTGACATAGATGAAATCAAAATTCTTTTTAAAGAAGTATCTCCTTTTATTTTGAAATCATTTAATATCCATATAAAATAAAACATTTTCTATGAAAATATTCTTATAAGCTTGTATGGGAAGCTTCGACGATTTTATAATGGCAGAAAATAACCGCACCCGCCGTATAAGTTAAAAAAAACATTCTTACCTCAATTCTGTCGAAAAGGTTAAAAAGGACCTTGTTTTGAAAACGACGGAAAGATTCCTTTATAAACCTCTTATAAAAAGTCAAACAAGGGTATAAATGACTTTAACCCATATTCTTGTAAATAGTAAAAATGTTTTGAAATACATTTTTAAGAAACATGGATGTGGATGATAAAGATATCCCAGTAGATTATTACGTATAAACAACCTCGGATAATGAAGAGATTGTGAAATAACCCTTACCTTGTACTTTTCCTTGGTTGGGGTAGTTTAACCTCCTGTATAATGGTGAAATAGATGTTATTAAATTATACAAGAATCATATATATTAATATGATATCATATATGATCTTTTAACATTGATTTGTTAATAATATCTTAGAATTATCGTCGTTTCGGGAGTTAACTTACTCATTTTCTTTTATATGTTTTGTTAAATAAGCCATGGTTGTTGTATCTTATTCATATCCAGAATGATATACAGTCCTTAAACATCATTTTTAAATCATCAAATGATAATTATACTTGAATGGATACGATGGAGAATGAATCTCATCGCGTTCGTGGAGACGGTAGTCCGTACGTACGCACGAGCGACAATATCATTCTTTTGATATTAAAATAATATATAAATGGATGGTATATCATATATACAGAATCATTAACATGTTATATTTATTATTTACATGAGTTACACATCATTATTATACCCATCCAAATAATATTATATTGAATAACAATTACACCACGACGTGGAGACGGTAAGCCGTACGTACGCACGTATGGTGACATGTTATTCAAAGGGTGGATAGAATACTGAATATGATTGTACCATATTTATAATAAAATCACAGTATATGTGAGATACTGGAGTTATTATTTCAGAATGGTAAGAACAAAGGAAGAAGAAGTGGAAGAAGAAATGAACTTAGAAAAGGGTGGTGAAATCATTACCTCTTCTTCAGGTTCTTCCTTTTGATTTGATCAAAAGGGCTCCTTAGGTTGGCTTTCTGATCAAACTAAGGCCTCTAGGTTGTAGTGAGGGATGTTGGGAGAGTATTTGGGCATAGTTTGGCCGAACCAAAAGGCTTTAGAGGTGTGAAGAAATGAGAAGGAGGAGTGCCCTTTTATAAGAGGGGTGAGGGGCACCTTTGGAAAAGTTAGAAATATTAATTTATAATAAATTCATATTCGGTTTACAAAGGCTCCAAAGTTGACTATTCAAAGGATGAGGTGGGGATAGGTCGAAAACAACTCATCCAATAGAATTTAGACAGGTTTGGGTACTTATATTAACCTTATCTTTAAGTATTAACTCTAAGTTAATTAGTTTCACTTTTACAATGTCTCTTTGTATTTTTATATAATATGGTTAATAAACTTACTATATACATCCAAGCGACCCCAAAGTGGTCCATTAATGAGGAACCTATAATAATATAAGTCTCTTGGCCGATCCTTAGATTTTTAGGAATTTAATATCAATTAATAATATAATATTTGTTTTAAGAACTCTTTTATGTCAATTTTGACACTATTCAATAGTTGATTTTTTTGAAACTCCTAACAGATTGATTACTTCGAACAAAGTCAATTAAATCAATCCTAATATATCATATTATCATAGAAAATTAGTGTAATTTATTAAAAGTTTCATATTATATTTATTTGGGTATTTATAATATTAATTATGTTAATTTTTTACTATTTTAGTAATTACTGCATCATCATTGTGTCATAAATAAAATAAATTATTTAATGTCTAAAAATTATAAATAAAATATCATTATGTAGGAAATCTTTTTAGCTTTCTAATGAATATTTACAATCGAAAATCCAACATGTATAACCCTATGTAAAAATTGTTCTTCTAAAAGATATATGCTTGTGTCATTTTTGTATTCATTTTAACTTAATTAAAATAAAGTGTCATTATCACTTACAAGTGGATCCATGGGGTCCCAAAATTGACACAAAGATGCCCATGGTCGACCATGTATCAACCAATAGGGTTAAGACACGTTTTAGGGTAATTTTGTATTATTATAATATTATTTTTTTAACCCTTATTTACCGGATTTACCCTTTAACCATGGTAAATAAAATATTTACCGCAGTAATTATTCAAAATGTGTAAAAATAAAAGTTACCTATTTACACAATTTGAAAATCCTGATTCCAAATATGGAATCCATTTTCCTAAATTCAAAACACAGAAGTGGCAGAAATTAATTTAAAATTAATTCCCGCTGTCAAAACAAAAAGCGTGTTTTTAAGAGATAATAACTATCAAAAGATTGACACTTGTTTATGTTCGGTTTAATTGTAAAATTATGTCCAATGACCAAAATTATATTAAATGGTAAAAATATATTCTAAATATACTTTAAAACCACTCAAATTCATATTTTATCACTATTACTTATTTTGATTAAAAAAGTTGTTTTTAATTAAAATTTAGTAATTTTCACTATTCATCAAAATATAAAAGTTATCCGAAAAGTACCAAAATTTCACCCTAGGATAATTTCGATATTCCGAATCCAAAAATGAAGTCCATTTTGAAATATAAAATATATATGATTTCAAAAAGTAGGTATTACTATTCACAACGGCTAGTTTAATTAGTTGTGGTGTGTGTTAGAACTCGAGGTTGCGTACAACACACGCTATCGCATTATTCGAAGGGAAACGTACCGTAGAAGCTTGGGGTGTTACATTCTCCCCTCCTTCAAATAATTGCGTCCTCGCAATTTCTAGGGTATTACTGCATAAAAAGACTCGGGTGGTTCTTCATCATAAGTTCCTCGGGTTCCCACGTTGCCTCTTCCATCTTATGATTCCTCCACAAAACTTTTACCAGACGCGTCGTCCGGTTTCTCAGCACTTGTTCTCTCGTATCAAGAATCTTGATGGGCTCTTCGCAATAGGAAAGATCGGGTTCCAGTTCTAATTCCTCATAGGTGAGTACATGCGTTGGGTCAGGCATGTATTTCCTCAACAGAGATACGTGGAACACATCGTGAACTTTGGAGAGACTTGGCGGCATTGCCAATCGGTAAGCCACAGCCCCAATTCGTTCTAGAATTTCGAAAGGTCCGATGTACCTGGGACTCAATTTACCTTTCTTACCAAAACGTATGACTCCCTTCCATGGAGATACCTTCAGGAAAACATGATCACCGACTTGAAATTCCAAATCCTTCCTTCGATTATCGGCATAGCTCTTCTGCCTACTTTGAGCTGCTTTAATGTGATTTTGGATTACTTTCACCTTTTCCACCGTTTCCTCCACCAGCTCTGGGCCTACAAGTTTTCTTTCACCAACGTCATCCCAACAGGTTGGTGTACGACATCTCTTTCCGTATAACGCTTTATATGGTGCCATCTGTATACTCGAATGGAAGCTATTGTTATAGGAAAATTCTACCAGTGGTAAATATTGATCCCACATACCCTGAAAGTCAAGTGAGCAAGATCTCAACATGTCTTCTAAGGTCTGAATAGTCCGTTCTGATTGTCCGTCTGTCTAAGGGTGGTAAGCAGTGCTCAAATGAAGTTCAGTATCTAGGGATTTCTGAAGACTTTTCCAAAATCTTGAAGTAAAACGGGGATCACGATCAGAAACAATCGATAGGGGTACTCCATGAAGTCTCACAACTTCATTAATATATAGTCTTGCTAGACGTTCCAGGGGTAGATCTTCTCTTATAGCAATAAAATGTGCTGACTTGGTAAGACGATCAACAATCACCCATATTGCATCATTCCTTCTAGGAGTCTTTGGTAGCCCCATGACAAAGTCCATCGTAATATTGTCCCATTTCCACTCCGGTATGGGAAGAGGTTGCATGACTCCTCCAGGCTGTTGCCTTCCAGCTTTCACTTGTTGACAAACCATACATCTTGACACAAAATCAGCAATCTCCCTCTTCATGTTGTCCCACCAAAAATGTTCTTTCAAATCTCTATACATTTTGGTGCTCCCAGGGTGTATAGAGAAATTGGAACTATGAGAATCATCCAGCAATTCCCTTTTTAGATCAGGTATATTGGGAACACAAAGTCTCTTCCCGAATTTCAAAATTCCATCTTCATACACAAAGTCTCTCAATCTCCCATCATTCACAGCTTTAATCTTCTTCTGAAATTCTTCATCATCGGTCTGAGAACTCTTAATCCTTTCTAGTAAAGATGGTTTGGCAACCATTTGAAAAAGCATTGATGTTTCACCTTCCCTGGTTATTCCCATGTCCATCTTCACTAGATCCATGAAAATTGGATCCCTTTCAATTCTCATCATGTTCAGAACTCCATGGTCTTTTCTGCTCAAAGCATCTGCCACCTTGTTTGCCTTCCCCGGGTGGTAGTGTATCGTACAATCATAATCCTTGAGTAATTCAAGCCATCTCCTTTGCCTCATGTTGAGTTCTTTTTGTGAGAAAATATACTTCAAACTCTTGTGATCAGTATAAATCTCACATTTTTCACCATAGAGGTAGTGCCTCCATATCTTCAAAGAAAAGATCACAGCTGCTAACTCAAGATCATGAGTAGGATAGTTTTGTTCATGAATTTTCAACTGTCGTGATGCATAGGCAATAACTCTATCATTCTGCATAAGGACACAGCCAAGTCCTTTCTTCGATGCATCACTATAAATAAC
Source organism: Viscum album (assembly GCA_963277665.1). NCBI lineage: Eukaryota > Viridiplantae > Streptophyta > Magnoliopsida > Santalales > Viscaceae > Viscum > Viscum album. Next base: position 1,828,584,901 of record OY728161.1, on the reverse strand, counting down.
GAACCCATCATTCCCCGATGGTAGAGTCAATATAGGAGCATTGACTAATCTTCTCTTCAGTTCTTCGAAACATTCTTCACACTCTTTTGTCCAAACAAATTTAACCCCTTTACGTGTGAGCTTCGTTAATGGGTTAGCCAATCGGGCAAAATTCTGGACGAAACGTCGATAATAACCTGTTAAACCAATAAAACTACGTACCTCAGTTATACTCGTAGGTGCTGGCCATTCTTGGATTGCCTTGGTCTTAGAAGGATCAACAGAGATTCCATATTTAGAGACAATATGGCCAAGAAAAGAAATCTCCTGAAGCCAGAATTCACACTTGCTAAACTTTCCATATAATTCATGCCTCCTCAGAGTCTTCAAGATAATGCGCAAGTGATTTTCATGATCTTCATAGGTTTTGGAGTATACCAATATATCATCAATAAATACTACCACAAATTCATCGAGATACTCCTTGAAAACTCTATTCATCAGATCCATGAATACAGAGGGTGCATTGGTCAATCCAAACGGCATTACAGTAAACTCGTAATGCCCGTACCTGGTTCGAAATGCTGTTTTCGGAATGTCTTCCTTCTTCACACACAACTGATGGTATCCAGATCGAAGGTCAATCTTTGAAAAGTATTGAGCTCCATGCAGTTGGTCAAATAAATCATCAATACGAGGTAGGGGATACTTGTTCTTTATCGTTATAGCATTGATCTCCCTGTAGTCAATACATAACCTCATAGATCCATCTTTCTTTTTAACAAAAAGAACAGGGGCTCCCCATGGAGAAACACTAGGGCGAATAAATCCCTTATTACTCAATTCCTCTAGTTGTTTCTTTAGTTCGACTAACTCTACAGTGGCCATTCTATAAGGGGTCTTCTATATAGGCCTTGATCCAGGAATTAAATCAATGGAAAACTCTACTTCTCGTTCTGGAGGATGTCCAGGTAAATCTTCCGGAAATAAATCTACAAATTCTTTCACAACAGGTACATCCTCTATTTGAACATTCCTTTCCTCACCGATAGTTACTTCATTCTCTTCCTCCCCAATAATTGAATTAAGTTGAGCTACTGGGGGTGGGTCTAAATAAGAATTAGGTGGTGACGATTCTGCTCTAAAAATAAGGTGTTCTTTATCATTATCATCATGAATCGTAACCTCTTTCTTCTTACAATAAATCTTCGCATCATAGTCCGAAAGCCAGTCCATACCGAGGATTATATCGAACTCAATCATAGGTATGACGATGAAATCAGCAGATAAAGAAAATTTATGTGCTCTAATGGGGACTGATTCACAAAACTTTGTTGCAACGATACTTCCGTTAGGAGTTTTAACTGACAACTCCCTTATTAAATCAAATTGGAAATATCTAATTTTCTTAGCAAACTGGGAAGATATGAAACAATGCGATGATCCAGAATCAAATAATGCATTTGCTAAACTTGAGGAAACCATTAAATTACCTGCCACCACGTCTTTCGGAGTTTCTACCTCAGCAGTAGTGATAGCATAAGCCTGGCCTTGATCCCTTGGCCTTTTCTGAGGTAAGTTCTCCTGACGCTTAGGACATGCATTTGCATAATGCCCCATCTCCCTGCAATTGTAGCACTGAACATTGGTAGCTTCCTTCTTCCCCTTGCAATCATGAGCTTGGTGGCCTTTTTCACCACACTTGTAACAGACTCCCATTCCCTTCAGGCAAGCACCGGGGTGTTTCTTCCCGCACTTACCACAAGATGGATATTCAACCTTTCCCTTCTTCCCCTTATTTCCATTCCCAGATTGATCAGCAGGTCTCTTCTTTTCTTGCTTTGCTTTAAAGTCATAAGACTTAGAGAATTCCTTTTCGGTCTTGATAGCACATGAGACAATGTCTTCGTACGATGAAAAGGATTGTGAGACTAATGCTCGACGGAGAAATGGTTTTAACCCATCAAAGAAACGATCAATCTTACTTCTTGGGTTGCGAATATAATCACCAGCGTACCTCGCTAACCTTGTAAAGTTAGCCTCATACTTTGTGACATTATCATCCTCCTTTTGTCTCAGACTCAGAAATTGCCTTTCCATATCTGCTCGATGGTCGCGAGGAAAGTATTTTTCTAAAAACAGATCTTTGAACTCCCTCCATTCCATGTTTGATACTTCATCATCTTCCTTCATGTTTTGAATCAATGACCACCATTGATCAGCATCTCCAGTGAGGCGGTAAACTGCCATGGTAACTTTTTCCCTTTCACTACTCCCCAAAGCCTGAAATATTTTCTCTAGGGAAAATATCCATTGCTCAGCTACTAAGGGATTTGTACTCCCATTGAACGTTGGTGGTTGTTGTCTCATGAATCGATCTAACATTGATCCTCCACGCTGCGGATCAGGGTGCTCCATACGGGTAAGGTTATTATTCATAACCTGAGTAAGTTGTCCCAGTATGGTGATTAGCTGATCGGCACCAGTTGCATCACCAGCCCCACTATAATTATCTTGAGCAGGAGGGCAATCCCTACATGGAGTGCGCGCATTGATACAGTTTCCATTTCTTCCACTAGGCGCCATTTCTAAAAAAATGGCATAAACTAGATCAGTTTATGCATCAAAATACATAATCCCATACTTATAAAACACTAAACATAAATTGAACTATCTATGGATATAATCCATAATCATAAAAATGTTTTTCTTTGAGGAAGTATATACTCATAAACCCTTCATAATGATTTGTAAAGATAATGAGAGTTATCCTAAGCATATCCCCCGGGAGTGTCGTAACCAAGAGTGCAGCAAGGCCCGTTGTCGTGCACCAGTTCCCGTTCGAGTCTAGCTCAAAGCGGTGTTTTCGGGTTTTACCCCTAGGTACATCTGTGCCAGAGCCGCCTCTACCTGCTCGTATCCAGACAGGGATGTATTGCTCGGAAAACTCACAAAATCTCTGCAATACCAAAATTCTAGGAAGTTCTTCTATACTAATCCTCAAAGTTCATCTTAGGTCTATGTGCTCTAATCAGAGTTTATCTAAATCTAGCTTCCAAGGTTTGTACTAAACTTCCTCTGATACCAACTGTAACGCCCCGACCCCAGTTGCCCAGAGTCGGTGCATTAATTACATAACATTGGCATGATCACAAGAAAGATCAAATCTCGAAAGACCGATTGGTTTAGTAGCCTTGGAAACACTAGATATAATCATAAAGTTTTACATTACATTTCAAAGTGAAAAACTACTACAACAACAAAGTCTTCATATCCACACTATTAAACCCTCATAATATCCCTGCAAGTCATTCATAATTTACTTCTTCACTACCTGGGAAAAATAAAACATAGAAAAGGGGTGAGCTCAAATGCCCAGTAAGGATAACAATATAGCGGAACATTCATAATAAGCATAAACATTTAAGGCAATAAATTACTAAAACAAAAGCCTTTTAAAATTGAACTTCAACATAGTATGGCAAAAATAAAAATGAAATAATTCCATTTACTTATTCACATGGATATTCTACTAATCGAATAATCACATGCAATAACAATAACCACTTTCATAATGTTGGAATGCATAATGCCAGACTATCATAACCACATAGCCAAGGCCTCGTGCCAAGACTACAAATAAGATTTTGTCAAGGCCTTGTGCCAAGACACTAGTTTGTCCCATGAGACCTACCGATGCATCGAGGAGCTATAGCAGGCTCCACCCGTCACTTATTAAGTCCAATGCATTCCCATATGAAAAGGTTTAAACATAACATAAACATTCGTATTAGAACTAGCATACGAAATGTCAATAATTTCACCATAAACTATGAATGGTATAAAAATAGCACATCCACAGTCAAACATATCACAAAACCTTCAATACAATATAGAAGTTTTGTATCATAATAAATCAACTTCAAATAATCTTAAAATCCATTAAAGGATGTTGACATAGATGAAATCAAAATTCTTTTTAAAGAAGTATCTCCTTTTATTTTGAAATCATTTAATATCCATATAAAATAAAACATTTTCTTTGAAAATATTCTTATAAGCTTGTATGGGAAGCTTCGACGATTTTATAATGGCAGAAAATAACCGCACCCGCCGTATAAGTTAAAAAAAACATTCTTACCTCAATTCTGTCGAAAAGGTTAAAAAGGACCTTGTTTTGAAAACGACGGAAAGATTCCTTTATAAACCTCTTATAAAAAGTCAAACAAGGGTATAAATGACTTTAACCCATATTCTTGTAAATAGTAAAAATGTTTTGAAATACATTTTTAAGAAACATGGATGTGGATGATAAAGATATCCCAGTAGATTATTACGTATAAACAACCTCGGATAATGAAGAGATTGTGAAATAACCCTTACCTTGTACTTTTACTTGGTTGGGGTAGGTTAACCTCCTGTATAATGGTGAAATAGTTGTTATTAAATTATACAAGAATCATATATATTAATATGATATCATATATGATCTTTTAACATTGATTTGTTAATAATATCTTAGAATTATCGTCGTTTCGGGAGTTAACTTACTCATTTTCTTTTATATGTTTTGTTAAATAAGCCATGGTTGTTGTATCTTATTCATATCCAGAATGATATACAGTCCTTAAACATCATTTTTAAATCATCAAATGATAATTATACTTGAATGGATACGATGGAGAATGAATCTCATCGCGTTCGTGGAGACGGTAGTCCGTACGTACGCACGAGCGACAATATCATTCTTTTGATATTAAAATAATATATAAATGGATGGTATATCATATATACAGAATCATTAACATGTTATATTTATTATTTACATGAGTTACACATCATTATTATACCCATCCAAATAATATTATATTGAATAACAATTACACCACGACGTGGAGACGGTAAGCCGTACGTACGCACGTATGGTGACATGTTATTCAAAGGGTGGATAGAATACTGAATATGATTGTACCATATTTATAATAACATCACAGTATATGTGAGATACTGGAGTTATTATTTCAGAATGGTAAGAACAAAGGAAGAAGAAGTGGAAGAAGAAATGAACTTAGAAAAGGGTGGTGAAATCATTACCTCTTCTTCAGGTTCTTCCTTTTGATTTGATCAAAAGGGCTCCTTAGGTTGGCTTTCTGATCAAACTAAGGCCTCTAGGTTGTAGTGAGGGATGTTGGGAGAGTATTTGGGCAGAGTTTGGCCGAACCAAAAGGCTTTAGAGGTGTGAAGAAATGAGAAGGAGGAGTGCCCTTTTATAAGAGGGGTGAGGGGCACCTTTGGAAAAGTTAGAAATATTAATTTATAATAAATTCATATTCGGTTTACAAAGGCTCCAAAGTTGACTATTCAAAGGATGAGGTGAGGATAGGTCGAAAACAACTCATCCAATAGAATTTAGACAGGTTTGGGTACTTATATTAACCTTATCTTTAAGTATTAACTCTAAGTTAATTAGTTTCACTTTTACAATGTCTCTTTGTATTTTTATATAATATGGTTAATAAACTTACTATATACATCCAAGCGACCCCAAAGTGGTCCATTAATGAGGAACCTATAATAATATAAGTCTCTTGGCCGATCCTTAGATTTTTAGGAATTTAATATCAATTAATAATATAATATTTGTTTTAAGAACTCTTTTATGTCAATTTTGACACTATTCAATAGTTGATTTTTTTGAAACTCCTAACAGATTGATTACTTCGAACAAAGTCAATTAAATCAATCCTAATATATCATATTATCATAGAAAATTAGTGTAATTTATTAAAAGTTTCATATTATATTTATTTGGGTATTTATAATATTAATTATGTTAATTTTTTACTATTTTAGTAATTACTGCATCATCATTGTGTCATAAATAAAATAAATTATTTAATGTCTAAAAATTATAAATAAAATATCATTATGTAGGAAATCTTTTTAGCTTTCTAATGAATATTTACAATCTAAAATCCAACATGTATAACCCTATGTAAAAATTGTTCTTCTAAAAGATATATGCTTGTGTCATTTTTGTATTCATTTTAACTTAATTAAAATAAAGTGTCATTATCACTTACAAGTGGATCCATGGGGTCCCAAAATTGACACAAAGATGCCCATGGTCGACCATGTATCAACCAATAGGGTTAAGACACGTTTTAGGGTAATTTTGTATTATTATAATATTATTTTTTTAACCCTTATTTACCGGATTTACCCTTTAACCATGGTAAATAAAATATTTACCGCAGTAATTATTCAAAATGTGTAAAAATAAAAGTTACCTATTTACACAATTTGAACATCCTGATTCCAAATATGGAATCCATTTTCCTAAATTCAAAACACAGAAGTGGCAGAAATTAATTTAAAATTAATTCCCGCTGTCAAAACAAAAAGCGTGTTTTTAAGAGATAATAACTATCAAAAGATTGACACTTGTTTATGTTCGGTTTAATTGTAAAATTATGTCCAATGACCAAAATTATATTAAATGGTAAAAATATATTCTAAATATACTTTAAAACCACTCAAATTCATATTTTATCACTATTACTTATTTTGATTAAAAAAGTTGTTTTTAATTAAAATTTAGTAATTTTCACTATTCATCAAAATATAAAAGTTATCCGAAAAGTACCAAAATTTCACCCTAGGATAATTTCGATATTCCGAATCCAAAAATGAAGTCCATTTTGAAATATAAAATATATATGATTTCAAAAAGTAGGTATTACTATTCACAACGGCTAGTTTAATTAGTTGTGGTGTGTGTTAGAACTCGAGGTTGCGTACAACACACGCTATCGCATTATTCGAAGGGAAACGTACCGTAGAAGCTTGGGGTGTTACATGAAACCCTCACGATGCGACTAAAATGTACTCATTATAATCTATATATTATTATATTAAATTAATTCTATATATTATTAAATCAGGGACTCATCCTTCCCATATTAGATAAATTCCCTTTTGTATGAGATAAACTTGATTTCTTTGTGGTGTTATAACTATCATCCATGTCATTATTGTTGGAGTTGGTTCCATATAATTTAATTTCATGTAATTTATATTAACATCTATTAATTGATTTAAATATTAGTAAACTCCTATTCACATCATGAGTGTTCTTCTATGTAACATAGTATGTGATAATATCCTAAGAGTAGCTCTCATACTGGATGTTTGGAGCAGATCCCTAGTATGATGAGAACCGAGAAGTGCTACCATAGTATTCTTAAATTTATTTTCTATGTCTAGATGAAATATTTTAAGGGATGAAAATGATATAGGATATCATGTTTGGAGACTCTTAGGACCATGGGAAACCTTTTAATAGTGTATTCCCTTAGTAATATCAAGTGTAGGATATTATGAGAATGAGACTTTCTATTAGTAAATCCATATTTATTTTTGTTATTGGATGTTTCTATCTATGAAAATTTATATCGATACATAAACATTAATATTATTATTAATGAGTATTATAATTTTTGTGCTCTGATATACTGATAAAATCCATGAAAACATATGTTCCTGGGGAGGTAGGATCCATTTGTTGTGTCACAAGCCATATTTCATTAATAAATAATGAAAGAAAGAATTTTCCACTTCTGGTGTTTAATGAAAGTTGATATCTCATTATCTTTGATGGAAATAATATAACCTAAATAAAACCATGTCCATGGTGTTCTATAATCACATTCGATTTCCAAAAAATTAAAGAAAGGGACATCGATCATACAGTTTGATCGCATTGGTATGATACATTCTAGATTTTAGATACAGTAATAAATGGATTATATTACATAATAATATTTCATATGTGGTTTTATGTCATGATGACATTAAATTCTCTATATGGGTTCCATAACATTTTTATATATGATAACCTTGTTCTTTAGGATACTTCGTTTCATTCCACTACGAAAGTATCCTAGAGAGTCACACACAAAGAGTATCCAAAACCTTAATAATATTTATTATTTAAAAAGTCGAATAAATATTATTCCCACACATAGTTTAATAATTATTCATGTTTTTGTGTTTTTATATACTCTATAACCAGTTATTCGAGGGGATATTTTGTGAGGGGAATATTTAATAAATATTTATTTTCTATTTAGTGATTACAATATGTATTTATTTATTGAAAATTAAATAAGTGATATTTATTTATTAAATAAATCGTCATTAATCAAGGTGGGATAAATATTGTAGAGGAATGGAGAACCATGTTTAATGTTCTGGTGAGAGATAATATATATTGAATATTATTTTAATAAATAATATTTAATTTAATTTGTGAGTTTTGAACATTTTAAGAAACAATAAAAATAATATTATTATAGACATGTGGTTTTGTAGGGATTATGAAAAATAATGAGGGTTCATATGAAATTATTATTTTCTAACCCTAGAAATATATAAACCCAATTATATTTTGTCTCCAAAATATCCAATTCATTTGGTTGTTCCCAATGAGATCCATATAATATTATCACAAAAATATTTATTGATATCTCACTCTATGAATGCTATCAAGAATAGATATTGATCTTCCTCCACCATCACTCTTAGTTCCAAAGTTATTGAAGAGAACGCTTCCTTGTGTGATTCTTAGGGATATCAAATATGAACAATGTAAGCATTATTATATTCAGTGATATAACTCAGAGATTACTATGGTGACATTTAGAGGTTCATGGAACATGTTTGGATCACCACTAGATGGAATATTCTATTAATTCCAACAATTCAATGATGTTACAGTGTAAATACATTGTCAAATCCATCAAGGAACAAATAATTCTTACCATGGTAATTCTTTAATTGCTTAAATTAAACATAATGAAAATTTTATGATATTGTTTTTTGTTTATAATGTTTTCTCTCATCAATATTATATTATTTAATTTCATTTATCATGGAATTTATCATCATGTGAATCACAAATTAATCATAAATTATGAAAAAAAATTGAGTTGGCCATGACCAATCTGGCGCTTTTGCTACACCCAAAACCTTTAATGATATGTTCTTATAAAGTATTACTTCACTAATTTCATTAAAATACAAATTTTAAATGCTCAAAAGGGATTAAAACTAATCTATGAATATTTTCACATTGAATAAAACATGAAATAATCCAAAAATCATGAATAAATTTCCCGAAGAAACAATTTGAATCATTACTACAATATGAAGTTCATATGAAAACCTGTAAAAATGATATAATAATTATTATGAGGGAATCCATAAATTTAATATCAATTCCATATAGACCATATATTAATTGAGATCAACTCATCTCCCCCTTCATTAGATCACATAACAAATATTATTCAATCTATAATATTATCAAAGGGTTCCATGTTAATGAAATTTTTAGACAATGGGATGAATAAATATAATATATGAAATGGATGTATATATAAATAATTGAAGATTTATTCATTTTGAAAGATTAAAATGATATATTTCTTTTATAATTACCTATATATCCACCTGATTATGAATTTTAATCCTCTAATGACATCAACCCTTATACAAAACCAATATTTATACCACTCAAAAAATGGAACTAATAAAATTGGTGGAATTATATAAGAAACTATAAGAGTTTTATCATAAGGGATTTATATGCCAAAATTTCACTCCTAAGTTAGAGTCTATCTATTTTGTAATGAAAAGTTATAAGAAAGTATGGTTTTGAATTTATTGTAGGGAAATCAATTTCATTACTATTAAAAATATATATCTTATCCTAGGAATTTTTGATTTTTTTATTCAACTTCAAGGGGATAAATAATTCTCAAAGAATGATCTTTATTTTAGTTATCATCAATTAAATTTTAATATAGATGATATAATGAAAGGTATATTTTCATATGAGGTATAGGAATTATGAGTTCAAAATAATACTATTTGGGTTAAAAAAATTCATTCTTAGTGTTTATGGATATGATTAATATAGTATCAAGGGTTATATTGAAAAATTTATGGTAGTATTTATCAATTATAACATGATATACTCTAAAAAATATTAATGACATGAGAACCATCCATAGATTATTCTAGTGACATTGAGAGATAAAGAGTTTTATAGGGAATTCCATTAATGTGCATTTTGGATATAGAAAGTTTATTTTCTTGTCCATATTATCCCAAACAATGGAATATTTGTTAATATATTAAAATCCACGTTGGCTGAATAATTTAAAACAATAATTAATTTTAATAAAATTCATTGGTTCCTTGGATTAAATGGTAGCTATTAGAGATTATATGTAATTTATTTCATTATCAAACTCATTAACCAAGTTGACATTTATTGGTATAAAATTCACATGATTAAAGGATTATAAACAATGTTAAGAATATCTAAATAAAATATTAATCTATACACATGAATTAAAATTACCAATGGGTAAGGAATGATTTGTTCTATATATGAGATTATTTAATAGATGATTAAGGTGTATCCTTATGAAAACTGATAGAGTTGTTTCTTATACATTAAGGAAATAACGAACACATGATAAAAATCATCCAATACATGATCTAAATTTATATAGAATAATAATTGATTTAATGATATAGAGACACATGTATGGTTAAGTATGTGACATATATATGACTCATGTGACTTTTTATGTATATATAAAAATTTGAATAGCTCAATATTAGACAAATGATATGGATACAATTAATAATGGGACATGAAAGTAAGATACACTACCAAAATGTGAAGGAAAACAACATGGAATATTATTTATATAGGAAAATTCATATTGTTTTATCCATGATGTGGATAGAAAAGGATTCAATATTCATGAAATTAGTAATTTTTAACATGGAAATTTTTAAGCAAGGGTAATCAACATGACTTTTCCTGAAAAATCCATGCATATTTACTAGAGAATATAAATAAGTATTAATGATATGAAAAACACATTGATACATGTTTAATGATATATAATATGGAAAATTCATAAAATGAATCTATAAATGTGGAATCTTAATGATTAAGAAGATAATATGTGTACCATTAGAAATTAGTTTGAATAGGGAATTAATGGATGAATATCATAACAAAAAATTCCCAATACACCCAATTATCACCAAGATGGATAGATATTTATGGGAACACTTTTGGAAGGAAAACATGAAGTGAAAAATTCCCTACTATGTTTCAAGATATTTGGTATTCCAATAAGTAAAGGAAAAAAGACATCTTCGAAATGATATCTTGAAACCTATCCCTATACTTATGTGTAAGTTATGTAATATTATAATTGTATTTGTTTTGGACTTTCTATGATATAAAATAGGAATAATGACATATTAATTATCATGGATATCCTTATAAATTATTATCATTTATTATTAATAAGAAATGATCTACCCCTTGGGTGGCATTCATGTATTTAAAGTATTGAAGTTTTAGGGTATCAAGGTTCAGCTTGATTTGTTTTATCTAGCTCTGAACATCCCTTAAAATTAAGAGTTTGGAAGATTATTTAGATATATTTGACCATTGAGATACATTTTAGTTCCACTTATCTTTATCAAACCAATGTTCCATCTAAACAGTATATCAAAACATATATGAAATGCTGAGGTCATGATCACTTGAATTCCATTGAACAAATGACCAGTACATACCTCTTATATATTTTTCATAATATAATATATTTCAATCCAATATACAAATCGGGCCATATAAAACATTTTATGAGAAAAGAATTAAATATACAACTTTTTGGGATAAACATAGAGAATTAATGATATCTGGTCTATAACTAGTTTAGGGGAAAACTGATATTGTGTGAGCTATCCAAAAAAATAACATGATATCTCAAAGATAAAAGAAAATATTTTCTTATAATCAACGTAAGGACTTTGAGTTTTTAGTATGGTACTATGTTTTTTAAAGGTATCACCATGGAATAGGGTTATAAGGATTAGTATGATTTATAATCTAAGTCAAAGTTACATTATTCATTTTGGAGTTTTGAAAATAATTCGTCTTTATTATTATCATTTGGTTATTCCACCCAAGATATATAAATAATAAGATATATTTCACATCCTATTTTCAAGGAAGTGCATACCAAATGTAAAAAATGTCCCTATAATTAATGAAATTGGGATAAAACCTAAATTATCCAATGATTAGGACTCTATCATGGTTCTTGATAGTATAATGAAAGTGTTGCAGAATCAGAAAACATTACAAGTGAAATTACATTGGTGAAATCACATGTTAAAGGAAGATATGTTGAATAATATGGAAGGAATATAGAAATATTACCAACAATTTTTCATGGATTAATGTGTAGAAAATAATTTTAAGTAAAAAATTATCTAATATAGTGAGAATATATGTCCTAATATTATTCTATAATAAATAAAAATTTCATTACAACATTATACATTTTATTTTTTCAATTTCATAGAATATAATTGTGAAATTAAATTAACCAAAAGGGATAGTAGTGTTATAGAACACTATAAATAATGAATAAATACTTTATATAAAACTATAAATAGTAAATTGAGATAATAAATACAAGTAAATAACATTTCTAGATTTTGAGATTATGGTGTGTAGTGGTCTCCTAAAAAGGCCACAATTGTGAATAAAAGAAAGAAACAAAACAAATCACTAGAAAAATGATCGGTATTTTTAAATTAAATATTGATAAAATTGAAGTAAAAATTAATTGAATGAATAATGAATAACAGAAGAGGTATTTATAATAATTATAATGATTATATGACCATTCAAATATTAACTGACTATTAGAATAGTAAACATCAATTGAAATACTAACATAGATATGGGTAGTAGTAAATAAATAAAAATTAATATTTACTATAAATAAAATAATTAAATATAAATATCACAATAATAAAAAAATATTTCTAATTTTTTAATACATATAATGTTTTAGTATAAAATTTATTAGCTTATGTTTTAATATATTTAATGAAACATTAATTTCTGTATCAAAATTTAATTATTTCAAATACATAATATAAAATTTAAATTTTATAAAATAAATATCATCTTTGGAATAAACACCTAAAAATTAACTAATAGTGAATAATTTTTATTTTTCTAAACAATTTATTTTTTATGAGAACTGTAAAAACAAAAGTTTTTCTAAATTATGTTTAATGATAAAATAATGATATAGATATGAAAAAAAATTATAAAACATTTTTCACAAATTAAAAGTTTCATAATGGGTAAAATAATACATTTAAAACTAATAAAATTAATTTCCAAACCTATAAATAAATTTCACAATCCTAAATTATACTTTATTATAATTAAATCTATTTTTGATTCTTTACTTGTAATAATTTATTTCAAATATTTATTTATATTTTTTTGTGTTTAGATGTTAATAAAATATATTTATTTAATAAAAAATTATTAATTATAATATAAATTATCATTATTCATAATCTTGAGAAAAAAAATATACAATATTTTATTCAAAAATACCCCTCCACTTTACCTATAAATTTACCCCTTATCCACTCATTTATCCTTAAACCCAAAAAAATTTATTCATTAAAACTCTATCAAAATCACTCTATAAAACTTCTACCCAATATCTTGAGCCCCTATATTGATATAAAGATCCACCACTGAAGGATAAAGTCTCACTCTAAAGGAGGTATCACATGGAGCAAGTTAGGGTTACATTACCATGTCTTTTCTTTTCCATTCAATTCATAACACTTCCAAAACATAATTCATCCATATAAAAATATGAAAAATAAATTAAAGTTGTAATCTCATGTATTTATGAGTATTAAATATAACTTAAATTTATATTATTTTAAAATCTCTCAAAAAAATTATCCATATATGGTAGGTTTATACTACCTAAGTGGATGATGATGATGATTTTTCCACTTATTCATTTCATGGTTTCTTTAATAATTATTTTCATACATAAATATAACATTAATTTCCCATTAATGTTATATTTAATATTTTTCAATGATAAAATCAGAATGATATTAATGATAGTAAAAATAAATTATATTGTTCGGTTCAATCACTAAAAACTAACCTTTTGATAAGTTTAATATGATTTGTAACTCTCTATTGTACTATTAATACCATATACTTATATAATAAAATGAAAAAATTAAATTAAAATTTCTAGTGCTTTTTGAAAAATATAGAAAGGATATTGGACCATTATTATTATACCAAATAATTTTCAAACCCTGCATAAAACATCTCTAAAAAATTGACATAAAAACATGAAACTAAAAACTAGAGAATAAACATATAAAAAGGAATAATAATAATGAAATAAATATTAATATGGTTTTGAAGTAAAAAGATAATAAATATTTTTTATTTGAGATGTAATATTGATGGGCTTATAAGGATTGAACAATACTCGTTCAATGTAGGAAAATAAAATAGAATCAACATTTCCCAAGATCAATATGTATGAAACTTCAACAATGTATGAATATAAATGAAGAAAATGTGTATACATTACATTTTTTGATTCTGAAACTTTATGTTAAATCATTATGGTTTTTAATGATCCTTGAGTGGTAGCTAACCGACTCCCTTATCCATGTTGTATCCATAGGGTGACATGAATCACCTAATTCTCAGGATCAATTCTACTCTTTTCCATGGTATTCTAGTATCGTGTAATGAAAAGGAATTAGGATGAAGCAAAATTTAGGGAGATTCATATTATTAAAGGTTATGTTCATATTTTCCTTACAAATGGGAGATTCCACCTTATATAGGTCTCAAAGAAACTCCCCATGCCTCTATAACATTTTATCAAATGCTTCTCAAAATATGAGTAATGCTTTAGTTACAAAAAAATCAAAACCTTAAGGATATACCCCTAAAAATTAAGTGAATTAAATCATACCATATATTTTGTCTTATGTGTTGTAAATAATAATGATCACTTATATGGATGGTGTATTTGATGGTTAACACATAACATTCTTCTTCCAAACAAAATTGTAAGAATTTATGTTAATTAGACAATATAATTCAGTCACATTAAAAAATATCCTGGAAATGTAATATGAAAAATAGTAAATATCATTATATAATAATTTATGATACACACATGTTTTACTACCTAATATTTCTGAAATATACATCATATTTATAATGAATTTGGTGATATCTCATTGAATATCATACTTTCCCTAAATACAAATATACTTTGTTCCATGTCACCTTATAGAGTATAATATATAATAACTTATGAAATCACATCCATAACCTATTTTGGTTACATTCTAAAAAATATTTTGAATGATATCATTAATTTTACCATGCATCAAATCATATATAAGAAATTATGAATAACTATCCAAAACTCTATTTTTTAAAACTCGAAAATACTTTTAAGGACTTTTTTAAACTCAATCCTCATTCATTCAGCCAAAAAATTTAACACCATGGGCCATTGTGTTATTTATAAAAAATAGGAATTTATAAATCCATATATGTAAGAAAATAGTTCCCTCTATAAATGAATAAGTGTTACTTAGGCTAAAAAGGGACCCGGAAGGATTTATATCAAACAAAAATACCTAAATACATGTGTCTATAGGAAACATTTTATGAAAAAATTCATTTTTATTTTACCATTTTATCCCATAAATCAATTAACTATGGTATATGATGTATATAAATCCCTTTATTTCTACATATACATTCAATATTATCTGAGTATAGACTAAAATGGTCATTGATTAAATCACATTTCATTTACCCTTATGGATGTGAACATAACAATCCCTTCATTAGAAATATAATCAAATCGTTTTAAATATCTAAGATTTTTTTTGAATCATCGAATATATATTAATTGATGGTCTATATGTCAAACTTTTCAAATGAGAGGGACAATCCTATCTTAGATGATATGTAATTGATGACATGATCAACAACATTCCAAAAAACCCCCTAATTAGCTAATCCTCACTGATTTCATAAGAAATATATCAAAGTATTAAATTTATCATTTTAGGAATATATCCAAACTTAAGTATTTGGGAAATGAAAATATGAAACACCCAACCCTATTATACTAAATAAAAAGTGTATGACACTTTATGTGGCATATTTAGTAGGTAATGTAGTACAAAACCTTCTTATACCTTAGAGCATACATTATATTTCTATAATAAATACTTAACACACTAACCTTAACATTTTATCAAATCCTATAATACTACATGATGAAAATTGGTTAGGCATAACTCAAATTCATACATTGAAAGTTCAATTATAATTTCCCCCTAATAGAATATTTAGATATGAAAAAAGTTTCAAACAATTAATATATTCCTACTAATGGTTTCCAATACAATTGGAAAGATGATATTTTGTATAGCCATATTCCAATTATTCTCATAGAATAATTGTTATAGGGTGATAGAATGTATATATAGCCATGAATTTATAAGCTATTTGTATATAGTTTTATACCAATTGTTTTAAATACATTAATACAGGAACGCACACCAATCATCACCATGTACATATACATCCACTCCCCAACATATATAAACCAACCTAAAAATAAAATTATTTCTTAAAACAGTCACAATACTCATTTAAAATATAACATATAATCTATATTTTACATTTAATTAGTGTATAACTTAAATAGAAAAATTACAATACATATATAAAACTAGTTAAATTCATCAAATACTATCCACACAATTGCCTCATAAATATCATGTTTGAAATAATGGGGGGGGGTATATTACTCATCACGATCATTATTTGTATCACAGTCATCCTCACTAGTATCATCATCTTCAACATCATCATCATCACTAGGAATGTCATCTTCCTAACCATCATAATGATTGCCATCTCCATCACTCGATGCATAATATCTAGAGAAAATTATTAAAATATATGTATCAGAAACTCGAAAAACCACCGATGGAAGTGATGGACATAAAGATTCCACAACATTAAAGAAATTATCAGCAACTATTTTAAAACATTCATGCTCATGAAAGTACATTTTTTAGCCTTAAATTCTTTTGCATGTGCCTCTCCTAATTTGGAGTTGTAACATCCCCAACCTGATGCTCCCTCATGTGATTGATCCAGTTGGAAATGTTACTTCTACAACACCTCGACATACACCAAAATATCCCAAATAGTAGTAAGGGTTTAAATAAAATAGTGGGTATACTATACCCTCTAGTAAGGAATTTCAATGATGGTAAAAAATAGCAGAGTATAAAAATTATTAAACCAATATGAATAAATAATTAGAAACCCAAAGCTTAGAATGAACTAATTGAATAAATCAAAATAATAAATGAATAATGTAATAATATATGGAATGTATCTAAATGTCAAGTTGAATCTCATACAGATAAAAAACTATGTATACTTAAATAAAAACTAAAAAACTACTATCTCAGACACCATGTTAGTCCTATCTACAAGATCCAACCCATCCAGCAAGAGAAAAAATCAATAACAAGCTCCCAAGCCCTGATCCAAACCTATATATATGAAATCTATTTGGGATAAAAATGGAAGCTCATATAGGGTGGGAGTAAAACTCTCTAGGTCTACACCACCATGTCTAAAGAAATCCAGTCTAATTAATATAGTGCATGAAATATAGTTATAAACAATATATTAATTTAATAAATTAATACTATGAATTATGTAACCCACTAAACCCATACTATAGGTTGAAACCAAGGGTCAAACAAACCTAATTTATTCCCTTACAAAATCTCTACCTAAGGATGGATACTCCTACATCAGTATGTATCACCCGAGTCAATGAAAAATTCTCCTAACGAGGATGAATCAGTCATAAAATATCATGATAAAATATCCTTTTCTAGTAGTCTATCCATAAATCACCCTTCAACAACAGTGACTCCATATGGTCCTCATACATATGATATAATCATTCACTCTTCCCTTTATCATCAATTACTTGTGTTACTATCACTCTAGTGGTATTAAAATTATGCACATTTCCCTTATTCTTCAATCACAAATCATATTCAGGATAAATAAACCTTCTAATTTGCATAGAACCCTCCATGATTGATCACATCAAAGTTACATAAGATTTATAGATAAGTAAAAAAAATATAAAGTGCATAATAAACACAACATATATATCATCATAATACACAATGGTCAATTTATTAAATTATCATCTATCTAGATGAATTCATTTCATTAATTTGGGTTCCTTGTTATCATCATAATTATATCAAAAATGTTTATTTAACTATTTAACCGTATGGTCGTTATCATATCAATTATTCTAATTTAGTCGAGGGGATTATATCATAAGTAATCACACAATATACATGTTATTAAAATTAAAAGACTAAGCCAAAAGTTTAATAATTTTAAAATTTATCACATGGATTTAATGTCACGCCGACCAACACTCAACATGGTCCAAGGATGGTACACCAATCAGGTGGCCATAGGTCTCAGTATCTATGCCTGTGGACCCAAATTAATCCAATGTATATTAAAATGAAAATTATTATTATTCAACATGGATTATATAATCAATTAGGTTATTTGTGTGGATTTTTTGTGCAATCACATATATTTCACATTCTAGGGATAATTAAATCAGACCCAAGGGATAATTTTCAGACCACCTACCTTTATTTAGAGATCAACACAATGCTTCCAAGATGTAACTCCAACAAGAATTAAGAGAGAGATTATTAAAAAAAGAACCAAGATTATAAAAAATCATGATAAAAACCCAAAGCACCCCC
This sequence comes from Viscum album, assembly GCA_963277665.1. NCBI lineage: Eukaryota > Viridiplantae > Streptophyta > Magnoliopsida > Santalales > Viscaceae > Viscum > Viscum album. Next base: position 1,828,566,094 of record OY728161.1, on the reverse strand, counting down.
GGTAAAGATATTTCACCAATATAATATATAACAAACAAAAGAGAGGGGAATTCCATATAAAAGAAACTAACTAGGGATATAATGCTTGATCTTGACATCCATAAGGAAATAAAGCACTCCAAATCACTTGGATATTCCTAAGGTACGAGATAGAGGAATTTATGGAAGATAATGAAATAAATAAAACATGATATAATATTTAAAACCATTAATCCTGATAACATACGACATTTAATCCCTCCATATCATGTATTTCAAAATATACGAGTTATGCTAAAAAATGAATCATCATGGGTTAAAAATTACCCCATTGACTATTTCAGGTCATGTAAAGGTTTCACAGTATATAACCAATTCATGTATTAAACGAGTTTCTGATGTCTTCCTAGTGAAATTTATATTTCGTGTAACAAGTTCACGGTATGTAAAATACCTACAGACTACTCTTACCATAAATTTTTAATTAAAAAATAAAACCACCTACTAAGACTTCCAAAAATAATTAAAGAACCTCATAATACCTTGAAACACTTATCCAAACTCCATTAATTCTATCAAATATACATCCCTTAGAATTATTTATTTTCCCCTACAAATTCTCTCCATCCCCAAAAATAGACCTGACCACTGAGGTTCAAAGACGAAGGAAACCCCAAAAAAAGTAGTTCAATGAAAAACTCAATAAGTAACGTACCTGAAAAAATATGTGATTTTACATACTACCCACCATATAATATAGAATCTCTGAGATACTCCAAGAATAAATTTGGGGTCTTTGCAAACAATTTTTTACTCTGTTCCCACATATCATACACCCTCTCCCATGTCTCCTCTTTAACACACCCATGATACCAGTACACTAGAACAAGAGGTATAGTATTTCATCAGAGATAATTCTCACTACAATCCTCAATATTTATCATATTCTTCAAAATGGATGAATCTACACAATTCTTTAAATCCTCAATGTGTACCATAGGATAAGGTTATGGATAATATCATCAAAGTTGAGACATGTAAAACATGTCTATCATAGAAATGTAGCATTGTGGAAGGGATAATCAGTACCAAACTGACTGAACCATTCCACAATTTGAAACAACCTAAAAAACATGGGCACTATCTTTCCCTGTTTATTGATACCATATTTCCCCAACCATGGTGTCACCTAAAGGAAAACATGATGACCAACCTCAAACTCCAGAGGTCATCTCTGATGGTCATCATAATATTTTTGTCTACTTTTCATGTTCACCAACCTCCTTCTTATCAACTAAACCTTCCCATATTTCACCTTCATAAGAATAGGTCCTCCAATCATTAACTCACCTACCTCCATCCATAAAAGAGGTGAATGGAACTGCCTTCCATACAAATCCATGTATGGTTTAATTTAGATCGATACCTAAAGATGCTATTATTAGAGAACTCCTAAAATGATAAATACTTATCATATTAACCATTAGAATCTAAAAAGTAGTCTCTTAAAATATCTTCTATAATATATATTTTATCATTCCATGTTTTTAAAAGGAAACACTATGTTTGATAGCATACATGATATGCCACATCGAGCTTAAAAAAACAACTAAATATTGTTATATTAATGTTACAATTATAACATAGCTGTTATAATGGTGGGAAAGAATGTTATTAATTGAATTGTTAAAATATGGTTTACACAATTAAATATAATTAATTATTTGGTGAAAAACTATTTATAAATGAAGATAAAACCCTCTTTAAAATAAATGGTTATCTTTTTTTAAAAAAACTCTTTAAATGCGTACAAGTGTGTTTTATAAAAAAAATCAGAAATTTTGGATTTTATTAGCGGTGTATATATATATATTCACTAAAATATTTAACATTCATCCTATATGTTTTCTAGAGATGATATAATAAAAAATATAATTTTACACATAAAAGATGTATTATTTAATAAAAAGACACTTTTAACTCATTTTGATGGAATTTTTTTAAATATATTTTTTGACAATTTTGTAAATTATATTTGTAAAAAAAATATTCTTATTTGAAGAAAGGAATATCAGAATTTTATTCTATGTTTTTTTTTATTTTTCTGATAAGTTTCATGTTTTTATGAATAGTAAAAAACACTTAATTTTAATTGAAAACAAAATTTTCATCTTAACTCTTTATAATGTTAAATTATAATTTTGATTTGTTTTAAAGTATAATTAGATCATATTTATATCATTTAATTCAATTGGTGTCATTGGTATCAATTTTAAATTGAATTTGGATATAAAATCATTTCAATCTTTTGAACATTTTCACTTTAAAAACACATCTTCTTGTTCCATCTATGTGAATAATTTTAAATTTATTTTAGCCAATTCTATGATTTGAATTTTTAAATATATATTCCATATTTGGAGTCATGTGATCTAAATTTAATAAATAGGTCTCTTTATTTGGCCAATATGAATAGTAACTTTAGTAATTTATTTAATTACCACGATAAAGGTTAAATTGGGTAATTAAGGGTAAAACTAATATTATAAATATTATAAAATTACCCTAAAACTTGTAATAATTTTATTTGATGATTTATTTTCTATTAAATCATATTTGGACCAATTTTATGAGATCTCAGAGCCACTTTGGAGACTTTAAGCCTTTTAAAGTATTTTATTATAATGAAAGTCAAATATGTCATACTCATGTTTTTAATAAGTATTACATTTTTTATACGTGTGTATGCAGAATATATCATCGACTATAAATATTATTTTAAAATATGAAATTTTTATCTTCATCATGATAATTTATTTTTAATTTTTAGGAAATAAATTAAAGGCTTGCACAATGATGATGTAGTTATAGTTTAATTAATGGACATATTAAATAAAAGTTATCAACAATATTAAAATAAATATAATTCAATATAATTAATGTTATATATTAATTTTATAGACTTTTTAGATATATTTTGGATATATGGAAGTTTTTTTGAAGATATCATGTTGTTATTTTATTTTTTAAAAGAAAAGTAATGAAGAGTATCAAAATTGACAGTAATGATATTTTAAAATAAATAATATTTTATTAAATGGTATAAAATTCCAAAAAATATAAAATTCTTTCAAATTATTGGGATAAGGTTAAAAATTTATTCAATTATACATTTATGGTTCATTTTGAATTTTATATTAAATATATTAACCCTTAATAAGTAAAAAACATATGTTGTCATAGTAACAGTTAGAAATACTAAATAAGGGTTAAAGTTAAAAAATAAGGGTCTGAATAAGACCTAAACTCATATAAAAATTATTAGATGAGGGTATTTAGAAAAATACCCATCTTAAATTTTAAATAAATCACTTTAGAGTCTCTTGTGAATGAAAATTAATTTATATATATTTAATTGTTTTTGAGATTCCAAAAGTTCTCTTCACCTTAATTATAAAAGGGAACCTGCTTCCTCACTTCCTCACACCACATTGAGCTATATTGATTGACTAAAACATGAAATTTTATCTTCCCAACATACTAATACATGTTCTTGATACCATAGTATTCCATAAATCCCAACCCTATATCACTTAAAAAGAGGTCTAAAGGATGTTTACTGAAGAAGAGGTAATTGTTTTACCAACTCATCCAAGTTCATGTCTTCTTCTACTTATTATTAATTTTTTGTTTCCATTATAAAGTAATAAATTAATTATCATATATATTCTAAGATATTATTATGATTATAGAAAAACTATATTCCTTATTTTATCCATCCTATGATAAATGAAAGCACTGCGTGTGCGTACGTACGACTTATCGTCTCCATGCAGTTATGTAATTTGTTTTTCATCACCACTTTATTTGGATGGTAATAATGATGAATATAATAGATAAATTTATGAAAATGATATTGATGATTTTAAAATTAATATATCAGACACATCCTTAGACCTTCACCACTAAAGTAATTTTACAATCACTCGTACATATGTATGGCCTACCGTCTCCCTGACGCGATGTGATTCATTTTCGATTTTCACTATTGAAAATTTATTATAAATATATATATAATGAATTAATATGATATATATGAATGTAATATAATTTTTTAGATTATGGAATCATATTCTATTCACAATAATACAGACCTAAAAGATGAAATGTGGGTAGGAAAATGAAGTAGTCAACACCTAAAATAAGGATAATAATGAAATATTATTAACAAATTGGTGATGAAATAATTTAAGAGGATCATATATGAAATCATAAATATGAATATGGTTATGGTATAAATTAATAACATGATGTAAAATATTATAAAGAAAGTCATATATGTACAATGGAAATTATACCTTGGATAATTATTATTTCAAAATCTCATTATTATTCATGATTTCTTAAGTGTAATTATCTATTGGAAGGACTTTTTATTCCATTTCACTGTTTTCTAAAAATATTTTCAAAAATGTTGTTACTATTATTTTTAATTATGTTTTATTTTTTATAAAATAGTTTTTAAAGGAATTTTTTTTTCATTTTCCAAATGTGGTACTCTATGAATTTTTTGATATAAATACGGAATGAATGTTTTCTTAACTTATGCGGCATGAGTAGTGTTTTCCTCCATTATGATGCCTAAATGTTTTGAATCTTACATTACAAATTTACAAGGTTACTTTTAATTAAAATGTTTTCTTTCTTAAATTCATGGAATTTAAATAAATTATTTCATAGTAAAAAAAATTTATTTCTCTCAACAAATTTATACAAATCTTATTAGAGAGTTTTCAACTATGTCAACATACAATGTTAGATATTATGATAGATTGAGTTTGATATATTATGAAACCATATACTGTATTTTATTGAAGTTTTTCTGATCATTTTGACTATGGATGTGGTATTTTGATACCATTCATGGTTTATGGTTAATGTATTCACATTTCATATGGTAGTTTTTTCAATATGAATATTTATGTTTGTTTAAGATTCACCCATATCATATGAGGAATGAACTGGACTTAATAAGTGATGGGAAGTGCCCACTATATCTCCTTGATGCATCAGTATATCTTATAAGACATACTAGTTCTTGTATTGGTTGAGGCCTTGCCCATTTATGTATGGTGTCTTGGCCAAAGCCATTACAGTATGTGAATGATTTCCGATATTATGCATTCCTACATTATGATATTAGTTATTTATTTTCCATGTGATTATTCAATTTCTAGAATATCCATGTGATTATTTATATGGAATTATTTTATTATTATTTATTATTTCTATATTATGATCAATATTATATTTAAATATATTTTGTTTCATTTATTCACCTTTTCTTAATGTTTATCCTAATTTATTTATGATAGCTTCTGTTATATGTATAACCTTACTGATAAGTTGAGCTCACCCCCTTCTTATGTTTTTCTCCAAGACAACAAGATATATATTATGATTTAAATTCCAAGATACGCTAAGAGAATAATGGTGTTTTTCAAAGGAATCATTATGTTGGATTTTATAATTTCAATTGTAATATATGTTCCATGTATGTATCTAGTTTGCAAAAAAAATAAATTTTTTGGTTCTTTTGGATGTGATTCCTTGTATCTTATACTAATGTAATAAAGTAACCACCAACTCTAAGCTAGTGGGGTTGAGGTCATTATAGTTGTTATAAGAGAACGTTTAGTATAATCCTTGGGAACTATATATAGTAAAACATATATTAAGGAATATAACCCTATGAATGACTTTAATAACAATTCAAAGTATATGATAACATCTTATAGATTTGGTAATGACTATGGATAAACTAGGTTAATCCAATTAACTCATTGATTATGAAAAAAATTTCATGATTTAGAAATAATTAAAATGATTCTTCATGAATATATCACTATGTATAGTGTTGCACACATTAGGCTTTGTGTTTTGGTTATTAATTAGAATCAGAATGGTTATACAAGTAATGGTTATACTGCTAATAATGAAGAGACTGCAAAATGAAAATGAAAGAATTAGGTATTAAGGAATAATATAATAAAGAATAGTTAGTGGTCTTAGAATGAATTAGTATTATTAATGTTCTGTTGTATTTGGATTCAAGAATTATTTAATCAATGGTTTTATGGTTATAAGAATCCTAGGATATATATAGATTGTAATGTAGTACTTCATCTTTAATTTTTAGGAATACCAAACGTTTTCATTATGGTTATAAGGTGATAAAGGTACTCAATTATGTGGTTTTTGATAATAAGAGCTACATTATATGGTTTGGGGGAAAATAATGTTAAGTTTATTTTTGGAAATTTTTTGGTGTTCTATATAAATATTTTGTCTTTGAATTTAGAAAGATTTATTTTGGATAAGCCTTAAAGAAACTACATATGGAATGGATTAAGTTTTACTTTGGATATTTTTGTTTGAGGTTAATGTATGATTTATAATATTTTTTAACATGTGCTAACCATTTTTGTTTTAGTAAATATTTAAAATCCAAAGGAATGGCTTGAGGATCTTATAATTCATAAAAGTGATTCAGGAGTGATAAATTCATTTTGAAGATTCATTTTTAGGTGTAAGGGATGAAGTGAAAATAGATCTATGAACTACCAAAGAATGTGATTATTCTTATGAAATATAAAGAAATGAAATATGTTATTATATGTATTGTAAAATAATCCCTCAACTCTAGGAAAAGGATTTTTGAAAGAAAATTGTTATCCAATTACTTTTCATTATGATAAATCAATGGTCTTTTAATTGATCATAAATTTCTGGTTTTGTGATTGTTAACTTTCTCATAACCAATTTCAATATAATTCTTGATCAGAATTTGATAGTTAGTTTTCTCTTCCTTGTCCATATTTTTTTAAATGTAACCCTCATATGTGTTATCTCAGGTGACCTTTGTATGTTCATTTCATTATTTTAAAGTGAACGTTTCTTAAATATTTTTCCAATGTGGGATTTATAATAAGGTATTTTGAAAAGTAAAACCCAATGTTTTTTTATCCAAAGTTAAAATTACAAGGATTAAATTTTTTAAATGAGGTATAATATGACATCCCTATATTTTAAAATGAAACACTATGCTTGATAGCATACATGGTATGCTAGATCAAGTTCAAAAGAAAAACTAAATATTAATATCTTAATGTTTCTATTATAACTTATTCATTAGAATTGGGGGAATGAACATTATTAACTGAATTATGAAAATATGTTTTAAAATTTTAAATATAATGAATTATTTCATGACCAATTATTTATAAATGAAGATAAACCCCGTTTTAAAATAAAAAGAAATATTTTTCTAAAAAACTATTTAAATGTTCAAAAGTGTGTTTTATAAAATATAAAACATTTTGGATTATATTTATAATATATATATATATATATAATATTGAATATAATATTTGACATTAATTATATGTATTTTCTAGACATGTTATAAGAAAAACAAATACAATTTTAGACATATAAGATGTATTTTTCATAAAACACAATTTTACATCCTTTTGATGAAGAACTTATTTTAAATCTACTTTTTGAAACTTTGATAAATTATATTTGAAAAAATAAACTTATTCATTGAAATATTAATATCTAAATTTAATTTTACTGATTTTGTTTATTTTTTTGATAAGTTTCATGTTTTGATGAATAGTAAAAAAATATTGAATTATAATTGAAAATTTCTTTTTCTTATAGATAATTTATATTATTAAATAGTTTTTTTATTATTTTAAAAGTGTAATTAGATAAATTTTATATCATTTAATCCAATTTTGGTAATTTTAATCAATTTCCCATTGAATTTTTATATAAAAAAGTTTCAATATTTTGAATGTTTTCACTTTAAAACTCGTTTTCTCGTTCCTTCTATGTAATTAATTTTTAATTAATTATATCTGATTATGTGTTTTGAATGTTCAAAAATTAATTCCATATTTTTATTCATAAGAAAAAAATTTATTAAATAGGTCCATTTTATTTTTTGGCAATATGAACAGTAACTTTATTAATTTTTTTATTTACCACGGTTAAGGGTAAATTTCTTAATTATAGGAAAAATATTATTATACGTATTAAAACATCACCCTAACACTTGACTTAATTTTATTAAATGATTTATTTTAGACCAAAATCATTCATGGTCTAATTTTATGAGCTCTTGTACGGACATAGATAAATTTAGTCCTTTTTTAGTATTTTATTTTTAGGAATGTCAAATATGTCCTACTCATTTTTTAAAAAGTATTACTCTTTTAATATGTGATAAATCATAATATATCATTAACTATAAATAGAAATTTTAAATATAAACTATTTATATTCATCATGATAAATTATTTTTAATTTTTATGAAATAAATAATTAAATTAAATTCTTGCACAATGATTTGCATTAATTATTTTATTAATGGAAATATAAAATAAATGTTATTAAAAATATTAAAATAAATATAATTTAATATAATTAATGTCATAAACATATATTATAGATGTAATATACATATTAGGGATGTATTAAATGTTATTTTGAATATATCATGTCATTATGGCATTTTAAAAAAGTCATGTAATGAATAGTATGAAAATTATCATTAGTGATATTTTAAAATAAATAATATTTTATTAAATGATATAAAATGGAAAAAAACTTAAATCTAGAAAAACAATTGGGATAAGGTTTAAAATATCATCAATACTCCATTTACAATTAGTTTGGCATGTTATAGTTACTATATTAACCCATAATGAGTAAAAACACATGTTTTTTATATCCAGTTCTTCTATAAAAACCATCCATAGATCCATTAAGAAGAAATATAAAGGAACTCCGCTGAAGAAGAGGTAATTATTTTACCAACTCATCCGAGTTCATTTCTTCTTATACGTCCTATTCATGTTTTTTTCATTATAAAGTAATAAATATTTTATAATATGTATTATTATATTATTATTGTACAACAATATTCCTACTTTTATACATCCTACTAAAAAAAAGTACCACACATGCATACATATGACTTACCATATCCACACCATTGTGTATTTTTTCATCACCATAATATTTGGATGGGTGTAATGATGGATACAATGGATACAAATAATAAATATGACCTTATATTAATCCTTAAAAAATTAATATTCCATAAAATTCCCTACCCTTTAACCATTAATGGAATGATATCATCGCTCATACATATGTATGACCTACTGTCTCTATTACATGATGTGATTTATTTTCAAAGTTCACCATTAAATAATGATTATAAATTTTTTATAATGAATAAATATGATATATATGACCATAATATCATTATGTATATGATGTAACAATATCCAATTTATAAGAATCATAATGTACATGGTGAAACATGCATAGAAAATGAATTAGTTAACACCCAAAACAAGGGTAATAAGGAAATATTGTTGACAAAATGGTGCTAAGATAATATAAGTATAAGGACCCATCTTTTAACATATCATAATATATCTATTTTAACTAGATTTTAATTTTTACATTCCCAAAGATATTTTTGGTTTATAATTTTAGAAATTTCGGACATTACTTATACAAATCAACCCATAACAAAGAAAGTAGGCACAACTAAAACAATGTCATTTTTCCCAAAACATAAAACTTTGAAAACAAAACAACATCATGATTTCTTCTAAAAATCTTCATAAAATTTAACTTTAGGTCCTTCATTCTCTTATACATCCTTACAACCTATGAAAAACATTAAAAAACATGGGATGAGAATAGAAAGCTCATTAAGGAATATAAAAAGAAGGAATGAAACCATTAGTCCATTAATACTTCTAAACATATCAAATCATTTAATAAAGACTCACTTATCACTCATATATACATACTTTTTGAAACATGATATTTTCATAAAACATTAAGGAACATATATATAAATACATAAAGTTATCTTGGGGAATTACTTATATATATTGTAACCCTCATGAACACCTTATGACTTGTAACCCTCATAACTACCTTACAATATAAGCTTCATGGCTATATTATGGTGTAACCATCACAATTACACTTGGAGTAACCATACAACCAAACTCCAATTTGCACATACCCAATTCATTAGAGTGAGATATAGGTCCCACACATCATCATAAACAATTTACAAGAACCAAAACATATTCACAATACATTAATAATTTCATAAAAACATTGCTTTTGAATTTCGTAAAATAGAATTTTAAAATAGGATTTTTAAAGTAAAGTACCTTACATATATAATATAATTGATATGAGAAATAAAATAAGGAAATTAATATGTGTATACAATGTAAAAACACATAATACAACATAATATAAACAAAATTCATTACACAAATAATCTTAGTACCAAATAATCAATGAAATATAAGATTAACCCAAAGAATGGAAACTGGGTTATGAATTCCCTTACCTTAGGTTTGTCTTATTTCAACCTATTTAAACCAATTTTATATTGGTTAAAAGTGTGTTATTAATATTTTATAGAATCATATTCATGTTTATAACACCTTATATGATAATTTTATGACATCATTTGACCCATTAATAATATTTTTTTTATTTATATTGTTTCGAGTGAATTCTTTACATGGTTTCCATGGTTGGTTCTTAACAGATTTTTCTTTTCGAATTGAAGAGAAAATATATAAGTGTAATTAAATAGTGTTAATATGTTTTAAGAATATAAAATTATTCCATAAATAATTTTGTTTATATGGTAAGAGGATGAATCATTAGATAAATCATTAGTGATATTTGTTTAGATCATTTTAGTGGTTTTTCGATAATCATGAACTTTTTTCATCATATACCATTAATATTACGTGTATAAGTTATTTCCAAAACATAATATAGGTCATATAATACAATTTAATTTTTGTTTTCAACCATTATAATGGTTTTATAACCTTCTTTGAAGATTGTAAATGAAACTGAAGACACGTCATTCATGATGTCGATTAATCAACACATTAGAGATAGTGTTTTTTTTAGAATAAAAGGAAAATGAGAGGAATAATGATGGAGAATTTTTACATAAACATGATAAAAATATATAATATATATAATAATCGATCTTTTATTCCTCTTGGATAAGGTAAGGGGAAGAGAGTATATGTAAATAAAAGAATTGAAAAGAAAACAAAAGAATATAAAAGAGGATCTATACCTCTTGATCTCTTCTCCTTGAGATCCTCCTTAAGGCCTTTGGTTTCAACAATTTTGTGAGAAAAAAAGGTCTTGGATGTGGGGAATATAATTGGGAAGGTTATTTGTAGAATTTATATAATTATGAAAGCTTTAGATGTGTGTGAGGAAGAAGGGGTGAGGATGGTATTTATTGTGAAAGTGGAGGAGTTTTTAATTAATTTCAAACGACACATCATTTGTGGTATTTGAAAAACATGATATTTCCCATGGGTTTTCCCATGGTATTGGCCAGTTAGAACACCTAATATCATATCTTAATCCGTAATAGTCTACCATAATTATTACATCATTATAACATCAATATGATGTCCTTAAACACCCGAAAACTTAAAACTATATTTTTTTTAGTATTCACCAAAAAAACAAGATGGTTATATCAGACTCTAAACATATTTCTGAACACAACCATAAATGTATTTTTTAAAATTCAAATAATAAAGGGTGAAATATTATGTTTAACATATAGTTTATAACTATCTACTTAAAACAAAGTTTCATTATATAGATACATAGCATTTTGTGAATTCCAATTTATTTTTAAAACCTTGGGGTGTTACATTCTCTACAACTTGTGAAAATTGCATCCTTGCAATATTATTTACTTATTAAATGAGGGTACCTTTCCCTTATCACATTTTCAGATTCCCATGTTTCTTTTTCAACCATGTGGTTTCTCCACAAAACCTTTACCTATTGGATTACCTTATTCCACAATACTTGTTCTCTTTGATCAACAATCTGAATAGGTTTCTCTTCATAAGAAGGATTCTCTTCCAGTTGAACTAATTCTAGGCTCAAAACACGAGATAAATCTGGAACATAATTTATCAACATCAAAACATGAAAAACATTGTGTACCTGAGATAAACTCAGAGGCATAGCTACTCGGTAGGAAACTGATCCAACTTTATCTAATATTTCGTAAGGTCCAATGAACTGTGGTCTTAGATTCCCTTTCATAACAAAACACATAACACATTTACATGGTGTGATTATAAGAAAAACATGATCAACTACCTCGAAAGAAAATTCTTTCCTCCTATTATATGCACAACTTTTCTGCTTACTCTGAGCTTTCCTCATGTGTTACTAGATCATCTTCACTTTCTCAGCCACTTCCTCTACTAATTCTAGTCCAATTAACTTTATTTCCCCAACTATATCCCAAAAATATAGAGTTTGAAACCGATTCCCATATAATTCCTCAAAAGGGGACATTTTTATACTGAAATGAAAAATTTTATTATAAGAAAACTCAAATAAAGAAATATGTTGATCCCAACTTCCCTGGTAATCCGTTGAACAAGACCAAAGCATATCATCCAAAGCCTGAATCGTCCTTTTTTACTGCCCATATAATTAAGGATGAAAAGTTATACTAAAATTTAGTTTATTACCAATGACTTATGAAGGCCTTTATAAAAGATAAAATTGAACCTAGGATCATGGTCAGATATAATAGAAAGATGAAATCCATGTAACCTAAAAATATCTTTGAGGTACAGTCGAGAAATCTGATCCAAATACATAGTATTTCAAATAACAAGTAAATGAGAAGATTTAGTTAGTTAATAAACACTAACTCATATTGAATTTTTACCTCAAGAATTCTATGGTAGTCTGAAAACAAAGTCCATGGATATATTTTTTCCATTTCCACTCTGAAACTGGTAAAGGATGAAGTATCCCCTTCGGTAACTGCCACTCTGCTTTAACCTATTGACATGTCAAACATTTCATAGTAAAATATGCAATATATGTTTTCATTCCATCCCACCTGTAATACTTATAAAGGTCCCTATGCATCTTTTTTTTGTCTAGATGAACTTAAAATATAGAACTATGAGCTTCACACAACAGTTCTTTCTTCAGCTGAGAACCACAAGGCACACACAATCTCTTTCCAAATCTCAAAAAAAATCTTTATCAATGTAAAATTCTGGAAACTTGCCCACTTTAAAAAATTCTACCACTTTTTGTAAATCCCCATCTACCTTCTTCCCTTGCTTAATTATATTTGAAAAAGATAACTACAATGAAACCTAATTATTTTGTATTAAAACAGAACTAAGTCCCTTTTAATGAAGCATCACTGTAGATGAAAAACACTCCATTTCTGGAAGGTGGGGTTAGAATTGGAGAATTCACCAATTTTATTTTCAATTCCTAAAAACAATCATCACATTCTTTTTTCTAGTGAAATTTAACTCATTTTTGAGTTAACTTAGTCAGTGGACTGCATAACTATGCAAATATTTCAACAAGCCTCCTATAATATCCTTCCAAACCATGAGAACTATGAATCTCGGTTACATTTTTGGGTCATGGATATTATTCAACAACTTTTTTTAGCAGGATAAATAGTTATTACATCTTTAAAAATAATGTGACCAAGGAAAGAAATTTTTTGTAACCCAAATTCACACTTCCTGAATTTTCCATACTGTTTATTTTATTTTAAGTTTTCGAAAACAAACTTTAGATGTTTTTCATAATCCTATTTACATATAAAACATAACATAATTTCATCAATAAAAACAACCACAAACTTATCCAATAACTCATAAAATATTCGATTCATAAGATCTATGAATTCATCAGGTGTATTAGTTAACCCAAATGGCATAACAACAAATTCATAATGACCACATCTTGTTCGAAAAGTTGTTTTTGGTATGTCATCCTCCTCCACCTTCAGCTGATGATACCTATATCTCAAGTCAATCTTGAAAAAATAATGAACTCCTTGGAGCTGATAAAAAAAGTCATTGATGTGAGGCAAAGGATAATTATTCTTAATAGTAATGTTATTCAAAGATATATAATCAATGAAAAGTCTCATGGAACTATCTTTCTTTTTAATGAAGAAAACATGAGCTCCCCATGGTGAAGTGATAGGACGAATGAATCCTTTATCAAGTAACTCATAAAATTGATTTTTCAATTCAATAAGTTATATTTGATCGATTCGATTAGCGGGATTTGAAATTTTCTTATTATCAAGAACTAAGTCAATTGTGAATTTAAATTCTCGATCATGTATAACACTGGGTAAATCATTAGAAAAAACATCAAGGTATTCATTTACCACTGAAACATCATTAATCTGAATAGTTCCCTTGTTTTTAACAATAGAAAAAACATAAAATTCATTTCCATCATTCAATAGTTTCTCAAATTCATGATATGTTATCAATTTTTTGGGTTCATTCTTGTATAAAAACTGAAAATCTTTCTATAAAAAATATTTAGCTCTAAAATCAATATTAGATTGATAAAACGAAAGACAATCCATACCCAAAATGACATCAAACTCTAATAAGGCCAAAACAATAAGGTTTTCAGGTAATGACTTTACACATATAATAATCGAAAGACTCTTAAAATTACTTTATGCTCTAAAATTTTCCTCTGGAGTTTTAATAATAAGTTCTAGTCTCTTTTTTGAGGTGATATTTCTAATTTATAATAAAATTTATCAGAAATAAAGGAATATATAGACCCCATATCAAACAAGACTTTAGAATAATCTGAGTAAATAAAAAAAATACCTAAACCACTTCATTGTATGGCCTAACATCTGATAACGTAGTCGCAAAGAATCTCACTACACCTTTCTTCTTATAGTCTAGATACTTTCCATCATTCAAATCTTTCTTTGGGAAGACATTTCCTTAATGACCCATCTCACCACATTTGGAATTGTTCACAGTTTTATTATCTAAATTGATCTTAAGATAATTTTTATTATAATCTTAGGTCATATGTCAAAAAATACAACATCAAAAACACATCCCAATTTTATTAATTCATTCCCCATGGTTCATTTTACCACAATTTTCATTAAATGGAAATTGAACTTTCTTACCATCAGATTTATTTGATTGATTCTTACGCATCACTTTCCATATATACCTCTTCTTCTCTTTATTCTCAAAGTACACATGATCATCAAAGAACTCCATTTCGACCCTCTCAACACATTGTACAAGTTTCTCATAATTTTTGAATTTTCGGGAGACCAATTCCCTTCAGTATCTTTTCTTCAATCCTGAGTAAAAGATATTGGTTTTTATATCAAGATCCAAAATAATATTTGAAGCATACATTTCTAGTCGGGTGAAGTTTGAATCATAAATAGAAACTTATTTTTCATACCTTTTCCTTAATTCAAGGAATTTATTCTCTATCTTAAGTCGAACCACCTTAGGAAAATATTTTTCAAGGAAAATACTTTTAAATTAATCCCACTCCAGGGCTTTAATATACTCTCAATCCCGAAAATTATTGACCATTGAACACCATTGATCAAATTCACCTTCAAAATGATAAATTAAAAGACTAAACATTTGATTATATGAACATACCATAACATTGAATATCTTTTAAAGGGATTTAATCCATCCTTCATCAGCTACTGGGTCAGAAGATCCACTGAAAATAGGAGGGGTTTGCCTCATAAAATGATCCACTATCATCATGTTCCTTTTTGGTAGCTCTGGTTGTTCTTTTATATGGATTCAACTAACATTTA
Organism: Viscum album; assembly: GCA_963277665.1. Lineage (NCBI taxonomy): Eukaryota > Viridiplantae > Streptophyta > Magnoliopsida > Santalales > Viscaceae > Viscum > Viscum album. Next base: position 1,828,550,325 of record OY728161.1, on the reverse strand, counting down.
TTTTCTACTTCATATTATCCAATACCATTACAAACTTATTAGTTCAAATTTCCACCATTCCCAGTTGTGGATTCGAAAAGATATCATCCTCTCAGTTCCATCCAAATTTAGCATCCCTATTTCTTCTTCAGAAAACCATTTTGAACAGACATAACTTAGATGAAGCAACATGGTATTATTTATATTCTATACCATTTCAACATAAACATAGGGTAATAATTATTTATGGTATTATATTAACATCATCCTGGCCCTTAAAGTTATCTAAACCTTACTCCAGTACCAATTATAAGGAGATGACATTAAACATATCATAATCTTTGTATTTCATCTAGATTTCACTTCTTTACATTCCCAAATATCTTTTTTGGTTTAGAGTTTTATAATTTTATGAAATTACTTATACATATCAACCCACAACATTTAAAATAGGTACAACAAAAACAATGCCATTTTTTCCAAAATATAAAACTTTTAAAACAAAACAACAAAATGATTTCTTTGGAAAAAATTAATAACATTTTACTTGACTTCATTATTACTCTTAATCATCCTTATAACCTATAAAAACATTTATAAAGTTTGTATGATCATAAAAATCTTAGTAATCAATATAAAAAGATGTAAAGAAACCATTAGTCCATGAATACTTATAAACACATGAAATAATTTCACAAAGACTTACTTCTCACCCATATATACTTACTTTGTGAAACATAATATTTAAATAAAACATTAATTAACATATATATAAATAAATAAATTTATCTTGGGTTATTAATTTGTTATATTACAACCCTCGTAGCTACCTTATGATTTGTAACCCTCACAAATACCTTATCCTCCAACTTAAAAATACTCATTATATTAGAGGGATATATAGGTCCCACCCTTCATGATAAAAAAATCCCAATAATAATAAAATATTCACAAAACATGAATAATTTCATAAAAAAAATTCTTTTGAATTTTGTAATATAGAATTTTAAGAGGATTTTTAAAGGAATGTCCCTTAAAAATATCATATAATTGATGTGATAAATAAAATAATTAAATTAATATGTGTTTAAATTGTAACACCACATAATACAAAATAATATAAACAAAATTCATTACACAAATAATATTAGTACCACATAATCAATTAAATAGAGGGTTAACCCAAATATTTGAAAATGGGTTAAGAATTCCCTTAGCTCGGGTTTGTCTTACTTAAACTTATTTAAACCTCCTATATAATGGTTAAAAGAGTGTCATTAATATTTTAAAGAAACATATTCATGTTTATAACACCTAATATGATCATTTTATAACATTATTTTACCCATTAATAATATTGTTTTATTTACATTATTTTGGGTGTGTTCTTTACATGATTTCCATGGTTGGTTCATAACTGATTTTCTTATTGATTGGAAGAGAAAATATATAATTGGAATGAAATGGTGTTAATATATTTCCATAATATTAAATTATTCCATAAATAATTTTGTTTATATGATAAGAGGATGAATCATTAGATAAATCATTAGTGATTTTTGTTTAGATCATTTTGGCGGTTCTTCGATAATCACGAGCTTGTTTCATCATATACCTTTAATATTATGGGTATAAGTTAATTCCAAAACATAAGAGAGGTCATATAATACATTTTTTTTAAAAAATCCATTAAAATGGGTTTACAGCCAAATTTTATGGAAGTAAAAAAATTAAAGACACATTGTCCACAATGTCGGTAAATCAACATATCACGAACGATGTTTTTATTTTTAGAATAAGAGAATAAGAGAGGAAGAATGATGATGAATTTTTTAATAAACATGATCAAAATATAGAATATATATAATACTAGATTATTCATGCCTCTTTTATAAGGTAAGGATAAGAGAGTATAAGTAAAGAAGAGAATTGAAAAGAAAACACAAGAAAAATAGAAGAGGGTCTTTAACTCTTGATCTCTTCTACTTGAGATCCTCATTAATGCCTTTGGTTTTGTCCTTTTGGTGAGATAATCAGGTATTGGACGTGTGTAAGAGACTTGGGAAGGGAATTGGGATAAATTTAGATAAATCTCAAATCTCGAGATGCATGATAGGAAGAGGGGGTGAGGGTGGTATTTATAGTGAAAGTGGGGGAGTTTTTGATTAATTTCAAATGATATCCCATTAGTGGTATTTTCAAAACCATGGGATTGTCCATGGTTTTTCACATGGTATTGGCCACTTGGGAAACCTCATATAATATTTTAATCCTAAAGAGTTGACCAGAATGATTGCATCATTATTACACCATTATGATGTCATTGAACACCTGAAAACATAAAACTGTATTTTTTTTAATATTCACCAACAAACAAGTTTTTTCTATGTGACAACAAAAATCTTACTGATCACAATAGTATATTTCCATTTTTCAAAATTCAAATCATAGAATCGGAAAAATTATTTTTAACAGCTAATTTATAACTATCTACTTAAAAAAATGTTTGATTTTATAGATACTCAGTGTTTCATGCATTTCAATTTATTTTTAAAACCTTGGGGTGTTACAATAAGAGGGTATTATATGATATAATAAATATTAATAAGGTTATGGTATAAATTAATAACATTCCCTAAACCATTATATTATAGGTTCAAGTATGTACAAATGAAATCAAACCTATGGTAAAGGTTATTTCACAATCTCATTATTATTCGAGATTGTTTAAGTTTAAGTCTTCACTGGTGAAATTTTTTCTTCCATGACCATGGTTTCTAAAATTATTTTAAAAAAGGATTTTAAAATTATTTTTTTCTATGTTTAACTATTTAAAAAATTCTTTGAAAGGAATCTTTTTTTCATTTTCCAAATGAGGTACTCTATGAATTTTTCAACAAAAATACAGAAGGAATGTTTTTTTTGAGTAATGTGGCATGAGGGGATTTTTCCGCAGTCATGATGCCTTAATGTTTTGAATCATATTTTAAAATTTAAAATTTTATTTTCAATGAACAATTATTTTTTTAGAATTTCATATATTTTAGAAAATATATATTTCAATATAAAAAAGGGTATTTCTCTCATAATTTTTTAATGATTTTATTATAGTATTTTCATCTATGTCAACATCCTTTGTTGGATATTATTCATTATTGAAGACTATATATTTTGATACCACCTACCAAATTTTATTTAAGAGTTTATGACCATTTTAAACGTGGATGTGACATTTTGATACTATTCAGGTTTTATGGTTACAGTATTCACATTATGTATTTTTATTTTTCAATACGAGTGATTATATTTTTTTATGTTTCACCCTTTTCATATATGGAATGCATTGGACTTAGTAAGTGATGTGTGGGGCCTTCTATATCACCTCGATGCATCAGTATATCTCATGATACAAACTAGTTTGGGTATTGGTTGAGGCCTTTCCTATTTATGTATAGTGTCTTGGATAAAGGATTGAAGGTATGTGTATGATTTCTGGTATTATTGACTCCCTCATTTTTAGATTAGTTATTTATTTTACATGAGATTATTTTATTAGTAGAATATGCATGTGATTATTTATGTTGAATTATTTGATTATCATTTATTCTTTCCATATTATTCTCAAGATTATTTTTAAATGGATTGTGTTTTAGTTATTAACCATTCCTTACTGTTTATTCTTATTTATTAATGATAGCTTCCATTTCATGCAGAATCTTACTAATCATATGAGCTCAACCCTTTCTTATATTTTATTTTCCTAGGATTTTAAGATTTATATTATTATGGATATTTAGGGATATTCTATGAGAATAATGGTGTTGTTTAAGGAATAATTATGTTGTATTTTATATTTTCAATTATAATTTATATTTCAAGTATATATCTAGTTTTCAAAAATTCAAAAATGTTTGGTTCATTGGGATTTTATTCCATGTGTCTCATGCCAATTTAATAATGTAACCAATGACTCTAGGCAACTGGGGTCATGGTCTTTACTAGGATTGTCTAATAAGATTATCCTTCTGTCTAAAGATGGTATGTTGTACTCAAAATAAAATTTGATCCCAAGTCCTTCTATAGAACCTACCAAAGTTGAGATGTGAAATTATTATCTTGATCAGAAATAATTATCCTCCACACATCATGCAACCGAGCTATCTCACTATATAAACACTACCCAAATCATCAATGATGATTGTCTCCTTGTATGAAAGAATTGAACTACCTTTTTCAGTCAATACACAATCACCCATATGGAATCATTATTGTGAGGTGTATTTAGGTAATCCTATCAAAAAATATACAGTGAAATCATCCAACTTCCACTTCGGAATAGAAATAGGCTACAACAGCCAAGTAAACCTCTAATTCTCATCCTTCATCTATTAATAGGTGAGACATATTTCCACAATTCTTATCGTCTTCTTCTTTATTCCTAGTCACCAGTACTCTCTAAAAATATCATGATATATCATTGTCAATCTAGTATGTACCACTCATATGGAATCTTGAACCTCTCTCATCATCTCCTCACGCAATCCTATAGCAACCCATACTCGACCACAAAAGCGAATAATGTCATTACTACCGAGAGGCCATACTTTTAACAAATCCACACTATATATGATGTCCATAATAGATAATCCATCAAGACCAGATAACTGATCTATCTTTATCATGTCAAGAATCACTGGTATAACAAATGTCAATATAATAGCTACTCTTCCCTAAGACTCCTAAACTTCCAGATTCATATCTATATAGAGTGTCATCAGCTACCCCACACTACCTCTATCTTTATCATTTGGATCAAGGCATCGGCAATGATGTTACCCTATCTAAGTGTATATTCCATGTTAAAGTAGAAATACTATAGATACAAGAACCACCTCCTATACTAAAATCATAAGTCTCATTGAGCAAATATTTACTTAAGGATTCTTTTGGTCCATGTACATCATACAACACATGCCCAAAATATAGTTTCTCTATAATCTTAGGGAATTTACCACTATATCTAACTTAATATCATGAGTAAGACAATTTCACTCATGCGGTCTCAACTATATAGAGCCATAAGAAACCACATAGTCCTCCTTCATGATGAATTCTCTAATTATGACTCCAAATACAATAAATCACATGGTATATTTCTTACCCAGCATAGGTTAGGTGAGGATCAATATTGAGGTTAGCCTACTCTTCAGTAATTGAAAATATCTCTTACAATTATCTGACCAAAAAACTTTACTCCTTTCTTGGTCATCTCAGATATTAGTGTTTATTAATAAAAGAATTTTTGGATGAAGCACCAGTAATAACATTCTAAACTAAGAAAAATCTAATTCTTGAAGGCATTCTTGGGTTAATACCATGATACCAAGGTTGAAACCTTATCTCTTTACACTAAAAATCCAACCTCTAAGATAACATGGCCGAATAAGTTTATGATATCAATATATAAACTACATTTGTATATCTTAGCATAATGTTAATGCTCCATAAATGTACTATGGACTATATCAATATGTTGGGTATGATTTTTTTCAGAATACGAGGACACTAATATGCCATTAAGAAAAATTGCCACAAAATGATCAAGGAAATGGAAAAATATCTGATTCATTAAGGCCATGAATATTTGCATTGCATTCATCAAAGAAAATAGCATCACTAAAAACTCATTGAACTTATTCCTGCTTCTAAAAGTAGTTAAAGGTATAACACCCCTACTTTTTATTACAAACTTAAACACAATTTATTACATAAACTCTTCACTTGATAAAACATGGAATATCAAGATATCTAGTGTCTTTATGGTTTAGTAACATTACATAACAACATAAAACATAAAACACACAACATCTTTATTGAAAACTTCCTTTACATAACCATAACATTCCTTCGTACTTAGCATTGCATGGGATAACCTGGGGACATACATGTGAAAAGGGTGAGCTATAAAGCCAAATAAAGGAGTAAACAAGGAATAAAATGAAGAATAAAATAAATATTATGAAATATGAATATAAATAGAGAATAAAATAAACATGAACATAAAATCGTGATATATCATGATTATCATAACATGGAAATGCGGCAATAACACTTAACATGGAATTGGCATGAGCCAAGGCTCATTGCACATGGAGCATGAGTAAAACCTCATTGAACTTGAATTACCATGATTAAATACTCATTGAACTTGAATTATCATGAGTAAATACTCATTGAACTTCAATTAGAATGATTAAATCCTCATTTCACTTGATGTATCATGATAATAATCTTTACCCAATTCATTGGAGCGCTATCAGGGCGTACCCTTCTTAATCAGTTCATTTCATGCATAAGTGTGCCACATGGATTCATCATAAATTATTCCATGATAAAGGAATGTATAATTAAAACATTAAACTATATAATCAATAAGTAAATGTGTATAAAGTTGAATAACCTCGATAGATAAATGGGCATGGTATTCACTACACAATGACTTTGACTTGGAAAAACGCGGTGCAATTTTGGCAGCATAACTGTGTGACATAAGAATTCATAAAAATGGTTGATGAGAGAAAAATGGGTGTCTCATAATATGTATATGAAATGGAAAGTAAGGGTATAATATAGATACATGTCCCAACATAAGTAATGGAATTTGGATTCATAATACAAAATAATTGCTTGAATGTAAATGAGGAGAGATAAATTCTTTATGAAATTTCAGCATGGTAAAGGTTGTACATGGGAGGAATTAATGAGAGATAAATGGGTCTATAATCATTCAAACATAAATATGAAAGTATGGGGGAGGTGAAAAATTATACCCAACATTTATAATTGAAAATAAAAGGGTATAAAAATATTATGAAACTTGGATAAAATGAGAAAGGAAGGAATCCCTTACTTGGAAGTGTGATCCCAAAGGCTTGGGAGAGGCTTGAGAGAGGCTTCTTGGGAGATTGGGCCACCATGGGAGGATTATATAGAGAGTAGTGAATTGGTTGTATGAACTCCAAAGGCTTTGAGTGAAGAGGAAGTGGGAGATTGGGTGGGTTTATATAGTAAACTATAGGGAATTATTTATTATTTAGGTATGGGACACCACACATTAAACTAATCAAAACCACAAACCAGACCATGGTTTTTGCCCATGGTTTTTTCCAAAGGGGAGTGGAAAGAAATATTTTATAAGTATAATGGCCGAACTTCTTAAAATAATATGTTTGATTATGTGGAGGTGAGTCACACTCTCAAAGAAAACAATTTAAAAAGCTAAAATATTTTATAAGTTTTGAAGGGTCCACTAAGGCTTTGTAAAATAAATAAAACAAACATAAAATCACATTATTTTAATGGTAAAACATATATTGACCGAAAATAATGTTTATAGTATTTTACTACATCACAATTAGGTCCTTATAATGTCATAAAACACATTATATATCTAAAAAGTATTTAATTTTTACCCAAAAATTCGATTGCCTCAGAAAATTATAAAAATTCACCATTGGATAATTTAAACATCCTGGTTACAAAAATAATATTTATTTTATCCAAATAATTTTATAAATATGTGAATTTTCATTTTTAAAATAAAAACCAACATTAATCGAAAATTCACGGGTTTTGACAAAAACAGCTTTCAAACCTTAATAGAAATTACAATTATATTCATAAAAATCATATGACCATTTATACTTAATAAAAAGTAATTTAATAATAATAATATTTTTTAAAAATATTATTTAATTCAAAAATACATTAATTTATCAAAAAATATTTCTTTGTTGAAAATTAACTAAAAATACTAGTTGTGCTTCAAAAACTATTTACAAAGTAACAATAATAAAATGAATGTATATGATTTATAATATAAAAAAATAATGCACATAATCATAGTGCTAAGGTCTTGTTACATAACCCCTTATAACACCAGCCTATTTCCAAAGGGTAAGGTGTGTGATGGTGATAGACTCTTGGGGTGGCTCAGATAACATCGATCGGGTGGTAATCTCTATTAACTTCCACTTATCCTATAAGTAGTTCTGTTCGAGCTTAAGATATTGAATCTAGGCTTGTTCTTGGTCAAGAGATAATCCCAATGACACCACCTCCTTTCCGAGCTCCAAAAAATGGGCTTCGTATGGGGAAAGTCTATTGGATGAGGTCATCACTTCCTTTGTCTGAGTAAATTGGATTTGTTAAAGCCCTATATTTATACTAATCATGTGATCACAGTTCAAAGACTATATTAGAAACGGTCCCAATTATTAATGGTATTTTAAAATCCAAAAACATAAAACCAAAGAAGTGAATATTTTATATAACCATTTCAAATAATAAGACATTTAATTAGATCAAGATGAATTTTCATTAATAAAATTTTGGGTCTTTACAATCTTCCCCCTTATGAAATTTCACCCTCAATTTGTTTTTACATTCTAAGCTGAAAACTGGTGCTGGTACTTTTCCTTAAATGCCTCCTCTAGTTCTCAGGTTGACTATTCATACTTATGGCTTCATCATAGTACCTTGACCAGATGGGTAGTCTTGTTACGTAGAACTTTATCTCTACAATCCAAGATCTTCACTGGCTCCTCCTCATAAGAAAGATCATCCTCTAACTGTACTACCACTGAAGAGAGTAAATGTGAAGGGTATGGTATGTACTTCCATAAGAGGGATACATGAAATACATCATGTAATTTGTCCATGGTAAGTGGAAGTTCTAGTCGATAGGCCACTTCACCGACACGATCAAGAATCTCGAAGGGGATGATGTACCTATGACTTAGCTTCCCTTTCTTTAAAAACCTCATGAACTTCTTCCATGGAGATATGTGTAGAAATACCATGTCTCCAACTTTGAACTCAAGGTCTCATCGATGATTATCTACATAACTCTTCTGTTGACTTTGGGATACCTTGATATGTTGTTTAATGTTTTTCACCTTCTCCACTATTTCTTCGACCATTTCAAGTTCTAGCAGCTTATGCTCTCTGAATTTATCCCTACATACCGGTTTTCTGCACCTTTTCCCATAATGGGATTCATATGGTGCCATTCGGATTCTCGAGTGGAAACTGTTATTGTAGGAGAATTCAACCAGTGGAAGATGTTGGTATCATCCTTCTTTAAAGTCCATAGAACACGATCTTAACATATCTTTCAATGTCTAAATAATTCAACCAGATTGGCCATCAGTTTGAGGATGATAGGCCATACTAAATTTTAGTTCATTGCTTATATCATGTTGGAGACTTTTCTAGAACTTCAAGGTGAATCTTGGATCTTGATTGGATACAATAGATAGTAGTACTCCATGCATCCTTACCACTTCTTTGATGTAAATCCGTGCAAGTTGATCAAATAAGAATTCATCTCAAATCGTTATAAAGTGAGTTGTCTTCATAAGATGATCCACAATGACCCATATATAATTGTTTACTCTGGATGTCCTTGGGAGTCCAGTGACAAATTCCATGGTAATGTTGTCCCACTTTCATGTTGGTATGGGTAGTGGTTGAATCATCACCTTATACTTTTTCTTACCAGCCTTCACTTGCTGACATACCAGACACTTTTATGTATATCCAACAATCTCCCTTTTCATATTGTCATAACAAAAGTTTTCTTGGAGATATTAATACATCTTTGTGCTCCCTTAGTGAATAGAGAAGGTTGAGCTATGTGCATCATTTAGAAGCTCCTTCTTTATCTCTAGATCATATGGTACATATAATCATAACCCAAATCTCACAATTCCATCCTTGTCAACCATGAACTCTGAAGTTTTCCCATTTCTAATAGATTCTACCCTTTTCATAATTTCCACATCCTTTATTTGAGAATCCTTTATTTCTCCATGAGGTATGGTTGAAAAATCATTTGAGAAAGGATTGATGATTTTACTCCCTTAATGATTCCCATGTCCATCCTCTACAAATCTAAGAAGATTGGATCCTTTTAAATTATCATCATTGATAAAGATGAAGGATCCTTTCTACTTAAAGCATATGCCACCTTGTTTGCCTCACCGGGATGGTAGTGGATTGAACGGTCATAATATTTGATGAGTTCTATCCATCTTCATTGGCGCATATTGAGCTCTTTTTGTGTGAATATATATTTGAGGCTCTTGTGATTAGTATATATCTCACACCTCTCCCCATATAGATAATTCCGCCAGATTTTAAAAGCAAAGATCATAGATGCCAACTCCAGATCATGCGTGGGATAGTTTTTCTCATGGATTTTCAGCTGCCTTGAGGTGTATACTATCACTTTATCATTTTTCATTACCACACAACCTAAACCCCTCTTTGAATCATCACTGTACACCGCAAATAGTTCTCCACTTATTGAGAGTGTGAACATGGTCGTAGTGATAAGCCTTTTTTTTCAACTCCTTGAATCTCTCTTCGCATTCATCACTCCAAGGAAACTTTTGTCCCTTTAGAGTTATCTTGGTAAGATATTTGGACAATCGTGAGAAATTTATCACAAATTGGAAATAATATCCAGCTAACCCCAAGAATCTACAGATATCTATTACCAATGTTGGCCTTACCCATCCCTCAATTGAAGATGTCTTGGAGAGATCCACATTATCCCATTGCTTGGGATGATATGAGCCAAGAATGAGATTTCTTTCAACCAGAACTCACACTTTCTGTACATTTCATATAGCTTCTCCTTTCACAAGGTCTCTTGTAATACCCTAAGATTTTATGAAAAATATTCTTTTTAATTTCATTAATGTCTTGTGTTGTAAGCTACACCAAAATGAGCTTTCACAACACGCATCCTTGACTCGCCTTTCATTTCACACAATCGCAACCTTCCTCGATAGCATATGTAGTACGCAATACCGAGTTTCACTAAACAACGATATGATTTTAAAATATTATTAAAACTAGCCGTTATGAATAGTAATAACCACTTTTTGAAATTTTGTAAATTTTATTTTTCAAAATGGACTTCATTTTTTGATTCGGAATATCGAAATTAGCTTAGGGTGAAATTTTGGTACTTTTCGGATAACTTTCATTTTCTGATGAATAGTGAAAATTATTAAATTTTAATTAAAAACAACCTTTTTAATCGAAATAATTAATAGTGATAAATTATTAATTTGAGTGGTTTTAAAGTATATTTAGAATATATTTTTACAATTTAATACAATGTTGGTCATTGGATGTAATTTCACATTTAAACCAGACATAAACAAGTGTCAATCTTTTGATACTTATTATCTCTTAAAAACACGCTATTTGTTTTGACGACGAGAATTAATTTTTAAATTAGTTAATGTAACTGATATGTTTTGAATTTGGTAAAATAGACATCATTTTTGAGTTCATAATATCAAATATAGCTTAGGCCTAATTTTTGGTATTTTTCTGGAAACTTTCATTTTTTGATGAATAGTGAAACCACTAAGTGGTAGTAAAAAAAGTGAATTTTTCATAAAACGTAATTTTACCGCTTCTGTGACTGGAATTTCAAAAACTTGAGAGACACGGTTGATGTCAGTAAGTAAAATGTGGTTCAATGAGATGAAAATAATTTTTGGTGAATAGTAACTTTTTACTTTTTTTTACCACGGTTAAAAGTAAATTGGGTAATTAAGGGTAAAAATGATATTATTATTACCCTAACACATGTCCTAATTATATTGGATAAATGTAATTCGACCAAAAACAACCTTAGAAATAAAATATGACCATTTAGGCCCACTTGGATTAGATTAGGACATTTATTATTATTTAATTTAAAGAAGGGTTAAAATAGTTAAAATCAAAGTTTAATAAGTAAATCATTTTTAATATGGGGTTATACATAAGATAAATTCAACTATAAATATTAATTAGAAAGCTAAAACGATTTCCAACATAATGGTAGTTTATTTATAATTTTTAGACATTAAATAATTTAATATATTTATGACACAACGATGATGCAGTAATTATCTTATTAATGAAATATTGACATAATTGATGTTATAAATACCCAAATAAATGTAATTTGATACTTTTTATGAATTACACTAAATTTATAGGTTAATATGACATGTTATTATTGATTTAATTAACTTTTTTTCTTACTAATAATTCTGTTATGATTTTCACAAAAATCAATTACTAAATAGTGTCAAAATTGACATAAAATAGTTTTTAAAACAAATATTATATTATTAATTGTTATTTTATTTGTAAAAATCTAATGTTAGGCCAAATTACTTAGATAAGGTTATATATATAAATAATAAACAACTTGGGGTTCGTTTGGCTTCTTATAGTAAGTTTATTAACCTTATAGTGTAAGAACACAAAAAGACACGGTAAAAGTAAAATTATCTAACTTAAAGTTAAATATAAATTATAAGGTTAAAATAGGATCCTAAACTTGTCTAAATTCTATTGGATGAGAGGATTTCGACCCATCCCCACCTTAGCTTCTAAATAAATCAATTTGGAGCTATTTAAAACCGAATTTGGATTTATAATAAAATAATATTTTTAGTTATTCCAAAGGTGCCCCTCTCATCCCTTATAAAAGGGCACCTCCTCCCTCTCTTCCACACACCACTTTGAGCCTTCAAGCTCGGACAACCCCTGCCAAATTCTCTTATCCACTTCCCTATAAACATCCTATAGGTCCTGGTCTTCTTCAAAGACCAATTTTACTGCCCTAAGAGGAGGTCTCAAAGAGGCGCTTCAAAGAAGAGGTAATTTTCGTTACCGATTCTTTCACCTTTATTTCTTCTTCCACTTCTTCTTATTAGGTTGTTTCATTATAAAGTAATAACATAAGTATCACTAATATACTGATATGTTATTATAATTATGAAAAAACCCTATTTCACCATCTATCCATCCTACGGAAAATGAAATCACCACGCGTGCGTACGTACGGAATACTGTCTCCACGCCGTGGTGTAATCTATTTTCCACCACCACCTTACTTGGATGGGTATAATGGTGTAAATAATAACTATATATGATTATTATAAAGTGATATTGATTCTTTAATAGTATACATACACTCCAATAAAATTCCACGATCATGGGAATGATATCATCGCTCGTGCGTACGTACGGAATACCGTCTCCACGACGCGATGAGATTCATTCTCAATGATTAACCATTCATAAATGATTATAAAGTATATATAATAAGTAATCATGAAATATATGACATAATAATGATACTTGATTTATGTATATATATATATATATGTATTTCATCCAATTAATTCCATTCAATTCAATGAGGAAACGAAAACAACGTTCATGCGTACGTACGGCCTACCGTCTCCATGAACGATGTATTTATTTCCATTTATAGATCTATTATATATATTTATATTCTGAATATATATTATTTATAAATCATGTTTTACATTATGGATGTAAGTAATCATGATCTAAGTAATCATATTAATAATTACAAGTCAAAACATGGACGACAAATTAAACAATTTTACCCAAAACACTCTTTAACATGGAATTTACAAAAGAACGGGTAATATAAAGTCATAAGTGAACCATATATAATATAATAACAATGATTATGATTCTGTAATAAGTCAATGACATTATTTAAATCATTATACAGGAGGTTTGGATACATACGAAGCATATCGGACCTAAGGTAAGGGAAAATTTTGCAAATTTCATTTTTATCCAAGATTGCTTATTCGTAAGTATTTACTGGGGTTATTTCTATCGGCCATGTCCATGTTTTATAAAAGTGTTTTCATGTATGTTTAAAGTCTTTTTTACCCATTTTGACTTTTAACCCATGTTATGGAAGGAATATTTCTTTTATTTACCCTACAAGGTACTTTTTGACTTTTCTGACAAAAATATGAGAAGAATGTTTTTTTAACATATACGGCATGAAAAGATTTTTACGGTTTTATAAAGACATATTTTAATGAAGCTTCCTCCAAAATATTTCATGACTATTTTCAATAAAATCCCTTTCTTTTAAAATTGCATGACATTTTGTGAAAAGAAAATGATTTTGAAGAAAAAAGGATATTTTCCTCAAGAATTCATTTCAAGTGTTTTATCAAAACCATTTTTCATCTAAGATGAAATTATTTCATATGTGTATGTTTAAAGTATCATGTCTTTATGATTTAAATGGTTTCACTTTTCTAATGATGAAATGATATCCATTTTTTTTGTATGGATTACGTTATGATGGAATGATGTTTATGAAACCCATTTTATTCTTGGGTTATGATGAATGATTTATGTTTATATTGTGGCACACGAAAGAATGATTTCATTATGAGATGGGTGGGACCTATATCTACCTCCAATTCATTGGGTAAAGATTTTATATCTCATGAGATAGACATGGCTGGAACGTCAAGTTAAACCGGTTCAGTAATACAGGACTGGAACGAGGAGTGAACTCGATTCAGAAAGGGACTTTGTCCACTAAGATGGTCTTGGCAGCAATTCCTTGGCTACTATGGAAATCATATCATGTGCTTAATGGTTGCCACAATTACATGTTTTGTTCCCATGCTATTTTATCATTCTTAATGTTTCTTTATGATCTATTCCTTACGTACTTCCATGTTTTATGTCATTGCTCAAGATTTTGATGTTTAAACATTATGTTCATGTTTTTAAGTTCAAATGTATATGGTATGTTTTATTTTATCCATTCTTACCCTTACTGAGCATTTGAGCTCACCTTTTTTATGTTTTCTTTTCCCCAGGATATAAAGAAAGTTTTTAGGTAAGAAAAAAAGGGGGAATATCTTTATGGGAGATGTTGAAGATCTTTCACCACGATTAGAGGATTACGTTCCAAGTTTCCAAAGACACTAAACTATTACGGTCCTTGTGTGTCTGTTTTTGTTATGTATTAAGTATTCCTCAAAAGTAATGTAATGTCCATGTACGTCAAGCTTTGGGTCTCTACAGTTGGTATAAGAGGAAAGGTTTAGTCAACCTTTGGAAACTAGGATGCGAGAACTTTAGTGAGATCCCTAGAGATATTTCTAAGGTATGTCTAGGGATGTCCCTAAGCTTAAGTATAAGTATAGGTTATAGTCCTAGAATTGCGCTAACGATCTTAGAATTAAACCTAAGATGTTAGATATTGAAGGTACTCCCCCTTTACTACTTTTTTTTCCCTAGCATGATTTTCGCCTCTCACACTATTCTTTTTGGGTTTTAGAAAATGGCTGGAAACATAAAGATTCACGATAATAGAGGATATGATGGACAATGGAATGATATTATTCATGATCAACCAAATGAAATGGGATTTGGAAATCCAAACATCCTTATTATACCGAATCAGCAATCTCATAATATGATCAATAAACTCAAATTTTGTAAGTTTCCTGACTCGGCTAATAAGAGAATGATGGAGTTTCATGATGATCATAGAGGAAAGAAAGTTCAATTTCCCTCATGTAAATCATGTGGGAAGAGGCATCAGGGAGATTGTTTCAAAGGAACTGTAAGATGATTTGGGTGTGGAAAAGAAGGACACAAAGCCAGTAAGTGAAAAGGAAAAGGTTCAGTTAACACCATGGACAAGGATAATAGTATTTCTATGACATCAACAATGATTAGATGTTTTAAATGTGGAATGTACGGGCATTATGCAAACCAATTCCTTAATGGAAAATCTCATGAAGAGAATCAGCATGGTCATATGGGTAGTATTTATGTGGATGATGTTGAGGAGACTACAAATGATATATGAGCTGAAAGAAGCGTTGAAGCTCAGTCAGTTGTTTTAGAAGGTAGTGGAATGATTGTATGTTTATCGAGAGTTATGTTGTATAGTTACACTATTTTTTTTCTTAAAAGTATTTGAAAGTATATGTTGAATGGTACCAGTAACCATGGAAGGTTATTCAGATATTTTTGTAAAGTAGATGATATGCACATAATAAAGGAATAAGAAGATAATGAGATGTTTGATTGTATTCATGAGCTCATGGTTGATATATCGACTAAGTGATATCATGGATTGAGTATATAGAATTTTGAGGATTTTGGTATGTGGAAAGTGTTAACTTTTAATTACATTCATTTTTTCACTAAGGTTCAATGGGTATTCATTTTTCAAGAGAATACATGATTAAAGACTTCGAATGTTTGGAATGTGACCAACAAGACATATCTTATGATATATGGGGATCAACGATGGTATTAAATCTCCGGTAATCGTTTTCACAATATTATGAGAGTAGACTGCAGTATTATAGATAATCCTAAAGATTGGAATGTATTATGTTGGACATAAGTTAGTATTGTTTAAGGATAGAATTTTTTTCGTTATTATTGATGGGATGTTATAGTAATATAGTTTTAGAAAAAGGACAACCTGCAGGACGGGCGACAGCCCATCGTGTCGGACAAGGCTGTGGGAATCGAACCCACAACTGAAGTGCAACTAGCCTTTATCGCCTACCACTGGACTACAGGAAGTCCCTGGTTAGTAGAAACTAGTTTTATTTTATTAAGCGATATGATATATGAAGTATAAGTTCATTTTTTGAACCATATACGATTAATCTAACCATAAGATAGACTTATAACTTTTGATAACCTTTTGTTTGAAAGAGATGGAATGACCCATCATTCTATCACATGATCTTCAAACACATCACGAATAAAAAATTCAACTTCATTTCTTTAAGGGATGAAGTGGACATTGTTCAATTCACGAACAACAGTGAGATTATACCAAAATCATGCAAGTATTTCTTTTAATTCATCAACTTTAGGGAAATGATCTTGAAAACCAAAAATGTTGTCCTAGTGCCCTTATATCCGATGAATCATATGGTACCCTAGATCATCACAAATCTATGGATTTGTGATTGTTGGATTTTTCATAGCCATGTTCTCTACCACTCTCTATCTGAACATGATGGTTATATTTCTCTTCCATATCCATATTTTCACATATGTTCTCCTATGTGGAAACCTAGTGATTAGTTTATTTGGGTAACCGTTACATTTAATACTTTAGTTTTTAAAGATAAGTTTTGGTATTCCTTTTTACGATGTGGGTTTCTATTAAAGAAACTTTCGAGTAGTAAACCATTTATAACCCCGATGAATTTCGAGGGCGAAATTCATTTTAAGGGGGGTAGAATGTAACACCCCGAGATTTTATGAAAAATATTCTTTTTAATTTCATAAATATCTTGTGTTGTACGCTACACCAAAAGGAGCTTGCAAAACAAAAATCCTTGACTCGCCTTGCATTTCATGCAATCGCGACCTTCCTCGATAGCGTATGTAGTACGCAATACCGAGTTTCACTAAACAACGATATGATATTAAAATATTATTAAAACTAGCCGTTATGAATAGTAATAACCACTTTTTGAAATTTTGTAAATTTTATTTTTCAAAATGGACTTCATTTTTGGATTCGGAATATCGAAATTAGCTTAGGGTGAAATTTTGGTACTTTTCAGATAACTTTCATTTTCTGATGAATAGTGAAAATTATTAAATTTTAATTAAAAACAACCTTTTTAATCGAAATAATTAGTAGTGATAAATTATTAATTTGAGTGGTTTTAAAATATATTTAGAATATATTTTTACAATTTAATACAATGTTGGTCATTGGATGTAATTTCACATTTAAACCAGACATAAACAAGTGTCAATCTTTTGATAGTTATTATCTCTTAAAAACACGCTATTTGTTTTGACGACGGGAATTAATTTTTAAATTAGTTAATGTAACTGATATGTTTTGAATTTGGTAAAATAGACATCATTTTTGAGTTCATAATATCAAATATAGCTTAGGCCTAATTTTTGGTATTTTTCTGAAAACTTTCATTTTTTGATGAATAGTAAAACCACTAAGTGGTAGTAAAAAAAATGAATTTTTCATAAAACGTAATTTTACCACTTCTGTGACTGGAATTTCAAAAATCCGAGAGACACGGTTGATGTCAGTAAGTAAAATGTGGTTAAATGAGATGAAAATAATTTTTGGTGAATAGTAACTTTTTACTTTTTTTTACCACGGTTAAAAGTAAATTGGGTAATTAAGGGTAAAAATGATATTATTATTACCCTAAAACATGTCCTAATTCTATTGGATAAGTGTAATTCGACCAAAAACAACCTTCGAAATAAAATATGACCATTTAGGCCCACTTGTATTAGATTAGGACATTTATTATTATTTAATTTAAAGAAGGGTTAAAATAGTTAAAATCAAAGTTTAATAAGTAAATCATTTTTAATATGGGGTTATACATAAGATAAATTCTACTATAAATATTCATTAGAAATATAAAAATATTTACAACATAATGGTAGTTTATTTATAATTTTTAGACATTTAATAATTTAATTTATTTATGACACAACGATGATGCAGTAATTATCTTATTAATGAAATATTGACATAATTGATGTTATAAATACCCAAATAAATGTAATTTGAGACTTTTTATGAATTCCACTAATTTTCTAGGTTAATATGACATGCTATTATTGATTTAATTAACTTTTTTTGAACTAATAATTCTGTTATGATTTTCACAAAAATGAATTACTAAATAGTGTCAAAATTGACATAAAATAGTTTTTAAAACAAATATTATATTATTAATTGTTATTTTATTTCTAAAAATATAAGGTTCAGCGAAATGACTTAGATAAGGTTATATATATTAATAATAAACAACTTGGGGTTCGTTTGGCATCTTATAGTAAGTTTATTAATCTTATAGTGTAAGAACACAAAAAGACACGGTAAAAGTAAAATTATCTAACTTAAAGTTAAATATAAATGATAAGTTTAAAATAGGATCCTAAACTTGTCTAAATTATATTGGATGAGAGGATTTCGACCCATCCCCACCTTAGCTTCGAAATAAATCAATTTGGAGCTATTTAAAACCGAATTTGGCTTTATAATAAAATAATATTTTTAGTTATTCCAAAGGTGCCCCTCTCCTTCCTTATAAAAGGGCACCTCCTCCCTCTCTTCCACACACCACTTTGAGCCTTCAAGCTCGGCCAACCCCTACCCAATTCTCTTATACACTTCCCTAGAAACACCCTAGAGGTACTTGTCTTCTTGAAAGACCAATTTTAGTGCCCTAAGAGGAGGTCTCAAAGAGGCGCTTGAAAGAAGAGGTAATTTCCGTTACCGATGCTTTCACCTTTATTTCTTCTTCCACTTCTTCTTCTTAGGTTGTTTCATTATAAAGTAATAACATCAGTATCACTCATATACTGATATGTTATTATAAGTATTAAACAACCCTATTTCACCATCTATCCATCCTACGGAAAACGAAATCACCGCGCGTGCGTACGTACGGAATACCGTCTCCACGCCGTGGTGTAATCTATTTTCCACCACCACCTTACTTGGATGGGTATAATGGTGTAAATAATAACTATATATGATTATTATAAAGTTATATTGATTCTGTAATAGTATACATACACTCCAATAAAATTCCACGATCATGGGAATGATATCATCGCTCGTGCGTACGTACAGAATACCGTCTCCACGACGCGATGAGATTCATTCTCAATGATTAACCATTCATAAATGATTATAATGTATATATAATAAGTAATCATGAAATATATGACATAATAATGATACTGTATTTATGTATATATATATATATGTATGTCATCCAATTAATTCCATTCAATTCAATGAGGAAACGAAAACAACGTTCATGCGTACGTACGGCCTACCGTCTCCATGAACGATGTATTTATTTCCATTTATCGATCTATTATATATATGTATATTCTGAATATATATTATATATAAATCTTGTTTTACATTCTGGATTTAAGTAATCATGAACTAAGTAATCATATTAATAATTACAAGTCAAAACATGGACGATAAATGAAACGATTTTACCCAAAACACTCTTTTACCTGGAATTTACAAAAGAACGGGTAATATAAAGTCATAAGTGAACCATATATGATATAATAACAATTAATATGATTCTGTAATAAGTCAATGACATTATTTAAATCATTATATAGGAGGTTTGGATACGTACGAAGCATATCGGACCTAAGGTAAGGGATAATTTTTCAAATCTCATTTTTATCCGAGATTGCTTATTCGTAAGTATTTACTGGGGTTATTTCTATCGGCCATGTACATGTTTTATAAAAGTGTTTTCATTTATGTTTAAAGTCATTTTCACCAATTTTGACTTTTAACCCATGTTATGGAAGGAATCTTTCTTTTATTTACCCTACAAGGTACTTTTTGACTTTTCCGACAAAAATACGAGAAGAGTGTTTTTTTAACATATACGGCATGAAAGGTTTTTTAAGTTTTTATAAAGACATATTTTCATGAAGCTTCATCCAAAATATTTCATGACTATTTTCAAAAAAATCCTTTTCTTTTAAAATTGCATGAAATTTTGTGAAAAGAAAATGATTTTGAAGAAAAAAGGATATTTTCCTCAAAAATTCATTTCAAGTGTTTTATCAAAACCATTTTTCATCTAAGATGAAATTATTTCATATGTGTATGTTTCAAGTATCATGTCTTTATGATTTAAATGGTTTCACTTTTATAATGATGAAATGATATCCGTTTTTTTTGTATGGATTACGTTATGATGGAATGATGTTTATGAAACCCATTTTATTCTTGGGTTATGATGAATGATTTATGTTTATATTGTGGCACACGAAAGAATGATTTCATTATGAGATGGGTGGGACCTATATATCCCTCCAATGCATTGGGTAAAGATTTTATATCTCATGAGATAGACATGGTTGGAACGGAAAGTTAAACCGGTTCAGTAATACAGGACTGGAACGAGGAGTGAACTCGATTCAGAAAGGGACTTTGTCCACTAAGATGGTCTTGGCAGCAATGCCTTGGCTACTATGGAAATCATATCATGTGCTTAATGGTTTTCACAATTACATGTTTTATTCCCATGCTATTTTATCATTCTTAATGTTTCTTTATGATCTATGCCTTACGTACTTCCATGTTTTATGTCATTGCTCAAGATTTTGATGTTTAAACATTATGTTTATGTTTTTAAGTTCAAATGTATATGGTATGTTTTATTTTATCCATGCTTACCCTTACTGAGCATTTGAGATCACCTTTTTTATGTTTTCTTTTCACCAGGATATAACGAAAGGTTTTAGGTAAGGAAAAAAGAGGGAAGATCTTTATGGGAGATGTTGAAGATCTTTTACTACGATTAGAGGATTACGTTCCAAGTTTCCATAGACACTAAACTATTACGGTCCTTGTGTGTCTATTTTTGTTATGTATTAAGTATTCCACAAAAGTAATGTAATGTCCATGTACGTCAAGCTTTGGGTCTCTACATATCTAGTACAGGTATTAGATGCTCCTCACGATTCTCCTTGGTTTTGGAGTATATTATAATATCATCTATAAATACAACCAAAAATTTGTCGAGGTAATCTCTAAAGAATCTATTCATGAAGTCCATGAAGATTTCTAGAGAATTAGTGAGTCTAAAAGGAATTAATATGAATTCATAGTTCATATACCTTGTATGAAAAGCAGTCTTGGGGATATCCTACTTCTTCAACCTTACTTGGTAATATCCCAACTGTAGATCCACCTTGGAGAAGTATTGTGCTCCACATAGCTAATCGAACAAGTCATCAATTCGAGGTAGAGGATACTTGTTCTTTATCGTGATTTTGTTGAACTCACGATAATCAATGCAAATTCACATTGACCCATCCTTCTTCTTGATGTAGAGGACTGGAGAACCCCATGATGAAGCACTTGGGCATATAAACCCTTTATCCAGATTCTCTTATAGTTGTTTATTAATCCTCTCAAGCTCTACCAAATCCATTCTATATGGAGTCTTGGATATTGGAAATTCCCCAGGTATAAGATAAATTTATAATTCAACATCTCTTCTAGGAGTAAGGACAAGAAATTCATCGGGAAACACTTTAGTGAATTCCCTCAAAATAGGAATGTATTCAAGGATGGTTGCTTTTGTGGAATCAATCATCTGATCCAGATACACATTCTCATAGGGTAGTAATATCCATGCTTTGGATGATGGTTCTAAAGAAGATTCATCCTCCTCCTTACACTTATACAAAATCTGGGGTCGATTAACCATATGGAGAGTGATTTCCCTCTCATGGTAATTCATGTTGGCTCTATATAAGGAAAGCCAATCCATGCCAAGAATTGCATAAAATTCCACCAAAGGGAGTATGACGAGGTTCACCAAGAAGTTCAATCCAAAAATTATGATAGGGTAGGAGTTATATTCATGAGATGAAATTATTTCACCATTTGTCTTTCTCACATGCATCTTTACTTCCATAACTTGTGGTGGTGTTGGGATTGTTCTACTAAAATTTCAAGATATAAAATAATGTATAAAATCAGAATCAAAAAGTACATTCACTATTCTTGAATGAATAATTAGCATACCTATAACCACTTATTTTTCGGGGTTCACTTTGGCGGTAGTGATGGAAAAAGATCACCCTTTCTACCTTGGAGGTTGTTGGTTGCCTCCAAAATCCCTTGGCTTAGGGAACTAATTTTCAAGGTGCCCTGGTTCTTTGCAGTTGAAGAAATGAACAATGCATTGAGGTTCAAACGGAACATTCCTCTCCTATATTGCAGCTGGGGGTTTTTCTTGTCAGTAGTTAACAGCTAGGTGTCCTTCTCTTCCACACCTAAAGCATTTCCTCGTCCCCTTCAGGAAATTTTCGGGGTGATTCTTTCCACACCTTTGGCAAGTGGGGTGATAGGTTTTCTTAGCACCATTGGATTTATCCATCGGAATACAAGAATTGAAGTCCACCTAATTCTTTTTATACCCATGATACCTATGAGATTATCCGATCTCCATTTCAAACTTTAGGGAACATTGGATAATTTTTTCATTATTGTCGAAGTCATAGATATACAAGGCTTTCCACAAGCTAGGTTTTATCCCACCAAAGAAGCGGTCAATCGTGAATTCAGGGGTAACGAAAAATTCAGAGGCATATTGTGAAAGCCTTATGAAGTATACCTCATACGCTCTGATGGATTCATCATATTTTTTCTTGTGGGAAAGGAATTACCTTTCTATCTTAAGTCAGATGGTGTAGGGAAAATATTAATCAAAAAACATTTTCTAGAAATCCTTTTATTCCAACACTTCGATCTCATAATCAGGATTCGTATTTTTGATCAATGTCCACCATTGATCTACTTAACCCTCCATATGATAATAAGCTATAAGAACCTTCTCTTGTTCAGAACATTAAAGGATTGAAAAGATATTTTCAATGGAGTTGATCCATTTTCAGCGATTGAGGGATCAGATGATCCATTAAAAGTAGGAGGCCTTTGTCTCATGAAGCTCTTGATAGCGACTTGTTCTTTCTTAAGGGGTGGGGTAAAATGTTCTTCTTGACCCATGTTTTTATTCTAAGCTTTAGTTAACAGAGAGAGTATCATGACAAAGTTTGTGATTTCTTCTCCCATCAGATTGGTCATCTCATTAGAATAGTCATCACATTGGTCTTCACATCTGTTGTTAGATCGGGTCCTCCTATTACCAGCCATTGGCTGGAATAAAAGGAAAGTTATGGGTAACACATAAAGGGTAAAACAAAGACAAAAACATATGACTTATAAATTACTTTTATTTCCTTAACTTGTGAATCTATAAAATTCAATCTATGTTATCCATGATCTACTTCCCAACATTTACTCTTAGGGGAATTTTTCCCCATAACAATGGTACATACTAAGCTTGTGAATTTACCAAAGAATATCCCCTGGGAGTGTCATAACCAATAGTGAATCAAGTCCTATTGTTGTGTACCAAGATACCCCGGGTCAAGCCTGAAACTCCCTGTTGGAGTTTTCACTCCTAGGTACATCTATGCCAAAGCTGCCTCTACCTGCTCCTATCCACACACGAATGTATTTGCTTGATAAACTACTAACTCAATACTTACCAAAATTTAGGTATGTTCTTATTGTACTTAGTCTTGTCTCTAAGGCTTCATTAGAGTTTTCTAATCCTAATCCCAAAAATAACTAAACCTATGCTTTGATACCAACTATAACAACCCTTATTTTTATTACATACTTAAAAATGATTTATTACATAAACTCTTCACTTGATACAACATGGAAGATAGATATGTATAGTTTCTTTGGGGTTTAGTAACATTACATAACAACTTAAAACATAAAACACACAACAAATTTATTGAAAAATTCCTTTATATAACCACAATATTCCTTCATACTTAGTATTTCCTAGGATAACCTGAGGACATACATGTGAAAAGGTTGAGTTATAAAACCCAGTAAGGGAGTAAACAAGGCATAACATGAAGAATACAATACATGTTAAGAAATAGGCATATCAATGGATCATAAAAGAAACATGAACAAAAAATAATGATATATCCTGATTATCATTACATGGAAATGTGGCAACAACACTTAACATGGAATTAGCATGATCCAAGGCTCGTTGCACATGGAGTAAGAGTAAAACCTCATTGAAATTGAATTAGCATGAGTAAATCCACATTGCACTTGAATTATCACGAGTAAATCCACATTTCACTTGAATTAGTATGAGTAAATCCTCATTTCACTTGATGTATCATGATACTAATCTTTACCCAATGCATTAGAACGCTATCAGGGCCCACCTTTCTTAATCATTTCATTTCATGCATAAGTGTTCCACATGGATCATAAAACATGGATTCATCATAATTTATTCCATGATAAAGGAATGTGGAATTAATACATGAAAATATATAATCAATAAGTAAATGTTCATAAAGTTTAATACCCTTGATAGGGAAATGGGCATGGTATTCACTACACAATGACTTTGGCTTGGAAAAACGTGGTGCAATTTCGAAAGCATAACAACATGACATAAGAATTAATAAAAACTATTGATGAGAGAGAAAGGGGTATATCATCATATGTACCTGAAATGGATAGTAAGGGGGTCATATAGATACATTTCTCAACATAAGTAATGGAATTTTGATTCATAATACAAAAGAATTTCTTGAAAGTTAATGAGGAGAGAGAAATTCCTTACAGAATTTTGGCATGGTAGCAGGTGTACATGGGAGCCATTAATTAGAGATAAATGGGTATCTATTCATTGAAACATAAACAGGGAAGTATGGGAGAGGTGTAAAATCATACCCCGACATTTATAATTGAAAATAAAATGGCATAACAATATTAAGAAACTTGGATAAAATGAGAAAGGAATGAATCCCTTACATGAAGTGTGATACCAAATGCTTGGGATAGTCTTGAGAGAGGCTTATTAAGATCCTGGATCACCATGTGAAGATTATAAAGAGAGTAGGGAAGAGTTTGGATGAACTCCAAAGGCTTTGAGTGAAGAGGAAGTGAGAGATTGGGTGGGTTTATATAGGAAAAGAGAGGGAATTCTTTATTATTTAGGTTTGAGACACCACACATTAAACTAATCAAAACCACAAACCATTCCATGGTTTTTACCAAAGTGGGGTGGAAAATAATATTTTATAAGGCCAATGTCCTAAATTCTTAAAATAATAGGGTTGATTATGTGGAGGTGAGTCACACTCTCAAGGAAAATAATTTATAAAGCTAAAATATTTTATA
Organism: Viscum album; assembly: GCA_963277665.1. NCBI lineage: Eukaryota > Viridiplantae > Streptophyta > Magnoliopsida > Santalales > Viscaceae > Viscum > Viscum album. The sequence continues at coordinate 1,828,524,644 of OY728161.1, read as the reverse complement.
AGTCATGAAGGGTCCACTAAGGCTGTGTAAAATAAATAAAAAAAACCTAAAATCAAATTATTTTAATGGTAAAACATATATTGGCTGAAAATAATGTTTTTAGTATTTTATTTCATCACTATTGGGTCATTATGATGTCATAAAACACATTATATATTTAAATGGTATTTAATTTTTACCCAAAAATTCAACTGTCTCAGAAAATTATGAAATATTAATTGTTGGATAATTTTAAAATCCCGATTCCAAAAATAATATTAATTTTATCCAAATAACTTTATAAATATGTTAATTTTCATTTTTTAAATAAAAACCGACATTTATAAAAAATTCAGGCATTCTGACAAAAACAGCTTTCAAACCTTAATAAAAATTACAATTGTATTCATAAAAATTGTACAATCATTTATAATTAATAAAAAGTAATTTAGTAATAATAATATTTTATTAATATATTATTTAATTCAAAAATCCATTTATTTATCTAAATATATTTCTTAGTTGAATATTAACTAAAAATACTATTTGTTCTTTAAAACTATTTACAAAGTAACAATAATAAAATGAATGTATATTCTTTATTATATACAAAAATAATTCACATAATCATAGTGATATGGTCTTGTTACATAACCCCTTATAACACTGGCATAAGACTAAAGGGTAAGGTGTGTCATGGTGACAGACTCTTGGGGTGGCTCAGATAACATCGTTTGGGTGGTAATCTCTATCAACCTTCTCTTCTCCCGTAGGCGGTTCTATTCGAGCTTAACATGTTGAAGCTCGGCTTGGACTTAGTCAAGAGTGAAGCCCAATTATGCCACCTCCTTTCTGAGATCTGATAAATGGGCTTCGTATGGGGAAAGTCTAATGGACGAGGTCATCGATTCCTTTTTTTTGAGTAAATTGGATTTATTAAAGCCCAATATTTATAATAATCATGTGATCACTGTTCAACGACTATATTAGCAACGATCACAATTATTAATGGTATTTTAAAATCCAAAAACATAAAACCAAAGAAGTGCATATGTTATATAACCGTTTCACATAATAATAAATTTAATTAGAGCAAGAGAAATTTTCATTAATAAAATTTTGGGTCATTACAAAAGCTATGAACAATGGTATCAACATCAACTGGTGGTACCCTAACCTTAAGTCGGTCATTGAGAAAATCCTATAACTTGTCATTTTATTTAATATATCATCAATAAATGGAAGGGTATGTCAATAATTTTCTATCATGTAGTTTAATCTACGATAATCCTCACGTAATGGAAATGTCCCATCATCTTTCATGGAAAAAATAACTAGATAACTGCATTGATATATACTAGGACATATGAAACCCTTGGACTCTAGAACATATAAAAATACTTTCAAATCATGAATATATGTTGGTTCCAACCTATAAGGTGGGATATAAACTCTCTCAACTCTTGTCACTAACTCAATCATGATCTCAATCTCCAACTCGAGTGGTAATCTAGAGAAATCTACACCAGCTGCCTCCTAAAAATTGTCCACCACTAAAGGAAATGTATCCTGGAGCATGCCTCATTTATCCATAATAATTATTTAAATATAATCCATGAGATAATCTAATATAAATATAGTTTATAATTCATTATCTTCCTAATGATCTCACTCAACCTGTTGAGTGAAGCTGCCCCTGTCTAGAGATAGAAAGGCAACTCTCCTCCGATAATAGTAAATATGATATTTTTTATATAATTGGTCAATCTATAAATTGAATAAAATTTAATCCTATCATTTACATTACAAAAAATTTCTTAAAGGAATCAATATCTACCAATTTCAATAGAAAACTCCTTGCAACACATGATACCCTCTGACCAAACTCCCAAAAGTGTGTCAATGGTCATGACCCCATCTATGATCTCCATGGAAAACAAAAATCATTTGAAAAAATATAAGATATAAATGAATGTGATTCTCTAGTATCAAACAAAACATAATCTAAGGTACATGATATAAGAATCGTACCTCTGATAGTAGAAGGTCCTGCATCCAAACCTGTCAGAGTAGACTATATAACATGTATCTAGTTCACCAATCTACCCTAGGCTTTAGTCTAACTACCCTATATTTTTTACTTTGAGTGGTAATAATTATTCTAAACTAGGTTACCATGTCCCCTTCTTCATTTGAAACATCCAGAAGAACTCTAGAAACTAGTTTACTAATGGGTAGTTGTGCCCCCATCTCATGTTTATGTCCTACTCCCCCTCCACTATGTTGTTGTGAAAAGTTCCTACAAAACATTTGAATATGAACCATCCAACCATAGAAATAACACCCCACTAAGGAGTGAGGCCACCGTGGTAATTTTTTTCCCAACCTTCCACACTTAAATCACTACATTTAACCACATTCATAAGGAAAATGTCTACTCCCATGACTAGTTTTTCCATTACTACCTTGGTAAAATCTAATATAGTAGGGATTCTTTCCACCATAATAAGAGTTTTCAGACCACCCTGATGAAACTATCTGGCCACAATATATGGAATCTCTTAGATTCTATTTAATGATGACATCCTAATTAAACACATTTACTGGGATGCCCAAGAAAAATACATTCACCTCCTACCTAATCTCATAGTAGATCACATCCTCAAAATGTCTCACCCTGTAAATCATATCATCTTCTATGAATGGAAAAAAGTGATACAGGTTGATGAATCATCTGAAATAGTCCATCACTAAGAAAATAAAATTTATCTAGTGTATGAACTTTTGAGACTTATAACCCATCAACAAATTAGGATAAAAGTGGCTCAAAAACATTACCTCAAAGTCCTTAGAGGATAACTCCTCTTCTTTTTTTGGGTTTCTCTAGAATATCCCACTAATTTTTTGGTTGATCCACAAGGAATGTATGCAACAAGAATTATCCTCTGATGTTTTAGTGTCTCAAGATGCCTTAAATATCTTCTAGACTAACTCTATGCAGAACATGGATGCCTAGGGGCCTCCCTCCATCAGTGAACATAGGTGGATTATGTAGCAAAACTCTATCATCAGCTCATACATCTAAGGTAAATTGAATACATTATCCCCTTCCATTGATTGTATGACCCTCAATAAGTTATTGATAAGTAGAAAATCCATTTGAGTCACAAGGGATACAAGAAATATTGACTCATATATGTTATGATAATGCTGATTTCCACACTCCTAATGCTCAATTCATAGATAATGAATAATCATTTTCTCTACTTGAAAAACACACACCTAAGAACATAGGGTAAAAAAAATAACAAAATCAAAATGTGATAACTAGAGAGAAATGAAATATATTATTATCTATCAGAATGGCTTAACAGGTGAATTCTCATGACATAACTAGTCATTTGTTCCCTCTTTCATCAGTTATAATAATTATCTCATTTCACTGTCCATACTGAAAAATATATCACTTCAAAATAATATCTCCCTATGATAAAAATTTCATTTCAATATATATATATATATGTTCCTATCATGATGAATATATACTAATATCATTGTATATCATTCCATGAGTTTAAATTTAAATAATTATAAAATTAAACAACATGTGAATTTCCTAATGTGATATTAAATCGAATAATAACAGGAGAACATCATGAACAACAATCACAACCCTATGCAATTGGATTTTTACCCATACATGGGTCTGCTAATCCAACCCACAAGCTCATTAAGAATTCCCAAAACATCCTAGTATCCTTTAAACCTCCCCAAAATAGTAACACGACATAAATAAAAACCTAAAATTATAATTCCAGTTTTTGATGTCCTCAACTAGGTTCTCTATCATGTTACTACTACGGTTGGCTACATGAACTCAGGTGAACCTCTACACATGCTAGTGGATTATGACTGCAAGAAAGGGTCTAAATAATATAGTGGTAATACTATACCCTCTATTAAATAGTATACATAATTGATGAAAATAATATTAGTGTAGTAGAAATAATAGAAACAATATAAATAAATAATCAGCCAACCAAATCAGATAAAGGGTCAATTGAAAAAATACAGATTATAAAATAACAATGTAATGATATAATGAGTGTATCTAAATGACAAGTTGAATGTAATACAAACAAAATACTAATAAGAATTAAATAAAAACTACAAAAACCACATTCTTGAACCCCATGTTGGTCCCATATCCATGCTACGACCCATCCAGTGATCCAAATTTTAACAATCGGGTCTCATGTAGTTATCCAAAAGTACATCCGTGAAATCTATTTGGATTCCAAATAGTAGCCTATATAGGGTGTGAGTAAGTATTTGTAGGTCAACACCACCACTTTTAATAAAATATATTTTGAGAAATAACATTCATGTAATATATCAATAAATAGATAATTACATTAATAAATTAATATTATGCATTAAGTATCCTACTGATCCCCTAATCTATGAGTTGACACCTAGGGTTAACATAAATTACTTCACCACCCTACTGATATCTAAGTCTAAGGATGGATCCCCATAAATCAGGATGAATCACTTTACTAAGTGAAGGATTATCCTATCGAGGATGAACCACTCATAACGTATCATGAATGAATATCATCATCTATAGGATATAGAGAATCTTCCCTTGGGCATCAGTGACTATGTATTTTGTCCTCAAACATACACTATAATCATACAATATACCCTTGGGAATCAAGTACCTGTGCACCTAGACCTCAGAGAGTATGGAATTAGTGCACCAAGACTTCAAGCATCAATCACAAGTTATATCCATACTAAATAAATAGTGCAATATACATCCAACTGTTAGGGATTAATCACATTGATGTCACATATTCCCAAAATCTAATAAAACAAATAGAAAGTACAGAATCCACCTACCAATTGTATATTCTTAATACACAAGGTTCAATTTATCAAATTATCACCTGTTTAACCAGATTTATTTCATTGATCTAGGTTTCTGATTATCATCATAATTATATAAAACCTATTTTTTTCTATTAAAACTAAGGTTGTTAGAATATTAGTTAATAAAATTTATCCATTGTGATTCTACCATATAAAATTACATATTACACATGTTATGATAATTAAAAATCCTAACCCAACCATATAATAAATTTTCCAATTTATCATAGGGCTATAATGTCATGCAGACCATGTCTCAATAAGATCCAATGATGGAAAACCAATCGAGTGGTTTTTGGTATCAGTGTCTATGACTTTGGACCCAATGAGATCTAGTGGATAGTCTAATAAAAATGTTTAGTATTCAATATAGATTATATAATTAATTTTTTCGTGCATGTGGTGTTTCGGTGAGATCACACATATTTCGAATAATGGGGATAATTAAATCTGAGTCAAGGGATATGTTTCAAACTACCCACCTTTATCTAGAGATCAATGAAATGATTACAAAAGGTAAAACCAATATGAAAAAAGGTAAAGAATATTAGAAGAAGAACTTAGATCATAAAAGATAAAAATAAAACCCAAAAACAATCACAATAAATAGATTACATGGGTAAAATAGAGATCAAATAGAAGAGACGAGAAAACAAAAGCAAAGAAACTAACCAAGGATCAAACGATTGATTGTGATGTCCATAATAGAGAAAATTATTCCAAAATCACCTAAAGATTATTAGGGTGTGAGGTAGAGGGTCAAAAAGTGGGTAAAGAAATAAATCATACATGCTACATTCATAAAAACCACTAATCTTAAGAAATACATGTCGTGTAATCCGTTCATGTCATGTATTTTGTAATTTATTAGTTATGTCAAAAAACATTCTCCCACAAGTTAAAAATAACTTGGTAAAATATTCTATTTCATGTAAATGTTTCATGGTGTATAATAAATTCATGTCTAGAAATTTAGCACCTCATATTTAGTTATTTTAGAGAAACTCATACATGATCTTTTTTGTTATATAAAATAGTTTTGTAATTTTGAATTTATTAGAATGACATTATAAAATAAATGTATTTGATTGGAGAATTAATAAACTAGATAGTTTTTTATGATCATTATACCCTATAACTCAGTGTTGAGTCTACCCATATAACCAATATATAGATTATCCTTATATGATCACCAAAGTTCCCCTAGATCCATAAACTATGTCACATTCATAGCATGATCATCGAGAAAGTTAAATTGAAGCTACAAAAAAAATGTTAATTTATATAAATAAAAATAATACTATTGATTTAAATTTAACAAATTTTCTTATCCATGTTTCATCCCATTCTTTCTCATTGACTTTATTATTGACATTTCACAATGAGATTGGTTGAACAAGAATGTTGTCACTATACTTAGATAATGTTTCCATGAAACATCTAAATATTCTATCATTTGTATCGATCAATTAGTTATCATCATTTTAATCCTCCAAGATTTTTTTGGTGGTTCCATAATTCATGTATAGGGGTATTCCAACGTCACATATTAGATGATGACACTAAAGAATAAATAGAATAAATATATAACTAACAAATATGACAACTAAAATAAGAATATTGTGATATAATTAAATGCACTTCTAAACTTATAACCAATTGAGGCTAATGATTAGTCCATGTTGAATTCGTGACTTTATAAGGATCAGTATCCTATCAAGGATGTGTGTGCTCAAATTCATGCTTTGGGTCATCTTAAATCTATGGTGTAAAAGTCTAAGGATTGTGATGATCAAATCATTGATGAATAAGAGTGAGAAATTTAGGCAACACATGAGTGGTCATATAATGATAGAAGGGATGATGAACCATCCTAATATAGGGAAATGGTATATGAGAGGTAGAGAACGGTTGAAATGATGATAAAGGTATAGGTGGAAAATTACCCATAACCTCAAGTTGAGTAGGTGTACAAAGTGTGGTACAAGTAACATTTAATGGATGTTCTATGATTGAATGGGTATGAATTGTTCTTTGATTACCTCTAGTATCCCACCAACATGATTAGTTAAGATGATGAACCTAATCCATTATCTCACTATAGATCATTTTTTTCCCAGATGAATTCAAATTAAATAAAAATTATAAATAATATAAAAATTATATATAAGGTATTGTTGTTGATAAATATTAAAATTACTATACTCATTGAGGGAACTCAAGAAGGAAATCATATATCTCACATTCTTTATCATTATTAGAAGATCTCTTCCTTCATGCTTATTTTTTATCTTTCATATTCTGTATAGGAATGAAATGGGATTTTTTATTATATTTTTAATACTATAGAAAAATAAAAATAAGTTATAAAAGATGGTGGGGATTAATTAATACATATTAATAGTAAATCCATATAATGAAAATTTGGTGACTTTTAATAACCAAATAATAAAAATTAGAAGTAAGAAAAACATAAAAAAACTGTACATTTCATTGTATAATTTCATACTAAAGCATAAGAATAAAATATCCACCTTTAAATTTATTTAAAATAATTTAAAAAACTATTTTCAACCTATTTTAATCTAGTTTTTGAAAATTGTTTTCAAATCATTTTTATAAAACTAGTTTTAAAAAATATTTTTTAAAAAATGTTTATAAAAATTATTTCAATCCTGTTTTTTAAATTGTTTGAAAAACTATTTTAAAAAACTTGTTCATAAAAATAATTTAAACTACTTTTTTAATATTTTTTAATCATTTTTTTTTAAATTTATTTAAAAACTATTTTTTTAAATAGACTAAACTCGTTTTTTAAATTGGTTATAAATATGTTTTTTTAAAAATATTTTAAATATGTTGTATTTTATGATAGGCTCTCCATGATATTTTTGGTGTTATCTAGGGAAAATTTAAATATGTCTAGACATGTATTATTTCCTTTTTTATAAAAGTTTTCTCTAAATTCGGTTTATTAAAACATAGTTCAACAAAATTTACTAGTTTAGTGTTGTTATTTGTATGAAATAATTTTTTTAATTGAACTAAATCTAAATTAAAGAAATGAAAAAAATAAAACAAATAGACCCTTCCAAAATGAAACCAAAATAATTTAATTATAGTTTTTCCAACCTGAAAGGCCAAATATGGGATAAATAAAATGAAATGAGAGAATATATAGTTGCTTCTATATATTTCCTACCTTTGTATCGGGTTTATAGTCACTACTAAAAATTATACTATTTGATTAATCATATGAAATATTTCCATTAAGACCAATAGGGAAAGAAATGGTGTCAATTTTATTCCCCTATTAATAAAAATTTGTCTCATGATTACTTTAATAAGGATTTTAAATTCATTTATTAGATCATCTTTCACATAAAACATTTGTTTAATCATTCATTCCAAAATATATATCCCATAGATAGCAAATAGGTGATTCATATTAATAACTATAAATCCATTATCATCAATTCATGTCTCATGTCACAATATAGAATCAAACCAATTTTATTTTATCATAGAAACATGAAAATGAGAGTAATAACCCAATATTTTTATTTTCTCAATACCTCCCTAATAAGAAACATTTCCATGTTGAGTCCTATTATCTAATGCATTGGTATAATGGTCTGTTCTTATAAAAAAATAATTTCATCGTGTTTTATTCTCATGATAAATTATTGATCAGCTATAAAAATCTTATACCCATTGTTTATTTTTTATTTTTATTCAAGAACAAAAAAATTATAACTAGAAGCTAATTCTCATAATTCATGAGTGACTAAGACAACGAGTAAACAAAATGCTTGAGAATTTTATATGAATATTAACATTAAATGAATATTTATTTTTTTACTTTATTAATTTAATGGAAGTACCTTCGATTTTAACTAATGAAGGAACTCTTTAATATTAAATATCTTTCTACTTCTCAATGGCAGTGAATGATGAATTCTACTTATAATTTAGTTGTTTTCCCTCTATAAATCATTAATTAAAGTTTACGATATATGTGAAACTATGTACTATGATCTATTATATTCATTTTTAAATTAATTACTTGATGCATCCATCAAATAAATCACAATTAAATAAATATATGTCATGTTATATATCCCACCCTTCAATGATCAATATAGGTAATGTATATAACACAGTAATTCCCCCTATTTAGGGAAGATATGGAAAAATGGTATCAATTTTCTCATAATCTTCAACTTTAGTTCTCATTGATTGTTTATGAATCATTCTCATATAATCCAAATACATTGGACAAAAATCTATATATTCTTGAGCTAGATAAATTTCAAAATAGAACCTTTAGAATGATTCATTTTCTAAACATAGCACTTCATTGTGTACATATTTCTATTGGTTGAATAAATAAATCAATAAATAAATGAGTCCCCCAATAAGTATTTCAGCTGAAATTTGGGTAGATAATTACTTTATGTAAGTGAAAATTTTGGAGGAATGTTTTTATCTAAATCACACAAAATTAGTGGTTCCTTCTACTTCATTTTTATATACAAGGAAATGAGAAAAAATTTCTTTTAATGGTCTTTGTAAAATTTTGAAAATAAGAATAATTTGGTAGTTATTAGTTTTTACGATTTCAGTTTAATCTCTCTTCTATAGACTCATTTGGATATATTAATTGAGAATCTATAAGGAAACTTAGTAATATATAATAATTTTAGAAAATAATATTTCTATAAATTTTTCAAAACATAAGAAGAAAAGGTAAGATTCCATTTATTTTCATTGATACACACATGATGAAGTTCTGGCCTATTCCAAAATCCACCAAGCTTCACTAATAACTTAAGTTATCATTGGTCTTCCCATTTAAATTTAGAATAATTAAATAATAATTCCACATATATTTTTTTAAATGTAAAATAATTCTAAAAAATTATGTAAAAAATAGGTTGACCAATTTTTAAAATAAAATAGAATACTTTTATCTTTCCAATTATATCTATATTCAATGTGAACATCCTTCCCCAATATAGATTTTAACGAACCTTTCCCTAATAAAAAACTAAAATATATCAATTTATTATCCACATTAGTTCTAGAAATACATTGACGTGGCCTCTCAGTCTTAATAGTATTGTCAAATATTTGATGATTATACCTATATGGATGATCCATTGGAATGAATCGTTATTGTCCCATGACACTGAAACTATGATGATAATTGAGTTTTTTATATCATTCATTATTTATAAAAACATGAAATTGTTGTTTTCTATTTTTTCTCTAACCAGACATCATTGAATATTAATGGGAATAATTTTTCATCGTCATATACACAATACACATCTGTATTTTTTTGAATTAGAATCATATATACACACACCCACATCCCAAAGAGGCTTCAACTAATTTATTATAGGTTGCATGTACATATCTATATCATTATATGTATTAGGTGGTCCAGATATTAGTATAGTCAAGAATTTGAATGGTTTTTTCATACACATCCATGGTGGAGGGTTATAAATATGAACTAAAACTATCCATATGATTTAAGTAGTAAGAATCAAACCAAATGGATTAAAATCAACACTTGATTGACCCAACACGACATTACCCAACTTCATCAGGATATTGTGCATCTAATTTCTCCCATGCTAATCTATATATTGGATAAAATAACACATCATTTTCATAAATTATCTTAGTAACATTTTATTATATATTGTTTTGATATTTCAATAGATAAGAAAATATTTTTGTGGAAAGGAATTAATGGAAAGTGCCACATTAAATTCTCTGGAACATGATATAGTTCTCGATATTTATTTTTATTCCATAATAATGTACCCCAAATATTTATAATAATCTAAGTAAATGGTTTCCTCTCAGAATAAGCTATAATATTTTAAGAAAGTATTGATTTTTTTGTAGAAAATACAATATGATTAATTAACTTCCATCCCATATAAGAATTTGTAGAAATATATAGATCTCTAGGAAATAAGACACCCAAAAATAGTAATAATATAATCGATGGTAGTATTATAAATGATGTAAATTTTTTCCCATGATACAATCAAGTAAAAAATTATTGCACTATCATTTCAATAAATTATCGATATATAGAAGTTCTTGAATAATCCATTAATTGTTTACTCCCACGATTTCATCATTTCTATTATTTGCCTCATGTGTGCTAGTATCATTGTCTTTTTTTATTGGAATAATATAGTTTTCAAGATGATTTATAAATAGAAATAGATAAAATATAAAATTCTCCATATCAATCCTTTCATTTCTATCATGAACCTTATAATATTCCCTTTTTTCTATATTGTGATTCCAGAAAAAAATGCATATTTTTTAAATAACATTTATTATTTTGTATATAAATTTTTACTGACATAAACTAGGTATTCCAACATAATTATAATAATTGAATCATATAAAACCTCTATATAATGTATTGCTATATGAAAAATGTAAAAAAATAAAACTTTATTGAAACTTAGTTGAGATCCATCCAGTATCTTACATCAAAATTATATTAATTATATGACATAAATAAAGGTGTAATTCATATCAAAATAGAAAAAATAAATATAAAAAACTGATAAATTTGAATATTATTGATAAAAATTAAAATCATTTAAGTTTTTCACAATTATAATAATGTATTTTTTTTATTAATTCAGTTCAGTTGATAATTATTTGGATTAAATAAATATATCTAAATACATACATCTTTATGAGGAATATGGTTTTCAAACAACTTTTTTTAGAAAATGAATAAATAAAATTATATATATATATATATGTATTAATCAAGGAAAACATTTATTCAAGAATAAAAACTTTATCCAACCCGTCATGAAAACTTTTTTCTTTGATAGAAATATTTTTAATCTAGCAAACATTCATACTAATAATAGGGAAAAATTTAGTATCACATGTTTGTAGAACATTTATATAAGATCCTACAAATATAAATTTTAAAATGACATTCAAAAAATCATGCTAGTATCTAGAGAAATAATTAATAATCACAAGAATATTCTATAATTGATTCATACACGTAGTGACCCAAAAAAATGTATAATACATGGAATAGAAAACAAATAATATATATTTTTATATTATTTAGATGTATATAGTGAATTATAAATGAACATTAATTAACCACAAAAACTAATTACTAAAACATTTCACATGACATTAATTTAAAATTTATTATTCTATAATTTTTACCATTAAAATTTTTAAATAAAATAATTAAATGAATAATTTAATAACCCCAAAATAAATCTACAAAATAAAAAATTTATATAACAATTAATTACCTAATTAGATAATATATATTATAAAAAATAAAATTATATTTGATTTATGAAAATGTAGAGAAGAACTAAATTAGAAAATAATAAATGAAATACATTCACATTTATTATATATTACTCACAAATATATAACCTAAATAAACCCTCATTCAATGAGTCAAGATACTCATTCCATGATAGGATCTGCATTTGTATTTGATATATATATAAAAATGAAAATGATCCTCAATAGAAGAGAAAATAAATTTTAAACTAACAAATTTGATATTGAATAAGAACAAAATCAGAAAACTAATTATTGAGGAGAGATCACCAGGAAAAATATTGGACTGGTTGTGGATCATGGAAGGAAAAAATTAGGGATCGTAGGGAGGGAATGGAGGTAAATCTAAAAAAAATAATCCCTCGAACAATGTTTAAAAAAAATGGTATAGAGAACAATATACCAATTTTTTTTAAACCATTGTTTTTTAGTACTAAAAATGACTATATAATAATGACTAGTCTAAATAGTTTTTATATACACCCCTATACTAATAGTTTTAGAACACCATTAGTATAGAGACATGGGTATAACTTTAAATTCTATTAGTGTCCCGTAATTAGTTAATACAACCAAGATGAATGATTGATAATGTTTTGAATACCTTTTTCATAACATGATATAATTTATATTCATAATATCCTTTAATAAAGTTAACCAAACCATTTATAAGTGATATTCTAATCATAAAAAAATTTATAGATTACCAAATTGGACTCCAGATTGATTCATTTTTATTGTTTTCTTAAACTTGTTACAACTTTGTGTAATTCCTTCCATATCTGTATGTGACCAACGTATAAAACCATACTAGTAATATAATTTAGTTAGTAACATTTATGAGACATGTCATTTAAATAATGGTGAGGCTTAGTAATCATTTCCACATTTTTTAACTCATTGAACAATTATTAAATTTTTTTTCATCACTACATAATATGTTACAATGTTAATAACTTCTATTATCTACATAAAAAACATTCTAATTTAGTTATCAAATATAACACCCAAAATTTTTGTGAATTGTTGTTTTAGAATTAATTCAATATTTTTGATATTGAGCATTTCACACAACACTGAATATAGTTTATTTTATATTAGAGAACTATATTTGGATTTCATTATATGAAACATAAATTTAATCATGCACTACACACAACATAATTTTTATCTTGCTCTACAATGAACATCGTATTTAACTCGTGTTACACATAACAATGACATTCCTAGATGGCTTGCATAACACGCATGACCGATTTTTACCGAATAATAGTATATCATTAAAATTTTATTATATAAAATAATAAAATATAACATATACATTAAAGTAGAGGTTATGAATAGTATTAACTAATTTATAAAAATATATGGTTTAAAAAATACAAGATGAATTCATAGGTTACCAATTAATTAGAAATGAGTTTGAAAATTGATTGTATAAAAAGGAAAATATTATTTTTTAGTCACAAAGATATTTTAACCTAATAAATTAAATTAATTAAAATTAGTGAGTGATATTAATGTAATATATATTTTATATATTTAATAAAATATTTTTTATATTCATCCAATAGATTGGATAGACATAAGATATAAACAAACCCAATTTTATTCATAAAAACATATATATTTTTTTATAAAGGTGGTTTTTCCACCATTTAATGGAGAAACAATTTATGAAAATTTTATAGATTTAATATAAAAAAATAAACCTCATATTTGGAATATAAACATAAAAATTAGGTGAGGATTAATTTTTGGTATTTTCCTGTACGGATTCATTTTCTAATGAATAGTTAAATAAACTAGATTTTAATTCAAAACTGCATTTTCATTTAATTTATTTACAAGGATAAATTATATTTAAAATTGGTTTAAAATTTTAATTACATATTAATTTTACCAATTAATCCAATTTAGGTATTTGGAATCAATTTCACATTGAAATTTAATACAAAAACATTATAAACTTTTGATCATTTTTACTTTACAAACCTGCAGTGTCGTCCCTTCAGAGGGATTAATATTAAATTAATTTCTCCCACTTCTGTGATTATAATTTAAAAAAATAGATTCCAAAATTTGGAAAAATAATAATTTATAATTTATAATAAGGACAAATTAGTTTTTTACCAAAAATATCAGTGAATGTAATTAAATATAAGTACATTGATTAAGGTAAAATTAATATTAACTAAGGACTAAACCTTAAATTTAATACTCAAAACGACCTTGAAACTTAGTAAACACCCATTGGAATTACATTAATCAACTATGAACCTTATATTATTTAGTTTGGTTGTTTTTTATTACTTTTTTTTGTAAAATTGTGGGTACATCTAACTTGTTTTAAAAAATGAAAAGTGTGTCCTTTCCCTTTCCTATAAAAGGCCACCATCTATCCCTCTTTTTAACACCTCTCAAGACCCTTGTATCACCCAAATTATGCACAAATAGTATCCCATAATCCCTTATTTACACCTAGATTCCTCCCCTAGTACATAAATCATCCAAAGTAAGCCTATTGGCACAAACCAAAAGGAGTTACCTGATTAAGTGGTAACGCCTTCTCTCAATATCCTTTTTTTTATTTTCTTTCTAATCCAATACACCATATTTATTTAATTATTTTATAATAATAAAAGTATCCTCAATATACTAGGATGTTTTTATGCTAATTATTAGACCTAAAATTAAACACAACTCCATTTAATGGGTAGCGAACATATTATTTACGTGTACAATGAACTACCGCCTCACTAAATGATGATTGCTCATTTTTCCTATACTGCCTCTCATAGTGGAAAATAAGATGGAAAATATATTTATATATTTCATATATTATATTTATTATGTTTTTATGCTTTATTATTCATTTTAAAAAACATATATTTTCTACTTTTCATTTGGTTTAAATACGATAATTTTGTTCGAGGAAGTGTGGACTACCACCCCCTCAAAGCGATGTGATTCATTCAAACACTACATGGAATGTATTAAGGATGGTTTTAATGAAATTATATGATATATATAACATTATAATTCTAATATAATTATATTATATAAATATGTACATATATTCCATTTTCATCCTCTCATTCAATACAAAAATAAAAACCAAAATTGTGTTCATGCATACGTATGAATTACCATCTCTATGAATGTTGTATTACATTTCATACTTATATATTATATATATTATTATAATAAAAATATAATAAATAAAAATTATATATATATATATATATCATTATTTACATTCTCTAATCATAATATATGTATAAGAACCAAATATATAACAAATTAAGACACATGAAAAAAACCAAGCGGATATTACCCGAAGTGAAACCTTAACAATGAATTTTTAACAAGGGGTAATATAAGCTCATAATAAAAAAATTTGTGGTATTATATATTATAATATTATTTTTAAAATATTTATAATAATTTTATATTTATTATACAGGTGGTTTGAATGAGTATGATGAGTGTTAATATAGAAGGTAAGGGGATTACATCTCACTTTTATTTTTGTGAGATACATTCTTTATTCACCACTAATTATTTTTGTGTAGTGTGTATACTAACCATGGACATATTAAATTATTTTTATACTTAAATTTATCTATATTTAAATATCCTCTATAATATATTTATTTCATGGGGTTTACGTTTCAAAATTTATAAAATCTATAAACTAGTTTTTTCCTAGTTTCCCTCTTTGAGGGCCATGTTTTGTTATGATCCTAATTTTTTTTGGAGGTGCATATACTTCCATTTTACATGTTATATCATCAATATAATTATTTTAATTATATTATAAGATTAATTTAATTTTTTTTCATTACATAGATAGTATGATCCCAAGTTACCAATTTATAAAAGTTTACTGAAACAACCTCATCACTTTTCAGAATTATTTATGTTTATGCTTCCATTGATAAAATATTATGATTAATATCTCAATAAACCTCATTATTATTCTTTATAATATGTTTAATCAAGATATATCCATGTATTAGTACCATTTTCAACTCCTTTTCACTTACGATAATTAATATAATTTTTTTATGAAACTTTTACCGTATTTCTCTCTTCAGTTGGAAAACTATTATATTTCAAAAAAAAATGTTTTCAAAAAATCTTTAAAAAATGTTATCAAGTGGTACTTGAAGAAAATTTTCAAGGAAAATTTATTTTGAAATTTTTTTATTGTTTTCAAATATTCCTTTAGAATATTTCAATGATATTTTCAAATAAATATGTTTTCAAAAATGTTTTATGTTTAAGAAATGTTTTAAACTATTTCAAGCATTCTTTATAAGTTTTCAATGAAAAAGGATTCCAAAATTATTTCAAAGAATTATTTATAAGTTTTCAAGTTTATTTTTATAAAAAATGGTTTTAAAGTTTTTTATGTTTTAAAGATCCTTTTTCAAAGGATAAAGGATATTTACCTTAAGAAATGTTTTCAAAATGTCCTTACAAAATAATTCACATCAAAGATAACATCTATTGATATTAATCATGCCCTTATAGAAAATTATTTAAACATTTAATTAATATTATTTCTTGAATAATTTATGTTTTGACGAAATTATTCTTATGAAAACCCTTTCACTTCTATAGGTTTTATGCTTTTTAAACTCACTTCTTTTCACGAGTTATGCTTTCCTAAAGTGATTGTGAAACCTATCTATTTTTATAGGTTATGATGTGATAAAATGTTAATGATATCCATTTCATTTTTTGGGTTATGATTTTATTTTTATAAAACAAATCTCTTTTGATCATTCATGATATGATGAATGTGTTATTATCTTTTGGAACATGTATGAATGATTTTATTATGAGATGGGTGGGACTTATATCTCCCTCTAATGAATTGGGTAATGATAAGTGGTATATGAGATAAAAGGGTAGACGGGTTGTATACCAAGACCCAAAACAAGAATGCACATGGTTTCAAGACTAATACTAAAAACAAAAAGGTACATGGATTGTATCCCAACCCTAAAAACAAGAATTTACATGGGCTGTAGCCCAAGACTAAAATTAATAGGGTACATGGGTTGTAGCGTAAGCCCGAAAACAAGAAGGTAAATGGTTTGTAGACCAAGAATAAAATTAATAGGGTATATGAGTTGTTATCACAATACCTAATTAGGTACATGGGGTGTATCCCATCCTAACATGTTATAAAGGTCTAGGTAGGTATCCTTGATATAAACTTTTCTATTCTTATGTGCATGTGAAAAACTCCATATCTTATTCCTATGTTATTATTTCATTACTTATGATCTTATTTCTATTATGATCTATGCATTATAAAATTTCAATATTTATTATTATCTATAATATGTAGGGTGAGATCTTCAAATATTATGATCAAATTCTATACCTTTTTTTCATGTTATACTTACATATTTACTTTATTGACCCTTACTGAGAATCTGAGCTCACCCCTTTCTAATGTTTCATTTACCCAGGTTTTGAATATAGGTTTTAGGAAGAATTACTAAATGTGGAGATATTTATGGGAGATTTTGAAGATCTTTCACAAGTATAAAATATTTCTTTTTCATGTTTCCAAAGAAACTAAACTGTTATGGACCTCAGGCATGTATTTTTTTAATGTGCCAAATAGTCATATAAAATGATGTAATATCCATGTTTGTTAATCCTGATTCTTCATAGGTTGTTTCAGAGAAACGTTTTAGTAAAAATTTGAAAACTAGGATGAGAATTTTTTTTGGAGATCCCTATGTATATTTCTAAGGATATTTCTAGGGATATTTTTAAGGATAAGAATAAGGATGATTCAATGTTTAAGAAAATGTCCTAGACTTTTGGTAAAGGATACAATGATTTTTTTCATATAAATACATCCCTTTATGGATACTACAAGTGGATGTGGCTCTAGTACAGATGTACATAGGTGTAAAAACTATGAAAAAATGTCTAATGCCTGACTTGGGGTAATCTGGTACACGACAACAGGGGTTGCAGCACACCTGGTTTGACACTCTTGAGGGATATGATTTTGAAATTCACAAACACTTCACAAAAAATTATGATGTATTTGAATATAATATGAATATGAATAACCTAGGATAAACATAAAGAGTTTTAGATTAAAAGGTGGGTTTAATGATTTTGACATCCTATAATTAATTATTCATGATTATGTGGCTTTCTTTTATAATATGTGGTTCTCTATCCCGTGCTTTTTGGTTTTAGTAAATAGAGAGTACTAGAAGGAACATGGTTAATAATTAATGTTTCAGATTTGGAATGTATTTTCATTATAAAAATTTATTTCCCAAGTGGAAATCTCATAAAGGGAATTAGGAAGGTGGTATGGGTATTGGTTATACTACTGAAGATAAAGAGACTGAAAACAACATATTAAAGGTATGCAATGTTCTACTAGTATTTTTTACATTGATCATAAGAAGAATCATTAGATTGAGTTTGAGGAACCATAATACATTATTCATATTTAATGTTCTAGGAAAGAGGTATTAAGGAATAAGTTGATGAAGCTTGAGTTATGGTTTCAGAATAAAGTTGGATTAATGAAGTAATTTTTTGGAATTCAAATATTATGTTATATGAAGAATGAAATGTATAATTATTTTCAGTATAAGTTTTCATTAAGGATTGAAAATGACTTATTGAATTGTGATAAATACATTTAAATGTTATTTGATGGAAAAGTGATATTTTGATTAAGGTACGGTAACCCTTAATCAATGCCTAAAATTAAGATAATGATCTTTGGGTAATAATATGTTGGATGTGAATAAGTAAATTGGATGGTACAGAATACCTTGGAATTGATAATTGACCAAATGGTCTATGTCATTAAGGATTAAGTTTAGTACTTCCTAGATTTAATAAATATATCAACTAATCATTGGAATAAGGAAGCAAGCATGTTTTACAAAAGGATTTATGGTAATTAAGGTTGTTACCATGTTCAAGGGAATATAGGATGAGGTTATTCACATGTTTGGAATGTGACACCCATTTAGTACTTTGTGAGATATGGGGGATCAATGCTAATATGGTATTATGAATTTCTTTATAAATCTTTGAATTTTCATCTTTTATAAGGGTTATGATGTTAAAAATTTATGGAAAGATTAAGTTAAAATTTGAATAATGTTTTTGAGTATAAAGTATTATATTAAAACATGAAGATTTATGAATATTGGAAAAATTGGTATAAAAACATGGTGTTGATGATAACTGATGACATATGGGATGGAATATCATGGATCTCAAGATCTGTTACTGCTTTAGGAATGAAAAATTCACCTCCTATTTTGGATAAAGTAGTGAATTAGATCAAGGAATAACAATGGGCGAGGTTTTCCTAAAATCATGAAACTATATATTTTCATGAAAAATATTTCACATTAGGAAAAAGGATATTGAAAAAAATGTTATCCTGGTACCTCTGTTTTTGATGAATCAGGTGGTCCCTTTGTTCATCATAGATTTATGTCATTCTGATTATTAACATTCTCCTAAACTATTTTTCCATCACTCTCCATCAAAAAATGATAGTTATATTTTACTTCCATTTCCATGTTTTCACTTTCCACCTATGTTCTCCTATGTGTAAACCTAGTTATATGTTATATAGGTAACCCTTATAGTTCCAACATTCCAATTTTAAGAGAAGTTTTAATATTCATTTTTACGATGTGGGTTTCTATAAAGTAACATTTCAAGTATTAAACCTTTGGTAACCCAGATGAATTTCAAGGGTGAAATTCAGTTTAAGGGGTCTAGAATGTAACACCCTGAGATTTTGTGATTTTTTTCAAATTTATTTAATAATTTTGATATTTTTCATTTCATGGAACACTATAAATAGTTTATTTTATTTTAAATCACTGTGTTTATATTGCATTATACACAACACCAAGTTAATCTTTCACAACATGCAACATAAATTTTAGATTTCCCTTTATGGACACTAAGTATAACTTTAATTACATGAAACAATTACTTTTATTGATGGCTTTTATAACACGCATAGACGATTTTTACCGATGAATAGTATATCATTAAAATGTTGTTATTTAAAATAATAAGATATAACCAAGACATTAAATTATTGGTTATGAATATTATTAACTAATTTATGAAAATATATGTTTTGCACAAATATAAGATGAATTCATAGGTTACCAATTAATTAGGAATGAATATAGAAAATTATTGAATATAAATAAAAATGTTATTTTTTTATAGTCAAAAGTTGTTTTGACATAATAAATTAAATTATTTACATTTAGTGAGTGATATTAATGTAACATATATGTTATATATTCAATCAATTATTTTATATTCATCCAATATATTTGATATACATAAGATAAGAACAAACCCAATTTTATGCATAAAAACCTAATTTCTTTTTAAAGTTAGTTTTACCCCCATTTTAATGGAGAAACCATTTAAAGTTCAATTTTAGGAACTTTTATAGATTTAATATGTAAAAATAAAATTCATATTTGGAATATAAATATAAAAATTAGGTAAGGATAATTTTTTTGTATTTTTCAGTAAGGATTCTTTTTTTAACGATTAGTTAAAAATATTAGATTTTAATTTAAAAAATATTTTTAATTTAATTTATTTTTAAGATTAAATTATATTTTAAATTGGTTTAAATTTTAATTACAAAATAATTTTATAAATTAATTAAATTTTGGTAATTTTAAAAAAATTCACATTGAAATTGGATATAAAAACATAGCAAAAGTTTGTTCATTTTTACTTTAAAACCTGGAGTGTCGTCCCGTCAGCAGGATTGATTTTATATTAATTTCTACCACTTATGTGATTATAATTTTGAAAAATATATTAAATATTTTGAATCATAATAATTTATAATTTTTAATAAATTCAAATTATTTTTTGACCAAAAATATTAGTGAATTATTTAAAATTATTTACATCGATTAATGTAAAATTAAGATTTACTAAGGACTAAACCATAAATTTAAGACTCCAAATGACCTATAAACTTGTAAAATACCCATTTTATAGACATTATTCATCCATGAAAATTCCATTATTGAGTTTTGTTGGTTTTTTATGACCTTTTTTATGTAAAAAACTGGGTAACCCTAACTTGTTTTAAAAAATGCCAAGTGTGTCCTTTCCCTTCCCAATAAAAGGTCACCACATATCCCTCCTCTTCACACATATAAATACCCTTAGATTTCAAAAACTATTCTTAAATAATCCCATAACATACCTCACTTCCTCCTATAATCCTCCCCACTTACATAAATCAACCCAAGGATGCCTTTTTGGCACAAACCAAAAGGAGTTACCTGATTAAGAGGTAACGTCCTTTCTCAATCTCCTTTATTTTATTTTCATTATCCACCCCCTCCACTCTCTTTATTACATGATTGTATAACCAAACCAGTATCATAAATATAATAGGATTTTCTATGATAATTATTATAACTACACTTAAAAACACCTTCATCTAATGCGTAACGAACATACTATTTACGCGTATGACAAACTACCACCTCACTAAATAATGACTATTAATTTTTCCCCCCACCTCTCATGGTGGAAATTATTATAGAAAATATATTTATATATATCATATATTATATTAATTATTTTTATAAACCTATTTATTCCTTTTAAAACACATATATGTGGATTTTTTATTTGGGGTAAATACTATAATTTTGTTTGGGGAAGTGTTGACTACTTCCCCCTCAAAGTGATGTGATTCGTTCACATACTACATAGAATTTATTAAGGATGGGTTTAGTGAAAATATAAGATATATATAAATTTATAATTATATTATAATTATATTATATACATGTATACATATATTCCATTTTCTTTCTTTCATTCTATACGACAATAAAAAAGAAACAACATTCATGCGTACATACTGATTACTATCTCCATGAACGGTGTATTCCATTTTGTACTTCTATATTATATAGATTATTATAATACCAATATACTGAATATAAATGATATTTATATCATTTTTTACATTATGTAATCTATATATACGTATAAGCACCAAATATATAATAAATTAAGGCACATGTGAAGAACAAAGAAGACATTACCCGAAGTGAATATTTAACATTATATTGATAACAAGAGGGTAATATAAGGTCATAATTAAAAAATATATGGCTTTATATATAATAATATGGTTCTGTAAAATATTTATAATAAATTTATATTTTTTATACATGTGGTTTAAACAATTACTATGAGATTCAAGACATAGTGTACGAGGATTTCATCTAACTTTTTATTTCTGTGAGACACATGCTTTAATTACCACCCATTACTTTTGTGTGTTGTGTATAATACCACTATATGTATTAAATTATTATTATAATTAAATTTATGGGTATTTATATATCCATTATATGATATTTATTTCATTGTTTTTATGTTTCAAAAGTTACCAAATCAGTAAAATATTTTTGTCTCAATTTTCCTTCTATGAGACTCATGTTTTGTTATGCACCAAAATTATTTTCGAGGTGTATATAATTCCATTTTACATGTTATCTCATGAATAATATTATTTTAATTATATTTTAAGGTTAATTTAATTTCCTTTTCTTATATTTATAGTATGATCCCAAGTTACCATGTTATAATATTTTATTGAAACAATCTCATCTCTTTTCAAGATTGTCCATGTTTGTTTCTCCATTAATGAAATGTTATGATCCATTTATCAATAAAACTCATTAATTTTATTTCCTCTATATTTATTCAAGATATATACATGTATTAGTACCATTTAACCACTATTTAGTACTTAATATAATTAAGAATTTTTTTTAAGAAAAATTCACAATATTTTTCTCTTCAGTCGGAAATCTGTTTTATTTCAAAAAACCATGTTTTCAAAAATATTTTCAAAAATATATTCAAATGAAAAATGAAGACCATTTTCAATAAAAATTATTTTAATTATTTTTTAATTTTTTTCAAATCATCCTTTAAAATATTTCAAATCTATTTTCAAAGAAAGTGGTTTTAAATAATGTTTTGTGTTTAAGAAATGTTTTAATCATTTTAAAGAATTATTTATAAGTTTTCAATGAAAAGGGTTTCCAAAATTATTTATAAGGTTTATTTATAATTTTTCATGTTTATTTTTTAGGAATTTTTTTTCAATTGTTGTTATGTTTTAAATATCCTTTTTAAAATAAGAATGGATATTTACCTCAAGAACTATTTTCTAAATTTCCTTCCACATTATTTTCCATCTAAGATAACATATATTGATGTTACTCATACCCATCTATGAAATGATCCAAAGGATTATTATATATTCTTTCTTGAATGGTTTATGTTTTGATGGAATAATGCTTGTAAAACCTGTTTTACTATCATATATATTATGCTTCTAGAACCCATTTATTTTCATGAGTTATGCTTTCCTGATGTGATTATAAAACCTTTCCCTTTTCAAAGGTTATAATGTGATGAAATGTTAATGATACCAATTTAATTTCATGGGTTATGATTTGATTTTTATGAGAACATACAATTTTTATGTGTCATGATATGATGAATGTTTTATTACCTTGTGGCACATATATAAAGATTTTATTATGAGATGTGTGGGACCTATATATACCTCTAATTAATTAGGTAACGATAAGTTGTACATGATCTCAAAGGTTACATGGGTTGTAGCCCAGGAACCACAATGAGAAGGTATATGGGTTGTATCCCAAGACTAAAAACAATAAGGTATATAGGTTATAGTGTAAGCCTAAAAACAAGAAGGTACATGGGTTTTAGCCCAAGACTAAAAGTATGAGGGTACACTAGTTATAACCCAAAAAATAATAAGGACTGTGGGTTGTGTCCCAATACTAAAAGTGAGAGGGTACATGAGTTATTTTTCCAATCCCGAATCTGGTACATGGTTCATATCCCAGTCCTAACATGTTATAAATGTCTTGGTATGTATCCTTGATATAAGATTTTATATTATTATGTTCATGCCACAAATTCCACTTCTTATTATTATGTAATTCTTTCATGAATTATGTTATTAATTATCTTATAATCTTTGTCTTATGAACTTACAATATTTATTATGATCTATAATATGCAAGTTATGATCTTAAAATGTTATGCCAAAGTTCCATACCCTTTTGTTCATGTTATGCTTACACATTACTTTTATTTACCCTTACTGTACATCTGATCTTTCCCCTTTCTTATGTTACCTTTCCACATGTTATAAGGAAGGTTTTTTTGTATAATTAATAAAGGTGGAGATCTTTATTGGATATGTTGAATATATTTCACCAATATATAATATTGTTTTCATGTTTTAAAAGACACTAAACTATTACGGTCCTCAAGTACGTATTTTTGTAATGTAACAAATATTAATCTAAAATGATGTAATATACATGAATGATAATCCTGAAACATTTTATCAACATCTTTGGAAACTATTCAATAAAAATTTTCCTTAAAACAATTCTGAATAAAAAAATTAACACATTATATTTTTCTTTAACAACATATTTGAAAATTCCATTTGGATATAATGTGATATTCCCTTTATTATATAAATAAAATGCAACTCTTTTTATTTATCCATAAAATATTTTACAATATTATGTGAAATTCACATTGATTTTTGAATTGTATAATTCTTTTGTTTAAAAAAACTTGAGATTCTCTAAGTTCAAACATACTCCCACTAGTTTCTTAGACACTATACTCTTTCCAAAATAAAATTATAAGAAATATGAACTCATTTTTGTTAGTAAATAACACTTATTTTATTTTTGGGGAAATATTTTTCAAATAAACTATTATTTCTATTTAAAATATGGTATTTTATATGTTCACGATATTGATATAAAAATAACACTTTATTCTTTAAAATCTATTACTAATTGGTGGTGAGATCATGTCCATTATATTTTAACAAACACATGAATAAACTCACATATATTCAATAAAAATTAACTTTTATTCAATTTTCAAGGCATGTTCTAGAAGCTGAAGAATCATAAACCATGTACATTTAATTAATCATCTTATATTCTATATACAAATACTTTTAAAAAATCTCTTATCATATAAGATAAATAAGATAGAAACATAACTTATTTAACTAAATCCATTTGAATTTGATATTTTCCTTTATATCCATTCTATGATTTAACAAAACTTTTCTTTATCAATAGAAAGAAAACTAAAGGATGAAATAATTCTTTCCTTGATGTTTAAATCCTATATATTTTATATTTGTAAACTATAAATTTGGCATAACATACTCTTAAAAAATGTAATTGATTTCTATAACACTAATATCTTACTAGAATTTGACAAGTTATTTCTCAAACCCCATTATATAGCCTAAGACAATGTGTATCCTTTGAAAGCATTTATTTTATTTATATGCACTACCTTTATGTTTTAGTTAATTAAACTAGATGCTTAAATGAATACTTATTATAATTTCAAAATATTTTTTATTTTTCCAATAGAAATATTTACCCACTTCTATTTTAAAAATAGAACCAAATCCTATACATTACATTTCAGTACCATTTATTCTCAACAATTTGATTAAATAGGGTACACATTTTTTTAACACATTCATAGTTGAATAATATTACTATGAATAATTATTCAATGAATTATATAGACATACCATGACATAGAGGTTATATTCAATCTCTCTAAGTCATTTAAGGTACTCAACAATAATAAATATATGAATATAGAAAAAAATTCTCTCAATAATTATTCACCTAATTATTTTGAAACCTTATGTGAATTTTAATATCCATTTAATAATCATTAGACTTAATTTGTTGAACAACTTCAACATTTGAAAAAACATAAATGAGTTTCTATAAAACATGAAATTTTTTTCTTTCATAAACCAATTCTTATGTTTCATATCTATATAATACGTTTATTAAATTATTCATCTTGATTGTAAATATTAATCTCATTTTCATTTTTTTTGATAATAATTTTATTTGTCTGTAATATAAATTTTCATTAATTAAGTATCATTTTCTATATCCATTTAATATAGAATTGTATAAAATGAAATCCCATTAATATGATTCCTGCTTTTAAAAAATTTCAACATATTAATTAAAAAGATAAGATATATATTTCAATAATTAATGACCTTTCTTAGGTGTGAACTTAATTGATTTAGATATTTAGGTACATAATCAAATTAATCATATTAGATATGACCCTTGGATGGTTGATTAGAAAATGATTTTCCCAATCCATCATATATAAAAACATATCATTGTTCCTTTGGTAACCTAAATATTAGTGTTTCATAGATAATTATATCTTAAAAAAATTCAAAAAACATGGAACCTAAATCTTAGGGTAAACTCATTAAATTATTTCCTTAAATAAAATAATCCAATGAAACGTCCATTTTTTATGAACCTGACTAGTTTGATGATCATGGTCACAAAAATTTTTCACTTAAGAAGGAATCTGGAACATATTATTTTTTTAAATGGTTTTTAATATCACTATATTATCTCATGTTATTTACTTTACATGTATTCATGATTCTAAATATTTAGATTGGAATATTTTTTACTTTCACAAAATCAATATTTTTAAACCATATTGATATGTAAATTTATAAAAAATTCATAGCATGTGCTACAAACCTAAATTAAAGGATATTTATATTCATAAAAATGAAAATTCATCTCATGTATAAAGTATATTACACCCTTTAAGGTTTAGTAATAGAATAATATTAAATAAATAATCCCTATAAGAGTATGTTTAGAGTGATATATAATCAACTCTATCTTTCTAAACAAGGATTAAACCTTCAGAGTAGATAGTCATCTTGCTTAAATTCCCTCAAAAAAGGTTAATTTACTCATGAGATACCTCAATTGTATCATAATTATAAAACCTAATATGTATAAACTTATAGTAGGTGAAGTATGTTTCAGTTTTCCAAACTCAGCTCACTAGATTTAGTTCACCAAAACCTGGTGATAATATGGTGTAGTAATACTATGTAAAGATAGATAAAGAAGGAATCCTCCTATGGATGTAGAAAAATATAAACTTCTCATATTATAATAGATTTTAAAATAAGAGATGAATGTATTAAATTTTATTAGATAAGAATAGTCATTGGTAATGTATTTAATCCAAGGCGTTCAAATTATATTGACCATGATTTTAGGGGTAGTATGTATTACCTATTTAATGAATTACACATTGAATATAAATGTATGGTAAAATAATTCTTTGTTAGATAATATTAGTGGAGAAACAAGAAAGATATCAAGGAGAAATGTAGACATTGAATATTGATTATACTTAATAATCTTATTTGTAATCCTTTTAATTGTTTTTTGAGAGAAGTTGAGCTCAATGATCTTTATTAAAACAAAATAAAAAAGTTATAGAAGTCTGAATGAGGGAATTTTACATTTTTCATGAAGGAAGGTTTGAATTATGTCATAAGAAAGAAAACTATAGCATGTGTTCCCCTCCATATAAGAACCATTGTTCGCAAGACCATCTGCTAGGTAGTTAGCTTCCTGATATGGATGAGTGATGAATTAATTCATAGAATAAATCTTTCCAAGACAGTTCATCCATTTTTCTCTTGTGAATATTAGACTAATTTTTTGAATAAATTAATATTCTTATTTTCTATGTTTTTTTATTTTTAATTGTTATTATGAATGTATGCTAGGGTTAAATTTTTGTATGAAGTAGGATGTGAAGGCTTCTGACTTTCATTACACTTATTTAAGGGAGTCCATCTAGGAGACTGGGTTCTACTACACATTATCTGAATGTCATATTCTAGTGAGGTACATTAATTGGTAAAGGAATATAGATTTTGGATATTTTATTTGAAGATTTGAAAAAGGGGGTTCCAAATAAGTGGTCTCAAGTTAATTTTTTTGTTCTAGTGTACCAAAATTTTTACTCTTTTCTTGAAATTATTTTTTAATAGGATTAAAAAATCCACAAAAGTTATGTTTAATGATGAATGTAAGGTCTATATTTTAAGGTTATATGGAATGGAATCTTTATTTTATAGATTTTAGATGAAGGAACATCTCATTTAGAAGCACCTGATGGTTCCACTTATTAGCATTTGATGAGAGAAAATGGAGAAAATTAAATGAAAATAGATATATATAAATGAAATAGTTATGGTTAGGTTATCATTGGCCCATATCATGGCCTTCAACATATGGTAAAATAAAAATATGGAATAAGTTATTATGGAACTTGTAGAAATGTATGAAAATCCTATGACACTGAAAAAATGATTATGATGTAGAATTTTTTCAACTTAAGTTCATCAAAAAGAATGTTAATGAATGATCATGTGAATGAATCTAACATATTGTGCATAAAAAATGAATCAGTTAAAGAAAAAATCATAGAATATGTTTGGGAACTACTTATACTATCTTCACATCAAAATATCTATGATGAAATGGATATAAATTCTAGAAGAAAGACTACTTTTTACTCTTTAGGATATCTAGAACCTGACATAAATTAGAATCTTAGTATAATAGAAGTTTAAATATGATTTGGAAATTATATAAATTTATAATTGAGATAAGATTTTAAAATAAATGAAAGATCAATTAGATGAAGAAATTGGAAGGTATTTTGTGGAAGAAGAGTCAAGGAAATTTAGTTGATCCTTGTTCTACATGCTTGAGATGTGAGATGAAATGAAACTTCAAGATAGACCATAGAATCCACAAGGAAATATCAAGAATAAATTCATCATGCATAGGGTAAAATTATAAGATTCTAAAGGAAGGAGTTAGTGAATTATTTTTAAATTTCTATATTTTGGGGTAATCATGTGTGTTTGATTGTCGACTGTCATTTTATTCTATAAGAGATCAAATATGAATTGAAAATTTTGTGTCCAAAATTTTCAAAAAATTACATTTGGAGGATGATAATTCATTAGAAATAATGGGAAATGGATATGTTAATATTAAGATATATAATATAAGGTATTGAAGATAAAATTAATTTAGAAATATCACGAGATTATAAAAGAACTTAATGTTCATAGGACTACTTGATTAAGCAGGCTGTGAGACTTACATTGTGAATGTATTTTAGAATGTGACTTCTGGATCCATATTTTTTACATGAGGAGTATAAAATTATATTTTTTATCTACCTGGAATAATTAGTGGAATTTCAATCACCACAAGTACATCACCATAAGATATAAAGATTTATAATTACAAGATTGGTCATCTATGAGGGAATAAAATAATATTTATAAAGGAAAAAGTCTTACTAAATATTGATAACACAAATATTTTATAGTTTTTAAGTGTAATTTCATGGAAACATATTAG
The DNA here is from genome assembly GCA_963277665.1 of Viscum album. Lineage (NCBI taxonomy): Eukaryota > Viridiplantae > Streptophyta > Magnoliopsida > Santalales > Viscaceae > Viscum > Viscum album. The sequence goes on along the minus strand of OY728161.1, from coordinate 1,828,494,918 downwards.
GGTTTACTTCAACATTGGTATAAAAAATCATAGATCTCATAAGTTAAGACTTGTTCACTCAGACATTTAGGGACCTACCCCGGTATGGTCCCTCAAATTGACTCTTTACATTGTAACCATTATTGATAAGGTTATAAAAAAATTGGGTTTAGATTTTGATTCATATGTCAAATGTTTTTATAATTTTATGCAATATTATTCCCTGGTGGAAAGAGAAGGTGTTTGGAAGCTAAAATTACAACATTTTGATAATGGTGTTGTATAAATAGGATAAAACCTCAACAATGTTTATCAAGAGAAGAGAAAATGGTATGAGAATATGTATTTTGGGACACCAAAATACAATGGTGTAGATTAAAGGATTAATTATACAATGAATTATAAGGATTAAAATAATTTTCTTCACTCTGAAATGTCCCATAGAATTTTAGAGGAGGATCTCAACACATGTACATACCTTCCCAACATAAAGCCATCATCAGCGGTTGAGTAGGATCTTTTGGAGGATCTATAGGAAATAAAAAAATAGATGTTACCTATTTTAATATCTTCATAGGATATTTATGAGTTTATATTGAATCTAAAAATAAATAAAAGGTCAAGAAAAAAGTATGTTTTCTCATTGGATATAGGGGTGAGAATTTTGGTTTTCATATATGGGGTGAAAATAATTGATAATTAATTGGTAGAAAATATATTATCCTCAATGAGAATCACATGTATAATGATTGTAACATAGTGAAGAAAGAAATTAAGGTACATAGACCAACTATAATGGTAATAGTAACTCATAGAGTGATTAATGGAAGCATACAAGTTCAAAAGAACTCTGATAGACTCACTGAAAGTCTAAGCGTGATACCGGATGAAGATGTGTTATAAAGTTTAACAATTGTTCGAACTCATTTGGGAAAATAAAATTTTAGTATTTAGAGAATAATGTAGAGTTTATTATCATTGTTTAACCAGAATGTTTAAGTTGATCAACTAGATTAAGAAGACTATTTTAGAGGTTCATTCCTGGCATAACCTTTTTTATTCTAATAGAATGTGGACAGCCAGAGTGCCCAGATGAGGCAACCCCACATTTTGAGGTAAGAAAATGGATTTCTTTAAAATTTGAACAGATTTAATTGTTGAAATCCAATGGAACATGGGTGCTTACTAACAAACATCAAGGAAAATGGCAACTTGATAATAAGTGGGTTTAACATTAAAAACATGATTTCAATAAAAATGAATCATTTCAAGGTGTGTCTTGTGGAAAATGAATTTCAAGAAAAATAAGTTGATTTATAAAAAAAATCACACCATTAGATAAATATATAACTATCTACATAGTGTTAATAATTATGGAATCGAGAGATATACACTTAAAATATATGAATTTAAATATGAATTTCCTTCATGGTGAGTTGGATGAATTAATTTACTTGAAGATTTTTATAGGATTCAAGTAATATAGGAATTGAAAACTGGATTATAAATTGATGAAAATTATCTACACACTAGAGAAATTACCATGAATATTATATCATATGATCAACATATTTATGTTATAATAAGGATTCAAAATTTAAAATGCAGATAATTATTTTTAATAAATGTAATGGGACAATAGAAAATTCATTGTACTTATTTTTTATGTGGATGATATGCTATTAGATAGTATGGATGTTTCATATATTCAAGAACTACATAATAATTTGTCTAAAATATTTTAATTGAAGGATATAAGACATTTCTTGAAAATCTTGGTCATGAATATTCATAGGAATATTAAGTCCTAAACCTTAGTGATATATTATGTGGACTAGATACAAAATGTCATTGAAAGATTTATAATGATCATATGAAAGACAATCACAATACCTCTTGTAATACACTTCAAATTGTCCAAGGTGCATGCACAAGAAATGGAATAACTTATTTTGTACATCAAGAAAGGTATATATTCATTTTTTGTTATAATATTGAGGTATAAAATTATTTTCACATAGAAATATATTTCATTTGTAGTGGAATTTGTAACTTGATTAATTTCACATATGGGAAAGGAACACTGAAAGACTTTTTATTATATTATCGGCTACATGAAAGGAATATAAGATATATTCACTAGTGTAGAAAACGTTATTTACGTCACCATTTTTTACGTCGGTTATATATAACTGATGTGATAATCTGTGAAACGTGGGTTTTTACGTCGGTTATTTTATAACCGACGTAAAAAATGCGGTGAGTAGATTTTTAGCGTCGGTTCTTTTAATAACCGACGTTACAAATCGCGCGCGTTCGTTTTTTACATCGGTTATAAATTAACCGATGTAAAAAATAAAAGCGCAGGGGTTTTTTTTACGTTGGTTATTTGATAACCGACGTAAAAAATGAGATATCTACATGTTTTTTGCGTCGGTTATAAAATAACCGACATAAAAAACCAAAGAGCGAGGGTTTTTTACGTCGGTTATAAAATAACCGAAGTAAAAAAAATGCGGATTTTGAGGCCTTTTTGACGTCGGTTATAAAATAACCGACGTAAAAAAATAACCCATGGAAGTTTTTTACATCGGTTATACAATAACCGATGTAAAAAACTGCGATTTATGATGTCTTTATTACATCGGTTATAGAATAACCGACGTAAAAAACCAACACGCGGTTTTTTTTACGTTGGTTATAAAATAACCGATGTAAAAAAGCCGTATTTGATACATTTATAACGTCAGTTATTATAATAACCGACGTTATTAATGTAAAAAACAGTTTATAATGTCGGTTATTAAATAATCGATGTTATAAAACATTTGAAAAATTAACAAGCCCCGTGGATTGTCATTTACGATTTTTCGATCGACAGTCCGACGACTCATCTCTCTCACGCAGTAAACCCTAATCAACTCATTGATCTCGCTGCGTTAAACTCGTTTTGCCTTCATCATTTATCATATTTACTCTCCTCGGATCTATCATCTCAACTCGCATCACTCAAGTAAGCCTTCCACGAATTTATTTCGTTTGTTTTTTTCCCGGATAGTCTATATTTATGTTTTATGATTTTTGTGTTTAAACTAGGTAATATTCTTTGATTTCGAACCCTCTTACCTCTTTTTTCCATCATCATCTTATTTATCATCCCTAGATATATTAGATCGACTCACAATATTCACGTAAGCCTCAACTAATTCTATTTAGTTTATTTTTGTTTCACGAATGCCCGACATTGATGGTAATTTTTGTTGTCATTGACAACTAATGATCTCATTCACCTATATTACTGCATAGAATGGTTATTGATTAAATGTACGAATTCGGAAATGATATTTCATGCGTTGTTTCTGCTTATATTTATCCACTTTTATATGAGAATCTATTAGACATATAATGTAATGGTTGTTGACCTCTATGGCCCTTCGATGCATCGCTATGTATCATGATTCCAAATAAAAATGGGTTCTGTTGAGGGATTACCCTAGTATTTATTGAGGCCTTGGCCAAGGCCTTGACCATATGTTTAAGATTTCTAGAATTATCCATTACCTCATTATGATATTAGTTATCGAGAAAACTTGTGATCATTTGACTAGTTGAATATCAATGGTTATTTTTAATTATCATTCGATCATTTAAGTAGCCATATTTAATAATATTTAATTCCATCTATTTCATGCTAAAGTATATATTAAATTCATGTGTTTTTAGTTGCTCATCATGGCTAGTTTTTATATGTAAACCATTGTTTGGGGGGTTGTCCTGGGGGGGTGGGGGGCTGTCCAGAGGGTTGGGGGTGTCCAGGGGGGTGTCCAAGGGGGTGGGTGGGTGTGGGGGGCTGTCCAAGGGGGTGGAGGCCTGTCCAGAGGGTTTTGGGGGTTGTCCGGAGGGTGGGGGGCTTTCTAGAGGGTTGGGGGTGTCCCGGGGGGTGTCCAAGGGGGTCAGGGGTGGGGGGTGGTGTCCAGGAGGGGTGGGGGTGCTGTCTGGAGGGGTGGGGTGCTGTCTAGGGGGTGGGGGATATCCAAAGGGTTGGGGGTGTCTAGCGGGGTGTCCAAGGGGGTAGGGGGTGAGGGTTGCTGTCTAGGAGGGGTGGGGGTGCTGTCTAGAGGGGTGGGGGATGTCCAGGGGGTGGGGGGTTGTCCAGAGGGTTGGGGGGTGTCCAAGGGGGTGGGTGGGTGTGAGGGGATGTCCAAGGGGGTGGGGGCCTGTCCAGAGGGTTTTGGGGGTTGTCCAGGGGGTGGGGGCTGTCCAGAGGGTTGGGGGGTGTCCAGGGGGGGTGGGTGTGTGGGGGGGGCTATCCAAGGGGGTGGGGGCCTGTCCAGACGGTTTTGGGGGTTGTCCGGGGGGGGGGGGCTGTCCAGAGGGTTGGGGGTGTCCAGGGGGTGTCCAAGGGGGTATGGGGTGGGGGTGGTGTCCAGGAGGGGTGGGGGTGCTGTCTAGAGGGGTGGGGGGCTGTCCAGGGGGTGGAGGGGCTGTCCAAAGGGTTGGGGGTGTCTGGGGGGGGGGGTGTCCAAGGGGGTGGGTGGGTGTGGGTGGCTATCCACAGGGGTGGGGGCCTGTCCAGAGGGTTTTGGGGGTTGTCCGGGGGGTGGGGGGCTACCCAGAGGGTTGGGGGTGTCCAGGGGGATTGACTACTACATCGTGGTTTTTGAGATTATGACATGATGATTGTGTCGTGATGATTGGATTTACATTGTGATTTTCTCCATATGAATTTTTATTTTAAATATGATTTGATTCTCATGTTTACTCCATTTTATCCAATTTTCTACCAACCATGTAGGCTCCATGGTTTTCTTTTATTCAATGGAATTTAAAAATGTTATATCTAACTATATTTTGTTTTAATAATAATATTCAAGCATATTTTTTTAAATATGCATAGATTTGTTTTATATTTCAAAATTGTTTTACATTCAAATTATGAGTTTTTGTCATATAAACTTATATTTGTCTTATCTTAAAAATATATATATTTTTGTTATTTTTTATAGGTAATAATGAGTCGAAGTTAGATTACGGCACATTGAATGAGCAATGAATATGAGGAAGGTGTTGATGCCTTTTTGGAATTTTCTAAACGAAATGTTCAAAGTAGTGACATTTTTTTTCTGTCCATGCCTCAAATGTTTGAATATGAAGAAGTTGAAAAGTAGAGAGATAAAAGATCATCTGATTTGTCATGGTTTTAATCCGAGTTACAACCCTTGGATTTTTCATGATGAAACTGGACGGAATTTCACTGATGATGATGATTCACAAGATGATAACTCAGATAGAATTGAAGAAATGATTCAGGATATTTTAGCAGAAAAAATTGAGATATAACCAACAGTTGCACGTCTATATGGTGATGCTGAAAAACCATTATATCCTGGTTGTACAGATTTTATGGTTTTTTCGGCGGTGTTAAGATTGATTAACCTGATGGCGAAACATTGATGGAGTGACAGAAGTTTTACAGAGCTGCTACAATTGATGAAAGAAATTCTTCCAAAAGATAATGATCTTCCAGATTCACATTACAAGGCCAAGAAAATATTATGCCCGATGGGATTGGGATACAAGAAAATACATGCCTGTCCAAATGAATGCATTATAAATAGGAAGGAATATGAATTTCTTTGAGAGTGTCCTAAATGTGGGACATCACAGTATAAGGTGAAAGAAAAATCTCAGGCTGATGTAGAGATTACAAAGCTCCCTTAAAAGGTATTTTGGTATCTTCCTATAATTCATCATTTCAAACATTTATTTGCTAATTCACATGATACAAAAAGGTTAAGATAGCATGCTAATGAGCAGGTATGTGATGGAAAAATACGTCATCCATCTGATTGTCCATAATGGAAGAAAATTGATGCGCAGTATTCTACATTTGGAAATGAAATTAGAAATCTCATACTAGGGTTGTGCACAGATGGAATGAATCCATACCGAACCCTCAGTAGCACACATAGTTCATGGCCTATTTTATTGGTAATTTACAACCTATCTCCTGAAGTTTGTATGAAGTGAAAATATGTCATGTTGAGTATAATGATCTTTGGTCCAAAGCAACCCGACAATGATATTGATGTTTACTTGTCACCGTTGATTGATGATTTGAAACTTTTATGGGATGATGGTATTAGGGTGTATGATTCTTATAAAATGGAATATTTTCAACTGCATGCAGTGCTTCTGTTCACTATAAATGGCTTTACAGCATATGGAAATTTGTCTAGATATAGTGTTAAAGGGCATAAAGCATTTCCAATTTGTGAACAACAAACGTTATATTGTCAATTTCATCATGGGAGGAAAATAGTGTACATGGGTCATCGAAAGTTTTTTCCAATGGATCACCCTTATAGAAGACTAAAAAAAGCATTCAATGGCTCACAAGAATTTGATACTGCTCCAAAACCTTTATCCCTGAATCTGTATTTTGAGAGGGTGAAAAACCTTGATGTGACATTGGGAAAGACACAACAATCTGGTAATGATAGACATATTTGGAATAAAAGGTCAATATTTTTTGAGCTACCATTTTGGAGGTATCATGAAGTTAAACATAATATTGATGTCATGCACGTGGAGAAGAATATTTGTGATTGTTTTATTGGAACATTGTTAGATATTAAAGGAAAGACTAAATATGGGTTGAATGCAAGATTAGACTTACTATCAATGGGAATACGTTTGGAGTTAGCTCCCACTCCTAAAGGAAGATGAACATTTCTTCCCCCGGCTTGTCATACATTATCGAAGAGGGAGAAAATTAGCTTTTTTCACTATCTTCATGATATCAAAGTTCCTCAAGGTTATTCTTCAAATGTAAAAAAAATTTCTCATTAAAGGACTTGAAGTTTATAGGTATGAAATCACATGATTTTCACGTCATGATGCAACAAATTCTACTAGTTGCATTGCGTGGAATATTGCCCATTCGTTTCAGAAAGACTATGATGATGTTGTGTTATTTTTTCAATTCAATTTGTAACAAGGTGATGGATGTGAATGATTTGAACATTTTGAATGAGCTCAACCATATATCACATTGCATATTAATAAGTTGAAACAATGTCATCCAAAGAATAAAGAAATATGGATTTTGAATGATCACAACAAAACTTTTTCGTCATGGATTAAAAAGACTGTTCTTGGTAGATCAGATGTATCAGAGACATTAAAATGGATAGTGGGTGGTCCATGTTTAAATGTGATAACATGGTCCAGTTATGACATTAATGGCTATACATTTCATACGAAAGCTCAGGAAAACAGAAGTACAGTTCAGAATAGTGGTGTATTGGTGTTTGTAGAAGCAATGCATTTTTAGAGTGCTAAGGGAAAAAACCCAATTTCTACATCAAGTGCATATTATGGAGTGATTGAAGACATATTGAAGGTTTATTACTTTAAAATTAAAGTTCCTGTTTTTAACTGTAAATGGTTTATCAGTAACAAAAATGTCAGACACGATGAATTTGGAATGACACTTGTTAATCTGAATAGATTGTAAGACACAACTGATTCTTTTATAATGGAAACACATGAAAAACAAATTTTTTATGTAGTAGATCAATCAGATTTGCAGTGGGATGTTGTTTTACAAGGGAAAAAACAATATGTTAGTGAGGATGAAGTTGATAAAGATGCTGATTTATGTGAGATACCTACTTCCATGGAAAGATTAACAGAACATAATTATGATCATGTTGAAGACATGGTTTGTTCCATAAGGAACAATCACGACGAAGGAATTTGGGAAAACAAACCATTTTTACATTCCTAAAATTACAGGTAACATATGTTTATTTCTTTTTTACATTTATTTTTATCATGAATGTTAGATATTGTAAGTTTTTTATTTATTAAAACTTGTTTTAAGACAAAATAAGTATAAGTTTTTGTTTGTTTTAAGTTTGTTTAGTTTACTTTATCATGTTTACCATTCATGAATTATAAATCTATTATTTTTGTTCAGTGACAATTACTTTACCATGTTTACAAGGTTTACCATGTTTACCATGTTTACTATCTTGACCATATTTACCATCTTTACCATTGTTTAACATGCTTACCATATTACCAATGTTTACTATTACGTAACTTAGTACACTTTTATATTTTTTGATTACAGTAGTATTAAAATATTTTAATTTTTATATTTTTGAACTAACATTTGTTTTTTTATTTGAAGGATAATGACAGATCATTCAGTTGATCAACCAAATGATTCTGGAGATGAGCATATTGGTCATATCTCTGGGGAGGAACATTCACATGCTCCTATTACGATAAAGAGTTCAAAGGTTGGTAAACGTGGGTGCACACATTTACCAAAATTATCACTTTCCCATACGCAGGATCAGAGGATAGTCATTTAGTTTGATGATGATGATATTCCTAGACGTCCAAATGCAAAATATTTTAAGAGTTTTGTAGCAACTCAGGCTAAGAGAAAAGTAAGCATTCTGTATGATGACTAGAGAAGTGTGGATAAATCGATAATCTCTCAGTTGTGAGAGACTATTTTGGTAAGATCTTTTTTTATTGTTTGACTATTATTTAAATTTTTCTAGTATATATAATATGTTTAGCCTCTTCTTTATCAAATGACATTTGATATTCCTGACACTAGAGGAGTCAGGAAGAAATGCTTATCATTGGATGCTAGGAGATGGAAGGATTTCAAATCAACCCTCTCATCTGATTTCATTTATAGTCATAGGAGTCATGACAATCCATGTCGTATATATCCTTTTATAGATAAAGACACATGGAGACAATTTTTTGAAATTAGAAGAAAAGAGTCATTTTTGGTAAGGGCAGTGTAAAATTTTATCAGCTTTCTTATATAAATGATATTATCAACGTTTTATTAATGATTTCTTATTCTTAATTTATAGAAAACAAGGAAATCTCATCAGGAGATCCAATCTAAAAATATATACCCTCATATTTTATCTCGGGGAGGGTATGCATTTTTGGAATAACAAATGATGGTGGAAAAATTTCAACAACTAAGAGCTGAGTCTTTAAGCTTTGGAGAGGTGGCCCCTCCTCCCCTCCATCTAGACATGAAAAATGGAAGAGAGCTTGGAAGGTCAAAAAGGGCAATATCTTTCAGAAGAATCGAGAATCGTAGCTGAGAGGATTGTAAGATATCTATTTTATTTATTTAAGTTAACCATTTTCTTCATATAATTTCAATCATTACAGAAATGTTCAATTAATTAACACATGAATCTCTTGAGGAGTAGAGTTTATAGGGGACATTTACAGCTACTGGGAGGGAAGATATTTTATCTGTAGAATTTGGAAGGCCCGAACATCCTGGTCGTGTAAGAGGATATTCGGCAGGTGTATCGGTAAGAAAAGTGTTGCCACGTTCTTCAACTTCTAACGTTGAGGGGGTTTATAAAAACAATTAGAATCCTTGGAGGCTGAAGTTCATAATATTAATGAGACGATGGAGGACAAGATTAGAGAGTCAATGCAGTCTATGTTTGCACACATGTAAAGACAATTTCAGACTGCAGCTCCCACTCCTCCACATCCCCCTGCATACCCCATTATTTATCCTCCACCTCCGCCAGTAGCTCCCACTCCCCCACCTCAGCCTGCGGACCCCATTTTTTATCCTACTCCTCCACCGCATCTTCCTACTTATTGCGAGTTGTATGTTGATGATTCTCAACATCATATAGTAGCATATGGGTTGGTATATTGTATAGGAGATACAGTTCATCATCAATAATTAGAGGTAGAGAATAAGAGGGTCACTGTACAAAATATTATAGATAGATCAGCTCGGGTACCATTACCTACAGATGAGGTGGTGACAGTTGGACATAGTATCAACCATTTTTTAATTTGGCCATCCAGACTTCTTCGACTCATTACCATAGAGGTATGAATGTTATATATTTTTTTTATTTTTTTTATTAAAGTTGTTTTATCATTTGAAAACTATTATATTTTTCAATTTATTTTTACAGGAATACTTCAATGGTAAAGAAATACTGTATAGACAACAACAAAGACAAATGGCTATGACATCAGATACAGACTCTAGTAGTCTTGATAGATTGTCAAGATATTCAAATTTGTTGGCAGGTCATTATGAGTTTCCAATGGAAGCTCATGTTTTTGGACGTGAAATAAATGTGGGGATTATGAAAAATGATATCATGGAGCTTTTTACTGGAGATAAGTTGGGTATCAACGTGGTGAAAATTTATTCCATGTAAGTCTTAACACCTTTTCCTTACATTATATTTATTAAAAAAGTATACTTATGTCTGTTTTGTATTAGGTATATTTATAAAATTTGTGAGAGGAATAAGCTGACAGATGTATATGGATTCATGGACCTGCAATTGATTTCCCCTGAAGCATGTGCATTGAATGAGGAACAAAGAATGCTTTATATTGCTGAAAGACTTGAAAAGAATATAGTCACACAATGTTGGATGATGCCTTTTTGTGAGAGGTATGAAACACATCTCTCTCAAAGAGTTAATTATCTTTTAAAATAAAAAACCACTAACATGAAATTTCCTTTTTTCAGTGATCATTGGATGTTAGGGGTTTTTTGCCCAAGGGAGAAAGCACTTTATTGGATATGCTCTGTCCATGATGATGTGCGGGAAAGTTTTAAGAATATATTGGAAAATTAAGTTTCAATTTATCAATATTTTTATATATTATAATGAATTTTAAATTTACCCCATTTGTATTATTTTCTAACAGGGCATGGGCCTACTTTTGAAAAAACACAAAGAAAAGGAATGCAAAGATCAAATATGTAAATGTGAAGGTAAATGTCCATTTATAATTTGTACTTTTTGATTTATTACATAAATATAATATATTGAATTTACACTCATTCAAACAGAATTGTCATGAACAACAAGGAATCATCTAATGTGGATATTATATGTTAAGATTTATGTATGAAATAATAACAACTGGGAAAATTGTGAATTTTGACTTGGTAAGATTTACTCTTAAACTTTTCCATAATATTTAAATTTGATTTATTCATTATACACGTTAACAAATATCCTTTTCATTTGTAGCTTTTTGATAAACCCCAACCCTATACTGCTGAAGACATCAAATACTTACAGGTGGAGTGGTCAAATTATTTTACAGGTTTGATTAAATTTTAGGTGTTTGTAATGTAAAATGTAATTTTGAATATTGTCATTGTAATTGTGTATTTGGTAGTTGTTTAGGTTGGATTTAGTTTTTTTTGAAGTTGACAGTGTAAGTTTTGAATGTTATATATGTGAATGTTTAATTTTTCTCTACTTCTTGTTTTGGTCTACTTATGATGGTTTTTATGGTATGAATTTTGGTCTGGGGGGGGAGGGGTTCTAAGGGTGTGGGGGGTGTTCAGTGGGGTTGGGGGGTGTCCAAGGGTCTGGGAGGGCTATCCGGTGGGGTGGGGGCAGTCTCGGGGGGTGGGAGGGCTGTCCAGGGGTGTGGGAGGGCTGTCAAGGGGGTGTGGGGTATACATGAGGGTGGGGGGGGGGTTGTTGAGGGGTGTTTGGGCCTGTCCAGGGGGTCGGGGGGAAGTCCAGGGGTGTGGTGGGGGATCCAATGGGGTGGGGGAGGGATGCCCAGGGTGCGGGGGGGTATACATGAGGGTGGGGGGTTGTCCCGGGGTATTTGGAGCTGTCCAGGGGGTCGGGGTGGTCCAGGGGTGTGGTGGGGGCTGTCAAGTGGGGTGAGGGGGTGAGGGGGTGTTGTTCAGGAGGGTGGGGGATTGTAGAGGGGTTTTTGGGGCTATCCAGGGGGTCAGGGGGCAGTCCAGGGGTGTGGTGGGGGCTTCAATGGGGTGGGGGCTGTCAAGTGGGGTGAGGGGGTGCTGTTCAGAAGGGTGGGGGGGGGGCAGTCGACGGGTGTGTGGGGGGGGGGGGCTCCAATGGGGTGGGGGAGGGCTGTCCAGGGTGTGTGGGGTATACATGAGGGTGGGGGGGTTGTCCCGGGGTGTTTGGAGCTGTCCAGGGGGTCGGGGGGTAGTCCAGGGGTGTGGTGGGGGCTGTCAAGTGGGGTGAGGGGGTGCTGTTCAGGAGGGTGGGGGAGGGGGGTTGTCGAGGGGTGTTTAGGACTGTCCAGGGGGTCGGGGGAAGTCCAGGGGTGTGGTGGGGGCTGTCAAGTGGGGTGAGGGGGTGTTGTTCAGGAGGGTGGGGGGTTGTCGAGGGGTGTTTGGGGCTGTCCAGGGGGTCGGGTGGCAGTCCAGGGGTGTGGCGGTGGCTCCAATGAGGTGGGGGAGGGCTGTCCATGGGGTATACATGAGGGTGGGGGCTATCAAGTGGGGTAAGTTTTATATGTTATCAATGTAAATGCTTAAATTTTCTTTAGTTCATGTTTTTATCTCCTTCTATTTTTTTTGGTACGAATTATTGATTTGGTTTCTGGGTGATTCTGGGGGAGAGCAGACATTGGTTATTTTATAACCGACATGCTAAAGAAATCGATAAGGGTTTATCACGTCGGTTTTTTTCATAACCGATGTGATAAACACCTATGGCATGGTTTATCACGTCGGTTATTTAATAACCGATGTGATAAAGGACCTTGTAAATGATTTATCACATCGGTTAATCAATAACCGACGTGATAAACCCCCCGGACTGGTTTAGCATGTCAGTTATTATATAATTGATGTGATAGACCATCGCCCAGGAGTTTATCACGTTTGTTATTTAATAAACGACGTGATAAACTCCCCCGCACGTGTTTATAACGTCGGTTATTATATAACCTACGTGATAACCCCCCCAGTTTATCATGGCGGTTATATAATAACCGAAGTTATAACCCCCCCCCCGGGGGTTTTCACGTCAGTTATTAATTAACCGACATGATAAACACCACGATGTTATGTTTGATACGTCGGTTTTTAAATAACCGACGTAAAAAACGTTATTTATAACGTCATCCGTATTAACGTCGGCTAAAAACTGACGTAAAAAATGAAAAATAACCGACGTAAATACGTTTTCTGCACTAGTAATTCTTGTGATTTAGTGAGGAAGAATTTTTGTAAGTATTTTGATATATGAACTCATTAGAGATTTAGAAACATATAAGAGGAAATTTGGATTTGTGTTTACTTATATACTAACAGTGATTAGTTGGATGTCATGACTATAACATATTATTAATCTAAGTATAATAGAAGAACTGTATATCACCCTAATAGAATCTAAGAAGGAAGTGGTTTGGTTAATGAAATTGTTGAAGGAGCATGGAATAATTTAGGAAGGAGTATTTTTATTCAATGATAATTAGGGTGTGATATACTGTTCAGGGTAACTATTGTTCAATGAAAAGATAAAACATATTGGAATAAAATATCATTTCATCCAAAAATTGATGGAGGATTAGAAAATAGAGCTATAAATGATATCTGGATGCTAGAATCTAGTGGACATGTTAACTAATGAAATGGTTTATAGGATATTAAGAAAACATTACACCTTAGTGGGACTTGGGTAAATAAAATGAGGGTAGAGAAACACTACATACTGTGATCGAAGGAATCCTTTTTTTAAATTGTTGGAGAGTTATTGAAGGTTTAATAAAATAAATTTTCAAATGTGTTATTATTAATAGGTGATGTATATTACAATTTATCAGATTTATCTCACCTAATTCAGCACACCAGAATTTGATGATCAAAGGTAAAGTTTCATAGTGTATAGAAATTGGCCACAAGACCTTCCCATGGGAGATAAGACCATAGGATGTTCACATCATTTGATAGAGTTTTGATGGAGAGATGGAGGTAAATAATTATAGATATATTGATGGGTCATTAGTTTGGAATCCGAGTTAAGGTGGTCATGTAATGTTTACCTTGATTTTTATAATGAGCATGTTTAACTTGTGGATTAGACAATGCCTAGTATATAAGTGTATGAGACCTCAGTAATATTATATATGATTTGATTAATGAAAAAATAAGGATATCAGGGAGAGTTATATATCATGAAGATTAGTTGTGCTTAGAAAAATTATTTTTACTCCTTCTACCTATATATTTTGTTATAATGGAATGTAGTAGAATCATTTTTCTTAAAAACATAGGACTCATTGTACAAAGCACATAAAATTATTACATTCTTTTTTTTTGTATTTCCAATACCTTTTGTAAATGTATTACATGGTTGAATTTTTGTGGTAAATAGGGTAAAAATAATTATTACTTCTAGTACACTATGTAGAGGTCGTCCTCTCACATTATTGAGTTCCACTATGCATCATATGGTGGTTTATAATTGTTAGGGTACTTTCAATGGTCGAATAAGATATCTTCTAATGGTTTTATCAGAATCTCATGCAATGGGGATTCCCAAAATAAACATTAATTAACATTAAGTTCAATCTCATAATCTTTTAAAAGATAAATACAAGGTAGAATAAATCAAAATTAGTGTTCATACAGATAATGTGACACCTTAGATGTTTGTATGAAAATTTTAGGAATTAGTTCAACTCTTTTACAAAATTATACCCATAATAATAATATAACACCTATATTAATGAATAAAGTGGAATAAACTAAATAGTTGAAAAGTTAATATTTTTAAACATGATATAAAATATTTATAAATAATTCATAAATAATGAAATTCTAAACACTTTATAACTTATTCTAGAATCATGGTCAATCAATAATTAAATAAATATAAACAATTTACATCTATATCTAATATGAACACCTTCATATTATCCTTTAATATTAATGTTTAATTTAGTATATAACATCGAAAATATTGATATTTTATATATGAACTTTTTATATATATTGTAAACATTCAGACTATCACATATTTAATATTATTTAAACCTTGATCTAATCATTTACCAAAACTCATTTTGATATAATTTAACTAACTTTCACAAATACAACCATAAAAATGAATAATTTAAATTAATTAAGTATAATTCATATTTTTTATATATAAAATCCATTATATTTATCCTTATTTGGTAATTTATGAATATTTTCTTGCTTAACCATATATTTTATAGATAATAATTTTATATCCAAAATTTATGTCATTAAATACAAATTTCAAAATCTATTTTAATATTAACACTAGATATTATAGATATTTACTTATCAAATGTTTCATAAAAATATAATTAATAACATATAAAAATTTTATGTTTAATTAATTTAAAAATACTTTATATATTAAATTAAATATCCCAAAATAAATTTCATACAATTTATAAAAAATTTATAAATTAGTTAAATCAAATTCATAATTAAAATTCATAAAAATCATATTTTTTAATTATATTGTATTATAATATACAATAATATCACAATATATGATTGATAGGTCATGGAGAATAATAACCTTAGGTGTAATTTATCATATCTAATGATAGATAATGTGGATTATCATAGATGAGGTTGTCTGTATTGGATTAAATTGGTGAACAATGGAAATCAAAAATTAAGACATGTTTCTGCATAACATATACCTTGAACTCGGTGACATGTGATGATTATCCCTATTCTTGTTAATTATATGTTATGATATATGTTATATAATATTAGAGATACATGTGGGAATCATGTTGGAAAAAGATATTTTTTAGATTAATGGTTATTTTTTGTTTTCTGAATGTTTTTTTATTGTTAACTTAAAGAAAAAGAACCTCACTTTGTAAATTTAGAAGATTAGATAAAGGGTTTTGTACATATATTATAATACATATATTTCATGAGAAATTCCATCAATTTATTTTTTCTATTATAAATCTTGTTTATTGGGTGTTCTTTTTTTCAATGTTATCATTCTAGAATTGATGTTTTCTAAATGAACCAGGAAGATATATCAGATAAAAAATTTCATTAAAGATATTCAATATAAATAATCAAATGATCTTATACTAATCTCAATGTTCTAAAACATAATGAAGAAATCATTATATAATAAGGGGTTTGTAGAAGAAAATATGAATGAAAATTTTTATTGTTTAAAAGTTGTTGAAGTTTTCCTGATTTAGTTCATTGGATCAAGAGGTACCAGACAAAAAATTTGATTAAAGTCTAGATGGGTGAATTTAATGAAGTATAAATAATTTGAATGTTTCTAATAGGATATAGTTCATTAGATAAAAGTCATCGGAAACACCTAATGGGATGAAAATCATCATTCATACCTTTTGTTATAAATTTCAATCTTTATAGATTCTAAGTGGCTAAGTACTATCACCACATAGTTTTAATCCAAAATGAGTTATAGACATCGATCCATCATGTGGGTGTTTGAAACCAATAAAAAATTAGATATAGAGTTCTATCGGATGAAGAACATCATACTTCCCAAAACATATTATTTCCATCAGATAGACTATATTTTAGGGTTGTGAATAAGAAGTCTATTTTAACCGATCAACTAAAGAGTTGTTTAAATTGATCTATCAGATGAGTATTTAAAACCAATGAGTCATCAGTTACTGAGTTTCATCAGAAATAGTTTCATCAGTGTAATGAGTAGTTAAAAAATGAAGAAATTTTATGAAAATGTGATACATATAGACTTTTCTACCAAACTATTATGTAGGTCTATAATGTATTTATAATTTTCAAAAGTGTTTTCAAATAGTTTCAATTATTTGGAGAATTGGAGTGGGAAGCCTTTTGTTTGACATGTTTAAATTGGGTCAAGAGAATTGGATTAATAAAAAAAGTTTTAGACTAGGATTTTATGAAGTATTATTTTATAAATAGAGAACTAATGATGTTATTAATCAAGTAATGTTGAGTTATAATAAGTTTAGGAGAATTCCAGAAAATATGAGAGGACTTCTGAAGAGTTGATAGGATTTGATAAGTGGTCAAATAGAATTAAAATGAATGGAAATTTTAGAGATATTGAATTTATTGAGAGGTAAAATTATTTTGAGTTTCCAAAATTTCTATTTTGAGGGATCCTATAAAAATTGGTGCAAGTAAAAATTACTCTTACACTTTTCACGTGTATGAGAAGTTGAGTAGTGGAGTTCAATCTTCAAACTGCTTTATAGATAGATGAATTGATCAAATAATTAGTGGTCAAGATTCATCATATCATACTAAATAATTTGACTAAAATTTTATTAGAAATAAAAAAGAAAGAAAGATTTCAGTTTTGATTCTATGTATGAAATACAATCATGCTTATTTTTTAATAGATTAATCAGACGGAGGAATATGATTGAGTGATAAGACTAAAATACTTTTTAATGTTTAGATAATAATTTGTTACCTAATATTGGAAAAAAAGTGTAGAATTGTTTTTAAAATATTAAAAGAAGTGAAGTTTTTGAAGAAAAACAGTGATAAATTTCTGAACATATTAGTGACAGTTTCTAAATGTGTTACAAATTATATTTACTTCTTTCATGCTAAAATAAGCACATGTATAGTTTAATTTGTCATAGTGTCATACAGGTGTAAGGTTATTTCCTACTTGTTGTACCCACATAAACATGTATTTTTTTCTTTTGGATTCTGTGGTATTGGATTATTTACAAACCATTCCAAGGACTAGATACTCTTATTGAGTAGTGAACCGTGTAAATACATATGTTTTTGTAGATGTGTGAATGATTGGTTTTCAGAGAACTGCTTAATATTTAGTAGGAGTTGAAGGTTGTTTCCTTATAAAGATAAGATAAAAAATATATATAACTTATTGATACTCTCCCCTACTCAGTGATTACATTGATCCTACATGGGCCTTTCAAATTGGTATCAATGAAATGGTTCTCTTAATTTTCTACTATGATAAAGTTTTAAGATAAGTACCTATTGATACTTTGAACTGTGTGAATAGTAATGGGATTACATTTTTTGTGGAAATAAATATCATATTTGTAATTATATGATGTTTCCATATCTTATGTCCCTTAGTTATGATGTTCTGAAGTCTACTATAGATATATTTCCTCCTCATGTTGAGAATGTTCCCCATACAGTAGTTGATTTGAAAAATATAGGGAATGACGGAAGAGCTAAATGTGATTTAATTTCATCATAGTATGAATGTGAATTTCATAGAGTAATGGGGGTGTGAACTACCTAAGTTATTTAGGAAAATTTGAAAAATATCTATGATGTAAATATGACAGTGAAGAAGTAAATTTTATAAATTTGTATGATGAAGTATTAAGACCTAAACATGGGTGAATATGATTCCATTGGAGACTTTTTCATATGGGTGGATGATATTTTAAGCATTGTAAGATATCATGGTGAAAAAAGAATTATTCATCTATTATTTAGAAGATCTTATGAATACTTCATGACACATTGGATTTTAAAGTTTCATCATTTGAAGATAGTAATCCTAAAACTCTATCATTTGATAAAATAAATTGCACTCTAAGTACATATAAAATTTGAAGAGTTAAATTTATAAAAATCAAGGAAAATTTGATCAAAAAAATTCATCAAAGCTTCTAAGAATAGAAAATCCAATACGGTTCTCGAAGATAAGGATTTTGATGACCTTAACACCGAAAATGAGGTTAGTGACAATATTGATAAATTTTTCCCCTTGTTTTCCCAAAATGTGAAAAGAGGAACAGGAAAGTAAAAAAGGGAAGTTACCTCTTAAATTAATTAGCTGTGGAGATATTGGGTTATTTTTTTGAAAATTTCCCTTGAATAAAGGATGAATAATAAAGTGATAAATATGAAAAAAAATGTTAAGAATATCATTTACGAAACATTCTAAAAAATATGTATCATATTCCAAATGAAAATATAAAATGTTTTCCAAATATAGAAGGAAAGGTCTTTTATATAAGGATTAAAAATATGATGATAGTGAATTTAAAACTAAAAAATTCACTGAATTTGTGGTAGAAAACATGTTTATTGAAAAAGGAAATGATAAAGATTTTATATTTATAAAACAAGTATCTTTGAAGAATAGAATCAGTTATCATTTTCTCTGAATATAGAGTTGAAAGAATTTCTTTGAAATATTTAACTACATTAAAAATAAATAATGAAGTTTAAAATTTAAAATTTATACAACAAAAAATGAAAAATCCTATTTTTTGAATGAATTTTATCATTTTAAGTTTTATCATGAAATATTAATAAATCTAAATGAATATCTTGAAGTAAATATAACATTTAAAGAGGATTCACAAGAACATTTTCTACAAAATTTCTCTAAAGTTGAGGAGGGAGTTATGAGTTTCAAGAACTATATTTATGAAATTGGTCAAATTTATAGGAATCATGTACTTGATAAAGATAATCTAATTTTATATTTTATGGTTGAAAATAAAACTAAATATGTACATATGAAGAATAAATCTAGGAAATGCATGTATATATCCAGAACCAAAAAAGTTAAAATTTTTAATGTTTTGAAAATTCAAATTTCAAATCATGTCTTACTAGAACTGGTGATTCTATTGAAGATGTGAATATATCCATGATGGAGAAGATGATTTTGAAAGATAATATAACTTATAGGGATAAAAAATGTTCCGATGCAGAGTGTAAGAATGTTTTATAAAAACAAGTTTACAAATCCATGAAAAATGGAAGGCACAGACAAAAATACTCATTCTATGGGTACTTATAATATTATAGTGGATTTGGGCATATAGGAAACATTTTTTTGTTAAATTGACAAAAATTAAATAATACTATGATTAACTGGAATCAAAGTTTAAAAGGGAGCCAAAATAATCAATGAGGTAACCCTATGAAATCTATTATAGAAGTTTAAAATAGATTATAACATTTAAAAATTATTTTTAAAAGATGTGAAAAACCAAGACATCATTAAAAAGGATGTCTTTTTTGGTTACCATCATCAAAAAAATTATAACAATTCTCAAAATCTGGATGGGAATAATGATATAGAAAATCAAAAGTATCTTGTTGTAGAAAATTCTCTCTAAACTACAAAAGGAGAATGTCCTTGGATTTTGGATAGTGGGTGATATTCACATATGACAGAATATTAAAATCTTTTGATTAATGTGAATGAATTTAAGGAAGGAACAACGACTTCTTTAAAATATGAATCAATCATAATCCAATGTGTTTGATCTTCTATTATTGGGGAAGAAAAACTAGAATCCAAAAGGCCTTATTTTTTATGGAATGAGTAAAAAAATCATAAGTTTTTATAACATCATAATGGTGGTGATAAAGTACTTTATAGAAAAGATGGTTTTGTTTTGAAAAGAGTGGAAGATGGAAAAATTATTACAGGAGGACAATGTAAAAATGGGAATATATTTCACATTGGTGATGGAAAAAATTCATGTTGTTATAGCATGGTGGAAAAAAATAAATTTTGGCATAATAGAATGGGACATACGTTTTAGTGGAATATGAGAAAGTTAACAAAGAGAGACAATGTTCTTGATATTTATGATATGATAAGATGAATAGACTGGCATTGTTACTTTTTTTCAGAAATCTAAAATTACAGACTCTATGCATAAAAAATTTAAAATCCATTAAACTCATCACATGGATATGATTCATTCTGATATTTTTGGTCCAAAAAAATAATAATAAAGTTTTATAGATAAGTAATATATTTCTTTTTTATAATTATTCTAGAATTACATGTATTGTGTATTTGAAACATAAATATGAATCTCTAAAAATCTATAATAGTTTTACGAGAAGAGATTAAAGATAATGTAGATATTATGGGAATAATTATCAAACTAATAATAGTGGTAAATAAATGAATGAAGAGTTCCTAGATTATCTTGAAAAACATGGTATTATTCATGAGTATAGTGCACCTTACACCCCATAGAAAATGGAGTTACTAAAATAAATAATAGATGTTTGGCGGATATGGCATGTACTATATTATTCTATCATGGTATTTCTTACTATTATTGGAGGCATAAAATTATTAGAGTATATTACAATAAAAATCAGTGTTTCTACATACAATGACCTAATATGAATCCTTATTAAATTTTCAACATTGAAACTCTAAGTTTGAAAAACCTAAAAGTTTTGGTGAGTTCCTTCATTATTAACAACAATAGTGAGAATCATGTAAAATTTGATCAAAGTGGTGAATATGTAATTGTTCTTAGAAACGATCTCGATGGTAGAGGATATAGATGATGAAACAAAGAAACATGGAAGTTAGTTTAATCTATTGATGCAAAATTTCATAAAAAAACAGAAGAAGAATTTTCACAAAAACACTCAGGTATGGAAGATAAATAAGATAAAATGGTTATTGAGAAACATGAAAACAATTCCAACAATAGTTATTTTATGTAAATAGAATAATCAGACATAACTATTTTAAATGACGAAGCAGAAACTCGTAAATCTAATCATAGGTAGATAAAACATATGGAAGTACAAAAAGTCATTGGTGACCAAAAAAAATAGTTTAAACAATAAGAACATCAAGGTTTTCTTTATATACTTATTTGTATCAAAAGTTGATCCAAATGATGTTAATAAATATTTAGATCATTATGAGTGTATTCATTCTTGAATGAAGAGTCGGACTAGATTGATAATAATGATACTTGGGAACTTGTACTGAAAACAAATAATAAAAATAGAAACAAATAATAATTGGTTTGAAAAGTTTACTCAAAAATTGAAGTCATTTATATTAATGAATATTTTTATCTGCTAGAAATATTAGAAACAATAAAAATATATATTGAAATTTCTTCACAACGAGTTTAAATTTTTTTCAAATATATTTTATATATTATTTTATTAATGTAAAAAATGATGAACAATTTTATATTGAACAAACATGTGCCTTTGTAATTGGAAAATATGGAAGTTATTTTTTCAAGTTGAAGAAATCCTTGTATGGGTTGAAACAAGATCTGAGAGGTTGGTATTCCAAACCGGAAGTCTATTTTAGGAAGTTGAACTTTACGTAAAGTAGAGTTGATAGTTATCTCTTCATAAAAGAAAATAATTAGATATATCTCATCATAATTTTGTTTTTTAAATTTTATTTGATTAAAATAATTAAATAAGTTGTCAAAAGTTTGTTGAAGAGATGAAGAAGTTATTTGAAATGACCGTGCATGGGGAAATGAAATATTTTATTAGCTTAAAAATCTCAAAAAAGAAGATATATAATTTTCTATCTTAATAAAATTATTCTATTGAACTTATTAATAAATTTGGGATTAAAAATTAAAAATAGATTTTCACACCAATTTTCATGGGGACCATGTTGTCTAAAGATGGATAAGGAAAGGAAGTGAATTTTAAAGAATTTTAGAAGATGATTGGAAGTCTGTTATATCTGATAACTTCAATTATAAATATTTTATATTCTGCTAGTTTATACAGAATATTCAATATATATCCATAAGAATATCATCTTTCAGCAAGAAAAAAATTCTCAGATATATCAAAGGAACAATATATTTCGATATCAAATATGACAACTCATGATGAATTGATTTGTTTGGGTATAAATATGATGATTGGGATGGATGTGTGGACATATTCAAAATACCTTTACCAAAATAATATTTTGATAAACTGAGGTTGAACATGGGTGTACAACCTCTTTATCTCTATGTTTGAGTAATTTTTTTATACCCCCTATGTCATCTTCTCTTTGGATAGTGTTTTCAAGGGGGAGAAAATTATTTTTCATATAACTATCGATTGGTATGTGTAACCCCATTTAAAGAAAGAATGTGCTTAGGGGGGATTTTTTAAAAGGGGTAAGATTTGATCTCAACCTATAACTATGTGAACTACTTTAATAGTTTGATGAAGTGATTGTATGAAACAACTTTTTACTCACAATAAAGTTGTCAATTTTTTAATAGATGAAAGTCATAAAGTTGTAAATAGAAGATGAAATGTTAAATAAGCTGCCTCTAAGTCACTACATATGGATAACAAATTTTTGATGTTCAATGATTATTGTTACCCATAAGAATATTTATCACATAGTAGTATAATTTTTGACAAGTTATCCATATCTTGTGTTAAAAAGTTTTAGTGGGTTTTGATTATTGGTTCTCAAAAAAATCTAACAGTGGGACTGTTGGGACAATGTTAGATGAAGATGTTTTTTGGCTCAATTGTTTTTTTTTTGTTTTTGAATTTTGTTTTTGTAGTGTTTATGAAAAAACACCTCACTCTATAAATTATAGTGATCAGATGAGGGGTATTGGAATCATATTATTGGATATATATTTCTTGATAAATTACTTAAATTGATGTTTTCTACAATGATTTTTGATTTCTAAATACCCTTGCTTTTTTTCCTTATATTTATGTAATGGATATTTTTATAACCTACCATGATGATGTATCAGATACAAAATTACATTAGATATATAAAATGTAGAAAACAATATGATGTTATTCAGATCGCAATGTTCTAAAATATCATGAGTTTATCATGATAAAAGAAGGGGGTTATTGAAGAAAACAGAATTGTAAATTTTTGGTGTTTACATGAATTTATAGTTTTATGAATATATTCCATTAGATCAAGAAGCACCAGATATATATTTTTTAAATTATGGAAGTTTGAATTTGATGAAGCTTAATAAGTTGTAATGTTTTCAATTGGACATGGTATATTGGATAAAATTAATTAGACACACCTAATCAGATGTAAATTGTTAGACATGCATTTTGTTAGAAAATTATGGAATTATAAGTTATGAGTTGGTATGTTATTTCAATGGGATATTTGATCCAAGAATATTTTCAAACATTGATTCCTCAGTAAATTTTTTAACACTAATAAAGTATCAAATGAAATATTCCATTGAATGTAGAACATATGACTGCCCAATTCATATGATTTCTATCAGATAGAGAAAAGATTCTGGTTGTAAATATGAAGATTTTTTTGAACCCAAACACTAAATTATTTTTTGAAACTAATCCATCAGATGATCATTTGACACCAATAATTCATTGTATGTTAAGTTTCATTGAGCACGATTTCCTCAGAATGAGGTCCAGTTGATTAATTGAATACTATGGATAAGAATGTGAGAAATATAGAAGTAGATATTAAACATTTTTTATAGGGTTATGAAGTATTTAAAAGTTTCAAGGATGTTGTTAAATAGTTTCATTTGTTTTTGAGAATATGAGTGGGAATCCTTGGGTTTTATTTGTTTTAATTTAGTCAATTAAACCATATTGATAAATAGAGTTTTAGATTGTGAGATTCTAACCTATAATTTTCCAGAAAGAGAACATATGGATTTTTTTCAACTAAAGTTCTATTTTAAGAAGTTCATGATAATATATTAATATTAGAGACAACTCTATAAGAGTTGAGAATATTTGAGAAGTTTCCAAATGTTATTCAAATGAAAAAAAATTCAAAGGTATGAAATTTCATTTAAAAGGAAACTTATTTTTACTCCCTAAATTTTCTGTTTTAAGGGATACTATATAGAGGGGTGAAATTTAAATATACTATTACACTGTTCATATGTACATGAAGTGGAGCACTGGAATTCTGGATTTGAAACTGTTTATAGGCTGAATAATTATTTATATATGTAGTGGATAGGATACATTAGATCAAATTGAACAATTATTTTCACTGGTTCTGAAAAATAATGAATAAAGGAAGATTTTAGCTCTAATTATTTGTAGGAAAACAAATCATACTTGTTTCCAGATAGATTAATTGGACCAAGGAATCAGACTGAGTGATTAAACTGAATTATTTTGAAAAGTTAATAGAGGAAGTTATTACCTTATTCTAGGAAATAATGTGAATATTTTTTTAGAGATTAATAAAAGTAATTTTTTTATGAATCATAGTGATAACATTCTAAAACTATTGGTGATTTTTTTAAAATTTTCTAAAAAACATTATTCACATCTTTCATGATAAAAGAATCACATATGTTTTTGTATTTTTCATATTACTTTGAATGTATAAGGGTATTTTATACTTGTTATATGAATATAAAAAAAAATTTCTTGTGGATTATGTGGTATTGGATTATTTTCAAACCAATCCAATGACTATATACTCTTATTGAGTATTGAACCTAATAAATACTTGTGTTTATGTAGTTGTGTGAATTGTTGGTTTTTATAAAATTGATAAATATTCAGTCGAAGGTGAGGTTTTTTCATGGGAAAGATAACATAAAAGAAAAATATAGTACTACTTCATCCTTCCCCTCTCATTGATTACATAGATACTTCATAGGCCTTTGCAATGTGATTCTTTTTTGTTCAATGAAATAGATCTCTATCTTTGTCAGAATAGAGAAGTATCAAACATTATGATATACCATATATTGTAGGACTACTTTGTGTCACTTATTATGATATCATATATCATACAAGGAGATCCCATTACAACATCATATATAATAAAAAAATCACAATGTAAAATTCTAATAGGTATTATCATAGATAATATGATATCATCATGATATATACTTTTATTCATTTAAAAAATAATTTCATGAATCATATAGCATAGTGAATCTCTAATACCACTAATAGGATTCTAAGGATAAAATGAAACTCATTCAACATAGCATAATACAATAGGAGCCACAATTATAAAGATCACCATGTATGAAACTGAAACCATGTACAAATATAAATGAATAGTTGATGTGTAGCATAAAACATAGGATGTGTCAAATTCATCTTCAATCATTAAAGTTTATGATGATCTATAATTGAATGAAAATAAACCCACTCCCCAATGATGTATCCATGGGATGAAACAAGTCACCTAATATTTGGTTAGGATTCTCCTCTTTTACATGTTTTACTCGTATCTCATATAAAGGAAAGAGGGGGAATAGATCATTACGAAGAATTAAATGAGTTAAGAGAAATTTTATTTTTCCATATCAATGGCCACTGTCTTCTTATATATTTCTTAGGGATTCTCACTAAACCTCTATATAATTTACTCATACATTTTCAATGTATGAGTAATGCTTCAGTTATGAATAGTTTGTAACTATTAGAAAATACACTTAACATTTAGGTGTAATTGATTATCACATATGTTTCATCTTATAAAAAAGACATGATATTCATATCTTGCATGGAATTTATATTTTTACATTAAAACATAACAATTTTTTACAAAAATGAATATTAAAATGTTCGATTAAGTTTAATATATGATTAACTCACAATTCAAAATAACTAAGACATATAATATTACTAATATAATGTAACATGATATCCTAATTCATGATCTATCCATATCACGAAAAAAATATAGACAAATATATATCATATGAAACAAGGATTTATGGAATATCTTATTCATAAAGGACATACAAAGTTAGTTTGGACTCAAGGTAAGGGGACACTCCCTCTCTTTTTCTACCTCCTTAGTTTTTATATCACTATTTATCTCTATATCCATTATATATTCACAATTTATCATTTAATCCATTTATATATTACTCAGTATTTAAATTTTTTCTATACAAATAATTTCTAATTATATATATCTCATGTATGTGATTCCTTAATAAATATTATGATATGTGTTGTTTATACATTCTATTCATATCATGGATATACTTGACCTATTAAGTGATGTATGGGGTTTAATATTTTATATCCACTTGATGCATTATTTTTTCTCATGAGACAAACATTATTAGGTATATGATATATGCCGATAATTTTATATATGATTTCGTCATATGAGTCTTTAATGATATAGTTATGATATTTATCATTATATATTCCATCACTATGAGATTAGTTTTTTATATTTTCAATTTGATCATTTATTTCCTTTTATATTTCATCCATGGATTATTTTATACTCATTATATCAAATATATGTAATCATTTGATGATTTATTTATGTCATATTAGGTATTTAATGTTTATACCATGTCATATTCCACTATTTTTTCCCTTACTAAGAATATGAGATCACTTTTTATATTATTTACCCATAAAACATGAAGTATTATATATATGATCTAATGATAAAGATGGAATATTAATATAGTTTTAGGTATTTTTATTATTATAATTCCATGTATATGTGCATTCATGATAATTTCATTGGGAATTTGACTTTTTCTTTTTTAATTGTTAAGCCTTATTTTTATTGGATATTTGAAACAGAATTCAGAGAGTTGTAACTTTTTAAAGTGATTTTTTAGACATGTAATGATGATAGAAATGTATCTTGGGTTCTTGAGAGAGTCTTGTAATATTTGGATGAAGTTTAAGGTGATTTGTATATTTCTAAATAATGTTCATGTTTTGGTGTGCATGATTTAGGAAAATTATGTGACACCCTGAGTGTGAAAAGGTTTTCAGTATAATTTCATTAGTGAATGGTCTATGTGAATGGATAGTGCATTGTTTAGAGAACATTTTGTGAACTTTTGATGAAACCATGAGAGATATATTAGACCTAGGGTGAGGTGTGTGGGTTTTGTATGGTTTCAGACAAATTATGTGCACTGTTACAAACTAAGATAGTGTTAATTGACTTGGTTGGGGAAGTGTTTGGTAAACCATGTGAAATAACCATAATAGCGAGATTCTCTTAGAAAATTTCTACCACATGGTTGGTGAAAAGTTTAGAAAACCATGGAGCTCATTAAATGTTACTTTTTAACATTTCCTAGAGAATTTTTAGGGGTTTCCCCCTATCTATTTTCCTCCTCTTTATGCAGGTTCTGGTCGCCTTCCCATATTCCCCTTATTTTTTTCACCATGTATTTGTGTGATTTTTGGATAATTATTCAGTGTTTTATGGTGATTCTTAACCTCAATTTTACTCCATTCATGTTTTCCCTTATATTTATTTTTCTTTTAGTTTCTCTCATTAGAGATTTAATTTCAATTCTATCAGAGCATAGTGGAATCAACTAATATTAAGGGTATTTCATCTAACCTAGGATGAAGGTGTCCTAATATTCCATATTCACTTGGTTTCTCAATTATTCGATAACTTATGTCGTTGTTATGTATTTTTATGGGTTGTACCCTAATTTAAATTATTTGTTTATGTAATTTATGGTTTAGGTTGGGGGTTTTACCTAGTTTGGGTTTGGGGGTGTTGGGGAAGGTTATAATCCCATTTCTCAAGAATTTTTATATTGATGGAAGCTCAATGACATTTTTTTGGTTATTCTAAAATGAATTACTTTTATTTTGATGAAAATTATTTAATTATTTCTAATGTGTTATAATTTATTAATATTTTATTTTGTCTTGGTTTAGGTGTCCATAAATGTGGGTTGTTGCTGATGGTGTTGGGATGAACTTGTATATGATGGGATGAGCCTTATCGAGGGTTTTTTGGTTTTGAAATAAATTGGAAATGGGTTCATAAAATGTAGGTGATATTGGGGATCTCCCTATGGATTTATTCAAGGTTTATAATTTCATGTGTGTGTGTTCAACCTATCTTAAAAGTTGGTGGCAGTATTATTACTGAATATTTTAATTTAATTTAAATCTTTTGAATTAAATTAATATTTTTATCCTATGTACAATTTATAGGATAAATATTAAATTTCCATGGGCACTAATGATTTTTTTCATTGTCTTATCTCCTTAGTCACTGATGTTTGGGGCCTAAATTAAAAATATACATTTATTCTCAAACACCTCTAAGATGTGAGTGTGATGTGTCTTGAGATAAACTTACTTATTAGGATGAGTGATATCCTTGATAAGTGCTTAGCCTAGGTTTATGACATTTTGGGCGGTGTGGGATCTAGTTGGGTGAGCGGACCAACCGAGTGGGTAATTGAAATTTATAAGGTCTATGGGTCATACCCCTAATACTTTGGTTTATGTGACTTTACCATGGAGGCCAATATTTCATTATATGTCATGAAACTACTGAGAAGTGTGGTTTTCCTAAGTGATGGGTGATGGATCAAAACACTAGTTCATGACCATGAATCCCTAGATGGCTGCTTTCACCTATATTCCTACCTATATGATCTTAATAGAGACATATTTTCTTGTGTGTGCATTGTGACTTAAGGGAAACCAGTGAGTTCTTAATGATTTTCCAACCTAGATAGGTTATATCTGGATATTATTAGTAGGGGTTGTAGATTTTATCCTATAAACTTGATAGACGTCTAAGCCTGATGGACCCAAGATGATGATAATGGGAATGGTTGTTTTCCCAGAATTTGATATGTTTATAATTTTTTATGATATATGATTTCCTAGAATTCTTGGGAATATAATGTTGGGAATGGAACAACTAAAATTACCCAGGACACCCTGGAATCACCTTTTGACATGGTTGAGAACTTAAGATGCTCGATAAATCTTGGATATGGTCTCATAGTATATCGGGGGTAAATTCCTAGGTTGGATAACATCTAGTAATTTTATTAATGATGGATCAGATTCCTAGTGGTGGTACCTAGGAATCAGTATAAGAGATAGTGTGTGTGTGTGTGTGTTTATGTTTGTGCATGTGTGGCCAAATATATCGGAATTTATAAGATGGTTGGTATTTCTTTGAGATTATGATACCAATGTGAATGATCAGGTGTTGGGATTTAATTGGAAATACCAGTAGATAATTGGGAAATCCCATGATTCCTAGGATTATAATGGAACTATGATGTGTTGGGTGGGAATATATCCTTGGGAACATATTCTATAAATCTAAAGGGTGACCTTTTTATCACCTAGGTTGATTCTTTGTATGAACCCTACTATCCGATAGAAGAACCCGAGATAGATTAGTTTAGGAGACACACAATATTGAATGACTAGGATATTAACCATTGTATCCATGGAGAGTATTTCATTTGATTGTATGGGTCACCTAGGAATTATTCACTATTATATGTATAGGTTTTCCTACATCCTCCCTCTTTGACGAATCAAACTTCAGCCTGACATTGATAATAACCAATTATTACCATGGAGTTTTTCCAGATGTATTACAATTGAGGGATGTTTAATTTTTTCCTATGGTTCTACTAATCATCATGATGGAGGGGTATGAGTGGGATACCCAGGGAATGTATAGAGGTTTCCATGATGTGATGTTAATGCTCAGATATACCTTCAAATTGGATAAAGAATCTATGTTACATTAAGGTCTTGGACCATATGATCAATTATGATGATAAGGTTTGGCCTTGATTTTATGTGTATGCTCATGGGGAAATTGTGATATGATGGTTGGAATAATCACCGTAATTTTATAAAATACATTCTAGAATCAATATGAAGTATTTGTTTTGGATTATTTTATTTATTTATTTCATCTATTTGTTTATTTATTTTTATAATGTCATAAGAACATATCACTGCATTTTTGGTATAGTACGAGACTGCATTGGTGGTGAACTGTGGAGTTATATACTCACACCCTACTTGAATGGACATGGTATTGGGGTCACCTAGAATATTACAATATTTTAAGGGTGGAGGTTGGAAAGAGGCCTAGTATTTCATATTTTAGCAGGACATCTCCAGTGGCAATAGGTTTGGATGAGGTATATAAAGAGCCTCAATGTCTTTATATCTATTTGAGCATGATTGTTCATGTTTGTGTATTGCGTTCATTTTTCTATATAATGATCTTATGTATTTATTTTCCCTACATTCTCTATTATTTAGTTATTTATTTTTAATTTTCACTATGATATACGGGGTATATTCTCTCCATTGTACCTTAATAAACCCCGAATACAATTCAATATTCTTTGGAATATAGGGAGGTGCACATGAGGTCATTTTATATCCAATCTGGCTACTATTCGGAGTGATTTGGGGCGGGGAATTAAAAATTTGTATCACATTATTTTTATACTATTTTACTATTTAGGATATGGTAGTCAAGAGATATAGGTATGTTTTTGAGTCTATGATGGATGTTGGGCTAGTGTGTCCCTAACACCTTTGGTTGTAGGATGCATAGGTTTCTAGGGATGGTATCGATATTCCCTATATGTAATTTTTTGGTATTAAATATGAATTCACCTCATTTGATGTACATGATGTTTGAGGTTCATCATTCATTATGAATTTTTTAATACTGTCCCATTATCAAGAGACATATTCTATATTTGACACTTGTCCCATAGTGGTAGGAGGTGTCACATGCATCATGAATCAACATTAATGATTTTCAATAAATGTATCATCTAACTAGTGTGAATTTTGTCTCTAATGATAGGTTTATATATTTTAAGTGTATTCAACTACCCATACATATTTTTCCCATCTATGTACATGTTGTCATCCTACTCAGATAGACTAATATATATATATATATATATATATATATATCCTCCTTTAGTGAAAGTCATATAAATCCTTGGTGAGGTTTTTCATGATGATTATGGCATGGTCCCTCGATGTAGTGTATATTAGGTGACCCTAGTGGGTTGTTTAGGCACATAGTTCTATAGTGGGAAACCCTAGAGGGTTGTTAATATTTCGGATCAGTTAGTTAAAGTGTTAGTAACAAAAAATACAGTTTTCCCCACATTGAATGTAATGAAACTCCACTTAATCAAACTGGGTGATGGTGGTTCTCTTGATACTATTCACCATTGGGTGATGCTGCTTTAATGTCACTTTTTTTTGGTTACATAATTTTACAGTAATAACTAATATGTTGTTTAACCTTATAGGTTGGAATATAATTATATTTAACTAATACAAAGACCATATTTTCCCTAGATAAAGATATTCTATGATCAATTCTTTATATATATATGTAACCTTGGATGAGATGGGATTCCCAAGGGATCAGTTACATAGGGGGATTCCTGGCGATAATCAGTGCATGTGGAGGATGGTAATATTTTTTTGGGTTATTGTTATGGTCATGGAACCCTCAAGAGTGATTTTATCATGTTATAAACCATGGTTTGTTGAGAAACGAACATATATGACACCTAGGGAACTTTAACATTCATTGACACTAGATCTATAGGCTATGATAGAGAAATAGTGACCTTTTTACTAGAGTGGTACCTTAGTATGTTAGTATTTAGTGATTCAAGTGAACAAACCATGAGAGGGGTTGAAATATTCTTATCAGTTACTTACTATAGGAAATAACATGTACATAATAGCTCTTAATATTAATTCATGAGAGATACTATCATGAATAATGTATAGGAATGAAGATGCCTTCAGTTAATGAGAATCACCTTGAGTACTATTGCTTTTGATATGGGGCACTGAGAGTGTTTTTATTTTTGAGACTGTCTTAGAGGGGTATAACTATTTGGGTGACGGAACATATTTACATAAAATGTGTTTTGTATGTGTACATGTGTGGTTAGGTGATCATGAATGTGAGTGATGTAGTTTTTCAAGTAAGTATGTTATTATAGTTGAACTAGACAATGATGCATGAAAAAGGAGTGTCCTGAATATAGCCATGTGGTGGTGAGGGAACCAGTGTCCAGTAGATGGTGGTGACCCTCATTATGAATAATATTTTGGTTTTTACCGTGTGTGATGTTCCCATGGGATAAGAATGGGTGATGAATAATGTTTTTCATGAAATAACCCAGGTATGATCATTTTTAGACACATCCAAGTATTATGTTTAGTGATAGATGACATGTGGTCTATGATTGTTGAGCATAGTTTTAGAAGAGATAAAAATGATTATCCTATGGTGGGGAGAATAATATAGTTTTTGAAGGATCTAGATATACAAGAAGTTTCATATGGGAAAACAACTATTATTGATTTTTTGGATTCCATGGATCATTCACCAATTGTGAAATACATCAATTTCATGACTAATGAAAAATTTTCAATTTAATATTGACAAATAAATCACTGAACCTAAAGAGGATATTTTTCATGTTAAATTTAAAATTAATTTATTAAGATCTAGAGAAATATTACCTCATATTAGGATCATTCATTGATGATGATATTTATCACATAAGACCCTTTTTTTAATTACCATTGTTATGGAGGGGGACCCAATGTGCATAACCTCTATCATTGATCCACAACTGGTCCTTTCATATCTGAACAACACCGATAGAATTTTGAGTGCTAGCATAGTGGATTGAACATCTTGTGTTGTTCATCATGACAATTTCAAGTTACTTTAGGCTAAAAGTAATCTCTCATTCTAGGGATTATGATAGGAGTATGAATCAAGAAATTAATTAATTTTATTTTAAAAATTCTAAATTCTCAATTAACCCTATACAATATAATCATTCATGTTTATTTCCATTGATATTTTTCTCACTGTGATGTCGCCTCTTGGAGAAAAATACCTCAAAATATGACACTTCTAAAGTAAGTTATTCAACTTGTAATGTGAACATGGATCCTTTGAATGAGTATTCACTATAATATTATTAATATAAAGTCTAAAAAGATCATTACTTATAGTAACCAACTCATGCTCTTGAAATTTTTATACATCAAAACTACTTATTTATCTACCTAATGATCCTTATAATACTCGGATTCTACAGGATAGTTTTCAACCATGAATTTATTTGAGATATTCCATCATAAAACATCTCCATTTCTGGGGAATATATAGCCTAAATATGATTTCAAACCTTCCTACACTATTTAGAAATGAGAATCAATATAAAGACTTGTCACAAGTTCCATATATCCTCCACAGACCAAGAATATTTCATTAGCATGCCTCATATACTTAAGGATAGTCTTGAGTACCATACAATTGTGATCGCCTTTTTCATATTGATATATTCATACCACACATAAGGAATAGGAAACATTTATCCCATTACATAGAATATCATACAATAATGACACAATCATTAAATCATATGGAGTCCTTGTCATCCATTCTCTTCCCTCATATCTCTAAGGTAACATTGTCATGTAAAGATTAATTCTATGGGAAATTTTGAGAAATACCCTCTTGGATTTTTCTAAATTAAATCTCTTTTGTATCTTTAAAATATATTCACCTTCACTTAAATTATGTAGCCTCATGGATATTCCATTATAGATCTTGGTCTTCAGAATATATTTTACTTCACCAAATTTGTTCATGAAGAAGAATTTATTTAGATATGATTTAATAAACTATAATGCTTGTATTTTTATCAATAAGTAGTATGTAATTGATATAAAATATTTAGAAAATGACTACACTCCCACTAAACCATTTATAGAAACCAGGATCACATTCCTTATTTATGTAACCAAATTATGTTGTGGCTTCATTAAATCGAATGTTCCTTGACCTGCATATATTCTTTAATACATAAATGGGTCTTCAAATTTTTTATGACTTTTTGGAAGCTCATGAAGTCACAAAATCTTCAGGTTGTGTCATATAGACATCTTCCTGAAAATTCCCATTAAGGAGGGTGGTTTTGACATCCACTTTCCAAATCTCATTTCCATGGAAATATGCATCGGATTGTATAATTTTGATGGATTATTGAATATCAACCGGTGAAAAGGTTTCATCATAGTATATGCCTTAAATTCCATTTTAGCCCTTTTGTAACCATTCATGACTTATATGTTCTAAATTTTACTGCCATATCATTTTTTCTTGAATACCCATTTACAATGAATAGTATTTACATCCATTAGAGGATTAACCAAAATACAAACATGGTTTTGGTATAAGGAATCTATTTCAATATTCATAACTTAATTATATTTTCTAACATATGATCCACTTAATTATTACATATAGGTTAAAGGATCATATTATCAAATAATAATGAGTCACCATCCTCAATGAAAAAAAAATACTGTTCTGGTTCTCTGACATATCTTATAATCTTATACAGAACTTTGTCTCTTGAAATTCTTCTTCCATGGGGATTTTTTTTTTGAATTTGTTCATCTTATGAATGTTGTGTATCTTTATCCTAGACTTCATCGAAGTGATTCTTGCTCCCACAAAAACTTTAAGATATGTGATCCCATTTAATATTAGTGGGACCTATATTAACCAAAACATTCTTTTATAAGGGTCTATATATTTAATATCCATTATTTTTCATAGGATATCCTATAATGATACACATAGTGCCTAACTGTATAATTTTATTTCCAGAAATGGATTTAGAAATGATTTGAAACCCCATACATATATATTCAACAACATGGGTATATTTACATGCCAAATATAATTTATAATGTTTGCTTCTACTTTACTTGACACTATGTTCTGTACATATGCTACTATTTATATCCCGAATCCCTAAAATAATAATATAAGTCTTCCATGAATCATCATTGATATCACCATGTCTAACAAGGTGTGGTCCCTCCTTTTACTTATATTGTTCTATTAAGGTTTATAAGGAGGAGTGAGAAGTCATAGAATCCAAAAATCCTCTATATAATCAATTAAGTCTTGATTAAGATATTCTCCACCACGATCTGAGTGAATTTTCTTAATCTTATCACCAAGTTGGTTCTCACATTCATTCTTGTATTCCTTGAATATCTCAAAGAAACATAACTTATACCAAATTATTTTGACAT
The DNA here is from genome assembly GCA_963277665.1 of Viscum album. Classification (NCBI taxonomy): domain Eukaryota; kingdom Viridiplantae; phylum Streptophyta; class Magnoliopsida; order Santalales; family Viscaceae; genus Viscum; species Viscum album. The sequence goes on along the minus strand of OY728161.1, from coordinate 1,828,459,448 downwards.
ATCCATATCAACTTAAATCATTAGTAAAATTTATAATGTATGATTACCCACCCCTTGCTTCAACTAGTAATGGAAAACATACATTTGTATGAACTAATTTAAGAATATCCTTGTCTATTTCACCTTTTCCACTTTTTGAGGATTTGGAAATTTTACCATGTAAAAATGTGTGGCATAAATCAAGTTTTTTTTGTTTAAAATAATCCAAATATCCATATTAGTGTGATTTGGTAAAACTATTTTCATTTAAATGAAATGGAAGGCGATTACATTATTGGGTGTGCTACGAGTCATGTGAACTATATTCATTATTTATTTTTTTACATGGTTCTTTTAATATAACAAAAAACTATTATTTAAATGTGATTTATCATAAAAAATGTTTTCATTAAAAAAGAGGAAACAATTATTAATTTTTTTGAAAATATATCCATCTGTATCATATCTGGATATAGAAATAATGTTTTTGGTAACATGTGTCACATAATAATTTTTGGGAGGATTTATGTTTTTTAAAATATATCTGAGTTGTTATATGTTTTTATGATTCAAAAAATACCTATTTTTTAAATTTTATTATCTTAATTGTTTCAGATTGTAATATGTTATATGATATGAAGTATTTATTTCAAAAAATAATTATTTTATTCTTAATATAAGTTCCTACCTTACACTGAGTAAAATATTCAAAACTGAAAAAAAAAATTATTTTATTTAATGAGAATATAGTTTTGAAACTGTATCTTCTATATTCCTAGATTGAAAAAAAATAATTATTGAAAATTTATCTTACTATTTATTATATTATATTGCGAGGATATTATATTAACTACCACATGTTCAAAGTTAGCTATGTCGAAAAAGAGTATTCATAAAAAATTATTACCTTACAAAAATATTATTCATAAAATATTATCTTATGAGAACCAAGATAAGTTGAAAAAGTTAAGTATCCCACATTAGTAACATAAATATCATACATAGAATAATTATTCTATGCTTTGTTGAATCTAGTTTATCTTACACACTTTAGAATTCAAATATTATTTTATCTTACAAGGCCTCCCATAAATTTATTTTATGAGGGAATTTCTATTAGTTTTTATCTTATTAAGAACAATTCTTTGTCAAGATCTTCATTATTTATTTTATACTATTATAATAATCTCTCAGAAAGTCATTACATTCCTTTAAGAATACCAGAAAATGAGTTTTCTAACTATTTAAATATTGATTTCTTTAAAGTATCCTTTTTCTAGGAATGGAAAAATCTAAATAAGAAGAATAATTATAACATAGTCATTGCTGAAGTGTATTGTTTATTTAGAAATAATGTAAACATGACATTAAGATCATTTCTCATCAATATTTCAATATATTTTTTACTTGACCATTTTGATTATCTCATATTCTGATGTTCAAAATAAAATAGGAGATATAAATATGGAGAGTCAATTGTTGAATGGATTTACATACATAAAGACACCATGATGCTCATGTACAAACTATTACTCTGATAATGTTAAAGAAAAATTCTTAAAAATAGAAAAAAAATCACACAACACTCATGTTTTGAGCCTATATGTTTTTTAGTATCAATAAAATAATATCTATAGTTTTTCTATAATTATCCTTATCTTCTCAGGACACATCTTTATCTACTATTAGTTTCTTCTTGCAATTGTGTGATGTAACAAATATTTAATGTTTATTCATCTCTATGTTATCTACAATCATTCTAAGTGAGTATGTTAAGATAATGGATTGGTCTTATGAAGTAAAATACTAGTCAAATATCTTGTACCTTTTTAACCAGTGACTACTTCTGGAAATCATCTAAGAGCCCCCATAAAAATCATTTTCTTTGGAAAAATAACAAAAATCATATATTAGAGTGTTTTTGGGGTGATCTATGTGTTTTCCCCAAACCACTATAAATCCCATGTGTTAAATCTATTTCTTCTATGATTTATAGTTTTACTACCTAGTTTTGATAAGAAAAATATTAGAACATTCATACCATGAATAAGGTGGTTTAAAAGTAAATAAATTTTTAGGAACTCAATTCAATTCCCCCTTGAGTTTTCAGTTAGACATTATTTTTGAAAATAATAGGTATTAGATCTCATGAATCTTTAGTTCACAACTTTAAAAGGTTTATGTCCAATGATATTCTTTCAAAATGTTATTATGGTTGATAATAGATAAGTTGTGTAAATTGTTAGATATCCTTACTTTAATTTATAAATTTACAATTATTGGCATGAAATAATGACTATATATTTAAATAACCTTGGATTTATATTATAACTTAAGGAAATGAAGTCTGGTGAAATTAAAAAGACCCATCCATAAACATGGGATGTTGATACTGAAGCAATATATGATCTAAATTCCAAATACATGGATGATATAATATATGGAAAATGTTTAGATGAGTTTAATAGAGTTTCCCAATGTCAAACCGCACATGAATTGTGGAATACTATAAAATTATTTATGAAGGTATAAAAAATGTGAAGGACCTTGTATACAATACTTACATACTAAAGTTCAACACCTTCAAAATGGTTGTATGGAAAATAATTACTCAATTGAATGGAATACTCATAGTTATTGTGAATAATTTGTATACTCTTGGAACATAAATTATTGAGTATGATCATTAATTGAAAGTTCTCATATTTTTACCACCTATTTGGAGTGGAATCTCATTATCCATTAGAAAATCTATAGAGGTTAGGAATTTTAAAATAAATGATCTCATTGGAACTCTTATAATGTCATGAAAGATAAATATAAGATGAACCTAGAGAATATAAAAATATCAAGAATGAAAATTCTAATTTTAAGGTTTCCACTTCTAAATATGAAAAAATAATAAGGTTATACATATCTATGAATCATCTAAAGAAGAATATTCCTCAATAAATTATAGATCAGATGATGATATGGATCTGTTTTCTCAAATGTTCTAAAATTTTTATAACAAGAGAGGAATTTTGTAAATACCCTTGAATAATAAAAGGAATGATGGTGTCAAAACCTAAAAAGTGAGATTTTATGAGTGCAAGAATATTGGGAATATTAATCCATACTATCCACAATTTCATGAAAATAAAATTTCTGGATTTTTTTAATAAGATCAAATATAAGAAAAAATCCAAGAAATATATGATGGACACATGGAGTTATTATAAAGACTCTAGTGAATGTAAATATTAAAAATATAAATATAAACCCCTTAATCAAAATACCAACATGATTTTAATGGCACATTTAAATGAGGTACATTCTTATTATTCTTTTGAGAAAGAGTGTGAATTAGAAAATTAAACTTGCTCACATGAATAATTAAATGAATATTGTGCCATGTTAGAGACTAAGTATGAAATCTTAAAAAATTAAAATCTCATAGTAATTCCTACAATAAAACTATTAATCAAAAAGAGAAAATAAACACAAACAGTTATTATTTATAAAATCTATTGGAAAATCCTACAAAATCATGTAGTGAATAGGTTATCACAATTAATAACCTAATGAATGAGAATGGAAGCTTCAATCATGCTGCAATGTTTTTTACTAAGGTGTAATATTACCTAAAAAATACTTGGTCAAACCCATCTTCAATTTAAAATTTTTGACTAGAAGTCTAGGTTAAAGGACCAAATTTTATAAAAATATTTTATACGTAGTTATAAAAACAAAAAATCTCTCAAAGATTAATTTTTTCACTATAGAGAAGTAGGAAATTATATATAATATGAAAAATAATCAATTTTTTTGAATTAAAATCATTTTCATACCCAATGTTCTTCCATATTTATTCCAATTTTTTTTGAAAAAACTAACAAATTTTGATCCCCAGGTCTCTTGTAACTAACATTGTTAGACCCAAGAGTATTTGTGTACCAAAAAATCATTTTTCAGTTTTCATTGTAGGAAATTTTTTGCATTAAAAACATTGAAAATATTTTATGGATAGTGGTTGTTCAAGACATATGAGTGGATATTTCTCAAAAAATTGCACACTATCCATGATTGATGGAGACTATTTAATATTTTGTGACAATACAAAAGGATTTTTTTAATTGGATCAGTTGGAAATCCACACTTTATTCACATAAAATTATTATTTTATATGTATGTTTTTAATAAAAACATGATATTTATTTTTAAGAATTGTGATGATGTTTATTCAATAGATTTTTCTTAAAATTCATGTTCAATTTTCAAATAAAATTATCTCAAATTTAAAGAATAATGAATAAAATTTATATCTTAATTATTCATGTAAAAACTATAATTGTTTGAATATTGAAATTGATGAATCATGGATTTTGAATAAGAAACATGGACATTATAATGTTCATTATATGTTAAAGTTATCAAAAATTTAATTGATTTATGATTTTCCTGATCTTAAATTGGATTGAAAGAAATTATTTGATACATGTAAAATGGGTAAGAATCAAAAGTCATCTTTTAAACCAATTAGTGAGGTTTTCATATCTAGTACTCTATATATTATCCATAATTTTTTATTGGCCTACTAGAACAAAAAATATCTTACAATAAAATCATTTTTATGTGTTATTTGATGATTATTCATGATTTACATTAGTTTACCTTTTGATACATTAAAGAGATTATTATTATATTTTTATTAATTTCTATAAAAAATTTTGAAATGGAAAATGTGCCATAATTTTATCCTTGATAAGTGACCATGGATGATAATTTTAGGATTAGGAATTAAATACATTTTCCCCAAAAAATCTAATAAAAAACTTTTTCTACTCCTATGACACATCAATCGAATGGTGTGGTTGAAATGAGGAATAATACAATATAATAAATTTATTGGAAATGTTTATATGAATATAACATTCCCATTTATGTTTGGGATGAATCTATTAACAAAACATGTTCTGTCATTAATAGAGTTATATTAAGTCTTATCCTAAAGAAAACCCCCTATGATTTATGGAATAATAGAAAACCAAAGCAAGGGTAATTTAAGGTATTTGGATGAAAGGTTTAAATCATAAACACCATGGACAATATTGGTTTGTTTGATTGAAAATATGATGAATTTCTCTTCCAATGTTATTATACTACTTCCAAATAATAGATATTTTTTCAAACACATTCAAGGACTACTAAAGAATAAACTCATGTGTAGTTTGATAAAAGTGGTACTTTTGATCACAAAACGAAGAAAACTAAGGAGATAATTTATTTTATTAACAAAATGAAACCTAAACCCCTCTTTAAAATAATATGGATGATGATTTGGAACTTTATTATTTTGAACCAAGTAATGTAATAGTTAATAGTAGTGAACCAGAAAGTATGTTTCTTAGACAACCCCGGAACCTTAAAGGATATCATCTAGAAATAATTTTTGGAAGTTTTAATAAAGGAGTAAGAAATATAATAATTATATAAAATCTAGTAGGTTTCTATTATTTTTTAGTTAGAATGTAGAACTATGTAATAATCTTTATCAGATGAATATTGGGTTTTAGTTATGAAAAATGAGTTAAATCAATTCATGGGGAACAAGGTATATGAATTAGTGAAAAGGATCTTTTACTATCCTTCTATAGGAACTAAATGGTTATTTTGAAACAAATAGGATGATCATGGTTTGATCACTATAAATAAAGCTAAATTATTTGTAAAGGGATAAAATCAAGTATAAGGATGGACTATAAAGATGAATTTTTTCCTATAGCTAGGTTAGAAAAAATTATAATTTTGATTGTATATAAAACTTTTTTTAATATTAAATTATACTAAACAAATGCTAAATATTCATTTATAGATGGATTTTTAATAGAGTATGTTTATGTTATACAACCTCTAGTTTTTGGAGACATTAACTTTGAAAATTCTATTATACAACATACCAAATCTCCCTATAGACCTAAAAAAACATACAGAATGGTATGGGAGATTGAGCTTATTTATGTTGGCACCTACTTATGAGGATAGTGTTTAGAAATTACTTGTTTTAATAATCACAAAGCATGATTATTTTAGTACTAATGATTTACATGTTGTAAGAGAGAATTTAATATGATAAAGACATTTTTATGATAATTCGGATAAGTATTGAGGAGAGTTATTGTTGGCTATAAACTACCATTAAGACGTGTTACCACTAGTCATGGGTCACTGATAAGGATGATTTAAATCCTATAGATTCACCTCTAGAATTTTTTCCATATGTGGAGTTACTGTCAGCATTGTCACCACCAAGGAGATACCACCAAGACGATCTACTGCCATATCCTTTTACAACTAGACTATTAGTCACTGCTGGACTCTGAGTCACCGTCATCCTGAGGTGCTGCCAGTCTAAGATACCATAAAAAGCTGAGTCACTATCAACTTAATGCTTTAATTATTGTACAAGAACATTTACATAAATGGATTAATGACTATTTCTATTAAAGGATAAATTGAAAAGATATTAATGACACAGTCAAAGCCTATCCAATTATTTTGGATCACTTCTAACCATTTCTTTTATATCTATAATAAAAACTATCTCTACACCTATCTCTATATATATATATATATGAAAATTACTTAATAAAAAGTATATGGGAAAATTTGTGAGATTGAGTCTGTGAATCTATACAAGATCACTGATTCATCTGTTGTGAAGATCAATGATAGATAAGAATAATATCCTTTTCAAATATTAATTGAGATATCAATATAGATGAATTGGAACAACTAAAAATTACTATGATCATCGTTTTTCTAAAACTCTAAAGAAAAAATCTTTAAATCCTCAATAAAATATGATATAAGGAAATTAAAATTTTTGAGTATACCAATCTAATAATCATTATTCTCTTCCTATTCTTTTGATTTCTCTTACTTGTTTTATATTAGTGTGTTTTTACTTTTTTTTTCAAACATACATTATCCCATACACCTAATCTGTAGAATATTTTTTATTTACCCTTTTTATTTGCATCTATTTTCCCATGTTGTTTTTGGAATAGGTCCTTATGTGTCATGTACTATTTTACTTCCTATGTAAAACTGTAGAATAAATCTTTTTAGCTTGGAAAACTTGTTGTTATTTTTTTTACCTAATATAGGTTGTGTATTTGTTTTTTTATTATTATAATCTTCTTGGAAACATGTTATTTACAAGTAGAGAGGATTAAGCCTCATCTTGAGACTGAACAACTTGTTTATTATACTGTGTTAGTCTGTTTTGATTTATTACAAAATCCTTTATTTTTTTGAATCTATAAAAAACTATTTATTTTATAATTAATCATAACTAGTGTTTATATATATTTTTTTCTAATTCAATTGATTTCAAAATCTAATATAATTTTGAATTTATTTTAACCAAGACATGTTCACTCTTTGAGAAATCTTTTAAAAGGATAGATATTATATTGATATGCTATTTTGATTAATTTGATAGTTTATTTTGTTAAGGGGATTCTATTTTCAATTTATTTTTAACAAAGATTTTTATGGGGAACTCAATAAAATCCCTCTTGAGTTACTCACTTTGACTAACATTTGATATCAAATGTTTTGAATTATCCTTTCAATGGTGATTTTATTTGTATTATATAGATATAAAATTTCTATCAATTTCTAATTTTAGTTCATTATGTATAATAGAAAAGAAGGATCTACTGCCAAAAGACCTAATTATTTTAATATAACAAATTATAATCAATGTAAAATCAAAATAAAAATTCATTTAGAAAATATGGGTTTGAAATTTTTAATGTAATATAAGGTCATTATTAAATATCACAAACTACTAGAGTTACTCAGAGATATGCTACAAAAAATGAATATAATATTAATTGGAAATCTATGAATGATTTATTTTATGCCTTGGGTGATGATGAATTTAATAGAATATCTCAATGAAAATATTCTTTTGAAATATGGGATACCTTATCTATATCTCATGAAGGGACATAAAATGACAGAGAAATGGAAAAAAATGAATATAAAATCAAGTATGATACTTTTAAAATGAAATATAATGAACCTATTTGTGATATGTATCTCATGTTTAATGAAATATTGAATACCATGCACTCAATTAGAAATCATGTGAGAGAAAAATATCAAGTGATGGGACTACTTAAATGCTTACCATACTGATGGAGAGAAACATCTATGTTAATTAGATAATCTTATAATGTAAATAAACTATCTGTCATAGAATTGATAGGAAAGATGATGATATATAAAGAAGATATTCAAGTCAAAAATGAGATCGATTAAGATGAAAAAAAATATCCTTTAAGACTACTACATCCAAATAAATAGAAAAGGTATAAGATGAAAGTACCATTGAAGAACAATCTATCGATACAAGTGATGTAGAGGTGGGACACATGGCCCGAATATTTAATAAATTATATAGGAAAGAATATTTTCTTCAAGAAATACAATTTCATAATAAATTATGACACTAGGGGAAGGTGGAAAGGATTAGGAAACGTATGATGTTAAAAATGAAATAATATGATATGAATGTAAGAGGAAATTAAATGTTAAAGTTTTAAATGAAAAATCAAAGTATTAAAGAAATATGAGGATAAGTATAAAAGCCTCAAGAAAATCATGAAAGATACATTGAATTCCTTTGAAGATAGAACCATTGACTCACACAATAATAAAGAAGATAAGTCTGACAGGATAAATATGTGTTTTATAGAAATAAAATAAAAGGTACAAAGTATTCTTCTTGATACTCCTATTAATATTCCAAAATATTATGAAAATGAAAATAATTAGGAAATCACGACCAATGAAGATCTGTATAAATACTATAAGATGATGGAAGATACCATCAATGAACTGAAATATAAATAAATGTTACTTAAAAATAGCATGATCTAACAGTAAATATTAAAACTAACCTTAATTTTGAAATAGTGAAAAATATCAATTATTAAAAGAAAAAATGAATTAAAATTTTCAAATGAATAGTTAAATAAATAAATAGAATGGTTTACCAATGTTAAGAAAACATCAACTTAAACACTTGGAATGCAAGTTTCTTCCAAATATAACACTGGTATAGGTTACCAACCTAGACGTAGAATATTTTTAAAAGCAAGATTTATGTCATGTACTAGTTCTGAAAATTCATATACTACAATTACCTACTCAACTGGACCTAATAAATTATTTATTTCTATAAGATTAAAATATATTTATAAGAAACCCATTACATAATTATTTATTCCAAAATATCTTATTACTAACACAACTGGACCAAATATGATTTGGGTACCAAAATAATTTTTGGTATAATTTTTTCTTTATGAATCCTATTTGAAGACCTCCAGAAAATCCCTATGGTATATGGATAGTGGGTGTTCTAAACATATGAATGGTGTGTATTAAAATTTCAAAAATTTGATCAATGCTGATGGTGGACATGTCTCTTTTGTTAACAATTCTAAATAGAAAATAATCATCTATGGCCAAATTAGTGATTCTAATTCAGTATCAATTTATAAAGTTTTATATGTAGATTTTTTAAAATATAATCTTCTTATAAATTATCAATAATGTGATGGTGGTTTTTATGTAAACTTTAAAAATAATGTCTTCCATGATTCTGATGATAATTTTTTTTAATCTTTTCTACTTTTACAAATGGTCATATTTATTCTATTGAATTCAATTCTTTATCATCAAAATATATTTCTTTCCTAAGTGCCTTTCACAAAGAATCATGGATTTGGAATAGCATACTAGTTAAACATAATATTCATTCACATAGAAACCAAACTTGGAAAGTATTAGTTTAAGTTATACTAAACCATTAATTTCCAAATGATAAATATTACAATCCATATCAAAAAGGGAAACAAAAAAATATTTCGTTTAAAAATTAGAAAGAATTTTCAACCTTCCAACCTCTAGAGTTGTTTCATAGGGACCTCTCAGGACCTTTTATAGTAACTAGTTTAAATGGAAACATTATGTATATGTACTTATAGATGATTTTTCAATGTACACTTTGGTATTCTTGTTATCTCAAAAAAGTGAAGCATGTTCTTACGTTATTAAGTATTCTAAATCTATATAAAATCTAAGTGGATACATTATTAAGAACTTAAGAAGTGATCATGGTCTATAATTTGAAAATAAATACTTTGAATATTTTTTTTTCTCGAAATGGTTATAATCAAAAAAATTATTCACCTTTGAAACAATATAATAATCGTGTTATAGAAAGAAGAAATATATCTCTTCAAGAAATATCCCAGACTATGTTAAATGAGTATGAATTACCTATATACTTTTGGGGATAGGTTTTCAATAAAATCTGTGATATAATAAATAGAGTATTAATTGGACCTCTATGAAAAATAACACCTTATGATTTATGGAATAACAGAAATCCAAAGGTTAATTACATTAGAGTTTTTGGTTGCAAAGTATTTATTATAAATAATATGGATAATATGGACAAATTCGATTTCAAGTGTGATGAAGGAATTTTTCTTGGATATTTAACTTCTATTCACATTAAATTTGATGAAACCAACCCAAAAGAACATAAGAAACTATTATAGGACCTTGAAGATGATTTTTCAAATCTGAATATTAATTATAAACCTTCTAAATGTTCTGTTAAACAAGAATAAAATTCATCCATTTAACTACTAGAACCTAAACATGAAAAAAATCATGAGACAACCAGCCCCTCTTTTAAAATAGCTATTAGGACTCATAGAAACCATCCTTTAGATGTAGTAATAGGAAACCTATATAGAGGTAAACAAACTAGTGCTTCCCTTAGGAATCAAATTGAACATCAATTTTTCTTATCATAGATTTATACAAAGAACATCATTTATGCTATTAATGATGAATTTTGGGTAATAGTTATTCAAGAGAAACTTAATCAATTTGAGATAAACAATTTTTGGGAACTTTTCAATAGAATAAAAAATATCTTAACTATTGACACTAAGTGGGTGTTTAGAAAAAAGTTGATGAGTCAAGAACTATAGTAATAAATAAGGCTAGATTACTTTGACAATGGTATAATCATAAAGAAGATATTGACTATGAAGAAACTATTTCACTTGTATCCAAACATGAAGCCATTTGGATACTACTTTCCTAAGCTACATATTTGAATTTCAATCTTTACGAAATGGATGTTAAAAGTTCATTCTTAAATGGGTTTATAGTTGAGGATGTTTTTGTTGAACAAACCACTATATTTTAAAATCCACATTTTCAAAACCAATTTTTTTAAATTAACAAAATTGTTATATGATTTAAAACAAGCTCCAAGAGCTTTGTATGGTAGGCTAATCTCTTTTCATATTTTAAAATATTTTTCATAAGGTATATCTGATCCAACTATTTTTTTTAAAATAATTTTAAAATATGTTTTTATAGTATAAATATATGTGGATGATATTATTTTTAGATATACTAAATATTCCCTATGTACTTGTTTTTCCAAACTAATGCAAAATGAATTTGAAATGAGTTTAATGGGTGAAATCAAATTCTTTCTGGGTTTTCAAATATTTTAAAATAAATAAGATTTTTCTTAAAATTAAATAAAATATACTAAATATATTTTATAACATTTTGTCTTGGACAAAAATAAAATTAGTGATACTCCCATTAGTACCACATATAAACTAGATATTGATGAAGCTAATAAATTAATAGATCAAACTAGTTACAAAGGTATTCATGGAAGTATATTGTAATTTAATTATAGTCGGTATGAAAATATGTTTAGTGTGTGTATTTTTACATGATTTCAATAAAATACTCAAAGAGTCACACTTATTAGATATTAAAATAATTTTTAAATACCTCAAATATAGAACTAATTTGTATTATTCTATCCCACAGGACAAGAGTTTGTTTTAGTAAGTTATTCATATACTATTGTTTCTGGTTGTATGTTAGACAAAAAAAGAACATCAAGAACATGACATATTTTAGGAAAATATATAGTATCATGATGTAGTAAGAAAAAAAATTATGATTTGGTTACTATTTTTGAATTTGAATACATTGCTATAGGAAATTTTTATGCACAAATTCTATGGATGAAACATAATTTACTAGACTTTGGATGCCAATTTATACATGTTCCTATAAGGTGCGATAATAAAAGTGAAATAAAAATCTCTACATATCTAGTATCTCACTCTATCACAAAACATATTTCTTTGAGACGTCAATTTTTTAGAGGCCATTATCAAAAAGGTTAAATAACTTTAGAATTTATTGGAACTGAACATCATATTGCTGATATCGTCACAAAGACATTGAATTATGAAAGATTAAACTATATTAAACATGAATTTGGAATGATAATTCTTGGATGACGAGTCATTGTTGATGAGTCACCGATTAATGGGTCACAATTAATGATTCATCATTGATGAGTCACTATTGATGAGTCACCATTGATGATTCACCATTTGTGAGTCATCGTTGAATGAGTCACTATTCCTTTTGTAACTGTTTTTTTGTTACCCTTACTATTTATTTTCATATTAAAATTTTTATTGTTTTAGATATTTTTATTTTTAATCCCTAAATGATAATATTTACAACTTAAAATAAATCGATCCACTTATCCCTCAATACTTTGAACTCATAAATCCTTCCCTTCCTCCCAAACCAATCAACTTTTCTTATTATCTCATTTCAACTAAACCATCACCCAAATAGTCTGGACTGTGTGTCATGATCATCATAATAGAATCTGGAAGAGGCAAGACAAACCAAGAAACACAAATTATCTTCAATCAGTTTGATTGTTATTACACAAAACATGCATATGGCGAAATGGGTTGTCGAAGAAGAAAATGAGATAGATGTGTAGTGGATTCTATCAAGCAATACACACTTATTGAAAGAAATAAAATATCATAATTGGATGAACCGGTTCACAAAAAACAACTTTTTATATTATCTGAGGTTGGTAAATGATTTCTATTAGAATGCTGAGATTCTTTTCCAAGATAAAGTGGATGAAATAAAAATTCGTATTGATAGAGACGAGTTTTCTTTATATTAAAGGGAATGAGAAAAGATCTAAATTGTACCTCATAAAGGGGTATATGAGGATTTTCAAGGAATCATTCCCAATGACAGTGGGATTTTTAATTATGAAGAAGCTCTCCTGTAGTTAACAGGTGATGGTACATTGTGAAGAACTATAGATGTAGAACTAAATTCTGAGTGTAAAATTTTCTTCAAGTTTTTAAAACATGTACTGCGTCATAGAAAGGTATATTTCAATACTATGATATATTAGGATTTTAATTTCTTGTTTTTGATGAAATAGGGTCAAAGGAGCAATCATTTTAGACTTATAACGATTCATGTGTATGAAATGTGAAATAAATGTTCAAGGTTGAACTCTTTGATATACACTAAGATGATATCTTCTATATTGAATGTTTTTTTCTTAGTAAAATAAGGTGAAGAAGATGAAGATAAATATGGTAGTTCCTATTTTTCAAAAACAATTTTCAAAAGAGTTAATGTAAGTTGGAATCCTTGGTAGAAGTGTTTTGAGAGTGTTAGTGATAAACTGTATGATGAATCCAATCAAATTTATCATCCAACCAGACCTAAGGGAACAAAAAATCCTATTGTTAAGATCTATGAGTATGTTGAATATTCAGATGATGATAATTCTAGTGATAAAGTTGAGAAAGTTGTGGAAGAAGAATAAGAACTGTCAGTTGAAGTGGGGAGTGATTCAGAGATCCCTAAATATACTCCTCTTGTTTCTTTTGTATCTTTTTCTCCGATTGGTTCTACACCTACACATGAATCCATTTTGGATGAAAGATATGATGATGAAACATAATTATCAGGAGAAGACCAATTCAATACATCTTCTTCAAAATCACCAAGAGTCTAGATTACTAATTTTAAAAATGGGAATGATAGTGATGTTAATGCTTCTAAGGAAGCAGATGGTGTTTTGGATCATAAAAAAACAAATGGAAATGAATGTAAGGATGAAGAATATAGAGATATTGTATATGATGAGGATCATGATGGTAGATATGATGATGATCATGGTGATGATCATAAATATGGTTATATTGTTAGAGCAGATACGAGTGGAGGTGATCATGAAATGGTTCATTCACATCCTTCATCCCCAGTGGTGCCATGTTCTATAAGAACCAAGGATCAATCCAAAATGATGATATTAATGTTATAAAACTAGTTATTACATAATATAATCATGCTACTAGTGTGGGGTAGAAGCCTCATTAACCTACTGATCACACATAAATAGTCTCCACTATACCTAAACTTGGTGAATCTCCTCTAGTTAACCAGGAACCACCTATTATTCTATACATAAAATATGACTTAATTACTTCTAAAGAATGGAAGAAATTTCATAGTTATGTTAGTCTTGGACTTGAGTACAGTGATTCATATGTTGAAGAAATTGAAATTATTATATTAGGATAAGGATCCTTAGTGGATCAAATTGATCAGGCTGGTGAGTTACAACCTTTTATACCATTGGAAATAGACAGCAGAGTTGAGGATGTTGTGGCACATGAAAATAGAGATCATCCCCCTTATACAATTTTAATTCCTCCTATTTTTTTGATAAAATATTTTTTAGAATCTTTTCAATGATGCTTTAATCCTTATTTGGAATCCTTGAGACAAAATTTGATTTTAGATTTTAAAAATTTCATGAGATCCCTGTCATATCTAGTTTCCAGACTCAGTGAAGAAAAACTTAATATTTGGTAGATATTTCCATATCTTATTTAATAATAAAGGATCAATTTCATATTTAGGATTTAAAAGTCAAGAATATAAGATTATAAAAATAAGTGGAACATATAAAATACTTAGTTGAGTTAATGGAATCCTATTTCTTAAAGAGTTTTAATTCTACCATTCAGAAATTGGAAAGCATTTCTACTGCTACATCTAAATCCATTGCATGTCATCCTTCCTCAGTACCTATTGATAAATAGCTACTTAGATAGGATATTTGGGAAGAACTGAATACTAATTTTGGTAATTTTTCATCACATGAAGATAAATTAAGGTAAATGAACTATCATGGATAGCACATATATGAGATGATAAGGGATTATTCCATTGAACTCAGGGTAGATAAAGACACCATAAATAAATCTATAATGTATTATTTGTCAATAATTTATTGAAATCATGATCTTAGTAAAAAATACAAATTCATGGAATAAAAATTGAGAATGCCACTAGTCACAGGAGCTTTTAAAGTAAAGGTTAGTGATCTAATGGTTCTCACACTAGTTTTACAGAGCTTTATGGAAGAGAAAATGGATTTATTCAGCACTATGGAGAGGGGTGTAAATATTATTATGGACTTTATCAACCCCATGAAACCCTTTATACATGTTCATATCACATCTATTATTGCAATAGATGTTATGCCAATGACAACTATTCTTTCAACAACATCAACAGAGCCAATTACTTACAAACCAGTAGTGATTACTCAGTCAGATAGTATTCTGCCTCCACCATTTCCACCTATGCGTTTTTCTTCAGTTGAATCTATTCATCACCTAAGAAATATTCTTGTTTTTTGAACAAATTCCTCCTTCAACTATAGTCCCTTTCTTCACAACCTATGATATACATTTCACTACTACTACTTCAGTCCCAAAGGGAACTGATAAGAGAAAATGGAAGGAGAATGTTGTACCTAAACGCACCCCAGACAAAGAATCTGATTATTTGATTCCATGATAGGGATTTGTTTCATATAATATTTCTATTTTGACAATGTATTTCTCCTCTTTTTTCAGTCACTCCAATGATTTTCTCCATTTTTTTCATTCTTTATATATTATTTATTTTTATTTTTATCTATTTTTTTATCCCAAAGGGGTAGAAAAGATGGTAATTTATTTGAAAATTTATTTAAGGGATATCTATATAAATTTTACCTCTATTATTGGTTTAAAATTATCACATCCCGTCCTCAGGGCCTGTGCCGTGACTACCCCAAGCCTACCTTCCATAGACCAGGGGCTGGCGACTAGCACCAAAGGCATAAATCCTGGAAAAAGGGAAGACATTGCCTTTATTAAAGTAAACTTATATAACAGAGTACGCAAGTGAAGTAAGCACTATGTAAAACTGAGTACCAAAGTAAGTGCTGGAAAGTAAATGGGCTAGTATACAAACCCAACTGAAAGTACAGTACAAATGAAAAGAAAGTACAACAGTATAAAGTAAAGAAGCAACCACCGAGTCGTCCTCCGGATATCCTACCTGAAGGGTGGGTACAGATGGTCTCCTCAGCTCCTCGGGTCTGGTCTTCCGCTCCGTGTACGTCCCGTCTAGTGGACCACCTCCAGGTACCATCCAACTCCACAAGACTCCACCTCGATCAGTGTTGTATGTCATCTGCATCCAACACAACGAAGTGCGGGCATAACCCGTGCAAGGGTGAGTATACGATACTCAGTAGGGACCCCAAGACCCCCGAAGGTCTCCCAGAATCCACGAAGATTAAACCACAAATAAAAGATACAAACACGAAGTATCAACCAACTCTACTTAGGTATATGACCACACATATACCTAAGTCATCAATCTCAGTATGTCTCCAACTTCCTAGCCCAAGCACAACAAGTCCACACTGGAAAGAAGTCAATCATACCAATGATAATGATTGAAAGTCAAGGCTCAGCTCACACAAGTGTTCTACTCACGAAGAGGGGTGGAGATGATTAGATGTAGCCTCTGAATCATCTCTTCTGCCGAACCCATGTAGGATCCAAGTACAGAAGTCGTCGCTGTCGAACCCACAAAAGATCCAAGTACAGTAACCATCACTGTCGAACCCACGTAGGATCCAAGTACATTAGTCATCGATGTCGAACCCACAGAGGATCCAAGTACAGTCGTCCTTGCTGCCGAACCCACATAGGATCCAAGTATAGTCCTCATCGTCATCATAGTCACAGCCAACTCTAGGGTTACCACACACAGCGTACTCGATTCCGGGAGGGTCCGCTCCATGAGTAAAAGGGGTCGATACATCAACTTTCACAAAGTCCAGATTTGATGCATCCCGAAGTTCCGTCTTGTTAAAAGGAACCCAATGTGACAGACGGCGTGTCAAACGGACGCCCGGTCTGAGAGATATTGGTTTTTCCGTTCTAGGGGCTCGGTTGGAAATATGCTCGTTCCAAACCCATCCATTTACCAAAGCTGTCCAAAAATCACTTAGAGTATTGAAAAATGACTGTCTCATCGAAAGAGTCTCATTACCACAGACGGTGCGTCGATCAGACGCGCGGTCTTTAAGTTATTCACGTTTAAGTGAATAACGGGCCCGACCCATTTAGCCTAGTGGGACGACGGGTCGGGTTAACCCAGTTTGACGGGTCCGACACGGCAAGGGTGTCAGACCGATCCAAAGGAAAAATGCAGTTCAGCCTGAATGGCACGGCCCGACCCAGCGTGGCCCGGCTGGGTGCGCGACCCGGTTGGTTCGGCCGGCTGGCCGAGCGGCTCTGCCCAAAGGTTGAGCAGGTCCGAGGGGGGCGCGACCCCCTAGCTGTCCGAACCAATGGTGCCAAGCGGCACCACCCTTCCCAAACCGTCCGGCTTGGTCGAACGGCCTTCTGGACCACGTGGCTCGCATGGCGGGCTGCGGATTTTTTCAGCGCGGCTCCCTCCTAGCGCCGCAACTTCCCTTCACCCATCCGGTCAATGGGCTGGACGGTTCTTCCACCGAAGTGGCCCTTGTTGCGGGTCATGGTTCCTTCAGCATAGCTGGCATGACGGCGCAGGCTTCCTTCGCCGCGTACCCGGCACGGCGCGACGGCATCGTGCCTCCTCCGCCTTCATTTGCCGATTCTAAGAATAATAAATAAGTTCAAACAGAGGGTCGTCGAGCCGTGTTCGTTCGGCCCGCACCCTCCTCGTAAGCGGTAGCAACAGGCCAAGGTATTCACTTGAATATAACGAGAAAGAGGGAGTAATTTATTTTAAATAAATTAATCAAAACCCCTACCTCAACAATTGATGACGAATGTCGGCGTCGCGGAAGACGGCATCATGAGGTGAGGATTCGTGGACGTCGTCGGAGTGCGTCCGAGGTGGAAGCGGCCTATACTCACTTATCGTAGAGAAGAGAATGGAAGGTGCATTTTCATTCTTTGTGGAACCAACATTCTTCGTCGAAGGAGATGTCGTTCTTCGTCAGAGGACTGGTGTTCTTCCAAAATCTCAAGAGATCTCCCCAATCTTCCTTAGCACAACGAAAGTCCTCCCAAAATAAAATAATATGATTCTCCTATTATTTTATTATCACATTCAATTTAAAATTCAAATTCAAACCACTTCATTTAATTAATTGATGTGGTTTAATTCATTAAATTAATGCGTTGGCAAGAGTTAATGTGGGAGAGAGGAGGAGGTGAGAGGTCTCATAAATATGGGAGAGTTTTCAAGTTTAACATGGGAGTTTAATGGGGGTGTTTAAAGAGGGTTATGGAGTTTGGGGGTGTTTAAAGAGGGTTATGGAGTTTAGGGGGAGGTGAAAGGTTGGGGCTCATGTGGGCCCCACCTTTCAATTATCCACACATGGGAAGTTGGGTGGGTGTGGGCCCCACCAACAACTTCCCATGGGAGGAATTAACCTCCTTATATATATAATAAAATTGTACAAACAGTTTTATTTACTTCTTTAATTAAACCCCAAATAATAATTCTCAACCCGCTCAAAATGCAACTACGGTAAATGTCCCCTTAAGAAATTAATGGTGCTGCGAGTTAATCGGTGCCCTCAGATTTCAATTCTGAACATCGGTTCAAAAGATAGAAAAACCCGCTCATTCGTTTACTGAACGTACCCGAGCTAAACTTCGGAAATTGATTACAGGCACACCAGGCCTCAGAATCAAGTGTCGTCAGAGGCCACAGACTCATAAAATTCCAAAGTATTTAAGAAAATATTTTCCTTGAAATCTCCAGGTCTTTACATTACTCCCACCTCAGGGCTTTACATCCCCGTAAAGCTACAAAATAAACTAGGGGAACAAATGAGGGTACTGAGCACACATTTGAGCCTCCCGCTCCCATGTGATCTCCTGGAGTTTCCTGTGCTGCCAACGAATGTGCACAAGAGGAATTGACCATCCACATAGGACCTGAACCTGTCGATCCTTGATCTCCACCAGGACCTACACAAATGTTGCCCCATCATCGATATCCAGCTCCCCATGATCGATGATGTGAGTCGGGCCGTGCACGTATCTCTTTAGATGAGATACGTGGAAGACGTCGTGCACCTGGTTCAACTGAGGTGGAAGGGCCATGCGTTAAGCCACATCACCCACCCTGCTGAGGACCTGGAATGGTCCGATGAAGTGCAGAGATAACTTTCCGCCCTGACCAAATCTTCGTAATCCACGTCGAGGTGAGACCCGTAAGAAAATGTGGTAGCCATCCTCGAACTCCAGTGGTCTCCGCCTCCTATCAACATAGGAATTATGTCTACTCTGTGCAGTCCTCATCTGCTCCTGGATGATCTGCACCTTCTCCGTCGTAGCCTAAACTATCTTTGGTCCTACGAGTGCTGACTCCCCAGGGTCAGTCCAGCACAGAGGTGATCTGCATGGTCGGTCGTACAATGCCTTGTAAGGTTCCATCCCAATGGTGGAGTGGTAAATGTTATTGTACGCAAACTCCACCAAGGGTAGGTGATCCTCCCAGCTACGACCAAAGTCAAGGACACATGCACGGAGCATGTCCTCGAGTGTCTGAATGGTCCTCTCCGTATGGCCATCCGTTTGAGGATTAAAGGCGTTGCTCAGGCGTAGCTGTGTCCCAAATTCCTCCTGCAACCCCTTCCAAAGCCGAGAAGTAAAGTGAACATCTCGATCGGAGACGATAGACGATGGAACACCATGAAGCCGTACGATCTCTTGAACGTAAAGGCATCCCAAGATCTCTACTGACCCCTTCTCTCTGATCGGAAGGAAGTTGGCTGACTTGGTGAGTCGGTCTATGATCACCCAGATGGAGTCGTGTCCTCTGGAAGTACGTGGAAGCCCCATCACGAAATCCATGGATATCTTATCCCACTTCCACTCAGGAACCTTTAAGGGTTGTACCAAGCCTGCTGGTACCTGGTGCTCCACCTTCAATTTCTGGCAAGTGAGGCATCGTGAAACGAACTCTACTACAACCTTCTTCATACCCGGCCACCAGTGCTGTCGTCTGAGGTCCTGGTAAATATTCACCACTCCAAGATGTACTACCAGAGGGGAAGTGTGAAACTCCCTCAACACTTCCTCCTACAGTGAAACTGGTACCATGGTACGTCCCCTGAAGAGGATGACGTGCTATCCTCCTTCAGAAAATCCATCAGGAGCCTGCCCTGTGGAAATCTGAACACGTCGCGTATCACAATCAATGTTCCCACACTATGCCTCCATGACCCGCTGAAGTAGTGGAGGAGTGACCGTGAGAGACTGTAGAAAGGTTGTCCCATCTCTATCCACGAAGGATATCTGCAAAGCGACTAACTGCTCTGTCATCTCTCTAAGTAGCTGAATGCCCTATCTCCTACTGTGAGAATCAGCCACAACGTTCCCCTTCCTAGGAGTATAGACTATCTCAAAGTCATATTCCTGGAGGAACTCGAGTCTTCGCCGCTGTTTCAGGTTCAGTTCCTTCTGTGAGAAGATATACCTGAGACTCTGGTGGTCAGAGTAGACCATAAAGCGCTCGCCCATCAGATAGTGCCACCACATCTTCAAGGAGAAGACCACTGCTGCTAACTCCAGGTCATGGGTAGCGTAGTTCTGCTCATGCTACCTCAACTGTCATGAACCTTAGGCGGTCAATGCCCTCTGATGCATCAGGAAACACCCGAGTCCGGTCCCTGAGGCATCATAGTAAATTACGTACCCTACGCCGTCCTCTAGTAGCCTCAAGATGGGCGCACTGGTCAATCTCTATCTCAGCTCCTGGAAGCTCTACTGACATCTATCTGACCACACGAAGGGTTTCCCCTTATTCTTCAATGCTGAAAGTGATTTTGTAACTCTGGAGAAGTCTGAGACAAATCTCCTATAGTACCCAGCCAGACCTAAGAAACTCCGCACCTCCATCACGCTCTTGGGTGGCTCCCAAGTAAGTACTTCCTTGATCTTCGCAGGATCCACAACAAATCCTGCTTCTGAGATGACGTGCCCTAAGAAGTGAACCTCTCGAATCTAGAACTGGCACTTCGAGAGATTACCATAAAGATGGTTCCCTCGAAGTGTGTCCAGTACAACTCGTAAGTGGTAGGCGTGCTCCTCCTCAGTAGTCGAGTAAATCAGTATGTTGTTAATGAAGACTACGACAAAATGATCAAGGTAAGGCTGGAAGATCCTATTCAAGAGACTCATGAACACTGTTGGTGCATTGGTTATGCTGAAAGGCATAAACAAGAACTCGTAGTGGACATACCGACACCTGAAGGTCGTCTTCTGCACATCCTCATCTCGAACTCTGAGCTGATGATAGCCTGACCCGAGGTCTATCTTCGAGAACCATCGTGCTCCCTTGAGCTGATCAAAGAGGTTTTCAATCCTTGGGAGTGGATAATTGTTCTTCACAGTCACCTGATTCAGGCGATGGTAGTCAACATATAGTCGTAAGCTCCCATCCACCTTCTTGGCGAATAAAATCGGAGAATCCCAGGGTGAAACACTGGGTCGGATGAATCCCTTTCCCTGCAAATCCTCCAACTGTACCCGCAGCTCACGAAGCTCGGTGGGAGCCATCTGATATGCTAGAGTAGATATCGGGGTTGTCCCGGGGTACAGGTCAATATAGAAATCTACCTCTATGTGAGGAGGTAGTCCTGTAACGTCGTCAGGAAAAATGTCCCCATACTAATCCACCACAATAGGAAAACTTGGACTCCGCACGTCAACTGATCAAGGATGAGACTATCCAACTGATGTGTGATCGGCTACCCTCTCCTCTGCATAAGTCCATCCTGCACTGCAAAGGCTCCCTTCTTTCCGTTGAAGGTAAACCTGCTCCCATCTGTGCGGGAACACCACAATTTGAACCTAATACAGTCGATATGAGCATGGAATGTAGATAACCAATCCATACCCAAGATGACATCATAAGGCCTTGATGCTGCTACAGGAAGATCCCAGCCGAAGCTCTCGCCTACTAGAGTAAGCTCACATTGCCGGCACCAGTGTGTAATCATCGAGTCTGCTCCATTAGGAGTCTCTAGTCATAAGGATCGATCCAACGGCTCCGTCAGAATCTCAGAGCTCCAAACACGGGCAAGAGAAATAAAAGAATGACTCGCTCTTGTGTCTATAAGAACTGCAGCAAGGGTGAAGTAGACACAGATAATACCTCGAATCATCTCAGGTGTGACGTGGTCATAGGCCTCGACTGCCTGGAGCTGAGCCTACCCCTATCTTCCAGCTCCCTATGGTCGGGGTGGACCTCCTAGTGGTGGTGGTGGTAGAGCCTGGAAGCATCATCCACCACTTGCTGCTCGACTAGCTCCTCTGCCTTGTCTGCCTGCTCCCTACGGATCACCACGGTCGAACCTCTACATCTGCCTGGGAAGTCCCTCTTCTTTCTGTTGCTCCTTTGCATGGTGGGTCAGGCAGTTACGAGCCATGTGGCCCTGCCCGCCACATGCATAGAACTGCCTGCCCCTCATATGGCTGGCTCTGCTGCGTGTGCCCTGCACATCCAAACCAGAATCCTGGGGTCACCCACTTGATGGCCTGGTCCGCTTGGACCTCTACGGCATATGTCTACTGGATGCTGTAGAAGACTCTGCTACGTGTCACCCTACGGTGGGTCTCGCTGCTGGCATAGGCTTGGCAAGAAATCTCTCTACAAGAAGGGATCTCTCTAGTACTCCTGCCTGCGTCAGAATGCTGAGGGAGATCATCGAAGCCCTGATCTCATGCCTCAGTCCCTGCTCGAAGGTCCGGGCCTGGAAGAATGGGTCCAGTACCATGTCCATGGAGTAGCACAAGAGGTCGGTAAATCTCGCCGAGTACTAGGCTACTGTCATGCTGCCCTACCGCAGCTGTAGTAACCCCAGGATGCAAACCGCATGGAGGGTGGCTGGAACAAACTCCGAGCGGAAGAGTCTCTCGAAGTCCGTCCAAAGTAGAGATGCCTCGTTGTGCACCTAGAGCATTAGGATCCACCATCTACCTTCTTCTGTATGCATGAGACTCGCGGCAAGGATCACCATAAGGTCTGCTGGTGTCCCTACCAATCTGAAGACTCTGACGATAGCCTCCAGCCAATCCTCGGCTGCCTGAGGATCCGTCTCTCCACAGAACCTGGGTGGCCTCTATCACTGAAACTCATGCAATGCACTCAGGTGGTGTGAACTCTCTACTTCTAGGGCTGGTGGTATCGGTGGCCCAGCGGGTAGTGGTACCGTTGGTGCCTCCACTGTAATGGGGCCCTACACCGAGGCCTCGTCGCTCAATGGGCTGCCATCTCGTACGTAACTAGGAACCCTGGCTGGCTGCCTTTATAGGGCCATCCTTTAAAGAAATAGGTGCTCCACAGTCAAACAGTATACCTGGGGAGCTGACACAAAGTAATCACAAAGAAATCTTTTGAAACACACATGCAATCAGTGTTTTCGAGCACCGATTCGGAAATCAGAAGTTAGGGTCCTGTTGTATGGATACGTCAGGTACCGCACCAACACTGGACTCCCTGGACTGAAAATCACACTCAATACTCTTAATACTATTGATTCACAGAGAAGAAATTATCAGAGTCCTGAGTTCTGCTATAGAACCGACTCCTCTGATACCAATTTGTCACGTCCCGTCCTCAGGGCCCATGCCGTGACTACACCAAACCCGCCTTCCATAGGCCTGGGGATGGAAACTAGCACCAAAGGAGTAAATCTTGTAAAAAGGGAAGACATTACCTTTATAAAAGTAAACATACACAACAGAGTACACAAGTGAAGTAAGCACTAAGTAAAACTGAGTACAAAAGTAAGTGCTAGAAAGTAAATGAGCCAGTATACAAACCCAACTGAAAGTACTGTACAACTGAAAAGAAAGTACAATAGTAGAAAGTAAAGAAGCAACCACCAAGTCGTTATTTGGATATCCCACCTAAAGGGTGGGTATAGATGGTCTCCTCAGCTCCTCAGGTCTGGCCATCCGCTCCGTGTAAGTCCCATCTAGTGTACCACCTCCGGGTACCATGCAGCTTCACAAGCCTCCACCTCGATCAGTGTTGTCCGTCATCTGCATCCAATACAATGTAGTGCAGGCATAGCTCGTGCAGGGGTGATTATATGATACTCAGTAGGGACCCCAAGACCCACGAAGGTCTCCCAGAATCCATGAAGGTTAAACCACAAAGGAAAGATACAAACACGAAGTATCAACCAACTCTACTTAGGTATATACCCATACATATTCCTAAGTCATCAATCTCAGTATGGCTCCAACTTCCGAGCCCAATTACAACCAATCCACACAGGAACGAAGTCAATCATACTAATGATAATGATTGAAATTCAAGACTCATCTCACAAAGGTATTCTACCCACGAAGAGGGGTGGAGATGATTAGATGTAGCCTCTAAATCATATCCTATGTCGAACCCATGTAGGATCCAAGTATAGAAGTCGTCGCTGCCAAACCCACGTAGGATCCAAGTACAATAACCATCACTGTCGAACCCACGTAGGATCCAAGTATAGTCATCATCACTACCGAACCCACGGAGGATCCAAGTGTAGTCGTCCTTGCTGTCGAACCCACGTAGGATCCAAGTACAGTCGTCATCGTCGTCGTAGTCGCAGCCAGCTCTAGGGTTCCCACACACAGCGTACTCGATTCCGGGAGGGTCCGCTCCACAAGTAAAAGGGGTCGATACATAAACTATAATGAAGTCTATAGTTGATGTATCTAGAAGTTCTGTCTCGTCAAAAGGAACCCAACGTGACAGACGATGCGTCAAACAGACGCCTGGTCTAAGAGATATTGGTTTTTCCGTTCTAGGGGTCCGGTTGGAAATATGCTCATTCATAACCCGGTCATTTACCAAATCTATCCAACACTCACTTAGAGTATCGCAAAAGGACCTTCTTGTCGAAAGATTCATAGTTCCGTAGACGGCGCATCGATCAGACGCGTGGTCTTTAAGTTATTAACGTTTAAGTGAATAACGGGCTCGACCTGTTTAGCCCAGTGGGTCGACGGGTCGGGTTAACCCAATTTGACGGGTCCAACCCGGCAGGGGTGTCAGACCGGTCTGAAGGAAAAATGCAGTTCGGCCCAAAGGGCGTGGCCTGGCCCGAAGTGGCGCGGCCCAGCACGAAGTGGCGCGGCCCAGCACGAAGTGGCGCGGCCCGACCTGGCGGGGCGAACCCGGCCCAGATGGGTACACGACGCAGCTGGCTCAGCCGGCTGGCCGAGTGACTCGGCTCGAAGTCTAAGTGGTTCTGAGGGGGGCATGGCCCCCCATCTTTCCAAACCGGCAGCGCCAAGTGTTGTCTCCCTTCCCAAACTAGCCGGCTAGGCCGGCTGGACTTCTGGCGCACGCGGCCCGCACAGCGGGCCGCAGATTTCTTCAGCGCGGCGCCCTCCTGGCACCGCGGCTTCCCTTCGCCCATCCGGCCGACGGGAGGGCCGGTTCTTCCACTGAAGTGGCCCGCGTTGTGGGCCACGGTTCCTCCCACACAGCCAGCATGACGACGCCAGCTTCCTTCGCCGCGTACCCGGCACGGTGCGATGGCGTCGTGCCTCCTCCGCCTTTGGTTGCCGATTCTAAGAATAATAAATAAGTTCAAACAGAGGGTCATCGGGCCGTGTTTGTTAGGCCCGCACCCTCTGCGTAAGAGGTAGAAATAGGCCAAGGTATTCACTTGAATACAACGAGAACGTGGGAGTAATTTATTTTAAATAAATTAATCAAACCCCCTACCTCAATAAATGATGACGAATGTCGACGTCGCGGAAGACGGCGTCGTGAGGTGAGGATTCGTGGACGTCGTCGGAGTGCGTCCGAGGTGGAAGCGACGTCTCCTCACTTGTCATGAAGAAGATAATGGAAGGTGCATTGTCTTTCTTTGTGGAACCAGCATTCTTCATCGAAGGCAACTTCGTTCTTCATCGGAGGACTTGTGTTCTTCCAAAATCTCAAGAGCTCTCCCCAATCTTCCTTAGCACAATGAAAGTCCTCCCAAAATAAAATAATAGGCTTCTCCTATTATTTTATTATCACATTCAATTTAAAATTCATATTCAAACCACTTCATTTAATTAATTTATGTGGTTGAATTCATTAAATTAATGTGTTGTCAAGAGTTAATGTGGGAGAGAGGAGGAGGTGAGAGGTCTCATAAATATGGGAGAGTTGTCAAGTTTAACATGGGAGTTTAATGGGGGTTTTTAAAGAGGGTTAAGGAGTTTAGGGGGAGGTGAAAGGTTGGGGCTCGTGTGGGCCCCACCTTTCAATTATCCACACATGGGAAGTTGGGTGGGTGTGGGCCCCACCAACAACTTCCCACGGGAGGAATTAACCTCCTTAGATATAGAATAAAAATTTACAAACAATTTTATTTACTTCTTCAATTAAACCCCAAAGAATAATTCTCAACCTGCTCAAAACGCAACTATGGTAAAGGTCCCCTTATGAAATTACCGGCGCTGCGAGTTCATCGGTGCCCTCGGATTTCAATTCCGTGCACCGGTTCAAAAGATAGAAAAACCTGCTCGTTCGTTTATTGAACGTACCTGAGCAAAACTTCGGAAATTGATTATGGGCACATCGGGCCTTGGAATCAAGTGTCTTTAGAGGCCATAGACTCGTAAAATTCCAAAGTATTTAAGAAAAAATTTCCTTGAAATTTCCGGATCTTTACAAAAAATAATAATTTTTAGTATATATATAAATTTCCATGTTTTTTTATTATCAAAATTAGGGAGAATGTTGGAACCTCTTTATGAGGAGAGTATTTATCACTTCCTTATTTTAGTTATCACAAACTATTATTCTTTTAGTACCAATGATTTACATGTTTTATGATAGAATTTTATATGATAATGATATTTTTATGATAATTAAGATAAGTATTGAGGTAATTCACAACCATCCAAGAACTAAAACTGAGATGTGTTACCTCTAGGTAGGAGTCACCACTTAAAATGAGTTACCACCGGCAGATTCCTAGGAAAACTTACTTTTGTCAGAGGAGTTACTATCAGGCTTATAATCGATGAAGAGCTACCGTCTGGACGAGCTACCACTAGGTCTATTATCATTGGAATATAAGTGAACATTGGAATTCAAGTCACCATTAGCCTAAGGTAGTTCCTGTCTAATAAATTTTTGGATTCTAAGTCACCTACATCTTCATA
The DNA here is from genome assembly GCA_963277665.1 of Viscum album. Classification (NCBI taxonomy): domain Eukaryota; kingdom Viridiplantae; phylum Streptophyta; class Magnoliopsida; order Santalales; family Viscaceae; genus Viscum; species Viscum album. The sequence goes on along the minus strand of OY728161.1, from coordinate 1,828,431,984 downwards.
CCACTATTGATGTCTGGGGGCTTTGACATGAATAGACCATCAACAAATTCTATTCAAGGTTAAATTTACCAAGTCTTAATGAATAAATCAAATCATTTCTGATGATTGTGGATATCCTTCAAATTTTTGTCATATCAATGAGAAGGAACATATCTCTCTATATATATATATAAAAATTACTAACTAACAAGTCTATAGGAAAATTTGTGTGATTGAATCTGTGAATCTGTATAGAAGTAGAATTTCATTTATAAAGATTAATTGAGATATCAATAGAGATCAACTGGAACATTTTAAAATTCATATAATCTTATGTATTACTTAAAAATTTAAGAAAAAATATTGAACTCCTCGCCAAATCTTATCTAATTACTTCAAACATTCAGATCATACTAGATTAAACATCACTATTCTATTCATATTAATTTTATTAGTCTTTATGTTTTTCAAGCATTGTATGGTTATTTTGTTTTTTAAACATATTTTGTCTCATGCACCTAATCTAAAGAATACATGTTATTATCTCTTTCTATTTACATATATTATCCTACAGTGTTTATTGGAGTAGTAATTATGTGGAAGTTACTATTTTATTTCCCATATATAACTATGGAAGATGATTCTTAGCCTTGAAATCTTGTTGATTTTATTTGTTTACCTACTCTAGGTTATAGATATATATGATTATGATTATAATATTCCTGGAAATATGTGATTTTAAAGAAGTGGGGATTAAGTCTCATCTTGATACAAAACCAATTTTTTATTCTGCTATGTTATTTTTTTCTATTAAGAAATCATAGATTTTTTTTAACCTATAACAAACTATTACTTTGATAGTTAATATTAACTAGTTTTTATATATATATTTTGATAGGTAAATTGATTTCAAAATCTGTGATAATTTTAGAATTATTTTACCTGATACATAATCACCCTTTGAAAAATATTTTAAAAGAACATATCTTATATGGATCAGCAATTTTGATTAACTATCTAGTTTATTTTATTAAGGGGATTTTATTTCATATTTATTTTCAATATAATTTTTTTAGGAAATCAATTCACCCCCTCATGAGTTACTCACTCTGACCAACACTTTAATTTATCAAATAGTTTTTTAATAGGAATGTAAGATCATAAATTTATTAATAATACTTCATTTTTAGATATTTTTTGGTATAAATATATATTGATGATGATATTTTTTTACTAATAAACAAGAAATTGTGTAACAATTTTTCAAAACTTATGAAAAGGGAATTTTAATTGGTATAATGTGTGATTTAAACTACTCTTTAGGATTTAAAATTAATCATAATGATTTTTGAAATGTCTTGAACCAAAAAAATTAAAAAAAATATTTAAATAAAATATTGAGACATGAAAATAGTAAAACCTATTCAAATACTATTAGATATAATATTAAACATGACATTGATGAAGTTGGAAAATTATTTTACAAAAATTTATATAGAGGAATTAATGAATGATTAATTTATCTTACTATAGGTTGACCAGACATTATGTTATCAACACTCCTTTGTGAAAGATTTAAATCCAATACAAAATAATCTCATTTAAATATCACCAAAATAATATTATGATATTTTAAAGGAACTATGTCTCTTTATTTAATTTTTCTCTAAAAAAATAATTAAAAATTAAATTAATATTCAAAAGATAATTTTGGTGGATGTAAATTGGATAAGAAAAAAACCTTAGGATCTTTATATTTCCGTTGTAAATCTCTACTATCATGGTCAAGTACTAAACAATAATCCTTATAATTATCAACTTCTTATGATGAATACATTTCACTAGGATGTTTTTGTGTGAAATTGTTGTGGATAATTCACACACAAACTAATAAGGGATTCAATTTTACTTACATTACAAATATATGTGATAACATGAGTGCTATCAACATTTCAAATAATAAAATATAACATTCTAGAATATGAACATTGATTTGAGGCCTTATTTCAAAAGAGATCATACACAAAAGGATGATATAACTCTAGATTTTGTTTTCATAGAAAACTAGTAAGAATATTTTTTCCAAACTATTCCATGCTAACATATTTGATTTTATAAAATTTGAATTATGTTAATTTAGATTTGATTAATTTTGTTTCAATTTTAAATATTTATTAATTTTAATTTATAATTAAGTAAATATTTATTTTCAATATATGGTATCAAAATTTTTAATTATTAGTGAAATCAAAATAGGAAACGTCACATAGTATTATTATGATAAATTATGCACAACACATTGCACGACCCTTAGATTAACATAAAAAAGTAGGTATGTTAGTTCTATTTGTGAAACCCTTGAAAATATTTGAATATTTGTATATTTACTAATCAAACCTCTCTACTATAACCCTATAATTTTCTAAAAAAATTTCAAAAATAGAAAAATCTAAAATAACTGATAGTACTACCTCTAATCGAATCAATTGTACAACAAATACCAAAAACATTTTTAGTTGAATATCCATAGATATAGATTCCATAGATGGTAAATATATGTTACTTAAAAATATTATAATTATTCAAGGGTAGGAATTATTTTTTTATGAAAAAAATAGAATTTATTTATGAAAAAGAAGTTCAAGAGTTTTATAAGATTGTTGTATTTCATTTCGGTGATAGTAATGATATTATTATAGAAATTGGGAATCAAAAAATATTTTCAATAATTTCACTAGTCATGAGTGAATCTTTCAATTGTCCACATGAGAGTTATGTTGACTTAATTAATTCCCTAGCTAATATAGGCAAGGTATATCTGCAAGAAATGTTGATGCCTCTGTTCGGAAAGGAAGATGTTGAAAAAAATCTGGTGAAGTATATAGAACCTGAGCGAAAGGTTCATGTAATATTCATTCATTCCACTATTTCAAAAAATAACAAGGAGTTTGAAAAGTTTCACTACAATATATCATGTTATTATATATGTTTATGAGTGAGAAACCTATGAAACTAGAACGTTACATTAAGAGGAATATGTGTCACATTCAAAAATATTCAGCAAATTTTTATACTTTTAGATGGATATTTACCTTAGTTTTCTATAGAGTTAGTCTCTGTCTAGATAATACCACGATAACATGTTGTTAAGGACTAATAATTATTTTTACAATTGTGTTTAGAAGAAGTGTTTTTTTTTGGAGTTTTTACATGAAAAATATCTTACACATTAGTTCGGAAGAACAAATTGAGATAGATCTCGCTACTAATCATGGGGAGTCATCCCACAAGATTTTTGTTACTGAGAATGTTTCTCAAAATCCCTCAAATGTTCCTATTTTTTGGAATAATTAGTGAAAATTATGGATGTAGGAGATTTTTTAGACAATGAAACACTTACTAAAAGGAAAAGAAGATTAATAGTTGTTGCCCAGTACATGGAAGGAAGTTCTCCAGAAGTTAGTTCATCCCCTACACTCACAATAGTTTAGTCTAGTGTCATATCAATTTCATTTGTTAGAGAATAGTCGGCCTTGATCATTATAATATTTGTTAATATTAAAAATGAAATGAATATATCAATGGTATTAGGTGATATCCCTCTTTTTGAAGTATCTATGTATGGGGATGCACGTCGAAAAATTAGAACAAAATCTATTGGTTTTATAAGTAAAAGTGATACTAGTAGAGGATAATAACTAGAAGATGATAATCATATTGTTGTACAAAAAGAGAACCAAATCAAAATGAGAAGAACCACCCTGCATGGAAGAATTACATTATGATGGTTTAAATAAATAAGTTGATGACAATTAGAATACAAATTTCCATCAAGACAAGTTATCTCCTATTTTATAGTGCATACAAGTCCCAAAATTATAACTAAAGAATTGGATGTTTTTTATAAAAGAGATCAAGAGAGATATTCAATATTTATTTATGAAGTAAAATCATTGAAAAATCAGTTGTTTGGGTGAAAAGTTTATATTATAACACTTATTTAGAAATTCATTACAAAATATTTTGTTATTGAATTGAATTTGTTAGTATAATCAGCTTTAGAGATGTTTTACAAGTAATCTACTAGAGAAGATTCAAATCAAGTGGATATATAGTCACAATTTGAATGATTGTGTTAGTCTATTTACACAATGACTTCCACAATTGATTTCATGAAATGTGAGATTCATTCTATAGATATATTACAAGATCTTCAAAACATGTAATTGATAAAGTTAGAAGGATTATTGCATTTCCACAATGTTATATCCTATCTATTGATCAATATCAGAGGGAAATAAGTTTCTTATTAAAATAAAAAGGACTAGAAATTTATAATCATTTACTTAAAGTAAAAAATGATTTTTTATTTATTATACTTCGATTAAATAAAATGAATGGATCTATAGAAAATAAATACGAAATGTTATAAAATAATTCCAAAATTTTGCATCATTTTTAGTAAAAAAATTAAATAAAAGATCCTCTAAAGATGAAGAATTAGGAGAATAATAATATGAATATGTATTTTTTAAACCTCTGAATCATAATGTATTTTTCAAAGGAATATAAATAGTTTTTTTGATCATCTTTTTGGTTTGTCAGAAAGTATGTTTGAATCATTAATGAAGTTGGTTGTGAGGTGTTCATGGAAAATATACATTCATAATTTATTTGGAAATTTATCTCATAGATTTTGGAATAGTTTTATGACTCTCATATATTATTTCAAGAATAATATGGTAAACAAGATTGATGCATGTGCTGAGTCTCTATTTTATCTTCTAGAAAGATGTTTTCCTATACCTTCTATTGTTGACGGTCATGCCTCTACATCTCAGAGACTCAATGAGATTCTCAACTAATATGAAATATATTTAAGGAAAAATATCAAGTTTGTGAAAGTAGTGTCGTTACCTCTACTCAATCCCTCATCAAAGCTAATTTGTTTTCATATATATAAAATTTATATGGAAAGGGAACAACAAACATATTTTAATCCACCTCTTCAAGGATAGATCAAAGTCATCAAGCTATAATTGGAGAGTATTTACTCACTTTGGATAGTGTTTTCAAGGAAATTGCTGATGCTTATATTCCTACATCCTCCTTACCTATATTCTATCCATAATCATTTAAAATACTCCTTTTAAATTATTTTTCCACCTCAAAACTGACATAAGTTCATAATTTTCTTGTATAGATGAATGGAACCCTCTGAAAAATTTTATGGAGTTTGAAAAAAAATGGATTTTTTCATTCTTATATTGCAAGTTGTTAATTACATCCATTCATTCATTTTTATTATAGTTTATAGTGAATGAGTTTATTTATATTCACTATGTTTTTATATTTTATTCATAGAATTTATTCACTACACAGGTTTTATTTTCTGTTACTTCATATTTATTTTTGTAAATTATTTAACGATTTATTCTTCTCAATAATTTTGATAATACAACTTCATGCCCAATTCTATTCACATTTAGTTGTATTCACTATATAAACTTGTTCATATTTAATAATTATTGTATTATTTTTCCTTATCCTATTTTTTTGATATCACAAAAAAGGGGGAGAAGAAGAAGGATAATATAAAAATTATAATCTACTTTAAAGATTCAATCATTGATTTTTGTATTATTCAGTATGTTTTTTGATCTTCAAAACTAGGGAGATTGTTGTACAGAATTATGTTGTTCCAACATATCTATGTTTTTATGTGTTTTGATGATTCAAAAAAACTTTTTTTTATTCTAACGAGTTTATCTTAAGTGATTAATATTGTATTATATTATAATATATGAGATATTCGTATCAAAGATTTTTTTTCTCAATATAAGTGATTATATAATGCTGAGTATCATGGTCAAATATATGGAAAAGTATTTTAACCTAGGAGAATCTATTTTTGATAGTTTATATTCTATTTTCTCATATTAGAAAAATATAGTATTAAAAATATATCTTACTACATAAGATATTATATTAAGAAGAGAAAATATTTTTTATTGCATTTTTAAATCCAAATATTTCAATTAGAGAGTAGTTATGAAAAATATTTATCTTAAGAAAATTATATTTTAAAAATATTATCTTGTGAGAACCAAGATATTTTGTAAAAGTTAAGTATCAAACATCAATAACATAAATGTATTACATAGAATAATTGCATTACAGAACATGGAATTCAACTTATCTAATGCACAGTATAATTTAAAGATTTGTTTTATCTTTTGAACACTCTCGGAAATTTATTTTTGGAGGATATATTTATTAATTTTTTTATCATGAAGATTTTTTTGTATAAATCGTCAAGATTACTTTTATACTATTATCATTCCCTATTGATGATTTTTTTCATTCCTTTAACCGTATCAACAAAAATTATTTATCTAATTAAGGAAATATGAAATTTATAAACTGTCATTTTTTAAGAATAGAAAGTTCCATATAAGAAGAATATTTCTGACATCATCATTGTATAAGTGCACTCCATATTTGAAAATAATGGACACATTCCATTAAAATCCCCTCTCATCAAATTTATAATTGATTATTCACTTGACCATTGTGATTACCATGTATGCATAAGTTCAAAATATAAGAGGAGATATAAATAAGTAGAGTGTGACATTTCCTCGATATACATACACATACACACAAATATGCACACATACACCATATTACTTTGATATTTCTAATGAATAACACTTATATATAATAAAAAATGTTTATAAAATTGTCACATGTTCCTACAAGTTTATAATTTATAGTAAAATAATATCCATATATATGCTTTAAAGATCATCATCTTCTCAGGATGTATCTTTATCTGATTTCAATTGTTTCTTGCAACTGTGTGCTGCAATAATTCTTTAATATTTATTCATCTCTATTTTATCTACACTCATTGTAAGTTAGTGTGTTAAGACCATGGATAGGTCTTTTAAAGGAATAGCCTGGCTAAAATTTCCTGTACATTTTTAACAACTAAAATCTACTTATAATTGGCTTGGTCCCCTCATGAAAAGGGATTCATAGTGAAAATTACCAAAGTCATTGAGTAGAGTTTTGGTGGATTTGACTATGATTTTTTTCCCCAAACCACTATAAATATCATATGTTCAATATATTTTTGCTAAGATTTTTATTTACATGGCTGATTTTTATGAAAAATATTAGAACATGTATAATGTGAGGAGGGTGGTTATAATGTAAATATATTTTCAGTAACTCAATTCACCCCTATTGAGTTCTCAGTCATCCATTCTCTAGGATGAAAATAACAACCTTTTAAAACCAAAATCTATTCCATCAAGAAAATGAGGTGGTAGTCCCAAATATCCATAGCTACAAGTCTAGATATGTTGGCCACTTGTAGATCTATGTTACCTCTATAAATCATTTATAATATTATTGGTTCTTGAATTATAATATATATGTGAGCATAAATTTTTTTATCTAATAACCAATCTGAAGAAAAAGATAAATTTCACTTGGAAAAAAACATACATGAAGCTTCCCCTAACTTCTTTTGCAGGGTGGATTTTTTTCAGTGTCCTTCTTACCGAATAAGAAAAAAATAACATCTTATTCATTTTGTTTTCCCTTAATATTTATCTTTTTGTAATGGAATTACGAAGGAGCTTTGGATGTAGGCATATTCACCTAGCATTTCCTTTTGTTCACCATAATGATGGATTTATTTTCATATTTTAACTCCTTATCAACTTGTAAATTCAATGTGATAATATCTAGAAGATACTTCTCTATGTTTTTCATATTGAAATTAATAATAAAGTTGAATATTATCTAAGTAATTTATGTAAAAATGGGATCGATGCATAGTTCTTCAGAAAATTTAAACCCTACAACATTTAGACGCTCAATGTATCCAATGAGTTTTACTGTGTGAGGACTAGCTAGTGCACATTCTCTAATATTTACCTAAAAGAGTTCCTATGGATATCTAAAACTATTTCTTTTTAAATATCTCTTAATATTAACCATAGAGGTAATAGAGTACACTATAAGTATCCATGTATTTATGTGACTTCATGAGTTCATTATACAAGGATGAAATCATTAAACAATAAATGTTGACTTTATTTCTCAAGTGTTTATCATAGACAGTGAACTACTCAACACTTTACTCTTTTTTAGGAGGATCGGGCAATGAGGATCCTAGTATGTAATATTTTTATTACTCGTACGGCCAAACCTGTAGTCATCTGAACCATTCTTAAAAGTTACTAACAGTAAATATATGTTCAACCTGTATTTTTGGGATAATATAGATTATGAACATTCCAATATACTACAATTATAAAACAACATATAAGTAGAACTTTTCTTGATTAAAAATTTTATGAGACATAATAATAATTCTAATTTTATTAATTCTCTCACTATTTTATCAAGTTTCAGAATCCCTCTCCATAAAACTCAGAATATCGCATCACTCAAGATATTCTTGTAGAAAGGGTAAATATTTTCATTCTTTATGATCCTGAATATATCCATAAAACCCATAAAAAAGTATTTTGGTTAGTAGTCTTTCCATCTACAAAGTAGAAGCTACATTAACTGTTGAGTGGACTCCTCAATGAAAAAATCATAACTGGGATTTCCTTAACACTTCCCTGATTTTTTATTAAATAGAATATGGTTGTTAAATTCAATAAAATTTTGGTTAAGTTGACCCATCATCTTAGTTAGGATTCTCTGGTAATTAAAAATTCCCCTTACTATATCCTGAACTGACACATTAACTATGGTTTCATCTAATTTTAGATGATAGAGGTCATAATGATTTAATATTAACATGATGGATTGTTTTATTATGTGTTTATTTATTATTTTATTATCCTTTATATATATTTTTATTATTAATTAGGTTTTACTTAAATTATTACCCTTGTTTTGATAAAACATTCATGCATAATCCATTTATTAAATTTCCATCTTTTTATATTAGTTCATTTAGTTATGTGATCATGGAAATTCATCCTTAAAATAAATAAATCATAATACTCAAATAAATAAATAAGTTACATGATCATGATATTATCTAATAGTTGATTTATTGAGAAGATAAAAAATTATCATATGACCCTAGGGGAAAACTCTATGTTCCTATCTTGGGATGAGTTTCAATATTCCATCTATCCACCTATGTATCACCTAGGTTGGTTTTGACTTGTTTTATCTTTAACAACCTCATTATGTCTTGGGATAGTCTTTTTATTACATATGATTAAAACATACATACTTTTGAGGAGAACTAAAGGATTGGTTAAGGGGAATGGAAAAAAACAATATTAGGTTCATAGGCCCTACATAATAAAAGAGTTAGGATTGAGTGACAATCCATAAAATTTAATACAATTATAAATAATCTCATATCCATGAAATAAAATAAAAATAAAATAAACCAACCCATGATTAGGTATGTTCAAAGAACATAAATAGTTATACACATACAATGAATGTGAAAAATTACATTATCTAGAATTCATTTCAATTTTTTATTTATTAAAAAGATAAAATCACCTATATTAACTAATTAATTAGTCAGTTAGTTAATTCCCTTCATCTTAATGTGAATCCAAAGTCTCTTAGAGATACTCATCATTAATTCATTCATGGAAAATAATATGACATAATAAAAAATTACAGATAATTAAAACACATTAATTCACTATTTATCAATCATTCAAAAACCTTATTACAAAGTGAAACACATCAAGTTTCAATAGTGTGATAAGGTTTTATTGTTGTAATTTATTAATTTAATATAATTATTCCATTTATTGGGAGACTATATGGAGTTTAATTATGAGTTACATGTTGTGTTCCTTGATATTCATTTTTTTGGGATAAACCCAAAAGTCTTTAGTGTGTATCTCAGCTATACTACACTTAATATACTAAAAAACTAAATGAAATGTGCTTAATTTGTTGTGTTTCTTTGTAACCTACCATTGACTCAGTGTGTTCTTCGAATGTGAAACCACATGATGTGTACTCCAGCTACAGGTTGTGTGTTATACTTTTCATGTGTTCGCATAATGTTCCTAATGAATCATTGTTTCATTTAGAATCATGAATAAATATGTTACAATCCATGTATGCTAGATATATATCATGTGTTTCATTAAGTATAGTGGTTTTCTACCATGTGGGGCCAGAAACATTGTATTTAACTACATAGTTAGTTCAAATTTCACAACTATGCCATGTAAACTACATGATGTGTACAGTAACTACATTCTATTTAGTCTGAAAAATCATGTGTCAAGTTGGCCCAGTCAACATGTAGTGTAAAATAAATCCACCATGTATAATAAATTTTATATGAACCATATATCTCATGAAATGTCTAGGTGTAGTAAACATGGGTACATGGTGTTCACTATAGACACATGTTGTGCATCCAAATCTATTAGCCAAATAATTTGGCACATCTAGATGGAATCTCTAAACATCCCCCATAAGTTCTCATCCTTAAAAATCTTATGAATCTTGAAGGGAAAATATTAAAATATAAAAATCACATTAATTGAATATCATATTAAAGAAAAAATAATTTAAATATGAATGATCTAACCTCTATTGATCATAAACAATAAAAAAATTGATTAAATAATGATAAATTTAAAAGTGATATCTCTAATTCAATGTTAAGGTTATAGATGTAACATAAGAATTATGTGAGTGATTAACTATTAAGGATTTTTTAATATTTGATTGATCATTCCCCAATTATTTAACACATTAAAGTCATGACCAACAATATTTTTCTATAGAATATTGACATAGAAATCTGAGAACCAGGATAGGATATTTTTTACATTAAATTTATAATTAATTTAATTAAATCTAATAAAATATTACCTCAATGTAGGATCTTTGATTAAGGAATATTTCTCACCATAAACCTTTTTTTAAATATCTTCATTACATTCTGAGGACCCAAAGTAGAGACCCTCTTGTGGTGATCCACATGTGGTAGTTTTTTCTCTAAAAAACACTGATATAATTTTTGGTTCTAGCATGGAAGATCACATATCTTGTGTTGTTCATCTTGATTGTTTCATGTTTCTTTAGGATATATGGAATCTAGTGTTCATTATATGATGACAGGAGGATAAATTGAGATATAAATCTATTATGCACAAAAAAATTCAATATACAATTAACCCTAAATTTAGACATAAAAATATTTTTATAGAGTAAGGGTTATGGTTAAATAATTATTTAATTTTACAATGACACCTAAATAATATAATAAAATAGATTTAACCCCAGTCTATATATTTTTATTATTATTGTAATTATTTTATGGTGTTTTTTATATGGTGCAATAATAAAAAATATTTTACCATCTTGCAAATTAATATTTTTCATCATATATGATCTTGGTACTCTCATCCTCCCCGGTTTTTTTTGAATGCCTGAATAAATATTTATTCAATATTAATTAATCAAAAATATTTAATTCACAATATATAAAATAAATATTTATTTAATATTAAATAGATAAAATAAATATTATATTCACTATATGGTAAATAAATATTTATTAATTATTAATGTAATTAGATAAATTATTTATTAATGAATATATAATTATTTATTACATTATAAATATTTTTGATCAATAAATAATTAATATATTTATTCCTTAGTCTTGAGGATAATATTTATTCCAATAAATAAATTAAAATAGAATTTAATTGAGATCAATGGAAACACTTAGTTTGTGACCTTCTAGGCTTCTTTTTCATCGGCATTAGGTGGAATTTTCTAATGTCCAATATTACTAACTATAAATGGTTTGAGGAACTAAATGGAATGAATTTAATATTTCAATGATGGAAACCACATATGAATTATTACTATGTAATATAATCCCTTTTTCACAGTATCTCATCAAGTAGGTTTGAAACTCTTATCACCAACATATGTGATTGATATGTCATTTTTTGGCTCTCTAAAATAATCTCATCATTACACCATCTCCATGGAATTTAATGTGATTATTCCATTTCAATCGAAGGGATAATATATCGACTTTCATAAATATAGAAGGGTAAAATAATTCATGTGCTTATTAATAAATAATTTATTACCCATGACACACGCAACATATCCATATTTTCCATGAATTGTATCATCATGGTTTATAAAATACATCCATGGCAGCGAGTCATGATATGAATTAAAAATAATACTAAATTATATGGACTGTTAGACATGCTCTCTAATAAGAATATCTGATGACCCATGAACATTTTGAATTCGTACAAGAAGGTATGTTCTAATAATATCCCATATAAGATATTACTAAGTGTAAACTTCATGAGAATAAGACTCATTTACTTATGAGTACACACAACTGAATGTCAATATTCAATGTGTCCCATCATAGTATATTATGTGACCATAGAACTGTATTTAAGAATATTGTCAAGGAATTTTAGGGTTCTCATTATTTTAGGGATTGAATATCAACTTATAAATGTGATAGTTATTCTAGTACATTATGACATTAAATTCATACATAAAAATGAACAATATGTAATAATATGTTTAATTAATTTTAAACTCATCAAATATACATGCAATTCAAAGTAAAAAAGTTGTTTCTACATCAAAAAATCCAATAGAATGTGGGTAGTAAGACCCTCACACTATAAGGTTAATTTTTTCATGGAATAATCCATTATATGATTGTAGGAGACTATATATGTTGGTTGATAAATTAATCCAAATGCAACTAGACTCCTCAAAAATTCAAAGTCTAGACTCATATGTAATTTTGTGTGGAGTATGAGAAAGATCGTTAGGATTAGGATATTTTATGATGGTATGATTATGATTTAGATCAATAAATATGTCAATTCTCACATTTCAAACACTATGGAATAATTGGTTGAGTGATAATTAGATTGTGTAATCATGCCATAAGTCAGGTTAAGAAATGAGTGGATGTATCGGTGAAGTCTCAAGGCACCTCTATGATGTAGGGAACATTAATTGGATGAATAGGTAGTGCATTAGCTATTGAGATCAAGTTTTTTTCAGAAAAATTGGATTGATGATGAATTTCTCATGTTTTGTGTGAGTTTGATTTTTACATGTTGGGAGCCACACCAATATTGGTGTTAGAATGCTATGATCTAGTTTTCTTGGGAAGATAAAATGGTCAAAATCACCGTGGCTTGGAATTGGCCTTTTGGTCTAAGTCCTATAGTGGGAGAATCATGGTCTGGATGATTAATTGGATGATGACATGGCCCTGTGTTGAAATGTATGGGTGATGTAAATATTTGTCTTAGTGTTTTTTATTGGAAATGAACATTTTTTTGGTTTTATAAATTTGTGCACTATGGGTTTGGAGTGATTATTTGGAAGAAAATTTGATGTTAAAGGATGGAAAGAGGTTTTTTGGATTGTTTTTTATGAATGAAATAGGTTGGGGAATGTGGTAGGATGACCACTAGGAATTCGTTATGATGATAGGTGTTTTGGTGGGGAGTTTTCAAAGCCCCATAACAATTCAGGAGTGAGATTACCAAAGGGAATTTAATTTTTTTGTTGGATTTTCCATGTTTTTATTGGATATTCAGAATGGAATTTTGAGAGTTGGAATGTTATAAGGTTATTTTTTAGGGAGGGAATGAGGATTGGTAGTTAGAATTGGTGATCATGCAATTATCAGAAGTTTCAAGTTAAATATCATGAGTTATAGATATTTTTGGATAGAGTGCATTGTTTGGTTATGCATGATTAAGGATAAACCATGGGACACACTAAATGTGAGTAACATTCTAATTCAATTTACATAGTGAAAATCTATAAAAAAAATCTAGTTCATAGTTTAAGGTAACCTTTCAAACTTTAGAGAAAACCATCCATGTTGTCTTAAACTTGGGAATTTGTGCACAGTTGGCATGTGGTTTCAGACATACCCTATGAAATGTTTCAAACCATGATTGTTCCAATTCACATGGATGGAGAACATTTTGGGAAACCATATGACTTAACCATGTGAGTATGATTCTCTTGGATAGTCCTTACTGTATGTTTGGTGTAAGGCTTTCAAAACCATACATCCCATTAAAGGTTTATTTTTACTATTATTTTCAGATCAATTTTTAAGGGGAATCACCCCTTCACTTCCCCTACTCCTTTCACATGACCTATATACCTTTCCCTCTTATCCCACTTGGTTCATCCTTGTATTTGTGTGCTTTAGGACATATTATTAGGTGTATTGAGGTGAGTGTCACCCTCTATTAGCCTATATTTTTATTTTCCCTTATTTTTCTTGTGATTTTAGTTTATCTCATTATGAATTTAATATTGATTCCAAAAAATAATTATGAAATTACCTAAACATCAAGGGTCTTTCATGCATCATATAATGAAGGAACCCTATGACACTATCTACACTTAGTTACTTAGTGATTCAATATGCAATGTCACCATTATAGATTTTAAAAGGCATTTCCAAAATTTATATTAACTTTTTTTAATGTAATTAGAGATATATGATGGGAATTTGATCCAGTTTGGGTTTATGGGTATTTCAATGTTGGTCAGAATCCTAATTAATTATTATTTGGTGATTATCAGATGCTTAGTATGATTTCGATAATTAGTACAAATTGTCTTAAATTGGATTATAGATGTAAATTGTTTAATTAATTAAAATTATTTTTAATTAATTAATATGTCATTTTTAACATGGGTTAGGTTCCTTGGGATGTGGTTAGTTTCTAGTGATGTTGGTACAACCATTGATGATCTTGTACAAGAATTAGAGGAAGTTTTGGGCTATAAAACAAAGGGGAAATTACTTCAAAAAAAGGTGGGTGGTCCTGGTAATATCCATATGGATTTTCCATTATTTATATATACATGTGTTTGTGGAATCACCCATAAGGAAGTGTCCATATTATAACTATTTTTTTTAATTTAATTTAATTATTTTAATTTAAACCATGTTGTTTAGCCTATGTAAAATTATTAGGATGAATGAGTAAAGTGTCAAGTCCACTAAGGGCCTTGGAAACTAGCTTCAAAACATGGTCATTTATGGACTAGGCCTAGAATAAAGAGATAACCAGACACTAAGACACCTCAAAGAGTGGGTTGTGATGTCACTTTAGATATATGGATCTATCATTCTGAGTGAGAACTTTGATATATGTTAGTCTAGGTTGAAAAAATTAGGCTAGATGATGATTAGGTCAGGAGACTGGACCAACCAAGTGGGACAATGAAATTGAGATAGACTATGTTCAATCACATAGACCTGTGTGTATTTTAAATTTCCATAGAGGCCAAGAGGTCATAAAATGTGATGACATTACCAAGAACTAGGAATTTCTTGAGTGATGGGTGTTGGCCCAATAGACTAGTTCTTTACTAAGGATCCCAAGAAGGTTGCATCCACCTATATTCTGACATAGGGTATCTCAAATGTGGTAAATTTTCTTGTGTTTTTTGTGACATAAGGGACCAATTTGGTGCTCGATGACTGACCGAACTAGCGAGGGTGTATCTGGTTATGGGTAAATATGAATGTGGTTATCACTCTACAATTTGAACTGATATGTTTTCTTGATGGGGTATAGAGGATGGTAAAATGATTGGGCATTCAACTATCCATGGATATTTTTTATTTATTATTTTATAATTATTTATTATTTCCAGGGATTCCTGGGAATTAGTAGTTGGGACTGGAACTATTATTATTGTTCTGGATACCAAAGAATGACATTTTGACATGGATGAGACCTTGGAATTTTTACTGTATTTGGGATCTTGTCTCATGATATATTGGGGGTGGATTCCTAGCTTTCATAGCATGTAGTGAGTTGTTTGAAATAGGAGTGAATGCCTATATGTGGTACCTAGGATCATGTATTAGATCCCATGTGGCCATATATATAGAAATTATTAGGATGAAAGTGATTTCTATGATATTATGACACCATTGTTAATGTGAAGGTACCATGATTCAAATGGAAATACTAGTATAAAATTGTTAATACCCATGATGTATGTGATTCAAATGAAATTATGATGTTTAGAGTGGGTTTACTTCCATGAGAATGAACTTTGGGAATCCATAGGGTGATTGTTAGATCCCCTAGAACAATTTCTGAAATACCCAAAGAACTAGGAGGATGCACTAGAGATGGTTCAAATAAGGATATTCATGATATTTTATTCTGAATAAATGGACTGTGGGATGTTGGGAGTGTGTTCCCTTTTATTTTATAGGTCACCCAAGAATTATTCATGCCTTGACATATAATATATCTTAGGAACTGCTCTCAAAGGAATCATTCATTTTTCTAAACATGAGAAAACATTGGTACTATCATGGAGTTCTTCTTGAGGGATTGAGTGTTAGGGTTTCATAGTTGTTCCATAGGGTCTATTGCACATCATGATAGAGAAATTTTCATTGGATCCCAATGGTATGGATAGAGGTTTACCATAGGTAATGATCATTACTAGATACACATTGACATTGGATAAATTATGTTTGGTTGGTTGGCGTCTTAATCATATGGAATGATGATTATTATCAGGATTGGTCCTGGTTTTATGTGTAAACTCATTGGGTTGTTGAAACGATCCCAGTGATGTGTTTAAAGACGTTATGGAATATAGATGAAGAATGTATTTTGGTTGGTTTTAATTATTTTATTCGTTATTTTATTTAATTATTTCGATCATGTCACATGAACATATCACCGAATTTCTAGTATACTACAAAACTACAGTGGTGGATTACTATTGAGTTATGTGATCACATAGTGCTCAGGTGGTCATGAAAATGGGTTACCCATGAATATTTCACTTGGTTTTAGGTATAGGTTGGGTGGAGGATCATTATTTTATATTTTTTCAGGATAGCTTACATGGTGATTATATTAGGATTATATATTCATAGAGCCCCAGTTTCTTTAATTCTATGTGAGCATGATCATTTAAGTTTTTTTTTACTTTTTCCCATTTTTTTATAGAATGTATTTATTAATTTATGTAATCTATGTACTACATTATTTATTTTTTACATTTATGATTGTTCAATTTGATATAGAATGTATATTCTTCACATAGTTCCTCGATAGACCCCCATTGTTAGTCGATGGTCTCTAGAAATTGAGGAGTAATTAGTAAGGCCATGTGGAGGTCTAGTTTGACTATATTTGAGAGTGATTCCTAGTGAGGCATTATAATTACAATGTACTTTAGGTTTATAATATAATTATTTTTGTTTATTATGTATCTATTCACTTAGGATTGAAATAATTTTTGGTAATGTTTATTATAATGTATATATTTTTACAATTTTAAAAAATAAAAGTTGGCTCTCAGATATTGGAATCAAGGTTTTTTTCTAAATCCCATTTTTTAAAACTGGTATGATTGATGTTGAGTTCCTAAAAAGCGAATGGATGGAGAACTCCATGAATTTTAGAATAATTTCTTAATTTTTTTTTCTAAATACGATTTGACACTACCCCCTCAACATGAAATTGATTTTGTGATAGAGTTTCAACTCAATCTCTCTCTAATTTTTATGCCTCATTATAGGATGACACCTTTAGAGTTGGGGGAATTGTTTATCCAAATTAATGACCTATTGTATAAGGATTTCATATAGCCTAATGTGTTTCTTTAGGGAGATCAATTTTTTCTTACAAATAATTAAAATGGTATTTTGTGATTTTTTATCAATTATAATCAATTTTACCATCAGTTATAAACCATTAAACCCTATGTATTTTTGACTTTTAAATTAATTAATGGGATATAATTAGTTCTCAAAGATTATTTTTTTTTCGAAAACTAGATATCATCATATTAGTTTGAAGAAGAAATATTCCTCAAATAAAAGTTTTAGGTGTCTCTATAGACACTTTCATCTTATGCTTATAATCACTGGTGTAATAAATGCCTTAAATTTTTTCATGGGTTTCATGAACTCAGTATTTCATGGGTTTTTATTTCAATTTTTTTGTGTTAATCAATGACATCCTAATGTAATATAGTTTAGATATGAATTATGTTCGAAATTTTAGGGATATTTTGGAAGTTTATCAATGACACAAACTATATGGGAAGTTTCCAAAGTGTATGTTTTGGATGTGTGAGGTGAATTTCCTTAGGCATGTTATGTCTCAAAACATTTTGGTAGTCAAACCTTTAAAGGTAAAAGAGGTTTTTTCTTTAGTAGCTTCAAAAAATATGAAATTTGTATATAGTTTAATTTTTTATATAGTTTATTACAGAATATTCATAATTTATTTCTCTAAAATTATGTCATCCTCTATAGCTTTGACCAGGAAGGATCAGGCCTTATTATGAACTTATCAGTGTCCGATGGATTTTGAGTACTTAAAGGAGAAGCTAATTAGTGTTAATATCCTTTATGTTCCAAAGGAGGGAGTTATGTTTGAGTAATTTTATAATGGTTCTCATATTATTCTATATTTGTTTAAAATTTATCTTAATGTAGTGATATTATAGGGGTATCAATAGTTTCATAACCATGAACATAACTATGTCACCTATAAAATCAATCATTGTGTAGAAGTGTTTAATCTAAAAATTATCTTATTATTTAGTGAATCTAGTCTTTAAAAATTAGATGATATTGTTATATATCTTCTCTTGGAAGGATTTTAATTTATATTAGTGTATATTAAAGATGCTATTATATGATTATTACTTCTATATTTCTTACACATTAGGGAAAGAAAATTTTATAGCTGGTGTATTTGGGAGGAAACCTAATTGTGATTTTATTCAAGATTCTAGAGATTATAGAAGGATTATGATTTATCTTGATTTTTTATATTTTTAAATAGATTAATTTAGTCATGGAGTTTTATTATATCAAATTAAATATTCTTCTTCTTTGTTTTAGTATGTGGATGAGTCTCAGAAAATAGATCTAGATATAGAGGTGTCAATAGATCACATTTTATATAGAGATACTTCTAAGTGACGGTTATAGGATGATTAGAATCATATTTTTTTCAAGTTAATCTAATCATTTTATAGGTTTTTTTAGAATCATTTATGCAGGAGCTTCATAGATCACATTTATTAGTGCATCATAGCATATACAAGAGATATTATGCATTGAAGAAATAGCTATTATTACATGGGATAATGAAGTATATGGGCGGGTTTATGTCTTCATATTTGATCTATAAAGAGTTAAATGGTGGGTACACAGTTATTTATATGCTTATATAGATATTGGATGTTCTCCAGTTTAAATTAGAGGATATATCGATAAATTTCAAGAAGCTTTTTCCATGATCTTTGGGTTGATGTGAAGCAAGTTGGGTTATTGTGGATCGATTTATTATGTTAGGTCATTTATAATCATTTAATATATCAAGTGATGTATACTCATTAGTGTGGTTGCATTTGTATTACATATTGTGTCTTCATGGGGTTTTGAGGGTCATCATCACTAATTAATATCTTAGTTTTACATTTGGATTATGGAAGAGTCAGTTTTAGGATTTTATCTCTTAGTTATACCATACTAATTTTTTTTATCCTCATCTAGGTATATAGAAAGATAAAATAATCCAAACACTTGAGTACATGGTAAAAATATATGTGTTCTTGATTTCTAAGTTTCATGGGTGAATCACTCTCCTTTGGTTTATATTTTCTATAATAATAGGTATGAATCATCCATTGGTATGGCTCTATTCAAGTAATTCTATGGGAAGAATTTATATATCTATTGTGTTAAACAAACATTAAAGAATCAATGATTCCTTAATAAAATTTGGTGTAATAAATTTTAGTGAATTCTTATGTGATTCATGAGTGTAAGAAATAATTTCATGACCATCAGAATACTTTTCTTGATATAATGAGGAATTTGGAATCTTGGGTCACTTATCATATGTTTTTAATGGTTTCTAATTGATGTGTGTACTAAATATTTGGTAAATTATTTAATATTTCATCTCATTTTATCATAACTTTTATGTTTTTGGAAATAGTTGGAAATATGGGATATTGATTACATATTCCTTTATAGAAGTATATAATTCAGGACATTTTTCACCGGTTTCCACTTTAGATCTAACTTCATGATAAATCACATGACATTAATTGGTGTGTGTTAGATATTGTAGAGGATGTGTCATTTTTTGAATTTCCATTTGAGAATTTGTAACTTTATGAAATGGATCTATAAGGATGTTTCTTTACTTTGGTTCATATCTTATAGATAAGTGGTGGATTGGAGTAATGATCATGGGAGAAATAGCCACATATGTGAGCTTAATATCCAGAGTTTTTAAAAAAAATCAATCTAATTATGATATTAATTATGGTTTTATATTGATGTGAATTAATTTTATCATTTATATTTTGTTTTTTTATTATTATATGATGAATAAATTATTGCTTGTGGGGTATCTCTTAGTATGTTTGGGTTTTACGGTTTTTTTGTTTCATTCTTATGTTTTATATTGATTCAGGAGGAAAATAATTATTAGAGAGTCATATAATGTAATGTCTTGTATTTTTATATAACTCTAATTTTTTTCGGTGTTATATGTGTTTTAATAATGTGAAGAAGTTTTTCGGGAGTAATGAAGTGGGTTATTGGTTTGTAATGGATACCACACTACGGTGGTGTCCCTGTTATTCCATGGTTGTATCAAGTTTGGTTGTGGTTTAGTTGTCGTCAGTGTTGAGTGAACATTTTCCTAGTGAAGTGATGCCATTGTTAAATACTATCATTTAGGAAGGATATTACATCCTAGTGGAAAAGTATGATTCGGTAGTTCCTATTTTTCTAGTGATGGCCTTGGTTAAGTTATAATGGAATATATTTCTATTATGGGGAAACTAAAAACACCGATTTTCTAACAAATTTTTATTATAGTGTGGTTTGGGGAGTGAAATAAATTAGTCTTTTCATGCGTATTTGAGACGCTGGGAAGAAAATATTATAGTATATGGGTGCCTAATTATTATCCTATATGATTCAGATGGGGAGATTGAAGTACCATGTATTGGTTTGATGGAATTATATCATGGTCTTAGTAGAAATATTTTTTAATGAAGAAAACTATTAGACATATTTAAGGGGTGGGATACATTACAACAGTTTTGTTTTTTGGATCATGGTTGAATGAAATACGCCATAAAGTTAAGTATTCTCACCACAACATTATTTATTCCAAAAAAATATTATGTTAAACTCAATGATCTCCCTTCCCACATTTAGTTATTTTTTTTCTATCTCAAACCCTAGCAATCTATATAACTCATTTATTAGCGATATTAGGCATCCGTAGTGGTATTTTAATCCCTTTTCATAATGGGATTGAGTTTTTATGTTCCAATGTTCTATTTCATTCTACTTATCCTTCATTACATATTTATATTCTTTCTACAGGAGGTTATGGTAGCGTTTTAGTTTGTTTTTAATAGATTTTATCTAACTTTTTGATGGAATAATGAATTTTATATTGTTCAATGATCATTTTAGGTTTATTAGTGAGTAATAATTGATTTATTTTTCATCTCTTGGTGATTTTCATTAATAATTCATTTGATGTAAGTGATTTAGATTCTCCATTTTTTTTATATTTCAATGCGTTTTAATCATGCATTAGTAAAATTGTAATTGGAATTAGGAATTTAGTTGAATGTGTTTTACATGTATTCTTCTTATTATTGAGTTTTTTCTTGATTATTGTTGTAAAGATCCTGATGTTGTGATTTCATATTTTTATTGACATACTAAAGAGTATTTATTTAGTAAAATTATTTAATGATAGTAATGGAAAAAAATATGTATAAATCTTGAATTTTTTATTTCAGAATAATATAATGAGAATGAATCAATCAAAAAAAGATGATGTGTGATAAATTGGAATCTTATTACTTTTTTGGTAGAGTCTTGTTGTTTCATTTATTTTATAGTAGTAGTAGTTTAATTGTAGTTAGTTTATCATGGTATATGAGTTTTATATGATTTAATTTTATATGGTAATAGATGATGTTATGTTATGGGTTGTCTGTGTGGTTCTTTTGTTAAGTTGTGAGGTGATGTTATTGAGGCTGGGGTGTCATAGATTCCTAGAATATGGATGTGTACTAGAATAATAAAATGAGTGTTAAAAATAATGGGTTGTAATTAATAAATGTGTTTTAAATAATTTTTAATTAAGTAGTGAAAATAATATGTGGAAAATGACACTACTGAAAATCACCCCTATACCCATGGACATATCTCAACCATTGGACTAACCATTGGTAAAGGGTATTTAATTTTAGGTTATCCCAACGATTTTAAAAAAACCATTGGGATAGATTACATATGCCAAATATTTTTTAAAACTATTGGTAAAGGTCACCCTTAAGATCAAAACACATGCACTCCTCCTCTCCTCCCATCCAAATCAAATCCCAAGTGCTCTCATCCTCCTATCGTAATCTCTAGTAGCACTCCCATCCTGACCAAGTTTCACTCCAATGTTGATTGCTAGAAACACTCTCATCTGAATCTACATCCAGATCTAATCCTGAGCTCGAAGCCGTATGCACCCCTCACCTTTGATTTCTCCCGACATTGATCCATCAATGTGCTTCCATATTATTCCCTAGCCATGGAAACCCATACTCAAGAATCTATTTTCAACTATTTTTTATTCAATATCATATTCCAGATCCATCATTTTGTATTTCCCTTTTGTAGTTTCACCTGATATTTTTGGGTTTCTGTAAAAAAAAATATCTCACTATTGTCCAATATTTATTATGAAAGGGTATTAATCACACACCCATAGTAAGGGTTTAGTTTAATAGATTCTAATATATGTTTTTTAGTGAAATTAATTATCCATTTAAATTATAGTTTTAAGTGTTATTGTATACTCACAATATTCTCATTTATATGTAAACTACACTATCTTAATTAACACTCTTTAAATAATTTACTAACTGTTATAAATTGTAGATAATATTTTTTTATTATCTATAATATGAAACATAAAACTGCCTACATCTATCAAATATTCATTCCTTATGCATTAAATTTGTTTTTCTTATATACTATAATTTTAATAAGATTCTTGTATATGTGTAGTATATAACTTTAAAATGAAATTTATATTTTATAACCATTAATTTACACTTCAATTATGGTATCCTATAAATTACTATTAAATTTTTTATAGAAGCTGACATATTAATTATTTAAGATAATATTTTCATATTTAATAGTGAAACATCATAAATAGTAAATATATCCTTTGATACATATAGATAAAGCCTTTCTAACTAATGAATTATCATATATCCTTAAAAGATGCACATGTTTTAGTGTTGTCCTCTAGATTCATAGTGGAATTATATTTTAGATTCCTCATAGTGTCCAATCAATTCTTATAATGTTTTTATCCCCACAACGTAACTATAATTTTACAATGTGTCCATTTTTTACTCTTCTCAATGTCTCACATAACTATTTTGTGGAATTATTAATGTGAAGTGATCTAATCCACCATCACATTTCAAAACCACACAAATTTATCATGTGATCTTCACTATAAAAAACCTTCCTATTCATAGTGAAATACACATCATTATGCTGTGATATTCAATAAATTACTCTTATATACATTTATTTTATTATTAACAAAGAAATGTTGCAGTGAGGTTCACTCTTACATAGAATTTGTATACTCTTATGAAATACCAATTAGAAAATTTTCTCTTCCTTAATGGTGTATCAAATCCTCAAGAACTATAAATTATTCTTACATTTAATAGGTTATGATGTGGCATATACTCTTATGATGTGGTCTCTCTATAAGTATTCTTATATAGAGTGAAATTATTATTATATGATCTTTACTTATTCTTATGCATAACTTAACATAGTTTGAAAACAATCTGTATGAGGAAATGAATCCTCCATATCCAAAATATTATTCTTACATAACAACCAAAATGTCATGATAATAAATGTCTCAATATTTTGTGGTATTTCTTTACCATTATTTCCAACATCCTTTTCCAAATAAGGTATGAGAAGAAAATAAATAATGGTATCACCTTGTGAATTATATAAAGGTGAAATGATATATGATCTAACATGAGATAATTTAAATATGGTATTTAATGATTTTATTATATTAACTTTATGAATGTGATCATGGTTGATTTAATAAAAAAATAGATATTCTAGTTAACCTATTATCAATATATATAGTTGAATCAATTTTTGAATGATAACATAACCCTATGGTATATTTGATAGGATTAAATCACTTGTTCCCCTTGGTTATCTCATCTAAAACGTTATTCATCTATTACACTCAACAAAAATGAGACATAAACCCTATTATGTACTTATAGTATAAATATCTACCACATTTTCTCTAATCATAAACAATAAGAACTGAGCAAATTGAATTGAACCATGCAGTACCAAGTTGAACTGAACCATATCAAACAACACCAAACCAAACCAAATAGAATTGATTTGAACCAAAGTAAATAGAAATAATTTGAACCAAACTAACCTAATTTGAATCAATATATTCCAAATTGAAACAAATGAAATTGAAAAAAACCATATGCACTGAAATTAAATATTCACAACCACAACCAAATAAAACCAGGCCAAATCAGTAAAAACATGCATAACCTAACCTGAATAAAATTGGATTTAAATGAACCTAAATAAATTTAATTAAAAAAAACATAACTAAACCAAATCAAATGAACTTGAACTAGACAAAATTAAAGGATAGAGTCACTAAGGCACCTATATGAAGGTCTGTTATGACTCATCAATTCATTCACCCAATTACATCTCATTTAAATAACACCCCTCAGTATTTATATTCTATAAGAAACATTTTAATAATTAAAACCTTGACCCATGATAGATTTGGAACATTATTACTCATTGATATAAAATAATTAAATATCATGGTTTTATATTTATAGAATTTTATTATATATATAGTATTTTGTTGTCCATTATATTATTATTCTCATATAGACTAGTGTGTTGGTTATGGTTTCATATAAATTGAACAGTTATCATTTGATTAAATATATTTTTGAATAATAATTAATTTTATTTAATTGATTTTATGAAATTGCATATAAATTTTTTTTACAGAATGGATGGAAGTTGGATGAATGAAACTGATCGGATCATAAGTGATTTTTAAGACATGTTGGTGAGAATTTTAGATTTTTCATTTGACAATGCTTCAGATAGTGGTCACATACATTTCCCAAGTTGTAATTTTTTTTGTAATAACTTGGTTTATCTATGAAGAAGTTAGTTACCATATAAACAAATATGTTTTTAAAACAAACTAATATGTGTGGTATTATAATGGTTAAAAAATAAAATCAAAAAATTCTCATGATCTAAATAAGAGGACTGAATTGTATAATTTGTTAGATGATTGATTTCCATTTATTCTTCATCATGATAATGAAGTGATGTCAACTCAAGAAGACTATGATAAGAGGAAACATGACACGTCTAATGAAAATGATGATGTTGACTGGATGAAAAATAAATAAATGATGATACCATGAGTTCAGTATATCAGAAATGTGGTAAAATGAAGAATCTATAATTTTTAAACTGATTTTTTCCTAGAAAACAATGTATGGGATTTTTAATATTATCATTGATAAAATTTTAACATTTTGAAATAATTTATTCCAAATGACGAATATATTCCCTCAAACCACTATATGTTATGGAATTTAGTTGAGAAACATGTATTTTCAAACAAAAAAATTATTTCTTGCCTAAAATATTGTAGCTTATTCTAGGTGGAAACTGATGAATGGAATGATTTTATAAAATATGGTACATCCTGATAGAAGCTAAAATCTAATAGAACACCATCCTGTGTTCCAAAGAATGTAATGTGTCACTTTCCATTGATCCCTAGACTCTAGAATTTTTTCATGTATGATGACTATTGGCACCGGAAAATGCATCCCCAAAATTTTCCAAATGCTTCCATACATGATCCAAGATCGTATCCCATTTTGGAAGCTTTGATTTGGTAGGTCGAAGATCCTGAATGGAGTTACAGATTAGAAGTTATAGACATTTAAATTTGGGCTGGAAAATTGGTTCGTGAAGCCCGTTCGTGAAGCCCCCTCGGCGATCGCGAAGCGCCGCCGCGAAGCAAGGAGGCGGGATGCTCCACAAAACCGTTTGAAATTCGCAACATGACGTGAAGAACTGCCACGAAGCAATGAGGCGGGATGCTCCATGAACTCGTTTGATGTTCGCGACGCGCTGCAAAGACCCGCCGCGAAGCAAGGAGGTGAGACGCTTCGTGACCACATTTGACGCCCGCGATCCACCGTGAAGCAAGCTCCATCTTCGTGCTGAGCGAGCTTTGCTTCTTGGAACCCCTTACCTATAAATACCCATCTTTCCCCCCCTTCGTGACTGTCACAAACCCCCATGAAAAATTGAGAGTCGCACTGCGAACTTTCTGGGCCGGGATGTCGGGATTTTCCATTGCACCCTTATGCGCACCCACCTTCCACCTGTGGAATACCATGATTTGAGAGACTCCTCCGTACCCCTTGAAATGCATTGAGTTGACGTATTCCTCTTGGTTCATTTCCTATGTCGTGAGTTGAGTTTATCATCATCAATTCCCCGAGTACCTTGAGTCGAACCATTCCTCGGGCAACTCCTCCAATCCCCATCACTTGGCTCCTATGCCAGGTTGAACCAGAAAGGGCCGCCCTTGCGTAAGTCCCAACAGCAGCCATTACTAGGTGCCTTATTCCCAATAGTCCTATCTACATGACTATAAATTGTGGTACACCCTATGTTCCAAACATAGGATGCCTCTTGCACTTTACGAGAGATGCCTTATACTCCAAGCATGAGATTTCAACAGTCCCTTCTACATGACTATAAACTATAGAGTACCCTATGATCCAAACATAGGATGCCTCTTGCTTATAACAAGGGATGCCTTATGCTCCAAGCATGAGATGCCAATAGTCCTATCTACATGACTATAAACTGTAGTACTTCCTATGTTCCAAACATAGGATCCTCTTACTCAATATCAGAGATGCCTCATGCTCCAAGCATGAGATGCCAACAGTCCTATCTACATGACTATAAACTATAGTAATCCCTATGTTCTAAACATAGGATACCTCTTGCTCGATACGAGAGATGCCTCATGATCTAAGCACGAGATGCCTAATTCCATGATTACAATGGCGTAATTTCAAGAGCGTTAGAATCCGTTCAAACATTCCATCACTCCACCTCATGCTTTGTGTGTCCTTCATTCGGATCCTCATCAACTTCCATGTCTGGAGGGACCCCCTAACGGCCTGGTCCCATGCTGCATCGGCTCACCTACCATCCTAGGCCAACGCCCCGGAAGACTTCGGACGACATTTGCGATAGGTCCTATGTTTCGAACACGGTCTGCAGTCGACCCTCATTTGTATATCCCCATTTCAGGCTAATGCAATGTGGATGCTACGTTTCCGCCACGGTCAACAGCTATCCTCTATCGCCACGCCACCCTCATTGAATTTCGAATGTCGGGCATGTAATTCACACTCTCCATCTACCTTTTTTCGAACTGATTCCAATGTCCTTGGCATTATCCATCTTATGCACCAGAACATAGATGAAGGCCTCAATCCACCAGTGGGTTGGGATGCCCTCATGGCTAGACATGAGGAAGAAATTACGGGCAACTTCCTTGCGTAAGCCCCATACACCATTGCCTCTCCTTAGCGGCGCCCAGGAAGATTCCTTGCGTAAGCCCCATCCACAATTTCCACTCCATAGCGGCACCTAGGCATCTTCCTTGCGTAAGCCCCATTCACCATTGCTTCTCCGTAGTGGCACCTGAGTAGCTTCCTTGCGTAAGCCCCGTTCACCATTGTCGCTCTATAGCGGCACCCGGGAGGCTTCCTTGCATAAGCCCCATTCACCATTGACATTCCAATCAGAGGTAAGCCATTGTGATCCTATTCAGCAGTAAGCCATTGACATCCTTATCCAGTGGTAAGTCGTTGCAACCCCATTCAGCGGTAAACCATTGACATCCTTATCCAGTAGTAAGCCATTGTGACCCAATCCAGCGGTAAGCTGTTGTGACCCAATCCAGCAGTAAGCCGTTGAAACCCCCAATCGGCAGTAAGACATCAGAAGAAGAACTACGTGGACTTTGATTCCCTGCCATGGGGATATGTAGGAAGCCTCTTCAAGGATCTAGCCTGAAACCATCATCATTCTCATGAAAGTTCCACCCCATTCACCACCCTTCATGGACGCACCCTTGCATCATGATCATCAGGTCCTCGCTGCCTCTTGTTTCTCACACCGAGCATGACTCACGTATGCTTAGAGAAAGAACCGACCATGAAAAAAACACCCTAGGTATCCTATAGTGTAATCCCCACACCCTCCCAAACTACAGAGACTTTGATCCATCTCAAGGCATGGTACGTAGGAAGCCCCCATGAGGTTCAAGCCCACCACCCAGTAGTTCCGACCATGTCAGTTCACCAACACCTGGGCAGCCTAGAGTGTAAGCCCCACACCATCCTGAACTACGTGGACTTTGATCCATGTCAAGGCATGGTATGTAGGAAGCCTCTACGAGGTTCAAGCCCACCAACTGGTCGTTCCGACCCCATTAACATTGGTTCACCAACACCTGGGCATCCTAGAGTGTAAGCCCCACACCAACCCAAACTATGTGGACTTTGATCCATGTCAAGGCATGGTACATAGGAAGCCTCTACAAGGTTCAATCCCACCACCCGGTCGCTCCGACCCCCTTCACGTCAGTTCACCAACACCTGGGCAGCCTAGAGTGTAAGCCCCACACCATCCTGAACTACGTGGTCTTTGATCCATGTCATGTCATGGTATGTAGGATGCCTCCATGGGGTTCAAGCCCGCCATCCACCTAGACCAAGGTCCTTATTCACTTCGTTTCTCCGATACACCATTATGAACTACATGGTCTTTGATCCATGTCAAGGCATGGTACGTACGAAGCCTCCATGAGGTTCAAGCCCACCACCCGGTCATTCTGACCCCCCTTCACGTCAGTTCACCCCATCCCGCATAACGTTAAACTGTATTCCCATCCCATCCTGAACTACATGGACTTTGATCCATGTCAAGGCATGGTACGTAAGAATCCTCCTTGAGGTTCAAACCCAATACCCATCGGACCCCTGGTCCATCTTCACATCGGTTCTCCGACACACCCCATCCTGAACTATGGGGAATTTGATCCATGTCAAGGCATGGTACATAGGAAGCCTCCACGAGGTTCAATACCACCTTCCTTATCACTAGAAATATGGGGAATTCGATCCATGACACGACATGGTACGTAGGAAGCCTCCATGAGGTTCAAGCCCACCACCTGTTCGTTCCAGCCCCCTTCACGTTGGTTCACCCCCGTCCCGCACGACGTTAAACTATGGACCTCCATTCAGTGGTAATTCGTTTTCATATCAGTGGTAAGACATTACAACCTCATCCATCAGTAAGCCGTTGAAAACCCCAATTGATGGTAAGATGTCATCAGATGAACTATGTGGACTTTGATTCCCTTCCACGGGGATACGTAGGAAGCCTCCCTGAGGCTCAAGCTAATTAATCATGTTTCATCCTGATCTCTCCCTCGAGCCTATGTGTCTCGGGAAGCTCATGACCCAACCTAGAGGTTCCACTTCTTCTGGGTCCCATACATGCATCCATTTTCACTGGTCTCCTCCTTAGGTTTCCCATCGTCCCACTGAACTACACAGACTTTGATTCCCTACCATGGGGATACGTAGGAGGTCTCTTCGAGGCTCAAGCCCAACTTCACAGTCTCCCTTTCAATGGTCCCATTTCATTCCCCCTCCACTTCATTCAACTCTCCAAAATCCATCCTGATTCTCACCTGGGCTGCCACATCCTGGTGGGATCATTCCATCCACCTCCTCGCTGCTCCTAAAAGTACTTGGGCCGCTATCCACGCGTAAGCCCCAGCATGTCTCTGGGTCGTTTTCCTCTGTGTACACCCCGATTCATCACCCATTCGAACTATGTGGATTTTGATATCTACCCTCTGTAGAGGGTACATAGGAAACCTCCATGAGGTTCAATCCCAACCAATGGTAATCATTGGTGTCCCCCATTCTGGGGTGCACTCTCCCTAATTCGCCCTCATTGGTGTTCAGATCAGCCATTACGGTGTGAAATCTCCCCTCCTTGGGATGCACCACCTCAGATCCGTACTAATTGGGTGTTCTAATCTATCCATCTTCTAGGTTTTACCTCATTGGGATGTACCAATCTGATCCGTCTCTATAGGACGTTCTGATCACCCGTATTCCATCTTCGCAAGACGTTAAACTCACGGCCTACCTCGTGATAAACATGAGATGCCTGGGGAAAACCTTGGAAGGCACGCCTTTGGCGTAACCATCTCCGCAAGACGTTAAAGTCATGGACTACCTCGTGATAAACATGAGATGACTGAGGAAAACCTCAGATGGCACGCCTTTGGCGTAACCGTCTCCGCAAGATGTTAAACTCACAGCATACCCCATGTTAAACATGGGAAGCTGAGGAAAACCTCAGAGACATGCCTATGGCTTATAATTCCCCACACTCGACGTGGGATGCCTCAGGTTATGCACCCTTGATATGCCCTCTTATGAGGAAGAATATAGGTTCCCCAATGTCCACGCATCCAGAGATGCCCCAACATGCTTGATGTTTCCATCTACTCTGACTGAAGGTTGCTACCATGTCAAGACCCCATGGAATGTCTTGACGGGAGTAGTGTAATTAACCGGAGTACATGAAGATATGGCATCAAGAACGAGATTCACAAACCAAGACTTAAATTTATGAGGGAGACCCAAACTAGGTGATGAGTTCCGAGGAGGAATCCACAGAAGGAAGATCCAACATCCCATCACCCTGTTTCGATCAAGGAGAAAACGTCCCTAAATAAGGAACGAATGTTTCCCACCTTTGGAAAGCAAGAATGCGGGGCAACAGTTGCGCGTCATCACAGATAGATACGTGTGCCCCAGTGAAAGCATTGGAAACAATGACATATCAATAAAAAAAGTGATGAAATGATACTAATGGAAAGGAGAATAATGACGAGTTTCTTCACCCTATAGATGGATTTTCATTGTAGATATTTGATGCTTGTTATACTGATTTTTTATCTGAAGTGCATAATGTGAGGCTGGGTATTTCATGTGATAGTTTTAATCTGTTTGGGTATATTCTTAATTCACATAACACATGGCCAATTTTCATACACATTTATAACCTTCCTCCACAGATGTGTATGAAAAACCCTTTCACTTTCATGAGTATACTCACAACTAGACCTTATGATAAGGAAATGGTATATATGTATGCATGAAACCTTTAATAAAGTAGTTGAATCAGATTTGGAATGTGGGTGTGCGCACATATAATGCATGTTCGAAAGACATATATCAGATGTGTGTTGCGCTTATGTGGACGATCAATGAATTTCTTTCTTATGCAATTATGTCTGGATAGATAATGAAGGGAAAACTATCATGTCAGGTATTTATGAAGAATACACAATCTAGAATACTAAAATATCAATGTAGTTTTAGCTTTATGGGAAATCAATGATTCTTTCCAATGGACCATCCATATTGGAATAATCATTGAAGATTTGAAAATAACATGGGGACCAAAAATATACCACAATATATATCTATAACTAATGTGATTAATGAATTACAATATTTCAGTTTTCCATTTAAGAAGAGTCAGATGAAATATAGAGATAAGAAGAATTTTTCAACTGAAACCTGTTACAATTGGAAGAAGAGGAGTGTCTTCTTTGATTTTCCTTAATGGTCAACTAATTTATTACGTCATTTCTTATACATAATGAAAATTGAAAATAATATATATGGAATATTTATTTCAATTATTATAAATTTAAATGTAATGATAAAAGATTATTTATGATCTCTGTGTGACTTGGTGGATTGGGGAATCAAACAAAAATTGCATCATTTGTGCATTAGTGAAAATAAATGGAATGTTCCATGTGATTATTATGTTATGAAACCTAAAGAAAAATCAATTTCTATGATTTTTAGAGACTATTAAAGTTATCGATGGATATTCAATCAACATACCAAAATTGATCAATAGATGATAGTTGAAGTTGATATCTTTGAACACTCATGATTATCAAATCCTTCTGAATGAGTTTATTCCAATAGTAATTCATCATCTTATTCCAAATAATATAAGGGTTTAAGTTATTTTATTGTGACATTTCTTTATATATTTTTGTGATAAGAAGTTGTATAAGTCCTTGGAGAAAATTTTGTAGAGGAACCATAATTGTTTTGTGATTCTAAGAAAATACTTCCTTCATTATTTTTCACATACATTGTGCATATAACTATCCATATTCTAATTGAAATACATCTCGAAGGACCTATTTCTTTTCACTATATGTATCTGACTAAAAGAAACATGTTCACATTGATGTATTATGACTAGAATAGAAATCATCCCAATGGTTATATCATCAAAGGATACTTGGCTCAAGAATATATGGATTTTTGTTCAATGTATTTGTTTGATCTGACTTTGAGATGGAACATACAAATGAGAAATAAAGAATACCAATATGAGAAAATTGAACCCAGTTTTCTATCACTTCCCTAAATATGGGGAATTCCCAGATAATATACATTGATGACATTAATCCTTTAAGAGCAGAAGATGACACATCTCATAGTTTTGTTTAATTGTGATTTTTTCGATGACTACATCAAGTAAGTTAATTGAACATGTATATATTATTTAATCTCATGTAATTTAACATATATGTTAAACTATTTCTATTTTTTAGTAGGGAACATAAACAAATGATAAAAATAAAGAATCATTCTTTATCATTTATAAGGATAAAGACTTTTCATAGAAAATAGTTTTCTTCTTTTTTGAAAGTGAATTTATAAATATTACTATAATAAATTAATAAAATAAATATTTAATTAAGTTTAATATTAATTTATATTTCAGGTATTGAGTTTTCTTGCTGGCTCTATCTCTGAGGAAATGAGAGCCTTGAATTTTTGTCTTAATTCAGTGATTCCTGAGAGAAAATAAATCATGATAAGTGGGTGAAAATTTATTATCACCAAATGAGCAAATAACACGATAACACAACATGATTTTTTTATGATAACTGCCACAACAGACTATTATGATAGTGCATCAGATAATACGCATCGATTTGAAAATGTATATTATTATGGATTCATTGATAAAATACTAATATCGTATTATTACTCTTATGGTCAAGTCACTCTAATGAAATGCTAGTGGTTTGATTCGATGATGAGGCATGGAACATCAATTAATGGTTTTTGGATTTAGATTTATTGTAATGACCCACAATCTTGCTATCGAAGAACCATATGTATTGGCATTAATGGAAAAAGAACTTTTTTATGCCAAAGATCATTTTCAAGATGAATTTGGTTTCATTATTAAAGTAATGCCAAGACATATTTTTGATGATAGAGAGGATGTAATTGAGACCATCCCTACCCCAATTATCCCTGATCAATTTATTAAATATGATGACTCCAATACTTCAATTGTCAGAGTTGATTGTGGACCTATTATTGTGGTGGAAAATATATAGAATTAGACATTTGTGTTATCAGTTATTTTATTTTATCTCGACTTTGTTTTTTATGGTTGGTGATATAAAATTTGATTTAATATTTATTATAGATATTTTGTTTCCTACTAGACCTTCATGTGAATTTTCAATATTTACTGGTTTTAGTTTTCTTTGAGTTGAATTTTATAATATTAAATTGAACTATATTCGATCCTACAAAACCAAACAAAACCAAAACAACTAATTATAATAGAAAACAATATTAATTTAATTAGACATATGAAACTAATTTATATAAAAATCAAAACCAATGAAAATAATGAGATAATAATAAAATGAAAAAATGAACTGTCCCAAAAATGGAAAAATTTGATTGGACATATTATGTCATGTTGCATATTTTTTTTGTTTTGATTAAACATTAGTTATGGATATCTAATTACATCTGTATTTGTTTTTAAATGAAGTAAATGAAAAACACTTTGAACCAATTAAGAAAAAAGAAGATAGTCAACAATCACCCAATGAGTGAGATGGGTGTCCCACCTCCAGTGCATGTTGTGAGTATTTTATTTCAAAAATGTATATCAATAACATATAATTCCATGATGTTAATTTTGTTATTAAATTTTAATTAGGATCCACTAACAAGGAACCATTTATTCACCAACTATCCTAGTAGTTCCACTGCATAGGCTGCAAATTCGAGAGGGTGGTACTACAGTTAAACACTCCAGTTGGTGTGCCTGATCACACCATGTCGCTCCCCCTAACATACCATCTACCACACATTTTGATCCCAAGGTGTAACTACAGACACTCAGGATATTTAGTCCACCCATGTTTGGACCTCCATTTCTATCTGAACATCCTCATCTCTATCTCTTATATCTCATGATGATTGCTACTCTTTAGCATTATTATGAATTTACACAGCCATCTATGTCATTTTATTTTCCTTATACCTCCTTCTCCTTGTTCTACTACATTACTGCTTATTTGAATAATACTATAACACATTCTATGCCTACAAAGCATTTACTAAGTCCCACTACATCTGTATTGGTAGATGATCTTTCAGTGCTTAGGGATCCAACGAATCCCACTGATCAGACTTCCTAAAGTATATTTATAGAATCCTAGTAAAGAAAATTCACTATAATTTAGTTTCATTATAAGATGTATTGGTATAATATTTTTTTTCTTATTTAACATATAGATCTACCGATAAGTGTCATGGGTGTAAATGTATGCATATGGTGGGGAACTTTCACACACAACTGATAGTGGAGTATAATGAAAAAAAATGATTGAAAAAATTGGATGGTAATGTATGAGTTTTTTTAGATGCTTTCAAAATACTCTGACATCATTTATGTTCATCCACTCTCCTAGAAACATCTTCCAAATGATGGAAATGATAATGCCTATGCATAAATATAGGTAAATAAATTCATTGGATTTAATGTTATATTATTATTGTATTTATATGAATTAATATGTTAGTAAGAGATTCATTTTAATTATCCAGTAGTGAGACTGTAGGGCCAAAATGCCTTATGGAATTATGTGAGATTTGGAGAGCCTACGGGAATGTGTTGTATAGTGGCCGACATGCTAGATTTGGAATGGATTTAGAGGCCACACCCATCATGGATGAGTTTTCAGTAGAATATTATCAGGAAATAATTACTCATTTAATGAGTTCCAATTTCAAGGTATTAATCTGAATTGATGTTTTTAAATGAAAATTACAATGATTTGAATTAATACATAATTTTTTATTGTTTATTTTTTTCTAATCGTCTGGAAAAAATAAAAAAAATTGGGCTTCTACAACATACCTCTACACTTTTGGGTGGACTATGATGTCATACCATGAGAGGAAGTAGGTACAAAAATAATTTACTTAGATGTAATTAATTTTTTATGTCTCATGAAAATATGGGGGTTAATCGTCTTATAAATTCCCTATGCAAAAAAGTAGTTTAAGTATGTTATTTTTTCTTCTTATAGAATTGACTAATAAATTATATGTTTTATCCATTCATGATCGGACTAGAGTTTTTATACCTCTAAAATTATAATTTAATTTTTTTCCTAGGACTTAGGGAGTTACTACCTCAAGTTTTACTTCCCTAAAAATGAAGAAAATAAAAATGATGATAAATATGGAATTGATGATGACCTGAAGAAACCCAAACCAAATCGAATCAAATAAAAATAACCTAAACCAAAGTAAAAATTACTGAATAGAGTCAAAACAAAAAAACTAAGCTTAACATGACCCAAACTGAATGGAATTGAACTAAAATGAAATAAAATATATAAAAAATAACATAACATAACTGAAATGGTATTAAATGTACTAAATCAAACAATTCCAACCTAACCAAAACCTAATATTATTTAAAATACCTTTTCTACAAAAAATAGTCAAACAAAACTAAAATAAACTATATCCGCCTTATTCAAGTTGAACCATGCCAAATTAAAACAAATCATAGAAACATAATCAATAAAATAAAAAAAAGATTCTAAATAAAATTAAATTTAATCAAACCAAATGAAACAACGAAAACTGAAATAAATTTATCCATATAAAACACTAAAAAATAAAAATTTTGAAATCAGTTTCTAAATACACTTGCATGAAGACTGAACTAAATTTTAATGTTTGAAAGTGGTGGTGTTATTAGATATATTATCAAAGGTGAGTTTATATACTATCAATGTGTCTAGGAAGTGTTCTAAAGTGTTTGATTCAATTTATAATTTCTATAAGGTGTTTTGAAGTGGTTATGAATGATTAAGAATGGTTGATGATGAACTGGAGGATCCATTTTTGAAATGAATAATATCTAGAAGTTTGAGTGAACTATATATGAGTATTTATAGACAAGTTAAACCATATATCCAAATAGTCACATAGCCAAAACCCTATTTTGAAAATTATTGTGAAGTAGGTGACTCCCCATATCAAAATTCACTACATATGTAAATGTTAACTTATATAAATACACTCATAAGGGAGTAAATCACATAAATATAAATATTATCCTCCTCCCCTATCATTTTCTTTATCACCTTATTCCACCCATTATATATATCAATGTATGCTATATCAGAATCCCCTTCATAGGGTGTCATAGAACAAGGTCCTGCTCAAACCCCCTTCTCAAACCTCTCTTCCCCTACTTAGGGTGTCCAAAAAAGATTCCATGCTCAAACCCCCCTTCAAAAATATGGAATGACTAAATTTAACTAAACTAAGATGAATGGAAAAAATGAAACTAGATATAATTGAAAAAATATTTTACCAACCTAAAATAATCCAAACTGAAGTAAAATAATGTGACTTAGATGATCTTAAGTGATCAGGCCCAAACCAAATAAAATTTAACCATCCCAAGAAGATGAAAATAAATAAATATAAACCTTCCAAAATTGAACCATACTATACTAGAAATAATCAAACAAAATAAAACCATAATTGACCAACTAATGTTAATAATAAATGAATTAAATTTAATATAACTAAATTTTTATAACCTAACGTGAGTAAAATCGATAAAAACTAAATAAAACGTAATATAAAAAATTGACTTAAACTAAACTAACCTGAACAGAACCAAAACTAAATCAAATATAACTAAAATATTATCCTAATATAACTCAAAAAAATACAAATTAAACCATCTAGAATATATAACATAATAATATTAAGTAACAGTAAATGACCTAACCTAACCCAAGATAAATATATCAAACCCACACTAAAATATAATATACTAAACCAAATAAACCTAGCTAAACTGAAACAAAACCAAACCAATCTGAAATAATTCAAACAATATGATCCAAATAAAATAAAAATAAAAAATTTTAATAATACTGAACTATAGAAATGTTAAGTGAATTGATTCGAACTATGAAATAAATAATTAAAATAAACATTCTTAGTTCAAATCAAACAAAAAAGAATTTAACTGACCTAAACAGAAACCAATGAAACTAACTTAAATCAAAATGATTTAAATTAAACCAAAATAAATTAAAAATTTTAACTAAAAAAATAAACCAATTCAAAAAAACATCATGAAATTGAATCATATAAAAATACACTAAATTAAATTAAATTGAACTGAATCGAACTAATGAAAATAAAAAATAAATAAAATGAACTGGATCAAACTTCCTATAAATGATATGAACTAACATAAACTAATCAAAAAAATATAAATGTATAAGAATGAAATAAAACTAGATCAACCTCAACTAAATTTGATTGACCTAAATATAATAAACTAAACTAAATAAAACCTAAAAACCCAAATGATAATTATTAAAACCAAATCAAATAAAATTAAATTAATAAAAATGAAAATAAATTAACTCATTTTGACTCAAACAAAATTGAACTGAAAAGAATTGACTGGAACCAAATTAAACCATCAAGAATGTATGAGAACCAAAACACACCCACTCGAACCTAATAGACCAAAATCCGACCAAACTAAACTAAACAAAGTTAAACCAACTATACATGAACCTAGATAAACTAAACCAAATAAAACTAAAGTGAAGAAACCTAACACCAATTGAACAAAATAAAATAAAAGTATTGAAACAAAACTATATTTAATTAAACCAAATTTACTAAAATAGACTCGATCCTAGTATAGCTAGAAAGAAATCACACTGAACTGAACTGAACTTATTTAGTACAAACCAAACTATACCTATTTGAAATTAACCAAATTTAATATAAATAAACTAAATAGAAATTATGTGATTCATGGAGAATTAAAATAAATTAAATTAAAGAAAATGAGACAAATTAGAATAGAATAGAACTATAGTAAGAAAAAATGTGTCAAATTAGTGCAAACAACCCAAAAACCCTAGATAAAACAAATAAAGACTAAATTTAATTAAACAAAATTAACCCCAAAATAAACCAAGCTAAAAATATTTAAAAAACTAAAAGAAAATAATTATCTTTTATCATAACTATTCAAATAATTTTTAAATAAAAAGTTAAAAACAGTCTTTTTTATTTCTCTTATTTATTTATAAATAATCAATTTTTCATTAAAAATCCAAATACTAACAAACTTATATTTTTATTTATTTTGAAAAAATAGGGGGAAGCCCTATACAAAAAATTTCACTATATAGAATACAATTGAAACAAAATAAATCCATCCAAATAAATATGGATTGAATTAAACAAAATCAAATTAACATTGATAAATAATACTAAACCAAATCTGAACCAAATTGGATTAGACCAATATTAATATACCCAACTTTTTCTATACTAAATTAGAATTAGCTAAAACTAATAAGCTTAAACCATCCTAATATGATGCAAATGAAATCAGATCTAACTAGAGAAAAATAAATTAACCAAAATATAACTATATTAATTTGATTCAAACAAAATAGAACTAAACTAAAATGAAATAAATCAATCAAAATGGAATAAATCTCAAACAAAGTAAGTCAAAATAAAAAATAGACTTAAACAGGTCAATAGAGATTTAACTAGCCTAAACCACCCACAACCAAACTAAAACCAAACTAAATAGAATTGAATTGAAATGAATCAAACTAGACTAAATCAAACTTACTAAACATGAATGAATATGTCCTGAAAATACATGATTAAAATGTAATTATACTATAATAAACTAAATTTAATCAAACTAATCTAAATTTATTTAATTATTAGAGAAAAGCCTATGAAAAATCATTATTTTAGTCAGGATTTAGATCATAGTAAAATAATGAGGGTTTCCAAAGAACACTGGGACCTCATGTGATGGTGAAACAAAATTTCACTTGTATAATTAAATAAAAACAACTCAAGTAATACATTTAAAATCTCAAAATTATCATTTATATAATTCAATGTGTATAATTAACTCTTACCAAAACACAATTCCTTTATGTTATAGTATTAATTAGTGTATTAATAACCTATTCAAGCATATTACATTATGTTATAGTAATACATTTTCATCTTATCATTAATTATGGTGATCACAAAACCACCTTATTATTTATTATTTTTATGACATTTTCAATTTAATATGTGTTATATCTATTGATAACACATTCATTGATACTTAGTTATAATTCATCCACTATATGTTTTTCTTTTGTGCTTCATTTAGAATGAATATCCATTTTATTTTTGTTATAAAATTCATTATTAGTAACCTATTTTAAATTATGGTTTCCTACATTCTGTGTCATTTCAAAGGGAGGTTTTAAATATTGAAAGATTTGTTCCTTGAGAAAACTATTTTTCTAAACAATAAAAAATATAGAAGAATTGAAAATGAACTAACAAAATGGAAAATTGTATGTTTTACATTGATGATTTCAATTTTTAATATCTATTTTTAACTTAATATTCTATTTATAATTGTAATAGTATTCTTTTGAGGATATTGATTCCCATTAACCTGAAAACATTGGTCTAAATGATCACTTAAATCAGGTTGTGGGTGATGAGCACCATGAAAGAGTATGTTTCCAACTAGAGAAGACTATTGTCTTGATGAGGTATCAACCCAATTTAGGTGAAATTTATAGTAACACCAAGTATTAATGGGTATCATGGGTTGAAGATAACTTAGAAAAGGATGCAAAAAGGGCCATAAATGTGGGTGAATGTTCTAAAAGGTCAAACATTGAATTTATAAAACTAATGTAAGTTTTATTTCCATATCTTCCACCAAAGACTGATGTGGCTTGTGATTCATATATATTGATGATGTGTATTTTATACAATGCACCAGGAATTAGTCCTCATGGTGGTTGGTATGATGATGCTCTTGATAATGGTGATGGCAAGGATGACCACGAGGAAGTGGGTGGGGATGTCAATGAGTAAGAGTTAAGGGATGATGGTGAGGAAGAGGGTGGGTGTGAGGTAGGGGTTGGGAATGAGTATGAGGATAAGGATGAGGATGAGTTCAAGGATAATGTTGATGATAGTGATGGTGATGAGGGACATATTGATGTGTTACATTCTGGACTAATATTTATGAAATTTATCATTTTATGATTCGATGTGAATGAATATATGTGATATTTTTTATGTATGTTATCATTGAATTAATGAATAAATTGATTTACTCAATTATAATTATTTATGTATTGGTATGTTGATATTTGAGTATGCTCTATTGGTTGCATTGTAGGTTTTATGTTTGGATGCATTGCAAGTTCTGTGTAGGGAGAATGTTCTGTTATTTTCATTGTATGTTGAGGATGTTCTATTTTCATTATTGGTATTTTTTATTTATTACAGTTGTAGTGGGTAGTATGATTCATTATTTACCATGTTCTATTTTTTTAGGTGTTTTTTATTTTAGGTGAAGTGTTTTGTTAGTTTGATTATTTTTGGTATTCTATTTGGAATTTTTCATTATAGGTGTGTTCTGTTTTGAAATTCTAATCGCTGGTGCAGTGGGCAGTGCGGATGATGCTTTCTAGGGAGATGGGGGGTCTATACCAAATGTTTCATAATAATTGAGAAATAAATATACCAATGGTTTAGAATGAACTATTTCTAAAATAAAAGTCTATCCACCCTATACTAATATATCATTGTGAACATTTAGAATTGGTCTTTCCTAATGGTTTGGAATAAATTGGACAGCTATATCCCAACAGTTTTAATTGTTGGGATATCTATTTTGGAATAGTTTATAACCATTGAAATATCTTTATAACAATGATTTAATTTTAACCTTTGGTAAAATAAAATTCCAACCACCCTATACCAACAGTTCGTTATAAACTGTTTGTATAGGGCTATCACAACATATCATATACTAATGGTTCTTGAAACCATTGGGATAGGTTAAATTCTTAGTAGTGTGCAATTTGGAAGATAAGTATATGGTTTTCATTAGAATATAATAAATTTGGGTGGAAATGTATAATGTTGTTAATAAAAGTTAAATGAGGATTTTGTTATAGATACAAAATGGGAGAAATTTTTTGGGTTGCATTTTTGTTGATGTGTGGTTTTAGTGGAGACTTAAGTTATGTCTAGAGGTGAAAAATATTGATAATTTGTGGTGGTGATGGTGTATTTTTGGGACATAATTAAATTTGTATGTTTTATGGTGTATACCTTAGGGTTTTAATGTATTTATTTATATTTCCATTGTGTTTTTTATTTCTTATGCACCACCGCATAAGTTAGGTAGCTTGATCAATTACCATATAATGCTTTAGGACTCAAGTGTTGCAACATCCCTGATATAGGTGATACATATGTTTGAACACTCCCCATCACCTATTTCATCTTCTAAACATATCATTATAGTTATATGTTTGTATAGTTATTATGTTGTAATGTATCGTGTTGTTATGATGTGGTAGGGATTTGATTATTTGGTAATGAAATGATATGTGGTTGTGATATGCAGTATCAGGCTATAGTATATGGTGTATATGGATGTGGTATTTCATTTTTTGTTGTGTTATGTGGTATAATGATGTGTTATATGGTATATGATTATGGTTGTGTGGTTCTGGACATAATTTTGTATAAGGGTCTAATATGTGGATACATAAGGGATGGGTGCGCCAAGAGGTATGTCGTTGGGATGTAAGATAAATTAGATATATTGGGAAGTTTTTATTGTGTACCATATTAATATATTTTAACCATTATTACATTATTAAACTTATATATGGAGTTGGTGATTGATCCAAGTTTAGGTTCGATTATAGTTAACCATGTGATAGGTAATGATTCAGTTTCACAATTTATTAAATGTGTATTTTATATGATTATTATGTATTTTCGTGAGATTTTTCTAAAAGGAACCCACCAATAATACTTATATACAACCCCATATATTTCATCCCACATCTTTATAAATATTAATAATATATTTAGTGAATATCTATCATATATGATCATGCTTCACCTCTGTTATTTTTATACAAACATCACTGACATGAATTATTCTCCCCCAGAGTTGATTTATATCCTGATGATCAGCTGAGAACCCACCCCATAATTTATCTCATTTAGATAATAGTTTATAGTGGTATTTGAGTAGGTTAAATCTCATCTAGAGAGGGTTATGTTTCCATATACCACCTAAACTTCCCAAAACACAAAATATTATGAGACTTTTGAT
Source organism: Viscum album (assembly GCA_963277665.1). NCBI lineage: Eukaryota > Viridiplantae > Streptophyta > Magnoliopsida > Santalales > Viscaceae > Viscum > Viscum album. The sequence continues at coordinate 1,828,389,032 of OY728161.1, read as the reverse complement.
GATATCATAATTTTCTCCCTATTTTTAAGTGAGTTTTTGGTGGTAGTGGAGTATCAAAAAGAGTCTTTGATGGCCATTTTTTGTGAGTATCATCCATATATTTAGAAATTATCTCATTTTTTTAAAATATTAGAATCTCTCAGGATCACACATAGTATACACCCTCAATAGTAGGTCCTTCTCTATTCATCTATTTTGAGAAGATGACTTTTTATAGCCATAGGCAAGGTAAATTTGTTCATGTAGGAATGAAATATTTTTTCTCCGTTGATGGTACATGTATTTTCATAAATTTTTTTATCCCTCCAAGGCATCATTGTGGGTTTTACTCTCTATACTACACCTCACTTTCAATTACCCATCCATCAACAAAGGGATTGGAGATTCCTCTGGTTGGTTCATCTAAGTGTATAAGGGCACCCTAAAGATAGATCATATTATGGCGGGTTATATTTGTGTGGAGGTGGATCTCACTACCCAATTAACCTCTCTCATTCTATAATTTGATTACTAAAATTTATACTTTTGGTAAAAGATCCAAATCTACAATAAGGTAGGATTTTGATCCATTTTCCAACCAAAAGGCAATTTGAGTGACATTTTCAATAAATAGGATCCTAGATAATATACTCAATTAAATCTATTAGTGGGTGTAACCATTGGTCCAAAGCAATAGATTTATCTACCTTATAGAGGCCCTAAAATTTCAAACCTCCACCACGCCTCCAACCGGGATTTTCTTGGGCCAACCCCCAAAGGAAATCAAAAGGAAAACAATTGTACATGGATATATTGATGTTTGGTCAAAAAAAAATTATTTTCCCATAATCATCACTAACTACATTGTAATAGTATAGTTATATGGTCCCTCCGGTCACCAAGATTATTAAGGATTTAGTTTTGATAGAGGAGGTCCATTCTCTTTCTATTTTTTCATTCTCTCATTCAAAAGATATTTGGATAATGGAATGAGTTTTCCTTCCTCAACTATCAATCTATACTCAAGGTATATATAGGGTATAAAATTTACGAATTTACCCATCTTTATATGTGATAACTATTACTACTTTTATCACATTTCAATAACCAAGATATCTAACTCCTTATCTCAGGAATAGTTTCACTCCTCATCTGACACAGTTGTTATAATCTTAGGATCCCCCATGTAATCCCCAATCAACATCCCCTACTAGATGTGATGTTCCAGTTTCTCCTTCCTACCCCTCCAATGACCCCCCTCGGGGATAAAGGGATGGCCTCTATCTTTTAATGGGGTCATTAACTTGCCATCATTAGAGAAGTATCCACTTGTAATATATCCCAAAGTCACAAATGATAAAATAAATTATCTCTTATGATGAGTCTCACAAATGTCTTTAAATTTTAATTATCATTCCAATGTAATAATTTATCATATAGAATGATATAATTCTTGGATCCGATATCAAGCATGAATGGATCACTATAGAAATATGTTCCTAATGGGTGTCCCTTTTGGACATCCTATAACCCCAATCCTTACATATATTCCATAAATGTTATTTAAATTAAAACTAGTAATAAATAAAATATGAATTCTTTCCCATGAAACCAACATGTATGAGTTTATTTAAAGGTGTATATACTCTTGGAGTTGGTGGATATTTCATAAAAATATGTAACATTGAAGATTCATTTATCGAACATAAATATCTATATATCATTAATCTATGTGAAATATGGAATAACTAAAAGGGAAACTCTTTAGAACATGCTATTAGAGTTTTAATTGATGAAATCACCCAGGTTCAAGATAGGGGACTTCATTAACATACTCAGTCCTTAAAATAAGAAAGAATGAGATTGATTCTCTATAAAATATATGAAGGAATTAAATAACATTATATCCAATGACAACATCATATATCTCAATATATTTGGAGAGTTTTATACATTGTTAATAAATTTTACAGGTAATCGTTGGGCCTGGAGGATATTGGAAAAATGATTATCTAGCCTCTTGATGATTACATGTTTCCCCAAAAACATAGTTACTCATCAATTCCACTCATTGTAAAACTATTTATAACTTCGTATTTACATTGTTTCATTTAACCCCAACCCCCCTATTTTCTATTACTGAAATTAAAATTATAAAATATTAATCTAATTAAAATTGCTCATGAATTGTGTACTAAAACTACTCATGGAAAACCCTTGGTATCATTGATGGAAACAATTTCACATATAATGAATAATCTAAGGGTGTGGTTAGCCAAGAAAATTGTTCCTATCAATAACTTATATTAATTGTAAATGAGGAACCATATGATTAATAAAAACCTTTAGGAAAAATGGGATGATAACATATTCATGAGATTTTATACTATTGAATTTCTTTTATCATAAAGATTATTACCAGATATGGGATTGTATATAAAAATATCTAAAAGAATGTGTCTCAAATAGGGAAATAAAAAACTAGATTTTTTCATGTATGTATCAAAGAGAAAAAATTTATAAAGAACATAAATATTCAATATAAACTTGGTTGTTATATTTGTGAAATAAATATCATGGGACCTCTCATCATGGATAATATCTCCTTATCTGTAACAATCTCACTATTGGGGATTAATGGTTACCCAAAATGGATGGTCCTTTATTCAATAGAATTCCTTGATCGATTCATTCTCAAAAAAATAAGTCCCTTGATTCCATACTAAAGAAGAAATATTGCTGAAGAAAAATATTTAAACCTGGAGAGTGCACCTAGAATAGAGAAGGTCCCAAGTTCCTTTTATAATGTTGTAGTAGACACCACTAGGAAGGATCCTATTGATTTCATCCAAGACAATTTTAGAGGTGGTAATCTACCTAGATTTATGTTTTATTCATTTTTTATTCCCATTCTTATTCTCAAATATCCAATATTATTCCATCCCCTATCAACATGTGTAATTTCCCCTATAATATATTTTTAGGATCTTTAATATTTAGCTCTTTATTCTCCTTTAGATCTTAGCCTCTGAGGAACATCATAGATTCATAAAAGAAAGAATTATTCAAGGTATATATGAATGTTACAAGTCATAATATTATTTTCAAGGTTTATATCATGAAATCAAATGATATGATCAGATGGAAATTCATAATAAAGATCATAAAGTGTAGTGGGTTCTTGACATGGGTATGTGATATCCTCTTTAGATGTTATTCCTCCCTTATTTTTTTAATTATCCTATTGGTTAGAAAAAAAATTTATCTTCATTTCAACCATAGGATGGTTCTAGGGTGAAAATCCATCTCTCTCTATCTCTCTCTATCTCTCTCTCCCTCCGTCCTAACTCAAAATGCTTTGAGTATAAATATGAAAAATGATATTCTTATTGGATTTATGCAACAATTCCTTATGAGGTATGGGGAAACTAGAATATTTAATTTTTTATATGTCATGATTTTCATTGTAAGTATAAACAAGAAGTATGTAAAAAATTCAATGAATATTTATGGGTCTATGAAAGCTAGAGTGTCCAAAAAGTTAATCCAAACTAAATCAACTTCTATTTACCCTCCAAATTCCCAGTGAAGCACACTGAGAGAAAAAGAAGGTGGATTGGGTTATAAAAGTTATCCTTTCCCATAAAATAATTTCATGTTATATTTCTCAATGTATTCTATTTATATTCATCATTTTGATGATCTAATCTTTTAGATTGTTAGATAGATAAATAATATAAAGAACTATATCCTCTAATTTGGTGGTAGAATCACTCTCATAAACCATGTTCTGACCTTGATTCCCATAAAAAATATATCCATTTATCATATTTTATAATAATTATCTATCAATAATAAAGAATACTCAAAATGTATTCTTATGGGACATACCATGTCAGGGTTACAGTCACCTTGTCCAATAGAAAGGATAATCCAAACCACTCAAAGAGGGAGACATCAAATTCAGGATTATCATTGTTTCCATTAATTTTATAAAATCTAAACTATCATAATATAATACAAATTGTAATTCATTATTGTCTATTTTCATCAACAAATATGGGAAATGGTAGAGGATATTGACAATGAGAAGGGTGTTTCATCTCCACCTTGGTGTAGTCTAAAATGAGATCTTCTTACTCTATTGATCTATACATGTTGGATTATAGGGAGAGTGGTTATTCTATTTTGGAAATTTAGTTGGATGGGTGACAATATATCTTTCCCTAGGTTCCCGAAACCAAATATTACATTTTTAATTGATAATTAACTCCCTATATTAACAAATGTTTTCATTGACATGAATGAAAATGAGGTTTTCAACAATATGTATCTCATAGAAGAATAAGATCATTATGTCTTCACTCCATCATCATAAAACTGATATAATATGAATTAATTATATAAGATCAATCATTAAAACTACAACTCAAATCAATGGGCTAACAATATATAGGACAAATCAATACCATTAAAAAATAACTTCTTGGTGTGGTGTTCCAGATGTGGTAGCATACCCACTGATAATGTTATTTGATTTAAGGGTATCTCCATCATGCCCAATTTAAAATACATGGATAGATAATGAAACACATCTATTACTCAATGGGATTTAGTCTTGGTATATCTAAATACTCTTTGGAAACTACATTAGCATCGATACCAATGTGAAAGATTTTAAATAGTTCCTTTAAAAATGGTTCTATGTAATCGATCCATGCACTATTTTTGAGTGAATTCACAGTGTTATCATTATGTCTAGTTATTGAACTCTATGGGATACTAGGAAAACATCTGAAACAACATCGTACACATAGTAAAAGGTCGTCTTATAATTCTAGTTATCAAGAATATCAATAACCTAATTCCACTAATAAAAGGCAATGAGGGATCTCCATTATTTTTTAACACCCACTCATATCCCCTTATCTCGAAATATTCATGGATTATAAACCTAAGTAAGGTGGATTTCATTGAAAACTATACCCAATGGCTATAAATTCAACAGAAATAGTGTTGGTATTAATAGATAAATCAATGTTGGGGGTATAGTTTGTTATAGTAGGGGAATATTTTTTCCCTTTAGTAACTACTATGGTGATGGTAAATCTACCATGTTACATATGAAGTGATCTTTTCTCTATCCTCACTATTTATATATATAATGTAATTCCATCTTATATAGTTGAAATGAACTCAACACTACTGGTATCTTTCTTAATAGGTCAAGATTCACCACATTATATCCCCATTTACACACTCGATGAAAGCATGTTGTATTGTGATGTATAAATCTAACACACATTTCATGAATGAATGGGGGTATTGTAAAAGATATCCAATAATGGGGAACCACTTTGAGACCTCCAAATAAAATTATAATATTTATTTCCTTTTCCTAGAATGTAAAACTATTTTAGAAGGTGATTCTCTCTATTTTCACTATTGCAAGATACTCTAATGTTATCTCCAAAGAAAATTACATTTAATAAAAAGTTATATTTTGTGGTAGGACATATAGATTTGGTAATCAATATGTACATTACAAATTCATGATATAGTGATTTTTGGAATTGGAGTTTCTACCTTTGAAGTTTCTTTTTTTGTATTTATTTTTGAGTGTTATTTATGGATGAAATTACATATATATAATTTATATTATGGTTTGTATTATTGTTGAAGTAATATTTTGTTGGTGGAATATTTTTTCATTATTGGGTTACAAAGTGGAAGCCGCCCATTACATATGTTATATACCCTTAGTTCTGGTAACCAACCAGTGGTCTATTAGAGGTTAGCTTCGAGGGTCACACTCAACTAAAATTATAACCAATGAGGGCATATAGTGAAAATGATTCATGACTGGGAGAATCATAATGAAATATTATCTGACTAAGAGAAATTATAGAAGAATTATTAATATCTCACCTTATTAATATATGGAAAGAAATAATTAGAATATTATCTATATAGAGTAGGAAAATTATTCAAGTATGGAAATGGTGGATATCAAACTTGAGAGTTTTAGAAAATATTCCCTTTTAAAAATTCTTTGAGTCAAAACAAATTAAAATTTAATTATTCAAAATTCTCCACCTACAGTTTGATTCATCCTTTATAATCAATTTTTTGAATTATGAAAAAAAATTAACAATGTATGGGATGCATGAAGAAAATTAGTTTTCCAAAATTTACCTGTTGGGTGAAATAAGAACATGTAGCATGGTTATATTTTCAGAATCTACAAATACCTAATAATTGATGTAAATAAACTTAGATATTATTGAGGATTTTGGATGTAAAGTGGACAACTATATGTAGTGAGTTAATTTAAAGAATGAACCATAGTAATATTTGAATTAAAATGATAGATAAAAAGGGTTGGAGCTAGGTTATTTTTAGGGCTAGAATGGATATATTTTTTTAAAAAAATCATCTCATTGATTCAAGAAGTATATATTCAATAAAATTAATAAATACCTAGAAATTTAATGATATAATAAAAAATAAATTCTAGGGATAATCACCTAAATACTTATCGAATAATTTTCATGGTCACATTAAGGTATATAATTCAATTATCACTTGAAATATATCATTTTTAAATTCATCAAATATGAATAAGAATACAAATTATAAAATGAAAGTCCAAAAATAAATAAATAATCGGAGATTTATATCACATAAATTAAAATCCAATCTAAACCATGAGACTACATAAAATAAATCCATGTGAGTCTTATCCCATTATTGATTTGGTTCTCTTAAATTAAGATGAAAGTTGACTCTTATAAGTGGGATTGAAGAAGAAAAATAATCAAATAATGTGCACTCCACTATTGTGTGAAGGGATTCACAATTGAGAGAAACAATTACCATAGATTAAAAGATATTATGTATAATAATCAAGAAGAATGAAATATTGTAACATCATATTACCCTTATATCAGGTAGGCTCTAAACTTTGTCATAGTTTTTATTTATCTAATTATTATTTTTAAATTAGAATCCCATCTGATTTCTATTTGGTTATTCCTCAAGAATTCCTTTCTCTCGACCTAGACCCATCCCTAGGAAATTTTGGGAGCCTCCAACACCTCTGAACTTTTTTTTCGGTGATTTATCATTGTGATGATCATAGTGGGTCTAGTAACTAAACTATTTCTAGGTTGTGGTTATTTTATTGGGTACCAATTTAATAAACCTTTAATTTCTTGATTTATAATTATTTTTATTTAAAATTCAAGTACATAAATTGAATAAACTTCTTTTTATCATTTTATTAAAAACCCAATTCCAGTGAATTGGGTTTATGGTTCTCTTTAGCATGAAATTGGGAACCCCCCCCCCCCCAATTTCAGTGAATTAGGGTGTGTTTGTGAAATGGATTGGAATTAAAAAATAATAATTTAATCATGGATTTTATGGAAAATTGAAAAAAAAAACGAATTATATTGAATTGGGAGTCTGTGATGAAATTTCATGAATTGGTTACAAATCCATGTTTTTTGAAAATGTATTTAAAATGGATTTGATGGAAACCTAGTGATTTCATCATAAAATTCATGTTTTTAATTAAAAACTCATTATGATTTTTAGAGAGAAATATTAGCATAATTTAAATGGGGGAATTATATTTAATTTCATTTTAAGTAGTCTTGAAATAAATTTCCCATAAATGTTTGTACCTGAGAACATGCAATCCTTAGGTAGTTAGTGTTTTATTTTGAAAAAAATTTACAATTTACAAAATTATAAAACATCATATCAGAACACCCCATTCCTTAGGTGATGTTGATGAGTCCCTTTTTCCATATTATCAAAGGGGAGTATATACATACTTTTCGTTTCACAGTGTTGGGTCCTTATAGCCTAGAACATTCATATCTATGTGGAACATGACGATATCACCCTATTATTTGTATTTTAAATGTATATTCCATAGTTATAAATTAGTTTACATTACTTGTAAATTTATATAAATTATTTTATATAAAAGTAGTTATTTAATCCATTTTGATAAAATTTCCATTTGTGTAAATCACAATTTTTTTAAAAGAATATTTCATCTCATAAAATGTATTTCCATCATTTGAAAGGGGATGCCCTTGGACTGCACCATATTAGGCCACGGTGACTATTCCTTTGCATAATGGGTGGTTAGTCCGTAATTGAATAATAATAATAAATCAATTTTTGATCAATCAATTATCTCCTTACAGGTTTAAGAAAGGGAAAAGGATCTCTTATAGGTGGATCCAACTATTGAACCTTGGACTTGTGGAGATGTGTCCCTTGGGTTCTTTGGTTGTTTTCCCTATTTTTTTGTTCTTGTTTTTGATACTTGGGTTTGTTTATTCCTTGTTTTCATATGGTAAATTGCTCCCAATGGAGTTTCTATCAATATGAATATTGTCTTATTTCTTGATTCAGCATTGTTAGTGGAAAAATCATTCCCACATTTAGTTTTTATGATGCATATTCCTAGTCTCCAACCCATGGTAATTAGGAATTCCCTTTAGGATATGTCAGGGTCGGCTCATTTATTGGGTTACGAGGGTACCTGGGTTAGTTCGTGAAAAAGTGGTATCATAGGTATATGTTAAGCATCTTTTCTTGAATTTAGTATGAATTTTTGAAATCTTATTGGAATTAGAATGTAGTTTTGATTGAGTTTCTATCCAGATATCACCATAATGAACCTTAAGTATCCAGGGGTGGTTAGGGAAAGAAGTTTTGTAGATTTGTTCTAGTATTTTCTCTATTTTTATCTGGGTAGTTTAAATCAAAATCATGTTTATTCTATTTGTTTGGATTAATTTTTTTTGTTGCACAGATTGAATATAAATTTGATTTTTTTATTATTATATTTTGATTTTGGGTAGCATCAGTCCTCTAAAAGTAAATGGGAATAATATCCAAAAGAAATATACTATTAAACCTCAATGATCGAATCCTCTTTTTGATCCAAATCTAATTGAATTGATCGTGTGCACTATCCAAGATATGGGATATAAACCACATCCAGATCAAATCATGGGTCCATATGTGGATACTTATAGGGATTCCCCCAAGTATTTTTATCAATAGTTCCTTCACCAGAATCCATAACCGTTGAAAGGATCAGATGATCCTCAATAGGCTGATGAATGGTTGATAAGGATGGATATTGTTTTTTGGTTATTAGAAACACCTGATGGAATCAAGGTAAAGTGTAACACATTTGTGCTGGAAGGACTGAGAAAGAGATGGTGATAGATGATGGTAACAAAGAAGAATCATGAGGTCTTAGAATGGAAGGACTTCAAAGTTCTTTTCACTGACTGGTTCTATCCAGAATCAATGTTGTAGGACAAGTATATAGAGTTTTTCAAACTTTAATAGGCTAATAGGACCATGGTAGAGTATGATAAAAGTTTTTTTCTAAGCTCATGCATTTCTCACCTAAGATAGTGTCGAATGAGAGGATGAATGCTCCAAAGTTTGAGTTTGGACTTCGTCATGGTATTCGTTCTCACTTTTTCTTACTGATGCTGGATTATTAAGAGGGAATAATATATAGGGAACTTATGGTTGAAATAGACCTAGTTTTCCAGTTAGGGTGATTGAGAGTTTCTTTCTCTCTCGGTGGAAGGGTGAGTTATTTCAAATGAGAGTAGAAGAATGATTATTATCAAGGATTTCTTGATGGTAGGGTCATTTTAGAACTCCTATAGTGCTCAGAAGAAGTCCTTTAGTTTGTTACCAGTGTGGAAAGTTGGGTCATTCAAATAGAGATCGCACTACGGAACCCAAAAATAATGGCTCTTGTAGATTATTAGGGCACTTACAGTGATTCTACCATACTTATACCACTTCGCGTAGTGGAACGATATTATAAACTCCTCCAAAATCTGTGTTGAAATTAGGTTCTTCACATGAAAAAGGGTTACAACCACATGTATCTAGAAAAAAGCTTCATCATACAATGGACGAATCTCCAGAAGAAGTGGGTACAAGTCCAGCGATTATGAGAGGTACCATTATTATAGATTCCTCATTAGCGACAGTTCTATTTGATACCATTGCATCTCATTCATTTATTTCAACCAATATTTTTAATCTTCTAAATATCCTTATGGATATTTTATGTTGTTTAATTTATATTACTACAATCCTTGGTTTGAGGAGAGAAAAGTTTCTATATATTCCCTCTTGTAAAATATCTCTATCAGATGTTTATCTTTCTTGGAGTTTTTTTGTCATTAAATTGAAAACTGTTGATTTCATATTAGGGATAGACTGGATCATCTCCAATAAATCCTAGATTTATTATTATCTTTAACGAGTCTCCTTTACTATGACCAATGCTGTGTGATTTATCTTCCAAGGATAATGAGGTGTAAGGTTAATAAGAGTCAGACCTTCTTATCCAGAGTCGGGGAATGTGATGTTGGTGTTTTCCTACAATCTAGAGTGGGAGTATTTTAGTGGTGATCTCCGTCCATTTTTCATCATGTTTCTAGACATGTTTCCTTCTAACATATCTATTTTTTCATCGGTAAGTGAGGTTTAGTTTTCTATCAAATTAATGTATGGTGGTCAACTAGTACCTACCCCCTCTTATTGTATGGAACCAGCTGAACTGAAAGAGTTGAAGTCTCGGTTGGATGATCTTTTATAGAAAGGGTTTATACGCCCGAGTGTGTCACATTTGATGTCGCGTATTCTATTACCTAAGAAGGATGATGCCTCACTTTTCTTGTGTGTTCATTATCAAAATCTCATTCAATTTACCATAATGAAAAAATAATTTTTTCCATGGATTTATGATCTATTTGATTAGTCTAAGGGGGAGAAGTGGTTTCCATTAATAAACCTTAGATCTGGTTACTATCAATTAAGGATAAAAGAGTTTGAAATTCAAAAACCATCCTTTCAGAGAAGGTACAATAATTTTGAGTACCATGTCATTCCCTTTGGTCTAACCAATTCTTATATAGATTTCATGGATTTGATGAACATGATTTTCCATGAGTACCTTGATACATTCTTGGTAGTATTTATGGATGAAATCCTTATTTACTCTAAGTCTGGGTAAGATCATGTGAATCCTCTAAGAACCAATCTTAGTTTTTTGAAAAATCACCAACTTTATTCCAAGATTTCAAAATGAGATTTCGGGATTCAAGAGGTGAAATTCTTGGGACACATGGTGTCGGAACTGGAAATAGTAGTTGATCTTGAGAAGGTGAAGGTTTTTTAGACATGGGATCAACCACAAAATGACTTTGATATTCATAGGTTCTTAGGATTATCATAATATTATACCAAATTACTGAAGGACATATTATATTTGGATTCTTTTATGACTTCACTAAATCATACGGGGGTAAATTTTTTTTGGGATGAGAAATGTCATAATTCTTTTGTTAAAATGAAATGTCATTTGATAATTGTTCTGGTGTTGACTATTCTATAGTCTGAGAAAGTCTATGTGGTCTTTTGTGATGCGTTGGGTTCAATCTTGTGATGATTCCTTATACAAGGTAACCATGTAGTTTCTTATGGATCTTTTCATCTTAGGCCACATGAGAATAATTAATTGACCCTTTTCCTTGAACATAAAATTGTGATGCATGATCTTAAAATTTTTTTGTGTTACCTTTATGGAGAAATGTATTTTGTGTTTTCAAACTACAAGATATTGAGTTATATCTTATCTCAAAATGATTTTAATTTCCTCTAGATTTATTGGGTGGAATACCTATAGTCTTTCAATTTTGACATCACCTATACCCTGGGGAAATAGAATGTCATTTAATATGCCTTGACATGAAACATCTGACCCAGGCTGTAAAAGATTCACTAGATGAGTGGAATTTGATGGATCTCATTTCATAATTTAATATTTGAGTTCAGGAGAAATAGGATGAAGTATCTTTGTATAATGGTCAGTTGATATATTCTCTTATCAGATTGATACATAAGGAGTAGAATATTAATGCTAAGTTTCATAGAATTAGAGAATCTCTTTATTGTAGAGAGATAGTTTCCTAGTGTTGGTTATCTAATAAAGGCATTCTATGTCATTAGAATTGATTTGTGGTACTGTATTCGATAAGGAAAAATGTGATGGGATACTGTCATAACTCCCAGTGGGAAGTACACACAAGATTCAAAAAGATTTTATATGACATGTGGTGGCAGTTTTGGTGGCCAGGTATGAGGTGTCAAATTTCTATATTTGTTTCTCATTGTTATACATTCTAATAGTTTAAGGTTGAGCACTAGAAACATTCAGTTTTTCTTCATCCACTTCAATTCCCTATTTGGATGTGGGATGAGATCTATATGGATATTGTGGTTGGGTTACCACATACCAAGATAAAGAATAATTCAATATGGGTTGTGATCAATAGGCTAACAAAATTGGTTCACTTTATACCCATTCTCAATATATCCAATGTTTAGAAGTTTTGAAATCTCTATGTGAAACAGATAGTTCATTTTCACAGAGTTCCATTTTCTATAGTTTCTGATATAGATCCTCAGTTCACTTATCACTTTTGTAGAGGACTTAAAAAGGTACGAGGATCTCACATCGGTTTTTGTATAGCATATCATCCGTAGTTGGATGGAAATATAGAAAGAGCTATACATATTCTTGAGAATATGTGACATTCTTATGTTCTCTACTTTGGTGGAGCATGGGATAATTATTTGGGGATGGTTGAGTTTTCTTATAATAATATTTACTAGTCATCAATCAGAATATATCCTTTTGAGGACTTTTATATCTGTCCTTGTAATTATTCATTTTTTTGGTCGAAGATTAGTGAAAGTTCCTTGGTTGGACTAATCTTCATCCATGAGATGACAACAATCATTCAGTTGATTCATCAGAGTATATTGATTTCATAGAGCCTATATAATTCCTGTACTAATCCCTACTGTAGACCTTTGGGGTTCTCAGTTGGTGACTAGGTGTTCCTGGTGGTTTCATGCCGGTTGGGACATCGACGACTTGTGAGGCAAGGAAGCTTGCTCCTCATTTTGTTGGAAATTTAGAGGTCGTTGAGTAGGTGGAAAAAGTTTCATATCTTCTAGCTCTACTACCCCATCTGACATAGATACATAATGTTATTTATTTATCTCATCTTAGAAAATATCTATCTGATCCATATCATGATCTGAGATAGCATGATCTTGAATTTGAACTTGATTTAAATTTGACAGAACAACGAGTCGTTATAGTTGATTTTGAAACCATGATAATTCATGGGAGGATTATAACTTTGGTTTGTGTGATATAGGATCATGGTTCTGATTATCATGATACATGGGAGAGGGAGGCACTAAAGAGAGAGAATTGGCCTCATAATTTTCACAAGGAAGCTTCTTCATTAGCTTTCTGGGGACAATTTCTTTATGGTGGCGAGGTTGTAATATCCCATTACCTTTATATAAGGTATGTTATAAAGATTTTCATTTTTTTCTTTTCCCTTGACAAAGTAGGGTTGTGAAGGAAATTGAAGGATACCTGTAATGGTGAAGTCAGAGATTTGTTGAAATTTCTAGCATAAAATCTATTGGATCAACATTTTATTGGAGATTTACACATAGTTTAATATGGTTATATGACATGTAAGCCATAATTGAAAATAAATCTATCTTTTATCAAAATATGATGGGTTTTTTTATGATTAAAAATATCAATTAAAAAATGTGTAATTGGGTTCCACATCAAGTAAAGTCCCAATGATTATTTTTAAATAGTAATCCTAGTGGATTTACCATTGTTTCTTCCTCCATACTTCCTTAATATCAACCTAAAGCCTTCCCCAAATGATTTTTGGAGCCTCCAACCCCTTAGTAATTTTTCGTTTGGTGATTGACCATTGTGGTGATCATGATGTGTTTTTTTGGGTAAACATTCTTCATCCCTCTTCATCCTTTTATTTATTCATCCCTTGGAGTTTGATGGATCATATTGTGTTTGATAGATCTAAGCCCCATGTTGTTGAATCTATTTTCTAGGTTGAGTTCATTAAGCTTCTTCACCTTCATTCTTATAGGCAGGTTTCATTGGGGGAGTTGTGTTTCTGTGAGGAAGGTAGGTAATTTCATATTTGGTTTCCAATTTAATTAACCTTTAATTTCTTGATTAAAATTCATTTTTATTTTAAATGAAATTGATGAAATTGAATAAATTTTATTAAATCGTTGTATTAAAACCCCAATTCCATTGAATTGGGATTTTGGTTTTCTTTGGCATTAAATTTGGAATAACCCCCAATTCTAGTGAATTGGGGCGTGTTTTTGAAATGGAAGGAAAATGTTTGAAAATTTAAATTCTTGAATTTAATCATGTATTTTATGAAAATTTGAGAAAAATTAAATTGTTGAAAAATTAAATTGTTTAATTTAATCATTTATTTTACGGGAAATTGAGAAAAAAATCAAATTCTTGTGTATTGAGTGTTTGTTATGAAATTACATGAATTAGTTTTAGATCCTTATTTTTGTGAAAATTGCTTAAATGGTTTTGATAGAAACCTAGTAGTTTCATCATAAAAAGTCATAGTTTTTATTAAAATTTTTTTATTGTTTTTAAAGAGAAAGTTTGGAATATTTGAAATGGGTTCATGGGATTAAATTGTATTTTAAGTAGTATTGAAATAAATTTTACATCATTGTTAGTAATTGAGAAGATGCAAGACTTAGGTAGTCAGTGTATTATTTGGAAAATACTTTCCAATTTACAACATTATGAAACATCATATCATCACATATTATTCCTTAGGTGATGGTGATGAGTCCCCTTTACCTTAGGCCCAAAGGGGAATATTTACATACTTTTCATTTCATGGTTTTGGGTCCTTATATCTTGGAACATTCGTATATGTTTGGCACATGACCATGTTTTTCGCTTGTTTTTATTTCAAATATATATTCCATTTTAATAAATTTCTTTACATGCCTAGTAAATTTATATAAACTATTTTATAAAAAAGTGTTTATTTAGTCTATTTTGTGAAAAGTGACATTTCTTTAAACCACCCTTTGTTTAAAGGAAAATAATATCACTCAAAACATATTTCCATCATTTGGAAAGTAAATCATGAATTATTTTAATTATGATTTTAATATGCCAAAAAAAAATTTAATTGAAAGAACATCCTTGGTTAATTTGATATTATAATCTTTTTATGGAATATTTGGTGAAATAATACTGGGATTTGGCACACACCATACTTTTTCCTTCATTTTTTTTAAATTATATCCTTCTAGGTTTGGGCAGGGGAAAAGGATCTCTTATAGGTGGATCAAGCTATTGAACCTTGGACTTGGTGAGTTGTATACCTTAAGGGCTTGGGATGTTTTCCCTATTTTCTTTTTCTTGGTTATGGAACTTGGTCTTATTTATGCCTTGTTTTTTTGGTGCATTACTCCTAGTGGAGTTTCTTTTGATATGCATACTATCTTGTTTCTTACATCCATGTTGTTAGTGGAAAAATCATTCCCACTTTTAGTTTTTATTATTCTAAGTGATAGTCGTTGGCCCATGGGGATTAGGAAAAACCTTTGAGCTATGTAGGGATCTTATCGATTATAGGGTTACCAAGTTACCTGATTTGGTTCTTGAAAAATATTTAAATATAAACCTAAATTAGGTTTGAACAATTTAAAAATGAAGAAAAATCATACAATAATAAAATGGAACCATATCATTTCAAGAATAACAAGTGACAAAAGAATTTAATTTCCCTCCTAAATTATTACATAAATAGAATTTTTTATCCACTTTATTATTTAAAATGGTTTGTCAGTTAATCCCTTTTAATATGGTAGGAAAAAGTGAGGTAGAAAGTGGGTGGATATTTGAATTTCAATCATTCCAATGAATACATTCAAGATTTGTATCTCTCCTATTAATGAGACTAAATGAATTCTAATATGGATAAATTTAATCATTTAATTAGAATATGATATTTTTTTAGGTATTTATTCTATATTTTTGTAATTTTTCATCCCAATTAGAGTTATGATGATGAATTTATGCTAAAAAAATTTGTCATACTTTTTGGGTTATAAAATATGGCACAAAATATTTTCTTCTAATCAGGTCACCATAATTACCAAAAAATTGACTAAAATATAATATTCCCTGCTTGAATTATTTTTTTCAAATGAATTCATCTTTCATTATATAAAATTCTATCTTCATTGGATGTGAATTATGGGCTCCATATCAATTTTACTGGTCTGATGTTGAATTTTTTCCCCATGAATTTATGGTTCTGAGACCCAGAAATGTACATCCTCTATTATGATAATTCCATTACTCTAAAAGGAAAAAATCATCCAATAATTTTAATAAATTGATCTTAAAATTTTATATTCAAATTAGTAAGAATGTGTTCTTTATCGAGTTTTGAAAAGTTAGAAAAAAAAATTTATTCATTTTAAACCTGAATTAAAAACATAATGATAAATGGTGATTAAATTATAAATTGAATTACCATTGGAATTTATGATAAATTAAGAACTTGAAAACTATTCAAAATGAAGTTAAAATTATCTACTTTTAGAAGATAATCATGTCACGACCCATCCTTGGGACCCGTGTCGTGACTTCCCCAAGTCCTCCTTTGATTAGTCACAGAAAGTGGATAATATTAATTTTTAATATATTTATATTCATTTTTACAAGGTCCATAAACATTGTTTTTAGTGCATTACATAAATAGAACTTCATTTCTCATAAAAAATGCAATTCAGGTTTAAAATGAAAGTTTGGGACCAATCATTAATTTTTTTGTTGACAACATTATATTAATTTTATGAATTTGAAATTTTGGGATATGATTGATCACTTTGTTTGGAACATTTTATCTTTTAGGTCCGATGGATGAATCCCAAAGGAAGATGGAGAATTTTGTTCCTGAAGGCAGAAACTTGCTGGAAAAAGCATAATGGGCCTAAGGCCCATCAAACAAATGTGGGGCCCAGAAACCAAGCCCAATGAATCTCAAATTTATATATTAGAAATATAAAAATATGAGGATCATTTTATTCAACTATGGTCGGAGCTAATTCTGATGTTTTCATGATGATAAAGGGATCTGAAGTTGAGATTTAAATGGTAAACCTGACATTAATGCACAGAAATCCGTCCCACCATTTCGACCATAACATCCAAAATGCTGAGAAACATTTCCTGAATTTTTACAGCTGATAGAGGACAGATGGAAGAAGATATTTACCTTCTACAACCCCTCCAGATTCGGCCTTATTCATTTTATAATTCACACGTCAATATGGTGGACAAATCTGGACAGTTTTCCGGGTCAAATTCGAAACATCAATTTCATTTTGATTATTCACCCTCCATTTGACTCTATTAATTGTTTGGGGGTGAATTAATTGTTGGGGGATAGACCTAAGGATCATAATATGCCTATATAAGGAGCTGGTGGTGAAGGTAATAGGTGTGGATATTTTTCTTATAATCTTTTATTGCTTGTTTCATTTTAAGGTTATGCTTCCAAATTTCCTTTGTAATGTTTTTCATTTCCATGTAAGTTTATTTTTTGTATCTTTATGTTCTTAATCAACTTATTTCTCTTCTATATTTTCAATTTCATTTATTAAAACTTTATTATCACAAAGCACAGTGATATATCTGTGTTGTTGTGAATTAGTTCACACATAGGTGTGAATTTCATTCACACACACAGAGGAGTGCTCGTTATTTCTGCGGTTTTAATTTCTTCAATCCAATTCTTGTTAGACATCTTCCGCCAACCATTGAGAGTATACCATCAATGGAGGGCTAACCCTTTAATGGGTTGATCTTAGGAGGATGCAAAGGCTGTATTGAATGTTATTTTATGAACGAATTGTTGTTAATTGGATAATTAATTTAAGACATCCATTCTTCAGTTATTTCTACTCTTCATCTTTACTGTGTTTGAGCAAACTAAATTCAATTATTAATCACCATATACCTTGGAGAGATCATGAATTTGGTTCTCTAAGTGTATAGGGGATTATTAAATGTGTTTAGTAAGTACCAAACCCGAAAATGATGAATGTAGTGTTATTTTTGAAGAATGGATTCATCAAAAATTAATAAAACCAAAATTTTCTAAAGAAGTAGAATTCCTTCAATCCACCCCGAGCATAATCCTAAGATCAATCCATTTTATTTGAATTGAATTCACTTAGATTTCTTAGTGTTCTTTAAACCATCCAAAATCAAATCCAAAGTTGGCTACTTCATAGCCCATCCTTCACCAAATCATAACATCTCAAGGTTACTTCTTCGGTCCCTGTGGATTCGACCCCTACATGTACTACATAGACCGCTTTTACCAGTAGGGTAAATTTGGGCGCAACCAAATTTTGGCACCGTTTCCGGGGACCAAGTAAGTTCCTTAGACCAAAAACCTTCTTTTCTTACCCTCATTCTTCTATTCTCATCTCAATTCTCTTATCTTTTACCTTTCTCGCTTTTTTTTCTTTTGGCACATGTCCGCCTACACCCGCGATAACTCAAACAGATTAGTTAGGGTTGATACTCCTAGGGATGGGGAGTCAAGCACTAAAATAGGTCTATTTACTTTAGATCCAAATCTTCCTAATACTCCAAATTCAGACGTTGAGTTCGATACAATGGAGAATCTCCCACAAAACCAAATCATAAACCAGGGAGGGAACCAAAATAACGGGCAAGACCCTAACTTGGGAATTGTTGCAGACCCGGCCATGAATGACTACCTCACACCAACCTGGACCAATGCACCCTCATGCATTAGGCATGATAACATAGGATATGCCCAATATGTTTTCAAACCCCATGTCATGAACCACCTTCCAACCTTTCATGGGATGGAGTCTGAGATGCCTTACCTTCATGTTAAAGAATTTAATGACATTGTCGAAACCATGTGCCCACCAAATCAAATTGAATCTGCTAAAATGAGACTTTTTCCTTTTTCTCTTAAGGACCGAGCAAATAATTGGTCAAACAATTTGAGACCAGCAACCATTCACTCTTGTGACCAACTTCAACGAGAATTTTATAAAAAATACTTCCCCCATCACAAAACAATTTCACTTAAAAAGAGCATACAAAATTTTTTTGAAAGAGAGGGAGAAACATTCTATGAAACATGGGAAAGTTTCAAGGACACATTAAACAAGGTACCGCACCATGGTTTCTTATTCCTAGAACAAGTGAGAATTTTTTATGAAGGGTTGGGTCCCAGAAACAAAAAATTCATTGATATGATGTGTAATGGAACCTTCAAAAACAAAGCCTCAAATGATGCTTACGAGTATCTAGAAAATCTTGCTGAACAAAACCAAACATGGGGAACATCACCATACTATGAGAAGCCACCCAAATCTGGTGGAATGTACAATCTTGGAGAAGAAGAAAACCTTAGAGAAAAACTTGCTTCACTCATGAGGAAAGTTGAGGAGATTGATCTTAGGAAGGTCTACAAAACCCAAACTGTTGAGCTTGTTTGTACAATTTGTGATAAGAATTACCACAATACTGATAATTGTCCAACTATTCCTTCAATCAAGGATGTTCTTTTAGGAGGACCACCAGAAGAAGTTAATGCAATGAACTTTCAAAAGCCACAATTCACGAACACCTTCAATCCAAGGTATAATGACCATCCAGGCTTTCGTTGGAAGGACAATCAACAACCAACACAACAACAATGTATCAACCCATACCCTCAACAAAACTTTCAACCTCATAATCAGTTCCAACCACTACTGGTCCAATTCCAACATCCTCATGTCCAATATCAACAACCTATCCAACAACCCATTCAACAACCTATTCAACAACCAAAGTATCCTCCTGGGATAAACCCACAAGCTCAAGCACCAACCCAAAATGTTCCACAAACCCTACTAGAACAACTGTGCAAACAAATGGACAAAATGAACTCAAGATTCTCATCCATTAAACAAGAACTTCAAACCATCAAAACTGGAAAGGAACCCATGCCCACACAGGCCATTCCACAACAAACATCAATGGGAGAGACAAGTTTCACTCAAACAACTCACGAACAACTAAAGGTTGTGACAGTTTTAAGAAGTGGGAAATCAATTGAAAAACCTGAAAAAATAATTAAAAAAACATGTGAAGCTTCAAACTCTAATGAAAATTCAAATGAACCATAAGCTCAAACTGAAGAAACTGATAATAATGTGAAAGAAACAACACTTCAAAAAACAACTCAACAACCTGCACCATTTTCTCAACGCATGAGGGGGAAAACCAAGCCTGAATTGAGTGACACATTGAGGGAAATCTTTCTCGATGCCATCCAAACCATACCTTCCTACTCAAAGTACCTTAAAGATTTTTGCACTTTTAAAAGAAAATTTTTACATAAATACCAAGTCCTTTTGGCTGCTAATGTGAGTACCACCATTCAAGGGACCATTCCTCCTAAGTTAAAAGACCCAGGATTCCCTTACATAAATTTTGAACTAGGAGAGAACAAAGTTGTCAAAGCCTTGTGTGATCTAGGTGCCAGCGTGAACCTCATTCCTTTTTCCATGTATTGTCAGTTAGGGCTCGAAGAACTCCAACCCACATCTTTCACTCTTCAACTTGCTGATCATAGTGTTTGAGTTCCAAAGGGTATTTTAAAAGATGTTTTGGTGAAAGTTGAAAATTTCATTTACCCAACTGACTTCATTGTTCTGGACAATCACCCAAGCTTAGTTCCTAGGGAGCAAACCCCAATCATACTTGGTCGTCCCTTCCTTGCAACAATCAACTCTGTTATCCGAGTCCGAAATGGGAACATGACCATCACCTTTGGGAACATGAGTTTAGACTTGAACATATACAATGCAAACTCTCAAATTGGGGATGATGAAGAGATCCATGAGGTTAATTGGATTGGTAGTGTTGATAATGAACTCAATGAACATCAAGGAGTTACCGAAGGATGGTTAAGTCAAGAAGAGAATGATTTTCTTTATTCACATGAAAGAAATTTGTCTCCTTGGATTGAATCTCTTTCAGACAGCTCTATTGATGAATTTCTAGAATCATCAATCAATGATACCATGGTTGAAATCAATAACATTGAGTCCATAGATATTCATGACACTACTCTGGAAAATTTAGTGGATGAAAATTTTGTTCACAAGGAACCAATTTTGTCAAGAAATCTGAACAAAGAAACTAAGTTCAATAGAAAGTCTCATCCATTCTTGGAAATTCATGACCAATCTGATCTTAAATTTAAAGTCTTACCTTCATCACTAAAGTATGTGTTCTTATGGGAAAATCAATCCTTTCCTGTTGTCATTTCTTCCTCTCTTGAAGCCGATCATGAGAGGATGCTTCTATATGTTCTTAGGAGACACAAGAAAGCCATTGGATGGACCCTATCTGATACTCCTGGGATTAGCCCACTTATCGGGACTCATAGAATTATTCTTGAATCTGAGTCAAATCCATGTCATCAACCTCAGAGGCGACTCAATCCTAATCTCTTGGAAGTAGTGAGAAAAGAACTTTTGAAATTGTTAAAAGATGGTATCATCTATCCTATAGCTGAGAGTGAGTGGGTTAACCCAATCCATGTGGTTCCAAAGAAGTCTGGAATCACAGTAATAACCAACAAGGATAGAGAGATGCTTCCAACAAGGGTCAGTAGTAGATGGAGAGTTTGTATTGACTATAGGAAGCTCAACTCATGTACCAAGAAAGACCATTTCCCCTTACCCTTTATTGATCAAGTCCTCGAGCGAGTGGCGGGTCATCAATTCTATTGCTTCCTAGATGGATTCTCAGGGTATAATCAAATCGAAGTCTCCTTAGAGGATCAAGGAAAAACAACCTTCACTTGTCCATTCAGCACTTTTTCCTTCAAGCGCATGCCCTTTGGGTTATGTAATGCCCCTGGTACCTTTCAGCGGTTCATGATGGGAATATTCTCGGATATGGTGGGGGATGTTTTAGAGGTATTCATGGATGACT
This sequence comes from Viscum album, assembly GCA_963277665.1. Lineage (NCBI taxonomy): Eukaryota > Viridiplantae > Streptophyta > Magnoliopsida > Santalales > Viscaceae > Viscum > Viscum album. The sequence continues at coordinate 1,828,367,038 of OY728161.1, read as the reverse complement.
TCTCCATATTTGGGGATACTTTTGAGGGATGGCTTATAAATGTTGAAAAGGTTTTGTCAAGGTACGAGGATAAGAATCTCATACTAAATTGGGAAAAATGCCATTTCATGGTAAGGGAAGGACTTGTTCTAGGTCATCTAGTATCTGGTAGAGGGATTGAAGTTGATAAAGCTAAGGTTGACATCATTCTTCACCTTCCCTCTCCTAAAACTGTTAAAGAAGTGAGGTCCTTCTTAGGACATGCTGGTTTTTATAGAAGGTTCATTAGGAGTTTCAGCTCTATTTCTCGACCACTTTGTGCTCTATTGGTAAGAGATGCTCCATTTTTATGGATAGAAAGCTGTGAGGAATCATTCTCTACACTCAAGTCAACTCTTACATCTCCACCTATCATGAAATATCTAAATTGGAAACTTCCTTTCGAGCTCATGTGTGATGCAAGTGATTTCGCTGTAGGAGCAGTCTTAGGAAAACGGTGTGAGAAAACTCCACATGTCATTTCTTATGCAAGAAAATCTTGAAATGATGCACAAATAAAATACACCACCACTGAGAAATAGTTTCTTGTTGTTGTCTTTGCCTTAGAGAAATTCAGGTCTTATCTCTTAGGATCACCCATCATTGTCTTCACTGATCATTCAACCCTAAAATACATTTTCCAAAAACAAGATGCCAAGGCTAGATTGATTAGGTGGGTCCTTCTTCTTCAAGAGTTCGATTTAACCATTAAGGATAAAAAGGGTGTTGAAAATATTGTAGCTGATCACCTCTCTAGGATGGAATTCAAAGACAACTCACACCACCTCTCTGTGTCTGATTCATTTCCTGATGAGAACCTCTATTCAGTGAGTGATTTCCCTTGGTATGCTAACATAGCAAACCATTTGGTGGCGGGTGACATTCCAAAATTCATGGGGACCCAAGCTAAGAGGAAATTCCTTTCTGATGTCAAACACTATGTGTTTGATGATCCTTACCTCTTCAAGTTCTGTCCTTATCAAATCATCAGGAGATGTATTCCTGAGTCTGAGCAAGAGTCCATTCTAAAATTTTGTCATGGAGAGGCATGTGGAGGCCAATTTTCTACAAAGAAAACCACTGCAAAGGTCCTCCAAAGTGGTTTCTACTGGCTGAACCTCACTAAGGATTCCTTCCAATTCTGCAAAAGTTGTCCTCAGTGTCAGCAATTAGGATCCATTACCAAAAGGAATCAAATGCCCCTCACTCCCATTCTGGTCGTTGAAATTTTTGATTGTTGGGGAATTGATTTCATGGGACCCTTTCCAAACTCTAAGGGATACCTCTACATCCTCTTATCTATTGATTATGTCTCAAAATGGGTTGAATCCATTCCCACCAAGTCCAATGACCACCATGTTGTGATCCGATTTCTGAAAAAGCATATATTTTCTCGATTTGGAATTCCTAGGGCTATAATCAGTGATCGTGGAACCCATTTCTGCAACCACCCATTCTCTTCACTCATGTCTAAGTATGGTATTACTCATAAAGTTTCCACTGCATACCATCCTCAAACCAACGGTCAAGCTGAGTTGGAAAATAGAGAAATTAAGAAAATTCTTGAAAAAACGGTCAATCCCTATAGGAAAGATTGGTCCGAGAAACTCTTAGATTCCCTTTGGGCATATCGAACTGCTTTCAAAACTATCCTAGGCATGTCACCGTATAGATTGGTTTATGGAAAAGCTTGTCATTTACCTGTTGAAATTGATCATAAGGCCTTTTGGGCAATAAAAAAATGAACTTTGACATTTATTTAGCTGAAACAAAAAGGAAATTAGATCTTAATGAACTCGAGGAACTTAGGATGGAAGCTTATGAAAATTCAAGGATCAATAAATCTAAAGTTCAAGCCTAACAATCTAGGAATCTCAAAGTCAAACACTTTGAACTGGGAAAATTTGTGCTCTTGTATAGTTCAAAACTTCATCTAAACCCAGGAAAGCTAAGGTCCAGATGGTCTGGTCCATACATAGTGCATCATGTGTACCCTCATGGGGCAATAGAGATTCAGGATCCCACAAGTGGTCATGTTTTCAAAGTCAATGGTCATAGGTTAAAACCATTCATTGAATCATTCAATAAACAAGAAACCAAAGAGGAGTTAACTGAGCCAACATATGAACCAGAGAAAAATTGATAGATTTAGGGTACAAGTCGGGCTAATGGCGTTAAACAAAAGTGCTTCACGGGAGGCAACCCATGGTTTTCATGTTTCCAATCACTGTGAATCATCTTTTGTTTCCTTCTGCTTCATTTTGTTATTTTATTTTTATATAGACTGTTGACATGTTCTTCTTTTATGAGTAAGGATGGGTATGAAAAGGGATCACCATATTCATCTGTGTCACGTGGTGTGATCCCTGAGTAATACCTTACCCAGAAAATATAAATAAGACAGTGTATCATCAGTTTATTTTATTTATGTTTTTGTAGGTTAAAAAAATTATACTCTTGACCTGTTCTTCTTTTATGAGTATGGATGGGTATGAAAGGGGAGCACCGTATTTATCTGTGTCACGCGGTGTGATCCCTGAGTAATACCTTACCCAGAAATTTAAAATAAGACAATGTATCATTAGTTTGATTAAAAAAAACATGAAAAACCATAAAAATTATGATACTTGGAATTAATTAAATCCTTGTGTTGTTTGTTTTGTCTGATTTGTCCTTCTTTTTATGGTTCAAGAACTATTTTGGGTGATACATGTTCAATCAAGGAGGTTTCTACATCCCCCAAGTGATCAAAGGAGTAATCTGGATCATCATGAACTTCAACTTCAAAAACCAGGTGAATTTGTTCCATGTTTATCATTCTTAATTTTATCTTTTAACTCCTATCCCACCCCCTTCTAACTGTTCTTTTCTTTAAACACTGGGGACAGGGTTATTCTAAGTTGGGGGGAGATAAAAAAAATGATTTTTTTTTTATTTTTTGAATAAAAACATGCATGAAAAGAAAACTTCCATTAACCATAAACATGATAACACACATTGCAACCTCAAAAATTGGATATCAAATAAATTTTTCATGCCTTGATTCTGATTTTAATGCAAGTTTAAGTTCATGAGCATAGTTTTTGGAAAGTGCAGTTGTCTGATGTGATTTTTCAATGTTTACATTTTCATCCTCTTAATAAAAATGCCACAATGCACGTCTACTGGATCGTGGGTGTAAATTTGAGTTCTTGGGTCCCTTTCATTATAGTATAGGGTTCTGGGGTCACTTTTAGTTTAATTTGAGTATAAAAAAAACAAAAAAATTGACCACATAGAGCAATGTTTTGTCCAAATGTGTGGCGTCCGACACTTGGGGATCGTGACTCCATAGTTTTCTTGCCTAGAGTTAGGCTTTATATCTCTATTGTAGAGCATGAAATTGACAATATGTGTGGCGTCCGGCACTTGGGGATCGTGACTCCATAGTTGTCTTGCCCAGAGTTAGTCTTTTCATATCTATTGTGGTTAAAAAAAATCAAAAAAAATAAAATCAGAAAAAAATGGATACTCATCTTAAGGTTTAATGTGATTCCCACCTAGCGCTTCCATTTTTTCCCCTTGAACAATAAAATGGGCCCCATATCTTTTATGATGCACAACACTTTATCATGATTAATTGGAATTGGATGAAATGTGGCGATGAATTTAAATAAAGGAATGGGCTTGGGCTTGGGATATGCTTATGGACCTAGCTTGTTTTTAATGATTTTGATGGGTTTTCAACATTTTTTTTGATATTAGATATCTGGGTGAGCAATGTGTATTAAAATGTTTTTGGAAAAAGAGATTTGAATTTCATATTTGTAATTTATTTTGCTCGGGACTAGAAAAACTCAAGTTGGGGGTTTGATTAGTCACTAAAAGTGGCTAATATTAATTTTTAATATCTTTATATTCATTGTTACAAAGTCCATAAACATTGTTTTTAGTGCATTACATAAATAGAACTTCATTTCTCATAAAAAATGCAATTCAGGTTTAAAATGCAAGTTTGGGCCCAATCATTCATTTGTTTTTTACAACATTATATTAATTTTATGAATTTTAAATTTTGGGATATGATTTATCACTTTGTTTGGAACATTTTATCTTTTAGGTCCGATGGATGAATCCCAAAGGAAGATGGACAATTTTGCGCCTGAAGGCAGAAACTTTCTGGAAAAAGCATAACGGGCCTAAGGCCCATCAAACAAATGTGGGGCCCAGAAACCAAGCCCAATGAAGCTCAAATTTATAAAGTAGAAAGATAAAAATATTAGGATCATTTTATTCAACTGTGTCCGGAGCTAATTCTGATGTTTTCATGATGATAAAGAGATCTGAAGTTGAGATTTAAATGGAGGACCCGACATTAATGCACAGAAATCCGTCCCACCATTTTGACCATAACATCCAAACTGATGAGCGAAATTTCCTGAAATTTTTAAATCTGATAGAGGACAGATGGAAAAAGATATTTTCCTTCTACAACCCCTCCGGATTCGGCCTTATTCATTTGCGAATTCACACGTCAATATGGTGCATGAATCTGGACAGTTTTCCGGGTCAAATTCAAAACATCAATTTCATTTTGATTATTCACCCTCCATTTGACTCTATTAATTGTTTTTGGGGTGAATTAATTGTTGGGGGATGGACATAAGGCTCCTAATATGCCTATATAAGGAGCTAGTGGTGAAGGTAATAGTTGTGGATATTTTTCTTATAATCTTTTGTTGCTTGTTTCATTGTAAGGTTATGCTTCCAAATTTCCTTTGTAATGTTTTCCATTTCCAAGTAAGTTTCTTTTTTGTATCTTTATGTTATTAATCAACTTATTTCTCTTATATATTTTAAATTTAATTTATTAAAACTTTATTATCACAAAGCACAGTGATATCTCTGTGTTGTTGTGAATTAGTTCACACATAGGTGTGAATTTCATTCACACACACGGAGGAGTGCTCGTTATTTCCGCGGTTTTAATTTCTTCAATCCAATTATTGTTAGCCATATTCCTCCCACCATTGAGAGTATACCATCAATGTAGGGATAACCCTTTAATTGGTTGATCTTAGGAGGATGAAAAGGATGGTTTGAATGTTATTTTATGAACGAATTTTTGTCAATTGGATAATTAATTTAAGACATCCATTCTTCAGTTATTTCTACTCTTCATCTTTACTGTGTTTGAGCAAACTAAATTCAATTATCAATGACCTTATACCTCGGAGAGATCATGAATTTGGTTCTCTAAGTGTGTAGGGGATTAGTAATTGTGTTTAGTAAGTACCAAACCCGAAAATGATGAATGTAGTGTTATTTTTGAAGAATGGATTCACCAAGAATTAATAAAACCAAAATTGTCTAAAGAAGTAAAATTCATTCAATCCACCCCGAGAATAATCCTAAGATCAACCCATTTTATTTGAATTGAATTCACTTAGGTTTCTTAGTTTTCTTTAAACCATACAAAATCAAATCCAAAGTTGGCTACTTCATAGCCCATCCTTCACCAAATCATAACGTCTCAAGGTTACTTCTTCGGTCCCTGTGGATTCGACCCCTACATGTACTACATAGACTGCTTTTACCAGTAGGGTAAATTTGGGCACAACCATCCTTCCATAGGTTAGGGGATGGCGACTAGCACCAAGGCATGATTCCCGGTAAAAAGGGAAGGCATTGCATTTGTAAAGCAAACAAACACCACAAAGCAAGCAAGCAGAAGTAAACACTAAGTAAAAACTGGGTACAATAGTAAGTGCAGAAAAGTAAGTGGCACAGAATACAAACCCAAACTGAAAGTAAAGTACAACTGAAAAAGGGAGTATAGCAACTGAAAAGAAAACCAGCAGCCTCGAGCCATCCACTAGAAGTCCCACCTGAAGGGTGGGTACAGATATCCCCCACAGCTCCTCGGGTCCAGCCATCCGCTCCGAGTACGTCCCGCCCAGTGGTCCACCTCCAGGTACCGACCTGCTCCGCAAGCCTCAACCACGATCAACGCTGTCCGTCGTCTGCAACCAACACAATGTAGTGCGGGCATAGCCCATGCAGGGGTGAGTATAAGCTAATCAGTAGGGACCCTGAGACCCCCGAAGGTCTCCCAGAATCCACAAAGGATAATCCACAAAGGAAAGATACAATCACGAAATAACATCCAACTATACTTAGGTATATGCCAATTCATATACCTAAGTCATCAATTCCAGTTCGGCTCCAACATCCGATCCCAAGTTCGATCACGTCCACACAGGATAGCACAACACAATCTACACAGGAAAGCAAGTCAATCATATCGAAGATAATGATTGAAAGTCAAGATTCAGCTCACACAAGATATACTTCTTCGTAAGATGATAAAGATGATCAGATGTAGCCACTGATTCATCCAAGTCGTCGGACCCACACAGGATCGATAGGTACTAACCCCCGCAATGACCCACAAAGGATCGATAGGTAACTAACCCCCGCAATGACCCACACAAGATCGGACCCACACAGGATCCGTAGGCACTGGCCCACACAGGACCGCTGAGTGCTGACCCACACAGGATCTGACCCACACAGGATCGGTAGCACTGATCCACGTAGTATCGCTGACTGTTGTAGTCGTCGTCGTCGAATCCACAGAGGATTTCTGTACAGTCTTCATCGTTGTCGTAGTCGCAGCCAACTCTAGGGTTCCCGCACACAACAAGATCGTTCAGGACGGTCCGCTCCACGAGCCGAGGGGATGATACATCAAATGACACATAGTTTGGATTTTATGTATCCAAAAGTTCCGTATCGTCAACAAGAACTCAACGACACAGACGGCGCGTCAATCGGACGCCTGGTCTGAGAGTTATTGGCTTTTTCATCCCAGGGGCCCGGTTGGTTTTTAAGTCAAAACCAACCCGACCATACTCCAACTGCATCCAAACCTCAAGAGGAGTAAGCCAAAAGGTCCATCTCACTTAGAGGAATCCATCAAAATCGATGGCACGTCGATCGGACGTCCGGAGCTCAAGTTATAAGTGTTTCCGCTCCGAAGGCCCGGTTGGTTTTGTGTATGAACCAACCTGGCCGAACCCAAAGTTCGTTTAAATCTAGAGTTTAATATACTAAAACGACCGTCTCGATCCAAGGATCACATCATAGCTAACGGTGTGTCGATCGGAGGTCTGTAGCCCAAGTTATGGGCAATAGACCGAAATAGTCCGAAAATGGGGGGTCTGGGCCCGGTCCGACCCGGCCCAACCCCCCTGGGTCGGCCCAAACCGGGTCGACCCGACTTGGGTCCGGGTCCGACACGGCTGGGCACGGCCTGGTCCGGCCTGGGCGGCCCAGCCCAGTGCGGCCGGTCCTGCCCGGGGCGGCTCAGCGCTGGCCGAGCGGGTCGGCTCGGCGCAGGCCGAGCGGCCGCACAAAAGGGGGTGCCACCCCTTGAATGAAACTGCGGCCCCCACGTGGGGGCTGCTCCTTGCCAACGGATGCGGCCTAGCGTCGTGTCTCCACCTCCTCGGTCCCGCGCGGTTGCGGGACCAGCAGACTGCCGCCGCGGCTTCCGCAGCGGCGCGCCGGGCGTCGCCGCCTCCTGGCGGCCGGCCGGTGTCGGGCGCCGCCGCCTCCTGGCAGCCGGCCGGTGCCGGCCGCCGGCCCCGTCGTGCCAGCGAGGCACCCCGGCGGGGTTTTCCGCGGACCACCGGATGCACTCTGGTGATTTGTTTTGCCTGTCGTCTTCGCCAGCGGTCCTCCCGGGACCGGCTCTTCACTACGAAGACCTCAAAATTCCCTTGAGGCCTGCTTCGTCGTCACCCGCCGATCCGCACACCAAGAACGAAGAAAGGGTGGGTTCAGACTTGTTCATTGGTCCGCACCCACCGCGTTAGCGGTTTAAATGGATTCCGACAAATTTTTAACCCATGCCGAGGATATAAATCACATAGATTTAATTGAACCAAAACCCCTACCTCAAGCGTCGTCGAGCGAGGGTTCGTCGCAGAATTGCACGTCGCGGAAGAAGGCGTCGCGGAAGGGGGATCGTCGCGTCGCAGAGAAAGGATTTGTCGGTGTCGCGTCGTCGATCTCTGAGGATCCGGCATTCTTTTCGACCTTCGTCGGAGGTCGGCATTCTTCGCATTCTTCGCGTTCTTCGTCGAGGAAGGAGTGCTTCACGGCTTGAGTGATTTCTCCCAAACCCTCTCGCACAACCAACCTCTAATAAAATAAGACTTGTCTTATTTTATTAACACACAAGCCAACGTTTTGAAATTCAAAATTGAAACAATCAATTAATTGAATTATTAGAAACGTTTAAACCGCCAAATTAAAAGAGGCGTTTCATATTAAGTTAAACGCAAGAGTTGACTTCCACTTAATAGGGGTGCGGGTGCATTACCTTAATAAAGGAGGGGGTTGAGGAAGAAAAGAAACTGTGGGTCTCGTGTGGGCCCCACCTCACAAATATACTACCTAGTGGGTAGGATATTGTGGGTCCCACCCAAACACTTAGGTTAGGTTAAACGACTTTAAGTAAAATTAAAATTGGTCGCACCATTTTTATTTTATTCCTTTACTTAACCCAAAAATTTTAAAACCACACCTGAGCAAACAAAAATCCGGAAAAGGTGTTTCTAAGCAATTACTGGTACTGCGATTCCATCGGTGCCCTCAGAATTCGATTCCGAGCACCGGTTCAAAAGTTAGAAAAACCCGCTCGTTCGTTCACTGAACGTACCCGAGCTAAACTTCAGAAAATGATTCCGGGCACACCGGGCCTCAGAATCCGGTGTCGTCAGAAACTGCGTTCTTGTAAAATCCCAAAGAAAATTAAGAAAAAAAAAATTCCATTGAATTTTATGGGTCTTTACATTACTCCCACCTCAGGGCTTTACGTCCCCGTAAAGATACATCATAAATTAGGGAAACAAATGTGGGTACTGAGCACGCATCTGAGCCTCCCGCTCCCAAGTGCTCCCCTGGAGGTTCTCGTGCTGCCATATGATGCATACTAGAGGAATTGATCATCCACATAGGACCCGCTCCTGTCGATCCTCAATCTCCACTGGGACCTCCGCAAAAGTCGCCCCATCATCAATGTCCAGCTCCCCATGGTCAATGATATGAATCGGGTCATGCACGTATCTCCTCAGCTAAGATACGTGGAAGACATCATGCACTCGGTGCAACTGAGGTGGTAGATCCAGGCGATAAGCCACCTCGCCAATCCTGCTGAGGACCTGGAATGGTCCGATGAAGCGCGTAGATAACTTGCTGCCTCGGCCAAATCTCCGTAATCCACGTCGAGGTGAGACCCGCAAGAAGACGTGGTCGCCATCCTTGAACTCCAGTGGCCTCCGCCTCCTGTCAGCATAAGACTTCTGCCGGCTCTGAGCTGTCCTCATCCGCTCCTGGATGACCTGGACCTTCTCTGTCGTGGCCTTGACCATCTCCGATCCCACAAGTGCTGACTCCCCAGGGTCTGTCCAGCATAGAGGAGATCTGCAAGGTCGGTCGTACAACGCCTCGTATGGTGCCATCCCGATGGTGGAGTGGTAGTTGTTGTTGTACGCAAACTCCACTAAGGGTAGGTGTTCCTCCCAGATGCAACCAAAGTCGAGGACACATGCGCGGAGCATGTCCTTGAGAGTCTAAATGGTCCTCTCCGTCTGACCATCCGTCTGAGGGTGAAAGGCGGTGCTTAGGCGTAGATGCGTCCCGAACGCCTCCTGGAACCCCTTCCAAAGCTGGGAAGTAAAGCGAGCATCTCAATCGGAGACGATAGATGATGGCACACCGTGAAGCCGTACAATCTCTTGAATGTAGAGGCTTCCCAATCTCTCTACTGAGTCCTGCTCTCTGATGGGTAAGAAGTGAGCCGACTTGGTGAGTCAGTCGACAATCACCCAAATGGAGTCATGACCTCTGGAAGTGCGTGGAAGTCTAGTCACGAAGTCCATAGATATCCCGTACCACTTCCACTCGGGGACCTCCAAGGGATGTACCAAGCTTGCTGGTACCTGGTGTTATGCCTTCACCTGCTAGCAGATGAGGCATCGAGAAACGAACTCTGCCACAGCCTTCTTCATGCCTGGCCACCAGTGCTGATGTCTGATATCCTGTTACATCTTTGCCACTCCAGGATGTACTGCCAAAGGGGAAGTGTGAAACTCTCTCAGCACATCCTTCTGTAAGGCAACCGGTACCAAGGTACATCCTCTAAAAAGAATTCAGTGTTATCCTCCTAAAGAGAAACCATCAGGTGCATGTACTGAGGATATCTGCGCACGCTGCGTCTCACAGTCTGCATCCCCACGCTATGCCTCTATGACCCGTTGCAGTAGTAGAGGAGTGACTGTGAGTGACTAAAACAAGGCTACTCCATCTCTATCTGCGAAGGATATCTACAAAGCGGCTAGCTGCTCTGTCGCCTCCCCAAGTAGCTGAATGCCCAACCTCCTACTGAGTGCATCGGCTACTACGTTCCCCTTTCCAGGAGTATAGAATATCTCAAAGTCATAGTCCTGGAGGAACTCGAGCCATCGTCATTGTCTCAGGTTCAGGTCCTTCTACGAGAAGATGTACCTGAGACTCTGATGGTCATAATATACTGTAAAGCGCTCACCCATCAGATAGTGTCACCACATCTTCATAGAAAAGACCATTACTGCTAACTCCAGGTCATGGGTAGTGTAGTTCTGCTCATGATGCCTCAACTGACGTGATCCATAGGAGATAACGGCCTTCTCCTGCATCAGGACACACCCGAGTCCGGTCCCTGATGCATCGTAGTAAACTACGTACCCAACTCCCTCCTCCGGTAGCCTCAAGATAGGCGCACTGTTGAATCTCAGTCTCAGCTCCTGGAAGCTCTACTGACATCTGTTTGACCACACAAAGGGTTTCCCCTTCTTCGTCAAAGCTGAGAGTGGTGCCGCAACTCTGGAGAAGTCTGTCACAAATCTACGGTAGTACCCAGCTAGTCCCAAGAAACTCCGCACCTCTGTCACGCTCCTGGGTGGCTCCCAAGCTAGCACTGCCTCGATCTTCGCAGGATCCACCGTTACTCCCGCCTCAGAGATGAAGTGTCTCAAGAAGTGGACCTCACGTATCCAGAACTGACACTTCGAGAGCTTTCCATAAAGCTGGTGCTCTCGGAGTGTGTCCGGTACAACCCGTAAGTGATAGGCGTGCTCCTCCTCAGTCGTCGAGTATATCAAAATGTCTTCAATGAAGACCACGAAAAATCGATCGAGGTATGGCTGAATGATCTTATTCATGAGGGCCATGAACACTGCTGGAGCATTGTAAATGCTGAAAGTCATAACCAAGAACTCATAGTGTCCATACCGATATCTGAAGGCCGTCTTCTGCACGTCCTCATCCCGAACTCTGAGCTGATGATAGCCTGACCTGAGGTCTATCTTCGAGAACCACCGTGATCCCTTGAGCTGATCGAAGAGGTCATAAATCCTCGGTAGAGGATACTTGTTCCTCATTGTCACCTGGTTCAGGCGACGATAGTCGACACAAAGTCTCAAGCTGTTGTCCGCCTTCTTGGCAAACAAGACCGGGGAAGCCCAGGGTGAAACACTAGGTCGGAAGAATCCCTTGCCCTGCAAGTCCTCCAACTGTAACCGTAGCTCTCAAAGCTCAGCGGGGGCCATCCGATATGCTGGGGTGGATATCGGGGCTGTCCCGGGGCACAGATCAATATAAAAGTCTACCTCTCTGCGAGGAGGTAGTCCTGGAACGTCGTCGGGAAAAACGTTCGCATACTGATCCACCACTGCAGGAAAACCAGGACTCCGCACATCAAATGCTCCTAGGATGAGGCTAGCCAACTGATGAGTGATGGGTTGTCCTCTCCTCTGCGAGAGTCCATCCTGTTCTGCGAAGGCTCCCTTCTCACCGGTGAAGGTGAACCTGCTCCCATTGGTGCGTACACACTGCACCTTGCGCCTAATACAGTCAATCTGAGCATGGATTGTAGATAACCAATCCATGCCCAGGATGATGTTGTAAGGCCTCGACGCCACTAAAAGAAGATCCCATCCGAAGCTCTCTCCTCCTAGAGTAATCTCACACTGCCGGCACCAGTGCGTAATCGTCGAGTCTGCTCTAGTAGGAGTCTCTAGCCGTAAGGATCGAGCCAACGGCTCTGTCGGAATCTCCGAGCTCCAAACAAGGGCAGCAACTATGAAAGAATGACTCGCTCTTATGTCTACAAGAACTACAGCAAGGCTGTAATAGACACAAGTAGTACCTAGAATCATCTCGGGTGCGTCGTGGTCGTAGGCCTCCGCTGCCTGAAGTTGTGCCTGTCTCTGCCCACCAGCTCTCTGTGGTCGGGGTGGACCTCCTGAGGGTGGTGGTGGTAGAGCCTCAAAGCATCGTCCACCACCTACTGCTCAGCCAGCTCCTCTCCCTCGTCTGCCTACTCCCTGCGGACCACCACGGTCGACCCTCTGCCTCTGCATGGGTGGTCCCTCAACTGTCTGTTGCTCCTCGGTACGGCGGGTCGGGCAGTAACGAGCCATGTGGCCCTGCCCGCCGCATGCGTAGCACTGTCTGCCTCTCAAAAGACTGGCTCTGCGCTGAGTGCCACGCACCTCTGAGCCAGTGTCCTGAGGTCGTCTTCCTGAGGTTCTGGTATGCCTAGACCCATGAGTCGTCTGTCGACTACCTGCTGCATAAGACTCTGCTACGTGCCGCCCTACGGTAGGTCTCGCTGCTGATGCAGGCTCAGCAAGGAAGCTCTCGATGAGAAGGGCTCGCTCCAGTACCCATGCCTGTGTCGGAATGCTGAGCGATATCAGTGACGCCCTGATCTCATGCCTCAATCCATGCTCAAAGGTCCGGGCCTGGAAGAATGGGTCCCGTACCATGTACTTCGAATAGCGCAAGAGATCTGTAAATCTCGTCGAGTACTGGGCGACCGTCAAGCTGCCCTGCCGCAGCTGTAGAAGCTCCTGGATGCGCACCGCACGGAGGGTGGCTGGGACGAAATCCGAGCAGAAGAGGCTCTCAAAGTCCGTCCAGAGGAGAGAGGCCTCTTCATGCACCTGGAGCATCAAGCTCCACCATATGCCTGCTTCCATGTTTAGGAGGCTCACTGTGAGGATCACCATGAGGTCTGCTGGTGTCCTCACTAACCTGAAAACTCATATAAATACCTCCAGCCAATCCTCGGCTGCCTGAGGGTCTATCTCCCCACGGAACCTGGGCGGCCACTGACACTGAAAATCGTGCAGTGCACTAAGGCATCGTGCATCGTCAGCGGCTGGGGCTGGTAGCATCAGTGGCTCGGCGGGTAGCGGTACCGCCGGTGCCTCTGCTGTCAAAGGGCCCTGTACCGAGGCCTCGTCGCTCAGTGGGTTGTCGTCACGGACAACGCTCGGAACCCTAGCTAGCTGTCGTCATGGGGCCATCCTGAAAAGAAACAGGTGTGCCATGGTCAACCATTATACCTGGTGAGCTGACACAAAGTAATCACAAAGAAAACTTGAAACACACATGTAATCAATGTTTTCATGCATTAAGTCGGAAATCAAAATTCAGGGTCCTGGTGTACGGATACGTCGGCCGCCGCACCAACACTGGACTCCCTGGACTGATAACCACACTCAATACTCTTAACACTATTGCTTCACATAGAAAAAGATCAGAGTCCTGGGTTCTGCGGTAGAACCGAACTCCTCTAATACCAATTTGTCACGACCCGTTCTCGGGACCCGTGTCGTGACTACCCCAAGCCCGCCTTACATATGTCAGGGACTGGCGACTAGCACCAAGGTGTGATTCCTGGTAAAAAGGAAAGGAATTGCCTTTATAAAGTAAACAAACATCACAGAGCAAGCAAGCAGAAGTAAACACTAAGTAAAAACTGGGTACAATAGTAAGTGCGGAAAAGTAAGTGGGCCAGAATACAAACCCAAACTGAAAGTAAAGTACAACTGAAAAAGGGAGTACAGTAACTAAAAAAGAAAAGTCGTAGCCTCGAGCCGCCCACTGGAAGTCCCACCTGAAGGGTGGGTACAGATAGCCCCCACAGCTCCTCGGGTCCAGCCGTCCGCTCGGAGTACGTCTCGCCCAGTGGTCCACCTCCAGGTACTGACCTGCTCCGCAAGCCTCAACCACGATCAGCGCTGTCTGTCGTCTGCAACCAACACAACTTAGTGTGGGCATAGCCCGTTCAGGGGTGAGTATAAGCTACTCATTAGGGACCCCGAGACCCCCGAAGGTCTCCCAGAATCCACAAAGGATAATCCACAAAGGAAAGATACAATCACGAAGTAACATCCGACTATACTTAGGTATATGCCCATACATATACCTAAGTCATCAATTCCAGTTCAGCTCCAACATCTGAGCCCAAGTTCAATCATGTCCACACAAGATAGCACACACAATCCACACAGGAAAGCAAGTCAATCATATCGAAGATAATGATTGAAAGTCAAGATTCAGCTCACACAGGATATACTTCTTTGTAAGACGATAAAGATGATCAGATGTAGCCATTGATTCATCTAAGCCGTCAGACCCACACAGGATCGATAGGTACTAACCCCCACAATGACCCACAAAGGATCGATAGGTAACTAACCCCCGCAATGACCCACACAGGATCGGACCCACACAGGACCTATAGGCACTGGCCCACATAGGACTGCTGAGCGCTGACCCACACAGGATCTGACCCACACAGGATCGGTAGCACTGATCCACGTAGGATTGCTGAGTGTTGTAGTCGTCGCCGTTGAATCCAAGGAGGATTTCGGTATAGTCTTCATCGTCGTCGCAGTCGCAGCCAGCTCTTGGGTTCCCGCACATAGCAAGCTCGTTCGGGAGGGTCCGCTCCATGAGCTGAGGGGATGATACATCAACTGACACATAGTCCAGAGTTGATGTATCCAAATGTTTTGTATCATCAACAAGAACTCAACGACATAGACGGCGCGTCAATCGGACGCCCGGTCTGAGAGTTATTGTCTTTTTCGTCCCAGGGGCCTGATTCGTTTTTAAGTCAAAACCAACCTGACCGTACTCCAACTGTGTCCAAACCTCAAGTGGAGTAAGCCAAAAGGTCCGTCTCACTAAGAGGAATCTATCAAAATTGACGGCACGTCGATCGGACGTCCGGATCTCAAGTTATAAGTGTTTCTGCTCCAAAGGCCCGATTGGTTTCGTGTACGAACCAACCCGGCCGAACCCAAAGTTCTCCGAAACCCTGAGTGTAATATACCGAAACGACCGTCTCGATCCAAGGATCACATTGCAGCTGATGGTGCATCGATCAGAGTTCTGTATCCCATGTTATGGGCAACAGACCGAAACAGTCCGAAAATGGGGGGTTTGGGCCCGGTCCGACCCGGCCCAACCCCCCTGGGTCGGCCCGGACCGGGTCGACCCGACTCGGGTGTGGGTCCGACCCGGCTGGGCGCAGCCCAGCCCGGCCGGCGCGGCCCGGCCCGGTGCAGCCGGTCCGGCCCGGGGCGGCTCGGCACTGGTAGAGCGGGTCGGCTCGGCGTTGGCAGAGCGGGTCGGCTCAGCGCTGGCCGAGCGGCCGCGCAAAAGGGGGCGCCTCCCCCTTGAATGAAACCGCTGCCCCAGCATGGGGGCCGCTCCTTGCCAACGGACGCAGCCTAGCACCGCGTCCCCACCTCCTCAATCCCGCGCAGTCGTGAGACCAACAGCCTGCCACCGCGGCTTCAGCCGCGGCGGCCCTTCCCGGCAGCGCGCCGGGCACCGTCGCCTCCTAGCGGCCGGCCGGTGCCGGCTGCCGGCGAGGCGCGCCGGCGGGGTTTTCCGCGGACCACCGGACGCGCTCCGGTGGTCTGTTTTTCCTATCGTCTTCTCCAGCGGTCCTCCCGGGACCGACTCTTCACTTCGAAGACCTCAAAATTCCCTTGCAGCTTGCTTCGTCATCGCCTGCCGATCTGCACACCAAGAACGAAGAAACTGTGGGTTCGGACTTGTTCGTTGGTCCGAACCCATCGCGTTAGCTGTTTAAACGGATTCTGAAAAATTTTAAACACATGCCGAGGATATAAATCACATAGATTTAATTGAACCAAAACCCCTACCTCAAGCGTCGTCGAGCGAGGATTCATCGCGGAATTTCATGTCGCGGAAGAAGGCATCGCGGAAGGGGTATCGTCGCATCATGGAGAAAGGATTCGTCGGCGTCGCGTCATCGATCTCCGAGGATCCGGCGTTTTTGTCGACCTTCGTCGGAGGTCGGCGTTCTTCGCATTCTTCGCGTTCTTCATCGAGGAAGGAGTGCTTCACGGCTTGAGTGATTTCTCCCAAACCCTCTCACACAACCAACCTCTAATAAAATAAGACTTGTCTTATTTTATTAACACACAAGGAAACATTTTGAAATTCAAAATTGAAACAATCAATTAATTAAATTAATAGAAACGTTTAAACCGCCAAATTAAAAGAGGTGTTTCATATTAAGTTAAATGCAAGAGTTGACTTCCACTTAATAGGGGTGCGGGTGTGTTACCTTAATAAAGGAGGGGGTTTAGGAAGAAAAGAAACGGTGGGGCTCGTGTGGGACCCACCTCACTAATATCCTACCTAGTGGGTAGGATATTGTGGGTACCACCCAAACACTTAGGTTAGGTTAAACAACTTTAAGTAAAATAAAAATTGGTCGCACCATTTTTATTTTATTCCTTTACTTAACCCAAAAATTTTAAAACCACACCCGAGCAAACGCAACTCCGGAAAAGGTGTTTCTAAGCAATTATCGGCGCTGTGATTCCATCGGTGCCCTCAGAATTCGATTCCAAGCACCAGTTCAAAAGTTATAAAAACCCGCTCGTTCGTTCACTAAACGTACCCGAGCTAAACTTCGGAAAATGATTCTGGGCACACCGGGCCTCAGAATCAGGTGCCGTCGAAAACTGCGTTCTTGTAAAATCCCAAAGAAAATTAAGAAAAAAAAATTCCCTTGAATTTTACGGGTCTTTACAAATCACACCCCAAACATAACCAGATTTTTTATAGTCCCATGAAAATTACCCTCTCATAAATATAAATATTCAATTCCCCTATCCAAAAAAAATCAATATATATTGTTTACCATTGATAACATACATAAAAATGTAATAAATCACATAAAAATACATTAAAATTATCCAAGTATACTCAAATAATTGAATCCCAATATCATTCTTATAATATAATTAACTGGCTCCAATCATATTTTTCTAATTAAGAAAAAAATTGCTTATTGAGTCCTAAAATACATGGTGGATAATTTTTATTCAAGGTGGAAATACAAGAGTTCTAGTTGGGAATCATATTTTTACATTAAGATAAGTACCATTTTATTACTTATTTTATCATAATAGATATGAAATGACCACCTCAAGGAAAAAATATTTTTGGATTCAATATCCCCATGTTCCAAATACAATGTATTTAGTCAAATTAATGCTCTAAAATAGAGATTAATATATTAACCTGGGATAAAAATCATATAGATTCACTTCTCCCAAATTTTTGACACCATGCATTAGGTTAATCCATTTCTCTATGTGGCCATGTTATTTTTTAAAATTTCTTTCAAAATAAATGTGATAATAAAATTAAATTTAATGAGATCCTAAAACCTATTCTATGATTTTATGTGTCCAAAATATTCAAACATATATCACACAAGCCAAAGTACATGGGTTGTGACATTTTTATTTAATGGATGAAAATATAGATGTTGAAAAAATACATTGTACAACCATTTTTACTAAAATTTATTCTCATGAACTTAAACATTCTCAAAAATAATTCTAAATGTGTAAAAAATTATTTTAAAGTAATTTTAATGTTCAAAAATTACGTTATAACATGAAAGTATAAAGAAATTAAATTTTACATTGAATCCTAAATATTCATAAAATATAAAAGTTTTTACCCCTCCCAATTTAGTATGGAACATCAATTACAATTTAAATTTAAGAAAACATGTTAAATAGGTGAAGGAAAAAATAGGATAAAGGTTTGAGAATTAAATTTGAAATAATTACTAAAACAAAAAAATAATTGATTGGAAGATGAATACCTAGTAGCATGAAATTAATCATTCAGGCTCCATGTCATTCACAGGATCTCCATGGAAAATTATAGATTTGGTTTGAACTTTGGAAAGAATTTTGCTCAATTATAAATCCTAAAACTTCTTCAAAACCTTAATGTCACGTCAAACAACATTAGAGAAAAATGGAAAGCCCACAGTGTTCCATTAAATAGAAAAAAACTAAAATAAGAGAACTAACCTATTTTAATTAGTTAAAGAAAAAATAAAATAACTATAAAATAAAACTACTAAAATGAATTTGGGATCCCTTCTAAAAATTACTTATCTTAAAATCATTAGCACGATATGGATCTCTATACTTATCAACTATTTAATCCACCATATATCAGCTCATTCAACTTCACTTTAGTTTCATGTTTGTGGTATAATTATATAAATATATTTATCTAATGACCATTGACCTAGAATATTTTCAAATTAATGGGTCTAGAGTGTTAATGTAACGACCCAATGTTTTTCAATGTAAATTCCCTTCTCATAATTATATCGTAAAATCATATGAAAACACAACATAATGAACTACTAAGTGCTAAGTGACCTTTAAACATAAGTTTGTTACTTCTGTGTTTGGAATTTCGAAAATCCGGCACACATGGTTGTAATCAGTAAGTTATTTGGAGTATGATAAGGAAAACTTAATTTTTGGTGAATAGTAACCTACCCTTATGAATAGTAGCATACCCTTATAAATAGTGATATAACCTAATGAATAGTAACCTCACCTATGATAGTATAAAAATAATATTCAAGTTGGAAGTATGATATACCTATATTTTAGAATAAGTTAATGAATGTTTTAAAACTGGTTTTGATAATAAATTAATATTTTAATTAAATATTAAAATAATCATATTTAAAAAATTATATTTAAAAAATGTACTTCATTTTTGGATTATACGTGTCGAAAAATGGTTAGGGTAAATTTTTGGGATTTTTCTGAAATACTTGAATTTTTTATGAATAGTAGAATCCAATAATTCACAATAAATGCTAAATAATGAATTAATTGAGTCATTGATGATGTTTTGATGATGTAATACCACCGGGTTCGGGATCACATGATAAAATTACTATTATTGGTCATGTAATACTCATTATTCCTTTTCTTGTGAAGAATTAATAAATTAATGATTATAATATTATGAAATCCCTCCTCTCCTCCACTATAAAAACCCCCCACTTCACTCCCTCTTCTCTTCACTCCTCTCAAACCTTGTGCCTTGCCATTATTCTACCCAAATCTCACCCCAAGATCCTCCCCTATGTAAAAAATCTCCTAGACTCTTCAAAATACCAAAACCTCTCCCCTTAAGAGGTTCTCAAAGGAGAAAGTCTCAAGAGGTAAATTCATCTTTCCAATTCCTTCATTTCTTTTAAGTTCTCTTTCTTTTTGTTTCTTTCCTCATCTCCCTTCACCATAATAGTATGATAAATCCAGTAACATACATGTTTTGTAATTTTTTCATGCTAATGTTATATTTCATTATCTTCTCTCCTTTCCCCACCCTTTTATTTGAAAGAAATGAAAGCACCGTTTGAGATGTGCTAATTTTGCATATACAAGGACAATGCTTTATCAATTTCTATTATCTTTAATTCTGGTCATAAAACCATTTGTGTTATGGTTGAACCAGATTATTATATATGTAATATATCCTATATTTTGTTCTATAATCCTTTTGTACAAATGTTATTAAGTTATAAAGCAAAACATGTTCTTTGTAATCAAATCCACCGATTAACAAAAACGGTTATCGCTAAGGTTATATATATAATAATTCGACTTCAATCTAAGTAACCTAATTAAAATTAAAACCATTTAATCTCATGTATGTGCACTAAATAATATAACCTCAATTCTGGACAACCACTTTGATCTTACATATAATCCAAACTTGAATATAAGTGAACTGATCTTTTAAAGTCAAGTAAACAAACGATCCCAAACAATGAAATTGAACCTCATAACTAATCAAAAAGGCTTTTAATGAACTACAAAGGGTTATAATAAATAAATTACATATATAAGAGGTTATGTAATTATTAATTAATAAGCCTTATTTTTTTATTTAGGTATTTAATAACAAGTGGAGAACACCAACAGATTTAAGGTAAGGGATCCTCTCCTTTTCACTCTTAATCAGAATTGTTCTCTATGATATGCCTTTTTTGTGTAATACCAAGTGATGGAGTATATTTCCTCACCTCCCCATACTACAATAATGTTTTATAAGTGATGATAACCCCCTTATCTCTCTCATTAATCCCTCATAGTTACACCTGATACCACACCGATAAACCATAAAGGATTCTACCCGAACTTCCTTTATTCCTTCGGGTTGCTCTATCTTTCTTTTTACAAAAATGTATTTTTCTCCTATTTTTATTTATAACTTCAAAATTATGTTTATATGATCCAAAATCATGTTACAAGATCAATCTCTCATTGTATTTTGGGGATATACATGCTTTTAAGTGAATCTCTCCTCAATACTTCCCAATAAGCACACTCGTTTCAAAGGAACTTCCTGAACTATTTCTCAATTTCAAGTGCACTCTATCTTCTGTTTTAATACACTGTTGTCTTTGTAAATTCAGTATTTTTTTAATTAAATCCTTATTGTTTCAATTATGGTTTTATATAAAAGATTGTCTTCTTTACTATTTTAAAATCTCTATATTATTTTCCTTAAAACCGCACAAAAATGTTTTAATGCTAATGTCTCTCAAATACATTTCTTATGTGATGTCACTTCTATTTGTTACAACATACCATGTTATATTCCTATATTACCTTATGAACGTCCTTGTATTTTGGAATCCCTTTCTTTCATGGACACTTTCATGATACACTCATTGGTTATACTTTATGTCATGGTTGTGGTACCCAATTCTCTCCATGGGTAACCTTATGTTTACGAACTATTGATTATGTATGATTACTCATATAGAAAGAATATTTATGTGGAAATAATATTCATGAAAATGTTGATATGGGTGCGCCCACATAGCGCTCCAATGTATTGGGTAAAGTTGAGTCTCATGAGATGCGATGTGAAACGGGATTGGCGGTTAGCCTTGACCGGTACTAAAATGGGAAACAGGATTGGCGGTTAGCCTTGACATGTACTAAATAAATGTTTTATGATTCTTCCACATTTATATGATTCCATGTTTATATGATCCCATGCTTATATTAAATTATTTTATAAGTTTCATTCTTTGGATATCATTATGTCATGCCTCCTAACTCATGTTCTTGAGATGTATCCTTATGTTCATTCCCTTAATGATCTTTTTAGCTCATCCCTTTATTCATGTGTTCCCCAGGGTACCCTATGCAGATGTAAGTGCTCAAAGGAAGTTAGGTTCTCTTTATGGAGATTAAATAAAGAAGTGTTTTTTTAGCCCCATGTTTTATGTTATATGTACCTAGTCTTCCAAGACACTAGACTTAACGATCCTTGGCCTGTACTCTGATGATTAATTATGTTTAAAATCATGAAATGTTATATGTAAAAGGCTTGGGTCTCTATATTCAATGGATCCTTGAGGTAGATAATGAATAATATATGTCCTTGACCATCAATAATTCAACTTCCATAGGTTGAAATAATGTTTGGAACTGTATAATGGCATAGATTTTTAAAATTAAATATATTGTTAATTAATATTCCCATACTAGTATGCATGGAATCTGTCTTTATTTATCCTTGAATATTTATAAGACTTAATCATATTTTCCTTATTTATATTAAGGTCAAACTTACTCTTTGTTATAGATAATGAAATATCAAACTTTAATTTTTTATGGCTTAAAAAGACTTGTGCTCATGTTCAACTAGTAAATATAGATACTTTATATAAAAAACCAATATGGTAACATTACAAGTATGGTTTTATAAAAAATTCAACATTATTAAATGGAATTAAAGATCATTATGGACTAATCTTTTCTATAGGGGATAACAATTTTTTTCAATAAATTTACTTATTTCCAAATTCTCTCACTCAGATTGACCATTGGTTTAGGGATGGTTAATCCTGGAAACTTTATGAGTGATATCTTACTAGGAAATGAGTTTTCAGAAGGTGTAATTATTTAAATGGTTCACATGGTCACTAATGATATCATTATGAATTTTGATTCTTGAAAACATATTCTCTTTTAAAAATTTAATAACACATTGATGATCATTGGAATTTATAGGAATGAACTCAACCCATTTGGACACATAATCAATAGTTGGAAGGATGTTGAGATACCCCTTAAGGACTGGGAAGGGTAATATAAATTAAATTCCCCAAATATCAAAAAAATCAACAATTATAATGGGATTAAGGGAAATTCGGTTCCTTTTTGTGATGACCCCTAATTTCTGTCATTGATGAAAAATTTGGAAAAAATTATAGGAATCCTTATAGAGGGTAAGTAAAAATAACTTATATTTCTAAAATTTTATATTGTTTTTATTTATAGAAATATGGCCTCCACATTCCTAACTATTGAAAAATTTGAGAACAACCACTTTCTAAACCTCTAGGACACATTTATAAATTATTTGATCAAGGAATGATGTGTATAAATAGGAATCATTAACACATAATGTTTTAAATAAAAAATCAATTTTATCCTAAATTTTTTTACTAATAGTTTTTGAATTATTATCATTACCAAGTAGTTTTATATATTTGTATACAATTTCATACTAATCAAATAATAATAACACACATTAGTAAGGAATAAATAAAATAAATATGGGATGAACTATCTTTGATTTTCAACCAAAATGGTTTTTATCTCAAACATATTCACCAACCTTTTATCCTGTATTATTAAATGAAATTATTGAATGATAATGACCCACTAAATCAATATATAAATGGAAAAAAATTGTAAAAGGTATCTCAATATTTAATGATCAGTGAAAGTGGTGATATGGGATCTGAGTATATAGTATCTAACCTTATCTATGGTAAATAAAACATCAACCAATTCCTTTTTGTGGTATATTAATTAATTTAATCGTAATACGATGATTTTCCCTCATATGAACTAAACAATTAATTTTTGTCTTATATTATTCCAAATATATCTCCAACCACAATGTTTGTCACATGAAATTTGATTTTAAAAAAGGAAGGTTCCAGTAAGGATATTGAATTATGGAAGGAGAGATAAGGCATGGCTTAGGAGTCAAGAAGGATTCATTATAGATTTTCATTCAAAAAAAATGATTATCTATTACCATAAAAGTATAGAGGTTCTGTACAATAGAGTTAAATCTCTTAATGAACCTCCAATGGAAACTAATGTGTCCTATGAAAGATCTTAATTATTTGAAATATTTTGATAGGGGATAGGATTGATGATATCTAATTATGATTTTTCAACTTTTATCGATTTATAAAAGACAAAGAATTTTGTTATATGATCCACATAGACCTAAGAAGTGATCTAATAACACACAAATATTATTTAAGCTTTTGGATGTAAATTGGAAAAAATATTTTGGGTGATATTATTTAAATAATGTAGCATAAATTGATTATAATTAAGAAGATAAATAATGTTCTTTCAATAATAGTTTGTTACTGGGGATATAATAGATAAAAAAATTAAAAGACATTTTCTAATTAATTCAAGATGTATCCAGCCATCAAGATAAAAAAACCTTGTTATTAATTGATTTATTCCCAATATAATTATATGGATAATTAAATAAACACATAGAAAACCATTTTCATTATAACTTATAGTTATAGAAAAATATTAGTACTAAAAATATTTAGTTTTTAAATCCAATGAATACAAATAGGAAAATAAATAATTGAATGGTACTATTAAATTAAATAAAAAATTAGATGCTTAAAGAACAAAAAATAATATCAAATCTAACCCATCCCAATAATCAACCCATAAGTGGGTTAATCCCCAATTGATTAAATTATATTAATAAATGAAATGATATTACTTGTATAATTAGAATTTAAGAAGAAAAATAATCAAATATGGGTCACTCCATCAGTGTGTTATAAGATTCAAAACATACAAAAAATAAATTCAAAAAGATAAAGATATATATATATATATATAAGAATAATAATAAAATACATTAATTAGAAAACTAGATTTGGTTTGAACAACTTAAAAATGAGAATCAATCTTAAAACAATAAAATTTCAGTATAACATTATAAGAGGAACAATAAATAAAAGACCTTTATTTTACTTAAAAACTATCTTAAATAGTTTTTTACAATCCCTTTAGTATAGAAAATATCTTAATAATTTTTCTAATTAATTATGGTTGGACAAAGGGCGGTCAAAAGGGGTTATTGATTTGAATTTATGTCATTCTCAAGATTTTAATAATGCTTTTTATCACTCCTACTAATGAAACTATCTAAACATGAAGATGGAAAATTTTGGATATTTTATTTAAATAAATAATTATTTTGGAGTGTATTCTTGATTTTAATAAAATTTAATCCAAATTGGAGTTGTATTTATCATGTTATAATATAAATAGTATTATGAATTATTGTATAATTAAATCTAGTCTATGATATTATCTTTAAGTTAGAACACATTTATCACCTTCAAAAAAAAATGGAATTAAATGTCTCTTATAAATTCATATATCTTAAGATTACATTTTAGCTACATTTTACATGAATTGTGGGCTCTGAATCTAAGTTATTATCATGATATTTATTTTTTTTAAAAAAATTCTATATTTGAGAATCATGAATTTATCAATAAGTAAAAATTATAAATCATAATTAAAATAAATTGATCTTGAATTTTTTATATTCAAACCCATACTAGAAAGTGTTTTATAAGGTGTTAAAAAATTGTATAAGAATTAACTAATTTTAAACAAGAGTTAAAAACACGATGTTAAATAGATATAAAATTGTAAAATGTATCGACCTCAGAATTTATGATCAATGAATTATAATAAAATTCATTAAAATGAAATGAAAATCATTCCCATTTAATGAGTAATTTTAAATCCATATCCTCAACCACCAAAGCCTCAAATTTAATATATTTAATATATTTCTATAATGGATAACTTTCATCAAATAAATGATGTTCTCACAAATACTATATCCATTTATTCAATTATTGATTATACACTATTTGATTATTAATTAAACCATTTATTCATATCACAAAAATTAAAACTGTATATATATTCCCAATATCAATTTTAAGAGGTTTTTATCAGCAATAATAATGAATGGTATATCAGTTTTTACCTAGATATTAAAATATTTTATTATTAATATTTCTATGAGAGTATTAATATCAAATCTATAAATTATTCCCTTAAATTAATTTGATATTATTCCTGGTAAGTGATGGTTGTAAACATAAAGGGAAATAATAAAATTTCAAGATAAATTTATTCCCTTTAATATATTAAACCAACCCATATTAGTATTCAAGTATAGTAAGGGAAATTATACCCATGTTATAATACTTCTTATGACATATAAAGTTCATTAGAAAATTATGGGTATGGATGATTTTCATAAATAATGGATCAAATAAATAGAATAAAGATATATTGTATTATATTTTTTTATGAATTCATATATGTATTAAAAAATTAGTTTTTTGTACCTCTATGTATTTAGAATTAGATATTTATAAGGAACTAATCAATGGATTTAGACCCTTATCTAAACTTGAATATATAATAGCACCAGTTGAGCAAAATATGTTAAAGATGTAGATATATTGCCTCTTGGACATGGTTTTTATTCATCCTAGTGTATCACCTTGGGTTTCTCCTACTTTATTTATAAAGAATAAAAATGTATCTATTAAATTTTTTATTTATTATAAATAATTTAATGTTATTATTATTAAGAATAATTATATCTTACTAATAATTGATTATCAATTTCAACAATTTCATTGTGCTTTATAAATTTATAAAATTGACTGAAAATATAGATAACATCAACTTAAAGGTAAGAAAGTAAGATATAATAAAGAAGGAATTTTCAATGAGGTGTATTATCTATGGATTTTTTGTTATTCCATTTATTTTTCTTAATTCACCTACTATATATAAAGATTTAATTAATAGTTTCATTGAAGATTACCACTATTATTTATTTGGAAGAATATAATGATGATGATGTTGTTTATTCATGAATATATGTTATAATTATGATCATATGATGGTTGTTTTACATAACATAAGTATGATGAATTTATTTGGATTATAGCATAAGGTCTGATATCTCTCTATCCAATATTATAACATATATAAACAAAATTCATATCATAAACTTTAGTTTTTGAATACAATATAAGGAATTTTTCATATTACTCCACTACCTTGGCTATATCATACAAAATAATATTGTAATATTATGATGCTATGATAATCCTATTATATGATTATTCCAACATCCTATGATTTAGTGGAAGATAAAGTTAAAATTTTAGTGTCTAAATAATTACCCACATAAATTAGCATTAAGTGTTTCATAATATGGAATTAATAGGACATATGAATCATCATATGGTTTATAATGGGTTTGTAACTATATGCACAACTCACATATTTCATAATATATGAGTTAATGCGTGATTACATGGGTGAATATATGGGGGATATATAAAAAGATAATCTATTTGAGATGGTTATCAATCGAGTCTTAGTGTCCCACCTATGATTCTTACTGAGGCTCTCCCTTTTTCATTATTTACCTCAAGATGAATTAACATTACATGAGAATAGTAGAGGATCATGTCCATTTCATGGGTGATTCAAGTCATCCCATGGGTACAACATGGAGGGATTAGCCTGTTGGATTCTCCTTTGGAATCGTCATCAAGATCTTATTATTGAATACTAAAAAAATGTCTCTTTGTTGATACACACAATATTCTTCATTTTACATATACATGTATTTAGGTTTCATACATGGTAGATCTTTGGAATAAGATTTTTTATTTTTTATTTTTGTATTAATTAAGTGTTAATAAATCCTTAAAATTCCATAACTGGTATCAAAGTCATATCATAATCATTTTATTCTCTAAATCCTATTTAAAATGTCGAAATTATATACTATTTGATATTTTATATTTAATGTCATTAAAAAGATATGAATTTTGAGCTACAAAAGGTATTATAATACATGATATCATAATATATGATACGGTCATTCCATACTATATATGATATCATAAATGGTGATACAGGGAAATCATTTGGTTTTTATTAGGTTATAACATATAAAATATGGATATTATAGAGAATGATCATGTTGATAATTATTTTAAAAAAATATAATTGTATCAATGATACAATATAATGTATATCATAAATTATTATTCCTCAGTGATAAATGGATATGTCACATCCAATAATTATCAATTATTAAATATTTCATGTGCTCTAGTGCAAAGACCTCAACCTTAGTAACACAGAGTCGGTGGTTACATTATTACACAGGAATAAGATACAAGGAATCAAATCCCAAAGAACTGAATAGTTTGGTTATATTTCTAATCAAGATGCATACTTGAAATTTATATTACAGTTGAAAAAATAAAATAAAAAAAATTGAGGAGACCATATTTTCCCTTATCATATCCCTACATATCAATCATAAAACACTTTCTAGTATCATTAAGAAAATAAAACATAAGAAATAGTGTGCTCATATGTTTAGTAAAGGTATGAGTACAGTGAAAGATATCATGATAAAATAAGAATATTAAATATGGGAATGTAAATAACTAAAACACTTTCATTTTAAAAAAAACATGAGCACAATTTGGTAGGAATAAATGGTGATCAAATATATACATATTCATATTCACATGTTTGAAACATATTCATGGGTATTATAACTAATAGAATAATCACACGGACATAAATAACTGATCTAATAATGAGTTAATACAAAATTATAGACATTAGAAACAAACAATTAAATACCTTCCACAAGACATTTTAAATTTATGGGTAAAAACCTGTCTAATTTGGCCAATTGATTTGTCTCATGAGACTCATCGATGCATCGAGGGGATATCCATAACCATGCACAGACCATCACACAATAATTACAATTAATTACACATATGAAATGTATGAATCATAGTCAACATAAATATTCTTTTTTAAAAACTAACATACGAAATGTTGATACTTACCCAACTCAATAACATAATCATAAACAATCCAGAGTAATATAGTGAATGGTAATAAAATTTTACATCCTCGGTCGAACTGATCGAAAAAATTATAATACTTAATAAGGATTATATCAATATAAAATAAAATTATTTGATCATTATTAAAATAATTTATTGATGTTATTGACGAATATAAATACCATAAAAATGTCATTAAAAACGTTTGTGATAAAAATAACCTTTGAATATTTAAAATCACCTTTTGAAACAAAAAGACCATAATTTTTTTTAAAATACATTTCTTTGAAAATATTCTTGTAACTTTTTCAAATATTCTTTAAAACATTTATTGGTTATCATGGCTGAAAATTATATTCATGTTATACATGTTAAAACAAAGATTCTTATTGCAATTTTAGTAGAAGCCAAAAGGGAATTTTTTGGAAAATGACATGATAATTCCTTTAAAAAAATTACAAAAATAAAAAATGGATATAAATGGATCTAATAAATATTTTTATAATGTTAAAATAATTTTTAAAAACTTTTTTAGAAAACATCATTTTGGAAGAAAAAGGATTTTCTACCAAAGAGAGAAATGAATTCAGTTTTTATTCAAAACATTTTCCCGTTAATTTTAACTATAAATGTGTGTTAGAATGGTAATTTTACATAAAGACGACCTAAAAACCCATATTATAAGTAAGTATATTTTATTTATTATATAAATAAAAAATAATTCCCCACATCGAGTCTTAAACAAAAACAATCCCAAATAATGATGGGATTGTGAAATAAACTCTTACAACTTTCAAAACTTTTGAATCATAGGCCCCATTAAGGAATTAAATTGAAATGAAAAATTAAATAACATTATGAAAAATATATTCATGATATAAAATACCAAAAATTTTGGTATATAAACCACAAAAATTAATAAGTGTTGAATATGATATATTTCACACGGAAGTAAAAGTTAGATGAGAAACTCTTACCTCAGGTTCTATTTCCATCGTACATATTCATACCTCATATATAATAAATATAGGTTTGTTTTTCAGATATTAAAACCTATACTCACATATTCTATACCATATGTGATTTACATATAGTCTTTTATCACCTGTTTATTAAAATTTATTTCCTAAGACCACTATTTCGGTTCATAATTTCTTTTTTCATGTCTGTTTTGAAATAGTAATTTCAGTCCTTTTAGATTGATAATGGTTCTATAATCTCCATAATTTTACCCATGATTTCAATATCATAAATATTAAATATATATGTATTTATAGTAATCTATAAAATTTAGATATATAAAATCGATGACACCATTCATGGAGATGGTAAGTCATATATATGCATGAATGTTGTTTATGTTTTTCTCAACAGATGGAATGAAGGAAAATAAATTTTAATTCACCTTTAAAGAATAAATATTATTTTATATATATATTATATATTATTATAATCCATACTTGTTACCTTCAATGTAAAAATAAAATGAAAAACATCCCACATTACTATGTGGAGGTGGTAGTCCACACAAATATATGAGCAACGATATTATTTTCCAATGGATTTATAGGTAAGAAGTTGTTTGTGATATTATATTTTAAAAATTAAGTTTTGTTAATAAATATCATATGTTTTAAATGATTTTAACCTACTATATTCTAAGTAATTCATACGCAAAAATCGAATCCCATCACTTCACGAGGTGGTAGTTCGTTGTACACATGTGTGTCATTATCGTATCCCCTACGAAATTGAAAGTAATAAGGTATAAGTTATATCATAATTAAATAATTATAATAATTTTATAAATACCATATAAAAAATTTTTATCCACCATTATATCTATCCTTGATTGGTGGTGATGTAAAAATGGATTACATCAATTCATGATGTGGTAGTCCTCTCTATACACGATTGACAGTTTCATTTCCCAATTAATGGAAGTTGAGATCGATATGGGTTAATACATTAAAATAATAAAATATTAGTATATAGGGTATATTTTAATTATTATATTATCATATTTTATGGTTATTTTAAAGATTCTGAAGAAAAAATAAAATAAATACACACGTTAAAGAATTTTACCTCTTCTTCGGATAACCTGTTTAGGCCTATACCTAAATCCATATTACGAGATATTAATAATAATCATTATTCCTCTATGATTTTGGGATGGAATTAATGAATAAATATTCTTATTTATTTTCTGAATCAAATTGTTTTGGAAGGGCTAAGTGGTGAGGATAAGGGTAGCCTTTTATAGGTGGGGGAGAGGACACACATGGAATTTTTGAAACGATAATGTGATACCCATATTTCTCCCTAGTCAAATGTCTTCCAAATGGGTCATTATCAAACATTATAGGTTATAAGGTCTAAATATTTCCATTAAATGGGTGTTTTAAAAGTTTTAGGTCTTCTTTAACAATTATCTTCTAAGTTTATATGCCTGGTAAACCCATTTTTACCTTAACCAAGGTAATAAATTTTTACATCTTTTACAATCATGATGGTCATAAATTAAGTTTAAATTATTAGATAATTTTAATTATTATGATTCAAAATATTGTATTCATTTTATCAAATTCATATTACCATATTGGTAGAATTTAATTTAAAATAAAACTCGTCAACATGTCAAAAAGTTGGTTTTTCTAAAGATAAACTTTCAAAAGTATAAAAGTTTTATCCTTCATAATTCAATATGAAATTGATTAAAATGGCCTAAATTAGTTAAATTGTGATACAATTGAACTAATTTCACTTTAAAAACTATTTAAAATATTTTTTATCTTTTCAGATAATCTAAAAGAAAAAATAAGTTATAAATAAAAATAAGAATTTTAACTATTAATTATAAAAAATTAAACTTTTTTGAAAATTATAAAAAATTATCCCAATGATGTTTTTCAAATGTATATTTCAATAATGAAGATTATTTTTCAGATATATTTTTCAAAATTCTGTAAATTTTATTTTTAAATTATGTGTCCAAAGAATGTCTAAACACCCTTTTGTAAAAATATAGTTGTTTAGAAAACATTTATTTTATTTCAAATTATTATTATTTTATTTATAATCAATAAATAAACCTGGAATTTATTTTATAAATGTGTAAAAAATATAATTTTTATAATTTATCTATTCATATTCATACCCTATAACTTAATAGTTATGCTATAATAGTCATGTTTTATTAATAATAATAATTTAATATAGTGTTGTGTTTTGTTTAAACTTGATTTTTCATCCATCCCAAGATATTGAGAGATTGAATTTATTTAAAATGAAATATATCACAAATTATTAATGTATTAAATTCATGAATTTTCCTGGTTTTTTGTGTAATATATGATATCAAATATTATTTTCCTCTATTAAAATCTTGGGGCGTTACATTCTACCCCCTCAAATAAATCATGTCCTCATAATTTAATCTTAATCTTAGAAATTAATGTTTTCAAATTTGAATGTAACTTTCTTAGAAACC
This sequence comes from Viscum album, assembly GCA_963277665.1. NCBI lineage: Eukaryota > Viridiplantae > Streptophyta > Magnoliopsida > Santalales > Viscaceae > Viscum > Viscum album. The sequence goes on along the minus strand of OY728161.1, from coordinate 1,828,335,254 downwards.
CATGTCATAAAAAGGTTAATAAAACAACATATTTATAATAGATAAGTTGATGTACAATGGTCATCTAGAATAACACATAAATAGGTTTCCATGTAGGAGAACATTGGTGGGAAGTGAAGATATGGTCATACAACAAAAGCATAAATAATTTTAGAAAATGATATAGATCAATGATCAAAAAAAGTGTCTAATACATAGAAGGTTATTTAATAAAAAACCATAAATATGTAATTGGTTTAAAAAATATGTTCATCAGAAATGAAGGTTTTAATATAACATTTTTTTTCAATATCATTTTCCTAGAGTCGAGGAATTATTTTACTATCTAGAAATATATGGAATTATAATTACTTGATATATTTCTATATAATAATCACAATTTTATCCTTTTGTGTTCTTTAATAAATTTCCACATTATCTATTAATCCAAGAAATGAATATACTAAGACGAATTTTTTCTAATTAAAGAACTGAAATTAACTTTTAAGGGATCATAAGATCTATAAAAGAGTAACAAGTGGTTCCTCCTTTCTTTACTAAAACCGAAATGGTTATAAAAATATATAAAAATAATAAATTAAGCTCTAATAACTCAATAGTAAATATAATAAGGAAATATAATCAATTTCATACATAGTTAACCTTAATACTCATCCAAAATATGTCTGACCAAATTCAAAGTCAAAAATTTAGAAGGATTGTCACAAAATCATCATTATATTCCCTAGAAAATAAAATTTGGCTCTTAATTTAATTTTAAAAGTATGTAAATAAATTTACCAATATAAAATCTAAAGTAAAGTATTCATGCTAAATAAAATCTCATATTGTCAAATATATTCCATAAAACCAACATGCAGTAAACTCCAGTAATGATAACATAAAACATCAAATAACTATCCAATTTCAATGTCAAAAGGACTATCCCATAAACATATATTTTTCACTATTATTTCAATATCAATCACATAATAAGTGTTATATTCCCTTGATCATGTGTTTTCCAAAAAGATAAACTTTCCATAGAATCAATTTTCCTGGTCTTCTGTATCATTCCAAATATGCTCACAAATCCTTAGAGAAAAAGTTATGAAGTACAATCCTTATCCATTTAATAATTATTATAACAAAAATATCATTGATTAAACAATCCATATGTAATGGCCCGGACCTCTCCGGTCCCTTACTTTGTGAAAATATGGTGTTTGAGGTGTTCCGGGAGGTCAAGGTGATTTATCCCCAATAATTTTCCAAATTTCCAATTTTTGTGAACAGTTCCATCAGTGAACAGTGTTTCTATCGGTGATGTTCAATTAACAGTGTTTCCAAAATGGTAGGTGTATAGTGTTTTCAGAACGGTAAGGTCTATCGGTAACCTCTAACAGTGAGGTCTATCGGTAACCTCTAACGGTGAGGTTTATCAGTAACCTCTAACGGTGAGGTCTATCGGTAACCTCTAATGGTGAGGTCTATCAGTAACCTCTAACGGTGAGGTATATCGGTAACCTATAACGGTGAGGTCTAACAGTGACCTTTTCTTTCCTTTGCCAAATTTTGAGTATGTGAACAATGTTTCCAGCTTCCTACAGTTTCACCCATTTGACATTTCCTTTGACATAAAATACATTTAAAGCCTTATTTTAAGGACGCTTAAGGCCGATTAAAATGCCATAAATCCTATATTATTTATTCCTATGGCTTGGTATGTTTTTACTTGGTCAAACCGTGTGGGTTAATTCGATCCACTTTTAATGGGGAATTAAGTGTATCTTAAATCGTCACCCCATTAAATCTTCAAAAGGGAAAAGATATCATCCTCCCTTGTTCTTCCTCTTTGTTATCGGCTATGAGATGCTAGAACCTTTCAATCCTTCCCATAGGAGTTTCACAATCAAACTTTATTCCTCGGATTGGTTCCTCTCTATTTTGATGCAACCGAGCTATATCGGTCAATCTTCGATATAAGGTATGTTTTATAGTCATTCCTTTGGGGATCATCTCCTCCTATTTCTTCTTTCCATGTTATATCATGTAATCTCCATGATTCTAATGGGGTTTTTATTGGGGTTTGGTTGGTTTTGTCGTACTGTGGCATCCTCGGGTGGATACAGTTGTCCTGAGAGGAGGATCGTGACCTGTTCTGTGGATAAAGAACGTGAGGAACTATTTGAGGTAGGGGATTCATTTCTTCTCTTTCTTTTACATGAAACTGTATTGTTAGCATGTTTAATCCCACTAGATGACAATATAATTGACCTAATAAATATTTTAACTGGATAAATAAATTGATATTTATCGTAGGTTATTTCCTTTTTTTTCTAGATAGTGTGATATCTATGCTTGCTTTGCTTAGCTGTTTGTTCTTGATGGAAATCGGTAAAGAACATAGATTGAGATTAATTGATAATTGTTGGGTAAAGATAAAGATTCATGAAAATGAATCTGGTTCTTGTTGTAATTTGATGTTAATCAAATTAGTGCAGTAAGCATGTTTATTTATTTGGGATAGCTTACTGATTAGGTTTCTTCAATTTAGAACCTATGAATAAAAAATCTATTAATTCAATATGGATTAAAGAACTGATTTTTTGATAATTCCTTAAGGGGTTATGAGTTACCCACTTGATTGTTAAAGAGAAAAGATCCCAATTAATGTGGTGTTCATTTTCCTGTTGCTTGTGTTGTGATGTGATCCTAGATGGTTGTGGTAATATGTGGAGGCATGGAGTCCCTTTTGGTTGTGGCAGCAGATGATGCCTAGAGTGGCGAGATGCATCGTTTTATGCATGTGGGTGTCGAGGAGGACACCAGGGATGATGGAATGGGATGGATGTGATTGTTGGATGCTTGGTAATTTTGATTGGTTGTTTATTTTCTTTACTTTTCTCCACTTCTCAATGAACCTGGTATTGCACACCCTTCTTCCGAAAGAGGCGGATACATGCGGGGTATGCTACGTACTTTCCATGTTTAGCTTCTCAAGGAAGGATGGGTATATGCTCTTGCTATAAGCATCAAAGACTCGATGGGTAGTACATCTACTCACCGTGTTGATCCCCCTAGTGTTTAGTATCATATAATGTTTTTCTAGAATGCTTGGGAATGTGGGAAAGTATTTCTATACTGAATAATTGAATTAATGGTGTTAACCCATGGGGATGGAGATGTTGGAACATAATGATGAGGTTGTAATTTTTGAAGGAACAGTTGACTTTAGGTGTGATGGTAATGAAATCTAATGTAGAATTGTTCATGGTTAATTAATGTTTAAAGAATTAATTAACATACAGTGGAACTGATAAAAAGGGAGTGAAGTAATCTAATAAATCTCTTTAAATGGTTGTGTGCTTATAGGATACCTAGTCTTAGAAGTAGTAGCCCGGAGTCTGAGAGACGTTAGCTGCAGTTGTGTCTAAGACTAGGTAATTCCCATAGTGTGGTTGTGAGATATAATATATCCTTTACTTTTTTTGTTTCTATATGATACTCCACCCTGTCAGTAAGGACAACTAACACCCTGGGGATTCTGATCCCTGGGGGTGTTTTCCCCAACATTCTGGTGGGAGGATGGATGGATGACTACCCCCTTTTGCCCCACTCTCTTCTCTTGGTAGTTACTGGTGTTGGCAGGCACATTGGTTAGTTTTACCCATATATGTGTGTAGAGGGCTATAATGGCTTGTGTTTATTCACACACATATATTCTAGATATAGTTTTCTATGTACTACTATAGGTGTAACGTGTATAAGCTGTGATGGCTTGAGGATCCTTACTCAGTGTATGGGTTGTAATGGCTTGAGGTATAATACCCAACGTATGATACATGTTATGCGAGTTGTGGTGGCTCCCAGAAACTACCTGGTTACTTTGGTGTGTAGACATGGTGGTTTTGTTGCACGAGGTGCATATTTTGGTGCTTTGCCCAGGTGTCTTTGGGAAGCCTTTTTGGAGAGAGATGCTCAGGACGTGCGACATTGGGGAAAAGTGGCAAACTAGTAGGGAAGTAGTAGCAGGGTACCCTTGATATTCTTTATTATATGATATATTCTTGTATGTGTTACTTGGTGAGAGTATCCATGGTGAGGTTGGGAACTTAGTATACCTATTTAGGTGACGAGTTAGTTTCACTTGTTGTTCACTATGCTTTATCATGTTTTCTCTACTTTTGCATGAGAGGCTTCGGGGAGGACCCTACTGAGTATACTGTTATACTCAACCTATGCATATATAAACTGTTTTTTAGGTCACTTGGAGAAGTTTGGAGATCAAGCTGGTTTCTACTAGCTTAGGTTTGAAGGAGTTGTCCGGGCTTGTGGTTGCTGCTGTTTTTACTTTCTTTTGGGTACTTGCAGTCTTTCCCCTTTCAGTTGTAGTACTTCTGCATAACATTTCATATGTTTACTTGGGTTTTTGTTTATACTGCAGTCTGATTTGGAGTTGATTGGTGTCTATCTTATCTCTCTCTTCTGCATGTTTTCTCTTATAGGTTAATGCCTCCCATTTTGTGTGTTGTTATACCCTCGGTGTTAGTCGCCAACCCGGGGCCTACTGGAGGCGGGACTCGGGGGTCATTATCTCCCTTCTCACATTTCTGGCCCAGGAGGGTACACTTTGTGGGGAGGGGTTTGTGATAGAGTGGTATCAGAGGTCTGGTTGAGGGATATGATGGAGTTTGGAATTAGGCACAGGTGTGGTTTCATGGGTTGGTAGGGAAACTGTGTCATTCATGTTTATAAAGTGAGGTAAACACTGGAGATCGGCTGAGAAATAGGCATTTAGGGCCCCCTATGATCTGATGAATGGACCTTTAAGTTTACAATGGCTACTAAACAAGGTGATACCAGTTGCAGGGTAGAGACCTAGGAAAGGATCATGCATCATTCTTCTTTGTTCCTGTGTTTGAATGGGTAGACCTTAGAATAGGTTAACCTAAAATGGATAAAAGAAAACAATTAATTAATTAATGTTGAGTCTTCCATATTCCTAGTTTAGGAGCTCTAACGGTTTTTTATTTTACAGGTATGGCTCCAGGTCGACGTCCTCATCAGGTTTGTGCAGAAAATGTCCAGCAGGCTGTTCCAGTAGATCACCGCAGGGTGGAGGTTGACGACGAAGACACTTGGAGGAAGAAACTCCGAGAGTTTCAACACCAGAGTCTGCAGAAGTATGAGGGCTCTGTTTCAGATACAGTCATGGAAGACTGGTTAGAGGAGGTTTAGATAGGATTCAATTGGATTCATGCTCGGAAGGATCATTGGGTGTCCTTTTTTTGTGACAATTCAATATGAAGCAGTGAGGCAGTGGGGGTTCTTGTTCCTCAGGGATCGTGAGGAGTCACCAATCTCATAGGAGGAGTTTCGAGATAGGTTTAGAGTCGAGTTTATTTCTTCGACTATGAAGGAATCCAGTCGCCAGGAGCTTTTTATCCTTCAACAGGGGAGCACTAGTGTTCAAGATTTTGGAATCCATTTCAGGAACCTTTTACGATATGCTTCGGACCTATTGCCAGATGAGGAGGCCAGGGCGAGACATTTCGAGGCGGCTTTGCGTCCAGAGATCCAACGCCAGGTCACCCCATTTATGCGGAAAACATATTTTGAGGAATTGCCGAGGGCAGAGGTTGTCGAGAGGACTTTGGCCAGGACCAGATCATCACGAGAGGGAAATCGTCATGATTCCTTACGAAGCAGAGTTGTGGTCCAAGGCTCCCGGTTTTCAGGGCAAAAGGGTTTCCGCTCAGCTGCGGGTAGGTCCCAACCCTTCACATCTCGTTTCCCCAGAGGTAATAACTCTCAGGACTATGTCAAGGGATGAGGCTCTTGTTTTTCTTGTGGTGGTTATAGACATAATCAGCAAGAGTGCCCGACCTTTTAGAGTGGTCATCGTGCACCAGGAGCTATGCTCCAGGTCCCTCCGTTGAGGCAGTTCAAGCTGAGGTAGTAGCAGCCAGTTGCACTAGCTTTAGATCAGCAGAGGGTAGATGGAGCAGGCAGAGGACAGCCCCATGACGCTCCCCGTCGTTAGAGAGTAGAGCACGACCGTGGTGGTAGTCGTTGTCAGGGTCAGAGAGGCTGTGGAGGAGGTCATGGTCAACTTCATGCTCTAGCGTTGCCAGCTCCAGGCAAGCCAGACATCGTTCGAGGTACCCTTTTCTTGTTTTCTACCTTGGTGTATGCCTTGTTTGATTCAGGAGCAACACACTCCTTCATATCACCTACCCTTGTCCATGCTTTGGGACTTGAGGTAGAGAGGCTTACAGTGCCCTTGGCGTTGACTACGCCAGTTGGAGGTCGAGCTAACTTGTTTGATGTATGTAGAGACTGTGAGCTAGTGTTGGGACAACACCGCTCTTGGGGAGATTTCATATGTTTACGAATACAACCATATGATGTCATCTTTGGCATGGATTGGTTGTATTCGGTGCAGGATATCATGGATTGCTTTAGGAAGAAGTTCTTCTTCATTGGTTCGGATGGAGAACAAGTGGCGTTTGTTGGTGAGAGAGACCCTCGGATGGGTCATAGGCACGTTCTGTCCTTATCATTTATGATGGCTGAGATTATGCTGAGTTCTTCAGAGGTTCAACAGTTGGCATTTCCTAGGATCGTAGAGGAGTACCCTGATGTCTTTCCAGAAGAGGTTGTAGCATTACCCCCTCGACGAGAGATCGAGTTTGGGATCGAGCTACATCCAGGAGCGTATCCTATCTCTATGTATCCATATAGGATGGCCCCTTCTGAGTTATGAGAGCTACATATATAGCTTGATGATCTGTTACGGTGTGGTTTTGTTCATCCAAGTGTGTCACCATGGGTTGCACTAGTTTTGTTTGTGAAGAAGCTCGACGACAGTTTGCGGTTGTGTGTCGATTATCATCGCTTAAACAAAGTGACAATAAAAAATTGCGATCCTCTTCCACGAATTGATGATTTATTAGATCAACTGAAAGGTGAAAGTTGGATCTCAAAGATCGAATTGCGGTCGGGATATCATCAGATGCCTGTGAAGGATGAGGATATCCCGAAGACTGCTTTTCATTGTCATCATGGGCATTATGAGTTCATTGTAATGCCATTTGGCGTGATGAATGCTCCAACTGTATTCATGGGATTGATGAATGTTGTGTTCAGTGAGTTCCTGGACAATTTTGTGGTAGTTTTCATTGACAACATCCTTGTGTACTTCACATCTGAAGAGGATCATGCAGAGCATCTACAAGCCATTTTGAGAGTTCTTTGCCAACATCAGCTGTTTGGGAAGTTTTTGAAGTGTGAGTTTTGGGCTCGAGAAGTCCATTTATTGGAGCATGTTGTGTCCCAACAGGGAGTAGTTGTGGATCCATTGAAGATAGAAGCAGTTGTGGCTGTGGCATCCCCCAAGACAGTTTTAGAGGTGTGAAGTTTCCTTGGTCTCACAGGTTACTACAGGAGGTTCGTAGCCAATTTCTCATGAGTTGCGACTCTGCTGACATCTTTGACTAGGAAGGATCAGGAATTCATATGTACTGATTAGTTTCAGGAAGCTTTCGGGTATCTAAAAGAGAAGTTAGTAAGTGCTCCAGTCCTTTTTTTCCTAGCTAAGGGAGTTCAGTTTTATGTTTTCTGCGATGATTCACATCTGTGGCTAGGCTGTGTTCTCATGCAGCAGAGGTAAGTTGTTTCTTATGGGTCTCGGCAGTTGCGTCCCCATGAACGCAACTATACCACCCATGATCTTGAGTTTGCATCCATGGTGTTTGCTCTGAAGTTGTGGAGACATTACCTCATTGGTGAGCGCTTTGTGGTTTTCACTGATCATAAGAGTTTGAGGTATGTTTTCTCCCAGTGTGACTTGAACTTGCGACAACATCGGTGGATGGAGTTATTGTAGGAATACGACTTTTAAATATCATATACACCTAGAAAATGGAATTTTGTAGCTGATGCGCTGAGCCGAAAGTCACGTAGTGATGTTGTGCGTGAATCTGGTGATTCCTGAAGAGTAATGGAAGAACTGTCAGCATTGCATCTTGATATGGAAGAAGTTGCGGGTAGATTTTATCTTTTTTAGATTATGGTACAGTCATCCCTAATTCATAAGGTGGAAGAGTCCCAGTTTGGAGATCTAGAGGTGGAGGTTTGGAGAGACTAATTTGTTTGTGGTGAGGCCCCTGATGGTTGGTCGGAGGATGAACAACACTGAGTGTTATATCATGGAAGGATTTTTGTTCCCTTGATGATGCGCGAGACGGTTCTCAGAGAGTTCCATAGTTCTCCTTTAGCAGTACATCCTGGCATGACAAAGATGTACCGATCCTTGAGGAGTCAGTTTTGGTGGCTTGGGCTGAAGTCTGCGGTTGCGGAGTTAGTGTCTCGATGTTTAGTATGCCAGAAGGTGAAGGTTGAACACCGTGTTCTAGGTGGTCTTCTCTAGACATTAGATATTACTCAGTGGAAGTGGGAGGACATCTCAATGGACTTTGTTATTGGTTTACCTCGAGCTCTAAGAGGACATGATTCTATTTGGGTGGTATTGGATTGTTTAACAAAATCGTCCCACTTCATACCAATCAAGGAGTCAATATCAGTGAAAGTTTTGTCGAGGCAGTTTCTAGAGGAGGTAGTGAGACATCATGGAGTCCCTAGGATGATCATTTTTTATCGAGATCCTCATTTTACCTCCAGGGTGCGGAGAGGTTTCCAACATGCTTTTGGTTCTCAACTATGCCTTAGCACTGCTTTTCATCCTCAAACGGATGGTCAGACAGAGCGAACCATCCAGATTCTTAAAGACATGTTACACTCTTGTGTTCTTGATTTTGGAGGCTCATGGGTAAGGCACTTACCCTTGGTGGAGTTCTCTTACAACAATAGTTTTCACTCCACCATCGGTATGGCGTCATTTGAAGCCTTGTATGGCTGGCCTGGCCATTCTCCATTGTGCTGGACTGGGGTCGGAGAGTTAGCAATTCTCAGACCGGAACTAGTGCAGAATACAACAAAGATGGTCCAGGTGATTTGTGAGAGGATGAAGACAGCTCAAGATCGTCATAAATCATATGTTGATCAAAGGAGGAGACCCTTGGAGTTTGATGTTGGGGATCATGTGTTTCTGAAGGTGACTCCCTGTCATGGGCAGCGAAGGTTTGGTCGTGGAAGTAAGATTTCTCCCTAGATTGTTGGGCCTTTCAAGGTGTTAGCTCATGTTAGAGATGTGGCATATCAAGTAGCACTTCCCCCACATATGAGTCAGATACATGATGTTTTCCATGTATCACAGATCCTTCGTTATCTTCATGATGACTCTCACATCATCAATTGGGGAGAGATCAATGTTGATGATGATTCAACCTTCAAGGAGAGACCTATGGAGATCCAAGACCGCAACGATAAGGTGTTGTGTGGGAATTTTATCCCCTTAGTTTGTGTCTTGTGGTGACACGGTGGCATGGAGGAGAGTACATGGGAACGTGAGTCAAAGATATGTGCTCAGTACCCAGAGTTGTTTTATGTTTAACTATTTTCATGTAATGATGTTCCCTTTGTGGTTAGACCTTTCATGTATTATTTATGAATTTATTTTGTTTTTTTTTGTGGCTTGATCTCTTTTGAGTGGTATCTCAGAGGGTGGTTGTTCGGACCCCGTTTCTTTTTTGTCTCTTTAGGTTGGTTTTGAATTCTCAAGGATGATAATGTTTTGAGAGGTATCTGAGGTAATGGTTCGGACCTCTATGGTCCATTACTTTGTGAAAATATGGTGTTTCAGGTGTTCTGGGAGGTCAAGGTGACTTATCCCCAATAATTTTCCAAATTTCCAATTCTGTGAACAGTTCCATTAGTGAACAGTGTTTCTATCAATGAGGTTGAGGTAACAGTGTTTCTATCAGTGAGGTTTAGTGAACAGTGTTTCTATCGGTGAGGTTCAGTGAACAATGTTTCTATCGGTGAGGTTTAGTGAACAGTGTTTCTATCGGTGAGGTTCAGTGAACATTGCTTCTATCGGTGAGGTTGAGTGAACAGTGTTTATATCGGTGAGGTTTAGTGAATAGTGTTTCCAGAACGGTAGGTGTACAATGTTTCCAGAACGGTGAGGTCTATCGGTAACCTCAAAGGGTGATGTCTATTGGTAACCTCTAATTGTGAGGTCTATCGGTAACCTCTAATGGTGAGGTCTATCGGTAACCTCTAACGGTGAGGTCTATCGGTAACCTCTAATGGTGAGGTCTAACGGTGACCTTTTCTTTCCTTTTCCAAATTTCGAGTATGTGAACAGTGTTTCCAACTTCTTACAGTTTCACCCCTTTGACGTTTACTTTGACATAAAATACATTTAAATCCTTATTTTAAGGACTCTTAAGGCCGATTCAAATGCCATAAATCCTATATTAATTATTCCTATGGCTCGGGATGTTTTTACTTGGTGAAACCACATGGGTTAATGTGATCCGCCTTTAATGTGGAATTAATCATATCTTAAATCGTCGCCCCATTAAATCTTCAAAAGGGAAAAGATATCATCCTCCCTTGTTTTTACTCTTTCTTCTCGGCTATGAGATGCTAGAACCTTTCAATCCTTCCCGTAGGAGTTTCACAATAAAACTTTACTCCTCGGATTGGTTCTGCTCTATTTTGATGCAACCGAGCTATATCGGTCAATCTTTGATATAAGGTATGTTTTATAGTCATTCCATTGGGGAAAATCTCCTCTTGTTTCCCCTTTCCATGTTATAGCATGTAATCTCCATGATTCTAATGGGGTTTTTCTTCGGGTTTGGTTGGTGCTGTCGTACTGTGGCATCCTCTGGTGGATGCAGTTGTCACGAGGGGAGGATTGTGACCCGTTGTGTGGATAAAGAATGTGAGGAACTGTTTCAGGTAGGGGATTAATTGCTTCTCTTTCTTTTACGCGCAACTTTATTGTTAGCATGTTTAATCCCACTGGATAAAAATGGAATTGACATAATAAATATTTTAACCGGATAAATAAATTGATATCGATCGTATGTTATTGCCTCTTTTTTTGCTAGATAGTGTGATATCTATGCTTGATTTGCTTATCTGTTTGTTCTTGATGGAAATCGGTAAAGAATGTAAACCGAGATTAATTGACAATTTTTTGATAAAGATAAAGAGTCATGAAAACGAATCTAGTTCTTGTTGTAATTTGATGTTAATCAAATTAGTGCAGTAAGAATGTTTATTTATTTGTGATTGCTTACTGATTAGGTTTCCCAAATTTGGAACCTACGAATAAAAAATCTATTAATTCAATATAGATTAAAGAACTGATTGTTTGATAATTCCTTAAGGGGTTCTGAGTTACCCTCTTGATTGTTAAAGGGCCAAGAGCCCAATTAATGTGGTGTTTGTTTTCCTACTGCTTATGTTGTGATGTGATCCTGGATGGTTGTGGTAATATGTGGAGGCATGGAGGCCCTTTGGGTTGTGGCATCAATTTATTCCCAGAGTGGCGAGATGCATCGGTTTATGCATGTGGGTGTCGGGGAGGACACCGGGGATGATGGAATGGGATGGATGTGATTATTGGATACTTGGTAATTTTGATTGGTTGTTTATCTAATTTACTTTTCTCCACTGCTCAAGGAAGCTGGTCTTACACACCCTTCTTCCAAAAGAGGCGAAGACACGTGGGGTATGCCATGTGCTTCCAGTGTTTAGCTTCTCAAGGAAGGATGGGTATATGCTCTTGCTATAAGCGGCAAAGACTTGACGGGTAGTACATCTACTCACCGTGTTGAGAACCCTTGTGTTTACTAGCATATAATATTTTTCTATAATTCCTGGGAATGTGAGAAAGTATTTCTATAATGAATAATTGAATAAATGGTGTTAACCCATGGGGATGGAGATGCTGAAACATAATGATGAGGTTGTAATTTTTGAAGGAACAGTTGACTTTGGGTGTGATGCTAATGAAATTTAATGTGGAATTTTTCATGGTTAATTAATGTTTAAAAAATTAATTAATGTACAGCGGAACTGATAAAAAGGGATTGAAGTAATCTAATAAATCTCTTTAAATGGTTGGGTGCTTATAGGATACCTAGTCTTAGAAGTAGTAGCTCAGAGTCTGAGAGACGTTAGCTGTAGTTGTGTCTAAGACTAGGTAATGTTCATAGTGTGGTTGTGAGATATAATATATCCTGTAATTTTTGTGTTTATATATGTTACTCTACCCTGTCAGTAAGGGAAACTGACACCTCAGGGATTCTTAGCCCTGGGGGTGTTTTTCCCAACATTCTGGTGAGAGGATGGATGGCTGACTACCCCCCTTTTCCCCGCTTTCTTCTCTTGGTAGTTACTGGTGCTGGCAGGAACATTGGTTAGTTTTCCCCATATATGTGTGTAGAGGGCTGTAATGGCTTGTGGTTATTCACACACATAGATTCTGGATATAGTTTTCTATGTAATACTGTAGGTGTAACGTGTATAGGTTGTGATGGCTTGAGGACCCTTACTTGATGTATGGGTTGTAATGGCTTGAGGTATAATACCTGACGTATGATACACGTTATGCGAGTAATGGTGGCTCCCAGAAACTACCTGGTTACTTTGGTGTGTAGACATGGTGGTTTTGTTGCACGAGGTGCAAATTGTGGTGCTTCACCCAGGTGTCTAAGGGCAAGCCTTTTTGGAGAGAGATGCTCCGGACGTGCGACGTTGGGGAAAAGTGGCAAAATAGTGGTGAAGTAGTAGTAAGGTACCCTTGATATTCTTTATTATATGATATATTCTTATATGCGTTGCTTGGTGAGAGTATCCATGGTGAGTTTGGGAACTTAGTATACCTATTTTGGTGATGAATTAGTTTCACTTGTTGTTCACTATTTTTATCATGCTTTCTCTACTTTTGCACGAGAGGCTTCAGAGAGGACCCTACTGAGTATTCTGTTATACTCACCCTATGCATATATAAACTTTTTTTCAGGTCACTTGGAGCAAGTTGGAGATCAAGCTAGTTTCTACTAGCTTGGGGTTGCAGGAGCTATTCAGGCTTGTGGTTGCTGATGTTTTTACATTCTTTTGGGTACTTGCATTCTTTCCCCTTTCAGTTGAAGTACTTTTTCATGAAATTTCATATGTGTACTTAGGTTTTTGTTTATAATGCAGTCTGAGTTGGAGTTGATTGGTGTATATCTTATCTCTCTCTTTCGCATGTGTTCTCTTAGAGGGTAATGTCTCCCATTTTGTGTGTTATTATACCCTCGGTGCTAGTCGCCAACTTGGGGCCTACTAGAGGCGGGACTCGGGGGTCATTATCTCCCTTATCACATTACTAGCCCAGGAGGGGTACACATTGTGGGGAGGGGGTCGTGACACCATCAATATAATTATTTAATATAAAAACAAGTACATTAATCATTCCACTTATTTTATAGTAATATAATATGCTTGACCCTAATCCATTAGCTTCTTTTAGGGTGTATTCCCTTGTTTTTTAGGGACATCATTTGCAAAGTTCCACATCTCTGTAATGTTGAAGCATTGAAATTTGTAATATTCATTATTTTCCGTATGATCATAAGCATGGATTCTTTTCTCTCCATTATAGTATGAAACTCCCATTCCCTTTAAGAATGTACCAAGGTGATTCTTTCTATAATAATTACATGTTCTAAAATACTTTTTTCCCTTATTCCCCTAATAAAGTTTTTATCTTCCATAATTATCTTCCATTTATTCCCTTAGAAACCATAATAATTAGATAATTCATTCTCTATATTGATATAAAATCATAATATATCCTCATACAATGAGAATATTTGTGAGACTAGTTCCCTTTATAATATTTTCTTAATCCTATCAAATAAATAGTCATCCTTACTCTTTATATTATGTGAATTGATTTGGTTCCCATTTCTATTTCTAGGGCCAATTCTGAATAATGGAATATAAAATATTAAGTCATAAAATTATCTATAATAATGTATAATCCCAAAACTAGTGAATCACATAACATAAATTGAAAAAATTAGGCATGGATAATCTCATAATCATAAACAATGTATTTTATTAAAGCTTCCAAATCATAAAAAAAATTAAAATCCTTTATAATGGTATGAAAAGAAAATTTGAATTATTTAAATCATATCCCTTAGGAGTGTCAAACCAATTGTATAGTAAGTCTTGTTTTCATGTACCCAATACTACTTGAGTCAAGACATACACAATTTTTTTGGAATTATTACTCTTAGGTACATTAGTGATAGAACAACATCCAATTGTAGTATCCATAAATAAGTGTATTACTAGTTAAATCACATAATCTATACCATAAAAAATATAAAGACGTTATTTCAAACATAAACTCAATTTATATCATAGTTTTATGTTACCTAATCTATTTTTTCCAAAATATTATTCCCAAGGTTTCTACTAAACTTCCTCTGATACCGACTGTAAAGTCCCTGACTCGAGTGGGATGAAGTTAGGGGTTACTTTATTAAATTGTAACAATATACAATATATTTTATATCAAAGGCCTGAATAGTTTAGTAGTTCCATTAAACTAGATACATACTTAATTCACATTAAAATTTAAAACATAAAATACACAAAAAATTTTCTTTAAAAACCCCATATTTTCACTTAGTATATCCCTACATATCATTCATAAAAAACTTCCCCATATACTTGGTAGAATAAAACACAAGAAATGGGTGAGATCAAATGATCAGTACAGGTATTTCTACAGAAAAATATATCATGAATAAATAAGTATAATTAATATTATAAGTTAAATAACTAATTCATATTTTATTCAAACTAAAACTTGATTATAATATGTTAGTACTAAATGATGATCAAATAAATCCATATACGTAACCACATTATTGAAAATTATCCATGGATATCATAAATAATTAAATATTTACATACAAATCTATCACTAATAACATAATGATGGAATCGATATGTTAGACATTTAAAATATAGTTTCAAGACCTTTCGTAATACAATTTATATATGTGGGTAAAAACCCGTCCAATTTGGCTAAATGTTTTGTCTCGTGAGACCTGTAGTTACATTTATGGGTTAACTATAACAAGGACCCACCCATCACATAATATTTCTAATACATTCATAATATCAAAGGGGTAAAACATAACTAACATAAACATTCATATATAAAAACAAACTTATAAAATTCTAATACATAACCTGATCAAAACACATAATCATAAACAGTCCAGAGTAATATGGTGAATTGTAACAAAATTGTTCATCCCCAATCAAAATAATCATAACCCATAAAAAATAATTATTATGATATCAATACAATAGATCACCAGTGGATCATATGTACAATAAGGTTTTGATGTCATTGAATAATTGAAATACAATAAAAAGTTCATTAAAACATTCTTGAGGAAAATAACCTTTAAATTTGAAAATCACCTTTTAAAAAAAGTTCAAAAAACATTTTTAAAACACATTTCATTGAAAATAAACTTTGAAACATGTAAAATATGTTTTAAAATATTTACTGGTCATAAAGGTAGAATTTTTTTACAATACATACACGTTAAAATGAATATTACTTTCACATTTTTGGTAAAATAAAAATGAGCATTATTTGGATATGACATGAATATTCCTTTCAAAACATTTTTTAAACAAAATTAGTAAAAATGTATTCAATAAATAATATGGATATTTTTAAAAAAATTGAAAAAAATTTGTGATACTATTTTTTGTACGAAGAATTATTTTTTATAGAAGAGATAAATGAATTTATATTTTCTTAAAAACTTTTTCTCAATATATTAATAAAAATAATCCATAATAATGATGACATTTTGAAACAACCCCTACACTTCGGTAACTTTTCAATCATAGTCCCAATAAAAGAATTAAATTCAAATTAAAAATTAAGCACCATTATGATAAATATATTAATGATGTAAAATATCAAAATTGGTAGTATATACACTAGAGAAAGGAATAATTTTTGAATATTCCATATGTTACATAGAAGTAAAAGTGAGAGGAGAAACCTCTACCTCGAGTCTAATTTCCATCATATGTGTTAAAACAAAATGTATAATAAGTATTGGTTTATTATAAATATATTAAATATCCATAATAATATATATCCTACCATATATTATTTATTTTTACTATTTTAGCACCTATTTATTAATATTTATTTGTTAAAATCACTATTTTGGGTGATAAATGTTTCATTTTTCATATATGTTTTGTTTTAGTAATTTCAGTCCTTTTAAATTGGTCATGGTTTGATACTCTATATAATGGTAAAAATTATTTAAAAATCATACATATTAATTATATATGTAATTAGAGTAATCTATAAATGTTAGGGACTAAAAATGTATAAAATTGTTCATGGAGATGATATGTTATATGTAGCATGAACGTTGTCTCTATTTTTCTCGATTGATGAAAATAAAGGAAAATTTTTAATTCAACTTTATAGAATAATTATTATGTTATATATATATATAATATTAATCAAATCCATCTTTATCAACATCCATTAAAAAGAAAATAAATGACATTTCACAGCGTTATGTGGAGGTGGTAATCCACACATATTCACGAGCGATGTTATTTTTTTCCAATAGACTGGATAAGAAGAATATAAATGTGATTTATATTTAAATGAGAATTTTTAGTTAAAAAAATATCACATACATTAATTAATTTTTACCTTACCACCTTCCATGTAAATCATATGAGATAAATGAATAACAATGCTTCATAAGGGGATAGTCTACCATACAGACATGTGTCATTGTTGTATCCCCCAAGGAATTGAAAGTAATAAGTCATATATGATATAATCATTAAAAAGAATAATAATTTAATTAATATAATATACCAAAGTTAAATCCATAATTATATCCAACCTTTAAATCTGGTGATGGAAAATGAATTACATCGGTTTGCGAGGCGGTAGTCTGTTGTACACTCGATCGACGATTTCATTTTCAACTTGGTGGAAGTGGAGAGGGGTCAGGTTTATTTCACTAAAATAATAAAATAAAATTATATATGTAATATTATTTTAATTATATTATCATAGTTTATAATTATTTTAATGAGGTCTATTAATAAATTACAAAAATATGTATGTTTAAGAAATTTACCACTTCTTCAGGGAGCCTTTTTAGGTTTATACCCAACACCTTCATAGGAAAGATTTATAATAAAAATAATCCCTCTATAATTTTGGAATATAAGTAAGGAAGATGTTTGGTTATGTATTTTTTAAACCTATGGTTTTTTTAATTGTGCAGTGGGTAGGATAGGGGTCACTTTTTATAAGTGGGGGAGCGGACATGCATGGAATTTTTGGTGTTATAAAGTGATACCCATGTTTTTATCATGAAAGAAGACCCAAAAATGGGTCATTTAAAAAAATTATATCTTATATGGTAGAAATATGTCCAGAAAATGGGTGTTCGACAAATTTTATGTCATTTTAACCCTAATATTCTTAGTTTAACCCCCTATAAACCTATTTTTACCTTAACTAGGGTAATTAATTCTTACTTCGTATACAATTAATAATGATAAAAAATTAATTATTAATTATTAAATAATATTAGTTATTATGATTAATATTATGTTAAACATTATTTATAATTCGAGTCATTGAAGTGGTATAATTTAATTTAAAATAAAACCCATTGAAGTGTTGAAAAATTAAATTTTCAAAAGAAAAATATTCCAATGTTTAAAAAATATCGACATAAAAAAATCAGCATGAAATTTATTATAATAAACTAAATTAGTTAAATTTTAATATTATTGAATTAATTATACTTTAAAAACAATTTGAAATATAATTTATCATTTTAAGTAATTTAAAATAAAATACAGTTTTCAATAAAAATCTATATATTTTACTATTTATCAAAAAATTAAAATTTTTGAAAAATTATCAAAAATTCACCCAAAGATAATTTTGATATGTAGACTTAAAAATGAATGATTTTTTTAAATAAATTTTTTAAATTTTTTTAAAATTAAATTTTAAATTATGTGCGCAAATCCAAACTAAACCTCCATTTACAAAAATACATTTTCTTGGAAACATTTTTTTTCAAATGAATCTTATTTTATTTATAATAAATATATAACCATTTAATTTATTTTATCCATGTGTAAACCATATAATTTTAATAATTTAATTAGTTCTATGTTAACCACCAACATAACAACAAGGTTAAACTTTTTCTGTTTAAATCAGCACAACCCAATCTATAGGGGCCCGCCTGGCTGGTGATGAGCCATGTGTGACTACCCTAACTCATATCCAATTCACTATGGGATATTGGTTAACATTTATTAGTAATATCACACATATTAGATTCATTTTCCTAATGCATCTATATTTATTCATGTGTATCAAAGACCATAAAATAATGAAATGTATAGAACGAGTGATACCAATAATACATTCATAACATCTATCACATATTAGACTACAAAAAAGTATTGGAAATAAATAAAAGGGGGAAAATAAAAACTAACCAAAATTAGTAAACAAATTCCAACCTACCAAAAAGGAGGGGATATTTTTCAAATGAAACACTAGAATACACCTAGGTTTCTCTAGCCCAAAATATAATCAACCTGCTCCTATTCATCCAAGGACTCTGCAAAATATTTATATAATGTATAAGAGATGACACTTTCTAGAATATCCCATGAAGGGGTGAGTATAAAAATAGATAGTAGGACACCCTGAAATAACTAAATAAAAATAATTAATAGTAGTCATCTTTTCCCTATATGGGTATATCAAATAAGATATTAGACATGATAGTAAACAAGATTTAATCCAGATATACTAAGACAGACACCACGTCACATGCCATAACAACCATAAAACCAACCATTGGATTCTACTCAATGACTAAAGGTAATGTCTATTCAGTAGAAAACCACTTCATGAGCTATGATACAACTAATTACACTCTATTGTGAGGCCATGATCGATGGGCCTGACTCTACAGATGGCACTCGTCTGAGAGTTTATGCTCATAGTTTCTAGCCAAGAAAAAGCATGAAGTAAAATGAGTGAGTTCATATAAGATACACACACAATCAGACTAATACCCCATTGGAAGGATCAAACCTTGAAAAAGTGATAGGGGTTTAACACTCATGTCTCACTAGGGGGACACCTGGCCATATTGGATTTATCCTACGAGACAGGGGATCGATGCCTGTGTAAGTGTTGGTTACACTAATTCCAAAGAACATATCAATATATAATGAAGGAAATTATGATTATTCTAGGACTATTTGAGTAATTATTTTTCTAATCCATTAATGAGTATAATGTTTGATGATTGGGATCAGATTTTTTATTAAACCCTCATTCAAGCAGACCAACTAACTCACTCTTGAAAATGGAACTCACTTATACTATACCAGTTTGGGAAAGCTATATTAGGGTAATGATACTATTTTGATGATGTCATGACACATAGACCTTTCATAGGAATGGACCATGGGAACACACTCAACCGAAACTGGTCCAAGAAAGCTCACAAAATCTCCCAACAAAGCTAAAATAGAGAGAAAAAGGAATCCAACCTATCTATAATTAAGTTCATGGTGTGTATCGATAGTAAATGGTGTGTCCCTTTATCACGGGGTCTACCCATGTATCATGGCCTATGGTTTTGTCTTTTACAAAGTTCAACTAGCTTTGTTCACGTACTTTCCCATTTCCTTGTACAATTACATGTATAATTACATGGCTCAGCCTATGTACTTTAGTTATGTTGTTTTCTCATGACCATTTACTTTCTAAGTACATAGTGTGTGGGTCCACAAAGAAACCTGGGCATGTAATCCCTATACATGTTGAACTAGTCAGTTAAAGTTCACCTGGAATGTGACATATGTCACATAGCATTTGGTACTTATCTACACACAAAAACCCTAGTATTGTACTGAGTGGACTACACAGCATGTGTTCATCAAACTATATGACATGAAGTCGATAATTTAAAAGAAATTAAATACTATTAATGAATCTTTATACAATACTTCACAGTAGTTGAGTCTTCAAGAAAATTTTGTGTGTGTCATGGATTTGGGATTGACTGAACCCCCTCGCCATTGTTGGCATGATTCTGGCTATATCCACTTCTGAGAAAATGAACATTATTTCACCTTTCCACTACATCATGACAAACTAAAACTATGTGTCTCTAATCCAAACCCAATAGAAATATTTTATCATGACTCTTGATTTCACCACAATATCTTGAATCTATATCCAAAAAGATGAACTATTTCAATAATGATCAAATGTGTAATGATCAGTTTCTGAGTATTCGTCGAACCGTCGACCAAAAGAAACACTGACAATGAACACATATATAATGCAGGGTAAAAACCACAAGACACAAGATGATAAAAGAACCTCATTCATTGTTATAATTGATCTTAGTCCATTTTTTAAAAAAATATGAATGAAAATAGAAAAGAAATAATTATCCCCCAAATATTAGATAAGAAAATCCATACCTGAAATACATTTTATACTTAGATCAATCAATTAGTTTTTTTTGATCCACAGTCTCCATAGGATTATATAATGGGGAAAATCCACAAAAATTAAAATTACTACGTTAATTTGGATCAATATCTAAAAAATAATGGTCTTATGTTTTCATCGTTGATAAGATCCACAAATAGTGTTGTCGTTAACAATACTTGTGGTTATCCAATCGTCGATCCATGATCCCAATGTCCTCTACCATTCATCTACTCTTTCATATAAATTCTCAAGGTTATGAATCTAACCATATTAATTTTATATAGTTTCATATTTATATAATATCCCTAGTTTTATGCGCCAATATAAAATAAAAAATATATTTTTTTATTTTCTCCCATGACAACTTCTTCATAAACACCTGATTCCAAATTAAGTTTGTGGTTTCTATCATATGATAAAAAATAAGTATCATAAATATTATTAAATTTTTTTATGATTATTTAATCACCAATATATACCCTCTATTCTATCAAATGGGAAGTTAAAGAATCACTTGTGTGTATATATAGACTGCCACCTCCATGTAGCAATACAATTTATTTTCCATCACCATATTTCATCGATGGTTATTATGAAGTATCTAAATTAATATATGATACCAATGAAATAATGAAAATTATATAATTATAATATCAAATATAACTACTTACCTTCCAATCTGTTATAAAAATATAACATCCCTTATATGTATGGGTGGACCGTCGCCTTCATGAAGTGATGTGATTCACTTTTAATTTCCACTTTACACAGATGGTAATATGAATAATTTTAATGAATATATATGACATATATGATATAATAATTATTCTATAGTGGTGATTTATTTTTTACCATTCATTCATTTGATCCATCGAAAAGTGAAAACAAATTTTATGCGTACATATGGGATATCATCTCTATGAATTGTGTAATTCATTCTTCTATCTCTACATTGTGTGGGTGAATAAAAATATATAGATAATGAATTTATATTATATTATATCATGATTAAAATTAATTAAATTATTTAACCATAATAAAACTCCAAGCACCAGAACTAATGAATTTAAATTCTCATGAAAAATGAAACAGTTAACACCCAGAAATGTTGATTTTAATTATAAATTATTAATAAAGGTGTATTTAAATGTTATAGGTGGATCATATTTTATATTATATTTATTTAAATTACCCTTTTGTATAATTATAGTAAATTTAAATTTATTATAAAATTGGTTAGATCACATTTGAAGCAATTCAAAATTAAAAAAGGAAATTATATAACAATAGAATTGTTTATTTGGATTGTTTATGATTAAGATTCCAAAAATAAAATTTTATGATATAACTCTCAATAAACTCATGAATTTTCATATAATTTTTTTATTTCTAGAGATTACTTGTATTCATTTAATTTTCCTCATTTTAATAACTTAATAGACCATAAGTATGTTTTTAAGGAAAACCAACATTATTTCCCTCTTTAGTAAAAAATCTTTTTTCTCACATATCCATTTTTTCAAACAAAAATGCTTTCAAGGAAGTTTTTTATATTATAATATTATTTTTAAATTCATTTTTACCCATAATTTAATTTTTTACAAAAATTTTTAAAAGGAATTATTATGTTGTTTTCTAAATGAGGTACTTTTGACTTTTTACGAAAAATGTGAATAGAATCATTATTTTAACATACATAGAATGAATAGTATTTCTCACTATCATGATGCCTCAATATTTCTAAGACTACTTTTAAATTTTATAATTTTATCTTAAAATAAAGTGTCCTACTTAATATTTTGGAAAATTTTATATTTTAAAGAAGTGATTTCAAAATAAAAAGGATATTTTCCTCAAGAAATATTCCAAGTGACCTTTTAAAGGAATTTCCATTTCTGATAAAATCTTATGATGTTACTTATGCATTATAGATGATATAATCCAATGATACTAGACTTATTAATTCTATATATGGTTTATTTCATGAAGGTGAGATATTTAAAAAACCTTTTTATTTTCCATGGGTTATGTTATAGTGAATTGTTGAAATGTTAATGAAACTCATTTCATTTCCATAGTTTATGATATATTATGAATTAGTTATGATATTATGGAACACATATGAATGTATTATGATTATATGATGGGTTGTCTTGAAATTATATATCCCTCCAATTCATTGGGTATATATAGATATCTCATGAGATAATATGGACTAAAATCGGGAGGGAACCTAGTTTAGTAAGGCCCTTTGTCCAATATGGTACACTTGGGAGTGAACCTTGACTATGAAAATGATGGAATTAGGAGTAAAAAAATTTACTATGATACTCATGAAAGTGAACCTTATACAAGGTAATGATGTTCTCTGATTATTTTTTGCCACAAACTTATCAATTATGCCAATGTTATTCTTTCATGGATCTTATTCTTTAATTCCTTTATGATTCATGTTTTATGAACATATAAACAACATTATAGGACATAGTATTATTATATTTGACATGAAGTTTATGGTTCTCAAATGTTAATCTTGTATTTTCATACCCTTATTCTCATGTTATGTTTAATTGATCATTGAGATCCCCCTTATTTACCATTAATATTTATATGAGATCACCCTTTCTTATGTTGTTTCCCCAAGTTATGAAGAAATATTTGTGAATGATATTTATATAAAGGGTGTTATTTATGAAGAACATAGTGGTAGGTGATGTAGATCTGTTATGAAAAAGTTTTTTATGTATCCATGTTTCCAAGGACAATAAACCTATATGATAATATAGTGTATCATAATGTTATGTATTGAATATTCATCAAATAAGATTTAATATATATGTATGAAAAGTATGGGTCACTATAGTTAGTATCTAAGTAAGATTTAGTTACCTTTGGAAACTATGATGAGAAAAAAATTAAGAACCCTTAGGATAGTCATATGTATGGGATAACTGCTTATGTTATAGTAAATAAAGGAGTATGGTTTTCTTAGAACAACAGTCATGTTTAGATACTCTAAGTTTGTGTGCCTTTGGAATAGATGTATCTTGGGGTAATAAATGCAAAAATAGTACTTTGATTATATCTCATCCATCATTTTGGTGCATAGTGAGTGTTCCCTTACAAAAATCTTATTTTGACACTCCTAGGGTATATTATTGGGGTAATTTACATTTTATTTCCAATAATTATGAAGGAGTTGAATATATTATGATCATAGATTATATAGTTTAAACATAATTTGACATATATTAAATATAAGGTGTCTTGATTTAGGTATCCTATAACTGATTTTTCATGATTGTGTGGTTTACCAATATGATTATTTTTTCTCACACATTCTTTTTAGTTTTACTAAATCGATGGAACCCAAAGGAATTGTCTTAATACTGAATTATTCTCCTAAAAAAACAAATATCATGGTAGTTTTATTGAAAAATATTATTGTTATTCTTACAAAAATATCTCATTCTTTGAATCATGTTGAGGTTTTAAAGGATCAATGGAGGGAAAAACATTTTTTTGAGTCCTTCATGAGGAAGCATACACCTTCATTTAGTGATCCTAAATATCCACTAGTTTCTATGAAATGGATAAGTACCACTGAAAATATATTTTTCATTTTTTATAGTTTAGAATAAGAAAGATTAATTTTTAGTTTTTATCATTTAAAAGGTTAATTGGATTATTTGTGTAATCTTATAAAGAACATGAGTCAAGAAGATTAAATTAAATCCATGTAGTCAGATGAGATCTAGTGATTATTTTTCATTAATTAGTGTCTTATCTATCTTTATACAAAATTACAGAAGGAATTCCTTGATATTAAGTAGAAGGATTATGATTATGTTTGTACCTATGAGTAAATGTTTACAGGATATCTGAGTTATTCTTTAGGTATTTTTATCCATCCTAAATTTAATGTAAATAAATTATTTAGTGGCTTAAAACAATGTATCCAAATGGATTTACCCATAATAAACATTAGTAGCTGTGAAGAATTCATTTTGTGTGCTTTCAAGGTGGAGATGGAGGTTGGAGTTACAGATCAATCTCATGTTGTTGATAAGAATGAATGATAGAATCCAAAGGAAATTATAAAAACCATAGAGTAAAGAAGATTATATTTCTTTCATGCTTGAAGTATGGAAGTAAACATGGAGTAGGTTATATTAAGAGGATTGTTAAATGTTTTATGTGTGAATAGTAAGGTTATCAGGTAATAAAATTTCAACATGACTGGAAGAAGAATTTAGAAAATGATGTATAAAAAGCACTATATAATACACCACCACAATCTAGTGTTTCAAATTCAAGGAGTATGTAAATTATGTTAATCAGTGCTCAAATATTAAGGTTAATGATGATGATTGATTTCATTAACCTATTAATACTAGATATAAATTAATATATCATCTCATAACTATTGTTAATTATGGGTATGAAAATGATGTGATGAAAGATATACATACCAACCACTCTAGAAATTTTAATAGCTGATTTGATTTTGAATATACCCACTCTTTTATATCAAAATAATTTTATAATTTTATTACTACACAACCTCATTAATTATATGTGGAATTATCAATGAAACACCTTAATGGTACAATGATCATGTCTCAAATATATGATTTGTCTCTGATTGATGTTTTTTTGGGATCTCATTCCTATAAATCACGTTATTCTACCTATATTTTATTTTGATGTTATCATAGGCATTTATTTTGATTATTTTAATAATTCCCCTATCAATTTCATTGTAAGGGAAGAAACATTTGATATTATAAACTAACATATGATCAATTATCAAATTGATGATAAATATGTACTTCAAATGGAAATCACAAACAATATATTTGTCTTGATTACTTTTCAAAATAATAGTTTATCTCATATGTTTGGGAAGAAACTAAATATCAATGATAAACCTATTCTATGGGATTTTGTTGATGTATTTCTGAAAGTTTTTCCTAGTATTCCACAAAATATTTTTGTTTCACTTTCAATATAACCCATACATGGTGCTACACCTATTTTAAAGACTCCATATAAAATTACCACTATTGTGTTGCAAGAATTGAAGGATCAAATCCAATATAGTCTTCAAAAGGGATTCATTCATCAAAGTATGTCATCTGTTGGTGCACCTATTCATTTTGATAGAATAAATATGGATCAATGTGATTATTCAGTGATTATTAGTAAATCAATATGATCACTATCAATAAAAATTATCAATTTCCCCATATTATTGTTTTCTTTCATCAACTGTACAGATATCAATACATTTCCAAGATTTAACTTCATTTAAGATATCATAAATTGAGTGTCATGAAGGAGGATATAAGAATGATAGTATTCAATACATGGTATGGGAACTATGAATTTATAACGATTCTATTAGTTCTTACTAATACCTCCACTATCATTATGGATTTAACTAATAGAGTTTTCAAAGATTTCCTTGATTAATTTTTGATAGTCTTTATAGATGATAATATTATATATTAAAAAAGAATTTAAGATTATGAATATCAAAAAATTATTGTACTAAAGACCCTATGTAAGCACACACTATATGAAAAATTTATCAAGAGTGTATTTTGGATAAAAAGGATTCATTTTTGGGTCATGTAATCTGATGAGAGGGTAGATATGTTGATCCCTCAAATATAAAAGTTATTAAATGATTGTCTAGAACAACCATAATGACTGAGATCCATAGTTTTCTTAGTTTAATTATATATTATCATTTTATTGTTGAAATTTTATCAAGGTTTTCTAACCCACTCACCATGATTACTCATAAGGGATCCACTTTCCTTTGGATAGATGAATGTGAGGAAAATTTCATGGAAATGAAGAGAATGTTAGTCAGGTCTCATGTACACACACTACCCTATAGTGGATAAGGGGTTTTGATCTATATTAATGCATTGAATAATGGATTAGGATATTACCACCTTTATATTTATATGGTTGTATCTTATGAATCATAATAATATAATGTTTATAATAAAAATTACCGAACTCATTATTTGTAGTTATATGTGTTAATAAATACATTATATATAGGAAGAATTATCTTTATGGAGTAAGGACTGAAATATATACTAATAATAAAATTTTTAAATATATATTTATTCATAAAGAGCTTCATATGTTTCAAAAATGATGTTAGAGTTGATTATAGATTATGACTTCTCAATACATTACCATCATGATGAAGAAAACAAGATGGGCAATGCTTTGTGCTAAAAATATCATGCTAGATTATCACTTTTGAGGATTAAAAAATATCCAATATTTATGTATTTTTAAAATAAAGGTATGTAAGTCTTGATATAATGGTAAAAATAGTAACATACTCAAATGAGTGTTCAAATATCAATCCAGGTAAATGTTAAATATGTGCAAATGGAAGATGTTGAACTAAAAAATAAGGTGAGAAATGTTCATGAATTAAACCCTAATTACTGTAGAATGATATGTTTCGGTACATGTTTATGTGTTATTTCAATACCATACTTTTATAAGGAGATATTTGATGAAGCTCATTGTTCATAATTCTCTATTCATCCTAGAAGTATGAAGATGTATAAATAAATGAAGGAGTATTTCTAGTGGGACAACATGAAGAGATATATTTCAAGGTATTTACCTATTTCCTTTTTATGTAAGTATTTTAATTATGAGATATAAAAATATAATGGGATTTTATAACTATTCCTCATACTAGAATGAAAATGGGAAAATCATTATGGATTATATCATTGGAATCCATATAATTTCTAAATTCTATAATTTTATTTTGGTTGTAGTAGATCACCTTATAAAGTTAGCACACTTAATTTATATCTAAGAAGATTTAAATAATGATCATCTTGATAAAATATACATTAAGGAAGTGGTAAGGTTTCATATAGTACCACATTCTATTGCATCTAATAGGGATTTGGGTTTTTCTTCAATTTTCTCATGAATTCATTAGAAAGATCTAGATTCATAGTTCTGTTTCAGTTCTACTAATTGTCCATATAGAGATGGTCAATCTGAGAGAACCATTCAATCCCTGTAGGATATTCTGACATTTTTTTTTATGTATTTCCAAAGTTCTTTGTATCAAAAACTTAATCTAATAAGGTTTTCCTAAAAAAATAATTGTCACTCATGAATTTAGAGGGATCATTATGAAGACCTATATTCAAAGAAGTGTATAAATATAATTTTCTAGGTCTAATATGGAGAAATAAATTTATTGTTACCTAAGATATATGAGGAACTATTAGAGAAAGTAGGATCCATTTTAGATCATATTAATCCAGCTCAAAGTTGACAGAAACGTTATGATGATAGTATTTACTGAAATCTATAGTTCAAATACAGTGGGAATGAATTCAAATTAATTTCTCTATGGAATATGGATATGATATTCATAAATAAAGTAAATACTATCCCCATGTATATTGGACCCTTCGATATTCATGATCAATTAAGTATGGTAGTTTATCACTTAGCTCTTCCACCAAACCTCTCTCAAGTTCTTAATGTGTTCAATGTATCTTTCTCAATGAAGCACATACCTAAACCTTCACATTTCCTAAACTCAAAGGTCATACCACTAGATAATTATCTTTAATATGAATTATAACTAGTAGATATCCTAGATTAGATAAATAACATTCTGTGAAACAAGACTACTCTCCTAGTTAATGTTCTTTGGAGGAATCCAAAATTTGAAGAAACTACTTGGGAACCTAAGGATTTTATGAAAAAATAGTTATCATCATTTTATTATATAAAATTTATGTATTTTAAATTCAAAAATTATGTTAGGGTGTAAAGTGTAACACCCTTAGAATTTATGATATATTTTAGTTCAAATTAATTAAATTTCTTTGGTAGCTTGCGATACACACAAACCCGAGTCTAAATGAAACATAATATAGTATACCATTAAAACCTGGAAATTAAATCATATAATATATATTAATAATAATATTTTTAAATTTATGTATAATTTTTTTTATAAATAAAATATATTGATAAATAATTACTTAATTTTTAGTAATGTATTTGTATTCTTTAAAAAAATATATTTTTCTTCAAAACTAATTTTAGTTGCATGATGTGAACAAAAAATAAAATAAATTTATTCCAATTTTATGTTTTATATTTTAGAAAAATAAATTAATTTCTTAAATTTTAATTTAAAAATTATCTTAGTGTAATTTTTTTCAAATTATAAAAAATGATTGATTTTTTGAGGAATAGTGAAAATTCACATTTCTATTGAAAACTACCTTTTTGTTTAAAACATTTACACAAATCCATTTTGTTTTAAAATGGGTTTAAAAGTATAATTAGTTAATTTATGTAATTAATAATCTAATTCATGTCATTAAAATCAATTTTATATTTATTTTGGATATAAAAACTTATTATATTTCTAAAAAAATTAAAAAAAACTGATTTTATTGTGTTTTCAAGTTTAATTTTAAATTATAGTCGATAATTTATATGAATTGAATTTGATTAATTGAATTGAATATTTTGATTCATAATATTTAATATTATTTAATATATTTAATGAAATTTATGGCAATAATGAATAATAAAAATGATAAAAATGTGTTTTCATGATTAAGGTTTAAACGGGTTTACTGGGGTATTAAACCAAGATATAATTGTAAATTTTGAAATTAAATGTGTATAAATCCTATTAGTTGGAAATATTTTGAACTTATCCTACTCCACCATTCAATACCAGGACATTTGGAACCATTTTAATTGAAAATTTATTTATTATGTTTTATTCCCTTATGAAATTCTAAATGTGACTTCACCCCCAATAATAAAATGACACCCCACCCTTCTCCTATCACAACACATTGAGCAATAAATATAGACCAAAAAATACCAAAATATATTATAAACATCAATATTTATGTATTAGTGTTATCTATATTCTTAAAATAAAATTCCAAGTTTCTTTAATAAAGGATCTAAAGGAGGCTTACTGAAGAAGAGGTAATCATTTTACACGACCATTTTCAATTAATTTTTTCTTCTACCTCCTCTAAATATATGGTATTCAACATGAAGTAAAAAATTTAGTATAATAAATATTATTAAATGTTATTATTACTATTTAACCACCAATATCCACCTTCTATTATATCAAATGGGAAGTGAAAGTATTGCTTATGTGTACATGTGGACAACTACCTCCACATAGTGATTAAATTAATATTCCCTCACCATATTTAATATATGGTTATTAGATGTGTTTAATGTTTATATATTATATTTATGATATAATTATACTTCTTGTATTATAATATCATATATTTTTTCTTTCCTTACAAGCCATTGGAAAATGATAACACTACTAGTGCGTACGTGTTGACTAACACCTCCATAGAACGATGTGATTCGTTTTTTGTTTCCACTTTACATGGATAGTAATGTAGATATATTTAATGAATATATATGGTATAATAATTTACCCTATTGTTTTAAATTATTATTTACTTTTCTTTCATTCCATCTGTTGAAATGTGAAAATAGTGTCCATGTATACATACGGCCTACCGTCTCCATTAAAGGTGTAATTCATTATTCCATATCTTCCTTTTATGGATAATAATAAATGTAACTATAATGATTATATATAATAGTTTTATCATGTTTAAAATTCTATAGACAATTTAACCATGATCAATGTACAAGGACCAGTACTTTTGAACCAAAATTCTCATGAAAAATAAATCAGTTAACAGCATGAAATGATGATTTTAATAAGGAATTATTAATTATAGGGTGCTGAAATGTTATAAGTTGATCATATATGATATTATAAGTATGTAAAATATTATTCTATATAAGAATAATATATTTAAATTTATTATATATTATTTTAGACTGATTTTAATGTAATTCATTCTTGAGGTAAGGGTTTTATATTACAATTTCATTGTTTATAGAGATTATTTATGATTAAATTTTTTATGGTGAAATTTTATGATATACCACTCAATAAACACATGAATTTTCTTCTCTTGTAGTTGTTTCTTTATATTACATGTATTTAATTCATTTTATACCCTTTAATAACTCAATAAACCGTAATAATGTTTTTAAGGAATACCAATTTTATTTTCCTTTTTGGTATAAATATTTTTTCTTTCATATCCATGTTTTCAAGACATGTTTATAATGATTTTTTAATATTATAAAATTATTTTTAAAATTAATTTTTATCCATGGTTTACCTTTTTCAAAACAATTTAAAAATGATCTCTATTTTGTTTTTCGAATGGGGTAGTTTTGGAATTTTACCAAAAATGTGGAAGGGATTTTTGTATTAACATACACAACATGAATGGAATTTACCATAACCATGACCACTCAATGATTTGAAGCATACTTTAAATTTTTACAATGTTATTTTCAATTAAAAACTTTTCCTTAATATATTTATATATATATATATATATTTAAGAAGTGATTCCAAAATTAAAATGGTATATTCCACAAGAAACATTCCAAAAGATATTTTGAAGGTACTTTCATTTATAATAACATCAATTTATTTTACTTATTCTTTACTAGTTATATGATCAATGGTTTACATCCTTATTATTACTCTATATGGTTTATGATTTGGATAATTCAGATTTTTATGAAACCAATTTATTTTCCAAGGGTTACGTTATGGATAAATGTAGAAATGTTTATGAAACATATTTATATTCCATGGGTTATGATATATGATGAATTACTTAAGATCATATTTAAATAATATGAATTTATTATGACTATATAATAGGTGGGCCGGTAATTATATATCCCCCCTAATTCATTATGTGAAAATTGATATCTCAAGAGATAATAATAATTTGAATACCAATTCTATAAGGGACTCTACAAAAGTATATCATCCTTATTCTTTCTATATATGGTTTATAATTATGAGGATGAAATATTTATTAAACCCACTTATTTTCCAGGGGTTATGTTAAAGTGAAATGTGGAAAAATTTAAGAAACTCATTTCTTATCCATGGGTTATGATATATAAAGAATTATTTATGATCTTGTAGCACAAATATGAATGGATTGTGAATATTTAATTGGTGGGACACAAATTATATATCCCTCCAATGTGTTGGGTGAATATAGATATACAATTAGTAAATAATGACTAGAATGGTGAGTGATCCAAGTTTAGTTAGGGACTCTATCCAATATTATAGTCTTGGGAGTGATCCTTGACAAATGATATGATAGAAAGGATATTGAACCCAATATACAATTATAGTCATGTAAGTGAACCTTATCAAAGGAAATGAATTTCTTTGATTATGTATTTTCCAAAAATAGATGTCTTTTTCTAATTTAATGCTCTCATGTCTCATGTTCTTTTTTTATTCAAGTCTTATAAACTTCCAAGATGGATTCCATAACTCAGTATTTTGATATTTGATATAAATTATATAGATTTAAAACGTTAATCTCATATTATCATACCCTTATGATCATGTTATGTTTAATTGATCCTTGTTATATGTCTTATGCACTATTTGTAAGCATCTAATATCACTTATTCTTATTATTTCATTCATCGTGTTATTAATAATGGTTTTAAGAATTATATGTCTATGAATGGTTCTAGTTATGAAGAAATTAGTTGGAAATGATGTAGTTATCTTATGAACATGTTTTTATATATCCATTTTCTAAATTCGCTAAACCTATATGATTATAGAGTGGATCATAATGTTATATATTTTATATTCATCTAATAAGATGTGATATTTATGAATCAAAAGTATGGGTCACTATGGTTAGTATCAGTGAAAGGTTTAGTTACCTTTGGAAACTATGATAAGGAAACTTCAGTAAGAACCCTTAGGATATTCCTACATATAGTATAACTTATTATATTTTGGTAATGAAAGGATTGGGTTTTATTATAAAAAAAATACATGTATATATAATATAAGTGTACATAATTTTTCTATTCATGTATCTTGGTGTAATAACACCGAATAGAGTTGGATGAGTTTATCCCTTCCATAATTTAAGTGCACGATGAGTGTGACCTTACTACACACCTATTTTGACACTCCCAGTGTGATACTATTGGGTTAATTCACATTTTATTTAGAACCCATTATAAATTATTTAGATTGATGATAATTATGGATGAACTTAGTTTATCCTAATTTTTTATATATTGAAAATAATGTGTCCTGGTTTAGATATCCTATAAATTATTTTTCATAATTATGTGGTTTCCCACTATGATTATTATTTCTCACATTATTAATATTGGTTTTAGTCAATGGATATTAACCAAATGAATCATGTTAATGATAATTTTTTCTCCTGAACAACCAAATTTTATGGAATCCAAAATGAAAAATCTTATTATTAGTATTACACAACATTCCAAATCTATTGATCATGTTGACCTTCCAAATGAGAAAATGAGGGGGAAAAATTTATGATCCCTCCATAAGGAAAAACACACCTTATTTTAGTGGTTATTAATATCCACTAGTTTTCAAGCAATTTATTAGTACCACTAAAAATATATTTTTCATTCTCCAGTGTTAAGAACATGAAAATGTGATTTTGGTTGTTTATCACATGGAAGGTTAAGCATATTAGTGGTAGAATCTTATCAAAATCATAAGGTAACAAGATGAAATTGACTCCATATATTGGGATGAGATTAAGTTTTTATTTTTTAAATAATTAGTTTCCTCATATTATTCATAAAAAATAGATATGGAATTCATTGAGTTTAAGTAGATGGATGTTGAATCTGTCAGTGCCTATGAGGAAAATTTTACAATACTTTCTTGGTATTATTCAGGTATTATCATCTAACATAAATTTAAGTTTGATATATTAATTAGTGTCTTAAATCCATGTCTCTAAAGGTCTTTACCTAAAATGGCCATCAATAGCTATGAATAAATCTTTAATGTGATATCAAGTTGGATGTCGATATTAGTGTTTCCCTTAAATATCATTGTTTTTATATGAAAAGGATGATGAAATTCAGAGGAAATTATAAAAAACCATGGTGAGAAGAATATGATCTTTTCTTCATGCTCAAATTGTGGAAGAAAACACAAAGGATATTTTCCTAAGGGGACTTGTAAATGTTTTAAGTGTGAGAATATCAAAGTGATGGGAAGAAGATGTTAGCTAATGATGTAGAAAAGGTACCACATAATACACCACCGACACTCAAGTGTTTCAAATGCAATTAGTATGAGAATTATGACAACTAGTGATCAAATACAAAGGATAATGGTGATGAGCGACATCCTCAACTTCGTATGTCTAGATATATAGGGAAATATAATGTGATCATTATGGATGATGAGGGAAATGATGATTGTTTGGTGAAAGGTACACATGCCATCCACTATATCACTGTTAATGGATCAATTTAATGTGTATATTACCACACATTTATATTTGAAGAATTTTATAAGTGTATCAAAAAACCATCTTAATGGTATGATTTAGAATTATCAGTGAAACCCATTAATGGTACAATGATCTCATCTCAAGTCTCTCATTCTTCTCAGATTGAATTTTGTGGAAATATGCTTCCTATAAATCTTTTTATTATCCCTATATTTAAATTTGATAATATCTTAGTCATAGATTAGATTTATTTATATAAACTATATATCAATTTATGAGGAAGTAAAGTAACCATTTATATTTTAAACTAACCTATGATCATCTATCAGTGCGATGGTAAATAATAACTTCTGGTGGAAATCACATACATTATATGTTTCTTGGTTTCTATTCAAAAGGGGTTTTTATCATATATAGTTAGGAAAAAACTCAACATTAAATATATTCCAATTATTTGGGATATTTTTTATTCCTTTTCTTAAGTTTTTACTAATATTCCATAATATTGTGATTTTTTATTTTCAATAGAAATCATACTTGGTGACACACCTATATTGAGGACTCCATAAATAATGGCCCTGATTATGTTGTAGGAATTGATGAAGAAAATCCAAGATATTCTTAACAATGGATTAATTTGGACAAGTGTGTCACCTTAAGGTGAACAAGTTATTTTTAAGAATAAATATGGATCAATGTGACTCTATAATGATTATCATGAACATAAAAAAATCTCTACCAATAAAAAGTATCCCCAACCCGTTATTAATGACATGTTTGATCAACTTTGTGAATCTCAATACTTTTCTAAAATTTACCTTCATTATGGATATCATCAATTAAGGGTCAATAAGGAGAATATACCCAAGATATAATTATATACAAGGTATAAACACTATTATTTTTTAGTTATTTAATTTCTTGGTACTAATTCCTTTGTTATCTTCATGGATGTAATTAATATAGTCTTTAGAGATTACCTTGATTAGTTTGTGGTGGTATTTTTGGATTATATTATTATATATTAAAATATTTAAGTAAGATAATAAAAATATCATAAGGAATGTATTGAAGAACCTAAGGATGGAGAAGCTATATGAAAAATTAGTCACATGTGAATTTATGATAAAAAATAATTTCATTTTTGGGTCATATAATCTCATGAGGGGGTATATCTATGGATCCATCAAAGAGAGTGGTTTTTTAACAAAGACCCAGAACAACAACACTATATTTGATCCATATTTTTCTTGGTTTTGATGGATATTATCAACGCTTTGTGGAAAATTTATCATGGTTGTATAATCCACTCACTAAGCTAAATTGGTAGGGATACAAGTTCCTTTGGACTAATGAATGTGAGGAAAATTTTAAGGAGATGGAGAGAAGGTCAGCTGGTGCACATGTACATACACTACACTTCAGTGTATAAGGGTCTCTGGTCTATGGTAATTCATCAAAGAAGGAAATTTGATGCACCTTCATGCATAATGATATGGTGATAGCATATGCCTCATGAAAAATGAATCTTCATGAGAATGGTTTTCTAAATCATTATTTGGAGTTATCTATGGTAATTTTACATTAAAGATATTGGAGAATTTTCTTTATAGAGAATGTTTATAAATATGTACTAATAATAAAGTTTAAATAATATATTCACTCTGAGAGAGACAAATATGTTCCAAAGATTACAGTTAGAGTTAATTAAATAGTTTTACTACTCAATACATTACCCCTAGGAAAAGAAAATAAGGTGGTAGATTAATTGAGTGTAAAGGATCATTCTAGATTATCTTTGATGAAGATCACAAAAGATATAATATTTGTGTATTTTTCAAATATGGTTCTTCAAGTCATGAAGTAAGGGTTAAAATATTGTCTTTCTCAAATGAGTGATCAACAATATAACCAAGTAATGATTAAATAGGTGAAAATGGTGATATATAACTAAAAAATAAGGAGATCATTTTTTATGAGTTCAACCTTGATTGAGATATAACGATAAAGTTCACAAATAATCTAGGTGTAACATAAATACCATAACTAAATAAGGATCTATTGGATCAATCTCATAGTTCATCATTCCCTATTAATTCTGTAAGTATGAAGATATATTGAGTTTTAATGGATTATTTATAGTGGGAAAACATGAAGAGGGATATTTCATATTATATATCTTTGTGATTTATATTTCAACAAGTTAAGGATGAAATATAGATGTATAAGGAGTTATTAGAACCATTTCTCATACTATAATGGAAATGGGAAAACATCACCCTGAATTTTTTCAGAAAATTCCCTAATATGTCTAAAACCTATAATTCTATTTGGATTGTAGTAGATCGTCTTATTAAGTTAGAACTCTTTATTTCTATTAGAGAATACTTATCTCACAATAATGTTACCATAATATATATTACGTGGTAAGGTTTCATGGAGTACCACATTCTATTATATCTGATCGGGATCCAGGATTTACCTTAAATTTCTAGTGAAGTATTCAACATGAATTGCACTCAGAGATATGTTTCTCTATTGTATATCATCCTTAAATAGATGTGCGGTTTGAGGGAACCATTCAAACCCTATAGGATATAATGAAATCTTGTTTTGTTGATTTCAATGGTGATTGGGGTCAATACATTCCTCTAATTGAGTTTTTGTAAAAAATATTAATCTCAATAATTTAGATGAATACTTCTGAATCCATGTATATAAAGAATAATATAACACCAATTTTTATAGAAATAACATTATAGGGACTTGACCTAGATGAGGAACTGAGGAAGAAAGTCTAAACCATTCTGTAACACATTAAGAAAAAAAGGAAAGATTTTCCCTAGTTATATTTCCTCCTTTTTGATTATTGATCGAGTAGGGGCAGTAGCTTTTCTCTTGGCTCTTCTAATAAACCTATCTCAATATCATTATGTGGTTCATATCTATCTCTCTCAAGGAAGTATATACCTGACCCTTTACATGTATTGAACTCATTGTTCATACCAATAGATCATGATCATTCTTTTGATGAACAACCTCTATATATATTTTATAAAAGATATAAAGTACTGTTAAATAAGACTACTCACCTAATTAAAGTTCTCTGGAGGAATCAAAAATTTAAAGAAGCTACATGGGAACCATAGGATGTGATGAAATAGAGATATAATAATTTTATTGTATCATATTGAGGGATTTTAAAGGAAAATTTTATTTTTAATTTTGTTATGATGTAACATCCTTATATTTTATGACATATTTATTTTCAAATAAATTTAATTTCTTTGATAACTTGTGATACAAGAAAATCCAAATAGAAATGAAAATTAATATAGTATATCATTATATACTATTAATTAAATTATTTAATGAACATTAATAACCAAATTTTAAAAATTATTGATAAATATTTTAGATAAATCATATATATTAATAAATACGTACTCAAATTTTAGTAAAGTCTTTATACTCTTAAAAAATGAGTTTTTTCTCAAAAGTTGTTTGTATTTATTTTTTAAAAAAAATAATAAAGTCAATTAAATAAAATTTTAGTAATGTTAATTGAAAAAATGAACATAATTTTTTTAATCATCATGTCAAAATTATCTTATATTGAATTTCTTGAGAATTTTATGAAAAGATTGATTTTTGATGAATAGTTAAAAGACTGATATTTATTTGAAAACTTCCTTTTCATATAAAGAATTTACAAAGATTAATTTTGTTTTATAATGGATTTAAAATTATTATTAGTTAAATTATATTATCAATACTCTAATTTAATTTATTGTAATAAATTTTACATTGAATATTCATATTAAAACCTTTTATACCTAAGAAATCTTTTTTTAGATCACTAATTCTTGTTGCGTTTACATTATTAGTTTTAAATTAAAATATTACAATTATATGAATTTAATTTCCTAAAATAGATTCATATTTTTAATCAAAATATTTAATTTTTTTAATTATTTCAATTTAATTTTTGGTCATAATGAATAGTAACAAAGTAAAAGTATGTTACTGTTGTTAAGGTTTAAACGAGTTTATCGTGGGGTAAAACTAAGATACAAGGTTATGTTTTCCAATTAAACTAGTCTAAGACCTATTGGATGGAAATATTTTGAACTTATCCTATCCTAAATATTTATACTTGTAAATTTTTATTTATTTTAATTAAATATGACTTTATTATATATTATTCTTTTATGAAATTCCATGTATTTCTTCTCCCCCACTTATAAAAGGACTTCCCGTAGTTCTCTTATTCACATCACATTGAGCCATATAGATCAACAAAAAACTTACCAATTATCTTATAAAATTCACTATTAATTAACTATAGGTTCATTTCTTCTTAAAATATAATTCCAACTATCCTTAAAATTTATCATAAGGAGGACTATCGTAGAAGTGGTAATTGTCTTACCTGACCTCTTTCAACTTATTTATTATTTTACCACATCTAAATCAAATGTATTCAAAATAAAATAATAAATTTAGAATCTTACATAATATAAAATTTTATTATGATTATGTAACCACTAATATCCACCTTCTATTATATCAAATGGGAAGTTAAAGTATCACTCGTGCATACGTCTGGACTATCGCATCCACGTAGCAATACAGTTCATTTTACCTAACCATCTTTCAAAGATGATTATTTTGTTGGGATTAAATTTTATATATTATATTTATGATATAATTATAATTCATTTATTATAGTATTATATCTAATTTTTTCCCTCCAATCAAGTGGAAAATGATAAGGTTTCATGTTCTTGAATATGGACAACTGCCTCCATAGAGCAAGGTGATTCATTTTTTTGTTTCATATTTACTTAAATAGTAATCTGGATATATTTAATGAATATATATGATATATATTATATAATAATGATTATATATAGGTATATTATTCTTTTCTTTTATTTCACTCCATTCATTGAAAAGTAAAAACCACAATCAAGTGTATGTATGACTTACTATCTCTATGAATGGTGTAATTAATTTTTATATATAAACATTTTATGTATGACATTATATATATCTTTAATGAATATATATAATAATAATATCATTATTAAAAAATATATATGATGGAAACATCATTAATGTACAAGAACCAGTACTACCAAACGGAAATTCTCCAAAGAAACAAAATAGTTAACACCTGAAAATGATGATTTTAATAAGTAATTATTAAAGAATGGGGTTGTAATGTTATTAATGGATCATATATGATATTATAAGTATGTAAAAGATTATGGAATAGAAATATAATAAATTTAAATTTATTATATATGGGTTTTGATCTCTTTTTAAGAATGTAGAACTTGTGGTAAGGTGATTATATAGAAACACATTGTTTATCGGGATTATTTATGATTAAGTTTATGATGATGAAATTTTATGAACTACCTCTCAAGAAACTCAATAAATTTATTATTATATGTTTATTTTTAAATATTTCATGTTTTCCTTTCGTTTTCCTCTCTTTAATAACTTAATAAATAACATGTATGTTTTTAAAGGAAACAAACGTTATTTCCCTCTTCAGTCGAAAATCCTTTTTTATCCATATCCATGTTTTCTAAAAAAAATCAGTGATGTTTTTTATATTCTTATATTATTTTTTTAAAGTCATTTTTACCCATTATTTTCCTTTTAAAAAATAGTATAAAATTATTATTCCTATTATTTACCAAATGTGGTAATTTGGACTTTTTACTAAAAATGTGAAAGAAATCATTGTTTTAGCATACACAACATCAACAACAATTTCCACTATCATGACCACTAAACTATTTGAATATTCCTTTATAAGTTTAAAAATATTATTTTAAAAAATCATAATATTTGGGGAATTTTTATATTTTTAAGAAGTGACTCTAAAATTTAAAGAGTATATTCCTCAATAAATTTTACACCTGATCTTTCAATGGAATTCTCATTTATGATAACATCCATTAATGTTACATATGATTTATAGGGGATATGATCCAAGGATAACAACATAATTCTTTATCTATATGTTTTATGATTATGATGATGAGATTTTAATAAAACCCTTTTATTTTCCATGGGTTATACTATGGTGAAATTATGAAATTTTTCTTAAACTTGATTGATTTACATGAGTTATGATATAATATGAATGATTTATGATCTGAAGGAACACATATGAAAGGATTATGATTATGTAATGAGTGGTTCTATAATTATCTATTCCTATAATGCATTAGTTTAAAATGGATATCTCATGAGATAATAAGTACTAGAATGGGAAGTGAGACTAGTTTAGTAAGGGACTCTATCCACTATGATAGCAACTGGAGTGAACATTGACTAAGGATATGATGGAATGGGGAGTTAACATAATATACTATGATAGTATTAGAAGTTATCCTTGACTAATGAAAAAAAATTATTTGACAATGTGTATACTAAAAACTTTATCTTATGGAAATGTTATGCTCTTATGGATCTTGTTCTATGATTTTTTTAGATTCATGTCTTTTGAACTACTAAGATTCATGCCATGAATGAAGATTATAATCTTTCATATAAAAGGTATGCTTTTCAAATATTAATATCATTTTCTCGTACCCTTATTATCATATTATGTTTATGTGATCATTGATATCTCTATTTTTTACCCTTACTGAACATATATAATCATTGTGTCTTATGATACCTTTCCCTATGTTTTGAAGAAATGTTTTAATTATGATATTTCTAAGAAGGTATCCAGTAATAAAGAAAGTAGTGGGATATGTTATATATAAATATCTTATTTATATGTTGATTATGTATTAATGTTTCGAATGACACTAGACCTATTTGATTTTTTCATGAATCATAATATTATGTATTGAATATTAATCTAATACAATGTGATATTTATGTATGGAAAGTATGGTTCATTATACCTAAAATGGATATCCATGACAATACTTTTAGATTAATAATCAAATATACAAAAAAAAATTACGTTATTTTTTCATGTAAATCGTACTTTAGTTGATTACCGTTGTGTGTCTCTTAATATTTGGTAAAATATTTTGTCCATTTATTTACCATGAAATTGATCATCTATATTTTTATCAAGATCTATTTTTTTTCTTCCATTTTTTTATTATTTTGTAACATTCTGTTATAATCATTGAATATGAATCATTTCATGAATTATTTATTCTAATAGGATTTTTTCATGTTTGGTTATTGTTTTTCCTTCATTGATGAGATATAATTAAATTAATGGCATGATCACTCTGACATCATCCCATGAAAACACTCCTTCAACAATTAAGGATTTGGTTTCACCACTTCTCAAATTAATCCTTCTTCATCCTTCAAAAATGTGAACCCATTTTGGGTGATAAGATTTCCCACAAACCACTACTCTTCAATTACCTCATTCCCATTATTTATACTAGGAGTTGTTATTTTTATGGATGCACAAAGACACATAGAGACTAGTTTATTCAATAATTATTTGGGATATTATGGTGTCACCTATGAATCATTAGGGATTTGGGAGTCACTTAGATAGATGGAGAGGGTAGTGAAAAATAATTGTGGTGGTAAATAGTTATGATGATGGATGGATTTAGAATCTCTAATAATGTAAAATAGAGGCACCTCGGGTGTCTTGATCATCTATTTTCGGTGGTTTGGCTGGAGGCCATGGTTATGTTATTGTATATGAAGTATAATGGGGGAGTTGGGCAATATGAATCTCAAAAACATGACTACATGGAATGTAGTCTTTCAGGTTGTACACCATGTTTTCCAAACCCT
The DNA here is from genome assembly GCA_963277665.1 of Viscum album. NCBI lineage: Eukaryota > Viridiplantae > Streptophyta > Magnoliopsida > Santalales > Viscaceae > Viscum > Viscum album. The sequence continues at coordinate 1,828,293,461 of OY728161.1, read as the reverse complement.
ATAATTCCAAGATTTAAATTAATATATATATATATATTACATGGGGTGTGACCTTGAGTCACATGCCTTGTATCTCGGTATTGTATACTATGGTGTGTACCTTTGTATATGTCATGTCAATGTGAAAACCTCACATTCCATGTGGGATAGTAAACATGTAGTTTATTTTCATGACCTAACCTAGGTTGAACATACAGTACATGTTGAGTAATTTAAACACTCTATAGACTATGTGGACTATAGAAAATGTTTTGTAGTTAGGATACATAAAATGAAATTCCATGGTAGTATAATTCTAGGTTTCTTTAGTTTTATGCACACCGGGAACCACACTAGGACACGATGTATTGGTTGATCCAATATGAATATTGAATTTCACATGAAAATTAGGACCACTAAGAATTGGGGGTTGAATAATTTGTGATATTTTATAATTTTCTTTCACTTAAAATAAACCCATAAAACATGTTATAGTTTCAATCCTCTCAAATTTAAATCTCAAACACACTTATATGAAAATATGAAAGTAAAGTAATCACAAATGGTTTTATAATGTTCTCCCCCAATTTGGGTGATTACGCCCTTTTTGTGTCATCTTCCATCACGTATGTGGATAACTACTATATAATGAAGTGATTATAAGTAAACCAACTCCCATTATTATCCTTCTATCTCCATACATATAATCATACTAGATCTCACCAATAATAATGTTTACTTATCATTCTAATATAGAAAAAATAAGGAACTTTGAAACATCTCAAAAAAATATAGTGAATTTATCATTATAGTTCACTCAGAAATTATATCTAGTAAGTATTTGTCTATTCTACTTCCATATGAAGTGACTTAGTTTAGTTTTACTCTATTTTGTGTGACTATTTTGTGATTTTCTATCAGTTATACCTATTTCCATTTACACTATCCAATATAGCTCTATAAAGTAGCTTTGTTTGGTTCACCTCTATCTATTAAAACTCTGTCTGGTTCACTTGTTCGTATTTGACCAAGATATTCCTTGGTTGGAAAAATTCATATTTCATCTCTTCTTTTATGTGTTCAGTAACTCTATTTAGTGTCATTCCTACATAACATCTACTCTTTCTAACAAAAAACAATCAAAGTTTATATTTTTACTTCATCCCTTTATATAGTCACACTTTCTTCAAATACATGGATAATTAATGAGCTACCAAAATTCTAATTTTGAATTTTCCCACTCAGATCAAATTCATTAGATTGCATTAAAAACTTATAGAAAATTCTTAATAATGTTTACCTAAAAACTCAGTATCAACAATCATCTTTAAAATTCCATAAGTATCATCTATATTTAGGGTCATTGAAATAAAATCTCTTAATAATCATTATTACAAAAATTAAAAAATCTATGAATATTTTCCCATGGCTCTAATGGATTTCTTAAAAAGAACTCAATCATTTTTTAGGACTTCAATTATATTTGGTTCTTCGGGTTTACCTATGTTTGGTATTTTTTATCTATTGAATTTGTCTATTAAACTGAAGCCTCCTCCATCTGGTGCTCTATTGAGTGGTCATCTGATGGACATTTATCAAATCACACTATCTGTTACCCTTCATAAATTTTTTTCTAGTATATTAACAAACTATTAATTTTATGAAGTTACAAGGATAATGTTTGACCATTACCATTTTTATCAAACAATTCCTGATGAACATATCCTAGTGAAATCATTCTTGTACAACATTATCGAATAATACTTCTGAAAACAACATATTTCTATATCTTATGCTCATTCTTCTGGTGGATCTTGACATGTAAAACTTATCCTAGAAACATCAACTTGTTAACTCTAACTTTTTACAAATTTCCTACTTAGAAACATCATTAACAAATTACTATTTGTAAAACTTATCTACCTTTATAAAAAATAATCTATAATCACTAATTTATTCAAGATTTTTGGTACATTTAAGACCATCATAGTATCTTATAACTTTTTAAGGAATGTTTCTTAAAAATTTCAAAAACTCATAAGGATTCTTACCTAAATATATTTAGTAACTGATTTCCTACTAAAACTTCAAAAAAATAATAAAAAATAAATATTGAAAAAAATATAATAATCTTTAAAAAACAAGAAAAATGACCTTAAATATCACCCTTTGTATTTTTAGGAAACAATTATAATAACTCTTTTCTTTAATTACATCAAACCATATCCTTTCTCAAAGAGAATATCTTGAAATAATACTATCAATGTAAGTAATGTTTTAAAATAATTAAATCCCTTGGTGATAATTAATTTTTTGGACATGATATTGATAAAATCACCATAAATATTTTATCTCCATTTCCACATCTATATTTACTCCCCGTTTTTATGATAACACCAGCCTTAGAATCACAAAATAGAGAGTACTGAGTTATATGCCCCCCCCCCAAATGTCAATATAATACAAATAATCAAGGGGGTTTACCCCTGATCATTCTTAAGTTAGTGGTGGAATTTAAACATATAGTTTTAGAAATAATTATTCAAATATTTCACTTAGCATATCTTTGGGGAAAACACCATAACTATGATATTTAATTGGAATATACTCAAACATAACAACTCCACCAGTAATTTTCTTCTTAATGAAATGATATTTAATATCAATAAACATTGATCTAGAATGTTGCACAATATTTTTGGAGATATTAGTTTCACTTTGATTATAATAATGAATATTAAATGCTATTTCAACATTTATCCTAGAATCTTCTAGTTGAACTATTGTCCACATCATTTTCATATATTCCTATTTTTATATAGTGTATTCTATTTCTACTATAATCAATGTATTAAATAATTATTATTATTACAGTTCACCCAAATATATCCCACTAATATTTTTCCTCTTGATTTTGATGTTCAATAATCGCAATATCTAAGACAATAAGCCTCAATGAACCAAATAAAGAAGAACTCATTACTTATTATAAACATTAGGCCAAAATTTTACTTCATTTAGCATACCAATTTATTATATTTTCTTCTAACATGTGTGATTATTTTGGATCACTGTAACATCTTTAGAAAAATGTTACAACATAAGAAATGTGTTTCCATGAATTTTTATGATTCATTAAACAACTTATCAACTCCCAAAATTCCTTCTAATTCACACTACGACAAGATTATTCTTTACTCATATTCATTATAATGAAGATATGTATAGAAAAATAATTTTAATCTTTCATGATAAACTTTTGTAATTACTATTTGGAATACTTTTCTTGAGAAAATAAAATTCATCGCTCTTTTTTTTGAACGTGTAAACCCAGAAATAAGTTCAAGTATTTGAGAATAGACATATTAAAGTATCTTTTAATTAATTTGTAAAATTCATAAAATTATTTATCTTTATCAACTAAAAAAATCATTTATATAAACCATGACAATAACTTTTCTTATACTCATATCCATAAAATAATATTTTCTATCATATTTTCCTTTAAAACATTTCAACTACATCAGGTAACTGTCATGTTTTAAAAACCTAGAATGGGATGCCTGTTTGACACCATATATATATTTCTTTATTTTAAAGACCATGGTTATATATTTATAAGGTATAAAACTACTGGGTTCCTTAACATAAACCTCTTCAATTTCATTATTCCTCAAAGATGAAATAACATCAATCTGATAGAATTTGTTATTTTGAAGATTAGTAACTTCCAAGAACATTTTGATACTTTCAAGTCTCATAATAGGGGAAATTTTTCTTCAAATGAAAATCCTTAAACCTATGAATAACCATTATAGGGTAGTCATTCTTTATTTCTTGAAATTTCTCCCTATTAATTGAGCTTCTTTTTGAACACCCATTTTGTACCTATAGCATTCACTACTTTTATTTAAGAAACAAGATCCCATTTATTGTTATTCATAATTTTTTATATCTCTTCATTCATAGTATTTAAAAATTACTTATATTTAACTTCCACTCAAGTATATTTTGGTTCCACCTATGACATAAGTGATGTATAATTTTTAAATCTCAATTTTCATCTTGCCTGAACTGGTTCATTCTGATCTCTAACTATATTGTCATATTCAACATATTTTTTTAATCTATGTAATTTTTTTGATTTACTTCTAGTATTAATTTCCTAATTACATTAATTATCTGAATAAACTTGTTTAATATTTGGAGAATAGTCTTTTTACTTCTCATTATCTTCCCTAGAATTTATCATTCTATCTTTTGTAACATCTTCCCTCTCAACTTCATTAACTTTCTTTAATGTGAGATAGTTTTCAAAAACTTTTACATAATATTAATCAAATAAAATAAGTATTTAATTATTCTAGAATATATTACTTTTATCATTGGATAAATATCCCATGAAATAATAATATTCAACCTTTTCATCTAGAATTCCAAGATCTGGATTTTTTATTTTTAGTAAGCAATCCTAAAAACATTAAAGTATTTTACTATATCATTTTTCTTATATCACATATCATAGAAAGTAATTTTTTATTCTAGTTAAAGAAAACATATCTTTGGAACATATTCAGTTATAATTGCATATTCTCTCTAGAATAATTTTTAAATTTTATATCTAGTGAGCATGCATCATCCCATTTTTAACTAAACTTTTGTTTTTACTCTCTACAAATCCATTCTGTCAAGAAGTGAAGATAGAATTGTATTGGTTTTTAATTATATGTTTCTTTTTCTAGGACTCTAAAGAGTTACTTGTGTACTCCATTCCATTTTATGTCCTAAAATTTAATATATAAACACTCATCTCTTTTTCAAAATCCCTTCTAAATGTACTAAACAATTCAATGACAACTAGTTTAGGTTTTATGAACACTATACCAGTTGACCAAGTGACATAATCAATTCATGTAATAAAGTAAAAATCAACTTATATTGATTCATGTCTCATCACCAACATAGATTAGAGTGTATTAGATCAATATGTATGGTTGATTGAATTTCAACTTTCTTATGTCTTCCACTTACTATCTTTCATTTCAAGAAAGTTTCAAAAATAGTATCATATTTCCTTTTTAGTTATGGTAAACAAATTATGGAATATTATATATAAAGTATGATCATAATATTTAGTACAAGATTAAAAATCTATTAGTGCCTCAAATTTTTTTCATCTTTAGTACTTAAATAAGAATATTTATAAAGATCCCTAACCTAGAATATATTTTTTCTAGTTTTTTACCCTAGTAAAAAATTACCATATTTTAAAAATTAGATGATGTAGGTATCATTTCTTAAGATAACTTATTTAAGATCATAAAAAATGTTTATAACACTAATTAAGTTGTTATTAATCCCATAAAATTCAAAACATCTTTTAGAATTATCTTTTATCCATCATTATTTGTCATACCAATTCCGCATATTTTTATGGAACTATCATTTCCAAAATTTCCAACTCCTTGACTATGTTCTTCAATATTTTTTAATATTTTATATCATATTTCATATGTAAAGAGAATCCATTTTCATTTATCCATGGTCTATTATTTTTTTACCTTTTAGATAAGTCTCAATAACAAAATATTTTTCTTCAACTTTATTTTCCCAAGCATCCTTTTATTTTCTGGAAAATGTAATTTTTCCTAGATTTATTTCCCTAGTTTCTTTAGAATAGTGAACAAGTAAATAAAACCTACCAAAACCTTTTTTTATTTAGTCAAATAAATTATTTCTTGAGATATTGATAACTTATAATGAATTTTATTTTCATTATTCATGTAACTTTAGAGTGTTTCCTTCTTTTATTCAAATTTTTCTCCCCCTCAGTTCATGTCTATGACTAGGGAGAGATATATTTTTCCAATAATTGTAGCTATTGTGATCATATGTCCCACAGAAGAAATAGTATCTATAAACCTTGGTCTTCTATATATATATGGTTTTTCTATATATTTTTTTAGATTCATAATACTTTTCAGTATCTAATTTATATTAGAATGAGGAATCAGTCTTCTTGATATTATTTTTAACTTTAATTGTTCTGATTTGTTTATCACATCATTTTATAACCTATTCATTCCCATTATTTATTCTTATTCCTATATTATTAGTAAAATTAGATGAAAATTTATGCTTAGTAGTTTTATATTTCACCTGATTCATGGGATGAGTTTTTCCAGTATCTTTTTATGTTTTTTAATTTACCTATATAACTTTGTTGAAATTATTAGTCACTTTATTCAAGTATTTTTCATCATTGAAACATCTTGATTAATCCTTATATAGTCCTTCTTCATCAGTAGTAATATTCTCATCAAGATCAATCTCAATTTACCCTTGTTTTATAACTTTAATCATAAGGTTTTTAATCTCTTCAATATACCCATATTCAAGTTTATGGAATTCCTCTTTTACATCACTCCTCTTATCACATTTATTATTTAATATTATATCTTCTTTATTGTGTTTTATGTTTTGTTAAAAACATGAAAAATATCTAATCTCATTATATATTAATAATAAATTTCTTCACCATATTATTCTTCATTTTTTTATGTATCTACATTACTTTAATATGATCAACAAAGGATCTGAACATCTCTAAATTTTTATCTTTTGGTGAAATTTTTTCAGTACTGTCTTTGTCTACCGTCTTAATCAATCTACATTGTATTTTTCTTCCCATGAACATTTTCTTATATTATTTGGTTGTTTTTTTCCATTTTATCCTCATAATATTTTCTTTAGAATTATCATCATCATATTCTCTATCTTTTTTCTTTGTACAGTTCATTAGAAAATTTCTAATTTAACCACACTTGAAAAATTTATGTGGTAATTTTATATTGTACTTACTCTCCCTTTCTATAAATTTTTAGAGAAAAGGTAGATATATAAAGTATTCAATTTAGAAACATATTTTTTATCTTCCAATTAACTAAATCCCACTACCTCATTACCAAGTTCTTGTATCTTTCATCTTCCTTATAGATTTAATAACTATAATTCCTTAATATTCTTTATGAATAAAGGATTTTTCCCAATCATATGTAAAAATAAAGATATTAAATTCATCATGGGATAAATCATCATTATCTTCTAAGGTAGATAAATTAGGTTCAAACCTATCTAAAATATTTCTTATCAATTTTTTAACAATTTTTTAATCTTCCAAGAAATCCTAGAATACACTAATATTATACAAAATTTTGTAACTCTAGTGAATTATTCATCAATAGTTTCATCTTCATCCATCTAGTTATTTTCAAACATTATTCTCTAGATTTTATTTTTTTATTTATTCACTTTTATATTTTCCTTAAATAAAATTTCATGTTTTTTCCAAGTTCGATTTATTATATATAGTCCCATAACCTTCATATAAGAATTTTCTAATAAGGATATAAGAATAGGATTTTGATCTTTCCCATCAACCACATGTTTCTTTTTTCCATAAAAAAATCATAATGGAATATTTATCTTTGTGTGAAAACCCATCTGTAGTTGCTTCTATCACCTCTAAAACAAGAGAAATAAGATTTTGTATCATTATTTTATATATCTATGATAATTTTTATCATTTAAATTAGGAATAATTATTCAATTAACAAAGGTGATATTATCTATGATAAGAAATATAGGGATATTACATAGGGAACCTGGCTACTCTGATACCACTTGATGTTCCTAGTAATGTTAGGACCACTAAGAAGGGGGGTTGAATTAGTGGTGGTAATCTACAATTTCATTTCAATTGAAATAAATCCCAAAAACATGTTATAGTTTTGATCCTATAAAATTTAAATCTCAACCTCAATTATATGCAATGTAAAATGTAAATCATGGAATGTCGGTTTTTATAAGGTTCTCCTCCAATGTTGAATCCTTTTAGTCCTTGAATATTCATTATATAATGAAGTTATAAAAAGTGAGAAAATTGACTTAAATATCCTTCTTTACCCTGATATGTAATTATACTAGTTCTAAAAAATTACAAACTTTTCTTATATTTTCAAGTCATAAATAAATAATTATCTTTGAAAAAAATCAAAAAAAAAATCTAGAAATTTTATATCTGGTATAGAAAGAAAATTCTTCTAGTAAGCCTCCATCTATTGTGCTTCCACCCAATGTGCCTTAGTTCTGTGATCCTTTGTATAATTTCTTTTCATAATGAATCTATGTTCCTTGAACCTTTGTCCAGTAGATCTTTCTAATATACATCTGTATAGTAGTTAAATCTGGAACACCTCTATCTACTACACCTCTATCTAATGTTCTTCTTAATTTTCAACTAGGATATTCCTTTTTGTAAAATCAATCACTTCAACTCTACTGCTTTCTAACTGGCATCATTTCTCAGTACCATTACTTCATCACTTTCACTTTTTATTATGAAACAATAATAAAAAATATTATTGTTCCCCCACCCCTTTATATAGGAAAACTTCCTCCAAAAAAACTAGGAGAAATAACAGTCTCTTGAAATTTAAAATTTTAATTTTCCTGCTCATCTTAACTTCATTAGACTATCTTCAAACCTTTTAGAACTTTCTTAACAATGTTTCCTTAAAACTAAGTATCAAAAATCATCTTTAAACATACTTAAATCTTAGAAAGATTTATATTCATTGAATTATCTTCTCATAATCTTTATTTTTATAGGCTTTAGAAATTATATGTAGATTTTTTCAAGGATATATATGATGACTTAAAAAGGAATCCTCTATCCATTAGAACTTCATACATCTATGATTTGTTATATATCTCTATGTTTGATCATGTTTTTATTATTGAATTGATCTTGTAAACTATGGTTTCCTACATTCGATGCTCTATAGAGTGGTTTTCTAATAGTACTTCATCAAATCACTCTTTTTGGTACACTTCATAAAATTGTTTCTTGTAGACTGATGATATCTTCATTCACTAAAGTTAAAATGAATTTGTCCAAACATTATTGGTCTGATAAAATTATGTTTAATGGGATCAGTCTGATAAAATAAATTTGGTTCAACTTTGTAGAATCATCTATCAGATGAAATTTTAATTTTATGCCTAATTCTCTTCCATATAATAGATCTCTACTTGTAAAACTCATCCTAGAAACATCAACATGGTAACTTTAACTTTGTAAAAACTTTCAATCAGATAACATCATGAGTGAAATTTCATTTTTATAAATTCTATTACTTTGTAAAAACTCATCAAGAATCCTGAATATATTTATGATTTTTAGTATATTGAATATAATAAAATAATTTTCTAACTTCATAAGGAATGTTTCTTAAACTTCTTCATAAACTCATAAGGAATGTTTATGAAATATATTCATTAACTCTTTTTTTTAAAACATTCACAATCACAATGTTGAAAAAAATACAATAATATTTACAAATACAACACACAAAATATTCAAACATAATCATGATGTCTTTTTCCCAACTACTACCAAGGTTTACATGTCGTATACTATAGAGTATATCTGCTTTTTATAATAATAATTAGTATTCATCATATTTTATCATTTTAGTTTTAGTTTTGGCCACATAATTAGTCAATTCTTAGTAATTTTTATTATAAAAAATGATAGTGGATATATATTAATAATATGATGTTTTTTATAATTTTTTTGTGGATATAGTTCCTTATCTTTGTGGAGATAATAATGTGGTTCAGAAAGATGATTGGAGAATCCATGGGGTTTGTATCCCCCTTATAAAATTCTAATTCTATTGAAAAAATCCCATATATTCATATTTTGGTAGGTAACCCCCTCAGCGATGGGGTATAGTCCCTCTACATATAGAGGGTGTAACTCTCTTTGATGATATATATTTCATATGGTGAGGAGTGGGTCCTATATGGGGTTTAGAACCCCATCGACTAATGTTCATCATTCAATGAGGTGTGGGTATAAAAATACTATAGAGGGATGATGTAGAAGTGATATAGATTATTTAATTTAGGTTATTGATGTCTTTTGGTGCTCTGGGTTATTTATTACCCTTTTGGAAAATGAATTCCATTGATTTGATCCATAAATAATGATATTCTTTTTAAACTTGAATGACATTTTCTACTAACACATATATGGGTTTTATCCATTTGAGCTGATCAGATATCTAATATCTCTTTTTTAATCCTATAGAATCATACTTGGTGCATGAATACTCACCAATTTTTGGGCATTTTTTTCATATGTTTTGACTGTGTGCAAAAGTTTCTTAGCAGGGTGGTTATGAATGTGGTGCTGGTAGAGGTACTACATAGAGGAGCCTAGTGGTGTCTAAGTATTTTTTGGTATGATGTTGATTATTTCTATAAAAGTTTTTTTCATACTTCTCTACCAATGGACGTTAGTCCTTTTACTTTTCCCTTATTCAGTGGAATTTTTATTTAACACTTTATTGGGATATGTAAGGCCCCAAGAAAGTCGACCACTGATAGGGGTGTTGAATCATTTTTCTCCTTTTAAAAATTATTTATATTTTGAATTCAACCTATTGAACCTTTTAGTATTCTTGATCCACTAAATTTATTTTATTCATATCACCTTCTATGTAGTGATATTGAAAGAAAGATAAGAACACATTATTTAAAAGGATCGACCAAAATACTACTCTTTTCTATGGTAGTTATTCCCCTGACATTTATTCTCCAATGTAACCTTATTTAAGATTAAAAATGAATTAGAAAACCTGGTTATACACCCTAGTACTGGATCCTCTTGTTGACCCCAGTTCTATACCCCAACCAAAAACTCTTCTACCATAGTTGGTTATACACCCCTTTCATTATTCTTCTCTTACTCAAGCCTCTTCAGGAACGGATTAGACACCACAACTACGAGATACTACTTATTTTTGTTGATCCAGTAGTATGAATTCCACTTTCTTCTTCTAATTGGTCTTTCTCCATGATCCTGTATGATTATTCTTGGTCATTTACACCTTCAATATATTCAAAATATTCTTGGAATAAGCTTGTTGGTCTTGATAATCTGTCATCCCAGATCTAGAATTATTTGGTTCTTCTCTTCATCTATGAATACCCCAATAGATCACATTCAGATACTCCTATAATTAGATCACCTTATTTCTTAAATATTTTAGATCATAAAATTCTATCAAAATTATCTCAATGAATGAACAGACACGAGCAATTTCAAAAAATCATCTTTAACACATTTATATTTATTTTATATTCATAAAAATAATGTCATTAATATAACTCTCCTAATTGTTATAGTAAATATCCCATGAATATGGAAACACTGTGATCACTACTTGTAGGTAATTTTTTTATCTTTTAAAATCTGTAATGGAATCCCAAATTATCTCCCAATTTATTATTGATATTATTTTTTGTTTAATATCCTTGATTAATTCCTCATTTTAACCCATCTTAAATTCCCTATGGAATCTCATATTTTTATTCTCCATTATGTGTTTTATAAATAACTGAATGCATATCTCTTAAAATATTGCATGAATTATTCTCATGTGGATTCTTTATTATTTTCATGATTTACATGCATAAACATATATTAACATTCATTTATTAATATCTGAATATATTACATACTATGTTTTTTATCCCATGAATCTCACTTTAAGTGAATCATCACATTTGAATACCCAAAACACCCAGGTTTTCCTCCTTCTTCATGAAATTAATTAATAACTAGAATTATGCATGGTTTTCATGTATCACGACATTACATGACCTGAATTTATCTTCCTCATAATTTTTTCTTTTATTATTCATGCATCCTTCCTTCATATTCATTTAATTTGGACAAATAATATTCATGTGGGATTCATTTTTCAATCTCACTATTAGTCAATATATAGAATTAATTAACTCTCATAGATGCATCATGGTCTTCTTAGGTGATACCAGTGCATGGTGTCATCTCAATTATAGAAAGAAATTATTTTTATGCATTAAATGCATTCATGAGCATTGAATACATTAACATTCCCTTAGGATGAACTATAAACACATAGATTCTATGTTTTTTATTCTCATTTTATTTATGTGTATGTAAATAAATGATGAATGTAAGTGTCATATTATCACAATCACTTATTCATGACATCATTTTTTTTATTATACCTAAAATTGAGTTCCACTCAATTTATTGAGTTATAAATTTTTCAAAGATTGGATAAAAATTATGTAATTCCATAAAATTTATTCTTCATGTTAATTTAGCTATCATGGTCATTGAATAGATGCATGTTTGATTTATCTCATGAAAAAAACATAAATCAATAAGGTTGAACCTTAAAGGAACTGAAGGTATATGTTTGAATGGTCTTATGCATCAAGAACACAGATTCCTAGAAGATCCATGCTTCATGGAATCACTTCATACACACAAAAGATTTGTGCCTTATAGAAGATCCTTATTCCACTAATTGAAGTGGAATCTCCGTATTCCTGGGAGATCATTTTTCTTCGGAGATCTATGAACATTCTTACAGAGGGACCTCATAGAAGTGTAGTGTTTTTATTCATGGAATAATCGTGCTCATTAAATCTTCATCTATGGTTGATTCAAAGATGACAGTATGGTTGATCAGTATCATGATTATAGTCACTCAAAAAATATGAATACATATGATCAATTCACCAGACATGTACTATGATTGGTCAAACAACAATTCTCTAGGGTTTAGAGAGGAGGAAGAATATTCTTGATTATACATAGAATTTAATTTTTTAAGACTTTTTAAATGATATAGGAAGATTAACCCTTGTAGCGTTTATCTCACATCAGATAATGCTTCAAATTTTCAGTCATTTACATACTAACTAATTCCTTTGGTGACTTGATGTGAGTAAGAGGGTCCATTATGGGGAACCCCTTTCTACAAAGTCATGACACCCCATATGGTGGCTCTATTATGTTCTAATATTCTCCTATATTTGTGCTCCTAACTAATTATATATGTATCCTCTACCTTCATACCACCATAGGTTAGTTATACAGGTTGTCTCTCATAATGTGGGATATTCTATCACATATATTCTTGAGCTAGCCCCTTAACTTCCTAGGCGTAAGTAAGTTTTTCACTGAACTCTTCTAAAAAGAGTTATAAAAGTATTTATATAATGTAATTCCATCTCAAATATATTCATTTAAAAATAAAATATATTTTTTCCTTCTAAATAAATCACACCAATAATATCCTTATTCAATAATAGAATATAACATTGCCTTATTAACAATATTCTTCATTCAATATCTTCATAGACTTATAAATGTATTCCTTAACATTATGAATACATTTTAACTTCTCAAACACTTTATTTCTTGTATTTGATCACTTTCAATAGTTTATCAATAGTCAAATAATAATTTACACTATTTTATAAATATATTCCACTAAATTATTCAAGCCATCTGTCTTAGAATCCTCTTTCCATAGACCATCATAGCATAACAATTAACCTATAGACTTACATGGATGATTTATAATTCAAAAAATCCAATTCCCACTCTTAAATCCTAAAAATACTCTATGAATCATCATTAACCCCAATAAAAATATATTCAACCATTGATAAAAAATATTACACTTACCTGATCACTTTAAATTACCTCTTTTAATTTTTTGGTAATACCAATCCTTAATGTAAATATTTTTGATTGGATGGATTTTCTCTTTCTCCACCTTAATTAAAATAAAATGAAAAGGAGTAATATAGGTGTATTCTCATATCTTATTCTACCTTTTGACAAACTCAAATTGTCTTAAAACTTATTAATTATTAATAACATTATTTAATTTTTTAGATAATGATGATATCACATCATTTTATTTGCAAAGATCCTTTAGCTGGACTACTCTATGTTTATGTGGGCTAGCCCGATGTAGTAAATAATAGATATACATCCAATGCTTTCTAGTTTTCCCATAAATGACCATTAATATGATAACATACTTTGAAATTTATCAAATATGGGTTTCATAAAATAAATTTATCAAGGAATATGTTTTATCCTATACAAATCTCAGTAAACATATTAAAACTTTTATATGAAAAGCATGAAACACCCCATTTTTCCCCAACCTTTCATAAACCAACAATTCCCCTTAATAAGTAAATAAGATAAGGTATAGAGGTGTGATTTTCATACAATTTTATCTAGACAAGTATTATTGTCTACAATTTTCATATTTATTGGAAGTTTAAAACAAGATAACCAACTCCTCTTATTAGATCCCACTTGGGGGATAATATTCATTCATCTTTATCATGAAGAATAATATTTAATATAACACTAATAAATGTACCATATTCATGTTCTATAGTAATAAACTCCTCAACTCCTCTCTTTAAATTCTATTAATTTTATCTTAAAACACATAGGATAATAGGGAATAATGAGTGACCACATTTTCTTCTTTAAGATAAATACTCAAGGTGATAGTTTTCTATCATACATACTTTATTCTTATTTTCAAACTCATCAATGGATATTCTTTTTTCCTTATTGACACACTTTATATATTGTGTACATATTTTATTCTAAGGGATATTCTCCTCATATAGATATGTTTTCTCAATATATTCCTCATATTATTCTCATATTATTCTTATATAGATATGTTTTCTCAATATATTTTATTCTCATATAGATATGTTTTCTCAATATATTCCTCATATAGATATGTTTTCCTAATATAGATATGTTTTCTCAATATATTCTCCTCATATTGTGTAAGGAAACTTTATTGTCCCGTATTTTCAATATATTCCTCTAAATTTCGCTCCCAATCATACTATTGGGGACATTTCCTAGTAGTACTTTTAGGAAACACTCAATTATGTGACCTTAATGACCACATCTTCCACAAACTTCATTTAATTTTTCAAATCTATTCTAGGTCCACAAATTTTATGTACTTATGAAAACTGATTGGTTCCTCTAATAATGTTTCCTTAGTTTCTCAACATAAATTTTTAATGGTTCTCTCTACTCCCATAGAAAAGGTAAATTATACTAGAATAATAATTATTTGTGTCCAAAACTTCTATAAAAATAATAAAAACCTTGAAACATTGATCTTACACTCTATGAATAAATATTTATAGTGTTTCTTGGGGTATTCTTTATTTTGATTGAACTTTATTTCACCAATAATGCTGTTTTTTCTTGAAATATTTTTTAATCTCTTTGATATGGAATAATTATAGTCTTTTTCTTGTTCTAGACCTCCTTATATTTTATTTTAGCATCCTTTCTATTAAAAGTGACATATTTTCCTTCAAGATGGTAATATAGATACTTATCTTTTTCTATTGGACTTTTATTTCCACCATCATGAGGGGGATCATCTTTCACTTCTTCTTAATTTTTGATATATTCTCTAGAATTTTTAAGATTATATTGAAATAGAAGAAATATTAATTTTTTTATCTAGTTATTCATACCTTTCAATCAGTTTCTTCTTGAGATATCTCATTTTCTTTATAAGGCTATCCACCATCATTATATTATTACTTCTATCATTATCACCAAAGTCAAGGAGAATGATTTCAGTAATATATTAGTTTCATAATAATGATGAATCAATATTATCCTTTCTTCTAATCATATTTATAATTCATAAATTTATGGAAAGATATTTAGTTCAATTAAAATTCCAATCCTATAGTAATTTTTTTATTTTTCTTTTCTATTTATAATATTTTAAATTTATTAAAAAAAGTGAAATGATATCATTAAAAAACTTATTATATTTAATATTTAATAATTCATTAATCATTATATAGAAAATTTCCCTCTAATACCACTTGTATTTTTCAAGTTAGTTGACCACTAAGAGGGGGTGAATTAGTGGTCTCTTTTTGCAAATTCATTCACTTTGAATTCATCCTCTTGAACCTATTATAGTTGTTTATTCACTCAATAAAATCTCTCAGTATTACTTCTTGTGCAATGATAATGAAAGATATATAATCAGACATTATTGAGATAGATTTTCTAAAATACTACTCTTTTCCATATTGGTCATTCCCACCAATATATACTCTCTACTATTAACTTCATTAGGATTACAAAGGAACTGGTTGAAACTGGTTATACACCCCAATACTAAATCCTCCTGTTGACCTTAATTCTACATCATATCCACCAACTCTTCTTCCACAGTTGGTTACACACCTAAATTTACCTTCTCCTTCTCTTTCTTGACTATTTATGCACTCCAATACTCAATCCTCTTCAAAAACATATTAGACACCCTAGATATAAGAAAATTCTTCTTATTTGTATTGATATAGTAATGTAAATTCCATTTTCTTATTCAAAATTTTCTTCCTTTATGAACCTATAGTTAAAAGATTCATCATGAACATATTATATATATTCAAAAGCTTCCTGGAATAATAATACTAGTCTTGAAAATATTTTACAAAATCTATCAATTGATCTGGTCATTATTAGCTTCATTGAATACTCAGGTAGATCACCTTTAGAGACACCTAGATTCAGGTCACCTTATTTCTTCAATAATTTATAGTATCTAATTCTCTCAAAATTATCTCATTATATAAACAGACACTTATAATATTTGAACATAATCTTCACCGCCTATGTATTTCATTTATATTCACAATAAAAATATCATGAATAAAATTCTAATGTTTATCATAGTAATTATACCATGAATATGGAAACACCTCGATCACTACCCATAGGTAATTTATTATCTTTTAAATTAAATCATGGAATCCTTCATAATATATTAATTTATTATAGATATTATTTTTTGTTTAATATCCCAAAAAAAATTCTCATTCCATCTCATCTTAAATTCCCTTAACCATTATGTATTCTTATCCTCCTTTACATGGTTTATAAATAAACACACCCATCTCTCTTGATGCATCACAAAAATTATTCTCATGTAGCGTCTTCATTATTTCCTCAATTTACATGAGTGCACAAGAAGCTAAAAAAAATTTATTGATCTCTACGAAAATAATATTACTATAACATGCATCCCATAAAGCTTGCATTAAGTGCATCATCAAATTAAAATGTATATAAGGATATTGTATCCCTCTTTCTTCACATGGATAAGAATTAACCATTATCATGCATGGTTTTCATGTATCATAACATTAAATGACATGTATTTTTTACCATATCAATTTGTTCCTTTTATTATTCATGTGTATTTCCTTCATATTCATCTAATTTGATAGGGTAATAATTATAAAAATTCATTTTTCTTCCTCATTATTAGCATGTACATAGAATGCATTAACTCTAATTCTACACTATGGTCTTCTTGGGTAAAACCAATACATGTATTCCTATCAATTGTAGAATGTATTTATGCTTATACATAGAAATTATTAATGAGTTATATTTCATCTATTCTCCTTTTGGATAAACTATGAAAACATTTATTCCATGTTTCATCTTCTAATTTGATTTAGAATCATGAAAAATGAAGATATATTCCTAAGAAATATAATCACACTCACTCATACATTCCATTATCTATTTATGATAGAGAATATATAAATCCTTATTATTTACCAAGATATAACTTTTTCTAAATTCTTATCTAAGATTCAGGTAATTTTTTGGAATTTATTCTTCAATTTCATGTAACCTTCAAGATCATTGCACCAATGCATGTATTGAGTCTCTCATAAAAAATATGTAACTCTCAAAGATCGATCCTTTAATGTGTGAAATTAATATTTTTATATGGTCACATGTATTAATTGAATAGATTCATTAAAGTTTCATTCTTTATAGAGACACTTCATATACATGGTGTATTGTTTTATTCTAAAAAATCTTCAAGTAACTCATAGTAGATGTAGTTTGAAATTTATAGAATTTCTATTAACATTAAATATCCATGAACTTTTTCATAGAAGGATCTCATATAAGGTTCATTCCTTACTTCATTGAATATCTATGCTCACAGAAACTCTATATATGGTTGATTTAATGAAGGTTATGGGGTCGATCAGTTTCAATATTACAGTCACCCAAATAGTAAGCATGTATATTATCGATTCTCCAAATATTCACTATGAAAGATAGAACCAAGCTTTTCTAGGTTTTAGAAAGGATAAAGACAACTCTTGATCACATGTGGAATGAAAATGTTTTTTTGAAATTCTTAAATAATAGAGGAAAAATTTCCCATTCAATAATTTTCCCACATAGGATAACAATTCAGATTTACAATCATTTATATACTAACTCATTCCCCAAATTTATTATTCTGTGTTACTGGTTTTCTCTAAGGATCCTCTTTCTCTGTCATCATGCCACCCTGGATTTTGGTTTTATGCCACTCATGCACAAATTATCCTAATTTCCTACCTATGAAAGTCATGAATCTCTATCACTATAGGCGGTTCATGTGGTCTGGCTCCCATGTGGTGAGCCATGATTCCAAATATTTGGTTGATCTATCCACTTGGCTTATTAGCTATTGTCCAATTGTTTATTAAACTCTTATAAAAAGAGTTACTAAATAATTCAAATAATATAATTGCATATCGAATATCTTCATGTAAAAATAAAATATTTCTTCATGTCCTTATTAATAAATCACACCAATAATCTCTTAATGAAATAATCAAATATTTCATGGTATTATCCAAAATATTCTTCATATAATATATACATGGAAATATATATGTCTTCTACAACATGTTATATCAATACACACTTCTAAAACAACTTAATAAATGTCTTTGATCATTAAGAATAGTTTATCAACCATCAGTTAATAATTTACACTTATTTATGAAATTCTCTACATGAATTATTTAAGATATCGACCATATAATTACTTTCCCATCAACCATAGATGTACCTTAATAAACCTTTATACTTAAATGTATTTTTCATCAATTATAACATCTAATTACCTATATTAAATCAATAAAAATTCTCCATAACAATCCTTAATCAACCTATACACTTATTTAATGTTCATAGAATCTTGATGGTTGAGAGATCAAGAGGTGTTATGGTGATGAAATCATATAATTTTTATTGAATGTGTTGGTTTTGAAGGATAAGAGAAACCACATGAGGACTCTTAACTAATGTATTATTTCCTTGTATATAATAAGAGGTAATTCTTTATATTATTGATGTTTCAAATACACTTATACTTCTTTTTCACTTGGTATGTTTCTGATGGTCAATTACTAACCCAATTTCCCCACACTTTACTCAATAGATAAAACATCCTTATTATAGCTTGTTACTTTCCACTACCAATACCATTTATACACACACATGAATAAATATAAAAACATTAAAAATATATTTATATTTTTATATGTCACATACACAAAATCCCCAAATAAAATTGAGTTTTCCATTCATCATTTATAAATAAATTAATTAATCAACCACTATATCCATATTTTCAACCTGATTACTCACTAATATAAATATTATGTATACCAAAAATATTTTAATGCATTAAACCTCCATAAGGAAGGATGGTAGAGTATTAGTATATAGTTTTTTTATATAACTCATGATTTACTCCCAATATTTGATCCATGATGGTTATCATCAAGCCTGAAAGTTCAAGTGAGGCCTTTAATTGGAAATTTTATATCAGACCGTACCCATGTGTCGTAACACCCCTTGGATATTTTTAGGCATGATGTAGTTTATATTTTGTCTTAGACATATGTATCATGGTAGATTTTGGATATTACATATACTAATATGGTTCAAGAGTGAGTTTGGTAGGAACAAAAAAGACCTATAACTATTCAAGAGCTGCATTTGGACTTCCACTGTGTGGCATAGTGTGTCATGCTGTAAAAAAATGTGTCCAGGCTTCAATGAGTTCTTTCATGAAATTTCAAATATTGAAAGTGTGTTTAATTCTATAAAATTCACCTAGATGATGTTTTGGGTATTTTTAAATATGTTTCTAGCTTGGGGAACCACTCATTTTCTTCCCTCTGTGTCCCCTCATGTTTTTATGATATTCACCTTATAAGAGAACGTCTCATTCATTTATTGGTGGTTTGAAGATCCATTCATTATGATTGATCCCTCTTGGTAATTATACACCTCTATATGCCCTGGGTATCTCTATTATTTTCCTTTTCTTATATTTTTTCTCTAAATCCCAAATATTTTTTTTATTTAAGATGATTTTAGGGATTTTTGTTATTCATACTTGAATTAGGTGGTGGTTCTTAAGGATTAAACCTTGTTACACTTGAGGATGGGGTGTAAGGATTTACCTTAAATTTCCCCTATTTCAATTATGTGTTTGATGTGATTTGATGTGGTTATGTTTTATTTGTGACCTAAAATTTTTTATTCAATGTCGAGTACATTATCTCATGAAATTAAACATCTCTGTGAGTTATGAACAAACCTTTAGAAAGAAGATTGAAACTTTATCCATCCATGGAGTGTGTGTTTAATTAATTATAAATGGGAAAAAATAATGGTTTTTATGTGGATTACAATAAAAAAGTGTCTTTAGTGTTAATAATTGTTAGGTATTCCAAGAATATACTCTAGGAACCAGGGTAAATGTTCATAATATGATACATGTTGAACATGAATTCATGGATTGATTTAATTATTTTTTGTGAACGGAAATGGTTACTGCTAATTTGGGGTTCCTAAAACATATTCCATGGGAATAGTTATGACTCTATGGATACTATGGATAGGGACTCCCAACTTGGGTTAAAGCAGGTATGATCGGCCCTGGGTGTCACCATGAAACCCGAAAGTCAATGGTGACTATTTATTAATTTATCAATATTTATATCAATTTATTATATACATTTGTGAAAGATTATTTACATATAATGGGTTTGATTTAGACATAATTTTTAGTTTCCTACTAAGTTATACTCACACCCATCTAGATCCATAGGTTGGTACATGATAATATATCATGTATTCCAGATAGGATAATGGAAAGCAGCCTATGACAGATGTATGACTTGGACTGCAAGAGCGGAGAAAGGGAGATCATGGTTTATTTAAGAAGTTTTATAGTTTTATATATTCTTTAATTTTTGGATATTTTATGATATGTATTTATATTATGTGATTTTTTTAATGCTTACTGATCACTAGATATTGTGTGGGTTGTTGTGATTTATTGGAAAATTCCCAAAGTTATGATTACTACTTATTATGAAATCTTATATGATTATATTTGTTTACACTATTATTTTGAAATGATATACAAGTATAGTATATAATTTTACTCACCTTATACTCATACTTCTAGTTGGTAGACTCTGGTATATAGGGAGCCATGCCTGACGTTCAGTGGCCCTCTGATCTGGGCACTAATGAGTAGCCCATGAACCAAGTCCCATCTTAAAATGGTATGAGAGAAATTTTTATTTTTTTATGAATATTTAGGCATTTTCTATATGAGATAATTCATTTTATGAATTTGGTATGGATCCCATTAATGAGAATGACCAACCCATGTATGAGGTAATATTACATTGTCAAGGATTGGATTAATGTTCCTATTGTTCGCTTTTACTGTTGACTTATTTTACCTTGAGTGATACACATGATTATGAGGTTCTTGATTTATGTAATTTTATCTATTTCCTTTTATGGTAAGACCACGTGTTTCCATGAATCATATCAGGTGTGTAGGATTAACATGTCATTTATGTGATTACCCATAGTTGTTTAGTTGAATTATGACAAGGGTTAGTTATTTCATGTTTTAACAACCATTTATATGGTGTTTTAAAATATAATTATATGGTGGTATCTTACTCAAATAGTTTCTAAATATAATAAAATAAAATTATGTGATCACTTTCCTCAATTATTATAGGGTTTTATCTAAATAAAATGACAATTACAAATTACAAAGTGTTTTCCTCTATAATTCATAATTTAAATTTCATATAGATGAGCCTCAATTGTGAAATGTTATGGTTGATGTAAATGAATAAAATTTTATTACATGATCACTTGTTTAAATTATTAAATGTAATATTCTAAATAAAATTACAATCATAGGGTGTAAATTGTTTTTATTTGTACTTTTTAATCAACATCTTGTTTATTTAGCCCTTGTTATGAAATTTTGGTTAAAGTATAGTGGAAAATCCTAATTATATAGATCATATATATATATATATATATATTATGTGGAAACTTATGTTTACATGATGATTGAAACATTTTATTGATAGTTGGGCCTATTGAGATATCCAGAGTTATGAGATCCATGAGATACTGGATATAGGGAATAATGGGTGTTATTCCTATTATCACATTCCTTGAAATGTGATATTGAGAATTCTAGTATATTTTTACTATCTAGAGCCTTTTGGATTTATAATGACTTTAAATTAGGTATATTATATAGGAATAAAACCTATACATGACCCCTCTTATATTGTAGGTCTTGAATTGAGGGGATGATGTGTTTTTTACCACTCTTATTCCTCTGTTTTGCAGAAATGTGAGTTATGGATGACCCTAGACTATATAGTTGTCTTAAGTGTGGGATTATTGAGATGTACTATATAAAAATTCTATAAGGGGTGTGTTATTCTATTAGTTACCTTGCATTGTAAGCAGTGGTTCTTGATAATAGTGAACTGAGTGTTGTGATGGAGGAGCCATGTTTTATCATACAATTATTGGAGATGATTATATTAAATGTGGGTAACCCGAGAGAAGGGTTAGTGAAGCATATAGATAACTTATATTTTAAATAAAGGTAGGTATTTTTTGATGAAATTTATGTATATAATTGATAAAAATTGATAGGAACTGGTGTATAGATTCCTTTTTCATTATGGATATTGATTATGAGCCTTGATGTTATAGGTGTTGTCTAGGTTTTGAAGGGGAATATTAGTCAAACGCATGCCCATTCTAGTTATAAGGATATCCTAGAGAGTAAGATCTCAAAGGGGTAGATATGTATTATATTCTTCTAATTTCATGGTGATGCCTAGAATGACTGGTAATTATTATTTTTTCTTAACATGAGTAATATTCCCCATGCTCTATGGAAAGGAGTCACCAAGAAAGATACTTTTAGACAGATGAGTTAACATGTGATGAGAATGGTCAGTTGGGTTACAAGGAATGTGAGTGTGGGAAAAATATAAAATTAAATGAGATAGTCAAGTCAAGTAGTACATTAGAGAAACACTGGGGTGTTCACTTGTAGGGTATACTCAATTGGAAACTAGAGTTATAGATAATCATTGGAAAATGTTAAAAGATATACATCATTACCATGTATTAAGCATGTGGGTTTTGTTTAAACTATATGGTAGGTGGGTTTTATGTAGCCTAATATTGGTCTTATGGTGGTAGGATTGAGTAATTAATGAATATTACTTTCTTTAGATTTCATGTGAGACATGTCAATGGATTTTTTTTAGGAATCTCATATATAGGGAGTTTGAGTTGGGAATATCATGTGACTCCTAGGGAAATGTCATGATAATGGGTGAAAAATGCATAGTGGTTGTATATGATACCCATAGTGTGATAGTTGAATATTTTGGGACATATTTATTTGAAACCTTATGACCCATTGGTGTTAAGACTTCAGGAGGTTTGTCTATATTCTAGTGAGGTCAGTGACTCCTTTATTTGTGTTTGGAGTGTGGTCATGGGTGTATGAAACCAAGTTTTTAGAACAGGTCAAAATACCGACCCTGTTTGAATTTTTGACTTGATCCTAAGAAAACTGGGAAAATATGGAAGTTTTGGAAATTTCCATACTACACGCCGTGTACTTTAAAGTACACGTCATGTATGGGTTAGGAGAGTACCGACCGTGTTATCACCGATTACATGTCGTGTGATGATCGTGTAGAAATTTCCTACTACACGGCATGTAGTGTTGCTCAACATGTCATGTATTCTACCTTCTGTGTACCAGCTGGGTTCCAGCCATGTTTCAACCCGTGTGAAGCATCCAAGCTGTGTGGATACCCTGCTTAAGTCGAAGTACGAAAAAGGAAACTACACGGTGTTTAGTTCTTAAATACACACCGTGTACTTTTTTTTATTCACTTAAGTGAAATTCTGTCACATCTTATTTCATAAAAGGTCTTCTTCTTCCCCAACTTCAGGACCTCTCCATTCCGAAAACCCAAAGAACATACCTAGCCCTGGATTCTTAATCCATCATTTGTTCTTCGATCCATTGGTAGCTACTGGATCACAATATCAAGGCTAACCTCGTGCACCCTGTTCTATTCTTGCTCCCTTACCTCACGCGTCGCAGTTTCCATCTGAGTAGAGTTGCTAGGATTTGATGGAAATGTAGATCTACAAAGATCGGCTTCGAATTAGAGATCGATGTCAGACATTCCTATATCTACGAGTCTCAGGTAGGTGTTTCATGCCTTATTTTGTGTTTTTACATACCTTTGGTTGGTATGGAGTAAAGCGCGTATTTGGGTATTTGAGTGAGGCCTTAATTTATCTACTTCTATATATTAAATTTCTTGTTAGACCTTTGGGATGCCTTGGGGTATGTCCTTTTTTTCCTTTTTTTCTTGAGTAGGGTTGGGCGAGGGGTCGTCGCTCATATGGGGTATTTTGGCTGGGGGTACCAAAATGGTATTATTTGAATTATATTGTTTTAAATTGTTGATTTTAGTTTATTGAACCTTGATATGAATTGTTCGAGACATTAAGGACCTTAGTGCTGGTATGGGACAACACTCAGTTCATGTATTTCATTTGTTAGATTGTTTTTCCTATTTATGTGTTTTTTTAAATGTGTATATATGTAATTTATGAATTGCATATGCTGGAACCCTTTTTGGTTGTGTTGGGCATGGCCCGGATATTCTTGAGTGATGCTGATCGCAGGTTGGGCTTGGTCTAGGTTACATTGGGTGGGTATAACCACGGGATTGGGCGTCATGGACGTCGGCTTGAGACAGTGCGACTGTCAGGTTGGGCATGGCCTAGGTTACTTGGATTGCAGGACCATCATACTTGAGCGACATGGTCACAGGGACACGCGGTGTTAGAGATATTGCAGCTTGGGTACTATTTTGGTGATTACCGCTCGCCCGAATCTTTGAGTAGTGTGAATAGAGAGAGACTCTATGATGAGGTGGTTTTGACCACTCATGTGGGTATAGGCCCCTGTTAGTTGCAGTTTAGGTACTTTTGGTTTGGGGGTTCTTGTTGTAGGAAGCCACGTGGAAGGTGAGGAGCCTTCAGGAGATAGCATTGAGGCTATCGAGTTAGGGGCAGAGGCTTGCCATTATTTTGAGATCAGACATTGTTTTTCCTCCGGTTACTCTATTTGACGGAAGATATCCATGTCCCTCCAGATACTTTATTTGAGGGTAGACATCACTGTCCATCTGGATACTTATTTGAGGATAAGCATCATTGTTCCTCCGGATGCTACTGTTGGGCGTACCTTCCGGATGTCGGTACTTGAGACACGCGGTGTTAGGGGGCACATGGTGTTGGGTTACATTACAGAGATTCTGGCGATGGCCAAAGCAAGTGACGCTCCATGGTGGTTTCTGAGCACTAGTGGAGTTTGTGTTTATTTATGAATCGTGTTTTTTAATGTTTTCCTTATAACTGCATGTCTGATTAAACACTTATATTAGGTGCGCACCATTGGGCGGTAGGCTACTAAGATTCTTCTCACACCCTACATGGGTCCCTCAAGACACGTGTAGACTTTATGGATTTATTTGTAGGAAATAGGCCAGCTTCAGGAGCTGGACTATGTTAGCTATTTCATGAAGATGGTATGGACCTTGAGGTCTTTCCTAGATAAAGTTATTTTGTTCTGTTTTCTTTCCTATATTAGCATGTTTTTTATGTAGCAACAGTTGGTTAGCCAGTGGCGCACTTTATATATATATATATATATATATATATATATATATGTATGACCTACTTTGAATTCATGTTGTTGTTCAATAGTAGTTACAAGTGATCAGCATGCTGTTGTGTTTACTTTCCATTGTTATTTTTATATTTATTGCTTCCGCTGTTTATCGATATTGAATGTGTTTCCGCTCTGCGGGTCTGGTTCGAGTCTTCTGAGTCATTCATTCCACTTCATATTTATTATTATACTCAGACCAGTACCATTATTATCCTCTGAGATGGTATAGCCTCCCCACTATACCTATAAGACCCTCGCTGCTAGTCGGCAGCCTTTGGAGTTCAGGGAGGTGCGCCTAAGGTATTAAAACCTGGCCCATTTAGCACTATTCGGGTGGTTGTTCGAGTCCGGGTCATTATAAAGTGATATCAGAGGAGTTCTTGACAGGGATTTAGTAGTAGTGTTTTGTTGGCTACTAATGAGATTGAGACTTCTCTTTTTATTTATAGTGGTTTTACTATTTGGGATATGGTAGATTGGAGATAGGTTGTCACTGAAACTGGGTTTCTAGCTTGTGTTTCAGTGCCTGCAGCCCTAGGTACAAGTGATGGACCAAGTTTCCATGGGTGGTAATTATTGTTGCTTTTTTCTTAGATTATAGTTTATATGATTTCCACCTCGTTGGCTCACTTGGTGTGTGATGTTATTGATTGTGATATGTAACCCTTGACCCAGTATGGTAAGGGAGAATTGGACCTTGGCCCAGTATGGCAAGACTTGTTTTATTGGCTTTTGATAGGCACATTTTAGGGTATTTTAATTTCATAATTGCATGTAGGCTTTGTGATGTGATAATACCATGTGAATAATATCAATTGCCATGCTTCGTATGATTTGAAATGTGCATAGGTGAAATTCCTGATATAATTGTTGGTTTATTGCAATGTATTATTCCATGCTTTATACCTTTTTAGAATTGCATGTGACAGGCAGGTACTATGGTTGAGGTGATTTTGATCACCAGGATTGGGTGACTAGATCATTGGTTTGAGGCAATGTTGGTTGTTGGTACGAGCATGGCCTGAGGTACTTTTGATAGTTGGCTCTGTTAAGGGCGGCTAAGGAGGCCATGAGACCGGGATTCCATGGTCATGGGTTGCGGTGGGGGAAGAGTAAGGGTAGTTGTTTTATGCTGCCTCTTTACTACTTTCCATATCTACGTTGAATATATATTGGTATATATATATATATATATGAGCTATCTGACCATTTATGGTATTCAGAAGGTTCCTTTTTGACGACTCAGATGGAGCAGTAGACGGGAGATGATATAGTGCCGCAGGTGCAGGATCAGGTATAGGATCTAGCGTAGGCAGAGCATGAGCCACAGGTACGGGCTAAGGGACATGATTAGGTTTAGGATCCATTGCAAGAAGGTAAGTAGCTGGGTTTGGCAGTATTCAGACCATGTCTCAATGATCAGCTCCGAGCTAGCCTGGTATGTGTCTTGCAGGGGATCGATAGAGGTGCGCAAGGAATAAAGTCGTCTATGGCATATCTGACGCGGGAGTTCTAGTCGCAGCACCTGCCACTTTTTCAGGGTGAGGGTGGTCCAAAGGCAGTTGAGAAATAGATAGAGAGCATGTAGATAATCTTCAAGCAGCTCAAGATGCCTCCAGGGCGGAGGGTCAAGATGGAGACGTACATGCTGTGAGGACTGGCAAAGCATTGTTGGGATGTGCAAGTTCAGACTCGCAGGTATGAGGGACTAGCATAGAAATACTTTGAGGACAGGTTTTTTAAGAACTTTTATCTAGAGACGCTGAGGGTAAAGAGGGCTCGGGAGTTCTTAAGCCTTCAGCAGGGAGATATGTCTTTCATGGACTATGCAGCTACTTTCACTAAGTTGTCTCGTTTTGCACCTAGTATGGTTACTAATAACATGGAAAGGGTGAGGCGCATCGAGGATGGCTTATGACATGCAATTCAGATCCAGGTGAATATCTTTAGGTTGGGTTCATTCTCAAAGGCAGTAAATCAGGCTCTCATAGCAGAGGGAAACTAGAGGGATAGGCCCCAGATTAGCTAGGGAACAGTTTCAGGTGACGGTTCAGATAGCAGGAAGCAAGGATGGGATGAGTTCCAGTAGGGAAGTTAGTCCAAGGACTCATCTAGACCACCTCATAGCAGTTCTTCAGTGTTTTGACTTCAGCTTGGGCAGCTAGGACATGTTCTAACTCAGTGTGACAATCCTCCAAAGGAGTGTCGGGTATGTGGATAGGTCGGGCATCTGGAGAGGTTCTGTAGGCAGCCTTCTCAAATTGTCGGCAGGCAGGGATCAGGACAGACTGTGGCATCTAGAGTTGGTTCAGGTTCGGTATCAGGTGACGATATCCAAGGTTCAGCTGCACACAGAGGATGAGATAGAGACAGTGGGATCCAGCTGAGGGGTCAGTGGCCGGTGACTAGAGTAGCACTGTAGGGAGGTCAGGCATCAGGCAGACGTACTTCAAGCCAGGTGCATGTCGTGGAGCTGCTAGAGGCTAAGCAGGCTGGTGAGCCAACGATAGTTAGAGGAACACCACGGGTGTGGCCGTGATTTCCTTGATCTCTTTTGGAATGACCTGTAGAGGCATGTCTATTTTGAGTGCACGTGATGCACGGGACCTATGTGGACTGACTAGATGTTGTTCAGTGGGATTGGTGCCATATCGGGTGTGTGATATATTTATATCTATGTATGATATGCGTAGCATCAGGGGCATCGAGGATGTGGGTTGCATGAGGTGTTTTGGGCATTGGGGCATCGAGGATGCAGGTTACTTTTGGTACCATGGGCATTAGGGCATCGAGGATGCAGTTTATTTGAGGTGTTAGGCACCAGGTTCATTTTTGAGCATCCATGAGATGCATGAACTCATGGAAGCGAACACGGATGTGGTACAGGATACATTTGGGTGTCGGTAATGACAAAATAGCACCAATGAGGCGCAGGGGTGACGATGCATCACGGGAGGACCAGGAATCCAAAAAACATGTTATTGAAATTTCCAGAACTTCTATATTTTCCGATACATGACATGTACTTTAGAGTACACGAAATATAGTCTAGAAATTTCCAGAACTTCTATATTTTCTCAGTTTTCTCAGGATCAACCCATACACGACATGTACTTTAGAGTACACGAAATATAGTCTAGAAATTTCCAGAACTTCTATATTTATGTCGGGTTGAGACCGAGTTAGGCGATTCCTAAGGTAGGGATCCCCTTGAATAATTTAGTCAGAACCATTGAGACCATAAGATTCTGGGTTACTTGATTAGGGTGGTATGTTCGGTGTCATCTCTGGGTTTCGTTTGATAACTTGGGGATGAGCTATGTTAAGGTGGGGAGATTTTAAAAACTCATGTTTTTAGAAAGGGTCAAAATCCGGACCCTGTTTGAAATTTTGACTTGATCCTGAGAAAACTGGGAAAATATAGAAGTTCTGGAAATTTCTAGAATATATTTCGTGTACTCTAAAGTACATGTCGTGTATGGGTTAGGTGAGTAATAGCCATGTGCTCTCTGAGTACATGTCATGTGATGACCGTGTAGAAATTTCCTACTACATGGCGTGTAGTGTTGCTCAACACACCATGTATTCTTCCTTCTACGTACCGGCTGGGTTCAAGTCGTATGTCAACCCATGTGAAGCGTCCAAGCCATGTGGCTACACTGCTTAAGTAGAAGTACAGAAAAGGAAACTACACGGCATGTAGTTCTTAAATACACATCGTGTACTTTTTTTTATTCACTTAAGTGAAAGGTTGTCGCGTATTATTTCATAAAAGGTCTTCTTCTTCCCCAACTCCAGGACCTCTCCATTGTGAAAACCCGAAGAACATACCTAGCCCTAGATTCTTAAACCGTCATTCGTTCTTCAATCCTTCGGTGGCTACGCGATCGCAACAGCAAGGCTAACCCCGCGCACCCTGTTCCATTATTGATCCCTTGCCTCACACGTCGCAGTTTCCATCTAAGTAGAGTTTCCAGGATTTGATGGAAACATAGATCTACGAATATCGGCTTCAAATTGGAGATTGATATCAGACGTTCCTACGTCTATGAGTCTCAGGTAGGTGTTTCATACCTTCTTTTTTGTTTTTTCATACTAACGCACACCTTTCACAGGGTGTGGACAAAAACAATTATATTTTTCCTAGTGCTACACAGTGGCTGACCAGGGTCGTCTCTCTTGCGGAGCCTTCTCAATTTAGTTCACTTAATTTATCTAATTCACCTAATATATATCTTTTTTATATTTTATTATTTAATGAAATAAATTGCAATATTTTGGGTTTTTGATAATTAATTACAATCATATGTAAAATGATAATGAAAATAAAAACAGAATGAGTTAATAAGAAGGAACTTGGTTTGGGGGTTTAGTCTTGGATTCAATCATTATTTTCCTACATGTGTTTGAATTAGTTTGATAATTCAAACATGAAATCTCAAGTTTGAATCACTATTATTTTCCACAATAGAAGTATTTTGAGTCATATGTCATTGGGGACCGTCACCCAATTGGGGAAATTCGCCTCACCCAAGCATGCTACTCAATTCTACCACAAACTTAATTAAACTTTAAAGAAAATTCATGAAAACCTTGACCTCGCCCCAAGCCAAGTCTTGTGATTAGACTCTCATTTCCGATAGTATGAGATTACTTGGTGGAGTGGGTGATGTAAGATAGAGATAGTGAGAGATATAGGGAGAGAAATAAAAATAAATGAAGAAAAGTGGATGGAGAAACACAAATGCATGGATTAATAAAACTAAAATTTGAATTGAAATTGAAAATAAAACTAAAATAATAATAAAATGAAAACAAAATAAAAATAATAAATAGGGGGAAATAGAGGAGCAATAGCAGCCCGTGCTCCGATGGGATCCCTCCTTGGCTATGGGTGTCGAGCTCATTATTTGAGAAGGAGGTGAGGGCCTCCTTTTATAGGCAGATTTCTGTACTCCGAAAGTTTTCATGTTGTTGGACCCTTAAATGGTCGATTCATGCATGGACCCCTTCTTAAAAATTGTTCATAAATATGTTGTACTTTAACCCTCCATATTTCATCTAATTTGGACACTGAATGAATGAGTTATAAATTTTTCATTGGTGGTTTCTTTTTCTGGATGTAGCTTCCAGGAAGCTTCCATCAAAAATATAACCTCCAATGGTAGCTTTAATGACTTAAAAACTCCACCAAATTTGATTAAGGGCCGGAACTATATTTCCTAGTGTTATCCCAGGTGAAATCACCTCAAATGGATGTGTTTAGGCCGATTTGTGGTTCCGTTACAATTGTGGGGTCCACGTTGTCCGCCCAGAAAAATGATAAACTTCATTGATTTTTTACGCCCTTTAGATGGCTGAATAAACTCCTAGTCTAGAAGACAAAGTTGAAGGAAATAAAATAAGGATTCTAAAAAAAATAATCAGTAAATTTTGAATTTTTTTAAGAAATGACAAAAATACCCTTATTGTCAAAATCTGTCCAAAATCCAGAATTATGCACTTTTCTCAATTTTGCTCATTTTCATCATAAAATTCAAATTACCCATTATTTTAATAAAACAAGTAAATAAATGGGGTTTATTATTGAAAAACAGGAAAAAATACTCATTATTTGATTGAAAATATGCATGTAAATTTGCTCTGTCAAATACCCCCACACTTAAACCATGCTTGTCCTCAAGCCTAAAATCTCAACATAGAAATCAGAGGACACCAATGTTACCAATATTTCAATTTCAATGTAATAAAATCAATAAATTTTCAATGTGAAATAAAAATTATGAAAATCTGCATAAAATATCAATTTAATTTCCCATTTTTCAAAGAAATAAATAATTCACATATTTTACTTTTCCCATTTGAAAATTGATCGAAATTATCCTTTCATTCATTCAAGCTCCTTTATTAATTATTATTATACATGCCAAGTCATTATTTACCTCACTTTTGACTCTTTTCTCTCATCACTCATGATAAAATTCAAGTAGATTTATTCTCATATCATGAGAATATGCTCCTTATCCATAGGCTTGTAAATGAACTACATTCTCCACTTTATAATGACAAAAGACACATAAAATCATGAGTACTTTCAATAAAGGTTCAAATGCCTCTGAGTCTTAAGGTTGGTAGGATTTGATGCTTTAAAAATTAAGGCTCAAGGAGGAGGTTAATCTCTTAAGTACAATGCATGATATCAAAAATAAAAGTGTAATCAACTTCTCCCCTTCAAAGTAGCAACACCCACTTCCCAAAACTCAAAGAAATAGTTATGATCAAATTATGCATAATGAATGATTTTTGAACCCTCTTGAATATTTTTTTTTACTTTTGTAATTTTTTTCATTTTTTGAAAGTTATGATTAGATCAAACCTCACATCCATCACCTAACCACATACAATCAAAAGATCGTCGGTCTTAAAAATAGTGATTTTTTGTTCTCCCAAATCACAACCCATTTTTCTATTTTTTGGGGATCTTTTTTGTCATTTTTTCATTTTTTTCAATTCAAGAGGGGAAAACAATAAAGTATAATTAATGATTTCACAACCATTTACAATTCCTACAATAACACCCCCACACTTCTTCTTTACAATATGAATCATACCATCTACCATGATTCCCTTTACCTCCACACTTAAACTTTAAAATATCATGAAAATACCAAGAGTTGGGTAGGAATGGATAAAAATGGCTTGAAACATGGATCATCCCTATAAAGGTAATTCATGGTCTCTATGGGATAAAATATGGATTGATGTAAAGGTGGTATTTTAAGGATATGTGGATTTTCAAAGGATTACACAATCATTTTAAATGTGTTTTTTCATAGTCATATCTTTGAAAAGTTTCAATACAAGTTTTGGTCGGTTGCATGACTTAAGATCACTCAAGAAATATGCCCAAGAATAAATAGGAAGTACTTGGTCTAGAAATCCTATTGGGAATGAGAAATATAACATTGGACAATCACTCATGGCATGACTAATAGTAACAAATCAATTCACATAAACTTCTGAAATTCAAATCATAAAAGATGGTAGGGAAATTTCATTTACATGAATCGGTTAATTTATTCAAATGATGAGTCGTCATTTCAATATCTATGCTTCATATTTAAAAATTCAATTCTTCATTTCAATCATTTTATCATATAAACATTGAAATCTAAAACATGGAATCACTGGGTTCTTAATAAACTCATTTCTCCTAGATAAGTCGAGTAAAACATGAATTCAAGTGTGGTCATGCAATTTTATCTTTAAATCTCAAAACATGTTTTGGACCAAAATGTGGAGAGTTTAAAAGATAAAACACTAAAATTGAACTCCCTTTTTCCATGAAACATAGTCCTTCCCCTTCACTATATGGGGATTCCTTCTACCATCATGATCCTACAAAAGAAAATTGCATAGTTAAGCATAAGGATCGTGTCTTTTAAGCTCAAA
The DNA here is from genome assembly GCA_963277665.1 of Viscum album. Lineage (NCBI taxonomy): Eukaryota > Viridiplantae > Streptophyta > Magnoliopsida > Santalales > Viscaceae > Viscum > Viscum album. The sequence continues at coordinate 1,828,260,090 of OY728161.1, read as the reverse complement.
AATATAGAAGGGAGGGGGATTCATTCTGCACTACATCTAAGAAAAGAAATTGACATCTAATTCCCTATAAAGTAGATAAAGATAAATCTTGGTACAATCCCCCAAGTGGGCCCTGAATTTTTACTACCTCCAGAGGGCAGTACCGGATTTTATCTAAAATATGATGGAAGATGAAACTTCTTTGATTTGAACCACCACATGTGGATTTTCCCATCTTGTGCTTCATCCTTCTGGGTGAGTAATGATCCATGGATAGAGTACATCATATCCTCCCCCTTCACAATGAGGTACAGTTTGTATGGTGGGGTTAGGATGAAGTATGGACTATCCTATTCCTTGGTTGCTACTTGTGAAACCTTCTTCTCTTCTAGTGCTGGCTTCATGGGGGATTCATGAAGAGAAGCTTCTTTTCTGATTTCCTTAGGCTCAACTACCTGTATCTCTTGATGGGGCTCCTCCAATGCATGTTTATTGAAATTAGGGAGCTCCATGTGTTCCTTAATAGGTGCATGTTCATTGTATTCTTCTTCTTCCTTCAAGGAATAATAAAGAATGTATGATTCTGTATAATTAAAATAAGAGGTAGTGATGTACAAATATGTTTCAATAAAATCAGAAGAGATAGGGTCAAATAAAGGTTCCACTCCCTGAGTTAGTTCAGCTTCAATATCTACTTTAGTAGTAAGTGCCTCTTGGAGTCTGATGGTGGAAGGTGAAGGCAGATATTCGGGCTCCTCCACCTCAAGTTTGGCCTCAATTTCATGGATGTCTTCCTTGAAATCCAGGAAGACTAGTGGCACTTCTTTCTTGGCCTCAAATATTTTTAAGTCGGTTTTGAGTTCATCGACAATCGCCATCAAGTCTATTGGTGAGATCTATGTTGCAAAGCCTCTTTCCATCTGCTTGACCATTATCAAAATCACATCAGATCTTCATTGGAGGGCCTCCTAATTGTAGTAGGTTTCTTTTTCCTCCACCTGTGAGTAATTTTTCCATGCATAATATTCTGAACATGAATACATCATGAAAGTTTTTTTAGTTTTTTAAAAGAAATGAAATCTAACTAAGATGTGAAAATAGAAAAAAAAATGAAATTATGATTGGATCCCCGGAAACGGAACCAGTTTTGATGCACGCCTATCGCGGGGCGTAGAAAAAAATAATTATATTTTTCCTAGTGCAGCACAGTGGCTGACCAGGGTCGTCTCTCTTGAGAAGCCTTCTCAATTTAGTTCACTTAATTTATTGAATTCACATGATCTATATATTTTTGATATTTTATTATTTGATGAAATAAATTACAATATTTTTGGGTTTTTCATAATTAATTACAATCATATGTAAAATGATAATGAAAATCTAAATAGAATGAGTTAATAAGAAAGAACTTGGTTTTGGGGTTCATTCTTGGATTCAATCATTATTTTCCTACATGTGTTTGATTTAGTTTGATAATTCAAACATGAAATATAATGTTTGAATCACTATTATTTTTTATAATAGAAGTATCTTGAGTTGCATGTCATTGGGGACCGTCACCCAATCGGGGACATTCGTCTCGCCCAAGCCTGCTACTCAATTCTACCACAAACATAATTAAACTTTAAAGAGAATTCATGAAAACCTTGACCTCACCCCAAACCAATTCTCATGATTATCCTCTCATATCCGAGAGTATGAGATTACTTGGTGGAGTGGGTGAAGGAAGATAGAGATATTGAGAGAGAGAGAGAGAGAAAAAAATAAATGAAGAAAAGTGGATGGAGAAACACAAATGTGTGGATTAATAAAACTAAAATATGAATTACAATTGAAAATAAAAATAAAAGAAAATTTAAATGAAAATAAAATAAAAATAATAAATGACGGGGGAAGAGAGGAGCACCAGCGGCCCATGCCCTGGTTGGATCCCTCCTTGGATGTGGGTTTCGAGCTCATTATTTGAGAAGGAGGCGAGGGCCTCCTTTTATAGGCAGATTTATGTACTCCTAAAGTTTTCATATTGTTGGACCATTAAATGGTTGATTCATTCGTGTACACCTTCTTCAAAGTTTTTTATAAATATGTTGTCTATCCACCCACCAAATTTCATCTCATTTGGACACTGGATAAATGAGTTATGAATTTTTCATTGGCGGTTTCTTTTCCTGGACGCAGCTTCCAGGAAGCTTCCATCAAAACTATAACCTCCAATGTTGGCTTTAATGACTTAAAAACTCCACCAAATTTAATGAAGGGTCGTCCCTATCTATCCTCGTGATATCCTAGGTGGAAGAACCTCAAATGTATGTGTTTATGCCGAGTTTTGGTTCCGTTACAATTGTGGGGTCCACGCTGTCTGCTCGAAAAATCATAAACTTCATTGATTTTTTAATCCATTTATATGGCCAAATAACCTCCTAGTCTAGAAGATAAAGTTGACGTAAATAAAATCAGTATTCTAAAAAAAATAACTAAATTTGGAATTATATTTTTTATGAAATGACAAAAATACCTTTATTGTCCAAATTTGTCCAAAATCCAGAATTATGCACTATTCTCAATTTTGATCATTTTCATTATAAAATTAAAATTACCCATTATTTTAATAAAAAAAAGTAAATACATGGGGTTTATCATTGAAAAACAATAAAAAAACTCATTATTTGATTGAAAATATGCACGTAAATTTGCTCTGTCACAGTCCTTTGGGTGGCGCGGCTTAAAGCGCGTATTTGGGTATTTGAGCGAGACCTTAATTTATCTACTTCTGCATATTAAATTGCTTGTTAGACCTCTGGGATGCCTTTGGGTATGCCCTTTTTTCATTTTTTCTTGAGTGGGGTCGGGCGAGGGGTCGTCGCTCATATGGGGAATTTTGGTCAGGGTGCCAAAATGGTATTATTTGAATTGTATTGTTCTAAACTATTGAGTTTAGTTTATTAAACCTTGATATGAATTGTTCGAGACATTAAGGACCTTAGTGCTGGTATGGGGCAGCACTTAGTTTGTGTATTTCATCTGTTATATTGTTTTTCCTATTTATGTGTTTTTTTTAAATGTGTATATATGTATTTTCTGAATTGAATATGCTGGAACCATTTTTTGGTTGTGTTGGGCATGGCCCGGATATTCTTGAGTGATAGTGATCACAGGTTGGGCTTGAACCGGGTTACATTGGGTGGTTCCGACCACAGGATTGGGCGTCATGGACGTTGGCTTTAGGCAGTGCAACTGTCAAGTTGGGCATGGCCTGGGTTACTTGGATGGCAGGACCATCAGAATTGAGTGACATGGTTACAGGGACACGAGGTGTCAGAGATGTTGTGGCTTGGGTACTATTTTGGTGATTACTGGTCATCTGGAACTTTGAGTAGTGTGCACATAGAGAGACCCCGTGATGAGGTTGTTTTGACCACTCGTGTGGGTAGAGGCCCCCGTTAGTTTCGGTTTAGGTACTTTTGGTTTGTGGGTTCTTGTCGTAGGAAGCCACGTGGAAGGTGAGGAGCCTTTAGGGGATATGATTGAGGCTATCGGGTTGGGGGAAGAGGCTCGTCGTTCTTTTGAGGGCAGACATTGTTGTTCCTCCGGTTACTCTATTTGAGGGAAGACATCGTTGTCCCTTCGGATACTTTATTTGAGGGTATACATCATTGTCCCTCCGGCTACTTATTTGAGGACAGGTATCACTGTTCCTCCAGATGCTACTGTTGGGCATGCCTTCAGGACGTCAGTACTTGAGACACGCAGTGTCAGGGGGCACATGGTGCCGGGTTACATGACAGAGATTTCTACGTTGGCTGAAGCAGTTGACACTCCATGGTGGTTGTTGAGAACCAGTGGAATTTGTGTTTATTTGTGCATCATGTTGTTTACTATTTTCCTTATAATTGCATGCATGCTTAAACACTTATATTAGGTATGCACCATTGGGTGGTATCCTACTAAGATTCATCTCACACCCTACACATACCCCACGGGACGCGTGCAGAGTTTATGGATTTATGTGTAGGAAAGAGGCCAGCTTCAAGAGCTGGACTGCGTTATCTATTTCATGGAGATGGTATATACCTTGAGGTCTTTCCTAGCTGGAGTTATTTTGTTCTATTTTCTTTCCTGTATCAGCATGCTTTTTATGTAGCTACAGTTGGTTATCCAGTGGGACCCTTTATATATATGTGTGGATATCTATTACCTGATTTGGATTCATGTTATTATTCAATAGTAGTTACAAGTTATCATCATTCTGTTGTGTTTACTTTCTGTTGTTATTGTTATATTTATTGCTTCCACTATTTATCGATATTGAGTGTGTTTCTGCTCTGTGGGTTTGGTTCGAGTCTGCTGAGTTGTTCATTTCGCTGCATATTTATTATTATACTCGGAACAGTACCATTATTATCCTTCGAGAGGGTATAGCCTCCCCACTATCCCTATAAGACCCTCATTGTTAGTCGACAGCCTTTAGTATTCGGGGAGGTGCGCCTGAGGTAGTAACACCCGACCCATTTGGCACTGTTCGGGTGGTTGTTTGGGTCTGGGTCATTACAATGGGTTCCTGATGAGATTTATGGATGATTCACTATAAGATGATGGTGGAAAGATATGAGATTCATTTTTTGATCAATAATATGAAGAGGGTGTAGAAACATAAGGATTTTAATTTTGTTATTCAGAGTAATAGTTGTTCTAGTAGATAAGCGATTGTAGATTATACTAGAATATGAATGTGTTGAGGTATACGGATGTGAGCTGCATGTGATGACCTAGAGAATGGAGAGATTAAAAGGAAATGAGCCGCTCATTTTTGTGGATATAGAATCAATAAATTTCTTCAAATATGGAATGATGAGAATTTCAGTTAGTATAAGTTTATAGCAGGTCTACGTAGGGACCATTGTGGAACCAATACGAAAGTCATGTGGTAGTGATAAAGTTCATGGACCTTTTATTACGACTGTTTGGACCATGATTTTTTATTTTTTATAGTAAAATTTTAATATAGTGGTATGGGAAACCATGGTGTTAATAGAGCCCTGATAAGGTCTTGATTTGAGAATGTATACCAGTAATGTGAGTGGGGTTCAAAAAATATAATTTTTTAGATGATGAAGTGTATCAGGTAGTATCATGATATTTGATTAAAAATATGTAATTAAAATGGTGTAGATAACACCATAGAATATTTTAGTGGGTGGTAATCATTTTTCATAGTTTTTGGTCAATCTTGGTCGTACCATGTTGATAAAACCAACTTTGAGGTACTTACTATTTTTTGACATCGCTTTAGTACAAGAAGTCAAGTTAGGAACAAAAACTAAAAGGTACCCATGTATGGGTATCTGTTATTTAGAGTTAGTGGAATTGATATGATTGATATTTCACACCCACTGGATATGAAATTATAGTTAGGTGGTGAGACCTATTTTGATTATTGGAAGAAGGTTAACGAGCAACTAGGTCTATGAGACTTCAATACCCGAGAGTAACATGCCGGTGTGAATATTGTAAAAGAAACTTATACAACATTATTATGAGGATTAACACTATGGGTTATAATAATAATTGTTGGGTGAGAAATAGAATATTATGGACCAATATAAAAAAACCAATGATGTGTGATATAGTATTTTGGGAGTTTAGAAATTCCAAATGAAGTGTGGAATCATGGTAGGGTTAGTTGAAACAATCAGTGTCGAGATTCCTAGGATGGTGAGGTTTTAAGTGGTGTAAATAATATGATATTATAATGAATTTATTGATGATATTTCCAAATATTTCATAGGTTCATGACATGGTTTGAGTGGAAATAGATTAGCTAATAATTCTATCTCACTTTTGACTGATCAAAGAAAAATTCATTGTGGGTGAGTTCGGAATGATCGATTTCAAGGATTTTATATACATTCATGAAACCACTCTAAACATTATTTCATATTGATATTATCATTTCAAATTTTTATTTTGGTAGTTTTTTTGTAATTTTTTAGGTATGTAGGTGTATTTGAGTAAAAACAATCATCTATAGATCAATAGATAGTATAAAATGACTATAATGAATGTTGGACGAAATGTTATGAGAGTGTGTTCTATTTTTATTTTTTTCTTAGAACAACATGGTTTAGTGTTATCCACCTCCATGTTATACAAAGGATGGTGACTTAGTTGTTATCGGGTTGACTCTCTTATATGAGATTTTGAGTCTTGTTTATATGATCTAAAAAATGGATTTCATTTCCCCAGAGTAAGTAAAGGTCATATGTAGACTTTTATATAAAACTACTTATATTTTTTGTGTGATCCAAGTTTTGAACCTATTATAACACTTTATTTAATGTGTAAACCAATTTAATTTCTTTATTCATGGTGTAAACTTGTTTAATCACATAATTTGTGGTGTAAACATGTTTAATTACTTAATTCATGGGTTAAACCTTTGTTTTATCGAATGTTACAGGCGGTGAACCATGTGACAAAACATAGTGAAAGTTTCATTTTGGACATCAGTGCTTACAAAATAGTGATATGTTATTTTTTCCGTATGAGTATAATAGGGAACCTGTGTTAGGGGTCGATTGTAAGAGGTTGAGCGGTGGCTACCATGTCCATTGAGGATTTTCCAATTTTCATTATTAATCATACAAAAAAGGTTCTTCATTATAAGACTATTCCATGGTATAGTTGGAGTATTAGCATGAATTTAAATATGAGGATACTTGGGAGATGTAATTTGACATGAGAATTGATTTTCCCAAGTTCTTTAACGATGAACCCCATTTATGTTCTGGAATACAGCTTAAGGAAAAAAATTATTTATGGTGGGGGGGTTATAAAACCATTGGACTTCTTATAAGGTATAAACCTATTAAATTATTTTGAACCATATATATTTTTTATAGTTATAATGTTTTTTGGGTTCAATAGTTTCTAGGAAAGGTTATAGGGTGATTCATGGGGTGAACCATTATTCCTAACAAGATTAGGGGTGAAATGATGGTTTATGACATGATTCAGGGGGTAAATTTGTGGTTAATCATGGTGTGGATTCATGACTGAGTGATTTGGTCACATAGATTATTTTGATAATGGTAATTGAGAATAGAATTTAGTTGTTTTCGAATATAGGATAGGTTTTCAAGAGGAACCCCTACAAACACTTCTCATGGATAAGAAATTCTTATAGGGAGAGTTTTGAATGCCCCTCGGATATTTAGTGGATCATAGTGGTTTATATTTTTTCTTAAACAGGTATATTGTGGTTTTTAATGTATTTTATAGGTGTTGATACATTTTTGTAGTGAGTTATATAGGAATAGAATAGACCTGAGTTTTTTTGGATGTTGTATGTGTGCATTCTCAATTGGACATAGTGTTTCACGTCATGAAAAATCATTACCAGACCGAGAGGAGTTATTGCATAAAATTTAATGGCAAGAAAGTGTGTTTTATGTTGCTAAATGATATTTGGAAATTTTAAGGGTATTTTTAAATAGTTATCTCTATTGGTAAATCCCTCATTCATTTCCCTTGGTTTTCCCTCATTTTTTATGTTTTTTTTACTTTCAAGGGTTGTTCTCCTTAATTTCATTAGATATCGGAGGGTTTCTTATTATGATTGATCCATATAATTATGTATAATACTCTATATTCACTAGATATCTCTATTCTTCTCATTTCATTATCTATTTACTCTAAATCCAAAATATATTGTGGTTGGGGATTATGTTAGGGATATTGGTTCATCAGGCTCGAATTGGGTGTTAGTTATTAATGATTAGAATTTTCTACACCAGATGTTTGTGGTTTTAAGGCTTTCCCCAAAAAGAATCATTATTTCAATTTTTTATGATGCACATTCTCACCGGTATGTCATGTGTTTGACCAAAAAATTGTGTGTAATTTTTATTTACCTTAACTCGTGAAATTAAACCTCTCTAGGGGTTACAAATAGCACATTGGAAAGAATATTGGAAATTTACCCACCCATGGGGTGTGCATAGCCTTGATTGTAATTGGGAAAAAATAATAAGGGTGGCCATGGGGGTGTTAGGATATAAGTGATTCGACTATGAATAACTATTAGGGATACCTATAATATACTATAAGATCTAGGGTAAATTTTAACTATGTGAAACCTATTGAATATTAACTAATGGAATGATTTAATTATTTTTTATGAACATGAACTATTATAAGTAATTTGTACATCCATTTATTTAATCCATGGGGTTAGGATGAATATAGATTTGGGTATCCATGGGTTAAGATGGGATGAATAGTGATTAGGGATATCTGTGTTTAGAGTTGGAATGAATACTAATTTGGGATGCCTAGGTTTGGTTATGGGATTACTATTTATTTGAGATATTAGTGTTTGGGGTTAGGATGACTACAAATTTAGGCTACCATGGGTTATATCTAGGATGATTATTGATTTGGGATTCCATGGGTCATTATCGAGATAACTAATAATTTGTGATATGATGTTTTAGAGTCAGAATGACTACTGATTTTTTCTACCATGGGTTAAAGCCACCATGAAAACTAATTTTGACTATTGGGGGTTTGAGATTGGATGACTACTGATTTGGGCTACTATGGGTTGGATCCAATATGACTACTGATTTTTTCTTCAAGGGGGTGGAGTTAGGATGACTTATGATTTGGGATTTGAGGGGATAAAGCTGGGATAACAACATATTTAGGATACTAGGGGTTGGACCATAGATGAATAATAATTTTTTTTTCCTCTAACATGTTCCTTGTATCTAGTTGTAACTCAATAAATATTATGGGTAAAGACATCTATCTTGGGATGATATGGTCATCCATGGGTGTCACCTTGGAGCCTGAAGGTTGATGGTGGATATTTATTTATTTATATTTCTTCTATTTTATTATGAACATTAGTATGATCATATATAATTATACTAGATATGATTTAGACACCATCAGTGGTGTACTATTGAGTCAAACTGACACCCTTATCAGGCTGCCAATTGGTACCTAATCACACATCATGACTGTAGGATTGGATATGTGCAAGAACCCTATGACTGATTCTTGACTTGGATTTTTTACATTAGAGGATGGGATATTGGGATTTATTTATTAAGTCTTCCAATTTTATCTTTTCTTTCTTTTTTGAATATTTAAGGATATAGAATGTTGTTGATTAATTTCTTTACATGCATATTGATAAATTTATATTATCTGGGTTGTGGATATTTATTATAAAATTCTTGACTATCTGATTACTACTTATTGTCAATTATTATATGATTTATTTATTTATTTCTATTATTTCGATATGATATGAGGGTATAGTATCCTATATGTATCACCTTAGACCCATGCTACTAGTTGACAGCCTCTAGCATATGGGGAAGTGCACATGAGTTCTACTAGCACTCTGGTTTAGCACAACCAAGTGTCTCGTGAACTAGGGAAATCCATATGTGAATTCCTACCTTTTCTATAGATTTAGATATTTCCTTGGTGATCTAGAGTTTTATGGTGGAGTCACAACCAAGTGATGGAGATGATTTATTAGTAGCGATTTTTTGAAGACAATATATAGGATAACGATATTAGAGACACAAAACAAATATATGGGATGTATAGGTAGGAATTATAGGGATCCCATGTAGTCTCTAACTAGATGGTATAGAGAGAGATATATATATATTTTTATTTTTTTGGAGTTAGAGTAAAATTTTCTCATTTCTTTCCTTCTAGACTAGTAGTTGATGATTTCTAGGGTACCACAATAGATGGACCTCCCTTATAGAGACAACAAAGAGACCAACAATAACCCTAAGGTGCATAGGTAAAACCTTCAAGAGGCTTATATGGATGAGGATCATATAGTTAAAGATCATATATGGTTAGAAAACACTTCAATCCACTTCCACCACCATCTCCTCCAAGTGTATTATTAGTGACTTAGGGTGTAGTTGGTTGGGGTAGATGTTTTTTTCAGGTGATAGAGGGATTTAATAAGGTGGTTCCTAACATGGTTCAAGTTACGATTTGTGTATTATATACTTTGGAACTTTTACTCATTGATACTAGTTTGATCTATCATTTTCTTACTAGATCCTTTTTTTCAAGATTAGTATATTCTAATTGATCCACTCAACCAACCCCTTTATCTTAGAACTCCTACTGGAGGTGATCATTCTTCCACTCTCATGTGTCATTACTGTGAGCTTTAAACTGGCTAAGATATTTTTTCTTGGGATATCATCATGATAGATATGAGACCATATGAAATTATACTTATCATGGAAAGGTAATCATCAATATAGAATTTGGTATATTTATACTATAATAGATTATTGTTTCATGAAGCATACATTTAAAGATTTTATTTCCTAGGTGAGTGTGACCCACTGGTAGGATGAGTAGGTGCAACCCTTATGAGACTACAACTGATTACCCATTAGTTAAAAATATCAACTTTGTACTCCACTAATGATAAAGAGGATAAATTTACCATAGTGGTGTTGGTGTATATAGATAATTTACTATAAGAATTCCTAGGGCTTCCCCTTGATAATAGGTTGAGTTTGTTATTGAATTATACCTCATGAAAACACATATATATTCATAATTGTATCTAATGGAACCAATTACTCTCAGATATCTAAAGATTTATTCTGATTATCTCTTGGATAAATTATTTATTAATCTAAGTTTGTCCCCATGGGTAGATCTTGTACTCTTTTCCAAGTAGTTGGATAAGATTTTGAGGATATGTATTAACTATCACGTCTTGAATCATGTGAAATTCAATAATAATTACCATGTTTGGGAAATTGATGATATCTATGAAAATATAATAGGAGGGAAGTGTTCTCAAATATTAATATCTGTTTTAGGTATCAGTAGCTTTGGGTTCATGATAATGGTACACAAAAATGGCGTTCCGGTGTCATAATAATCAATATGAATTCTTAAAGATGATGTTAAACATGATGAAAACTTAGAGATTGTTTATTGGATTCATATATTGGATATTCTAACCATACATTGAACCATTTATGGTAGATTTTGTAACTCCTTATCTTGAGGTTCTAGAACCAAAACTAATAAGGTACACCACATGACATTCGGCATGCCATCTGTTAAACCAAAGGTTTCTGACTAGCGGTAAGGGACTAACAAAACTATGTGGAGACTATGCCCTCAAAGTGAACCCAAGGGGTAATTCCAAATTTATACCAAAAAATATTTCATGACCCATCCCTATATCAGACTTCCAAAAACCCTTTATACATAAAAATGTGAGGCCAATGGGTCCCTACAGTTTTGAAATAAAAATAGTAAAAAAGTATCCATGGAAATGTAAACAAAACAAAGTAGCATAAGTAGATAAAAAAATAAAACCCACTAACCAAAAATTCATCAAAATACTAACCAAAACATAATTTACCTGCTAATAATAACTACGTCAACCAACTAACCATGGTTCTTCATTACATACCTTCTCTGTTTAATCCATGGCCTACATGACCTTCCAAACCTATACTCGGTGCCTATCTCTATGTTGTACTTATGTCCAAAGATAAAATATAAAGTTAAACTCATGTACATTGAATCTCATGTCGTGTATGTGGGTGGGGGTGAGTAAAATAACCTAGTTAGAATCCATAATACCTCAATAATATTGAGTGTTTTTATGATCAAGTGGATTTTCATGCAATACATATAATATGCGTTCTCATTTTTGTGAAATTTACCGACCTAGAAACATAAAATACATTGAATATATAATCATAAATGTTAGGTTTTCTTGTGTTAAATAGAAAACCATGAAACCTTACCCAACCTGTTTTTTAATTGTGTTGAAAGGAAGAAGTCACCACATATGAGAACCTGAAATCTACCTAAAGACGTAGGGTATGGAAACAACCAAAACAATGTCCAACCCACACCTGAAGACTCTGGGTGGGGTGTTGTCTAAACATTGACCCACTACCCAATGTAACATGGAACAATAAAAATCCCATGATCCTCAACCCATCCATCATTACGTGATGGAGATCCATTATCTTTTTTTAATGTCAACCCATGACCTAGTCCCCCAGGGAGATCCTTAACCCATGCCTCTCATAGTAAGGTCCAATTCATACATGCTGACCCAATCCATGTCTTACTAGTTCCTTGGTCCAATACCCTCATTAAGTCATGGTCATCAAACTAAACCATCCTCATGTACACTAGGGAAGTCACATCAATCACACTAACCCATCCTTGCATACTCTATAGTGCTCCAACAACCATATTAGCACATACCTATGGACTCTGGGGAGGTTTCATCAAGTACATCATTCCATCCCTATACACACTAAGAAGGGTGATCAGGAACATGTATGAAACAAAAAAAACTGGCATTTTTTCATCTCATAAAACACTAATTATCTATCTAGGATATAGTATATCAGAATATAATCCCACATCTCAAGCACATTTGATACAAATATTGACCATCCAGGGGGTGTGTCACATCCATTCGAACCAACAGTCACTTTCGTACCATAGGAAAAGTTCTCATGGTGCTACGCACACAATAAAAATGAATCAATATACACAATACATAAGCACTCAAAAATGAAAAGTACAACATGTACACAATCTTTAGTTAACATGGAATTACCATAATGTGGTCAAATGGACCAAAACAATTCAAGACAATCCCATTCAGCATTCTTCTAGAAACTAATTAAAATACCCTTTTAAATCCCATTTTAAGGGGAATCTTATATTTTATTACACACAAAAGGACAATTCTCTAAAACCCATAAAATAATTCCTTATAAAATAGAACTTTTGTTTTGAAATAAAATTCCAAACATGTCTCTCTAATCATGAGTTTTCCTAGAAATACTCATTTAACCAAACAACTTTTTAAAACACATTTTAAAAATGAAATTTTTTTCTTCCTAAAACAAACACATTCCTTCAAGAAATTTATAAGGAGGTCCACTGGTAATAATTCAACCAAGGTTTCAATCTGAAACCATTTAACAACATATGTGGTCATTTTTTACTATTAAACCGGCATGGGTCCATCCCAACCTTATGGTCCAACTCAAAAAAGACAAGCAATATGCAGGATAATAATACTAATGAGGGACATGAAAATAAAGTAACCACGTAACCAAGATAATTATGTAAATACAATCCCCCATACCTCATTCAATAATCAAATAAACCCATTTAAGACTAAATCGTCTTCCACAGAGTCCATTAGTACTTGTCTCATCAACCAACATCAATAAATTTATTAATTAATTAATTTAAACCTCAAAACATAAATCCACATAAAAGGATCTGAACTCACCAGGAAATATAACAATTATAGAATCCTAAGAAACTAGTTGTGATCCACTACTAACACAACCCAAAACCTAGGAAATAAAAAATAATTTCTTTTAATAGTTTAATAGAATTCCAAATTCACAAAAAAATTATCATAAAATCTATTGAAACTCACTGGGAAACATAACTTGTAGAAGATGTTGAATGGTGGGTTATTTATGGAATCATGATTTACCCTTTATGAGATACATGTGAAATCCCCTTTAGGTACAATGATTTTAACATGTTCCAAAGAAATAATTAATTTAAAAACCCTAGACAACTAATCAAAATAAATAAGGAGAATAGGTAATGACAAAAATATGATTTGAGAGGAGATATTATAAAGATCCAATGCGTAAAACCACCAAGAACCCATCCATATTGTGGTGGAAGTTAGATAGGAGATGGGGTTCATCATCCCCTTTGTGACATGGTCATACAAGTGAAAACCCTAATTGGATTCTATTCATAAATCCTTTTTCATTTTTTTTAAAAACCTCTTCAGCATAGTTTATGGAATAAACCATATGTTCACATCATGAGTTTTCATTTCACTCACCCCCTTTACCTGACCAATCATTTCAAAGACTGACCCCTAAATTTCATTCGTGGTTTGAATTCCCCATTCACACTATGAATGGGTTTCTACTAAATTTTTTATAACCATCCACCCAAACACTCCTATAACACCCTTCCAATAACTCAAGATACCACCCATGCCTTAAACCACATCTGGAAACACCTATTAAGGATGCTCAAACACTTAAAAACCCAACCTGATCTCTAACTCTCAAAATTATTCCTCTATAAAATGAAAAATTAAAACTCCCTCATGAGTTTCCAACCCGTAATGACATGGTTCATTATAGTTTTCCTTGAATAAATTATCATTTATTGTTTGATTAAAGAATAAAATTTCCAACATGTAAAGATTATTCTAAAAATGCATTTTGAAAATCATCTATATGGAAATATCTTAAAGTTTATGTTTTGGATTTGGTAAGTTCATTTCTTGAAGAATTTTATTTCTAAGGGAGTATTTATAGTTTATCCAATAAAGAATTAGGTTCTAAGGGATTTCAATCTACACAAGAGTATATTTGAGGTGAATTGATTCCTTATATTTGTAGGATACTACTAGATATTTGGGGAACAATTATCTTGTATTATCTCCCCTATGATTTTTCTTATTTGAAAGGGGCCACCATTATTCTAGTATAATAATTTATAAAGATCTTTTGAGGAGAGGATTAATAGGCTGACTAGTTCCATGATTTTATAGTTTCTAGATGAATGATTTGAGTATGAATTGTACTATAAAGAAATTTTTTTTGGGTTTGGTTTCATGTAAATGAGGATATTATTTACAATTTATTTGGTTTCCATTAAGGTGATACCACATTAGATTAATTACATGACCCATGACTTGGAGATGAATATTGTGGTGTTTCCCTTGAAGATGTGGAAATTTTATTTTCTTAGGGATTGATTTTTTATCTTTATAGATCATAAGGTCCTAAAGTATATCTTCTCACAAAGGGAATATAATTTTAATTAGAGGTTTTGGTAGGAAATTATAAAAGACTATGAAATTTAGATATTATATACATACTAGAACGGAAATGTAGTGCAGAATCCCTCAGTTTAATGTTTTATGATTAGTTGATGGAGGAGGTTCATATGAAGATAGCATCATTATAGATGGTATTCATAGATAAAGAAGATTTATTTTATTTTTTGATCACTATTATTGGTCCCCACACTTATTCATCTGGATAGGGAGGCCCACCTTTGGGGTATGTATGGTGACATTTTATGAGATCAACTTTTGTTAGGTGATACACCTAATAGATTCTCTAAAGGGGGAGTATGTCGTTATCTTATAGGGGAGGGTAGTAGTTCCTAAATCCTTACATGAATATTTATTAAGAGAGTTTAATAAATAACTTTTGGTGGTTTATCCTAGCATGAAGAATATGTAACACAATCCAAAGCATTAGTTTTGGTGACTAGTCATAAATGATGGTTTTGTAGAGTTTATATCAAGATACTTCACCATTTAATAAAGGAAGGATAAAAACTGGGTTATTTCATGTTTGATTCAACCTATTATGGTTCCAAAGTGGATGTGGGATAGTATATTGATCATTTTTTTAATTTACTTCCTTGATTAGACAAAGTGAAATGACACTGTTTGAGTGATCATTGATCGACTGACCAAGTCGGCTCATTTCCTCCATATTTAGGAGTAGTATTTAGTGGAGAACATGATATACCTATACATGGTTGATATTATAAGATTATATGGGGTAACCATGATGATTATATACACCATTACTTTATTTTATAAGAGGTTTTAGGAGGATTGTAGGAACCAATTTCTTTTGTGTACAGTATTCTACCCTAAAACAAACGGTCAGACTGATAGGACTGTTTGGTTTCTCAAGGATATTTGGCATTCTTGTGTGCTAGATTTTGGAAATATTTCAGATGATCAACTAACATTAGTAGATTTTTTTTATAATAATAGTTACACCACTACTATTTTCATGGAACCCTTTGAAACCTTGTATTGAAGATCCTGCAAGTTTACCCTTTATTGTATGGAGATTATATATTTATTTATCATGGGGCCAATGGTAGTGTGTTTGATGATACATAAATCCTAGGTCATAAAATTAAATATAAATATATATCATAAACATTATAACTCCTATACAAATATAATATGGAGATACTTGGAGTGTGAGGATGGAGAATATGTTTTCCTAAAGTTCATTACTTGGTGTATCTTGAAGAAGACTAGTTTATCTAAAAAACTATCTTTAAGGTTTATAAAACCATTTTAGATTATAATTAGAGTAATTGAGGTATATTATCACCTAGTGTTACCCCTATAAATGGAATATGTGTATAACATATACCATGTTTCATAGATTATAAGGTTATTGTATGATTCATCAAACATTTTCAACTAGGTTGAGATAGACAATGAGGATGATACCTCATTTATTGAGTATTGTATGTCTATATAGGATCTTTATGATAAAACCCTTCATGGGTGAATGATTCCATTGGTACATGTATTATGGAAGAATATGAGTATTTAATAAGTATTATGGGAACATTAGAATCAAATATAATCTCATTAACCTAACCACTTTGTTTGAGTTTTACTTTTTTGGATGAAATACATTGAAGGTAAGAGGATGTGTATGAGAAATTCCATAAATCCCATACAAATTTCATGTACATTAAGCCATATCATTTGTATTATATGTTCATGTAGTATGGTATGAAATGCATGAATACCTAGGAATATCACATGTCTTGTATTAAGGGATATTATAATTATTGTTATGTGATTACGAGAAACAACCTTGGCATGGTAGAAAAAAGATAGAGGTTAATTTTCAGATCTTACAATACCATTTTCCATTAATTAGGTATCATTGATTTGATAAAATTCATTAGAGGGTCTATGAAATCATGTGATAAATACATTTATAATCATAGAATTAACTCATACATTATGTAATGATTGAGTTAATGCATGATCCCATGCAGAGTGTCTATGATATCTATATAAAGAGGTAGTCTCCATTTGATAGGGATAATATGAGATTTCACAAGCCTTGGATGATTCTCTCTTTCTGAAAGCTCTCTCTCATTTACCCTTTTCTTCAATTTTCACATGCATATGATGGGTCTCTAGAATAATCCCAACCACAAGATGGGTGATTAATATTAACCCATGGATATATCATGATAGAGGGAGTACATAGGATATCAATTGATGATATTTATCAAGTTCATATGATTTAGGAAGATATAATGACTCATCAATGTATGTTACGCATGGAAGTTTCTTCAATACATGTCCTCACAATATTTTTGGTATCATAAAAAAGTTGATCTTGGGTTAAATGGTTTCAAAATGTAATTCTAACCTTGATTAAGTATAAGTCAATACTTAAACCCCTTCATAGGTATCATAACATTTCCATGTACTTTGATTCTTGAATTCATTCTTAAAAATGAATATAATATAAATAATTTTTTATGTTGTAAGTTCTATCATAAAATATAGCTGATATTTTGTTTTTTAGATTTGTATATGATATTTGATATCATAAATATTGATTGGGTGATACTATAAAATATAGGATATCATTGGTAGTTATGTTATTCAAAATGATGGTATTTCATTATATCATAGCATGTGATATGGCCCAGTAATATCGTATAATGGTGTTGATGAAGCGACATAAAACAGATCATCATGTCACTAATACAATTTCATGCCTATCATATTATGTGATAGCTTGTACATCTTGGTTTATGTTTCATATGATATGTATAGGGTTTATCTTATGAAAGGTATTATCATAATCCATGACAATTGAGAACACTAATATTATATTATGCAGGTCATCAAGCACGTTGTTTATGTTTTGTATAAGCAATATTGTATTTCATGAATACCTATTTTTTAAGTTATTCTAACATATAAATTTGTGTGATGGGTTTAATATCTTTAAGGACCTATATTGTTTGTTTTGATACCAATGTGTGGTAACCTAATCATACATTGGAGGTGTAGGCTAGTTTTTTAATATGCTATCCATGCACTATCTATCATAATGTATGATAGATATCACATACACTTCACTTGACACATAGAATGTTATTTTATATGATCATGTTATATCATTAAAAATGATGCATGAATAAAAACCAATTTTTAAAATTTTAATTATGAATATATTTAATTGGTTTATGAATTTTTTATAAGTCATTGAAAAATGTATTATAGGATATTTATTAATTTATAAAAGTTTTTATAAATTAAATTTTTATAAAAATTTATAATTAGTTACTTAAATTTTTATGTAGCATTTTTTAAATAAATATATCTATTAATAATATTAAAAGTTAATATTGAAATGAATTTTTCAAATTGTAAAGAAAGAAATATAAATTCGACGTAAAATGATTACATGTAAATTAAATGTGTAATTTATAAAATGATAATAAATAAAAAATAAGAAAAAAATATAAATGAGTTAATATTTAAAATTATGAATTGTTTATAATTATATAATTTGAATTTTCCAAATTAAAATTTCTTATTTGATATATTATTTTAACCATATCAGAAGTAGTTTTGATCATTAATATGATCATGGTTTACGTAATATTGAATATGTGATATTTTGATTATGTAAACTTCTAACATAATAAAAATGGAATATAAAAAGTTATATTTAATTTAATTTATTATACATATGTAAATTATATATAATAACTAATTTGAATTATCTCATATTGAAAATAAATATAATGTGTTAATATTTATTTAATTATGAATTTTTTATAATTCAAAGGTAAATTTTAAAGTTTTTATAATCATTTTTATTTATTAAATGTTTATAAATACATTATGTAATGTTTAAATATATGATTTATTTATTTATTCCCTTATTTATTCATAATTGTAATTATTGTAATATGAATATATGCATTCTTTAGTTTAAACTACTAAACTACTTTTATAAATTGTGATACATGTATAATTGATTTATTTTTATTATACCATGTCTTTGTCTTGTACTTGTTTATGATCTTGAATTAAGTGTTTAATTATGATTTATACACATTAGGTATTAGAATTCTAATCAAATTGTGGTCTCCCATGAGTAAAGTATCCTTAGGTAGAGGGATGATGGGTCAGACTGCTCTATGTTTGAGAGGGTAATGCATTTCCTAGAAATCTAGGGGTTGGATATCTATTATTATACACTTAATTTTTTGGGGATTATTGATTTAATGTGATTCTAAGACTTTAAATGAATTTTTTCATGTACCTTATGACTGGGATAAATTTGAATGTGTATAAATAAAATTAGAATTCAATTTGGGTTCGTAACACAAGATATGACTTGTGTAAAGAGGTACACATTAATATAGTTTGAACATATTGATATGATGGAAAGAATTGGAATCCAGAATAAAACATTAGAATCATTAATATAAGTAAAGGAAATATATTTGATAAGTTGGTTAGATTAGATACCTGATTCTTTCCAAAAAGGAAAATTTTCAAGAACTCGATCATTTATTATGGGTTATGAGGACCCACATTTTTCATACATGAGTTCTAATATAATTACTTAAAAATATATATCATTAATAACTTCCATGAATATTTTAAGGTTTATGGTCTTGGAATATAGGTACATAATACAAAAGGAATATATTTTACATAAAAAGTGTAAACCATATTTAATCTCCATTAGATACTCATGTATAAATACACCCTTGGTCAGTATACTTAAATTTATTTCCAAGGTACGTACATAAAAATTAAAGGGTGATCATAAATAATGATAAAGGGATAAAAAAAGAAAATGTTATGAAAGAGACCATAATAGGTAAAGCATGAGTCATAACATATGATCATAATCCTAAGAATATGATATATAACATGGAAATGTGTCTACAACATATACATTGGACATTAATAATAATATTTAGAAGCTTCATCCCCAAGGTGTTGTAAAACATATTACCATAGTTTTTTCACCAAGGCGTCTTGAAACATTTTAAGGTGTGATTCAAATATATTATAAACAAATTATCTGTAGAGATTATTTATTTACCTAATTCCTTGGAGTGCTATAAACAAACAACATTCATATGTTTAACTATATATGTTCCACATAGATCATATATCAAAATAACATATTTCATAAATTTTACACATGAGTAGGGAATGTTGGATTCACATAAAAAATTATGGCATGTAAAATCAAAGATTTATATCAGCAACATGACAGGTATACATAACAGATTATGGAATGGTATTAATGGGAGAGAATGATAATATATCATTAATAGGGAATCAATAATAATGTAAAGGAATCATTATAAACATATGATAACATGATCAATTTGAAATGAGAATCCTTATTACAAAGGAAGTACTTGAATTGAGAAGAGGAAAGAGGAAGATAACCCTTACCTTATATGTTGTGTCCTAAACATAGAGGGGAAATTCCTTGAGAGTTTTTGGGATTTTATGAAGGATTCAATGAGATACTGAGATATAGAGGGATGTGATAATGATCATATCATGGAATAATATGGGTTAAAGAGGTGGGTATTTATAACAGAATGAGGATAAATTTTTACTATTTTTCAAATATATCATTTAGAATACTAGGTTTTGGAAAATTAATTTTCCATGGGGAACCCATGGTTTTGTATCATGGTTTATATGTATATTTTATATTAATTCATCCTTAGGAATGTATTTTTGTCCTCAAAATATTTTTTTTAAAACCCTAATTTCTATTTTATACTTCATAAAGTTATTTATAGGTTGGGAAAATCATTTTAGTTCATTAAAATATATTTTATTATAAAATATATTTTTAGTCATGGATTCACTTATATTAATTCTTATATCATTATTAATAATTTATGAAGTCATAAATTATTCTATAATTACAAAAATAAAATTTTACTATTCATTAAAAATAATGTATTTTAAAAAATTCATAAAATTTTACCCTAACCTAATATTGATATGTTGATTTCAAATAAAATATTTATTTTATCAAAATAAATTCTTATGTGTGAGAAATAATAGTTTTAAATAAAAATTAAATATTTTATATAAAATACTATTTTTGAAGAGAAACACATTATTTACTCACTTTAAAGAGTTATAAATTTTATAATATTATATGAATTGATTCATAAAGAGTATATAGATTTATAATAATATATAAAAAATATAATTATTATCTATAATAATTTTTAATTAAATTTTTTTCATGTATTTTATATTCTATTGGACATTAATATTATTCCAACAGTCATATAATGGTCGCATTACAACTGTTAGTTAAAGGCCATGTCACAATCTTATCCTAATGATCATATTTCCCATTAAACCTATATAAACTCAAACATTATCATACTTCATTATTCAATACTTTACTTATAAATTTTATACACTTACCTTGATAATGTACATCATATTCCTAATGCTTCACTTTCTCTTTACAGTCATTAAATCATGAATGACCTTTATGGGAGAATTCAAGCCTATATAGTTTTCCTTAGTATTTTCACTATTCATTAGTGCTTATCTCCCTACACTATTACTATCTATTATTGGAAATATTATTCCATGATGTGTCATATTCTTATATAATAGTCTTTTTATGGGCTTCTATATAAAAAACATCGATTTTGAAACATGAGTTCTTTTATTATTAATAGAAATAAATTTTAGACCTTTATATTCTCCCCCCCCCCCCCCGCTAAAAAAATTACTCTACAAATTTGATTCATTACACATAATAAATGGGGATATTTTTCCTTCATTCCTTCTTCTGGATCTCAAGTTACTTCTTGGAACATTCTATTTCTCCATAATATTTTCAGAAGTCTGGTTGTCATGTTCTTTAACACTTGTTCCCTTTCATCAAGAATCTAGATAAGTTTGTCAATATATATTGGTTAAGATCCAATTTTACAAAAAAAAATCTAGAATATGAATATGTTTTGACATATAAAAACATAAAAAGGATGTGTGTAAGACATCATGGACATTAGAATGATTTTTATGTAGTGTTAACTGAAACAAAACTACTCTAACACACTTCAAACTCTTAAATGGTTCAATATAACATGAAAATAATTCCTCATTCTTTAAAAGTCATAGGACTCCTTTCCAAGGTGATATTTTTTTAAATACATATTCCCTAACTTGAAATTATAATTCATTCCTTTAATTTTGATAATAAAATTTTTATCATATTTGACCACCCTTGATATGTTTTTGGATCACTTGTATATTTTTTATAATCTATATTACAATTTCTAGTCCCAATAGTTTTCCATCTATAACTTCATCCCAACATATTAGTGATGTCCACCTTTTTCTATGTAGTTATGTATAAGGATCCAATTAAATACTCAAGTGGAAACTATTATTATCATATAATTCAAGAAGTGAAATATATTTTTCCAAACTCTTTCAAAACAAAAGTGAGATGAACCTTATCATATCTTCTAATGGTTTAATAGTCCTTTTAGACTTCCCACAGCTTTGAGGATGAATGGATGTACTTAGGTTTACATATATATTTGTGTCCCATTGAAGGGTCCTCCAAAACATATAGGTGAATCTTGGATTATGGTTAGAAATAATTGAAAGTGGTGTTCCATAAAGTCTCACTACTTCGTGAATGGGAATATGATAAAGGTATTCAATGGAGAAATCCTCTCATATAGTGATAAAATGTGCATTATTTTTTAATCTATCAATGAACACCCATATGAAATTATTTCCCTTCGATATCTTTGGAAGGCTAGTAACAAAGACCATAGTGATATTGTAACACTTCCATATTGGTATCGTAGTTGCTGTAATAAAAACTTGGAAGTTTATCACTCTACCATCACTTATCGATATAAGAAACATATTTCAGAATAATTAAAAATCTCCCTCTTTATATCATCCCACCAATAATGATATCATATATCTATATACATTTTGGTGCTTCCAGGATATATATAGAATTTAGATTTTGTGAGCTTTATCCATCCATTCTTTCTTTAAATATTGAATTTATGGGATATAAAACCTTCTACAAATCCTTAGTACTCCATATTGATCAATAATTAACTCTGGAATCTTTACATTTTTTATATCTTTTATCTTATTTTATAACATAATATCTTTTCTTTATGATTTCTTTATTTTTCTAGTAATTATGGTTGAGAAATAATTTGGAACTATATTGATGGTGTCCCTTCTCTTATGACTTCCATGTCTATATTTACTAATTCATTGATTAATATATCTCCTTAAATCCTCATCATTGTAAAAATTATAGGGAATTTCATACACAATGCATCTGTAACTTTCTTTCCAAGGGTGATAATAAATATAATAATCATAGTCCTTAAGAAGATCCAACCAAATCCTTTGTCTGGAGTTTAATTCATTTTGGGTGAATATATAATTCATATATAGCTTGTTAGTGTATATGTCACACTTAAATCCATAGATTTAATGTATCCATTTATTTAATGAAACAAAAATGGTAGCTAACTCCAAATCATGGGTAGGATAATACCACTCATGAGTTTAAAAATAATGAAATTCATATGTCATGACCTATCCCCCAGGGATTGTGTCGTGACTACCCCAAGACAGCCTTCCATAGGCCAGGGGCTGGTGACTGGCACCGGAAAGGCATATCCATAAAACCGGGAAGGCATTGCCTTTTAACCTATAAACTCACACATCCAAGCACACCGCAAGATACAAGAACAAAGTAAAATATATAGTAATAAGGGTGAGTATAGTGAGAAAAGGGGGCCGAAATACAAGACCAACTGGAAAGTACAAGTAAAACTGAAAACAGCTCCTGTGAATACCCACCAAGGATCCTACCTGAAGGGTAGGTATAGCTCTCTAATGGTCATATTTGTGGTACGTCCCGTCTAATGGTCCACCTCTGAGCAGCCTCCAGTCCTGGCACCCTCATCCTTGATCAATTTTGTCCGTCGTCTATAAAAGACACAACAAGGTGCGGGCGTAGCCCATGCAAGGGCGAGTATAACAATACTCAGTAGGAACCCCAATAACCCCGAAGGTCTCCCAGTATCCAAAAAGGATAAACTAAAAAGAAAGACCTCAATCTTAAAGCACGAATCAATAGTCATCAATAATACTTAGGTATATGTCCATACATATACCTAAGTTATCAATATATACTCATCTCACATGTGAGGAAAGAATACCACAAAGGTAACACCACAAAGGTATAAGTACCACACAGGTAACACCATGAAGATAAAAGTACCATACAGGTAACGCCATGAAGGTAAGTACCACAAAGGTAATGCCACACAGAAGAATATCATGAAGTTATCACCACACATAAGTGTACCACAAAGGTAAAGACTTAGATCACACTAGGTATAACTTAAGTACGGAAGTATTGATGATTAGCTGTGTCGCTAGATCATCTTACTTCGTCGAGAAGATCTACTATTGACCCACATAGGATTTTATATGACCCACACAATATCTAAAGATGACCCACATAGGATATGAAGATGCTAACCCACATAGGATCCGAAGATGACCCACAGAGGATCTGAAGATGACCCACATGGGATCTGAAGATGACCCACACAGGATCTGTAGATTCTTCAAGTATAGTGAGCCATAGGCTTCCCACACTAAGAGCGCTTGATTCCAGGAGGATCTTCTACTCAATCAATCGGTCGATAATTCAACTACCATGAAGTCCCATGAAGAAGTGTCTCAAAGAACCACCACGTCCTAAGGGTCCCAACTCAACAGACGGTGCGCCAATCGGATGTCTAGTCTATAAGTTGTTAGTGTTTCCGTTCCGAGGGCCCGGTTGGATTCAGGTTTGATCCAACACGACCATACTCCAACTTTATCCAAAACTCAAGTGTAGTATAAAAAAGGACCATATTGATCCAAGGAATCTAGTTCCATAGATGGTTTTTTAAACGGACACTCGGTTCTCAAGTTATGGCCAAAAATGTGTACCTAGGTCCAGATGGGCCCGGGTCTGGTCTGACCCGGTAGGACCGATCTGGCCCAACCCGACCTGGGTCGTCCTGACCCAGTTTAGGTCAACCTAACCCGGAAGGGCTGGCCTACGGTGGGCCCATCCTGCTAGGCTACGGTCTAGCCTGGCCCACAAAGGGGGCGGCCCGCGGCTGGGGTAGCCCGTTGTGATAGGGTCCGCCCTAGCCGACACCCGAAGGAGCCCCCCCCCCCCAGATTCCAAAACGGCTAAATGGTCATTTGGTTTTGACCATCCCGGCGGAGCCATGTGGCACCTCCTACTGGCATGTGGGACCCGCTGGAGCGGTCCCACTCGACGTGACGCGGCCAACCAGAATCTCGGATGGCTTCCCCTTCCAGTGGTGTGACGGTGCCGTTGTCCTCCCGCAGCTGACCGAAAGCCAGCCACCCTGGTGCACCGCAGCGGCTCAACAGTCGCAGCCTCCTCCTCAGGCAATGGTGCGAACGCACGCCACCCCGGTTCCACATGGTTGTCCAGGGTACCGACCGCCACCTTCCACCACCACATCCAATAATCCACGGCCTCCCTCGCTACCGGCAACACAGTTGTGTGCTTCCCCAGTTCCATGCGGTCAGCTGGTTGTCGGCCGCCACCTTCCTATATCGTAGTCGACGGGTTGCGGCCTCCTTCAGCGGTGTGTTTGTGCCGCCGCCATCATCATGGTTGGCCGGTGTGCTGGCCACCACCCATACCCTGTCGGCGTCATTCGCTAGCATCGTGATCAGGTTCTGCTCAACCGTCGATCCTCCCATGAAGAACACATCAACAAAGAGGGAGTTGAGGGATTGGGTTGTGTTTGTTTGGCCCGCAGCCTCCACATTAGATCGATAGCAGGTGGTTCGTATATTGGAAGAAATGAATTACCATGAAGAATGAATTGAAAAAAAAATCATACCTTGTTTTATCATTGAAGATTATGTGAGGAAAAAGATGAATTCACCGATGTTCTTCACTCTCGCAACATGCTTCTAATCCATGCTTGAGCATTGGTTCCTCATTGGAGGTTCGTTCTTCATTGGAGGATGTTCTTCCACCAAGCATTCTCCAAAGGCTCTCCCAAATCCTTCTTTTCCAATGATCCCCAACCACAATAGGTGAGGAGACAACTTAATTAAGTTCAAGTATTAATTACTTGACCAATTAATGTTGGAACATCAATTGGGGGATTCCAAGATTTACAAAGGTTTCAAGGTCAGGTGTTCCTCACCACCAAAATTAAAATGAGAGGTTTTAAATAAATAAAATAAAAGTTAATTGTTTTATTTTATTATATTTTTTTAACTCTCCCATGAAAAACCAAAAAACCAACTTCCTCCCTCGACCTACTGTGGTAGAGGTGAAGGTCTTCTTAAACAAATATCAGTTCTGCGAGTTCAACGGTGTCCTCAGTTTTCAATTCCGAGCACCGGTTCAAAAGTTACAAAATGCCACTCATGCATTTACTAAACGTACCTGAAAAAAAGTTCAGAATTTCATTCTGGGCACACCGAGCCTCTGAATCACACACCGTTAATTTTTTCAGACTCATAATAATTCCATATAATTAAAAAATACATGGAAAATTTAGAATCTATACGTTCTTCCCACCTTAGGGCTTTGTGTCCTCGAAATCCACAAAAAAAAACTAGGGAAACAAGTGGGGGTACTGAGCATGAATCTGAGCCTCCCTCTCCCATGTGCTCTCCTAGAGGTTCCCGTGTTGTCAACATACACAAACCAGAGGTATCGATCACCCATGAAGGACTATCTTCTATCGATCCTCAATCTCCACTGGAACCTCCGAAAATGTCACCCCATCATCGATGTCCAGCTCACCCCAGTCAATGATGTGCGAAGGATCATGTATGTATCTCCTCAACTGGGATACGTGGAAAACATCGTGCACCCAGTGAAACTGAGGGGAAAGAGCTAAGCAGTATTCCACCTCGCCAACTCTGCTGAGGACCTGAAAGGGTCTGATGAACCTCGGAGATAACTTGCCGCCCCGGCCAAGTCTCTGAAAACCACATCGAGGTGAGACCCATAAAAAGACATGGTCACCATCCTTGAACTCAAGAGGTCTTCGTCTCTTGTCATCATAAGACTTCTTTCTATTTTGTACAGTCTTCATCTGCTCTTGGGTGATCTGCGCCTTCTCTGTGGTAGCCCATACCATCTCTGGTCCCATGAGTATTGACTCCACTAGGTCAGTCCAGTACAGAGGTGATCTGTAAGGGAGTCCGTACAATGCCTTAAATAGTGACATACTGATGGTGGAGTGATATTTGTTGTTGTATGTGAACTCCACCAAAGGCAAGTTATCCTCCCAGCTACGACTGAAATTTAGGACGCAAGCATGCAGCATGTCCTCAAGGGTCTGAATGGTCCACTTTTTCTGACCATCCGTCTGAGGATGAAAGGCACTGCTCAATCGAATCTGAGTCATAAACTCCTCCTACAACCCCTTCCATAGCCATAAAGTAAAATGTGCATCATAATCGGAGACAATCGTCAAAGGCACTCCATGAAGTCGTACAATCTCCTACACGTAGTGGTGTCGCAATCCCTCTACCGAACCCTGATCTCTGATAGGTAGGAAGTGGGAAAACTTGGTGAGTCGGTCAAAGATCACCCAGATGGAATCATGTCCCTTGGAAATGTGTGGAAGTCCTATCACAAAGTCCATGGAGATTCTATCACACTTCCACTCTGGCACCTCTAGTGGCTAAACTATGCCCGCTGGAACCTGATGCTCTACCTTCAATTACTGACAAGTGAGGCACCATGGGACAAACTCTGCCACTGATTTCTTCATTCTCATCCACCAGTGCTGACACTGAAGGTCCTGGTACATCTTCACCAGTCCTGGATGTACCGCTAGAGGGGACGTATAGAAATCCCTCAACAATTCCTCCCGTAGTACCACTGGTACCATAGTACATCCTCTAAAAAGGATGGTGTGCTCCCCACCTTTATAAAATCTATCAGGTGCCTGTCTTATGGATATCTGAGAACATTGAGCCTCACAGTCATTCTCCCCAAGTTGTGCCTCCCTAACTCATTGAAGGAGTGGGGGAGTGACTATCAGAGGCTGAAGTTAAGCTACTCCATCTCGATCCATGTAAGATATCTGCAAAGTGGCTAGCTGCTATGTCACCTCACTCAGCAACTATATACCAGATCTCCTGCTGAGTGCATCTTCTACCACGTTCCCCTTCTAAGGAGTATAGAATATCTCGAAGTCATAGTCCGGGATGAACTCAAGCCAACGTCATTGTCTCATGTTCAGGTCCTTCTGAGAGAAGATATACCTGAGACTCTTGTGATCAGAATAAACTGTAAAACATTCACCCATCAAGTAATGTCATCACATATTCAAGGCGAAGACCATTGCTACTAACTCTAGGTCATGGGTAGCGTAGTTCTGCTCATGTTATCTTAGCTGTCGAGAACCATTCATGATTACTTCTCACTCCTACATCAAGACACATCCAATCCTGGTCCCTGATGCATCATAATAGACTATGTACCCAACACCCTCCTCCGGTAACCTCAAGATGGGGCACTCGTCATTTTTTACCTCAGCTTTTAGAAATTTCGCTGGAATTTCTCTGACCACATGAAGGGTTTCCCCTTCTTTGTTAATGATGATAAGGGTTCCACAACTTTAGAAAAGTCAGTAACAAACCTATGGTAGTAACCAGCCAAACCCAGGAAACTCTGCACCTCCTTCACACTCTTGGGTGGTTCCCAAGCAAGAACATCCTCAATCTTCACTAGATCCACCACAACTCCATCTTCTGAGATGATGTGTCTCAGAAAGTGAACCTATCAGATCCATAAATGTCACTTCGAGAGAATACCATAAAGCTGGTACTCTCGGAGTGTGTCAAGAACTATCTACAGATGATAGGCATGCTCCTCCTCCATAGCTGAGTATATCAGTATGTCATCGATGAAGACTAACACAAAGTGATCGAGGAATGGCTGGAAGATCAAGTTCAAGAGTACCATGAACACTGATGGGGCATTGGTCATGCCGAATATCATAACCAAGAACTCGTAGTGGCCATACTGACATCTGAAGGTTGTCTTCTGCACATCCTTGTCTCGTACCCTGAGTTGGTGATATCCTGATCTGAGGTCTATTTTTTGAAAACCACCATGCTCCCTTTAGCTGATCAAAAAGATCGTCAATCCATGGTAGTGTGTACTTTTTCTTCACGGTCACCTGTTTTAGGCACTGATAATCCACACAGAGTCTCAAACTCCCATCTGCCTTCTTGGAAAAAAAATCAGGGCTACCCAAGGTGAAACACTGGGCCTAATGAACCCCTTGCTATACAAGTCCTCCAGCAGTACTTTTAGCTCTCGAAGCTCCACGTGATCCATTCAATATGCTGGTGTAGATATCAGCGTCTTCTCGAGGTAAAAGTTGATATAAAAGTCTACCTCTCTGCGAGGAGGTAGACTTGGAACATCATCATGGAAAACATCAGTGTACTGGTCCACCACTATAGGATAGCTCAGACTCTCTACATCAGCCGCTCTAAGGGTAATTCTAGCCAACTGATATGTGATTGGCTGCACCCTCCTCCAGGTGAGTCCATCCTATACTGCAAAGGTTCCATTATCACTGGTGAAGGAAAACCTGGTCCCATCCTGGCAGACACACCACACTTTGTGCCTAATACAGTCGATCTAAGCATGGACTGTAGATAACCAATCCATACCCAAGATGATGTCATAAGGCCTTGACGCTACTACTAGAAGATCCCAGCCGAAGATCTCACTTCCTAGAGTAAGCTCACATTATTGTCACCAGTGTATAATCGTTGAATCCTCTCCTATAGGAGTCTCTAGCCGTAAGGATCAATCCAAAGTCTCCACCAGAATCTTTGAGATCTGAATGAGGGTCGTGGAAATAAAAGAGTCATTGGAACCTATGTCTATAATTACAACAGCTAAGGTGGATTAGACACAGATCATACCTAGAATCATCTCCGAAGCACTATGGTTGTAGGCCTTAACTGGCTGAAGCTGAGGTCGTCCCTGTCCACCTGCTCCCTATGGTTAGGGTGGACCACCTAGAGGTGGTGGCAGTAGATCCTCAAATCACCTCCCATCGCCTATTTCACGGCCAGCTCCTCTGACACGTTCACCTGCTACCTATGGACCTCCTCGATCAAATATTTGCCTTTGCCCAGGCAGTCCTTCGACTATCTGTTGGTTATCCATATGGCGGGTTGGGCAGTCGTGAGCCATGTGACCCTGCCCGCTGCATGAGTAACACTACCTGCTCCTTTCCTATCATGCTCTGTCTAGAGAGCCCCGCACAACCGACCTTGTATCATGTGGTCCTACTCTTGTAGTTTTGGTCCACTTGCACCTCTGCATCATCTGTCTGCTTCCAGCTATATATTTCTATGCTATGTGACATCTGGTGGTGGGTCTCACTGCGGGTGACTGCTCATCAAGGAAGCTCTCCACTAAGAGTTCTCACTCTAACACCCCCACCTGTGTCGAGATGCTGAGAGAAATCATTAAATCTCTAATATCTTTTCTGAGCCCCTGCTCAAAGGTTTGGGCCCTGAAGAAAGGGTCCCACACCATATCAGTAGAGTAGCATGAGAGGTAGGTGATCCTCACTGAATACTGAACCAAGGTCATTCTACCCTGCTTCAAGTGGAAAAGCTCTTGTATATGCACAGAGCGTAAGGTCGCTGGGATGAACTCTGCCCTAAAAAGGTTGTCAAAGCCCGCCCAAATGAGAGTGACCTCATCGTGAACCTAGAGCATCAGGTTCCACCATCTACCTGCTGCTGCTTGAAGAATATTGGTAGAAAGGATCACCATGATATCAGCTGGTGTCCCTACCGGTCGAAAAACTCTAACCACGGCCTCCATCCAGTCCTTAACAGCCTGTGGATCTGGATCTCCCCAGAACCTCGGTGGCCTCTGGAACTAAAACTTATACAACATGCTCAATTGGCATGTATCCTATGCTATTGGGGATGGTGGAATCGTCTTCCCAATAGGTAGTGGTGCTACTGGTACACCACCCGATGGTACAACTACCGAAAGGGGGCCCTATACCGAAGCCTCGTCGCTCGGTGGTTTGTCATCATGTACTCTACCTGGAACCCTAGATGGATGTCTTCGTGGAGGAATCCTGGAAAGAAATAGGTGCACCATGGTAAATAAGTTATACCTGGTGAGTTGACTCAAAGAGATCACAAATAAAACTTTTCAAAAAAACACACACAATCAGTGTTTTCGTGAATTGAGTCGGAAATAAAAAGTCAGGGTCTTGGTGTATGGATACGTTGGCCGACGCACCAACACTGGATTCCCCAAACTGATAACCACACTCATAACACTTAACATTATTTTTGATTAAAAGATTAGAGTCCAAGTTATTTGGTAGAATTGACTCATCTGATACTAATTTGTCATGACCCGTCCCCCAGGGCCCGTGCTGTGACTACCCCAAGCCCGCCTTCCATAGTCTAGGGGCTGGAGACTAGCACCGAAAAGGCATATCCCTAAAACAGGTAATACATTTCCTTTTAACCTGCAATCTCAAACATCCAAGCACACAGCAAGATACAAGTACAAAGTAAGCTATATAGTAATAAGGGTGAATACAGTAAGAAAATGGGGCTAGAATACAAGCCCAACTAGAAAGTACAAGTAAAACTGAAAACAGCTCCTGTGAACACCCACCAAGGATCCTACCTGAAGGGTAGGTACAGATCTCGAACAGTCATCTCTGTGGTACGTCTCCTCTAATGGTCCACCTCCGAGCAGCCTCCATTCCTAGCACCCTCAGCCTTGATCAATGATGTCTGTAATATTCATAATACACAGCAAGTTGTGGGCATAGCCAGTGCATGGGTGTGTATAACAATACTCAGTAGGGACCCCAAGACCCCTGAAAGTCTCCTAGAATCCACAAAAGATAAACCAAAAAGCAAAACCTCAATCTCAAAGCATGAAGAAATATTAATCAACACTACTTAGGTATATTCCCATACATATATCTAAGTTATCAATATATACTCATATCACACATGAGGGAATAATACCACAAAGGTAACACCACAAAGGTAGAAGTACCACATAGGTAACACCATGAAGATAAAAGTACCACATAGGTAACGCCACGAAGGTAAGTGCCAAAAAGGTAATTCCACATAGAAGAATACCAAAAAGTTATAACCACACATAAGTGTACCAAAAAGGTAAATACTTAGTTCACACTAGGTATAACTTAAGTACGGAAGTATAGATGATTAGTTGTGTCGCTAGATCATCTTACTTCGTCAAGAAGCTCTGATGTTAACCCACACAGGATCATGGATGACCCACATTGGATCTAAATATGACCCACACAGGATCTGAATATGACCCACACAGGATCTAAATATGTCCCACATAGGATCTAAAGATGACCCACATAGGATCTATAGATTCTTCAAGTACAGCCAGCCACAGGCTTCCCGCACAAAGCGCGCTTGATTCTGGAAGGATATGATCCTCAAGCCATAGGTTGATACTTAAACTTCCATGAAGTCCCACAAAGAATTATCTCAAAGGACCTCCATGTCATAAGGGTACCTACGCAATAGACGGTGCGCTAATCGGATGCTCGGTCTGTAAGTTTTTGACATTTCCATTTTGAGGGCCCGGTTGGATTTGGGTTCGATCCAACCCAGGCATACTCCAAATTTATCAAAA
Organism: Viscum album; assembly: GCA_963277665.1. Taxonomy (NCBI): domain Eukaryota; kingdom Viridiplantae; phylum Streptophyta; class Magnoliopsida; order Santalales; family Viscaceae; genus Viscum; species Viscum album. The sequence goes on along the minus strand of OY728161.1, from coordinate 1,828,227,370 downwards.
TCTCAAGTAGATTATACCAAAAAAGGATTGTCTCGATCCAAGGAATCCATTTCCATAGACGGCTCATCAAACGGACACTCGATTCCCAAGTTATAGAAAAAAAAGTGTACCTTGGTACAAATGGGCCCGGGTCTGGTCCGACCTGGTAGGACCGACCCAACTTGACCCGGCCTGGGCTGTCCCAACATGGTTTGGGTTGACCTGACCCAGAAGGGCTGGACAGTGGTGGGCCTAGCCCACTGGACCACGGTGGGCCTGGCCCGCTGGGCCGCAGCGGGCTCAGCTTGCTGGGTCCTGGTCTAACCCAGCCCACAAAGGGGGCATCTCGGCCCGCTGGGTGGCCCGTAGTGTGGACCACGGCTGGGGTGGCCCGCTGTGGTGATTTCCACCCTAGCTGACACTCGGGGGAGGCACCCCCCCTGGATTCCTGAATGGCCAAATGGTCATTCGGTTTTGGCCATCCTAACGGCGCCACGTGGCGCCGCCTGCTGGCACGCGGGACCCGCTAGAGTGGTCCCACTTGGCATGACGTAGCTGGCTAGAATCTTGGCTGGATTCCCCTTCCAATGGCATGATGGAACCACTGTCCTCCCAGAGCCACCCTGGTGCACCGCTATGGCTCTGCAGCCGCGGCCTCCTCCTCAGCTGGTGGCACGGACGCGCGCCGCCCCAGTTCCACGCGGCCGGCTGGGGTGCCAGCCGCCACCTTCCATATCCACGGTCGATGGTCTACGGCCTCCCTCTCTACTTATGGCACGGTCGCATGCCACCCTGATTCCACGTGGCTGGCCGGTTGTCGGCTGCCACCTTCCTCCACCACGGCCGATGGGTCGCGGCCCCTAGCAAGTCATTTCACTGAAGGTATATTGTCAGTGTCCCAAATTATTTTTACCATAACAAGTATAGCACCTGTAAGGGTTCAATCCATAGGGAAAAAGGAGTTATTTTTATCTTGTTTAACTTGGTTTTTATTTTTGTTTTAATGTGGTCTATTGAATTTAGAGTTAATTTTTACTGATTGTTTTGGATACAAAAAGAACAATTGGTTTTAAGTTTCTTTTAACAAATTTCTTAACAGAATAAAAGTAAAATACAAGAAAATTGATTTTGATATAAATAAAGAGATACGTGCATTGGGTTTATGGGTTAATGAGAAATTGATTATTAAATCAAATTGCTTATGAGGTTGTGTTGTTCATGATAACCCAACACTCTGGGTTTAATTTGTAATAACATTTCCTTGGTCTGGTACACTTTATATTTAGAGATGAAGTGACTAACTCCTTGGTCCGATAGTTAGTATTTAACAGATATTTATTTGACTTAGTCCATTTTGAGTCGGCGAATACTTCCAATGGTCATGAAATTATTCGTCGGTATTCTTCTTTTGAATCCCTGAAAATTCTGCCCTTGGTCCGGTACAGAATTTCCAGTGATATTATGAAGTGTTTTAAGAAGAATAAGAAGAGGTTAATAAAGAAAACAAATTCATAGAAATTTAATTCAATTTACAACTCAACATCTCCCACAACCCCAACACACTGGGTGTTTAGTTACACATGGAGGTAATGATAAACACAAGATTCTTGATACCTGATGTGATCATGCTTGGAACTTCGAGGTGGAAGTTATTCTTCAGTAGATGGTGGAATGTCGGTAGTATGACGGTAGATCATTTCTCCTCTGGAACTTCAACTCTTTTCTCCATAAAAAACTACACACCCCTCTCGTTCTATAGGCCATGGCCTCCTTTTATAGAAAAAATAAGTACACGGTGTGTAGAAAAAGTACACGCCATGTACTTTTTTCAACATGTTTTTGTCTCCATTTTCTCTATTGGTAGACGGCCTAACACGCTGTCATTGACTTGGAACATGGCTCCTCCTAGTAGGTGAATGTACACGACATATAGAGCCTCTATAAATGGCTGTAGTTTCTTCTTTTGGTCACCAACCGCTTCTAGAAAATGTATACACAGCGTGTATAAATGGAACACGGCGTGTCTAGTGTGCACACGGCATATACCAGCTTCTGGTTACTTGGGCATGTACTTTTACTGGACAACCTGTGTCTGAGATTGAATGTACACGGTGTGTATATAATTACACATTGTGTAGTTGTAAATTTTTTCTCAGTTCTTCCCCGTTTTGTGTATTTGGCCATAAATCTCTTGGAAATGAACAAGATCACCAAAATCAAAGTATTTGTTCCCTATGAAATAGGTAATTGCTGAAAACTTATTCTAATTTTTCAATAGAGTATATGAAAAATTATACACAAATCGGGTGCATAAAACTCCCCCATAATTATCCATTTTCTTTCCCTCAAGTAAATCTCAACTTCTAATTAAAAGAGTCTATATTTTAAAAGGAAGTAATTCAGATAATCATAAATTTAAATAATAAGTTACGGGAGAATATTTCAAAAAGAATACAAAACAATTTCAATCCAAGATATATTTTAATCATGCCTTGTATATAATTCAATTAACTACTTTCATCCACTTTTAACACATGTTTCAACCTTTCAAAAATAATAAAGCCACTTGATGATTTACCTCACCAATAATATACTCAACACTCAAGAAATTTTTAAATAAAATTTTTGCTCAATCAAAGATATATACACTCAATCCATAGGTTTGTAGGAAATCTAGTTCTCCACTTCAGAAAAATTGACATACAAAAATCATGAGGGATTTTCAATAAGGATCAAATGTTTTTGTGGCTAGGTTGGTAGGTAAAGATGTGAAAATAACTCTGAGGATTGAAAGAGGAGGCTAAATTCTTTAAATAATCATGCATGATATTCAAAATTAAACTCAATGTAAAAACGTCCTCAATAGGCTCAAATTATCTCACCATATCCTTTAGTTGAGTAGGTAGGGTTCACAAACCAACAAGTGAGTATAGGGTCCCTTTGTTTGTACTTATTTTTTTTATTACAAAGGGGACCTCTCATAATTTCCATGAATAGAGGACCTCTCATAATTTCCATGAATAGAGGTTTGGAACCCTTTTTGCCTCGAATGATCAAGAGGCTTTACCCCATACTTAATTTCTTGAAAATTCACAAAATTATGCCATGTGTTTCCAATCCCATCTTTTGAGCTCAAATGAATAATCATGAAAAATCATAAAATAATTAGGGTAGGAAGGCAAATAGGATTGTATTATGGCTTCCTATAAAGTCTATTCATGGTCTCTAAGGGCTTCATGAAGATAAAATGTAGGGTAGGTCTCAATATAAAGAGGTTTAAACAATATAATGCCTCAATCATTTTAATGTAACTCAAAAATTCCTCATGTTTTGAAAAGAAAACTTGAAAATTCTGGTAGTTATGTATATTTTAAGAATCTATCAAGAAAGAGGGTATTATAAATAATATGTCAAAGGGTTTAGAATACCTCTCAGGAGTGGGAAAAACAAATAAAGAGACAATCAGGTCATGACTTGCAAATAATTGATTAGTCTAATTGATATAATTATCCAAGGATTACAAGTTGCAATTTAAATTATATCAGCAATCATTTTAAAACACTTAAGAACCAAAATGAATATACAATTTTTTTTTAAAACTTTCCCACTTTCAGCTTATTATTTAAAAATATGATTAATAAAAATTGTCCTCACATATTAAAATATATCTTCTAATAATGATGTCTCCTAGAATCTGAAAAGGGCAAAGACTAAAGAGGTCAAGAGACACCCCCCCCCATACTTAAAATAGCACGTGGTCCACCAAGTGCCCAAAAAGAGGAACAAGGAAATATGGGGACACAATAGTGGACTAGACAGAGGGGAATTAAGGAAAGAAGTAAACTGAGAAAGAAAAGTAAACAATGGAAAAAAGAATACTCCCCTCGTGTTTAGGCATAGAAAAACGAAATGTGATGAAATAGTACAGCCCAAAACGTGCCAGAGTACCTGTGGGGGGGGAATAAAGAGAACACTACAAACATAAACAATAGACACAGGCACAAGATATCACAAAAATATATATATACAATAAAAATAATGTGTCCCAAAAACTAGTGAAGGGGTTGCCTCTGAAGAGGAACCATCTAGTACAGAACCAACCAGTACAGATGGATCCGGAGCTGTGGAAACTGGAGGCTCGGAATCTACACCTGGAAGGGAAGCTGGAGAAGTAGCAGGTGCGGGACTCGGTAGAGGAAGCTCGGTATCCACCTCTGGACTGGGAGCAGTGGTGGTAGCAGCAGCAGTCGGGCCCACAGTAGAGAGGAGAATGGAATCTATGGACAGTGCAGTAGAAGGCAGTGGAGCAGCAGCAGAAGGTCCAGGAGTCGAGGAAGAGGTAGGTAGAGGGGGCATTGGAATACCAAAATGCTGAAGAAGAATCCCCAACATCTTCTCCAGTCGGTCCTGGCGGTTGTCGATACGAACCAAATGCTGCTTCATCGTGGCTAGGAAGAGGGAAAGGGCGAGATCGACCGAAGGTGTGGGGGTAGGTGGGGCTGGTGGTGGTATAGAAGAAGGAAGGCTAGAAGAAGGGGGTTCAGTAGAAGGGGGGTGGTCTAGAGAAGCTGGAAGGGGTGGGGAAGGAGGAGGAGGGGCATCGGTGGGTGTAGGAGGGTCAGTAGGTGGGCGGGGTGGAGCCTGGGCAAGGACGTAGGTACCCCCTACTTCCGGACCAATCCCATGTGAATAATAATGAGATAGTCCATCCACTGGGGTGAACTTAATAGGTCATAGGGTAGGGAAGTCTCAAAGGCCCCAAGGTGATGGGAAAGGTGGGTGGCGTAAAACCCACTGTTCAGGTTTCCCTAACGGCCAGTAAACATGGCATGGAAGTAAGAGGCTGTGAGGTAAGGAAGTTCCGGGTAATCCTGCTAGATGAAACAGGTAAGGAAATCCATTTCACGACCGGTCACGACCCACATATCCTCATGGAGGGGAAAAATAATGGTGCTAAAGCATCGATGTGTAAAACGGAGGATGGGGTTAGTGATAAGGGTACTCTTCTGCGAGGTAGGGGTGTAGCGGTGGTTAGGCCCAGCAATCTCCCACCACATAGTAATGATCTTAGAGTTCTCGGGCCTGGTCAGGGTAGAAACAAGGGGTGGGTTGATGGGATGGGGGTAGAAACCACACCCTCATCGAAACTTGGTCATGGTAATGGAAAAATGCCGGTCGCCCAACCGAAACTGAACCACGGGTACCGCATCATCAGGTGCCTCTCGGTATTCAGCTTCGTCAAACTCAAACGAGGAAGAAAACTCCAAAAATAAATCACGGAATATAGGAGTGATGACCTAGAAAATATAGAGTAGTGGATTGTGTCCAAGGAGGTCCTCTAACTCTCCCCAGATTCCTAGCTACTGAGGAACATTGTAGTTGAGGTAGCGGCCACTCAACGGAATCGGACGGTGATAGAAGCACCAGATCCTATCATGTTCCAAGTCAGTGATCAGGAACACCATGAATGGGTATGGAACACCTAAAGGCCCCGGACTAGGTGGAGGGGTAACAGCAGGAGCTGGCTCTAGGGGTGGATCGACTGCAGTAGGTGGAGGGTCACTGGATGGGGCGGTCGATGAAGGGCCAGCTGCGGAGGAGGAGATCTTAGGTGGAGTGGTAGCTGGGAGGGAAGGAATGATGGTTCTTAGACCAGCCTCGGTAGAGGGATTGAGGGGTAGAATGGTGGCCAATGGAGGTAGTGCTTATGCTGGAGCGTCTGGGTCTGGATGTGTCGCAGGTCGGAGTCGTATCCGACGATAAATGGGCCTCTCGCCCTCAGTGGCGGAGGCAAGCTGCTTCCCCCGGGAAGGATCTCGATCTACCATAACCTGAAAGAGAAAGAAAAATATAACAAAATAAAAAATAAAAGAAAAATTAAACAAAGAAAATGTGAGATAATTGAAAAAAATAAAAGTACACGGCGTGTATATCAAGAGTACACGGCGTGTAGTGAAAGCTGAGTAGCATCTCGTGTTCTTTGGATAAACACGTCGAAGAAGCAATATATAGACCAGGAAAGGATACACGACGTGTACCGAATATACACTCCTTGTTCATGAAAAGTGGACATGGTCGTTTATTTAGTAAAGACACGACCATGATTTTAATAGTTCTAATAGTAAATGACACGTCGTGTACAGTCGGACACGGTGTGTTCTTCACCAGAGGAACATGGCCGTGTGGGGGACTAGACACAGGATGGCCGAAAGAAATATAATACATGGCATGTACCGAACACACATGCCATTTATGTGAGCATGGGGTGCGAGGTCATGTGAAGTTCTACACATGGATGGGCCAAAAGAAATGTCCTACACGGCGTGTACCGAACACACAAGCCATGTAGTTGTAAATGGTGTGTGATTCTATGTGCAAAAAGATACCCGGGAACGATGGGGAAAGGTACATGGTGTATAAAAAACATACACACTGTGTATATTCAAATTTTGAAGCATTTTGTGTGTGGTCGTGTACAAAAGTACACAGCGTGTGTTCTTCATTTTGTGGTCGTGTACCGCGGAAGCCGAACGGTCGACTGATCCTGAAATCATCCTAAACACGTCTAATAACTTGAAAGAGAGGGTGTATAAGGTATATTTTCAGTGTTCCAAATTATTTTTACCCTAACAAGTATAAATACTAGTAAGGGTTCGATCCACATGGAAAAAGGAGTTATTTTTATCTTATTTAACTTAGTTTTCATTTTTGTTTTAATGAGGTCTGCTGAATTTAGAGTCGATTTTTGTTGATTGTTTTGGATACAAAAAGGACAAATGGTTTTAAGTTTCTTTTAACAAATTGCTTAACATAATAAAAGTAAAATATAAGAAAATTGGTTTTGATATAGATAAAGAGATACGTGCATTGGGGCTATGGGTTAATCAGAAGTTGTTTATTAAATCAAATTTCTTATTAAGTTTTGTTGTTCATTATAACCCAACACTCTGGGTTTAATTTGTAATAGAATTTCCTTGGTCTGGTAAACTTTATATTTAGAGCTGAAGTGACTAACTCCTTGGTCCGATAGTTAGTATTTAACAGATCTTTTTTTGGCTTAGTCCATTTTGAGTTGACTAATACTTCCAATGGTCATGAAATTATTCATCGGTATTCTTATTTTGAATCCCTAAAAATTCTTCCCTTGGTCCGGTACATAATTTTCAGTGGTATTATGAAGTGTTTTAAGAAGAATAAGAAGTGTTTAATAAAGCAAACACATTCATAGCAACTTAATTCAAATTACAACTCAAGATCTCCCACAACCCCAACACACTGGGTGTTTAGTTACACATGGAGGTAAAGATAAACACAAGATTCTTGATACCTGATGTGATCATACTTGGAACTTCGAGGGGGAAATGATTATTTAGTAGATGGTGGAATGTCGGTAGTATGATGGTAGAGCATCTCTCCTTCAGAACTTCAACTCTTTTCTCCACAAAATACTACACACCCCTCTTGGTATGGAGGCCAAGGCCTCCTTTTATAGAAAAAATAAGTACACAACATGTAGAAAAAGTACACGCCATGTGCTTTTTTAAATGCATTTTTGTCTCCATTTTCTCCATTGGTAGGCGGCCTAACACACCATCATTGACTTGGAACACAGCTCTGCCTGGTAGGTGAATGTACATGGCATGTAGTCTCTTCTTTTGGTCACCAACCACTTATAGAAAATGTATACATGGCATGTATAAATGGAACACATCGTGTCAAGTGTGCACACAGCGTGTACCAGCTTCTGGTTACTTGGGCATGTACTTGTCCTGGACAACCCGTGTTTGAGCTTGAATATACACGGCGTGTATATAATTACACGCCGTGTAGTTGTAAATTTTTTCTCATTTCTTCCCTGTTTTGTGTATTTGGCCATAAATCTCTTGGAAATGAACAAGATCACTAAAATAAAAGTATTTGTTCCCTAAGTAGTAGGTAATTGCTAAAACTTGTTCTTATTTGTCAATAGAGTATATGAAAATGTATACACAAATCGGGTGCATCAGACTCCTTCAGCAGCGCGGTTGAACCGTCGCCATCATCATGGTCGGCCGGTGTGTCGGGCGCTACCCATACCCTACCAGTGTCGATCGTCAGTGTTGTGGTCATCTTCCGATCAACCATAGATCCACCCATGAAGAACACAACAACAAAGAGGGAGCAGATGGATCGAGTCGTGTTTGTTTGGCCTGCACCCTCCGCGTTAGATCGATATCAGGTGGTTCATAGATTGGAAGCAATGAATTACTAAGAAGAACAAATTTAACAAAATTCCCTACCTCATTTGATCATTTAAGATGATGTGAGGAAGAATATGAAGTAACCGAAGTTCGTCACTCCCACAACATGCTTCCGATTTGATCTCGAGCGTTGGTTCCTCATTGGAGGTTCGTTCTTCGTTGGAGGATGTTCTTACACCAAGCATTCTCCAAAGGCTCTCCCAAATCCTTCTTTTCCAATGATCCCCAACCACAAGAGGTGAGGATCCAACTTAATTAATTTCAAGTATTAATTAGTTTACCAATTAATGTTGGCACATCAATTGGGGGATTCCAAGAGTTACAAAGGTTTCAAGGTCAGGTGGTCCCCACCACCAAAATTCAAATGAGAGGTTTTAAATAAATAAATAAATAAGTTAATTGTTTTATTTTATTATATTTTTCTAACTCCCCCATGAAAAACCAAAAATCCAACTTCCTCCCTCGACCTACTACAGTTGAGGTGAAGGTCTCCTTAAGCGAATATTGGCACTGTGAGTTCAACGGTGTTCTCGATTTTTAATTCTGAGCACCGGTTCAAAAGTTACAAAACGCCGCTCACGCGTTTACTGAACGTACCCAAAAAAAGTTCAAAATGTCATTCCAGCCACACCGGGCCTCAGAATCACATACTGTTAATTTTTACAGACTCGTAATAATTCCATATAATTAAGAAAAATTACATGGAAAATAATGGGTCTTTACATCATAAGAATTAACTTTTTTATTGTTAATGAGTACACATAAAATCCCATTCAATGATGTATCACTATATATGAAAATTACTTCTCTAAAAGAGGGAAATATAATCATAGTTTAATTAACCTACCTCTTCTTCGGTTCTTGGAAACATTATTCACATTCTTTTATCCAGATAAATTTGACTTCCTTTTGAGTTAACTTGGTTAGTGGATTAGAAATCGAGGATTTTTTTTCAAAAAACTTTTATATTATCATTCTATACCAAGGAAACTACAAATGTAATTTACTATTTTAGGATGATACCACTACTCTATTTCCTTTGTCTTAATCAGATTAAATAAGAATCATTCACTAGTTACAATGTGTCCCTTGAATGCTACTTATTATAACCGGAACTCGCATATATTGAATTTACCAAAAATTATCTCTTTATTTAGAGTTGTTCATATGAACTATAGAACAACATCATTTTCCTTATTCCTATAGTAGATTCCTCATCAAGTATCAGACCTAAGGTTATCCTGGATCTAAGGAAAGAAAAGAACATATGAACACCCTAAAAATATAGCATATTATCTTCCTCTAATTATCATCATAGGTAGTAAGAAGAATGATGAAAGGATCATACTAAGAGGATCACATAATGAGAGGAAACCAATGATATGAAAGGAAGTCGAATTGGAGGTCAGAAAAAGAAGTTATCAACGGACCTAGGTGGAGAGGCTTGGGATGTCAAACCAGAGGAAGAGAGGACCTCATGTAAACAGGATATAAGAAAGAATCAGGGGGTTTATATTATATAGAGGTATGTGGAAAAGAAAAAAATACCAATAGTTAAAAGTCACATGTTTTGGCTACATGTTTAGTCAAACTATGCACCAACTGTGCGCACCTCTACTGCCTAGGGAGAACACCATGCACAACCTACTGTGCATTGTTAGAAAAAACATTTATTGTTTGTGTGCATCATCTACCTTATACATGAATGGCCTTATCCTCCCGTATATGGTTTAAATAAATTGTGTGGCACCCTTTCGCATCAATTCTTCTTTATTTGCACAGTTTTCACTAACCATACTCTAACCATGGGCCTCTTCTATTTTCACCAAAAATCAGAGGTCTAAAATATGAACAAGCCCCGAACACTCCCAAAAACATCCTTATGTGATTAGAAAATATTTTAAGAATAAAATTAATTATTCTAATTGAAATGTAAGGATATTTACGTCATATAAAAATTTGGTTCTTACAGTCTTTCCCCCTTAAAAGAACTCATACCCATGTTCCCATTTTAAGGGTGGTGGAACTTTTTCTATGAATTACTCTGGTCATTGAGAATATATGTTAGACTCCCACTCTAATGTCTCATACTATACATGTTTATTCTTCTATAGCACCTATACTAAAGGGGAAAATAGGCCTCATAGACTTGGATCTATTAACCAGTTGTATCAAATACCCCTCAAAACAAGCATCAGCATCTAAATCAATATTATCAGGTTCAAAAGTATGAGACAAGTCAGCATGGTAATGGAAAAGATGTGAAACATATAAGATGTTGTGCATGAAAGAGTGCCTCTGAAGTAATATAAAATGATAATCTGCCAGCCCAACCCTTTTAATATCTTAAAATTCCTGACAAAATGAGTCAAAATATTCCCTAACCTTCATATCTTCCTTGCCCTAGTTCAGGTGATACTCGTAAGAAAACATGATCCCTAAACTTGAACTCGAGAGGTCATTGATGGTGATAAGTGTAATATTTCTATCTAGAATGATCAGTATACATACGTTTTCTAATCAACTGCACTTGTTATGAAATCTCCTGTGTGAGAAGAGGACCTAGTCTCATTATCTCTCCTACCTCTAACTAGTACAGGGGTGAATGGTATGGAGTAACTTATAAGGCCTCATATGGATCCATCTAAATTGTTTCCTAAAATATATTATTGTATGAAAACTCAAAGAGAGGTATATGTTTCTCCAAAGAACATCTGAAATCATTGACGCATTCTCCAATAATTTCATCCAACACATGTATAGTATATTCTGACAGGCCATTGGTCTGAGGATAAAAATATATCCTCAAAAGCACCTGTGTACCCAAAGAACTCTATAACCCTTTCCAGTACCTCTATGTGAAATGATCATCCTTATCCGAAATTATTTTATGAGGGACCCCATGTAGGAATAAAATATCATGGAAATATAGTCTTCTTAACTCATCAACTGAGAAATTATCTTGGATCGGAAGGAAGTGGGATAGCTTCTCTAGTCAATCTATGACGACCAAAAATGTATCACTTATTTGTAGAGGAATCAGTAATTCAGTCATGAAATACATCATGAAATTATCCCATTTCCATTTTGGGACGGTTAATGACTGTAACAAGCTATAAGGTCTATGGTTCTCTTCCTTCACCTACTGATAAGTGGAACACCAAGTAATAAAACACGTAAAATGAAAAATCATCCCATGCTTCCAATAGTAGGGATTCATACCATGATACATATTGGAGTTACCTAGATGTACTACCCACTAAGAGACATGGAATTCTCACATCAGATTCTCTAACATTTCCATAATAACTTAGATAAAACCATGTATACATAGGATTTATTCTCTATCTATAGACCAATCTGGAGGTGGGTCCTGACCATAAATACTCACTCATAGGACTGAACCATCCAGTTCTGAGAAATTCCTTCTATTCACCCTATACTGGAGTGAAGAGGTAACTTACAAGGCTTCATGAAAAGACTTATTGTTACTCTCTTGAATCTCCAGATCCTTTTCAAAAAATAGTTCCATTAACTTCCATTAGTCACTAGATTTCAGAATGGCTTTTGCCTGAGTTTTCTAGCTCTGTACAGCAGCTACTACATTTCCCTTTCTAATAATATAGGCAATATCAAATTCAAAGTAATGAAGGTATTCAACCCATATTCACTATAATAAAATAAATTCACACTAATTAAACATATATTTGATGTTCTTGTTGTATGTTTACACCATAAATCTCTCTCTCGTCAGATAATTCCTCCAGTAATGCAAGTCATAAACAACTGTCTATGGCTTGAGGTTGTGCATCGGGTAATTACTCTCATTGGGTCTCAACTAGAAAGATTTTTATGCAACAAATCAATACTCTTATATTAATACTTAACCCATATGAATATATGATGCATCATAGAACATTGTATATACTCTACCAGACTCTATAAGAAATATAATCAGTGCTGAAGTAATTCTTCCTTCTTGCTTCTGAATGTCCTTAAAACATTCTTAATACCATAAGAATGTCACATCCTTCTTATTAATACCATTAAGAGGTTCCAAAAGAACTGAAAAGTATTGTATGAAATGTGTGAAATAACCATCAAGCCCCAAGAAACTCTATATATCAAACACATTTTTGGGATGCTCTTAGGACACCACAGTACTCACCTTCTCTAGGTCAACTAAAACTCTTAATTCCAAGATAATATGACCAAATAGGTGAACATTATAAATCCATAAGTGAAACTTTATGATATTATAATATAACTAATTATCTATTATTGTACTCAATACGATATCAAGAATTTTTCATGGTCTATAAAAGTATGAGAGTACACTAAGATATCACCCATAAAAACTCTGGAAAAAGAATTCAAAAATGGTGTAAAAACCTATTCATCAAGGCCATAAAAATGTATGGTGCATTTGTAAGACCGAATGGCATAACCAGGTGCACATATAAACCATACTGAATTCAAAAAACATATGTGGTATATATAAAGGCCTGATTGTCACCTGGTGATATCTTGATCTTAGGTTGATCCTTGAGAATACTCTAACTCCTCGGATCAGGTCGAAGTGATCATTTATTTGAGGAAATGGATTTAATTTCTTAACAATAATCTGGTTTAACCATCATTAATGCACATGTAGTTGGAGGGTTCCATCTCCCTTATTGGTGAATATCATGGGTGAACCCCAAGGTGAACTACTAGGTCAGATAAAAACCATGGAATCCAAGTCCTCCAACTATATCTTGATCTCCTGGAGCTTGATTGGTGTCATCCTATGTGGAGGAATAGATAATGTAGATTCTCCTAGAACAATAATAATTATAAACTTTACCTCTCTCTCAGGAGGTATTCTAGATAATTTTTCTTAGAAAACTACACAAAAAGTATCCACCATCAGGGGTAAATCTATCAAATGCATTGTCTGATAATCCAAGAAAGTATTTAAATTAGGGATTCCACTACTTATATACCATGATGATCTGGTCTATCTATACTTTCTGGGATATACCACTCACCCTTTTGGAGATATCTATCTCCCTATAGTGATTTAAACGATACCCTGCGGTGATAACAGTCCACATATGCATGATAAGGGACCAAACAGTCCTTTCAGAGAATGAAATCAAAGATTTTCATCTCAAGGATGAAGAGGCACTGTAAGAAATGATAACTATCTACCTCAGGAGGATAGTCCTTACATAGAAATATACCCTCTTATCGTACACCCAACTGTGTGTCTAGGGTCATCACTCCACAAAAGTATAAAACTTCTATCCCCAGACTTTCCATGATCAATAATGAGATAAAGGACTAAGATGAACCTATACAGAATAAAGTAAATATGATAATATATTATACTAGAATAGTACATCATATAATAGATTGTCTTGGACTCTGATCCATGGGTATCTATTGTAATGTGTACAACTATCCCAATTCATATCCCTAATCTACAACTGGAATACCCTATGCAAGTTCTCTCTATTGGTTCTAAAAATTTGAAGCATTGATTCCTCATACACCAGCTCATCCTTAGCATGATTATCCATTACTACTATAGCTTCTAATTTGAAATAGATCCACAGATCTGGTTCCTAAAGTTGGAGCTAGTGCAGCTCCTATTTCACTAGAAATAGGTGGAACTGCCTAGAAGAACATCTGAATATGATCCATATAGCTACAAGAACAACACTCAAATATATCTCAATCACACTGATGCTTCACACAACCCTTCTTTCCACACTAATTTTATACCATAGAGATACTATCGAGGGTAATCTTTCCACCACTTCTCTAACAAGAAACCTCAAGGCTATACTTCATTTTGTCGACTTGTCTCAGCACTGAAACTTTGTGCCTAGTACTGTCATCATCCCTCCAGATGCACCCAGGGATAAAATCTTGTATCATGATCATAGAAAAAATATATAGGATAAATAAAATCACATTAGAGTGTATTTCATACCTGATATAATCCTTGAAGAATCTCTATTTTGATAGCTCATCACTAGAAAGATCTGGTATAAAGTGTTATATCTCAGAAAAATGGGCAAAATAGTCCAATATGAACATGGAACCCTACTCCATGTGCATGTACTCTTTAGATTGTTCATATCTTATATTGTGAGGGAAAATTAATCATAGATGGGAGTCTGGAAGTTCTCCCATAAAATTTCTTGATGACAACCATCCTAGGTAATGGCATGCCACTATTGCTTGGCGGAATCATGCAGCATGTAAGTGGAAAGCATAGCCCTTCTATATAGAGGCATCTCCAGATGATCAAAGATAGATAAATTTGATTTTTTATATTTATATACAACTTGAGGACCTCCATAACTTGATAATATGGGAGTATGATACTATTGGAACTCACAATTCAGATTAGAAATTATGGCATCCCGCCTTTTTATTACATAACTTTTCATTATATTTAGGATCTTTAAAGTCTAGTGTCTTGGAAATCAAGAACAATATGCATGAAAACAAAATAAAGAATTATTCTAATCAAATTGTATGGCTTCATAATAAGTTCATAAAAATTAAAATTACTTTATCTCATAACCTGGAGACATACATCAAAGGAAAGGGTGAGCATAAGGCCCAGTAAGGAAAATAAGTGAAATAGTTTACATGTGATTTTGAGCGATATCAATAAGAACATGAGGGATATAATAAATGAATGATAAAGAGGAATATCATAGAAATAATAACATGAATAATAACTTCAAAATTTGGATAAAAAAATTAATTTCTACATTCATGAACATATCACAAAGGTTCATCCCCAAGGTGTCATAAAAATTACCAGGGTTATTCACCAAGGTATCATGAAACTTTTAATCTCTAGAGATTAAATTATTTACCCAATTCATTAGAGATATATCAGGGAACACCATAAATATGTATTTATTTTAATGTGATCCACATATATCATAATCAAACATTTCATAAATAATCCATAGAGAATAAAAGAAATGGGTTTCATGTCAAAATCGTGACGTTTTAAAAGTGCTTAAAAACTTGATCGTTATGTCATTTATAACCCATGGAAAAGGAATGAGGGTTTAATTTATTTCAATTCTAGAATCAAATATATAATTTTAATGTATTTATTAATATACATATAAATGAAATAGGTTTGGGTATTCTCATATAAATAAAATAAGATAATTTCTTGAGAAAAAGAGAGATATTTTGAGACGAAATTTCTGCAGCATAACGGCTATATAACATGGTTTTATAAAACATTAAAAAGAGAAAGGAAAAGGGTCACCAAATAATAGATAACTCATAATATAGTATAGTTAAAGAATAAAATAATATAATGGTATGGATTTTTTAATGACATACCATATGAAAAAGGAAACTTGAAAGAAAAGAGCAGATGTGATTTCTTTTACGAAAATTTGGCAACCTAACGGCGTCACTTAAAAATTCAGAAAATCCATTGATGAGAGTGGAAAGAGTATATCATCAATTGGAAATAAAATGAATATAAATAAGTACATATAATAACATACCCCAACATAATAAGATGGAAAATAGAAGACACAACATAAAGGAAGCCATGACTTAAAAGAGGAGGGTGGAAGGTTCCCTTACCTTGAAGAGTAACTTTGAAAGCTCAAAGGTTGGGACATTGGGGGGATTGAGGACACCTTGGGAGGACTCCTTGAGAGGTAAAAAGACCAGATCTTTGATGAGGATGAATTTGGAATGAAATTAATGAAGGAATGGGTTGGTATTTATAGAAAACGTGATGGAATATTTAATTAATTTCCAAGGGACACCTCATCAATGGTATTTGCAAAACCATGGGCTTGCCCATATTATTTTCCCATGGTATTGGCCACTTGGGAAACATAATAACATATATTATTATTTACAAGTCTAGAGAAATTATTACATCATGATTACATCGTTAATGATTTCATTAAACACACTGAAACTCAAAACTGTATTTTTATTATTCACTTAAAAACAAAACATTTTATAAAAATCTCATAAATTCACCCTAAACTAATAGTGATGCTCTGAATTCAAAAATGAACTCCATTTTATGAAAATAATTTTATAATTATGAGATATTTAATTTTTAAGTAAAAACACTATTTACCCAAAAAAATACTAATACTTAATGCTATAATATCTGAAACAGTTATTTACTAATGCTATAATATCACATTACCAAACAAGATGCTTAAAATATATTTATACTTTCTTAAGTGAGGTTATTATTCCATTGGTCACATAACTATTCATAAGGGTAATATTACTATTCATACTTTACTATTCACTAAAAAATAAGTTGATCTTATTAGACTCTAAATTTCTTACCAATCACAATTGTAGAAGACCATTTTTTTAAAATCATTTCACATTATTAATTATTTAAAGTATACAAAAATATTTTAAAATACCCTTTTTCAAAAATTCAGCAATAATATGTAACTTAAATAATTTCATTCTATATTTATTTTGATATTTTAAATTCAAAAAAGATGTTTATTTTACCATATTAATTCTCTATGTATGAGAAATATTTGAAAAGTACAATTTTTACCTCTAAAATCAATTTATCAAATTTTTCTTAATTAAACATATACTTTATTAAGAAAATTCATTCCAAAAATAGGAATGATAAAATAAAAATTTTATTTATACCAAGGGATTACACAAAGTATCTAAGGTCTCATTACATATCCCCTTATAACACATGTATCAGACCTAAGAGTAAGGTGTGCAATGGTGATAGAATCTTGGGGCGGCTCGAACAACATTGACCGAGTGGTGATTTTTATTAGCTTGAACTTCTCCCATAGGTGATTACGTTCAAGCTTTATATGTTGAATCTTAGCTTGGGCTTGGTCTAGAGCAAATCCTAGTGATGAAACCTCATTTCTGAGCTCCGATAGATGGGCTTCGTATGGCCCGAGTCTAATGGATGAGGCCATCAACTCCTCTTTCTGTATTAATTAACCATGATCACTTGTATTTATAAACAATAATCATATCATTAAGAGTATAGTTTCCAATAGTCATATTGACCAATGGTCATATAACAGTCGAAACCTAGTGGTATTATTTTAATTATACATACTTAATTAATTAAAGGATATAGTTTTGTTGAGTATAAAATAAAATAATACATATATTGAGGGAAATGAAAATTATTCAAAAGTTCAGGTCTTTAAAAACATTGTAGGTGCAGGTCATGGAACACCCTTCATAGACTATACCAAACATAGGAAAATCTCTCGAAGATGAGCATCATTGCCCAGTTTGGGAATAGTATGTGTTTTTGTAGGTGTAACTACTAAAGGTATCAATGGTGGATCATGGCCCACAACCTTTGAAGAATGGTTGTCACCACCCTCCTTGATCATAAATAGAGGACATCATGGTGTCATAGCTCTACAACTACTAAGTAAAGACATTAGAATAATATTCAAAAGTAGATAAGATCACTAAAAGAAGTGAAAAAAGAAATAAAAATGGTTCACTACTCAATATACTACCCTGACTACCCCCATAGAATTTCTGTATATTGCTAAGTGTTCATGTTTTCATTTACTAGGGTTATAATATATGGAGGTTCATTTTCAAATTAAGAAGGAAAAGGCTCTTTAACTTTCATATGGATTCTCTATTTTCTTGAAACCATTTCATTTATAATCCAAAATTTATAATTTAATTTTATATGTGTGTTTATACATAATACAATTCTCAACTACATGCATTTTTATCAACTATTTATAAAGTATCATACACTTTATAAACTGAAATTGATACACATGTAATTGTATCTATCCCCCATTACCTTCAATCCTAGAAATTAACACATACGAAATGATGGCTCAACTTATATGAATTACCCTTTCAAATTTATAAGGGATCATACACATTATAAATTGAAATTGGAAGTCATGTAATCATTATCAAATCCCAACTCATGTAACCAAGGGTACACAACATACATGGGTCAAAATTGCCTATTTAAGATATCAACATCAATCTATATAGAAAAACAGTATTTAGGTTGATGGTGACATTTAAAAAAATCCCTTCCCTCCAGAATATGTTAGTGAAACATGCATATATCACAACCAATGAACACTCAACAATCACAGGAAACATAGAAAATAAATAAAAAAATTACCAATCTGGAATGGAATATGCATGGAATTTGAATCCTAGGTACCTATAATGATGCATGTAACAATGATCCAATCCATACCAGGCCAAGGTAAAATATAAATAAATCATAAAATTTAAAAAATTACATGTGAATTATCCAATGGTGAAGGTATATCAACTGTAATAAAAAAATACAAAACAAAAATTTCCAATTCCAAATTGAATTGGTATTTCCTTAGAACATGGGTTTGCTACTCCTAGGAATGACTTTTGATCAAGTTCCAACATGTTCTTAATATCTTGTATAAATTTCCAAAATAATAATAAAAAAGAAAAAAATAGCTCTAATTCCAATTTATTTCATCACAGACCTAATTCACTCCTATGTAACCAAACTCAATCAGCCACACGGCCTCATGCATGCCTCATAATATGATAAAGGCTTTCTACTAGTAGCGAGGGAATAAGGTGTGTCTGTGGGGATATTATTCCCTCATATCAGAGTGAATCATGGTAGAGATATAATACGGATAAATGAGTGGAAGTAGAATAATAATAAATAATGAAATGGTAAATAATAATAATATTACACGAAATAAATTAGCAACTCAATAGAAATAATATTAAAAATGATGATGTTATTTCGTGTATCTACAAAATAGAAAACATGCATACATGACACCATGTATAAAATATGATACATGATATAAAAATGAATCTAAAAGGGAAATAACTATCCATGCATCCTATTCACTATCCCAATAATCTTCTCCCAATATCACATCCTAATGTAAGAAAGAAAGTTATTTTTCTAAAGTGGGGTTCTTCCCATTGTCCACACCTGCGATCATAAATTGTTTTAGGGTACCAATGGAAACCCAAATAGGGTGTGAGATAAATCTCAGTAAGAAACCACCAACAAATTCTATACAATACAACATTTGAATATAAATTTTACTGTGTGCAGGTAAATAGAATTAAATTAGTATAAATAAACAACATGTACCTTCTTCAACCTCAACTGGTGTCAGAAAATGTTACCATTTAATTAATAATGTATCAGTTTATAATAAGGATATAATATATAAAGGTTTTAGTAGTACTAAAATAAATAATAATAATAATAGAAGATATAAGGTGTAACCATGGGAGGTATCACTCCAACAAATAATAGTATCACATATTTTCTGTTTATAAGGGGTATGAGTATAATACAAGGGGTACACCCATTGAATTTCACTATAAAATATTTTAACTAATTCCACGGAGCTCATCCATAGTAATCTCAGTCTAAGAATGACAGGGCCCAAAGGGGTCAATCCATGGTGATATGTGTACAAATACATAAATATGAATTCAAGGATTGTATCTAAGGCATTGTAATATCCAAAAGAATATATCATGTGAATCATCAGTACAATTCTGAAGCATTCACATAATGAGACAATGACTAGATTATATGGTAGGTATCTCCCACGTTAATCAGCTTGATGAATCGGAATGGTTTCCTATGATTTCTCAAGGAATTACCTTAGGAATCCAATGATGGATCAAGTTTTAACATTCTTATAAAGATGAAAAGGTCCAAAAAAGTAGACACCTTATACTCATTTCTTTATATACATGTGTCATAATTGAACATTTAATACTCGTTACATATAATCATTTAATACATTCATTACATACCTTTCATTAAATATGAGAATGAGAAATTGGAACATGAAACCATTAATCACTTAAATTATATAATAATTTAATAAGTTCATTCCATTACCTTTCATTAAGTGTGACAAGGTGAATTAGGGACATGCAACCAATAGCAATTTAACTATAAAAGGAAAGTCCAAGTGATATCTATAAATAAATATACTTTCTATAACATTCATTTGAATATTTATTAATAACAAATAAACACTTACCTTATCAAAGGACAAGTCCAATACACTGCAACAATGTTGCAGAAAAACCCAACACGGGTCATTATAGGCATAGCAAATAATGCACCCTACTTTTCGAGGTTAACATTGATATCCAAACCTCCAATTATTTCATAAGGTGTTAATAGGGAATTATAATACAATTTAGTATATTAATTTTAAGGAATATGAATTTAATAAGAAACAACTAGTGAAACTAATGTGTGCATAAAGAAAATGATCTATAAATGACAATATTTTTAGGGAAAATTTATAGACTACCTACCTTATTCCTTTATTAGATGCCTCATCTAGTATCATCCCTTATTTTTTCCTAGATCAGAAGAAAACTGAAGAAAATATGAATTCCTTCAAAATGGGGCATATTATCAAGCACCAAAATAGAATCATTGATAGGAAGAAAAATGATGTAGGAATTATAAGGAATAGAGAACATACCCAAAAAAAACCAATGATATGAACGGAAGTAAAATCAGAGTCTGGGTGAAGAAGTTATCAATGTACCTAGGTGGAGATGCTTGGGAGCTCAAATGAGAGAAAGATAGTACCTTATGTACATTGTAAATAATAAAGTATGGGTTTTGGGTTATATAGATATATGAGGAAAGGTAAAAATCCATAGAGTTTAATTTTTCATGGTTTGTATGCCCAATTAGTAAAACTATATGCCAACAGTGCACACCCCACTACCTAGGGAGCACACCTTGCTTATCTTGCAGTGGACGATTGGAAAACCCCTTCACAGCCCAAGTCAACCCTATTCCTTATCCCCACATGGACTCTTCCTCCCTTAAATGGTTTTAAAAAACTGTATGGAACCCTTTTAGGCCCACACAATTTGACTTTCATGGTTATCCCTAACCATGTGATAATTGTGTGTCGCTCCACTTTTCTCCAAAACATGGAGCTTCGAGCTCTGAACAAGCCTTAGGCACTCCTAAAACCTTCCTTAAGTGATTTTTAACATTTAAAAGAATAAAATAAAGGATTTTAATTGAAAGGTAAAGGATCCTTAGCTCGTATAAAAGCTGGGTTCTTACACATATTAACCAAGTTGAGATAATCTATATGATGGATTTGACAAAGGTTTCACCACTCAACCTTTCGAAATTCATATATGATATGACTGAAATAAATGTCTACTAGATATTATCATATATTATTTACATGATTAACTAGTTTAAGTGATGATGAAATATGGATCTTTTCCTACTAATAGGTATGAGTAATTTAAAAGGAATGAGTAATTTAAAAGGTATCATCATTTTTAGTTGGAATATATTTAGTAAAATTCTTTATTAAATTAATGTAAAACATGATACTCATCTAATAAACTCTTCTATTGTATATAAATTCATCATTATATTCAAACATAGCTTTGAGATCAATCATAGAGAAAAGATAATATTATGATAAGTGATTTATTTGATCTGCACAATAGTTAAGAATTGTCCTTAAGAAATAAAAGTTAAATATGTTATAAAAAATACTATCTTTAGTAACCAAGTGTTTAAGTAGTTAAATAAGTGGATCGAGATACATATAGGAAGAATCTAAAAAATCACTTGAGGTTTCAATGGAATTATATGTATGATGACTAATGGAACGTTATTCTACACTCATATCTTCAACATGGTTAAGTATATTAATGACTCAGTGATATTGAAGGTTTTATATAAGGCTTATCTAGTTAAATAATTTATTCTATTTACTTTTTAAAAAAAATTTGGAATTTTGAATGATTTTCAAAAATGTTTAATTAGCATATTTTCTCAAAATTTTGAGGATAGGTGAAATAGTGAATGTGATTTTTAAGTTTATATATTATACTGAAAATATAGATCAGTAAAATTTTAAGAGAGAAAACAAGATCGGATATCATTAGAACAAAAATATGTGTCATGAAGTTGGAGTAATTATTATTTATGATATATAAATTTCTATAATTCTATAAGGTGTTTTAGAAAATTCCTAGAGAGTCCATGTTAGGTATTTATGTTATATAGGAATCAATTCATATATTTTTAAGGATATATGATACCAAATTTATACTTTACAAATTTTGTGAGTATATGAGAGATTAAAATTAATGGAAGAATTTATAGAGATTTTAGAATTCATTTAATTGATGAAGAAAAGAGATATTGAATCATAATTTAAATGTAGAAGAATAATTAAAGCTCCAATGGATCTTCATAATATATATTTTTTCATCTCATTATCTTATATGATATTGGATGTTTTTTACATTTTTCAGGGGAGGGGGAAACAAACAAAAGCCTTATCTAATTGTGTGTGGGGAGGCTCGAAACTGAAACCTCCTGAAACACCACCACTGGACATAACCACTCGGTTGTGGCCATGGGGATTTTATATCGATTTTTTTGTGTCATCCTTACACAAGGTCCATGCTAATACACATGGTCTATGGTTCATAAAATTCTATAACATGAGTATTGTTATCAACACATAGAATAAAAAACTTTATATTGATACTATAATTATCATGATAAACATTCCCACTATAGAAAATAAGTATTATTTACTAACAAAAATAAGATTTTTTATTTCCTAAAATGATATTATAATGCGAATATAGTTTCTAAGAAGCTAGTGGGATTATGTTTATAATTATAGAATCTTGAGGTAAAAAATAAAGGATTATTAAAGTCAAAGTATAAAGTGAATATAATTTTCAAGGAAAATTTTTAATTGAATGAGTTACAAGAATGATGGTAATGAAAAACATAGAAATCATTTTACATAGGAGATAATTTATTAACATAATAAAATTTGATGTTATATAGTAAAGTAGCTTAAATATATGTTTAAGGATTTTAACATGAGGAATATTGTTCCTAATTCTCACCATTATTCAAAACATCTATATTCATATATTTTACTCACAAAATATTTTAGTGTTAGGGTTTTATTAGTTGGAAAAATTGTGATGTGGTAGAAATTATATAGAGTTTTAATGAGTATAAAAAACCCCCATAAAGTGTAGAAAACATATAGTTTATATAGGAGTATATAATATGTGATAATTTAGACCGATTATTATGTATGGTTTTGTTAAAAATTATTAATTTAGTTTATTAAAATAAAATGTATCATGTAATAAAAAATGGAAATCATCACTTTATCATCCTTTAACATTTTATGTATGTGTGTGTATAAATATATTTATATTAAGAAGTGATAAGATAGTTTAAATCTCAAAGTATGACATTTATTTATCCTTAACTTATGTTATTTGTAACGCCCCGACCCCAGTTACCCAGAGTCGGTGCATTATTACATAACATTGGCATGATCACAAGAAAGATCAAATCTCGAAAGACCGATTGGTTTAGTAGCCTTGGAAACACTAGATATATTCATAAGTCTTACATTACATCATAAAATGAAAAACTACTACAACAACATATTGTCTCCATAATCCA
This sequence comes from Viscum album, assembly GCA_963277665.1. NCBI lineage: Eukaryota > Viridiplantae > Streptophyta > Magnoliopsida > Santalales > Viscaceae > Viscum > Viscum album. The sequence goes on along the minus strand of OY728161.1, from coordinate 1,828,203,613 downwards.
CACTCATATCCCCACATAATATCCCTACAGGTCATTCATAATTTACTTCTTCACTTCCTGGGAAAAATAAAACATAGAAAAGGGGTGATCTCAAATGCCCAGTAAGGATAACAATATAGCGGAAACTTTCATAAATAAGAATAAACATTTAAGGCAATGTATAACTAAAACAAAAGCCTTTCAAACTTGAACTTTCAACATGGTATGGCATAAATAAAATGAAATAATGCCATTTACTTATTCACATGGATATTCTACTAATCGAATAATCACATGCAAAATCAATAACCACTTTCATAATGTTGGAATGCATAATGATGAACTTTAATTTCTTTGTCAAGGCCTCGTCCCAAGACCTAGGGGATAACTGTAACCGGAACCCAACCCGGAGTGCCTCTAATAACCAGACACCAACCCGGAGTGCCTCTAATAACCGGACACCAACCCGGAGTTCCTCTAATAACCGGAGACCAAACTGGAGTTCCTCTAATAACTGGAGACCAAACCGGAGGGATTAATTTTACCGGTCCCCAACTCGGAACATACTTGTCTAACACATTCATCTGAATGAAAGGTTGAAATATAACATAAACATTCGGATTAAAAATAAATTATAAAATGTCAATACTTAAAACAAAAACCATGAGTGACATAAGAATAACTTATCCATAGTCAAAAATATCACAAAACCTTCAATAAAATAGGGATGTTTTGTAACATAATAAATCAACTTCAAATAAGCTTAAAATCCATCAAAGGATGTTGACATAGATGAAATCAAAACTATTTTAGAGAAATATCTCTTTTTTTTAAATCATTTTAAAAGTAAAATAATTATAAAATAATACATTCAATTTGAAAATATTCTTATAAGCTTGTAAGGGAAGCTTAGACGATTTTATAACGGCGGTAAATAGCCGCACCCGCTGTATAAGTTAAAAAAAACATTCTTACCTTAATTCTGTCGAAAAGGTTAAAAAGCACCTTGTTTGGAAAATGACAGAAATATTCCTTTATAAACCACTTATAAAAAGTCAAAAAAGGGTATAAATGACTTTAACCCATATTCTAGTAAATAGTAAAAATGTTTTGAAATTCATTTTTAAGAAACATGGATGTGGATGATAAAGAGATCCTAGTAGATTATTATGTATAAACAACCTTGGATAATGAAGAGATTGTGAAATAACCCTTACCTTGTACTTTTCCTTGGTTGGGGTAGGTTAAAATCCTGTATAATGGTGAAATAATTGTTATTAAATTATACAATAATCATATATATTAATATCATATCATATATTATCTTTTAACATTGATTTGTTAATAATATCTTAGAATTATCGTCGTTTCGGGTGTTAACTTACTCGTTTTATTTTATATGTTTTGTTACATAAGCCATGTTTATTGTATCTTATTCATATCCAGAATGATATAAAGTCCTTAAACATCATTTTTAAATTATCAAATGATAATTATACTTGAATGGATATGATGGAGAATCAATCTCATCGCGTTCGTGGAGACGGTAGTCCGTACGTATGCACGAGCGACAATATCATTCTTTTGATATTAAAATAATATATAAATGGATGGTATATCATATATACAGAATTATTAACATGTCATATTTAATATTTACATGAGTTACACATCATTATTATACCCATCCAAATAATAATATATTGAATAACAATTACACCACGACGTGGAGACGGTAAGCCGTACGTACGCACGTATGGTGACATGTTATTAAAAGGGTGGATAGAATACTGAATATGGTTGTACCATATTTATAATAACATCACAGTATATGTGAGATACTGGACTTATTATTTTATAATGGTATTAACAAAGAAAGAAGAAGTGGAAGAAGAAAGGAACTTGAAAAGGGGTGGTGAAAACATTACCTCTTCTTCGGGTTCTTCCTTTTGATTTGATCAAAAGGGCTCCTTAGGTTGGCTTTATGATCAAACTAAGGCCTATAGGTTGTAGTGAGGGAAGTTGGGAGAGTATTTGGACAGATTTTGGCCGAACCAAAAGGCTTTTAAGGTTTGAATAAATGAGAAGGAGGAGTGCCCTTTTATAAGAGGGGTGAGGGGCACCTTTGGAAAAACTAGAAATATTAATTTATAATAAATTCATATTCGGTTTCTAATGGCTCCAAAGTTTATTATTTAAATTTTAAGGTGGGTATGGGTCGAAAACAACTCAACCAGTATAATTTAGACAGTTTTGGGTACTTATATTAACCTTATCTTTAAGTATTAATTCTAAGTTAATTAGTTTCACTTTTACAATGTCTCTTTGTATTTTTATATAATATGGTTAATAAACTTACTATATACATCCAAGCGACCCCAAAGTGGTCCATTAATTATGAACCTATCATGATATAAGTATCTTGACTGAACCTTAGATTTTTAGGAATTTAATATCAATTAATAATATAATATTTGTTTTAAGAACTCTTTTATGTCAATTTTGACACTATTCAATAGTTGATTTTTTTGAAACTCATAACAGATTGATTACTTCGAAAAAAGTCAATTAAATCAATACTAATATATCATATTATCCTAGAAAATTAGTTTAATTCATTAAAAGTTTCATATTATATTTATTTGGGTATTAATAATATCAATTAGTTTAATTTTTCACTATTATAGTAATTACTTCATCATCATTGTGTCATAAATAAATTAAATTATTTAATGTCTAAAAATTATAAATAAAATATCATTATGTAGAAAATCGTTTTATCTTTCTAATTAATATTTATAATCTAAAATCCAACATATATAACCCTATGTAAAAATTGTTTTCCTAAAAGATATATGCTTGTGTCATTTTTGTATTCATTTTAACTTAATTAAAATAAAGTGTCCCTATCACCTACAAGTGGCACCATGGGGTCCCAAAATCGACCCAAAGATGCCTATGGTTAAAAACTTATCAACCAATAATGCTAGGACACGTTTTAGGGTAATTTAGTATTATTATAATATTATTTTTTAACCCTTATTTACCGGATTTACCCTTAACCATGGTAAATAAAATATTTACCGCAGTAATTATTCGAAATGTCTAAAAATAAAAGTTACCTATTTACACAATTTGAACATCCTGATTCCAAATATGGAATCCATTTTTCTAAATTCAGAACACATAAGTGTCAGAAATTAATTTAAAATTAATTCCCGCTGCCAAAACAAAAACCGTGTTTTTAAGAGATAATAACTATCAAAAGATTGACACTTGTTTATGTTCGGTTTAATTGTAAAATTATGTCCAATGACCAAAATTATATTAAATGGTAAAAATATATTCTAAATATACTTTAAAACCACTCAAATTCATAATTTATCACTATTAATTATTTTGATTAAAAAAGTTGTTTTTAATTAAGATTTTGTAATTTTCACTATTCATCAAAATATTAAAGTTATCCGAAAAGTACCAAAATTTCACCTTAGCCTAAATTCGATATTCAGAATCCAAAAATGAAGTCCATTTTGAAATATAAAATATATATAATTTCAAAAATTAGGTATTACTATTCATAACGGCTAGTTTGATTGGTTATGGTGTGTTAGAACTCGGTGTTGCGTACAACACACGTTATCACATTATTCAAAGAGAAGCGTACCATAGAAGATTGGGGTGTTACATTCTCCCCTACTTCAAATAATTTTGTCCTCGAAATTTCTAGAATACCTATCACATGAAAAGACTCGGGTGGTTCTTCATCATAAGTTCCTCAGGTTCCCACGTTGCCTCTTCCATCTTATGGTTTCTCCACAAAACTTTTACCAGACGCGTCGTCCGGTTTCTCAGTACTTGTTCTCTCGTATCAGGAATCTTGACGGGCTCTTCGCAATAAGACAGATCGGGTTCCAGTTCTAATTCCTCATAGGTGATTACATGCATTGGGTCAGGCATGTATTTCCTCAACAGAGATACGTGGAACACATCGTGAACTTTAGAGAGACTTGGCGGCATTGCCAATCGATAAGCTACAACCCCAATTCTTTTTAGAATTTCGAAGGGTCTGATGTACCTGGGACTCAATTTACCTTTCTTACCAAAAAGTATGACTCCCTTCCATGGAGATACCTTCAGGAAAACATGATCACCGACTTGAAATTCCAAATCCTTCCTTCGATTATCGGCATAGCTCTTCTACCTACTTTGAGCTGCTTTGATGTGATTTTGGATTACCTTCACCTTTTCCACTGTTTCCTCCACCAGTTATGGGCCTACAAGTTTTCTTTCACCAACGTCATCCCAACAGGTTGGTGTACGACATATCTTTCCATATAACGCTTCATATGGTGTCATCTGAATACTCAAATGGAAGCTATTGTTATAGGAAAATTCTACCAGAGGTAAATATTGATCCCACATACCCTGAAAGTCAAGTGAGCAAGATCTCAACATGTCTTCTAAGGTCTGAATAGTCCATTCTGACTGTCCGTCTGTCTGAGGGTGGTAAGCAGTGCTCAAATGAAGTTCATTATCCAGTGATTTCTGAAGACTTTTCCAAAATCTTGAAGTAAAACGGGGATCACGATCAGAAACAATCGATAGGGGTACTCCATAAAGTCTCACAACTTCATTAATATATATTCTTGCTAGACGTTCCAGGGGTAGATCTTCTCTTATAGCAAGAAAATGTGCTGACTTGGTAAGACGATCAACAATAACCCATATTGCATCGTTCCTTCTAGGAGTCTTTGGTAGCCCCATGACAAATTCCATCGTAATATTGTCCCATTTCCACTCCGGTATGGGAAGAGGTTGCATGACTCCTCCAAGCTGTTGCCTTCCAGCTTTCACTTGTTGACAAACCATACATCTTGACACAAAATCAGCAATCTCCCTCTTCATGTTGTCCCACAAAAAATGTTCCTTCAAATATCTATACATTTTGGTGCTCCCAGGGTGTATAGAGAAATTGGAACTATGAGCATCATCCATCAATTCCCTTTTTAGATCAGGTAAATTGGGAACACAAAGTCTCTTCCCGAATTTCAAAATTCCATCTTCATACACAAAGTCTCTCAATCTCCCATCATTCACAGCTTTAATCTTCTTTTTAAATTCTTCATCATCGGTCTGAGAACTCTTAATCCTTTCTAGTAAAGATGGTTTGGCAACCATTTGAAAAACAATTGATGTTTTGCCTTCCCTGGTTATTCCCATGTCCATCTTCACTAGATCCATGAAAATTGGATCCCTTTCAATTCTCATATTGTTCAAAACTCCATGGTCTTTTCTACTCAAAGCATCTGCCACCTTGTTTGCTTTCCTCGGGTGGTAGTGAATCATACAATCATAATCCTTGAGTAATTCAAGCCATCTCCTTTGCCTCATGTTGAGTTCTTTTTGTGAGAAAATATACTTCAAACTCTTGTGATCGGTATAAATCTCACATTTTTCACCATAGAGGTAGTGCCTCCATATATTCAAAGCAAAGATCACAGCTGCTAACTCGAGATCATGAGTAGGATAGTTTTGCTCATGAATTTTCAACTGTCGTGATGCATAGGCAATAACTCTATCATTCTGCATAAGGACACAACCAAGTCCTTTCTTTGATGCATCACTATAAATAACGAACCCATCATTCCCCGATGGTAGAGTCAATATAGGAGCATTGACTAATCTTCTCTTCAGTTCTTCGAAACATTCTTCACACTCTTTTGTCCAAACAAATTTAACCCCTTTACGTGTGAGCTTCGTTAATGGGTTATCCAATCGGGTAAAATTCTGGACGAAACGTCGATAATAACCTGCCAAACCAATAAAACTACGTACCTTAGTTATACTCGTAGGTGCTGGCCATTCTTGGATTGCCTTGGTCTTAGAAGGATCAACAGAGATTCCATATTTAGAGACAATATGGCCAATAAAAGAAATCTCATGAAGCCAGAATTCACACTTGCTAAACTTTCCATATAATTCATGCCTCCTCATAGTCTTCAAGATAATGCGCAAGTGATTTTCATGATCTTCGTAGATTTTAGAGTATACTAAGATATCATCAATAAATACCACCACAAATTCATCGAGATACTCCTTGAAAACTCTATTCATCAGATCCATGAATACAGAGGGTGCATTAGTCAATCCAAACGGCATTACAGTAAACTCGTAATGCCCGTACCTGGTTCGAAATGTTGTCTTAGGAATGTCTTCCTTCTTCACACACAACTGATGGTATCCAGATCGATGGTCAATCTTTGAAAAGTATTGAGCTCCATGCAGTTGGTCAAATAAATAATCAATGCGTGGTAGGGGATACTTGTTCTTTATTGTTATAGCATTGATCTCCCTGTAGTCGATACATAACCTCATAGATCCATCTTTCTTTTTAACAAAAAGAACAGGGGATCCCCATGGAGAAACACTAGGGCGAATAAATCCCTTATTACTCAATTCCTCTAGTTGTTTCTTTAGTTCAACTAATTCTACAGTGGCCATTCTATAAGGGGTCTTCGATATAGGCCTTGATCCAGGAATCAAATCAATGGAAAACTCAACTTCTCGTTTTGGAGGATGTCCAGGTAAATCTTCCGGAAATACATCTACAAATTCTTTCACAATAGGTACATCCTCTATTTGAACATTCCTTTCCTCACCCACAGTTATTTCATTATCTTCCTCCCCAATAATTGAATTTAGTTGAGCTATTGAGGGTGGATCTAAATAAGAATTAGGTGGTGACGATTCTACTCTAAAGATAAGGTGTTCCTTATCATTATCATCAAGAATCGTAACCTCTTTCTTCTTATAATAAATCTTCGCATCATAGTCCGAAAGCCAGTCCATACCGAGGATTATATCAAACTCAATCATAGGTATGACGATGAGATCAGCAGATAACAAACATTTATGTGCTCTAATGGGGACCGATTCACAAAACTTTGTTGCAATGATACTTCCCTTAGGAGTTTTAACTTACAACTCCCTTGTTAAATCAAATTGGAAATATCTAATTTTCTTAGAAAACTGGGAAGATATGAAACAATGCGATGATCCAGAATCAAATAATTCATTTGCTAAACTTGAGGAAACCATTAAATTACCTGCCACCACGTCTTTCGGAGCTTCTACCTCAGCAGTAGTGATAGAATAAGCCTGGCCTTGATCCCTTGGCCTTTTCTGAGGTAAGTTCTCCTGACAATTAGGACATTCATTTTCATAATGCCCCATCTCCCTGCAATTGTAGCACTGAAGATTGGTAGCTTCCTTCTTCCCCTTGCAATCACGAGCTTGGTGGCCTTTTTCACCACACTTGTAATAGACTCCCATTCCCTTCAAGCAAGTACCAGGATGTTTCTTCCTGCATTTACCACAGGATCGATAGTCAACCTTTCCATTCTTCCCCTTATTTCCATTCCCAGATTGATCAGCAGGTCTCTTCTTCTCTTGCTTTGATTTAAAGTCATAAGACTTAGAGAATTCATTTTTGGTCTTGATAGCACATGAGACAATGTCTTCGTACGACGAAAAGGATTGTGAGACTAATGCTCGACGAAGAAATGGTTTTAACCCATCAAAGAAACGATCAATCTTACTTCTTGGGTTACGTATATAATCTCCAGCATACCTTGATAACCTTGTAAAATTAGCCTCATACTTTGTGACATTCTCATCCTCCTTCTGTCTCAAACTCAGAAATTGCCTTTCCATATCTGCTCGATGGTTGCGAGGAAAGTATTTTTCTAAAAACAGATCTTTGAACTCCCTCCATTCCATATTTGATACTTCATCATCTTCCTTCATATTTTGAATCAATGATCACCATTGATCAGCATCTCCAGTGAGGCGGTAAACTGCCATGATAACTTTTTCCCTTTCACTACTCCCCAAAGCCTGAAATATTTTCTCTAGGGAATTTATCCATTGCTTAGCTACTAAGGGATTTTTACTCCAATTGAACGTTGGTGGTTGTTGCCTCATGAATCGATCTAACATTGATCCTCCATGCTGTGGATCAGGGTGCTCCATACGGGTAAGGTTATTATTCATAACCTGAGTAAGTTGTCCCAGTATGGTGATTAGCTGATCGGCACCAGTTGTATCACCAGCTCCACTATAATTATCTTGAGCAGGAGGGCAATCCCTACATGGAGTGCGTGCATTGATACGGTTTCCATTTCTTCCACTAGGCTCCATTTCTAAACAATGGCATAAACTAGATCAGTTTATGAATCAAAATACATAATCCCATACTTATAAAACACTTAACATAAATTGAACTATTTATGGATATAATCCATAATCATAAAAATGTTTTCTTTGAGGAAGTATATACTCATAAACCCTTCATAATGATTTGTAAATAAAATGAGAGTTATCCTAAGCATATCCCCCGGGAGTGTCGTAACCAAGAGTGCAGCAAGGCCCGCTGTCGTGCACCAGCTCCCATTCGAGTCTAGCTCAAAGCGGTGTTTTCAGGTTTTACCCCTAGGTACATCTGTGCCAGAGCCGCCTCTACCTGCTCGTATCCAGACAGGGATGTATTGCTCGGAAAACTCACAAAATATCTACAATACCAAAATTCTAGTAATTTCTTCTATACTAATCCTCAAAGTTCATCTTAGGTCTACATGATCTAATCAGAGTTTATCTAAATCTAGCTTCCAAGGTTTGTACTAAACTTCCTCTGATACCAACTGTAACGCCCCGACCCCAGTTACCCAGAGTCGGTGCATTATTACATAACATTGGCATGATCACAAGAAAGATCAAATCTCAAAAGACCGATTGGTTTAGTAACCTTGGAAACACTAGATATATTCATAAGTCCTACATTACATCATAAAATGAAAAACTACTACAACAACATATTGTCTCCATAATCCACACTCATATCCCCACATAATATCCCTGCAGGTCATTCATAATTTACTTATTCACTTCCTGGGAAAAATAAAACATAGAAAAGGGGTGAGCTCAAATGCCCAGTAAGGATAAAAATATAGCGGAAACTTTCATAAATAAGAATAAACATTTAAGGCAATTTATAACTAAAACAAAAGCCTTTCAAACTTGAACTTTCAACATGGTATGGCATAAATAAAATGAAATAATTCCATTTACTTATTCACATGGATATTCTACTAATCAAATAATCACATGCAAAATCAATAACTACTTTCATAATGTTGGAATGCATAATGCTGAACTTTAATTTCTTTGTCAAGGCCTCGTCCCAAGACCTAGGGGATAACTGTAACCGGAACCCAACCCGGAGTGCCTCTAATAACCAGACACCAACCCGGAGTGCCTCTAATAACCGGACACCAACTCGGAGTTCCTCTAATAACCAGAGACCAAACCGGAGTTCCTCTAATAACCAGAGACCAAACCAGAGGGATTAATTTTACCGGTCCCCAACCCGGAACATACTTTTCTAACACATTCATCTGAATGAAAGGTTGAAATATAACATAAACATTCGGATTAAAAATAACTTATAAAATGTCAATACTTAAAACAAAAACCATGAGTGACATAAGAATAACTTATCCACAGTCAAAAATATCACAAAACCTTCAATAAAATAGGGATGTTTTGTAACATAATAAATCAACTTCAAATAAGCTTAAAATCCATCAAAGGATGTTGACATAGATGAAATCAAAACTATTTTAGAGAAATATCTCTTTTTTTTGAAATCATTTTAAAAGTAACATAATTATAAAATAATACATTCAATTTGAAAATATTCTTATAAGCTTGTAAGGGAAGCTTCGATGATTTTATAACGGCGGTAAATAGCCGCACCCACCGTATAAGTTAAAAAAAACATTCTTACCTTAATTCTGTCGAAAAGGTTAAAAAGCACCTTGTTTGGAAAATGACGGAAAGATTCCTTTATAAACCTCTTAAAAAAAGTCAAACAAGGGTATAAATGACTTTAACCCATATTCTAGTAAATAGTAAAAATGTTTTGAAATTCATTTTTAAGAAACATGGATGTGGATGATAAATAGATCCCAGTAGATTATTACGTATAAATAACCTCGGATAATAAAGAGATTGTGAAATAACCCTTACCTTGTACTTTTACTTGGTTGGGGTAGGTTAACCTCCTGTATAATGGTGAAATAATTGTTATTAAATTATATAAGAATCATATATATTAATATCATATCATATATTATCTTTTAACATTGATTTGTTAATAATATCTTAGAATTATCGTCGTTTCAGGTGTTAACTTACTCGTTTTATTTTATATGTTTTGTTACATAAGCCATGTTTGATGTATCTTATTCATATCCAGAATGATATAAAGTCCTTAAACATCATTTTTAAATCATCAAATGATAATTATACTTGAATGGATATGATGGATAATGAATCTCATCGCGTTCGTGGAGACGGTAGTCCGTACGTACGCACGAGCGACAATATCATTCTTTTGATATTAAAATAATATATAAATGTATGGTATATCATATATACAGAATTATTAACATGTCATATTTAATATTTACATGAGTTATACATCATTATTATACCCATCCAAATAATAATATATTGAATAACAATTACACCACGACGTGGAGACGGTAAGCCGTACGTACGCACGTATGGTGACATGTTATTCAAAGGGTGGATAGAATACTGAATATGGTTGTACCATATTTATAATAACATCACAGTATATTTGAGATACTGGAGTTATTATTTTAGAATGGTATTAACAAATAAAGAAGAAGTGGAAGAAGAAAGGAACTTGAAAAGGGGTGGTGAAAACATTACCTCTTCTTCGGGTTCTTCCTTTTGATTTGATCAAAAGGGATCCTTAGGTTGGATTTATGATCAAACTAAGGATCTAGGTTGTATTGAGGGAAGTTGGTAGAGTATTTCGGCAGAGTTTGTCCGAACCAAAAGGCTTTGAAGGTGTGAAGAAATGAGAAGGAGGAGTTCCCTTTTATAAGAGGGGTGAGGGGCACCTTTGGAAAAACTAGAAATATTAATTTATAATAAATTTATATTCGGTTTATAATGGCTCCAAAGTTGATTATTTAAATGTTAAGGTGGGGATGGGTCGAAAAAAACTCAACCAGTAGAATTTATACAGGTTTGGGTACTTATATTAACCTTATCTTTAAGTATTAATTCTAAGTTAATTAGTTTCACTTTTACAATGTCTCTTTGTATTTTTATATAATATGGTTAATAAACTTACTATATACATCCAAGCGACCCCAAAGTGGTCCATTAATGATGAACCTATCATGATATAAGTATCTTGACTGAACCTTAGATTTTTAGGAATTTAATATCAATTAATAATATAATATTTGTTTTAAGAACTCTTTTATGTCAATTTTGACACTATTCAATAGTTGATTTTTTTGAAACTCATAACAGATTGATTACTTCGAAAAAAGTCAATTAAATCAATACTAATATATCATATTATCCTAGAAAATTAGTTTAATTCATTAAAAGTTTCATATTATATTTATTTGGGTATTAATAATATCAATTAGTTTAATTTTTCACTATTATAGTAATTACTTCATCATCATTGTGTCATAAATAAATTAAATTATTTAATGTCTAAAAATTATAAATAAAATATCATTATGTAGAAAATCGTTTTATCTTTCTAATTAATATTTATAATCTAAAATCCAACATATATAACCCTATGTAAAAATTGTTTTCCTAAAAGATATATGCTTGTGTCATTTTTGTATTCATTTTAACTTAATTAAAATAAAGTGTCCCTATCACCTACAAGTGGCACCATGGGGTCCCAAAATCAACCCAAAGATGCCTATGGTTAAAAACTTATCAACCAATAATGCTAGGACACGTTTTAGGGTAATTTAGTATTATTATAATATTATTTTTTAACCCTTATTTACCGGATTTACCCTTAACCATGGTAAATAAAATATTTACCGCAGTAATTATTCGAAATGTCTAAAAATAAAAGTTACCTATTTACACAATTTGAACATCCTGATTCCAAATATGGAATACATTTTTCTAAATTCAGAACACAGAAGTGGCAGAAATTAATTTAAAATTAATTCCCGCTGCCAAAACAAAAAGCGTGTTTTTAAGAGATAATAACTATCAAAAGATTGACACTTGTTTATGTTCGGTTTAATTGTAAAATTATTTCCAATGACCAAAATTATATTAAATGGTAAAAATATATTCTAAATATACTTTAAAACCACTCAAATTCATAATTTATCACTATTAATTATTTTGATTAAAAAAGTTGTTTTTAATTAAGATTTTGTAATTTTCACTATTCATCAAAATATTAAAGTTATCCGAAAAGTACAAAAATTTTACCTTAGGCTAAATTCAATATTCCGAATCCAAAAATAAAGGCCATTTTGAAATAAAAAATATATATAATTTCAAAAAGTAGGTATTACTATTCATAATGGCTAGTTTGATTGGTTATGGTGTGTTAGAACTCGGTGTTGCGTACAACACACGTTATCACATTATTCAAAGAGAAGCGTACCATAGAAGCTTGGGGTGTTACATTATTCATGGAGTATTATATGTTCTAATGAAATTTCAAGGTTGTAATGAGTATTAATTTTGTATCAAGATACGAAATATGCTCAGGAGGCACAAAAATAGGTTTTGTGTATTAGATAACCCATTAAATATACCATATGAAGCATCATACACTATATATTTTTTATACCTGAGGTGTATGGTTTATTTTTGGAGTCCATAATACTAATGTTTGGTGAGATTACAAGCATGATAACCATCATAATTCCATGCCTTTGTTACTCAAGACTTGATTTTTTGTTAATCATGAGGTGGTTGGATATTTTTCTTATCATGTTTTCGATTAAAGATTATACAAGATGATTTGTCCTCTCATATAAGGAGTGTGACATCAGCTATCTCAATTGATATATACCAAGAAATATGAGGACATTTCTAGATAGTAAATATGATGTTATTATTTATCAAGTTCTGGGAATGTGATGTGCTTTTCTATAAAGGTGAATTAAATGTGATGTCATCATCAACCTATTCAGTCTATACTTATAGGATCAAAAATACATGACATGGTTATATATTATTGAAATATTACATGTCCTATGGTTACACGATGTCTTGTAAAATTTGAGTATATGGATATTAATTCTTGCATATGATGTAGTGTGTGGACACAGTTATAGAGGTACATGTATTTGATAGATGTTGGTCAGATTAGAAAATTCAAGAGGGGGGTGAATTGATTTCCTATAAAAAAATTTGTTAAATATTGGTTATTTAAAAAAATATTCCCAATTAAAATTATAATTTAAGTCAGTTTTTAGTAAATTTTTATGTGTCTTGAATGTTCAATTAATTTCTCAAAATATTGATTAGTTATCAGCTATACTAATATAAATATTAATATAACTTTTGAAACGAACCTACTGGTTCAAAAAAATTATAAACACTTAATAAACTAACTATCAGAGTTTGAATTTATTTGAATGAAATTTGTTATAAACCATGACACAATGAAAATTAAAACAAGTGGCTCAATTTCAAGCTGAGACTTAGTCCTCTCTAGTTGGTGATTACCTTCCACCAAGCAGTTTAAATTAATAAACAAGTTTGATCCACACCCTAGATCGGGGTTCAAAACAACACGCAAGGCTTTCCAGGTCACACTTGACCTATACCATAGTTATTCATGGGAAAATCAACAAACAGGTCACACACGACCTCTTCCACAGTTCTACATGGGATAAAAAAGGATAAATAGAGTGTAATATTGAGGATAACAAGTTTCCTCTAGTTATGCACAGGAGTCAATGTGTGTGTAACATACAGATACACACACTGCTCAGAAATGTAAATAAATGAACACAACAAATCTAAAGATGTAGAGTTAGATTTAGAAGGCTCTTTGTGTAATGTGGTGCATCTCTGGACTCATTTGATGTAGTGTAATTGAATTTCGAGTCCTCTTCTAGAAGTTGAATCCAAAACAGAGTGTCGTAGACTCTTTGTTCTGGCTTCCAGGAGTATGAGATGTCCATCTTCTTGTTTGAAAGTTGTTCAAGTCAGATCAGTAGGTTTAGCTTGACTTTTTGATCTCCCTGTGTGTTCTTCCTTTTGAGTTCTTGTGTTTTGGAAGTATTCTTGAGAGTTTCAAGAGTTCTTAGGTTTTCTTTTCTTTCTACTCTTTTGTGATTTTTTTCCCTTGAATGATCCATATTGTAATTATTTTATACTTCAAGGTACAATAGACATAGTGATCTCCCCACATGCATGTACCTCGTAATGTCCTATGAATATCCTACAAACAACATTAAATAATGTCATAAGCATTAATTTATATAAATATTACCATTAGATATAAATTTTAATTAATAAAATAAAAACAGATTTTATGACTATCGGTGAGTCATAAGTATCGGTGAGTCATTAGCATCAGTTTTTCAGCATTGATCTATCAGCATCGATGACTCTCTGTATCGTTGAGGCCTTTTCATTGGTATTAGTGACTCTGGGCATCGGTCTGTCAACATCGGTGACTCGTCCATCAGTGATCCCTTTCAACTATCGGTGTGTCGCTCATCGGTGACTCATCCATCGGTGAGTCCTTTGAACTATCGGTGTGGCTCTCATCGGTGACTCGTCCATCGATGAGTCCTTTGAACTATCAGTGTGTCGCCCATTGGTGACTCATCCATCGGTAAGTCCTTTGAACTAACGATGTGACCGATCATTGGTGACTTTTCCATCAGTGTGTCATTTGTTCTATCGGTGAGTCATGCATCGATGTCTTCATCGATCGGTGAGTTCTCATCAATGAGTCAGCCATTGGTGACTCCTTTGAACTAATCGATGTTAGAGACTTTGAGAAACTTACAAAGTGTATGTCTTATACAGAACAGTACCATATTAAGTTAAATTCATAATTTCATATGAATATACACTTTTAAATGTATTGAAACATAAATATCCATAATTTATTGACGTATTGAAATGTATTATACAATGTAACATAATTTATTCATTTAAAAAATATTCATTGAAATGATTAACATTAGTTAAAACATAGTATGTTAAGTATCATGATTTGTAAATTGGAATGATTTTTTATTATTAAAACAGTTATCCCACAAAGGGTCCAACAATATCCCCCTTTTTGATAATCAAAAATAATTTCATTAATGAGTTATGATATTAATGAATAGTAATTACAATCATTTCATACCATGATTTGGTGACCAATAGTAGGTAAGATAGGAGATGGTCATATCAAGATATGTCAAACCTTCTAAAATCATTATGGGGAATCACAAGCATTTTATTCCATAATTATGTTGATTACATGACATCTTTCATATGTCATAGTTAGGGTCCCTCTTAGGTTAAGAGTTTATGCCATCCATATATTTCTCCCCCTTTTGGGATTAGAAAAAAGGTGAAAAGAAATAGAAATGATAAAGAAAAATAACATAAAGAAACTTGAAACACATTGAATTCAAATTGATATTCATGAAAGTAAAAAAGAGTAAAACCATCAAAAGACACTCATCAAAAAATACAAGTACAAATCCCAATCAAATAATGTTCCACATCTAAGGTTTGGGATGTTGAGGAGATTTTCCTTTGTCTGAAGGGTCAAGAGTGGGTTCAGGAGGTGGTGTTGTGGATGTAGGAAGGTTTGAACGAAGGGTTACACCAGGTAAATCCATGGTTGTAGGAACATTAGTTGCAAGACTTGGTCTCTACTCTGACAAAACACAACATTAAGGTTACTCTTGGATCACTGGCCTGACCTAAGATAAATCTTGAGATACTATCATCTGAACAGGAGGCAGGGAACCATGTCCAATGGAAGCATCTATAGGGACCACTATAGCTTTATCATGTGTATGTAGGTAGGGATTCAAAAGAATAATAAAATCATTGATGATTTCACCCCCCATACTGCATATCCTTTTAAAAATCCTCTTTATTTTCCATGAACTTTTCCAAAGTGGGTGTAAAATATTTCAACTATCTCACTTGCCTCTTGAATTCCTCAGTCACTGGTGGTATCTTGAGGTTCTCATTAAAGTACTTAAAGTTGTTATTCAAATCATTATTGGTGTATATTTTAGCGAAATACTTGTCCACTTTGTCCCCAATCTCCTTTTGAGCAGCAGATGCCTCAATTGTACATTGTCTCACCATGTTATAAACAAGGTCACTATTCTATTTTACTTTGTAAAGGGTATCTTTATTAGAATTATTTTGTACAAACTTGATCTCTTCTCTTATCACAGTTTTGAGGGACTCCATATCACTATCAGGCTTGATACCTTTAAAACTAAATGCACCAAAAATCATTTTTCCAAGATCCTCTTTAAACCTTTTCAAATCTGCACTTAGTATATGTGTATAAAGGTTCATAATAACCTCTATAACTCCACCAAGTGTAGTTCTGAAATAACTATATAGATATATAAGATCATGATTCAATCTCTTCACTTCTTCTCCCAACATTTAATTATTTCTCATAATGGTCTCGATTTTAGTGATAAGGTTGAGCTATATCTCCTAAATAACCATTCCTACAATCCTAGCAGTATCTTCCTCTGAAATACTCCCAGATGAAAAATATTCAATTGTTAATCCAATAGAGTATCTCACAGATTCACATATATTAGCCTTGAATTTCTCTAGATCATCCTTGGTGACATAGTCACTAGGCACTGAAGGTACAACAGGCTCCTCAGCATTAGGTAAGATAGGTGAAGTTGGTGCAATCGGTTCCACATCAACTTATGGAGCAGAAGGAGCTACAATCTTTTTATCTAAGTCATAATCCAGCCCAAATAGGATATATCATGGATTTCTATTCCACTCACCATAATAGTTCCAATCTCTAGGATCCACAGTATTAATTCTTACTCTTCTTCCTTAAGGCTCCCCCTCAACTTGTGCTTCATCTTCTTCTTCTCGACCTCCAGCCAAAATAACATTCTGAGGAACTTATAATATCTGAATTTGAGCTTATTCTTGAATTCCATCCCCTCTGGCCACTTGAGGCTCCTCCTTATTCTGAGGCACTGGTATAGGCTGAGCTTCAGCTTCCTCCTCTTGACCTCCATCCATAATATCATTAAGTTTTTGAATGATTCCTTGAGCATCATCAGGGTGGTCCTTTCCATCCTCATTGTTGGAATCTCCATCATCATGTCCATTGTGATCAGCAGCATCCTGTTCAACAGGATCAACATCATTCTATCTACCAACCTCATCATCATCTCTATGCATAGACTCCCCACCATAACTAACATCCTATTATCCTGATTTTAGTGATTCACTCACATGTTCACCATCATCATCATCATCATCATCATCCTCATAATCACCATCAGTATTTCTCACATATCCTTCAACTCCAAAGACTTTAGTCTCTTCCTCATCTTCATCATCCAATAAAGGTTCTCGAGAAGGAAATTCTAATGGTGGACTGGTAGGTTCATATGACATGTCTTTAGTAATTTCAATAATATCTGGGTCACTCTTATCATCTATAGGATACCCCTATTCTCTTGGCATATTAGGCTCATCTTGTTCCTCATCTGAATAAACAATCTGCTCACCAAGTTTGAGACTTAGATCATCTTGATCCCTTGGTCTAGTAGGATGATCAATAGGATTATAATAATCATAAATTTTCTCCTCATCTACTAACCACATTCTACTCCATGAGTTCTAGAATATTTTCATCATTTTTCAGATATATTTGTGTAGGCAGAAACCACTACAAGCAGTAATAAACTCATATCCATCCTCCACACATCCTAGCTTCTTCAACATTTTAGAAATCATCCTTGGTTAGTATAGACAGGATGCCTTTTTAGAGGGTTTGATCATATCACAAATGTGTAACATAAGGTACCTACACAGATTCAGTTTTACCTCATTCTTCAACAAATAAATCAGGAAGATATCTTGATACTTCAAGATAGAAAAATCTCCCTTCCTTGGGAATATTTGGTGTTGGATAAATTTTAAGAGCATCTTGGACTCTCCATCTAACTATGAAGCTATCAATCTCTTTAACTCCTCATTTCCATTCAACTCTTTCAATGAATTTTCATAAGAAAAAAATCTAAAGATAGTGGAATGTTACCCTGGTAGTCATTAAACATGCCCTCACGAGGCATCTCTAAGAATTCATCCCACTTCTTTTAAGAAAAAGAAATTTCATTTCCCATTACCACTGATTTCATCTGAGCCTCCTTGTCTCCTTCAAAAAACACTTTCAAGTTGAGATAAAATTGGTGTACCAACTTGGGATAGAAAGGTCTCTCATTTTCTGCAAACCATTTAATCCACCCTTGTGATTCCAAAACTTTCATCAAGAGAGACTTTCTTGAAAACAACCACTCTATAGACACTTATTTCTCTAGAGTCACTATGTGGCTTCCTAACCTTAGATTCATAGAACTTGTGGCACTACTTGATTCTCCTTTTTGATGCTTGGATGATGATGATTCACTTGGTCCTTCCATCTCATGATTTTTACTTTCCATTCTGAAGGTTTAGGTTCGAAGAAGGGAGTCGAAAGGTCGAAGGCTCGAAGGTAGAGTGGTTAATGAAAGGTTGAAGGGTAGTGTGGATTGATTTAATTTTATCATTTACGGATTGTACTTTGTAAAAATATAAAACATAATAATGGTATAATAAAAATAACAAAACTATGTCATTTTACTTAAAATATATAGACAAACATAATTACTAAAAAGTCCTTATCGGTATTAGTTTCGCTTTAATGGTATCAGTCTCACTTGATTGGTTTCATCTGATCAGTCTCACTCGATCGGTTTCACTCGAACAGTTTCACTCGAATGGTTTCACCTGATCAGTGTCACATGATCAGTTTCAAATGATCGGTTTCACTTGAATGGTTTCACTGGAACGGTTTCACTGATTGGTGTCACCTAATCATTTTCACATGATCGATTTCACTTGATCGATTTCACACGATCGGTGTGACACGATTGGTTTCACAGTGATCAGTGTCACAGACAAACAGATTTTTCTAAGGGGATAAGGTCAGATAGTATTTATAGATTTATCATTCCCAGTTCATGTCTGATGTATCTCATTCTCTCAGATTTTAAGGGTTTGGTAAAAATGTCATCAAGTTGATGCTCATTCCCAATAAACTCAAGAGTTATATCACTTTTTTTATAGTGATCTATCAAAAAGTGATGTCTTACATCAATATGGTTTTTTCTAGAATGAGAAATTGGATTCATAGAAATTTTAATAGCAATTTTATTGTCACAATTTATGGGGATATATATGAATTTAAATCCATATTCTAATAAAGTGTGTTTCATCCACAAAATTTGTGCACAACAACTACTTACAGCAATGTACTCTACCTCAACAGTTGATAATGCAACGGAATTTTCCTTTTTACTACACCATGAAATTAGATACTTTCCTAAAAAATGACATGTTTTAGAGGTACTTTTTTATATCTAAATTACATCCACCAAAGTCAGAATCAGAATAACTAAGCATATCAAAATGTTTTCCCCTAAGGTAGAACATCCCTAAATTAGTTGTATATTTGAGGTATTTAAAAACTCTTTTAACAGTATTTAAATGTGACTCTTTTGGTTTTTCTTGAAATCTTTCACACATACACACACTAAACATGATGTCTGGACTACTATAATTTAAGTAAATCAAACTCCCTATCATTCCTCTATAAGCAGTTTGGTCAACATATTTCCCATTTTCATCAAGATCTAGATTACATGTAAAACTGCTTGGTGTTTCACTACTCTTAATACCATCAAATCCATATATTTTCAAAAGATATTTAGTGTATTTACTTTGATTTATAATAATACCTCCTTTGTTTTGAAATATTTTAAATCCAATAAAATATTTAAGTTCACCCATCAAACTCATTTCAAACTCACTTTGCATTATTTTTGAATAATCATTGCATAAATAATTTTTAGAATAACCAAAAATAATATCATCTACATATATTTGAGCTATTAAAAAATCTTTAGAAATTATATTTAAAAATAAAGTAGGATCTTCAACTCCTTTTGTAAACCCTTTAGAAATAATAAAGTTACCTAACTGATCATACCATGATCTTGGAGCTTGTTTCAAACCATATAAAGCATTAGTTAATTTGAAAACATGTTTTGGAAAATTTGGATTTGTAAAACCTAGGGGTTGTTCAACAAAAACATCCTCAATTATATAACCATTTAAGAATTCACTTCTAACATCCATTTGATAAAGTTTGAAATCCAAGTGTTCTATATAGAAAAGTAAGATTCTAATGGCTTTAAGCCTAGCTATTGGTGCAAAGGTTTCCTCATAATCAATTCCATCTTCTTGATTATAGCCTTGTGCAACCAATATAGCTTTATTTAAAAATATATTTCTATATTTATCTACTTTATTCCAAAACTCCCATTTAGTTAATATGGTCAAGGTATATTTTGGTCTATCAACAATCTTCTAGACTTTATTTTAATCAAATTTATTAAGCTCTTCTTGCATATCCATCACCCGAAATTCATTATTGATTTCATCATTGATATTTTTAGGTTCAAGTTGTGACAAGAAAGCTTGATGTTCAACTTTATTTCTATTAGAAGCTCTAGTTTGAGTTCCTCTATCTAAATCTCTAACTACAACATCTAAGGTATGGTTTTTAAGGGTTCTAGTTGGTCTAGTAAACGTAGGGATAGTTATTTCAGGTTCATTACTTGGTTCTAGTTCATTATGTCTAGAATCTGGGGAATTTCTAGAACTATAATTTTTAACAGATTCCTTTATAGGATAGTTATAGGGTTTTCATTAATGTCTAAATTGTACGTATCCTCTTCAAGATTCCCTAGTGAGGTCTTAGGTTCATGTGGATATGTTTCATCAAACTTGACATATATAGATTCCTCCACACATTTGGTTCTTTTATTAAAGACTCTATATGCTTTTCTTTATGTTTAATACCCAAGGAATATTCCTTCATCACTTTTCGAGGTGAATTTATCTAGATTATATTTAGTGTTATGAATATAAACTTTACATCCAAACACTTTAAAATAATTTACCTTGGGTTTCTTATTATTCCATAACTCATAAAGAGTTTTCTTAAGGATAGGTCTGATTAAGACTCTATTTATTATATAAAAAGTTGTATTAACAGCTTCAACCCAAAAATAAATAGGTAGGTCATATTCATTGAGCATAGTTTGGGCAATTTCCTATAGGGTTCTATATTTTCTTTTTATTACGCTATTCTGTTGAGGTGTCTTAGGGGTAGAGAAGTTGTTCCTATATCCATTTTGTGATCAAAAATATTTAAATTCTTGATTTTCAAACTCATGACTATGGTCACTTCTTAAGGATTTAATTTTAAATCCACTAATATTTTCTACAATCCTAACATACTTGGTAAAATGTGAGCAACCTTCACTTTTTGTGAGCTAAGAAAAAGGTCCAAGTATACCTAGAAAATTCATTTACAAGAACATAAACATATTGATTCCCATTGAGACTTGAAACTCTATATTTTCCAAACAATTCCATGTGAACCAAATCGAGAGGTATAGAATTTTTAACTTCTTTCTTTGGTTTGAATGAGATTTTGTGTTTCTTTCCTTTATGACAAGTATTGCACACTCTATTGTCTGGAAACTCTAATTTGGGAAGGTACTTAACTAAACATTTTCTAGTTAATTTCTTAAGGGAGTGTAAATTACAATTTCCTAGTCTTTTGTGCCAAATCCAAGAATCTTTGTGAAATTTATTTAGGCAGGAAACATTTTGTGATACTGGTCTGTCTAAATTTATAGTATATACATTATCATTTTTTAGAGTAGTAAATACTAAGTTATTTTTTGCCTAAAAAACATGGCATGAATCATTTTTAAATTTAACATTAAATCCATCATCACACAGTTGAGATATGATAATAAAGTTATATTTTAATCCATCAACATAGAGTACTTTGGAAATTGAAATAGATTTAGGGTTACCAATCTGGCTTAAGCCGATGATTTTTCCTTTACCATTGTCACCAAATGTGACATGTCCTCCATCAATTTTCCTGAGATTCTTGAAGCTTGAGTAATATCCTATCATGTGTCTTGAATATCCAATATCCAAGTACCAAATATTTATATAGGAACTATTTAGGAAGTTTACCTCTGAGTTGTTTTTCATAAAGCACATATTTTCCATATCTTCTTTCTCATTCTGAGAGGAAGCAGGTTCACTGGAGTTTTCCTTGAATGCACTCCAGGTGACCTTCATTGCTTTATTATATTTCCTATCTTTATACTCATACTTCTTTTTATACTTTAATTTGGGACAATCATCTTTGAAACTCCCTTTCCTTTTTCATTCATATTAAACTATTTATTCTAATTTGTCAAGATTATTCTAATACTTTTTCTAATTGACTTTATTGTCATATTTTCCTTTATAGTTTGGTTTCTTGAATAACTTTTTCTTTCTATAAAATTTTCTAAATATCCTGGCCAGCTGGGCCATTTCCTCATCACTGTCTGAAGTTGATTCTTCACTACTTGTGCTCTCAATAGTAGCTTGAATTTTCTTTTTTTCTTTACTTTTGGAAGTGGTAGTCTTGAAGGCTACATATTTTCTCTTTGTCTCTTCCTCCTCTTGATTCACCTTTAGTTCCTCTTCATACATACATCATTAATTTTCCAATTAGATCCTTCATTAGAATTTTATCAATGTCGCATGATTATCTTATAGATACTGATGTATCTTTCCATATCTCTTGTAAGCATCCTAGAATCCTTATGATTTTCTCCTTTGATGTTACAACTCTTCCTAAAGAAATCATGGTGTTCACCATTTCATTGAACCAGATATACATATTAGAAATAGATTCATCAGGCATCATTCTAAAATTGTCATATTTAATAATATAAGTTTTTAATCTCATCTCTTTCACATTAGTTGTTCCCTCATGGGAAATGGCTAAAGTATCCCAAATCTCATGAGTAGTTTTATAGGCAGAAATGCGATTAAATTATTTATCTCCTAGTGTACAGTATAGAGAATTCATTAATTTATAGTTATTATTATAGGTAGTGTTGGTAGCTTCATCCCAAGTGTTTCTAGCAGTTTCAGGGATTGCATATTTACATTCAATAGTAGCCCAGATTTCAAATCACATGCTTTCTAAATGTATTCTCATTTTAAGTTTCCACTGAGCATAATTAGTTCCATTGAAAAAAGGTGGTCTATTTATAGCATCTCCTTCTAATCTATTTTCCATAATAAAATTTTGTAAAATATTTCTAAGAGATAAAAATTTATAAATAATAGAAATTTTAAGATCTTTGAAATATAACTATAATCACAATTGAAAAGGTTTTAAAGTGCTTTGAAAACTGAAAAATTCCTAAAAACCTATGATACCAAATATTGGTCGGAGTAGAAAACTCAAGAGGGGGTTGAATTAAGTTCCTATAAAAATTTCTATTAAATATTGGCTATTTAAAAAATTCCCCCCAATTAAAATTATAATCTAAGTCAGTTTGTAATGAATTTATATGATTCCTGAATGTTCAATTAATTTCTAAAAAGATTGATTAGTTATCAACTATACTAATCTAAAGATTAATATAAATTTTAAAACTAACCTACTGGTTCAAAACAGTTATAAACACTTGCTAAACTAACTATTAGAGTTTGACATTATTTGAATGAAATTTGTTATAAACCATAGTAAAAGAAAATAACAATAGACACAGCAGAAATTAAAACAAGAGATTCAGTCTCAAGCTGAGACTTAGTCCTCTCCACTTGGTGATCACCTACCACCAAGAAGTTTGAATTAATAAAAAAGTTTGATCAACACCCTAGATTTGGGTTCACAATATCATAAATGGATTTCTAGGCCACACTTGACCTCTACCATAGTTATTCATGGTAAAAGTAACAAACAAGTCACACACTACATATTCCATAGTTCTACATGGGATAAAAAAAGGATAAATAGAGTGTAAGATTGAGGATAACAAGTATCCTTTAGTTATGCACAAGATTCAATGTGTGTGTGTGTAATAGATAGATACATTCACTACTTATAAATGTAAATAAATGAACACAATAGAGCTAAATATATAGAGTTAGGTTTAGAAGGCTTAGTGTGTAATGCAGTGCATCTCTGGACTCATTTAATATAGTGGAATTGAAGGTCGAGTCCTCTTCTGGAAGTTGATTCCAAAACAGAGTGTTGTAGCCTCTGTTTTTTGGCTTCCAGTAGTATGAGATATTCAGCTTCTTGTTCAAAAGATGTTTAGGTCATCTCAGCAGGTTTATCTTAACTTTTTTTATCTCCCCATGTGTTCTTCCATTTGAGTTCTTGGGTTTTGGAAGTATGCTCGAGAGTTGATATAGTTCTTAGGTTTTATTTTCTTACTACTTTTCTGCATATTTTTTCCCTTGAATGATCCTGCTTGTAGTTATTTTATAATTCAAGGTCCATAAAACATAATGATCTCCCCATGCGCATGTACCATGTACTGTCCTCTAAATATCCTACAAACAACATTAAATAATGTCAGAAGCATTAATTTATCTAAATATGAATGTTAGATATAAATTTGAATTAATAAAATAAAAATAGTTTTTATGACTATCGGTGAGTCATAAGTATCGGTGATTCCTTAGCATTGGTCTATCAGCATCAGTCTGTCAGTATCAATGATTCTCTGTATCGGTGAGGCCTTTTCATCAGTATTGGTGACTCTGGGCATCGGTTTGTCAGCATTGATGACTCATACATTGGTGATACCTTTTAACTATTGGTGTGTTTCCCGTCGGTGACTCATCCATCGGTGAGTCCTTTGAACTATCGATGTGTCGCCCATTAGTGACTCGTCTATCAGTGAGTCTTTTGAACTATCGGTGCATCACCCATTTTTGACTCATCCATCGGTAAGTCCTTCGAAATAACAGTGTGACCGATCATCAGTGGCTTTTCTATCGGTGTGTCATTTGTTCTATCAGTGAGTCATGCATCGGTGTATTCTTCAATCGGTGATTTCTCATCGGTGAGTCATCCATCAGTGACTCCTTTGAACTAATCGGTGTCAGAGACTTTGAGAAACTTACAAAGTGTATGTCCTATATAGAATAGTACCAGATTAAGTGAAATTCATAATTGCATATAAATATACACTTATAAATTTATTTAAACATAAATAACCACAATTTATTGGTGTATTGAAATGTATTATACCATGTAACATAATTTATTAATTTAAAAAATATTCGTTGACATTATTAACATTTGTTAAAACATAGTATATTAAGTATTATGATTTGTAAATTGGAATGATTTGTGATTATTAAAACAACCATATCACAAAGGTTCCAATAATAGAGATCATTAAAAATCCCTTTATAGAATGTGTAACACTTGTTCTTTTCTAGAGGATCCTATTTTCATACATTTATAGATTTAGTTATTTAAATTTTTTATCAGTACTACAAATTCATGTGGTTTTAAACTTTTTGGTTTACTGAATTGGGGTTTATTGTCACACAAAGAGATATGTGGTTTAGAGTAAATCCAAACAGGTTTTGTATGTGTATTTAGAATAAATTTTGTATGATGTAACCTAAGGTGATATTAATGATATCCTTCGAAAAAAAATTTAAAAATATATAAAAATGGTTTGGGATATGATTTCACGGGATATTTTTTGTGTAATAATTTATGATGAAATGGATCACAATTAATTAATCATTTGTGAAACTATGAAATTGATGGAGATATTCCCTACGTCACATTTGTATTTGATGTTCATTGATCTATATTGTATTGATTAATATGTTCATATCATATAGTATGACTTACATGAAAACCAAGGAATATCACATGCCTTATATTAATGGATATTATAGGGCTATTTGTGAGAGATAAATCCACACCCTTTGAATGGAAATAGATTGTTAAACAGTAATTTTTAGATTCTCCCACATTGGATATCATTATTAATGGATGTTTCATTTGATAAAAAGCATGGTAGGATCAATACATTCATGAGATGAATTATTTTATATCAATAGAATTACACCATCCATTGTATAATGTATGAGTTAATACATAATCACTCATGGAGGGTATTTTTTGGATATATAAAGAGTAAGACACCATGATATGGTGATAATATAAGAATTTACAATCCATGGCCTATACTCTCTTCCCAGAATCTCTCTCTCCTTTACCTTTTTATTTGGGAGGCATTAGCATGTTTTGGGTCCCTAGAAGAATATGACCCATATGATGCATACGCCAAAGAAGGAGTCCTTTAGCTTCATGTTGGTGATATTTTTCAAACTCGTATAATTGATGAAGATGTGGGATCTCATCATTGTAAGGTATACAATATAGTTTCATCATTTTATATTATAACATTGTATTGGGCTTCATGCATGGGTAAACTTGGGTTAAAGGGTTTCTAAATTTTTATATTTCAATGATTAAGTGTTGTTGGATCCTTAGAAACCCGTCATGAATAATAGACCCAAGTCTATGTAATAAATTTCTTGGAATATTTCTAATAAAATTTATAAAAGTGTTCATGAGGATGATTTTTTTTATTTGTGATAATAGCCTTTAAAAATATATAATACATTTTTTTATTTTTTAGCATGAAAATAATTAAGATAATTTATACAAAGTTTGAATGGAAACCATGACACCGTGGTTGTGTGTAGAATGGGGGTATTTACATGGGATAGGTATTATATTCATTTTTAGGATTCGGGGCTTAGATTGAAGTTTTTTCGGATTTTAATTGGATTTATATTGGTTGATGTAGATGACATAATATTTTATATAAATATGTTATTATAGTTTTTGGGGAGTATCCACTGTATATTATAGTAACCAAAGAGAGGATTCACCTCATTCATAATAAAATGGGGATCATTCTTCAAATTGAAATTAACAACAATCATGAATCTAGACGAGATCATTAAAGAAAAAAATTAAATGAATGCGGTATAATATTTTATTATTTATATTTTCCTCATTACTTTATAATTTAAAACCTTCCTTATAATGATTAAATTAAACCAATAGAAAACCATGATAACAAAAATTATACTAACAATCAAATGTGAAAGAGAATTGATTATGATTTAACTTTTAATTCATACTTAAGTTAATTTTGTTTTTTCATTCTTGATTTTTTGGTAAAATATTTTTTCCATATAATTAAACTGAAAAGTATCCTGTAAATTTTTTTCTCATAATCATGAATTTTTTATTCCATAACATATATCATTTTTGAACCCTATGTTTTAATTCATTAATACAGGTCATTTATTGAATTATTTATACTAATGAGATTTGATATTTTTTGATTTTTTTCATTGATAAAATACTATTCAATTAATGACATGTTCACTACATCACATTTATTTACAAACAATCCTTAACTAATTAAGGATATGGATTATACACTTCTCATATTCTATGTTTATATTCATTCACGAACATGAATCCATTTTGATTGGTTGAACTTTCCATCAACCATCATTTATCAATTACCTTATTCTCATTCATTATACAATAAGTCGTTTTGGGTAAATCACTACAATAACATATGGATGCCTATAAATTCAATAATTTTTTTAGTTGTTATGGCAGAGCTTAGGACCAAGGAAAATTTTTTGAGAAACATTTTTGGAGGTATAAGTAATTGATGAATGATATTAGAGATTAATGATGGGGTTAAAGGATAGACATTAAAGCTCTAATAAGGTGTACCAAAGGATTCTAGGGAGTCTGGCTCAACTGGCATCAGAGACATGATTTAAGGAAAAGTTGAAAATAATGGGCATGGTCCCAAACATAGGGATTTGTGCATTCTAAATCTAAAAAAAGCATATAAAGGATGCATATTTATCATTGTATCATATCATGTATTTTGTACCTCATGTGACTAGGGTTCATGATTATTTATAAATTTTACACAGGGTGTGACCTTAGGTCAGACATTTTGTATCTCAGGACCACATACCTTGAAAAGTACTAAAGTAAATGATAGGTCAATGTGTTATCCCAATATTCCATTTATGTTAAAATACACACCATTTTTTCATTAAAAAACTTGGGTGACACTTCCAGTACATACCAAGTCATCTTAATATTCCATACATTGTTTGGATTGAAGTACATTTTATGCATTGTAGATAAACAATATGAACTTTTGGGTAGTATACATCTATCCTTCATGAGGGTCCCATAAGATATGTACCCCACTGACATTTGTAGTGTAGGTTAATCCCATATGAACTAGACCATGGTCATATGTTCCCACCTAATTTTAATCCCTACACATTGCGTACAATAGATTATATTTCTTGCACTAAATAGTTTTCGGTATTCTTCATATATTCTCACTCAAGTGTTAGTTTCTGATTAATGAGTCGCCTATTTTGAATTTTTTCCCATATAGAACATAATATTCTATATCTATTTGTCATTCAGGGTTTTTTTCTTGGTATTTTTTGGTTAATAGTTTTCTTTTTCTTCAGTGATATGATGATGTGGGTGGGTGATATGGTTGGAGTATACACGGGGTTAGTAACCCCAATGGTGGCATACTAATTCCATAACAATAGTCATTAGTATTCTTAGTGAGGTAGGTAACCCCCCTTGGTTATGTGATATGATTATTACACATAGGGGGTTGGTAACCATCTTGGGTGATGTAAATTTTACACAATGTAATTTGGGTCCTCCATAGGGGTTGGTACCCACTCTACTAATGTGCACTCTTCAGTGAGGTGTGGGTATCTCAATATTGTAGAGAGATAATGTAGAAGTGATTGATGTTAGGTAATTCATGTGATATGGGTTTAGTGGTGCTCTTGGAGATTTTATTCCCTTTTATAATATGTCTATTTTGGATCTAAGTTATAGTGACTATGACCCTTTTTAACCTTTAATTTTTTTCTCTTATTGAATATCTAGGATTTACATATTTTAACTGATTGTTATATTTTTTCACATTTCTATTCTTAGAGTGTCCTATTGGGTATATTTTTACTCATCCTTTCATAGTATCTATGACCACATGTTTTATGAATGTGAAAACAACAATTAGATATGTAGTGACTTTAGTGGACATTGGGTAGGTGAAGTTAGTGAATAGAGGATTTAATATTCCATTTCTATTTTAAGGTATTCATAAACCCACTTGTGTTAAATTATTAATATATTAAATAGGAAAAATGATTTATCAAAAAAAATAATTTGATAGTTTTGTTAAGGCCTTAAATTCCATTTTGCATCCTGGAATATTCAGTCGAATATTTTGGGGGTTCGACACTGAGTTAGTGTGATATTCTAAGGCTCGTAATGTCTCAGTGAAGACTGAATAAAAATATTAAATATATTATATTAATTTCACACTTTTTATTAAAAATAATTAAATAAATCCAAAATAGTGCATCGTATGAGAAATCTAAGACCATGGTTAGTTCCAGGATGCGGTGTTTACCCTAATCAGAGTATAGCATTTTTAAGCGTCATACATTTGGATGTATCCCTTGTGAAAATAACCTTTTTATATTTAACTAAATTTTAATTCATTTTTTGAATATTAAATAATTAATATCTCTCAAAAAAATAAATTTGAGACCATTGTTGTGTCCAGAATGTTGGGTTTACCCTAGGCGGGATGTAACATCTACACAGAGTGAAGTTTGATGTTATTTAATATTTTGTTAAATAATTAATGGATTATATTAATTAATATAATTGAAATTTTGTTTTTTATATGGGGTCATATTCGGAGATACCACCATTTTTATCACACGATGTATTTCAAAACCTCTATTTTTTAATCATTCTTGACTATTTCAGTTACCAATTAATTAATGGAGAAAACCAAATCCATCAACCATCAATTTTTAGTGGAAATGGTGGATTAAATTAGGGTTTAAATTATTGAGCGAATGAACGGTACACAGATTGGGGTTCTAAATACCCAAACACATAGTATGTTGTTCTTGGTTAAATCATTCAAATCCAAGGACCCTGATTTCTTCGTGCATGCGGTCAATAGGTCTATTCATCATGTGTGATCTTCTCCTTTAGTGGTGTCTACCCATTCACGCAAGGTTCTGGTGTGTGGCACCCATGGTTTCGGTTTCTTCAGTTTATTTTATTTTTATTTTATTTTATTATTTGCTTCAATATTCTCTCTTCTATAACCTATTCGTTATTGATCAGAATTACGTGACGTCGGTACCGTTGAATTCATCTCAATGAGCAAAAGAAAAATAATATTTTTGTTTTGAAGGAAGTAAGGTATTCCTCAATCTGATTTTTCACATTATAAATTGGTTATTTTAAATAAATTATCAAAAAATAATTTCATGTATTAGTCTAGAGATAATTTATAAAATTGTTATATGATGATTTTATTAACTTATTAATGAACAATTAAAATAATTATTGAAAATAATTATCAAAAATTATTATTGGATAATTACATCAAATTATCAAAGTATAGTTTGCAAAATAAAATTATCATATGATAATTGTGGTATGATAATTTGTAAGGAATAATTATTAGAATATAATTATATTAATTTATTAATGGATAATTATAAGGTAATTACAACATGACATAGATTATCCAAATTATCATGGGATAATTACACATTTTTTCAAAGGATAATTATCATAATTTTCAAATAATAATATCATAGAATTATCAATGATAATCCCACCAGATTATCAAATGAAAATTTTAAATAAAAATATCAAATTTTGTTTATCATATTATCACTTGAAATATTTTAAATAATAATTAGAAAATTATCTAGGAGAGATAAAATATTATCAGATGTAATATTTTCAAAAGATAAATTGAAAATTATCTAGGGGAAAGAATTTATCATCACATGTGATATTTTTTTTCTTTTGAAATAAAATAACTTGTATTGGTTCTAGGAACCCTTGACGAACATAAATAATTGGGCAGGATGGAATGTCTGTTTGAGTTCTTAGAGACATCGGATGAGATCAAGGTGAAGTGTTCCACCTTTGTGATGAATAGACCAAGAAGGATATGGTGGGGCATGATGGTGATGGGGAAGAAATAAGAGGTCTAAGAGTGGAAATAATTCAAGTTTCTTTTCACCGACATGTTCTTTCCAGATCCTATGGTGTTGGACAAGGCTTTGGAGTTTTTCAATCTTGAGAAATCCGACATAACCATGAATGATTATTCAAATAACTTGGTGAATTGGTGAAGTTTACACCTAAGATTATATCTAATGATAGAATGAAGGCTCAGTGGTTGAGTTGGGACTTTGAACAAATATATATTATCATGTTTTCTTGCTCAATATTCCCACTTATGTTGATGTGATGGATAGGCCGATGATGGTTGAGATGGACCAGGTTGGAAAGTAATGTTTGATAGTAGTTCCTTTTTGTCCCAATGGAAGCATAATATCTTTTAATGGTTAGATGAAGCAGGATGTCTCCCATAGTCGTTCTTGATAATAGTGGAATTTTAGACCTCCTACAGTACCTAGAATAGGCCCTTTGATATGATACTAGTGTGTTCAGCTAGGACATTCAAAGAGGTTCAACACTGAGGCACCCAAGAACTATGGCTCCAGAGGATATTTAGGGAACTTACAGAAGATGTGCCACAAATTTTCTGCTTTGAGTAGTGACACAGGATCCTCAACACCTCCAAAAACTATGGGGAATTCAATTTTTTCTCTTGTATAACTTCTTCTTTATTGATCAGAATTACATGTCATCAGTAACATTGAATTTTTCTCGACAAGGATAAGAAAAATAATTTTTTGTTTCGAAGGAAGAAGGTATTCCTTTATCTCGTTTTTCACATTTTAAATGGATTATTTTAAATAAATCATCAAAAAATAATCAAATAGATTTTTCGAGTGATAATTTATAAAATTGTCATACGATAATTGATTTGAATTATTAATGAACATTACATGTCTTATTGAAAATAATTAAAAAAAATTGTGGATAATTGAATCAAATTATCAAAGGATGATTTTTGAAAGAGAATTATCATATGATTTTTGAGAAATGATAATTTTAAAGGAATAATTATTAGAATATAATTATTCAAATATATTATGGATAATTATAATGTAATTATCTCATGACATAAGTTATCAAAATTATCATGGGATAATTACATTATTTATCAAAGGATAATTATCATTATTTTCAAAATATAATATCATATAATTATCAATGATAATCCCACCAGATTATCAAATGAAAATTTTAAATAAAATTATCAAATGTTGTTTATCAGATTATCACATGCAATATTTTAAATGATAATTTGAAAATTATTAAGGATAGATAAAATATTATCAAATATAATATTTTTAAAAGTTAAATTGAAAATTATCTAGGGGAAAGAATTTATCATCACATGTGATATTTTATTTCCTTTTGAAATAAAATAACTTGTATTGTTTCTAGGAACCCTTGATGAAAGAAGATCATTGGTGTGTCGAAACTTATGATAATAAGGTCATGATGGGTGTATTGAACCACATAGGGTGGTTTATCATTTCCAATGACATCGACGACCTTGAGGTGGGTGGTTATGTCCCGATTATTCAAATTGATTAACCTTGAATTTCTGGATTTATTTCAATTTTTTATTTAAATTCAATTTCTTAATCTCAATTTAAATTGATTTGATAAAAACCAATTCTAGTGAATTGGGAGATTTGAAATGATTTTGGCATAAGAATTTGGAAAAACCCCAATTCTATTGAATTGGGGTGTGTTTATGGAAATTGGTTAATTTTTATTGTTTAATTTAAATTATTTATTTGATGGAAATGATTTAAATTATATTGTTGAATTTAATTGTGTAAATGAATTGTGAAATGATGGAATTGGTTTTGAATGGATTTTAAACTTTTTAAAATGGTTTTAAAATGTTTTGATATAAACCTAGTGGTTTTATCTTGTGAAAGTGGTAGGTTTTTTATTAAAACCTATTTTGGTTTATAAATAGAAAATTGGCATTTAAATAGAAGAATGGGTTTTTAATGTATTTTAAGAAGTCTTAAAATATATTTCTCATCATTTATTGTGTAATAGAACATGAAATCCTTAGGTAATTAGTGAGTTATTTGGACACACTCTACACTATTACAACATTCTAAAACATACATGATGTGGGTCACATCCCCAATGAGATCGTTGTGAGTCTCCTTTGGCCAGTGTCATAGAGACGTGTGTATGCACATTTTTTTAAGTTCACTTAGAGAGTGTAGAGTCTTATAGACAAAAATACTATTGTACCTATTTGGAAGATGACCATGTTTCTCGCTTGTTATTTATATTTGATATATAAATGTATGCTAATGATTTTGAACTAATTTACATGCCTTATGAATTTACATAAAATATTTTATGTAACTATATTATTTAAGTCATTGTTTTATAAATATTTCATCACTTGTAAAGTAAAGCCTGTGCTTAAAGTATTTTCCATCATTTGAATTGTATAACCTGATTTGTTTAAAATATTCTTTAAAATGACAAACTTGTTTACATTAAAATTGGAATAATTTTTTTGGTTAATCCTTTATTATAATATTTTATGGAATCCTTGGTGAGACCCAAATGGGATTTTTATCTCACACCCTACCTTTTCCTTTGGGTGTCTTTAGACTTTCTTCTATGAGGTTCGAGTAAGAGGATAGGATCTCTTGGCGGTAGATCCAGCTGTTGAACCTTGGCATGAAGAGTTTTGTCCTTAAGTACTTGGGTTGTTTTCCCCTTATATTAGTACTTGGGTTGCAGTACTTTGGGAATTTTTATGCCATTTTGTATTCTGGTACACCACTCCCAGAGAAGTTTTTTTGTTATTCATATTGTCTTGCTTCTTTTTATTCCGAATTATTAGTGGAAAAATTGTTCCCACCTCGAGTTTGTATGATGTCAGGTGCTAGTCACTGACCTGTGGGGATTGGGAACACCTTTTGAGCTATGTCAGGGCCCACTCGATTATCGGGTTACTAGGGTACCCAGGCTGGTTCGTTATAGAGGATCTTGGTGGTGTTTATTTTTGGTATCATATGGGTTAGTTTTATTATGAGGTGGACTATTTTTTCCCATGTTTATCAAGTGTTTTCTTTACCAAGGGATGTTAGGACCTTTAAATTTCCCTTTATTACAATAATTTTTATATGATACTTTTTTAGGATATTTTTCAGGATTTTCATGCATGTTATACTATAATTTGTTACATAAATGATTGTCATTGTTATATATATTATTATGGATATATGTTGTTGTATACAAGTTAATAGTATATAGATTCCCATATGTTTGGTATGCTTTCTTGGTGATTTTCACTAGCACTTGACCTATTTAAGGTGGACTTTAGGTGGCACACTCATCTTGTTATCATCTCAGGTGTGGTTATGGTGTGTTAGTTCATATCATATTTGATCATAATATATATATATAAGGAATTTAAAAATAGATTTATGGTTATTATCTAAGTGTATAAAATTATTCCTGGATGTCCAAGTGAAGAATTATGAAATTAATTCAACAAATTCTTGTATTGTGAGTTTGAAATGATCATTATAAGATAACTATGGTTTTTTATGGTTCACATGTTACTCAAGGAAGCTTTAGGAAATGTATTTCATAATAAAAACATATCAAGGAAGTGTTGAAGAGCATCTATATAGAGGATAAAAACTCATAAATATTTTTGTTGTAACCCAAACTACATTTTTTAATGGTATGAGTAGATATTTGATCAACATTAAAAATTATAGGAATCCCAATGGAAGCATACTCTATTTGACAGTGACACAATCAAACATAGTATTTTCTACGTGTCCAGAAGTTGGGTATCAAAATATTCACATGGATCGCAAATTTTTAGTAGTTAACTGATTAATTTGGTATATTTAATGTATGGTGGATTTTTTATTATTCTATAGAGGAATAAATGATAATGAATTATTGAGTTTTGCAGACATTGATTGGAAGGGTTCTTTTAAAGTTGAAAAGTCAAATTTTTCATTTGTGTTTAACCTTATAGGTGTATATATTTCATTGATTACTATAAGGCCCCAGCCTTAAACCTTACTTAATCTTGAGTTATTACATGATTACACATTGAGGATCTTTTCAGGTTTAGAGTTTTAGAGAATTAGATCATGAAACTTGCATTACATTCCACATTTAAACAAAGTGGTTACATAAAAGACCGTATTCATTCTTCCCATCAACAGAAACATATTGAAAATAAAACATGGATTCTTTCTTAACACATCCTTGACTCTATCATCTTATCATGTACCTTTCCCTTGACCTGAAAAACATTTCAAAAACTTGGGAGGAGCATAAAAATCTCAGTAAGGGATATAAAAATATGGAAAGGAAACATGAGTTCATATATACATAAGAATGAAATCATAATTTACCCATAAAACATAGTCACTTTAACCTACCTCATCAAATCATGAATAAATCATAGAAATCATAAGACATAAAGGTAACTTGAGGCATTCATAACATTCTTACGTAGGGAGTAACCCTCTTGGTTACATTTGGAATACCCATCACAGTATATTCCCTAAAATCTCTTCGGAGAAACCTTAACGTTTCACTCCTTCGCGTTACCCAATGCATTGGAGAGCTATATCGGGCTCACCCGCCCTTAGTCTATCATGGAACCACTCGTCTTCATAATAATGCCCAAGAACCATAACATAAACGTATCACATAAAACATGCATAAAGGAAACAAAATATTCCCACATTTCAATCACAATATAACATTTTAGTATTTTGAAATAATGAATCCATACAAAAAAGAAACCATTTCCAAAACCATTTAAAACATTTAATAAAGAGATTTTTGAATCAAAGTGTCCCATACCACCTTGGAGCTTTTAACATTTTAAACCATTAATATCCATATAAATAAATCCTTAAAACCATTTTGAAAACATGGATATTAATAAGAACAAATAATTAAAACATTTAAAACGATATTCTGGTAAAAGGGGTTTTACCAAAGTTAGAGACACTTGAATACAATAATTAAGGAATAACATTTAGTCAGAACTTTATAATATCATGAGAATAAAAGGATTCATGATATAATACTCCAAAGGACAGTATATACACCATATAAGAGTGAATTGGTGCATAACAACAATGAACCCTCAATAGAAATGTCAAATGTGATGAAATCTCTTATAAAGAAGGTATCCTTAAATTAAGGACAAATCAATCTCAAAATATGTGTGAAAAATATAAATACACCCAATATAAGTGGATATTAAGTGTAAAACAATAAAAGGTAATTCACACATATTCAATGGATGACATATTCAATGACTACATGTTGAACCCAAAGAAATTGAAATTGGGTTAAAAAGTTCCCTTGACAGCCTAACGGCATCACATCAAAATGAGTAGATGAGAGATAAAAAGTGTATATCATCACTTGGACATAAAATTTACATCAATAAGGATGTATGAGAACATATCCCAACATAAAAATATGTAAATTAAAAGACCCAATAAAATAAGTCTTTTAAAAAAGAGGAGGGTGAAAGGTTCCCTTACCGACTTGGGTATCTTTCAAAGCATACACCCCATGAAAGAAGGGCAATAAATCATTGATGTAAATACTCATAAACGAAAGTATATTACACAAAGAGTAGAATAATGGGCAGTACATACACCACTCAAAGGAAATTGTGGCAAATGTAGCATAAATCTCACGGGGATAAAAGTGAGATGAAAAATCCCTTACGAAAACTCGGCAGCCAAACG
Organism: Viscum album; assembly: GCA_963277665.1. Lineage (NCBI taxonomy): Eukaryota > Viridiplantae > Streptophyta > Magnoliopsida > Santalales > Viscaceae > Viscum > Viscum album. Next base: position 1,828,166,710 of record OY728161.1, on the reverse strand, counting down.
GCGCCACATAAAACTTCCAAAAGGATTGATGAGAGAGAATAGGGTCTCTCATCACATGAACATAAAAATTACAGTAGGAGTAATATAAAATAACATCCCAATCATAAGAAATATGAGCTTAAAATAAATTACATAAAAGAGTGTACTTAAAAAGAAAGAGAGTTGTAGGATCCCTTACCTCGGGTCCGACTTGACTCGATCGTTCTTTAATCTCCTGAATAATAAACTTGAGTTAATTTCTACTTCCTTAAGAACATTTTTAAAGTTCATTATTCCTTTTATATCACTTATTACCATGTCATAAACATTATGTAATCATTTAAGTTAATAATATTTGTTTTGTCGATATTTGGTTCTTAAGTCGAAAGTGGACTTCTTACAATTACATGTTGTTCGTGTGGTCAAATGTTTATTATATCCAGAATTGTATTCATGATTTAGATATAATATATGTCATATATATCCAGTAAATGCATGCATTTATAACATTACATAATCATTTAGAGGTAAGAAATGAAATGCACCGTTCATGGAGACGGTAAGCCGTACGTACGCATGAACGCTACTTTCATTTCTATTTCGTATTTTATAGAATTGAATAATAATGATATAAAGGTATATTATAATTCCAGTATAATATCATATATAATATCATAGTTCCATCCTTTATACGTCCCACATATGGTATTTAACGAATCAAATCACTTTGAGGGGGCGGTAGTCCGCACTTCCTTAAATGAAGATATCGCGTTTACCCATAATGGAAACCATAAAGGTATGACCAAAATGAAAAAAACAGAAGCTTAAGGAAAACATAAACATATTATATATCATATATAAAAATAGTGACATCATAATGGCCACCTTTGAAGGTGTTAAATGTGTATTGAACAATCATCGTTTCGGGAGGCAGAATTTCACCATCCACAGAAACCGTATGTTCTTTAACCATTTGATGTAGTTGTGTGGGAGTGTAGCTCGAATAAATATTATAACAACATCCTAGTATATTGAAGATACTGGTGTTGTTACAAATGAAATAAATAAAAAGAGTTTAGGGGGTTGGAGAAGCAAAATAAAACAAATGGACATGAGAGAATGAATTACCTTTAAAAATGTAACTCCTTTTGATTTAAGCCTAAAGGCTTCCTTTGTAAGTATTCTGCCAAAATTGAAACCTCTAGGATGAGGAGAGGGATGTGGAGAGAGTAAATGGTCAGGGTTTGGCCGAGCCAAAGGCTTGAGGAGTGTGTGAAATGAGGTAGAGGTGGGGGCCTTTTATAAGAGGAGAGGAGGGGTACTTTTGGAAAGTAAGAAATATTACTTTATTTGAAAATGTGTTTCGGTTTCAAAAGGTCCCACATTGATATAATTCTTGGATAAGGTGATAAGGCATCGAAATAAACTCATCCAATTGGTTTTGGACATGTTTAGTTCATAGATTTTACATTATCTTTCCATTTTATTTTAATCGTTAAATAATGATGCCATCACTGCATCATTATGATGTCATAAATAATTTAATTTATTTAATGTCTAAAAATTATAAAAAAAATACTATGATATATTAAATATTTTTATCTTTCCAATGACTATTTATAATCAAAATTTGGACTTGTATAACCCCACTTAAAAATTGTTTTCATAAAACATATTATGTTTGTGTCATTTTCACTTTAACATTAAATAAAAAGTAATTTATGTCATTTCCCAACAAAAGTGGATCCATGGGGTCCCCAAGTTGACCCATGTCTTGTCATGGTCGGCCATGACACAAACAATGAGGTTGGGACATGTGTCAAGTTCATTTCATTTTATTAAAGCATTATTTTTACCTTAAACTACACTAATTACCACTAAACGCGATTAAAAACATAATAAGTTACTATTCACCAAAAAATTATTTTTATCCCATTGAACCACATTTTACTTCTTAATGACAACCATATATGTCGGATTTTTGAAATTCAAAACACATAAGTAGTAAAATTTAATTTAAACGAAAAATCATCTTTTATAATTACCACTTAGTGGTTTCACTATTCATCAAAAATTGAAGTTTTTCAGAAAATTACCAAAAATTCACCCTAAGCTATTTTTGATGTTCCGAATTCAAAAATGAAGTCTATTTTAAAAAATTCAAAACATATAAGTCACATTAATTAATTTAATAATTAATTCCCGCTGTCAGAGCAAATAGCGTGTTTTTATAAAAAAAATAAGTATCAAAAGATTGACACTAGTTTAAGTCTGATTTCAAAGTGAAATTAATTCCAATGACCACAATTGGATTTAATGGTAAAAATATTTTCTAATTTCACTTTAAAACCAATTCAAAATATTATCTAATCATATAAATAAATTAGATTAAAAATAGGTTTTGAATTAAAACACAACATTCTACACTATTCATTAAAAAATGAACTTTATCGGAAAAATACCAAAAAATTACACAAAGTAAAATTTGATGTCCCGATTCTTAATAAGAGTTTTATTTGGTCCAAAACAATGTATAAGTGTGATCAAAACTATATTTAATGACAGTTCTCCATTAAAAGGCGATAAGTGAACCTTTAGTGAAAACTAGGGCATAAAAGCCTAGAATTGATTTCTTTCTGTATTTTAAGCCTTTAGCTTTTATTGGATAAATGTAAAAAAAACATTAAAAAACATATATAATCATATTTTAGTTATTTATATATATTCCCGCCAATACAACGGCTACATGTTAACTACCATTTAAAATAATATTATTTTATTATTAGAGTGCAACATAAGATTCCCAAGAAACTCGTTGTTGCGTGTTGGGTACGCCATCGAGCATTGCATCCCATTTAAAGTCATATTAATATTTTATTCACAAATATGAATAAATATGAAAATGTCTATTCTTTATTTACCTAGGGTGTTACATCCTTCCCCCCTTTTGGGAATTGCGTCCTCGCAATTTTAAAATTGTGCTTGGAAACATCCTTGAAAGTCCGACATCGGAACAAAAGTCGGTAAAACAAACACTTTAAAATAAAGAAAGATAAGTACAAAGGTCACCCGAGTTAACCCATACTAGGATTCCAAGTATGAAAATATGGACATGGAGGAAAAAACAAAGGGTCATGTTCTGATGGAGAGTGATAGAAAACACGTTTAGGAGAAAGTTAACCACGAGAAAATCACAAACTTGTGATGGGTTAAACGGTATTCGATTCCCCAGTAGGAAAAGTTAATAGACAACATTTTTGTTTTAAGTTACTTTTTATTGAGGAATTTATTCATAAGGAAACATAATCACTTATCATGTTGACTTTCAACTTTTACTAGATTCCTTAATCAAACTCATATTTTTTTCCAAAAGACGAGTATTTAGGGAGACTTGTTCGCACTAAGAGTACTATAATCAACTTCTAGAGAATCACCTAATCCATAAAAGAGAACTATGTACATCCTATGTCTTTAGGCTTTAACCAGAACAAAAACCAAAAAGGTTAGTACAAGGTCAGATAATCCAGAAAAGGATAACCCGTTAAAATGAAAATCCATGCTTAATCTCCAAAATTTTTCCAAAAAAAACCAAAGTTCAACGAGGACCATCCGATAAACAATTTGTCCATAAAATTCTTCAAAGTAAACCAATATAAGATTGAAACCCAAATATTTGAAGGATTTAGTCACATAGTCTTCCAAGTTAAATCGTAACATTTATCTCCAAACAACATCAGTTGCTCCTAAAGTCTCGTATTGAAAGGTAATTAACCTAATCACATATCCTCCATGATAGGTTAATCATTTTCATAAATAACCCAAAATCAACTTACTCTTAATTCATAAAATCATATAACCAAAAAGAATCAGTCAAACTAACCAGGGACTTCACGTAGTCCAGTGGTAGGCGATAAATACCAGTCGCACTTTGGTTGTGGGATCGATTCCCGCAGCTTTATCCGACGCGACGGGATGTCACACGGTCTGCGTGTTGTCCTTTTTCCAAAACTATATAATTCTTAAAACAATCCCCGAAATGAGATAAAATCTTCAAAGATGATCATAACATATTTTAACCTCAAGTTTATCTCATGCCTTTCATTTTCCATCATAACATATAATAACCCATAATTACCTCAAAAGTAAGGATCATATAAACCCTAATGGTTACCTTAATAATTATTACCTGAATTTCCACATCGAGTTGGCCATCTCATACATGATGCATTAGAGAACTCACCAAGGTTGAAGTGGTTGATCATGACTCCTTGATAGTTGGTTTAGAACAACCATGAGATTCCTCATTGAATCCCCCATCTCATCCAGTCTCTTAATCAGAGAACCACCACAGTTTCCTTCAAACCCATTGTCACATTGGTGCCTGCTAGATCCAGCCATTTACTAGAACCAAAAAGGTCAGTGTGAGTATATCAACATAACCATCATGTACTAATGAGTAAGATAAAAACTAATATATACTTTCTCATTCACTTTATCTAAAACTAGTACTCTTTCTGAAATCCTAACCATTATGGTAATGTCACTTGTGCTTAGAGAATACCCTAACCTCTAAAGTTATCTAAACCGACCTTTGATACCAACTATAAGGCCCCAGCCTTAAACCTTACTTAATCTTGAGTTATTACAAGATTACACATTGAGGATCTTTTCAGGTTTAGAGTTTTAGAGAATTAGATCATGAAACTTGCATTACATTCCACATTTAAACAAAGTGGTTACATAAAAGACCGTATTCATTCTTCCCATCAACAGAAACATATTGAAAATAAAACATGGATTCTTTCTTAACACATCCTTGACTCTATCATCTTATCATGTACCTTTACCTTGACCTGAAAAACATTTCAAAAACTTGGGATGAGCATAAAAAGCTCAGTAAGGGATATAAAAATATGGAAAGGAAACATGAGTTCATATATACATAAGAATGAAATCATAATTTACCCATAAAACATAGTCACTTTAACCTACCTCATCAAATCATGAATAAATCATAGAAATCATAAGATATAAAGGTAACTTGAGGGATTCATAACATTCTTACGTAGGGAGTAACCCTCTTGGTTACATTTGGAATACCCATCACAGTATATTCCCTAAAATCTCTTCGGAGAAACCTTAACGTTTCACTCCTTCGCGTTACCCAATGCATTGGAGAGCTATATCGGGCTCACCCGCCCTTAGTCTATCACGGAACCACCCGTCTTCATAATAATGCCCAAGAACCATAACATAAACGTATCACATAAAACATGCATAAAGGAAACAAAATATTCCCACATTTCAATCACAATATAACATTTTAGTATTTTGAAATAATGAATCCATACAAAAAAGAAACCATTTCCAAAACCATTTAAAACATTTAATAAAGAGATTTTTGAATCAAAGTGTCCCATACCACCTTGGATCTTTTAACATTTTAAACCATTAATATCCATATAAATAAATCCTTAAAACCATTTTGAAAACATGGATATTAATAAGAACAAATAATTAAAACATTTAAAACGATATTCTGGTAAAAGGGGTTTTACCAAAGTTAGAGACACTTGAATACAATAATTGAGGAATAACATTTAGTCAGAACTTTATAATACCATGAGAATAAAAGGATTCATGATATAATACTCCAAAGGACAGTATATACACCATATAAGAGTGAATTGGTGCATAACAACAATGAACCCTCAATAGAAATGTCAAATGTGATGAAATCCCTTATAAAGAAGGTATCCTTAAATTAAGGACAAATCAATCTCAAAATATGTGTGAAAAATATAAATACACCCAATATAAGTGGATATTAAGTGTAAAACAATAAAAGGTCATTCACACATATTCAATGGATGACATATTCAATGACTACATGTTGAACCCAAAGAAATCAAAATTGGGTTAAAAAGTTCCCTTGACAGCCTAACGGCATCACATAAAAATGAGTAGATGAGAGATAAAAAGTGTATCTCATCACTTGGACATAAAATTTACATCAATAAGGATGTATGAGAACATATCCCAACATAAAAATATGTAAATTAAAAGACCCAATAAAAGAAGTCTTTTAAAAAAGAGGAGGGTGAAAGGTTCCCTTACCGACTTGGGTATCTTTCAAAGCATACACCCCATGAAAGAAGGGAAATAAATCATTGATGTAAATACTCATAAAAGAAAGTATATTACACAAAGAGTAGAATAATGGGCAGTACATACACCACTCAAAGGAAATTGTGGCAAATGTAGCATAAATCTCACGGGGATAAAAGTGAGATGAAAAATCCCTTACGAAAACTCGGCAGCCAAACGGCGCCACATAAAACTTCCAAAAGGATTGATGAGAGAGAATAGGGTCTCTCATCACATGAACATAAAAATTACGGTAGGAGTAATATAAAATAACATCCCAATCATAAGAAATATGAGCTTAAAATAAATTACATAAAAGAGTGTACTTAAAAAGAAAGAGAGTTGTAGGATCCCTTACCTCGGGTCCGACTTGACTCGATCGTTCTTTAATCTCCTGAATAATAAACTTGAGTTAATTTCTACTTCCTTAAGAACATTTTTCAAGTTCATTATTCCTTTTATATCACTTATTACCATGTCATAAACATTATGTAATCATTTAAGTTAATAATATTTGTTTTGCCGATATTTGGTTCTTAAGTCGAAAGTGGACTTCTTACAATTACATGTTGTTCGTGTGGTCAAATGTTTATTATATCCAGAATTGTATTCATGATTTAGATATAATATATGTCATATATATCCAGTACATGCATGCATTTATAACATTACATAATCATTTAGAGGTAAGAAATGAAATGCACCGTTCATGGAGACGGTAAGCCGTACGTACGCATGAACGCTACTTTCATTTCTATTTCGTATTTTATAGAATTGAATAATAATGATATAAAGGTATATTATAATTCAATTATAATATCATATATAATATCATAGTTCCATCCTTTATACATCCCACATATGGTATTTAACGAATCAAATCACTTTGAGGGGGCGGTAGTCCGCACTTCCTTAAATGAAGATATCGCGTTTACCCATAATGGAAACCATAAAGGTATGACCAAAATGAAAAAAACAGAAGCTTAAGGAAAACATAAACATATTATATATCATATATAAAAATAGTGACATCATAATGGCCACCTTTGAAGGTGTTAAATGTGTATTGAACAATCATCGTTTCGGGAGGCAGAATTTCGCCATCCACAGAAACCGTATGTTCTTTAACCATTTGATGTAGTTGTGTGGGAGTGTAGCTCGAATAAATATTATAACAACATCCTAGTATATTGAAGATACTGTTGTTGTTACAAATGAAATAAATAAAAAGAGTTTAGGGGGTTGGAGAAGCAAAATAAAACAAATGGACATGAGAGAATGAATTACCTTTAAAAGTGTAACTCCTTTTGATTTAAGCCTAAAGGCTTCCTTTGTAAGTATTCTGCCAAAAGTGAAACCTCTAGGATGAGGAGAGGGATGTGGAGAGAGTAAATGGGCAGGGTTTGGCCGAGCCAAAGGCTTGAGGAGTGTGTGAAATGAGGTAGAGGTGGGGGCCTTTTATAAGAGGAGAGGAGGGGTACTTTTGGAAAGTAAGAAATATTACTTTATTTGAAAATGTGTTTCGGTTTCAAAAGGTCCCACATTGATATAATTCTTGGATAAGGTGATAAGGAATCGAAATACACTCATACAATTGGTTTTGGACATGTGTAGTTCATAGATTTTACATTATCTTTCCATTTTATTTTAATCGTTAAATAATGATGTCATCACTGCATCATTATGATGTCATAAATAATTTAATTTATTTAATGTCTAAAAATTATAAAAAAAAATACTATGATATATTAAATCTTTTTATCTTTCCAATGAATATTTATAATCAAAATTTGGACTTTTATAACCCCACTTAAAAATTATTTTCGTAAAACATATTATGTTTGTGTCATTTTCACTTTAACATTAAATAAAAAGTAATTTATGTCATTTCCCAACAAAAGTGGATCCATGGGGTCCCCAAGTTGACCCATGGCTTTTCATGGTCGTCCATGACACAACCAATGAGGTTGGGACATGTTTCAAATCCATTTCATTTTATTAAAGCATTATTTTTACCTTAAACTACACTAATTACCACTAAACGCGATTAAAAACATAATAAGTTACTATTCACCAAAAAATTATTTTTATCCCATTGAACCACATTTTACTTCTTAATGACAACCATGTATGTCGGATTTTTGAAATTCAAAACACATAAGTGGTAAAATTTAATTTAAACGAAAAATCATCTTTTATAATTACCACTTAGTGGTTTCACTATTCATCAAAAATTGAAGTTTTTCAGAAAATTACCAAAAATTCACCCTAAGATATTTTTGATGTTCCGAATTCAAAAATGAAGTCTATTTTACAAAATTCAAAACATATAAGTCACATTAATTAATTTAATAATTAATTCCCACTGTCAGAGCAAATAGCGTGTTTTTATAAAAAAATAAGTATCAAAAGATTGACACTAGTTTAAGTCTGATTTCAAAGTGAAATTAATTCCAATGACCACTATTGGATTTAATGGTAAAAATATTTTCTAATTTCACTTTAAAACCAATTCAAAATATTATATAATCATATAAATAAATTAGATTAAAAAGAGGTTTTGAATTAAAACACAACATTCTACACTATTCATTAAAAAATGAACTTTATCGGAAAAATACCAAAAAATTACAAAAAGTAAAATTTGATGTCCCGATTCTTAATAAGAGTTTTATTTGGTCCAAAACAATGTATAAGTGTGATCAAAACTATATTTAATGACAGTTCTCCATTAAAAGGCGATAAGTGAACCTTTAGTGAAAACTAGGGCATAAAAGCCTAGAATTGATTTCTTTCCGTATTTTAAGCCTTTAGCTTTTATTGGATAAATGTAAAAAAAACATTAAAAAACATATATAATCATATTTTAGTTATTTCTATCTATTCCCGCCAATACAACGGCTACATGTTAAATACCATTTAAAATAATATTATTTTATTATTAGAGTGCAACATAAGATTCCCAAGAAACTCGTTGTTGCGTGTTGGGTACGCCATCGAGCATTGCATCCCCTTTAAAGTCATATTAATATTTTATTCAAAAATATGAATAAATATGAAAATGTCTATTCTTTATTTACCTGGGGTGTTACAATTACTATAGGGTATAAACTTATTGTTGTTAATAAATACTTTATTCAACTCATATGTATAAATAAATAACATGAATACATCAGTGAAAAGGTATATTTTCCTATTGTTATCATTTTTCATAAATCAACTATAACAAATATAAGAAAGAATCTAGTACAAATCTAAACGAAAATAAATAAAATGGTGATTAACTATCAACTTATCACAGAGAAAATGGAACAATGAGTTATTAAGTATAATTATTTTTATAAATAATATCCAGTATCTATTTCATTATAAAGAAAATTTCAAGGGATAGTTTCAAGAAAAATAGGCTTCTTATTAGAGTTCAATGATATCCTTCCACATAATGGGTAAAATAATAACCAATTTATCCAATAGGTATTTTTTCACTTATATTGTCTAGATTTTTAGGTTTATTTTAAATAAATATATCTAATAATTTTCTTTTGAGTTCTACAAGAAGATCTTATGGGTTCGTGCAATTTTAGATTCAATGTTAAATGGGGTTAAATTATTAAAGATCTATAGTTCAAGGGGATAATTAAAAAATCAAATATAAAGGGAGAAATAATAAACAAATTTCAAAAATATATAAGGATAGTTGGAAATGGAGATAAATATTTAGAAATTTAAGCTGTTAAGAAATTATTATAACTAGTAAAAATTTATAACTCGTATTGAACCTCATGGTATGAGATTTTATACATTATTATTGATATGCTTTTTTAAATATTTTTTCTCACAGAAAACCATAAAAATGTCATAAGAAGAGGTTTTGTATAGTATTTTTTTCAATATATATTGTACTTTTATCTATTAAGGCATTGTATATGTTGGAAAATAACCTAATGTTGTATGTTGGAAGAATATAAATAGTAGAGAATGTTACAACCATAAAGATGTTGTTCAATAAAGAAATAATGAATATGGTTATTAAAAATAGAATCCATACTTTTTAATGAAATAAATTATTTACATATATGTGTGTTGAGAATTATGAAGTAGGATTCAAGACCATAAAATACATTACATGCATGTATAAAAATTGAGCATGGTGATACTTTGAAGCTAGAGAGCATAAATATTGAAGAAATAATGGATATTAATAATATGTATTAAATGAATAAAATAATTGATTGAAATTGATTATTTTATTTCATTTAGACCATGGTTAATGTTTGAGAGAGTTTAGGAATTTATGGATAATTTTGGTTTTGATTTTTCAATGATAGAAAAATCACATTTAGACTATGGTTATAAGGAATTTTTTCAACATTTATACCCATGAAAAAATGGTCATATAACCATATTTTAATAAGATAAATGATGAGAAATGTTTGGAATCACATGTCAAGGGGTTTTTAATGATCAAAAAACTGGAACTATTAAATGTTAAGAAAACTATAATGTTTGGCATTCAAACACTATGAATACTATTTTTTGTATGGTCAACGATGTATGAGCTAATGTTATTATGATATCTGAGGATAGTAGCGAGTATTATATGTTTTTTCTAAAAAAAATAAACTTTTATTTGATTATTTTCAATCCATGTTTCATTATTCTTTATATTTATGGAGACTTTCATAAGTTACTATTATTCTAAACTGTAGTATTTTAGATATAATATGTGATAAAATGGCTAGTACTCTAGGTGATAGTACTTCCCATTTTAGTTCTATCACCAAGGAAAATTTCATTTTCCTAGGAAAATCACTATATTATTTTGAGTTTAGTATTATTAAAGTTCTTAAATAGTTATATTTTATAATATCCCTAAGGGTTATTCACTCGAGGTTTAATATTTTAGGAACCATAATAGTTGTGAACATCATTAGACCTAGACTAATTGGTGGTATTCTACATAAATAGATTTGGGATAATGTTTTGGTTCTCAAGGAAGATTTCATTATCGATTTGTGTTTGTTAGGAATCAAAAAATCATGGACCATTATTTTATGTGATTTGATTGTATAATTATATAGATGATGAGAACTTCTAAAAGAATATGCATAATTGTCCAACATTGAGAAATTTGTGAATTGTGTTCATGGGAATCAGTTTTTCCCAAATACAATACTAGAATATTATTACATAGACTCTGAAATATGAAGTTATTATTATGAATAGTAATGAAAATTTATTAATTTAATTACTATAAATAAAAAGAAAAAATCAAGACCTATGGATGAATAATTTATAGTGAGATCTCTACAATAGAAATATTACACACATTACTTTTATGAATCTACTATTATAGTTTGTGTAAAAATCATTAATAATTAAGAGGCATTATTGAAACTAGGAAAGAATATTACATATTGAATGAATTTTCAATGTAACATTGAGTTAAATCTTTAATAACATTAGTGAGGCATCTTCTTTTAGTGATTTTTTGGCTGAAGAAAAACATGTTGGTTTTACTAAACTAGATTTGAGGGATTATCTCTATAGAACTAATATTGCATGAAAGGTCATAATTATTGATATATAATTTTCTCTAAATCTCAGAATACATAATATAATAGTTCCAATCCTTTCCTATAACCATTGAAAGATAATATTTTAGTTTTTTACTTTACATAGTAGCTAAAACTATTTGATGATTTTTTTTAAGAAAGTAGATGTTCATTAATGCTACGAGGGAGGTCCTATGATATGTGGGGGTTGTGGATATAGTGAAACAAAAGGGAAAAGAAAAGATACAAATCTAAAGAAAATATCACCAATTCATATGGTAATCATTCTCTGTTGATATCATTTATTTCATAACAAGCATGTACCGGCATTAACCATTGATTATTCAAAGGCCATACATATGGGAATAGGTCACAAATGTGGGGTATTAAGTGGAATATTTTGGCTCATTTCTTATCTCAAATCCCTTTCATGCCATGGTTATTAATAAATTATTGTGTCCCATTTCACATATTATTTTTTCTTCCACTGAAAAATGTTTACATGTAATCATTTTCTAGTTGGATTTTTATTGGAATTTATAGTAAAATATGCCATTTTTTATGGTTTGGAATAAAATATTCCATTTTGATGAAATTTTTATTTTTTTAAGTTTGATTATTTTGATTTGCATTGATTCTATTTTGAGGATTTTTATTTTTATTTTATGTTTATTTATTAAAAAAATCCATGATTTTCAGAAGTACCCAATTATAGATGAACAATACATTGTAATAACTATAATTATGCCATAATATAGGTGAAATATAGGTATATTTCATATTTTAATGTCCTAAAGATAATGATATATTAGGATTAAAATTTTGTGTTTTGATTCATCTTAATTGGACATATTTAACAACACATAAATGTGTGTGAGTCGTTGTATTATCATAGAGAATAGTGATTACATGGATTAATCATGCCCATTGAATATAGGGCATAGAAATTTGGAAGATTTTTAATTTCACTATCCATGAAATGTGAAACTAAAGAGAACAATATACAAATAATAAGGAATATATAGAGAGTTCTAATGAAATATAAATATTCTTTATTTATCTCATCTATATAATAATTTAAACACCATAAATTGAGTTTCATTGATTTTTTTAACATATAATTGGAGAATAAGAGACTATATGTTAAATAAAAAAACTTTGATCAATGAATTGATTCATTTAACTAATTGAAGGGTAAAATATAGAATATTAAATATAGTTCCATATATATGGATTTATTCTTATCTAGTTCCATTTGGATGAATGAATTGTTGTTGTGGATATCATTTTGAGTATAAAATTTAAACTATATTATAAAGGAGTAAATCATATATATTTATAAGAGAAAAAAAATTTAAGGTGGATATCAATGATTCATCAAATCTAGAGTTTAGTGATTCATTAATATATATTTATACATTCTAATCATGGAGAGATACTAATGTCCATTGATTGAGAATGATTTTCCTTTAAGTAGTGTGTGGATTTGAATAGAAGGGAGGGTGCCATGAACCAACATAGACTACCCTTGATATGGATACTTGATTAGCAATGCGAAATGGATGGGTTGGGGCGGGGTGGGCTAAACCCATGCGGGCTTTGGACTGTGCAGGTTTGAGACCGCAAAAACCCGCATATTAAACGGGCAGATTTATCAAACCCGGCCCGCCCCACAGTGGGTGCGGGCAAGCCCGCGGGCAACCCACATTATTATTATTATTTATTATTATTATTATTATTATTATTATTATTATTATTATTATTATTAAAATTATTATATTTTTAATTATTAATATAATTAAAAGGTTATGATAAATTGGTGTGTGTACATATATATATATATATATATATGATAAGTATATAAGAAAAAAAATAATAAAAAACTTTTAAAGCATGGATATATATAATTAATATAAGAAAAACAAATAATAAATCGATATGGCGGAGGGGGCGGGGTAGCCGACGGGGTTGGAGGTGCGGGGGGAGGCGACGGGGAGGCGATGGGGACGGGCGGGGAGGTGGAGCAGGCGACAGGGTGGGGGGAGCCGATGGAGGGTGACGGGGACGGTACGACGTGGGGGGGAGCAGCGAGGGACAAAGTGAGGGAGGCGGAGGCGGGCGACCGGGACGGTCCGGCGTGGGGGTGCGGGGGGAGGCGGCGGGGACGGTGGGGGAGGTGGAGCGGGCGACGGGGTGTGGGGAGCCGGTGGCGGGCAACGGAGTGGGGGGTGCCGGTGGTGGGCGACAGGGACGGTAAGACGTGGGGGAGGAGCAGGGGGGATAGGGTGGGGGGAGGCGGAGGCGGGCGACCGGGATGGTCCGACATGGGGGAGGTGGAGGTGGTGACGATGTGGGGTGAGGGCAAGCAACGGGGTCGGTCAGCGTGAGGGAGGAGGAGGTCGGGGAGGCGACAACGTGTGATGAGTCAGAGGCGGGCAAAGGCGTGGGGTGAGGTGGAGGCAGGCAAAGTGACAGGTCCATCATGGGGTAGGAGATGGGTAGACTCCGATCAGTGATGAGGTACAGATAAAGGGTCGGGGTGGAAGAGCTAATGTTGAATGGTGGTGGTGGAAGGGGATAGACTGAGTGACACAAATGAGGGATTCCAGGCGTGGATTGGCGAGAAAATACGGGAAAAAGTGCACACCGACTGTTCGACTTCTGCATTGGGTGAACCCCCATGCATTAACAAGTCTTGGGTTGGGACTGCATGTTAGATTAAAGTAAAGGATTTGAACCGGTGGAATCCATGGGATGGAACAGAGTTCGTCCATGCACCACGGCACAAAAATATATATATATATATATATAATCATATTGTAGATATTTTTTTTTTAAAAAATGGACATGCGGGCTAGCCCGCACCCGCGTGGGTTTACCTGCCCCAGCCCGCATATGTGCGGGCTCTAACTCGCATAGACCCTCATATTAAACGGTCAGTATTTTTAGGCCCGCCCCGCCCCATATCCGCCTCATATCCGCAAAGCCCGTGGGCCACGGGCCCATTTTGAATCACTATTTATAGAATTAACACTTCACTAAGGAACCCTACGATATGCTATTGAACCCTGTGTTTGGTTTTTTTTTATGGAACCTTACGTTTTACTATTCAACAATGGAGATTTAAATTTGTGATTTTATCCAACATTTATGAAATGATCTTGACAGAAATAAATAATGATTAAAATTATTATCATGATAGATTCAAATAACCATGTTCATCGAAGAAAATCACTCTTATCCTTAAGGGAATTTACGACTCCCCCGATCGATTCGTATTTGAAAATCTGTGATCTATCATGCGATTTTCTTGGATCTAAAAAACATTTGCAAGATATCTTACCTATATATTATTTCAATGTATATTTTCAATATACATGTGATATTTGGTTTATATATGACTATATACTAGTTAATATCTTTTGAATATAGAACTGCTACAAGGAACGATGAACTTTGTTGTTTTCTGAAAGAGGTTATAGTTTGGAGACAAACATTTTTGACCTTGTATTACTGTGAAACTGCTTCTTGTTTATTGCTACTTGTATTGAAGATAATTTGAAATAACTATCACATTAGAGATATTATTTCATGAAGAAATTAATTTATAAAGAAAAGGATCCATCTACTATTAGTTGTTTCTACTGAAACAATGAAGTACAACCCGAACCGTCGTCAAATAAAACTCTTATTTATTGGAGTTTCGACTGCTCGGACTCAGTCATGGTGAAGTATCATCTTCTCTATCTAAGCTGTGGATTATTATTTCCCTATAAAAGAAACATATGGCTTTGTTTAGCCTTGTTCTAAGGTTTCAACTACCTATACTAAGTTGTGTATTTTTATGTCTTGTGATAATAGGACCTTTCTAGTGAAATTCACTAAGCTTACAGAGAGAGCATTGGTGGAGTTGACTAGGGGATCTTTGTGCCCTGAAACACTATTAAATTGTTGTGTTCATTGTTTCCTTTTATCCATTTCTCATATTACCTATAGTTTAAAACTCTATATATCTGCATAAATCACAAAGTGAGTCAAAATCCAGAATTAATGAAGATTATTGAAAAGACACAATTCACCCTCATCTTGAGACCTTTAGAATGTTTGATGGTGAAAGCATCAAAAAAATTAATGGAATATTAATAGAGATTTTCAAAAATATTAATTATTTGGGAGATTCCATCAGTAAATTTGGTCAAGCACTAAAGTACTTCCCTCTAAATGGAATGTCATATCTACAATTATTCATCAATAAACACCTAACGAGAATTTCACTGTGAAGGAATTAATTGGAACGTTGATGATTTATGAAGTAAAAATGAAATATAAAGTTGAAGATCAAAAGATTATACTAAAAAAATTAAAACACAATCCTTGAAGTGACATCTCAAAATCATGAAAGAAAATAAAAACAATGAGTCAAAAGCAAAACATTCAAATTCCTTGGGCTCTGAAATAGAACTGGATCAACTAGACAGAAAGTTTCAAAATTCTACGAGAAGAAAATAGGCTTCAAAAAAATCTCTAATAATTTTTAAATATATCCTAAAGAAGTAATATGTTACCAATGAAAAAATTTGGGTTACATCAGACCAGATTTCCCCCAATTGAAAGATGAAAGAAGAAGGATAGAAAATAAATATCTGAAGAATTTAGATTGTGAGTATAAATGAAAAAGATCTATGAAGGATTAATTGAGTGTATCTAAAGACTCAAGTAGACTCTATAAATCTAATTCAATAAAATATCCACAAAATCTGAAACCCAATGTTTCCTTTATAGCTAAGTAATAAGAGTATGTACGCACTTATTATTCTTCTACCTCTAACTATGATAGCTGCTCAAATGGTAAATTAGCTTCTTACTATTTAGTTCTAGAAGGAAAATAAAATTATTTGATAAATATACATAAATCATTAAAATATATATATATATATATATATATATTGATGTTTTAGGTGAAAGAGATACAATTCTAAAGCAACATCAAGATCAAATTGAATAATTAAATTTATCTACATCAAACTGTATTGATCAGGAAAAAAGGATTAAAGAATTTAAAGTTTAAGTATAATCTTATAAAATTGCAACAAGTATTTTAAAAAAATGATAAGACACTCTAAATGATATTTATAGAAATAATTTTACTAAAATAGAAAATTTTGGAAAAGGAATAAAGGGTGAAAATTCAAAATTATACAAAAATTATTTTTTCCCCCAATTCAAAAAATGCTACCTGCTATTACTATGGAATAAAAGGTCATTTCACTAACAACTATTATTTTATAAATCATCAAATTAGTGGTATTAAAAGGGATTTTATTTATACAAACATGTTTAAAGATGATAATAAATTTTTTGGAAAAATAATACAGATCTGGATTCCCATATCATTGCTTTCTAACACAGTTGGACCTAAGAAAATATGGGTAGAAAAAAACACATGTTTAAATTATTTTTCATGAAAAAAGAAATAGGAATAACGAAGATATTTAATATATGGATAGTGTATATTCCAGAAACATGAGTGAAGAGTCATCAAATTTTCATACATTGACTCAAATGGATGGATGTCTGGTCGCTTTTAATGATAATGAAAAAGGAAGTATTATTGGAGTTGAAACTGTTGTACATCCAAATACTATATCAATAAATAAAGTACTATTTGTAAAAGTGATAAAGCACAACCAGATAAGTATTTATCAACATTGTGATGATGGCTATTATGTTTATTTTTTTAACAATTCATTCTCTATTTTCAAAGATAAAATGCTTAAATTTAGAGCACCTAGAACTGAGAATGTTTATAATTTTCATCTTAATTCCTAGTATAAGAAAATGTGAATTTTTTAAATACTAAGACAAATTATTCATGGATCTATAATAGAATATTTGGAAATTGTAATATATAAGCTTTACATAAGTTATTTAATAAATAATTAGTTTCTTATTTATGTTGCATTAAGTTTTAAAATGATATATTTTGTGATGCATGTAAAATCAGCAAACAACATAAATCATCTTTCAAATAAATTAACAAAATTACTAATTCTAAACCATTAGAAATTACCAACATGTATTTGTTTGTACCTTATAGGGTAGTAATTTTGGATGGAAAATTATAAGTTTATGTTTTATTTGATGATTTTTCTCAATTTACATGTGTATATTTTCTAAAACCTAAAAGTGAGGTATTCACTATTTTTGAAATCTTTTGAAAAATTGTTCAAAATGAAGAATATTTTATAATAATTTCATTGAGAATTTATCATGGTGGGGAATTTGAGAATTAATAATTTCATTATTTTTTTCTCAAATATAGGTATTGAACACACCTTCTCTTCACTCAAAACACCACAAAAATGGAATTATTGAAAGAATAAACAAAACTATTCAAGAAATGTAAAGGACTATACTGAATTAATATAGTCTTCCTACCTATTTCTAGGTAGAGTCTATAAGAAAAACTTTCTATATCATGAATAAACTATTAATAACACCAATTATTATAAAGACACCCTATGAACATGGGAATAATAGAAAACCTAAAGTAAATTACTTTAATGTTTTTAGATGTAAGGTATATATATTGAATACTAAGGATAGCCTTGTATAATTCAATCCAAAAGCTAATGAATGAATATTTATAGGTTATTCTACTAATTTTAAATCCTACATAGTGTTTAATAAAAATTAAATGATTATTTAATATTTAGTTCAAGTGAAGTTTGATGAAATTGGAACTTTTAATAAAGATAACGATCAAACAGATGAAAATACTTACTCTTTTGAAAACATGAGAATTGATTCACATAAGTCTGATTTTGAAAATAAAGTAAATGAAATTAAATCTAGTTCAAAAGAACATGAAATATAAGAACCTAAAATTGTATTACCTAGATAGTCTGTAATCTTAAATATCCATCCTTCAGAAACTGTAATAGGAGACCTAGACATGGGAATTATAACTATAAGAAATTTCAGAATCCTATTTAAATTCTTTTTTATTTCTATCCTAGTTAAAACCTAATCCTTTTAAAGAAACATTAAGTGATGAGAGTTGGCTATTATCTGTGCAATAACAACTAAACCAATTCATTAAAATAAAGTTCGTGAATTATTAGAAAGACCACCCAATTATATAGTAATAGGAACTAAATGGATCTTTACAAATAAATATGATGATCAAGGGATCATAACCAGAAATAAAGATAGATTAGTAGATAAAGGATATAATCAGTAAAAAGGAATATATTATGATGAAACCTTTTCACCTAAATCTATATTAGAAGCAATTGGAATCCTTTTAGCTTATGCATCTCATGTGAATTTTAAATTATATCAGATAGATGTTAAATCCACTTTTATAAATGGTTATTTAATGGAGGGAGTTTATGTTGAACAACCACAATATTTTTAAAATCCACTCAAACCTAATTCTATTTTTAAACATACCAAAGATCTTTATAGCCTTAAACAAGCCTCTAAATCTTGGTATAAAATATTATGCTTACAAGTTATTCTTTCATGAAGACTTTCATTTATGAAGAAGAATATCCATATATTGTCAGTTTTTCCTGATGAAATTGTGAAGTAAAACCTGATCCATCATCAAATCAAAATATTTTGATTTATTAGAGTTTTGATTACTTGGAACCAGTCATGGTGAAGTATAATCTTCTCGGTCTAAGATTTGGATAATCAGTTCCCTGTAAAAGAACTGGAATTGTATGTTAAACCTTATTGTAATGGTTTCAACTACTTTCACTTTATTGTATTTTTGAAGGTCTTGTGATAAGAGGACCTTTCTAGTGAAACTCACTAAGATCGTAGAGAGAGAATTGGTGGAATGGAAAATGGGATCTTTGTGCCCGGAACCACTATAAAATTTCTATTTTCATTATTTTTGTTTATCCACTACTCATATTACATACAAAAATAAATGTTGTATATCTGTATAAATTGAAAAGAGAGTCAAAATCCATAACTAGGGAACATTATAGAAAAGACACAATTCACCCACCTCCCCCTCGTGTTTATATATCTATTATTCCAACCTAACATATGTTAGGTGTGAAAAAATCCCAGTAGGATTTCACTAAATAGACTATGGATTTTCTTTTTTAAAACATTACCTAAATAATGGTTAGAAATATACTCTAAGAAAATAATTATTTCTAATTTAAAAAAAATGACCCATGAGTGTGATCCAGATCCTTTCTTTAAAATCCAAATCAGATTTTGAAGAACCATGATTCTTATCACTTGTAACTCATTTGAAAAACTCACTTATCTAAAAATTAGTGGTTAAAACTAAATTTATTTCCAAAATCCCATTCCAACATAGGTTCTGAACATAATATAAAATAATATCATAAGTAATCAAATAGTACAACAAATAATATAATAAATAAGAATGAATAAGATGAGATAAGAACATCTAAACAAGCTACATATTTATAAATCCATTAACCGATAGCATTAAATATTAGTAAACTATACTAGAATAAGTAATAAGTCAAATTTCACCATGAGAAGAAATAAATCGAAGAAAAACAAATCATGTAAATTAATAAATGAAAATATAAAAGGATCATAGTAAATGCATTGTAGTAATTAAAATTGAGGAACATAAACATAATCATGTGAAGCACATATAGAAATAGGGATAAAATCTAAGATGTACTTGGATGGAACCATATACCAACCTATTGATGAATTTATTAACAATTAACCTCCAAATTGTATCCAATATTTCTGCAAAAATATAACACCCCATATTCATGAAATATCATATGCAAGAGGATACCAATTAGTATGTGAATATAACATGTATACCAACCATATGTTAATCTCCCACCTAGACACCAATGGTTCCTAAGATGTTATTTAATGGATGTGAGGTAATATTTATCATATATCAATAAAATTTCAAATGGGAACACGTCACAATATCAAATCTCATCCCACATCTATAAACCATTCTTATAAAATCCAATTTCTTAATTCCCTTAAAATTCAAGTAGTAATAACCTATAATCCATAATATTCATAATCTCATATAAAACACAATTTCATGGGGCTTAAACTAAGGGTGTAGCTCATTTTATGAAATCATTTTATAGAAAGTTTCAAATAGGCCTTTGGTTTTAAATTTAATATATATTATTTTAATTCTCTTTTTAATAACCATCTTAAAACCAAGTTTCATTTGGAAAAAAAAATTAATCTAGAGAATCCTCACATTAATCAAAAATATTGAATATATCATATATTTATAAAAAAATATATCATTAAATGATATAGAGAAATTCATAACCACAAGTAACATGTAAGGATCATAAGGACATACCTTAAAAATGCTCAAACACCATTCCAAGAGAAATTTAAACTTAAAAATTCTCTTAACTCACACAAAATACCATGAAAAATAATAGGGGGGATACAAAAATTTTAAAATACTAAATCATTTGAGAAGATTCTATGAATAATTTTAGTAAACATAGAGCTATTTTAGGTTTTATTTATATAAATATAAGAAAAAGAATTTATTAAAACCACTTTTAACAGAAATAATTGAGATTAAAAACTATAATTATTTTTGGGAAAATTGATTTGTAAATCTCAAAAACTACTTGGTTTATCAATAAATGGAACTTTTATGGAAAAATCCTAAATTAAGAATGGTTTATATTAAACCATCTAATATAGGAACAAGAGGGAACAATAAGATATTTTTACACCCTAGAAAACAAGTACCATACGGTTTTTACTATACCCTAGTCTAGGATTATTCTAATATGACTCTAGGGTAAGGGAATAAAGAATAAAAAAGAAGATAATTAGATAATGTAGAGAAAAGAAGGTCAAATCATGAAGGACACAATATAAATCAAGCTAAACGATCTCAAAATCAAAATACGGATAATTAAATTATAGTAGAACTCTCTATATGGATGATATGTATGATTGAGGGAAAAAAGAATCCCAAATGGGCATAAAATAAATGAGATAAATATTTTAAATTAAAAAAATTAAAAACATTGGTAGACCACTTGGTTTGGCCATATGATTTACCAAAATGTGTGTTAACCATGAAACCCTCACTAGAAACACCTAGTATCTACCACATGGTTTTCCAATATGGTTTCCCCAAAACATGAACCAATCATAAAAAAGATACCCATACTTAAGGGCACCCCATATAATTTCTCATGGGTGCATTAAAGTAAGTCACATGATGTTTCAAAATTTTGCACCAACTTTGTAGGGTCACTTTACATATAATATTCATTTAAAAAGGTTACTCCCTGAATCAATATAATTTACCAACCCACAAAAACCATTCTAGTGGCACTAAATTACATAGTAATAGTCACATGGATTGGAAGCATGGTTTACTATATAGTGCTTCCAGAATATATCTATGAAAAAATACCAAAATTTTAAAAAACCCTAAAATTAAATAAATACAATAAATTCAATAATTAAATATAAATTCACATAAAATTGATGTCAAGGTTTGAAAATTTTCACCACCATATCACATTCTTCCCATAAATAGTCACTAGAGAATAATAATGATAAATTCATCTTTGTATAAGACACATAAGGAAAGACTGAAAATTATTTCATCATAAATGGAAGGAACTATAGAAGATAGGATTCCCAAATTACACTAAACCAAGGTAATTGGCACATTAAAATACAACTCTAAATGTATAATTAATACCTTAAAACCTCATCTTATTTCTAAATAAAAAAATTATGGGGATTTATAAGGATATATTTTGAAAAAGACCTGTATAAATTCCTCATTCCATTTAACATTTCCTCTTAATATGGTGGATCAAACAAATCCAAACTATTTAATGAAAATCATAAAAAATTACAAAAACAAAACCAAAGAATCCTAGAAGGAACAATCATCCAAAAAAGAATCCAAAATCACATACTTTCACAAATAAACATATATATATAAGAATAGAAGATATCATACAATTACAAGATTAAGATCAATAAAAAAGAAAAATTGAAGGAATGAGAGGGGAATAAGAAATGGGGTACCTAGGCAGACTCTACTCATCCTCTATCCATATATCGGATGTGGTTAGAGTTTATTCCTTAATAAATTCCCTAGTCCAAATAATTTTTTATGATATCCCAACCAATCCCAATGATGATTGGACTTTATAACATTAAATAATTAGGTCATATAATGATGATGATGGCCACACAAAAAGTACATAATAGGTAAATTCTTCACCATAGGAATAACAATACTGTTAGAAAATTCTCCCAAATCCTCTAGATTATCCATCTTGGGTTTATCTTTATTTTTATTCTCACAATATAGTAAAACCTCATTAATGTAAAAAATATATAGGGTCACCACCTATCCTATTTTATCCCCTGAAGATTAACTACACAATTAAAGAATTATTTACCACATCCTTGAATGAAGTCTCATTATATAAATAAACTCTAGAACTATGGTCGGGATAGAGACCACTTTTAAAGAAACATAACTTAAATGAGTCATTAAATACAAACTCTAGTGAGAAATGAACCAGCTCAGTGAAGTGAAAAACATACTCCTTCACTATTCATTTACTCATCTAAATACTTAGGAATTTTTTTTACATCTCTACTTTTAACTTTTTAGGATAATTACACTAAATTAATGTGGTCTTAAAGAATTTCCAAAATCATATTTTTTTAATAGATGATGTGGAATGATAGTCTTAAACCATTCTTAACTCAGTCCTTTAATCAATTTCAAGGTGGTGTTCACTCTCGAAGAATTGTTAGCTCCTAGTTAATTAAATTTTCTTTCAATATTCTCGATCCTCTCTATATCCTCTCGAGGACCATTGTTTCCACAAAAAATGAGTGAATACTAATACTATTTTTTCTCTAAACCCTTTTCAACTATTTTGGTAGAGTTAAAAAAATATAAATACAATATTTAAGACTTGAGATATACTAATCTAAGGAATTATCTAGGATATATAATTCATATGATTCATTGATACTTTTTTGTGAGGCATACTCTAAATAGAAATATAAACTCAAGAGTCGATAAGAAAAATTCAAGGTTCAACTTTCACTAAAAAATAAAATTTAATTCAGAAGTAATAGCCAATAGTATTTAGACATAAACACCACATATAATATCATAACACTATGGAAATAGATAAAAAAAATTTAAACCTTTTTATAGTGAATTTTAAAATTACACACACATGATTCAAATTTCAAAAGTTCTAATGGTATGTCACTTCTAAAATTTATAATTTTATCATTGAAAATTTTTTAAAAATACCAAAACACCAAATTCAATTAAATTTATTTAATAAGACCTATTAAAAAAAATTAAAACTATACTTTTACCATCAAAATCAAGCCTTTCACTATAAAACATCAACATAAGTTATCCAAATGTCATTAAAATATCATAAAACTCTTTTTAATTCATTATCAATAGTAACTATCCATAAAAAAGTGATATATAAAAAAAGGTCTCCAACACAAAAAAATAAAAGGGAATTATTGACTATAAATAGTTTTGTCATAAATTTTGGAAAATTTGGTGCCAACCATGAAACTATTACTAAGATCTTCTTAGAACCATGCATATAGGCACTTTTTTTTCCAAGCCATGAGATCGAACGATGCACCTCCAATTTCTCTCTAATTTTTACCCCAAAACATGTAAAATCATTAACTAAATTATAACACTATAAATCTATGTAAATTTACCAAAAAAATAAACCACTTAAAATTATGACCCATAATCCAAAAACTATGTTAACTCAAGGCTCCAAATAATAAAGAGAAAGACAGAATATCCCTGCACATACCTACCGAGTTTCACAATTCATATCTACAATTGAGCATTAATTCATAAATAATTATTGGGCCTTGATAACATTTTTCAGAAACCAATCCAGGATACCCCCAATCTGGGTACCTGAGCTGGTCTATGGCAAGGCCCAAAGGTTGTTTCCAATACCCATGGGTAGGAAGCTAGTGTGTAGGCATTAATAAAACTCTCTTAGGAAAGGTCTCGACCAAATAATAATAACACATAGTGGAATTATTACTATAAATATGGCATGGTGCATCCATAATTTCTAATTGCATGAAAAATCAAATAAGAAGCTTTAAATATAAAACAAATTAATCAAGGTATGACTCAAAATAAACATCCAACTCATCCAAAAAAATGAACCTAAAAACATATAAAACAAGTTGATATAAGTATTTTAAAATATAATTGTGTAAAATTTTCAATTAATACATTGTATAAAATAAAATAAATCAATAAATACTTAATTTAAGACCTTCTCATAACCAAAGGTAACCATAAAACATCATCACTAAACCTACTCCATTTGAAACTAAAAATAATATATTGTTTTAAGGTACTCATTGACCTCAACCTAAACTTGAAATGGTTCAACTAGTTTATTGAAAATGAGTTTTAGAAGTAGGCTATGATAAAAATACAAATATTATTTCACCATAGATTCCATGATTTTATTTTTAGAAAAAATCAATAAATTCTTATTTGACGTAAAATATAAGAAAATAATTATTTGATATTTTAGGGAAAGCAACCCATAATTATAATTCAAAACATTTTTATAAAATCCAAACTCATTTTAAATAACCATAATTTGTATCATTTAAAAACATGTTTCAAACCCCCACCTATTTTAAATGGAATTGTTAAAAATAAATTTATTTCCAAAATCCACTTCCATAACATGTTCCAAAAATAATATCAAATAATATCAAATGTAATAAAATAATACAATTAATGAGTGAATAAATAATAATTATTAAGAAAATAAAATAATATCTTGACAATATATATATACTAAAATCCACTTAATAACATTATTAAATATAATTAAACCATAATAGAATAAGGAATATGGTAAATTACACAATAAGAAGAAATAAAGTCAAGAATAAAAAAAATTAATGTAATAAATGAAAATATTATAGGATCATAATCAAGGTTTAGTGGTAATAAAAATTGATTAAGGTAAACATAATCCTGGGAAACTCCTAAGGAATTTGTGAGAATATCCTAGATGTATTCAGGTCAGTCCCTATACCATCCTACCGATGAATATTCTAACAAATAACCTCTTAAGTTACTCAATTTTGTCTTCACTAGTGACACTCATCATAGTTATAATATATTATATACTAGATAATAATAGTTAATATATGAACATAACTAGTATAGAAACTGTCACCTAATATCCCAATTAGATACCTAGGGTTCTAATGATATTATATACTAGATTGAGGTAACATTTATCAAATATCAAGTAGTTGGGGTTTGTATTATTGGTAAGCTTCCCGTAATCTTAAATGAAAAATGGGGGTTCAAAACCCATTGGCCATAGATACTATAGCAGACTGTAGTGGTACTGTAGCAGCGGCGACACTGCAGCAACGACGGGCACTGTAGCGGTGGCAGGACACAATAGCGGTGGCCGGACATTGTAGTAGTGGTGGGTACTATGCGGTATTATAGCAGGCAGGTACTGTAGCATTATTATTCACAGAATGGGCCTTGGGCCAAAAATTTGGGCCTATGGTCCATGTAATGGACTATATGCCATCTGGGCCTTTGATGTAATGGGCCTCCCTCTACCCAGTTTAAAGAGGACTTTTCTTTGCTTTAATAATAAAATGAGGCTTCAACCCCAACCTTTTAAAAAAATTATCAAATATCAATAATAGTATACATGGAAACACATCATAATAGAATACCTCATCACACCAATATACACCCTTCTAATAAAATCCCCTTTTATTAATTTAGTTAAAAATTAATTAGTAATAACCTATAATAAATAATATCTATATATCATATAAAACATGATTTCATGGATTCTAAACTAAGGGTTTAAATAATTTTATTAAAACCTATTTTATAACATGCCAAATGAGACTTTAGTTTTTAATTTATAGCCATAAATTATTAAGCCCCATTTTAAATAACATTTTAAAAAATCATTTAATAAAACTCATTTTCAATCCAAAGAAATAATATATTATTCAAACATATCCAACATAAAATATATTTATAAAAAATATATTGTTAAATTTTATAGAGATAATAATGAACAAAAGTCACATATAAGGATTATAAAAACATACCAAAAACCTCATCAAAGGGGATTAATAGAGAAATTAAAACTGAAAAATTCTCTTAACCCACAAAATATTCCATAGAATATCACAAGATGTATAAAACATCATTTAAAATACTATGTCCTTTGAAAATAGACTCTCTATCATTTTAATGAACATATAGTAAGAAAAACTTCTAGTTACATAAATATAAGAATGATAATTTCTAGAAAATTATTTTAACAAAAAAATGAGATATTTAAACTAGAATTATTTTGTAAAAAACATATTTATAAATTTTAATCACTATATTATTTTTCAAGAAAATTAAATCACATGAAAACACCTACTTCAATCAAACACGGGTGATGTTAATCATCTGGATATGAAGAGAAGAGGAAGAAATATGAAAACTCTATATAATAAGAACCATAAGATTTTAGACAACCCTTGATCCAATGTTTGGTCAATAAGTCTCCATGTTAAAGGAAAAATGAATAATGAATAATATAAAGATAGAAGTAAGAGAAAATAAGGTCCGATATAAAATAATACACTAGAAATAAAATTGAAGGAGATAAAAATCAATAGGAAAGGGGAAATATCATACTTATATTTCTTTTGATAATATGTATGAGTGAGGGGGGGAGGAATCCCAAAGTTTATTAAAATTGATGAAGGTTAGAAGGTAAATTAACAAAATTAAAAACACGTGGGTACCACATGGTTTACCAAACCGTGTGTTAATTGTGAAACCATTACTAGAAATACCAAGGAGAGGCTGTATATTTTGACCACATGGTTTTCCCTAATCATGAACTAACTGTTCACAAGAAACCCATACATAAGGATACTTTACATGTCTTATTCTGAGTTTATAAAAGTAAATCACATGGTTTTCCCAAACCATTTTCCAACTACATAAAATCACTTTATATGTAAAATTCTTGTCACATAATTACTCATGGAATATACACAATTTTCTCAATAATGAAAAATATTTTTAGGATCACTAGATTATATGGGAATATTCACATGGGTTATTCATATCGTATACCAAATCATGTTCTATGCATTAAATAGTGAAAAACTCTCAAAACTGAAAATTTTCACCACGAAATTCAATAACTCTAATAAATTCCACAATTAAATGTAAAAACACATAAAAGTGATATTAGTGTGTGATTGATGGAACCTTAAGATATATTTCATCATTGTTGAGTATTATTTTATGGTAAGTGCACCATGATGTGGAGTAACTATATCCAAAACATTATATTTTCTAAAATTTGATTTTATAGTGGATTTATATACTATGGCACATCACCCTGTATAAATTCCTTATATGTATCTTCATAAAAGTGAACCATGTAAAATATTTTTGTTTTTATATTCTTAAATTTCTATATATTCTTTATAAGTTTTTATTTGGATTCATTCTAGAGTGAAATATTTCAACATGAGAACAATATTTTCATATGGGTAATGGTTAAGTGAAAATATTTTGAATTTTTTATCACCTTCATTCACCCCCACCTCTCAAGGTGTATTATGACTCATATTGTCGCATGTTGGTCACAAAATATGGTATCATAGACCATTGAATATAGTTTATACTTAAATATATCAAATATTTTTCAAATATTTGTTATAAACAAGGATTTATTCATTAAGACCCCTACTTTTATAGTTCTAAATTTGAATATTGGAAAAGGTAGGTACTTTCTTATCTATGGGATCATAGAGTTGATTTTCTTAGGGAGTAATCATTATGATGTATATTTTAGAATAAATTATTAAATATTTCATGATTTTAAGTTCGTGAAAATTCTTTTTAATTCTTAGAGTAAATATTTTTTCAAGAGTATTATGCAATTTTCTATAGATTTTGAGATATAGGATACATTAATGGTGTTTTATGGAAACTCAATGAAAATTAATGATATTGTTACTCCATTTACATGCACTAGAAAAATTGGTATCATATCTTCCATGAGTGATACTTATAAATCTTACAATGAAGAGTTATTTATGGAAAAATCTAGTAAAAATTATCTCATGTCAAGGGGGAAGAATAATATTAATTATAAAAGGGAAAAAATGTTCTTGAACTGATAGGATCTCTAATCAAGATTAAATTTTTTATTCTATTGATGTTTCTAAAATAAGCACTATTTTTTAGGATTCTAGAAAATATATAAATGTATATCCTCCACATGCATATAAATATGTTATGAATCTAATATAAAATTGGAAACAATATCTCATTATCAATTTATAAAAATGATATTTCCATAATCAAAGAGTTATATAACCCTTACATGAAAAGTTTGATGAATTTTAAATCATTCATTCAATAGATTCTAGAATCATAGTAGGATTAAATTTTTGAGATAATAAATTGAAGCAACATGATTTATCTGTAATGTTATTTATTGAAAGGATAAATTCAAATATTAAGGGTAAAATCTATTAACTTGGATAATTTCCATATTAATTTGAATAAAAATTTACCAAGGGAAAGGAAATCAATGTTAACTTTATCCTAATGAAAACACTAGTTGAAGAGAGAATAAAATATGGTAAAGAGGCTTATTCAAGAATGAATGAGGTTTATTCCTAACTAAATATAAATGATTTTAATATCTTGGATCATGAAAATGGGTTCATATTTTAAAAGGATTAAGGAAAGTTCTATATTGTTCATCTGATGGCTTCAAGAAGTGAAATTTTTAAATAATATAATATCAATCAATAAATGGAAGAGGATTTTAAAATCTAGAAAAAATAATTCTCAAATTAATGTTAAAAATAGGTGTTACTGCTATAGAAAAATTTTACACACTATAGATGTGTTTTTGGAATCTATGTAGCTGACCAAAAGGAGAAATTATTTTACAATATATCAACTTATAGAAAAAATGGGAGGTGATGTTTATTTTGGATGTGTTTTATTTTTTCTATACATTTTTATTTGGTAATGTATTAAAATTTTAGGATTTATGAATGTTCCAAGATGAATTACATCACTCCTATATCTAAGGATCAGAGTGTTCAAATGATGGGAAATTTGTTTCATTCAAAAATTAATTCAAGTAATTGTATGGTCAAAAATATAAAATGAAACTAATTATAATCATACAAAATTATATATGTTCTTTTAGTAACCATTATGGAGATAATTAAAGCTGGATTGGTGGATAAAGAAGAAATATACCCTTGTTTGGAAAAATAAATATAAAAACTTGAATAAGGATTCACCATGGAAAAATAATTCTAAAGTGGTTTTAATAGATTTAAAGTAGGGGAAAAAATTCCTATGTAGTTTCATAAATTCAACTACAATGAAAGATATTAGAGTAGGAGAACATTTTCTCACATGGACAAAGAAACATGGTAAATTAAACAATGTAGTGTCAAGGGAAGAAACACACGCTAGTGGGATCAATCTCACATTGGAGATGAAATTTGAGAAAAATGAGATAGAAAATGAAAATTTCAATATCCAAATTTAATTTTTTAAAAGTGGTATCATTCAAAGTATACCTTAAACAAGGGATTTGAAGTGATTTAGAAGAAAATGTTAGATCTTCAAGACCAACCAAATAAATTTACTTAAGGATGATCAGGAACTACCCCTCTCCTCAAGTATTTAATTTTCATAATTATTATTGAAGTGGTTTGATACTAAGGGGAAATACAATCAATGGGGTGAGTATATTAACTGGAATAAATCTAGAAACATTTATTTAACCGTATATGGATGTTAATAAATAATATAAGAACATAAGAGGTGTTAATAAAAGGCATTAATTGTTTACTCGATTATGAAAATAAGAGGTTTCTATATTTTACCAAAAATATCGATTGGAATCAATGTATTATCTATTATTATATGTTAATGATAGAGAAAATATATATATATCAAGCTGATTTTGAAATATCACCAGTGGTATCAATTTAAATCTAGAGATACAAGTAGATAGGTTGATCCTTATTTGAATGGATTAATTGTTTTGTATTTTAATGTGGAACATATCTTTCCTATAATAAGAATCAAACATAATTTCATAATAAGTTATATCAATCATATATCAACATGTTTCAGTCATTTAAGAATAAGAAGGATAGATTGAACATTTGAGTATTAAAAATATCTAGGGAAGTGTTCTTGATTTGATTGTTTTTGAACTAACAAAGTGGAATCATCCATTTCAACATATCTAAATCTACTAAACCAAAAATCACATGATGAATATCATTCATAATTTTTTTACTGAAAATAAAAGAAATTAGGGTGTGTTTACTAAATTTCAAAAGTTTTTTATCCTCATTACTAAAATGAGAATCCCAATAAAAAGAGAAATAATTGTTTAAACACATTTTTTTCAATTGTTATCACTTGAATAAAAATAATTGGATAAACTCATATATTATATGCATTAATTTTTATTCATTGATGATATTTTATAAGTTTGATTAACATCACTCGAAAATAAACAAAGGTGGTGATTGATCAAGTTGCATGCTCTTGTAGACGTAAGTGATTGGAATATGCTACATTTAAGTTTTATATCTTATTTCCAATATCAATTTTAGACACAGTAGAATTGTAGAATTCATTTATGGCCCTTTATAAATCAATAAGTCATTGGCTGAAAATTATGAATAAGTATAACTAGTTTTGTGAGATTTATGAACTTCATAGAAAAATAATGAATTGTTCAAACAAGTGGTGATAAATCCCATAATGAGTGGAAAAAACATAGATCTAAGGAGAGTAAATAAAGTATCGACTAAGGAGGAGATGTTTTGGAGTATATATTTGATTAGTATATTTTTTTATATTTATTATTTATTATTTTAGGCCTTTTTTGAGTTGTATTTTATAATATAAAAATACAGTATATGAAATATAATTTTTGATATTATTTGAATAAAATTTATTATATATATAATTTAAAATACATTTAATTATGGATTTTTCATTCATTTATTAAGTGTAATTTTTTGGAAGATCATATATGATATTTTGTTATTACATAATGAGAATTGAGGATTAAGTGTAATGAGAAGAAGAAAATATAAATTTTGAATGTATAACTTTTTGTCAAATTTTTTTATAGTATAAAGGATTCAATATACTAGTTTTATTTAGCCATATATTTTATCTTTTAAATCCACATGCAACCTCCACACATATCTCACTACAATTATAAACTAGAAATTCATCACCATTTTCTTAAGAAGTGTGTGATTCAACCAACATGAACTCTTTCTTTGAGACATACAAAATAAAATTGTTGAATAAATCTATCTTTTACAAGAAAAATTATCTTTATCATACCAATATTCCATGTAACATCCAAAGTTTTTAAAATGAAACACTACATTTGATAACATATATGATACTCCACATCGAGCTTAAACGAAAAAATAAATATTATTATTTAAATGTTACCATTATAACCAAGACTTTAGAATTGCAGGAATGAACATGATTAACTAAATTATGAAAATATAGTTTACACATTTAAATATAATGAATCATTTTTTTATGAATTATTTATAAATCAAGATAAAACCCTTTTTAAAATAAAGGGAAATATTTTTCAACAAAACTATTTAAATACGCCCAAGAGTGTTTCCTAAAAAATCACAATTTTATATTATTCTAATGAAATATATATATATATATATATATATTATATTAAATATATTTTTTAGCATTAATCCAATTTTTTTCCTCTGAATTATATAAGAACATGTCCAATTTTACTAATAAAAGATGTATTTTTTTAAAAAAGACACTTTTACCGCCTTTTGTTGAGGAACTTGTTTTAAATCCAGTTTTGAAACATTTATAAATTAAATTTATAAAAATAAACTTATTGTTTTAAATATGAATATAAAAATTTACTTTGACTGAATTTTTGGTATTTTTTTGATAAGTTTCATGTTTTGAAGAATAGTGAAAAAATATAGAATTTTAATTGAAAATAACTTTTTCATATAAATAATTTATAGTATTAAATTTAATTTTTGATTGTTTTTAAAGTATAATTAAATAAATTTTATATCAATTAATCCAATTTAGGTTATTTTAATCAATTTCACATTAAATTTTTATATAAAAACATTTAAATCTTTTAAAGGTTTTCACTTTAATAACCCATCTTCTCACCCAGTCAATATGATTAGTTTAAATTAATTTTATATAAATAAATGTATTCAATATTAATAAATGGATTCAGTATTTCGAATTAGAAATTAAAAGTTATTTAAATGCATCCATTTTATTTTTAGACATTATGAGTAGTAAACTTAGTAATTTTAATTGCCACGGTTAAGGGTAAATCATCTAATTAAAAGTAATAATAATGTTATAAATATTTAAGAAATAACCTAAAACATGTACTAATTTTATTGGATGAGTTATTTGTGAATATAATCATCCTTGGTCTAATTTTATGGCCTCCTGGTGCGACTTGGATGACTTTATGAATTTTATAGTATTTTATTTTAAGAAAGGGAAAATATCTCATACTCATATTTTTAATAAGTATTACATTTTAAATATGTGTTTATTCTGAACATATATTTAACTATAAATATTTATTTTAAACCTAAAATTATTATATTCCTCACTATATTTTATGTTTAAATTTTTAGGGAATAAATAATTAAATTAAATTCTTTCACAATGATGATGTAGTAATGATTATTGATGTCTAAGGTTTCGACCCTAATTAAAAATATTTAAAGAGGATGGAAAATGCAGGATGTATAATCCACTGAATCAAAGATGGTGAATCTTTCTTCAAAGATCCTTATTAGCCATGGAATTATTAAATATATACTGGGAAAGGATTTTATTCCTTTTAATTATTCTCCTAGTATGGGTTTTGGCTCTCACACTCTTCCTCAGAAAGTTATCTCATTTTCGAAATCCCTTGTTGGTCCTTCTAGTGTATCATCTAGTGAATCTATGATTGAGTGCTTGGGGGATAGTTCCATCATTATGACTATGGATCTAGAAGTCCTAAGGTAATGGATGGATCTCTGCATGTTTTTGGTGCTTTGATGTATCTCTTATGAAAATGGTGCAAAGCCATGGTCATACGCGGATCTGAAAGACCGCATATCACATTGTTGGAATTCCTTGAAGTGGAGGATTATTCTGATTGGAAAGGGATTCTTCCACATAATTTTGAAATTTTAATATGACATTGATGTAGTATTTAATATTTTAAATCTTATCTTAAATCCAGGGTTCTTTCATATTTTTGACTGGGATCCTAATTTCAATCCCTTCGCACAATGACACTCATTTGCATAGGTTTAGACTTGGATTCATGGGTTACCATGGGTTTATTGGCACCCCAAAATTATCAATGATTTGGATTCTGGAATAGGGACACCCCTAAAGATCTATTAGCATGCCATTAATGGGGATCTTGACCTATATGATCAGGTGATCATTGAGATAAACATTGAAATCCCCCCCCCCAGAAAGGGTATCCCTGGTTGCAAATGAACATCATTTGGAGATAAGTTATGAATTTGAAAATCTCCACCATTTCTGTAAACACTGCAAGATATTGTTTCAAACCTTCCAAATTTTTTGTGTGGTTTAGAAGATTTTTAAGATAGTCACTAACTCATCTTCTTGGAAGGAGGTTTTAAGAGGTGGAAAATTGAACAAAACGTATTTTGTCTAGATTGATTAAAACTACATGTGATGAGCTACTTATACTCATGTATAATAACAGGATTATCAATATTTATATAAACCAGGAACCATATTGATAATCCTATTATTATACATGAGGATAAGTAGCTCCTCACATTCATTTTTAATCAATCCAGACAAAATATGTTTTGTTCAATTTTGTATGCCTTTGACAGCTATATAGATAGGAGAATTTTATGGATGAAATTTAGGGATCTTTCTAGGGTCATCATAGACTCATGGAATATCATTGGTAACTTCAACTCTGTCCTTCACTCGAATGAAAAAACTACAATACATTTCAGTAGTATCTCTACCAAAGACTTTAGAGCATGTATTGAAGATGCATGGTTAACTGAAATTAATCTTATTGGAGCTAAGTTTATGTGGTATTTGAGTCATCTTAATGGTATGAGGGCCAACAGAATTTATAGGGCCTTTTTCATTGATTCTATTCTTGGAAATTAGAGTTCATTATTATGTGTAACTTTGGTAAAGCACAACTCTAATCATCACCCTATTCTAGTAAGTTTTATTGATAATGAGTAAAGGCTACCACTCCAATTCAAGTTTAATAGTGCATGGACTGCTCTACCAGAATGCTCAAATGTTATTCAAGAATTATAGACCTCATATGATCATCATATAAATCCTATGGTTTTCATATCAATGCTTAAATTACTCAAGTCCTAGCTGATAGAATAGATCAATTCCAAATTCATCTTTCTTGATATAGAAATTGATTCCATTGAATACACTTTACATGATATTCAAGAAGAACGTGCTAAAATAAATTCTAGGGATATTCTTCCTAGGAAACAGAGGTGTCCTCTAGGCTTAAAAAATCTCATCTAACTCAGTGAAAACATTAAGAAGGACATATTTAAAACCAAATGGCTCTTTTATGGGGATATAAACACTAAGTTTTTTCAATTCTCTTCAATGGGTGTGAAGAGAAAATAGGCCCATATCATTTCTCCAATATGGGGACTATATTATGGAGGGAAGACATGATCTTTCCAACCACATTGTATCCTTTTATAAAAACCTTTTCAATGGGCCTCTAAGGGGTGCGGTGGTTATGGAAAAAAAAATTCAAAAAATAATATATGAATGGGACAAATATTTTCTTACTTCTACCCCTTAGAAAATGAAATCAAGGATGCAGTTTTTTACCTCAAGAAATACAACTCTCCAGGTCTGGATGGGTTTTCCAATCTTATTGGGATGTCATCCAGAATGCTGTGTGAAAACTTATCAATCATTATTTTCAAGGTGGTACCCTTCACCCAAGGATTCAATGCTCAATTCATTGATCTTATATCAAAAGTGGAAAATTCCATTGATATTATCCAGTTCAGACTGCTTTCTCTTTTCAACACAATTCAAAAAGTAATTACCAAAATACTTTTTAATAGACATTCTTGGGTTTCAGATAAAATTATTACTTGGAACCAATTTGGGTTTGTTAAGGGAAGGATCTTCTAGGATTATTTACTTACTGCTTCAGAGTGTGTTAATATCATTAAAAAATTCAATAGAGGTGGAATCATTGCTATGAAAATTGATATAAAAAATTACTTTAACATAATGGATTGGGGCTTCATAAGCAATGTTTTTAAAAGATTTAGACTCATCTTACATTTTTTTCATTAGATCACAACTCTTCTTGAATTTGTTCACATATAAATTATTGTTAATGGGTCCCTAGTAGGATACATTAAATTCTATAGGGGATTGAGAAAAGGGGATAATCTTTCATCTATTGTCTTTTCAATTTCTGAGGACTATCTTATCAGGATCCTCCTCCACACGGTGGATAAGGGTGAAATGGAAACTATCGGAGCGTCTAGAGGTCTCTCTTCTTCTTATCACTTATTTTTTTCTGATGAAATTATCATCTTTACTCAGAGAAATAGGAGGAAAATCACCAACATCAAGAATTTTTTTTTCATTATGAAAATGTTTCTGTACAGGAAATTAATTAGAACAAGTCATTTATCTACTTTCGCAAGATCATACCATCCTCATGAAAAATCAGCATCATAAATAACCTAGGAATAAGGGAGGGATCCCTAAAATTTAATTATCTTGAATTTCTCATGTTTTGGGGTTAGACCTTGTGCTTATCACATTTGAAATTCCTTAAGACAAATTAGAATAACTCTTGATTCTAGGAAAGGAACATCACTCTCAATTGCAGGAAGAATCTACCTTGTCAAACATGTGTTGGTTTCAAATCTTGTTTACTAATTTATGGTGTATTTATGGATTTCCTATATTATCAAGACTATCAAATCTATGATGATGAATTTTTTATAGGGTGGTAGAATAATTAATAAGAAAGTGATTACAGCATCTTGGAAACAATTCTTTATGCCCCAATCCTTGGGAAGTATTGGCATTAAGAACCTAGATCTTTTCAATCAATATTTGTAAGATAAATTCATGTAGAGGTTAATAAATAATAAATATTCTTCATTTTAATTCCTCAGATCAAGATTCCTTTCAAGATTTATTGTAGGTAATTTGAGTTACATTGAATCCTCAATTTGGTTAGGGATGAAAATAGTTTTCCAAGAAATTCAGACACTATCTCATTGGTTGGTTACCATGAACTCCTCTCTGAGTTTCTAGCATGCCAATTGGACTAGATAACCCCTAGATGATCAGGTTAACTCTTAGGATCAAGATATAGATCACAACACTTTGATTAGAGATCAATTAGAACACATGTAAATGCTCCCGGATGATGTTGCCTCAGCTGTGGAAAATCGTGACTTCATCAACCAGGAAAATATATTGATATGTGAGAAGGATCCAAATAGAAATCTTGACTCCAAAACCTTCTATAATCACCTCTTTCCTGGAGACTAAAATTGGATAAATTCCTTCAATAAAAATTGGTTGCTTCTTTCCAGGTTCACCCTGCTCTATATGATTTCTCATAACAAAATTCTTATGGATGAAAACTTTCAACGTGTTGGTATTTACCTATGATCTAAATGTGTTCTTTGTCATTAGTATTGTTAATATGTCAGCCAAAAATTCATGTTCTGTACAACTAATTCATCCTTATGGAGATCTATTTTTGATATTTTTGATATTAGTCTCCCTCAAATTGAATCTATTCAGAGACTTCTCCCTTCCATTCTTAACATCCAGTTTTCCAAATATCTTACATCACTTTTCAATGTTGCTTGCACAAAGTTATTCCATACCATATAAAAGGGAATTAAAAAATTAATTCATGACCGGGTATGCTTCAACACCTAACCTTCTCTTATTTTCATTATTGCAGTGTCCAGACCTCAAATTCTCTGTATGTTGAGGGTTGTTATAACTCAGTGAAGGAATTTTTGGTCTGTAGGTGCCTGGATTTGCAAGGTAACTTCCCTCAACCTTGGGGAACTCTTGAGGTATTTTGGATACTCCCCTTTTTAGGTTGGTTAAAATGAAACACAGAAGGTTCCTCTAGGGGGAATGTATGGCCATCAGGTTATGGATTAATTTACAGGGACCATAATGGTGATGTTGTGGAATATCTTTATAGCTCTTGTGGTACTCCCACTACCCTGGAAGTGGAGATTATGGGAGTTATCAAATCTTTTGAACTTTCTTTTCAAATAAACTAGAAAAACATATGGTTTTAGTTTGATTCTACCATTATTTTTGATGCCATAAGAATGGGAACGATTCATCTCTCATGGAAGCTAAAAAAATGCACTATTTTTCTTGAAAAGTTCTCTTCTATTAACTTCATCATCACACACATATTTTAGGAATCCAACTAACTCACTGATGGTATTGCAAACAAAGGGTAAAATAAAGAGGGAGTTATATTTTCTATCATTCTCTTGGATGATATGCTTCCCACATTTATTCAGTAAAAATGTAAAATTCCTTCCTTTATACTCTTGTAGCTTTTCTTTGATATCAATAAAGAGCCTCGGTGCTCATCTTTCTCAAAAAAATTGAAATAATTATAACTTGACATAATTTATGTCATAAAGAATTATATAGATGACCTAGACATATTATGGATGTGTTAAATGTTTTTTTTTTTTTGAAGATATCACTTTTTTATGATATTTTTAAAAATTCATGAAATGGATAGTGTCAAAATCAACATTAATGATATTTGAAAATAACTAATAATTCATTAAATGATATGTAATCCATTAAAAATATATAATTCATTAAAATTATTAGTATATAGTTGAAAATTTCATCAATGATCCATTTAATTTTTTTTCATTTTATAGTGACTATATTAACCCTTAATGGGTAAAAACACATGTTGTCACAGTAAGGGTTAAAGGGACTAAATAAGAGTTAAAGATAAAAGATAAGGGTAATAATATATCATAAACATGTTTATTTTTTTTTGGATTATATATAATCATACTCATAATAGATTCAAAATAACTCACTTTTGATCCATTTGGGAATTAAAATTAACTTATATTAATTTAATATTTTAAAAGTTTCCAAAATTATCCCTCACCTCAATTATAAAAGTACACATCCTCCATCAATTACTCACACCACATTTATCCCTATAGATATAAAAACTACCCATATTTATTCAAAAAAATCCTTATAAATGTTATTTATATCATGTTCTTCCAAAAAGACCAACCCTAGATCCCTTAGGAAGAGATCTAAAGGAAGTTTTCCAAAGTAGAGGTAATCATTTTTACCAACTCATTCAAGTTAATTTATTCTTCAAATTCCTCTTAATTTTTTACATTATAAAGTAATAAATATATTATCATATGTATTCTGATGTGTTATTATGATTATGGTAAAACCATATTCTGCCTTTTATCCCTCCTACAAAAAATGAAATCATAGTGTGTTCCTACGTATGCCTTACCGTCTCCACACAGTGGTGTAATCTATTTTTTATCACCACTTTACTTGGATGGGTATACTGATGGAAATAATGGTTATATATATATATATAATAAATATGGAATGATATTGATTCTAGTAAAATTATTATACCACACTTTCTTACCCTTTCACCATTAAGGGAATGATATCATTGTTCGTGCGTACGTATGGACTATCGTCTCCACGACGCGATATGATTCATTTTTTATGTTAACCATTCATGAATGATTATAAGAATGTATATAATGAATAAATATAATATTTATGACCTTAATATAATTCTAGAGATTATGGAACTATATCATATTCTAGATAATTGGGAGTTTTGAGACCAAACATGCATAGGAAAACATGGCAATTAACACCTGAAACAGTGAAATAAAAAAATATTATTAATAAATGAATGTTAAAAAGTTACAAGTGGTTAATATATGATACAATAAATATTATTATGTTTTTTGAATAATTTAAAAATAATTTTAAAACAACAAAACAATAGTTTCAGACACATATGGATTAAATTGGACCTATGGTGAGGGTTATTTCACAATCTCATTATTATTCATGATTTTTTAAGTTTAAGTCTTTACTGGGGGACATTTTTCTTCCATGAAATTTTTTTCTAAAAATGTTTTCAAATTTTTTTAACTATTATCCTAAAAATGTTTTCAATATATTTACCCATGTTCAAATTTTTATAAAATGGTTTGAAAGGAATATTTTTCTCATTTTCTAAATGAGGTACTTTAGGAATTTTCGACAAAATACAGAAGGAATATTTTTTTTAACATATATGGAATGAGTGGATTTTTCCTCCATAATGACACTTTAAGGTCTTGAAGCTTTTTTACAAGTTTACAATATTATTTTCAATGAAAGTTTTTTATTTTGAAATTATGAGGCCTTTTAAATAAATGGTATAAAAGTAAAAAAAAATTATTTCCCTCAAGAAATATTTAATGATTTTATTAAATTATTTTAATCATGTAAACATCCATAGTTAAATATTATGTTTGATGGAAGTTTATCTATTATGATATCATCTATTATATTTTATTGAAGGGTTTGTGATCTGTTTGATTGTGTATGTGCTATTTTGAAACCATTCATGGTTTATGGTTTAAGTATTCAAATTTTGTTAACTAGAGTATTTTTTTATTTATGCTTCACCCTTTTCATATGGGGAATGTATTAGACTTAGTGAGTGATGTGAGGGGTTCATTATAGAACCTTTTTTAATCAGTAGTTATCATAAGACAAAGTATTTTGGGTATTGGATAAGGCCTTACACATTTATGTATGGTGTTATGGTCGAAGCCTTGATAGTATATTTATGATGTCTGGTACTATGAATTCCCACTTTATGACATTATTTATTGATATTACATATGATTATTATATTAGTATAATATCCATGTGATTATTTTATGAAATTATTTGATATTCATTTATTATTTCCATATTATTCCCAAAATTATTTTTAAATGGATTGTTTTTTATTTATACACCTTTCCTGAATGTTTATGATTATTTTTCGTAATGGATTTCATTGTACGCTTACCCTTACTAAGAATTTGGTCTCACCTCTTTCTTAAATTTTATTTTTAATAGGATTATAAGCTGTATATTATGACTGATATGCAGGGTTAATCTAGGATAATAATGGTGTTCTCAAAGGATTCTCTATGTGGTATTTTATATTTTAAATCATAATATTATATTCATGTTTGTAATATAGTTTCCAAAACTACTAAATTGGTTAGTCCTTCTAGATTCAAACCTTTTATATATGCTAATGTAATAATGTGAGGTATCGGATCTGGACTACTAGCGTTGAGGTTCTTATAGTTGTAATTAAAGCGAGTTTTATTAGAAACCTTGGGAACTAGATTTATAAAAACATATATTAGAGAAAAAACCCTATGATAGAATTTAGAAATATATCCAAAGAAATGAAGCTTATGATTTATAGATTAGTTATAGTTAAATTTTTAATTTAGGTTGTGTGATTCACTAGTTTTGAGAATATACATTATGTTTCATAATGTTATAATCTAATATATTGTATTCCATTATTTAGAAATGGAACCTAGCAGAATAAATGGAATCCATATCAATGCATGTAATCCATGAATGAATTTACCTTCTATGCAATATAATGATGTTGGATCTAGATCTGTAGCTGGTTCTGAAAAACTTATAACCATACTGGGAAAACTAACTCGGTTTATGAACAATAACCTTACCTATATGGATCATCCTGATCCAAAATAAGGAGGAACAATTTTAGACCACTTCTTGAGAAAAAAACATCATCATTCAATGGGACCAAAAAATCCATTAGTAGCTGAGAAATGGATAAATTCCTTAGAGAAGATATATATTTCTTTGAGAAGTAAAAAAGGGGGGAAGTTTGTTATGAAAATTTTTCATCTCTCGATAGATTTGGATCAATGGTGGTCATTAATTCAAAACACAATGGAAGAAGAAGAAAAAAAATCATGCAATGAATTGATTTTGAGGAACTTTTCTTAGAAAATAAAAATTCCTCGTGAATGGTGAATAGATATGGAGAGGCAATTTATGATTTTGAGTTAAAATTATTAAGATAATTTTTCTAAGTATTAATAAAACATTACAAGATTAGGAAGGCATTTTGTGGACTACATATGTAATCCAAGAAGTAAGATTTGTCATTTATTTGATGGGTTAAATCTATTTCTCTGAAAGGAACTGGTCTCCCAATAATTATCATCATATGAGGATATAGTCTCTTGTGAAATCAAGATAGAGAAACAATTATCAAAGTCTTATGAAATCAACAGAGAGCAATAAAAGAAGAGAATAGTGGAGAAAGATACAAATAAAGGTAAAAAGGGAAAATTTAATTTTCTACATGTGATAATTATGGAAGGAAAAACCGCATTACTTTCCTGAAGGGAATGGGAGTTTTTTATAAGTGTGGAGAGAAAGGTCACCAGGCTTCTGATTGTAATGAAAAGAAATAGGATATAAATTTGAAATTCTTCAACTATAATTATATGGGTAACTATGAAAATTATTGTCCTAAGAGTCAATGAAATATAGCTCAGAATAAGAAAATGGATCAAGGTAAAGTTTATGTTATTACTATAGTCAATGTGAAATAATTAATGTATTTTTTCTCTAGTTATACTAATTATAAGATATATTAGGATTATATAGCTATATTTCTTCTTTAAGGATTTATAAGAATGAATGTTTTCATTCAGGTTTTAAAGTGATCAAGGTATTAATTTAGGTATAATGTGACAATAAGAGATTAATTATATGGTTTAGGGAATCTAATGTTAAGTTTATTTTGTAAATTTAGTGACCTTCATTATTAATTTTTGGTCTTTGAATTTGAAAAGATGTATTTTGGGTGAGTCTTAAGATTAACTAGTTATGAAATGGATTATGTTGAACTTTGGAAATTATTGTCCGAGGTTAAATTATAATTTATCATATTGGATAACTGGTGCTAACTTTTTTTCTTTTAGTAGAAATTTAAAATTTGAAGAAATTTTTCATGGATCATATGATTCATAAAAAGTGCTTCAGGCATGAAAAATTCATCTTTAACATTCATTTTCAGATGTAAGGGATAAATTGAAAATAGATCGAAGCACAGCCAAAGGATAATATTATGCTTATGAAATGGAATGAAATTGAGTAAGTTCTTATCTAAATAGTAAAACAATACATCAACTCTAGGAAAAGTATTTTGGAAAAAAAATATTATTCGTTTACATTTATTTTTGAGAAATTAATGGTGTTTCAATCAATCACAAATTTTTAGTTTTGTGATTTTTGACATTCTCGTGACCATGTTCTCTATCACTCTCTATCAGAATATGAAAGTTATTTTTCTCTTCCATTACCATGTTTTCCTACATGGAACAATTATTTTTGTTATCTAAGATGACCTTCATACTTCTGTTTCTTTATTTTAAATTAGAAGTTTCATCAATATTTTTTATAATGTGGGATTTCAAAAAATGTATTTTGATGGGTAAAATCTATAGTTTTCAATCATGGGTTCAGATTGCGAGGAAGCAATTTATTAAACGGGGATAATTTAATATCCCTAGTTTTTTAAAGTAAACACTATGTTTGATAGCGTACATAATACACCACATTGAGATTAAACAAACAACTAAATATTATTATTTAAATTTTACCATTATAACCTTGCCATTAGAATGGAGGGGATGGGAATTATTAACTCAATTACACATTTAAATATAATGAATTATTTGGTGACCAATTATTTATAAATGAAGATAAAACCAATTTAAAAATAGAATGAAATATTTTTCTAAAAAACTATTTCAATGCACACAAGTGTGTTTTATAAGAAAAATAACAC
This sequence comes from Viscum album, assembly GCA_963277665.1. Lineage (NCBI taxonomy): Eukaryota > Viridiplantae > Streptophyta > Magnoliopsida > Santalales > Viscaceae > Viscum > Viscum album. Next base: position 1,828,122,849 of record OY728161.1, on the reverse strand, counting down.
TTTTAGATTATATTAATTAAATATTTATATATTATTTTCAATCTAATGATTAAAATTTACTGTATTTTTTTTCTTGACATTATATAAGAACAAATCCAGTTTTACTCATAAAAGATGTATTTTTATAAAAAGATTGTTTTACTGCCTTTTGATAGAACACTAGTTTTAAATCTAGCTTTTACACTTTAATAAATTATATTTGAAAAATAAACTTATTATTTAAAATATTAGTATCAAAATTTACATTGATTTAATTTTTTGGTATTTTTCTAATAAGTTTTATGTTTTGATGAATAGTTAAAAAATACAAAATTTTATTTGAAAACAGATTTTTTATCAAAATAATTTACAATGTTAAATTATATTTTTAATTGGTTTTAAAGTATAATTATATATATTTAAATAATTTAATCCAATTTAGTTCATTTTAATCAATTTTACACTGAATTTTGTTATAAAAAAATATTTCAATCTTTTGAACATTTTCACTTTAATAACCCATCTCCCCGCCCCATCAACCATATTAACCTTAAATTAATTTTATTCAATTCTATGTTTTGAATTTTGAAAAATGGATTCCATATTTTTAATTATAATATCTAAATTATGAAAATAGACCCCTTTTATTTTTGGACAATATGAATAGTAAAATTTGTAATTTTAATTACCACGGTAAAGGGTAAATTGGGTAATTAAGGGTAAAAATAATATTATAAATATTTGAAAATTACCCAAAAAATGTTCTTTATTTTATTGTATTAGATATTTTTTACCAAATTAATCCTTGATATGATTTTATGTCCTCTTGGGTCCACTTGAATGAATATTCCTGTAATAGTATTTTATTTTTAGAAAATCCAAATTTTTCATACTTGTGTTATTAATAAGTATTAGATTTTTAATATGTGGTTTTTCAAAACATATGTTCAATAATAAATATTCATTTGAAATATAAAATTATTTTTTTCATCATGATAATTTGTTTTTAATTTTTAGAGAAAAAATAATTAAATTAAAGGCTTGCATAATGATGATGCAGTAACTATTTAATCAATTGAAATATTAAATAAATGTTATTAAAAATATTAAAATAGATATAATTTGATATAATTAATTTCATAAATGAATTTTATATATGAAATATATATAATATAGATGTATTAAAGGTTTTTTGAATATATCATGTTGTTATGATATTTCAAAAAAATCATTTAATGAAAAGTATCAAAATTGACATTAATGATATTATAAAATAAATAATATTTCATTAAATGATATAAAGTTTATAAAAATATAAAATTCAGATAACTGGTGATGGTAAGGTTTAAAATTTTATCAATGATCTCTTTATTCTTCATTTGGTAGATTATAGTAACTATATTAACCCTCAATGAGTAGAAACACATGTTGTGAAAGTATGAGTTAAAGGGACTAAATAAGGGTTAAATCTAAAATATATAAGTAAAAATATGTCCTAAATATGTCTTCTTTTTTTTGAAATTATTTTGACCCATACACATCTTATCTTTGAAATTACTCTCTTTGGTTCCATTTGGAAGTGAAATTAAGTTGTATTAATTTAATATTTTGAGAGTTTCCAAAATATTACCTCACCTATAAAAGGGAACCTACTCATCAATTATTCAAACCAAATTGAGAAATATTGGTTAAACAAACCCATACCATTTATCTTTAAAACATCCTTATCAAAGTTATAGAGATCATGGTATTCTAAAAATACCATCCCTAGATCCCTGATGAAGAGATCTAAATGAAGTTCGCCAAATAATAGGTAACCATTTTTACCAACTCATTCAAGTTCATTGCTTCTTATACTTAATATTCATGTGTTGTTTAGGTTCTAAATTCATAAATATATAATCATCTATATTATGATATGTTATTATTATTATGGTACAACCATATTATACCTTTTATCCATCCTAAAAAAATGAAAGCATTGCACGTGCATACGTATAGCTTACCATCTCCACATCGTGGCGTAATCTATTTTTTATAATCATGTTACATGTATGGGTATAATGATGGAAATAATGGATATATATAATAAATATTACATTATATTGATTCTCTAAAAAATAATATATCATATACTTTCTTATTGTTTCACCATTAATGGATGATATCATCGATCATTCGTACGTACGACCTACTGTCTCCATGACACGATGTGATTAATTTTTGATGTTAATCATTAAATAATGATTATAAGAATATATATAATGAATAAATATGATATTTATGTCATAAATATCATTCTGGATTTTATGTAACTATATCCTATGATATAGAATCGGGACTTTCAATACTAAACAAGCATGGGAAAACATGGCCATTAACACCCAAAGCAGTTAGATAAATAAAATATTATTAATAAATGAATAGTTAAAATTTATAAGGGGATAATATATGATATTATAAATATTATTATGATTCTGGTATAAGTTAATAATATTCTTAAAACCACTATATAGGAGTTTTGGACTCATACGGAAGAAATCATACCTAAGGTAAGGGTTATTTTATAATCTCAGCATTATTCATTATTGTTTAAGTTTAAGTATCCAATGGGGATCATTTTTCTTCCATGTCCATGTTTTATAAAAAAAAATCAAAAAAAATTACTATTATCCTACAAATTTTTAAAATCATTTTACCCATTTTTGAATTTTTATAAAATGATTTGATTGGAATCTTTTTATCTTTTTCCAAATGAGGTACTTTATGAGTTTTCAACAAAATGAGGAAGGAATGTTTTTTAAAATTATATGGAATGAGTTTAGTTTTCTATCATTATGACACGTTAATTTATTTAATCTTCCTTTACAAGTTTACAAGATTAATTTTAATGAAAAAAAAATCATTAAAATTGCACGCCCTTTTAAACAAATGATTTCAAAGTAAAAAAGGGTTATTTCTCTAAATAATTTTTTAATGATTTTATTAGAGAATTTTAATCTATATCAACATCCATAGTTGGATCATATGCTTTCTTAAGGTTTATCTCTTATGGTACCATATCTCATATTTTATTTATGGTTTTATGATCAGTTTGACTGTGGATGTGGTATTTTGATTCCATTCATGTTTTATGGTTAATGTATTCACATTTTGTATGATAGAGTTTTTATGTTGTTTATGTTTTACCCTTTTCATTTTTTTAATAAATTGGACTTATTATGTGATGTTCATGATCCTCTATAGCCCCTCAATACATCAATAGGTCTAATGAGACAAACTAGATTAGTTATTGGTCAAGGCCTTACCCATTTATGTATGGTATCTTGGTCAAAGACTTGATGGTATGTTTATGATGTCCAAAATTATAAATTACCTCATTATAAGATTATATATTGATATTTCATAATATTACTTGATTAGTATATTATCCATGTGATTATTTATATGGAATTATTGAATTTTTATTTATTCTTTTCATGTTATGACCAATATTATGTTTAAATGAATTTTATTTAAGGTATAAAACTTACCTTAATGTTTATTATTATTTATTTATAATAGCTCCCACTACACTCTTACCCTTACTAAGCATCTGAGATCAACCCTTTATTATATTTTATTTTCCCTAGGATTCCAATTTGTATATTATGACTGATATATAGGATCAATATTAGAGAATAATGGTATCCAAAAATAATTCTCTATGTTTTATTTTATATTTTAAATTATAATGTAAGATTTATGAGTGTAATATGCTTTCCAAAACTGCTAAATTGATTGGTCCTTTAAGATTAAAATCTTGTATTGATGGTAATATAAAAAAGTGATGCACCACCTCCAATCTACTTGGGTTAAGGTCTTTAGATTCAGCCTTTGTATCAATTCACTATAATTCATCATCTAGACAACACCAGTTGTGTATACTATTTCAGTATAGTGAAACCTAGTCAAGCTATAGAATCATTAAATTTTAGCACCTCATCTTAAAAAAATATTTAAAATCATGAATTATCTAAATCTCAGTTAGATGAAAAATTTCCAACACTTTCACCACCCAAATATGGTCATCTTTCCAAACATTTTTTAATCAACTGAAGCAGATAATCTCAACTCAGTGTGGCACCCCAACATGAATTTTCACCATGTTTTTTTCATGAAAATCCATGCAGGTTGATTTTATGATATTATATTACCAATATAATTCATTTAAATAGAGAAATGTTGTTATTGATAGAGAATTGTAACTACTTGAATTGAATTCACCATTACAATAACTCATATTAGTATACAAACTGAAGGAATACAGGTAAGTTATTTTAGCTACTTGGGAAATTTCATTTTCACTGAAATTTTCACTCCAAACAATATAGAAATTTCATAATAGAACTGTAATGATCTATTTTCTAGTTATTTATTAATATCATATTTTGTATCCTATGATATAAATTTATTAGGAGATAAATCAAATGGTGGAAATATATCATAGCAATGATATAGGATCTCATTATCAATGAAAAAAATCATATGAAATATCACTATTATTGGAAGAATGACTTCATGATGTAACTATTATGGTGGTATCATAGAAGAAAATAAGAAATAGTGGGAGGAACTATTATTAATCAAGAGGATACTTTTTGAAGAGTCGCTACCTATGACTATCCCATGCAACATAAGACCAAGGTTCCATGAACTCCATTATTATCTGCACACATGTTTCATAAATATTATTATAGATATAAAATATTTTATTACCAACACTATCTTCTGGTATTATTATTCTAGAACGCATTTAAAACACCCTCCTTCATACAGCATAATTAATCCATACTTCATCTTTAGTGACCAAAGACATAATTAATTACTATAGAAGCTGCAACAACTCTAAAAAATGGATAAATGTGAGTCATTCTTAGTGAAAAGTTAAATTTTGAAGGCTTTGATGCACTTAAAAAAGGGATTTCATATATAAATAATTATTATGATTTATTATATCATTAAAGGTAGCACATCATTTCAACTGGTTCAATATATACCATTGGTGATGATAAGTTGATATTGTTAAATCTAATCCAGTCATAAAATATGATTTTGATATCTTAGTACTAAAATAGAGAATTAAGAACATATCAAGTTAGAACCTTAAAGATAAATAAGGGCCATATATCTCTTATAGGTTACACATGGGTTGCATTCATTGGAATAAAATTTTCATACAAGTGATACCTACCCAAATTGGGAATGTTTTTATGAAAATACACATGGAAACAAATTCTAAATTGATAGAAAATAAAATCAGTGTGTTGAATCAATCTTGTAAATACTCAATTTTTGGAAATGTTATGAACCCTATAATAGTGTATATGTTAAGGGATGTATGTCATGTGGTAGTGATCATTTAATCATAAATTATTAATTGATCAATCCATGAAGTAAGAGAAGTATATGGAGCTAATTTGGATAAGACATTCATTCAAAAAAATGGATATTCATTTGTTGAGAATTTATTTATACATCCATTGGGAGGAGAAGCTAAAAAATAAGTATAAAAGGATATAGAGCATTGCTATAGAGAATATTTTCTTTCAATATATTTTTATATTATTCTTGGATAGATATTCTTATAGGTATGAAGGGGGTTTAATTAATATGATTGTCTAATTTTAATAGAATCTTTATTTTTTATTATTCAACCTATTTTTATTAATGATTTAATTTATTTATAACAAGTTAACAGATCTTATGATGAGGGTGATAGTGGTAGAGATGAAGCCTAACCCATATAAAAAAAATTGAACATTATATTCTATATAATGAATATTTAAAGAAATAAATTGAAACTTAATCATAGAAAAAAAAATTATTACTTCTCATAAGGGACATACACAAACTTATAGGGATTCCTACCAATATAATTTTTTCCATTGATATCATGAATGGTATGCTTAAGAAAAATGTGTTTTTCTATCTATAATTCTATTTTAAATTCATTTTATCTAAAACAAGAGATTAATTTCTACCTATTCTTCCCTACCCACTATTTATTTATTTCCTATTACTCTATTGCTCATACTACTAACTTCATTATACACTTATAGTATTAAAAAACATGAAAAATAATTACATTCCATTTATAAAACACTCATATCTATATTCATATTTTTTTTCTTTGTATATAAAGTAAATTAGTGGAATAAATCACTTTATCTCTATTGAAATAAAATCTATTCTTACTAGTTAATGTGTTATAATAAACTTGTACACATGCAAAGAAATTGTAATTTACACTACAAAAAAACATTAAACATTTTTTGTTCCATTTATGAGGATACGCATTTTTAAACTAGTGAATTAATTTCATTAAAATATTAATATTATAAAAATAAAAAATATTTTACATATCAGAATTCACAAATTATATTGATTCACATACTTTGTTTTTTATGTTTTTAAATTTTCATATTAGGTAAAATATAAGTTTTTCAGAAGATTATTAACATTAACTTAATAGAACTGATACTAATAAATGAGACATATTTATAGGAACAAATAAAGGATCATATAATACATGTAGATGTATCATCCAAATATGATACAAGATAAAAAAAAGTATCATAGTTTTATTAAGTGACTATACATAATGTTGATCAGGTTTCACTAGGATTAAAGGACTTGAAAATTCCTCAAGTGATTTGGAGTCCATATTGTATTATATTTTCATATAATTATAGAAATTATGAGTTTAATCCCCGTCACTTCAAATATTTTCCTACCTTTAATGATGTTCCCTTAGAAAATTCACAATTTTATAAAATATTTTTCCACAACAGTGCAATATATCCCTTTTGATGGTTTAAGAGAAGATCAATTAAGATTTAGATGTTTTCTCCACAGCATGAAGTGGTAATAAAGGAATTGGATTCTGAAATATAATAGTAAATAATTTGATTTATGGGATCCATTTATAATTAATTCATTGGGTAGTTCTATAAAAATAAAATAACTATAGACAATATGACTAAAATTACCAAATTTCTTCAAAGTGATGATAATCATCTCTATGAAACATGGGAGATGTTTATAATGTATTTCCAATATTTTATACACCACCAAATCTCACCCTCATTACATATGAAAATATTTTATTATATAAATACTCTAATGGGACAAATTCTGGTATATATAATAGTTAGTTTACATTATGGAGTTATGAAAACTAAGGAGTTGAATCAATAATCAACTTGTTATCTATGAATTCACAATAATAGGAAGTGAGGGGAATAATATATATGATCATTTAAATGACTTCCACATATTACTTACATTTATATATCATTAATATTGAAAACATCAAGGCTTGTTTTCAATGAAATAATGGAATAAAGACTAGTGTTGTTTTTGTGGGATGGTTAGCCATAGTTGGAATCATTCTCTAAACATGTAAATTCTAATAGCCACCTCATCATATCAAGTAGATGACATGAAGTATATGGGATGTTATGTAAAAAAACATGTAAGGAATTATATATTCTCAAATATATATAATCATGGTTTTAATAACCATTCCAACTTAGTTTAGAAGGAGGAATATAATTTCAATAAAATTAACCCTTTTTAATTTTAAGTAAATGTTAATTAAGACATCAAGGAAAGCCTTGAAAATAGATTTATGTGTAGAAAATATCAACATCATCTAAGAAATATAAATTAAATAAAATTATTTTGGAGAAACATTAGAAAATATGATCTAATTTATCAAGGAATGAAGGTGTAATATAAGGGCTTTTCCAAATCACTCAATAAAATGTCCATAATACTAAATCTAACATATCTATAATTGATGAAAGGATTAAATAATTATCTTACAATAATAAAGAAAGTATAAAAAAATTTAATTTCATGTTGGGAGGTTGTCCAAAAAATGATATGAGGGGTAATAAAAAAAATACAAGAACCTATTAGGTTAATCTAATGTAAAGTGTTATGGAAATCACTTCTAGGAGTTTTAAGGTTATTATGGAAAGTTATTCATATAAAAAGGAACTAATGAGTTAAAAAGATGATATTTTAAAACTTTTAGTTTAATATGCTTACAAAAATGTGGAAGGTAAATAGAAGCAACCAAAAGACATAGAAATAGATAAAAGAGTATAAACTATTCTTGGGTATCATTTTATGGCTTCACGAGGACATGAAATTTATATACCAAATAAAGACCTAATATTTTAAGATAGAGAACAATAAGTGAAGATAATTTTTTTGAAATATATTAAAAAACTAAATTTCATTGAATAATATCTCATGGATAAAATTATAAACCAATAAAATATTTTTACATAATATATAGTCCTCCTAAAATATGTTTTAACAATTGAATATATTAAAGTTGAAATTGGATAGGATACAAGTAAAATTTTCATGATTAACGGGGGATTAAAATGAAATATGTTTAGGAATGTTTTTAATGAAATATAGTCATTAATAATTTTAATTAATCAATTAATTATTGAATAATCATTTGGGTTACCACTAAATAAATTTCAAATACCAAAGGAATGTGGAATAACTTAAAGAGGAATAAATCTAATTAAATACATTAAAATGAGTACACTTGGGAGTAAAAAATAATATTTATTTTTATTTCATTATTTTATTGTTTGTTTAAAATAATTTTCAAATCCCCCATCTAAGTTTATAACATGGCTTTTTTAAATAGTATAGAGGAATATAGATCATGGTGTATTTAAAGTAAGTCACATGCACACTATAAGAAAATACCAATAAATGAAGGGGTATTCAAAAATAACTTATATCTCACTTTCCTCAATAAATAATTCAAATAATATCTCTAATTATATATATAATGAATATATAATCAATATCATGTTCTGTATGGAAAGGATTTTTTATAGTGTTTTCTGTGTGAGTGAACATACTTGAGAGAAATATGTCTATAAAACTCTAGGATACGCGACACTTTTAAGAAATTAAGTATCATATTTTCAGTTCTTGGTCATTAAACTTTAATTGAATACTATTCCACTGAATTTAAATTTGGTATTCATGCACTGGTTTAATTAATGCAACCTTGGGTGATTTAGTTTTTGTGAAATTGAAACACTTAAATGATTTATCAAAGATGATAAATTGGATAATGTTATTTGAATAATATAAAAATGATATGTTGGGAACTAAACTGCATATTTCTTAAGGTATTTTGTCCCAGGGTGTGTTAGTAATAAACAAAAATCCATGTATAAGATTCAAGAGTGATATGATCATTGGCTGTCTGACATTTCCTTCAGGTCATTATTATCAAAATTAAACTTGGGGTTTAAAGTAATTAGAATAGTTTACACCTATAATTTCTATAATCAATTCTCGAATAAGTTATACACATAAGAAATATTTTTTTAAAATTGTATATATGTAGTATATTCCTTTTTGTAACATTTTATTGAAATGATAGGGAATATTTAAATCAAATGAAGAAGAGTAAAATAAAGTTAGCATATGAATCATTGTTGGGTTAAATTATGATGAAAAATATGGAGGTTGAGTGAGAGAAATTTAAAAATGTGTTCACATGTTAATTTTATGATTCAAATAATTATTATTAATTAACATTCACTAACCTAAGGAACAACTTTAGAATGAATTAAATTCTTAGTAAAAAAATTTATTGATATTGAATATTGATGGATTAGTAATCACTCATGTGTGGGGAAATAATATTAGCATATTTTTTTAGTGTTTTTTATATAGTATTTTAAGTGTTTTTTTGTATTTTTTTATGTTATTATACATAAATATATTATAGGAAATTTTATTTGTAATATTATATTAATAATAACCCTTACGTATATATTTTTTTATTTAAAATCATTAGAACTAGGGTGTGTTTGAATGAATATATTAAGAATGTACTTTTATAGAAGATCTTATGTGATAATTTTCTAGAAATGTAGCTCCCTTACCTTGGTAGTTTGTGATTATACCAACATGAACTATAGAATTCATCCACACATAACATCTATGTTGAAAATCCCCATTCATACCAATAAATTTCTACTTCAATATATCAATTTTATACTTAGGATTCAATTCACTTCATTGAATCATCATGTCAACACCTTTGTATGTAGCATCTTGGTAAAGTAAATCCAAGCCGAGTTACAACATTATTACATTAGATTACCTTAACATTTCACTAATCTAACAAATCATTTCCTGATCAGCTCTATAAGATCCAGAATCTCCAGCATAGTCATCAATCAATAAATATTCTCTTTTAAAACACTCAGTAGTATATTGAAATGTATTGTATTAACTAAACGCAGTGTGATTGAATGAATTTCCCCTAACTATTATCATGAAAATATATGGAATCCATTTTTATAATATGACATCATCAATAATAATCATAAAATTCAAGATTCAACAATAATGATTGGGAGTTCTCACTAACTATGTTGAAGTCATAATTATGATAACTGATATCATAAGTCATATCAAAGTAATAGAGGTGTGTCATTGTAGCTGATTGTGAGATGTCACATATACAAATTATGTATCTCCATGTGATATAGTAATCTCACAATAATACCATGATGCTCAATTCCCTGAGTGTCCATGAATATTGAACTACATATGATAAATATTTATTAGAAAATGTAACCAGTGGTAAACACATATCAAATATATGAAATGAGATCTCATAATCAAATAAAAATAATTCAATATAAATATCACAATTATTGAACAAATTACTTGATGAGTTTTCTTCTATGATGGGATCATAGAACATGATAAGCTGTTTTTATAAGAAGTGTTACTAACCTATAGTACGTGATTTTAGTTTATTTACCTATGACTGGCCCATGATTTATAAAATTTAGGATCCATGCATTCAATTTTCATCTATACACATATTTCAAAAAATATTATTTCAAAAATAAATGAATTTTGAACCAACACTAGATTCTAGAATCAATGGTTCAATCTAATTTAATATCATCATACTAAAAGTATCATAGTTTAACCACACTTTAACTCAATGTCCAGCAACACAAATCCCTTTCTCAAGCAGCTATAACATTCCACAAAAAAAGTTCTACAGGTCTTAGTGAAAAGTTAATATAGATGGTTTAGATACACTAGAAAAAGAGGCTATATAAATAAATCATTTCTATGATTTCTTAAATTATCTAAGTAAATGCATCAATTAAACTAGAAAACGTATTTCATTGGAGATAACAATTCGATACCACCAAATCTGAGTAAATTATCAAATATTATTTTAATATCATATAACTAAAATATAGGATAGTCTATACCAAGTGTAGATTATAGAATAGGGGATTAAGATCATGCCATGAGGGATCCTTAAATCTAAATAAGATCTATTTATCTCATCTAAGTTACTTATGGGTTTCATTCATGGGAATAGAATATTTATATAGGTGAATCTTGGATAAATCATGTATGTTTATATTAAAAAAAGTGGAATTGGATTATAATGACAGATAAGAAAAAAGTATCATACTATCTTATACTTATTCAATTTGAGTGTTTTTAAAACTCAATAACCCCCTAAAATAGTGTAAAATATAATTTAAGTATTACACATGTAAGTGATTCAATTAGCAAGAAGTACACATGGATTAATACATGGAGTAAGAGAATTTTGATGAGAAAATTAGGGGACAAATTTCATTCATATAAGGGTTATATATTCATTGATAATTCATTCATTCATCCAATGTTGGGAGCAATAAAATGAGGATAAGAAGTGTCCAAGAATCACTATATAGAATATTTAATTTATCTTTATTTTTCTATTATTTTGTGCATACTTAGAATGTAATTATTGGGGGGTAAAGGGTATGTAGAGAATATGAGTATTTTAATTTAATTGAAACATGTATGTTTTTTTAAATATCTTATTCATAATGCTTTGACTAATTGATCACTAGTTAAAATATATTAGGGTGATGGTGATGGGGTGAGAGTGGAAGGGTAGTCATTGTAATATAGTTCTCAAAATTTTATTCTAATGAATTAATGATTAAGTAATGTGGTAGAAACATAATCATACAAAATTATATATTTACTTATCATAAGGGATAATTATAACCTTATAGGGGACTCTTGGTCTTATGAGTATCTCCTAAGATATCCTGAGATGGAGGTTTAAAAAGTACATTATGTTTCTAACATTACTTTGATTAAATCTCAAAGGAAATATAATTATAAAAGATAAGGTAATAATGTCATAAAGAATAAATGTGGTACTACTTCTCATTCAAGTATTGAATCCACTACAAAATCTGAAGACGGTCATGAAAATCAAATGAAAACCCTATGTCTTATGGATCATATTGATGAAGTACACTCTTTTTACTCTCAAAATTATGATTCAATTTTTTTTCTTATATTTATTTATTCTTCAAGAAAAATTTGAATCTTTTAAAAAAGATCATAGAAAACTTATAAAATATTATGATTCTAATTTTATTAATACATAATGTTTATCAAAATAGATTATATATTTAAGATCTAATTATTCAAAATATTTTTTTATGTTGAATGAAAATAAAATTAACGATCTATTAAAATAAGTTAATAATTTAAAACATTCATTTATAATGCTTCTTAAAGAAGAAAATGATTTGAAAAAATTTCTTGGTAAAAATAAAATTTATAAAGGAAAACTTTGGATTTTTAGTAATTGATAAAAACATAAATTATATAGTAATTATTTTTTCCTGTTTCAAAAATAAATAGCATATCTATTATTAAATTTTTCCACTATTGAATAAAAGGACATCATACTAATGACTGATAATTTAGAAAACCTCAAAACAAAATTCAAGAATGTTCATTATTTTAAATCATTACCTTGCCTTAATTATAAAGTCTCTACTCATGTTAAATATATTTGGTTACTAAAGTCTTTAGTTTTTAATACTTACATACCCAAAAGCATGTGGGCACCAAAAAACACATGTATTTGGTATTTTTCTAGTATTCACTATTGAAATTAAATTTTATATCATTAAGTGGATTCTTGAAAATTTTGGATATTTATTATATTTATATTTCATATTATATTAAATAGAAACTTTTTTATAGCATGAACTGTTAATCCAGGAAGCATTTCATTTCAATTTTAATAATAAATTTTTATAAACTTACTATTTTGTATAGGGGGTGAAAAAAAATATTTTTTTAGTCTTTCATTCCCATACATTTAATTATTTTTATGCATAAACTATTAATCATTGTTCACTCTATTAATTTATTTGATTAATCAATCAGTTGTAATATTTTTATTAAATCAGGCATACTCTATAAAGGTTATTTAATTGAATATTAATGCATGTAATAAAATTTATAAAGTATTCTAATATGTGTATTTTTTTTATTTTTCTAATTTTATAAACATTATTTCATATAACTTCTTATTAATAGTTTTCTAGGAAAAGTTATAATTCATGGGGAGTTTGTAATATTTTCTTGTATTAATTTAAAGTAACATAAATAAATATATGTTTATTTAATGAAAAAATAGTGTTATTAATTAATCTTTTATTCCATAAAACATATTTTTGAAATTTATTTTTCTTAGAAATTTTATTCAATTACATAATGTTATTCATTTGAGATATTTTTCTTACATAAAACTATTTTTTAACTTAAAAATATAAAATGATTACTCTATTTTGTCTTGAGAATCTGAAACGTCACCTGAAAACTATTATAAATAAAACATTCTTCTTCCTATTTTGAACACTAACCAATTATAAAACACTCTCAAACTTTTTTTATTCCTTCTTTGAAATTATCAATTCAATAATTTTTGGAGAAACCAGTCTAAGAAGCATAAATAAACATGGGACTTCAATCATAGAGAAATGTTACTCTCAAAAGATAAGAATTAAAATTCTAGATCGTTTGGTTCATTTTTCAAAAAATGAGTTTAAATAATTATATAAGCAAGTTAATTATTTTTCTGATGCTATTACTGATATTTATAGAGAGTAGTTAGTTTCTTTTGTTGATAAATTCATTAAAGAACCTTCTATAAAAGGTATAGAAATCCCTATTTTTTATTAATCTGATGTTCAATCTTATTAAATAGATAAATATTGAATTCCCTCTATAAAGTTTTTGTCCAAGATTAGTATTTTCAATTAAGAATTATCTAAACTACATAAAGATCTAAAAAGGTAGAGAAAACCTTATGAATATCAAGAAAACAATTCTATTTCAAAAGAAATTTTTTACACTTTAAATAAAGTATCAAAGTTTGTAAGAATAATAAATTTCTAAAGTAGACATTGATGTGTTTGAAGTGGAGATGATAAGTCAAATGGAGAAAACTTGACATGGATCTGTTACTAAATTTGATCATAATGAGATAAAATAGTTTTTAGTTGAATAGTTCTCATCTAATACAACGGATCAATGATCTACAAATATTCAAAGGATAATAAAACTTTTTTTGATATTTCCAACTATTATGAGAAAAAATATTTCAATGTTTAAAGAGTGAATATGAACCATTTAACATTTCCAAAATTATCTATTAATTTCCACCACCACTTCCTATCTAATTTCAAGGACTATTTTTTGTGAAGTATAAATTTTTTAAATATTGTTTACTTTTCTCTCAATTTATGTATTGTTTATGTATATATTTTCTTATATAAAATTTAAATTAATTTACTTCATAAAGTATTTTCTATGTCACTAAAAAGAGGATAAATGTATGGGGAGAAATTTATAGGTATAGATGTGAAAACTAGAAAATTTTGAGGAATAAATAAGATAAATATATGGGAATGTATATGTTAAAAAATATAAAATATATACGGTATAAATTTCATTGTAAAAATAATTTTCTTAATGAGGGAAAAAATTTATTGAAATTTATTTATTCTCATATTTGTAAAATTGAATTTCTTATTCATGTATATATTAATATTTGTTTTATGGGTTTTTTTATCATCAAAAAGGGGGAGATTGCTTTGAATGTATTAATACATAAATTTAATTTATTTATTTTTTATTTTAATACTCACAAACACCCACATCTATGTTGTGAATGATGTTACATTAAGGGAATTTTAGAATAATAATCTATTGGAAAATTATTTTATTATGGAATAATTTTCAAACGTCAAACCCATGTAAGGTTATTTTATTTCTCAAATTATAAGTATTCTAGACGTGTTTATAAAAAATCTAGATACACTATTTATAACCACCTTTTTAAGTGGAATGTATTGTTTATGTAACCTACGTTAGGAATAAACATATGGATCAGGAACCCTACTTTTTGAAGAAACCCTATGTTTGAAGAAGAAATTTATCATTCATCATCCTTACTTTTTTAATAAACCATACACTTTTAACTATACTTTTTAATTTTATCCTTATATAGAGAACCCCTACGTTTGACTTGGTCTATTATGGAGTTATGAATTACTGATAATTTTTTCATTTTCTATAACGATATCACTAGAATTAAATATCTTTTTAATGATATTTAAAGACTGATTAAATAGATCATATTCAATATATTAAATCATTCATATATCATTGGGAAGTTACGAATTAATTTTAAAATATTAAATTGAAGTACTCTCGATTTAACATGTGATATTTTTGGAGATGTTTGAGCTAAGGCAAATCGACCATCCTAATAAATATCAAGAACTTTTTATTATAAAGAAACATATCCAAATTTAAAAATAATAATGTGTCATCACCTATAGATCAACACTTTGGAGACATACATGTTCTTATTCTTATCTATTTTATCTAATTGACTATTTTCACTATTGTAATTCTTTGTTAATAATTTTTTATAGAACAACAAAGCACTTATCAGAGCTACACTTTGGTGATATACATGTTTGATCATATTCTTGGTTTCCTATTTACTATAGTTTAAAGAAATAATATTTGATATTGAAGATAAATTTTGTGGTAGCTATTTTTTATTGAAGATCATTTCATTTTTCAATTACCCTAAAACTGTGAGTTGCAACAGTATTTAACCTCTTCATATGAATATATTTAATATTGAAGTATGGATTTCTCATACTCAGTCATGGTGGATCATTATATTCTCATACTAAGCTATATATATTTTTATTCCTTGTAAAAGAACCATAAATCCCCATAAAATCATTGTTGTAAAGGTTCCAATTGGTTGCACTCAGTTGTAGAGGTCTCTAGATAAGAGAAAATTCTAGTGAAAATCACCATGCTCATAGAGTAGAGTGTTGGGGGAGTAGACAATGGGATTATTATACCCCAAACCACTTTACATCTCTATGTTATTTTCTTTAGTTATTTTCCACTACTTACTCATCTTCAATAGAAAAGTAAATAATCTCTTTGATCTCAATATGGAAGCATTTTTTTTATCAGGTTTTTAAAATAACACAATTCACCCCCTCTATATTCATCTTTGTCATTCTGACCCAAAACTTCTTTCTTCTATCACCATTCACTTAATCTATTTTCATTCAACCTATCATCTATACACACACCACATTTTCACCACTATTGTTTCATATTAACCACACCATTTCATTAATTTTAAATTTTTTAGTTCTTAGAACCGTTTCTGATTTTGTTATTTGTTTATCCAATATTCAACCTAAAACTATAGAATAAGCCTTAGGTTATGTGATTTGGGTGGTTTCTATGAGATATTAATTAAATTAGTTCATAAGGAAAAATGAATGAGAATTAGTTAATTGAACTTATGATTATCCTATTATTGGAACCAAGTTAGTATTTAGAAATTTCATGATGATTCTATAGTGATCACTAGAAATAAGGTTAAGTTAGTTTCCAAAGTATACAATTAGTAAATTATTATGAAGAAACCATTACCTCTATTTCTAGGTTAGAATAAATTAGAATTATTTTAGCCTATGTATAATTTTTTAACATTAAATTATATCATATGGATGTTAAATATTCTTTTATAAATTATTTTTTAATAAATTAAGTATTTATTGAAAAACCTCTAGGTTTTAAGGACCCATATTTTTAAAATTATATTTTCAAACATACCAAATCATTTTATAGTCCCAAACAACACAGATCTTGGTATGAAAGACTAATTTCATTTCATTAAACAAATAGTTTTATTGTGGGTTTGGAAAATCCCACATTATTTAATAAAACCTCTTCAAAATAAATTTTCTCAATTAATATTTATATTGATGATGTAATTTTTTTTCCAAAAATCGATGAATTTTGAATAATTTTTCAAAACTTATGAAAAAATAATTGGAAATGAGTGTGATGGGTGAGTTAAAATTATTTATTAGCTTTTAGATTTACCAAAATTATTTTTTGGAATCTTTCAAACTAATTTGAATACATACATGATTTATTAAAAATGTTTTTACTTTAAATAAGTAAGACTTATTTAACTTCTAAGAGTTCTAATATTTAGTTGGACTTATATAAAGTAGGAAAACCAGTTGGTAATAGGCTCTATAGATGAATACTTTGGATCTTTCTTTATCTAACTATATGTATACTAGAAATTATGTTTTTAGATTTTTGGGTGAAATATTTCTATAAATCCTAATGGAATATAATTTAATAGCTTCTAAAATAAATTTAAAGTATTTAAAAGGAATAAATTCTCTATCTTTACATTTTATAAAAAATTATGATTTTAATTTAATTTCGTATTCTCATATTGATTTTAGTGGTTTTAGACTAGCTATAAAAATTAGATCTAGATCATTTCACTTTTAAAAAATAACTAGTTTCTTGGTCAAGTAAAAATAAAATATTCTTTTTAATTATGAATTTTTGAAGATGATTACATTGTATCTAATAGTTGTTTGGTTTAAGTGTCATGGATAAAAAATAACTTAATATACATTACATTTAATTTTAATCAATTCCCAATAAAATGTGATAACACTAGTACTATCAGTATTTCTAAAAATCTAATAAATCATTCATGGAAAAGGCATATTTATTTAAGAAATCATTTATTAAGATATCATAACCAAAATAGAGATATTTCTCTTTAATTTATTTGTAATGAAAAAAAATAGTATAAATATTTATCAAAACGTTGTTTATTGATCTGTTTACCTTTATTTATAATGAATTATATATTTTTTATTTTGAATGATTTTATTTCAATTTTAGTTTTAATTCTAATTTTGGTTATTTATTTCTTTAACATTCAATATATAATGAGCTTTTTTAATTTCCAAATTTATATTTAAAGTGCATGTTTTGTCTATTGATTAATAGAGTGACACATGAGCCTGTATTGTTTTCAAATTTTATCTATTTATTTTATCGCATCACCTTGTCAGGGTACTCTGTGTGTTCTATGGGAAAAAAATAGAAGCTAGAAAACATTGAAAATTAGTGCTAATTTAAACTTTTTCACACCCAAGTACTAAACCTTCTTTCTTTAAAGTAAACTTTTGATCCTCTATTTGATTCAATATTTTTGATAATTGTAAAGATAGAAATGATTGATTATATTTTATCAAAAAAATTTATAAGGCTAAAAAAATAACAAGTTCTGAGCAGAAAAGCTATCAATTTCAATAGGCTATACTGAACAAATTTGTTACTGAAAATGGTTTTGAACATCTAAATATGGGAGTTTTTATTTGATGAAATGTTAACTAAGTTATAAAATGAGAATGAAGTTAGAGTGTTCTATAAGAATATTGAGTTCTTATTTGAGGTTGATAAAGATTTAGTTGTATCAAAATTCCATGGCATGATATTTTTTATATCATTTGTATAGTTTTTTATGTTCTTTTTTTCCCACATGAAGGATGCTTTGATTTTTACTCATTTCTAGTTATTGTATATGTTATGAAGCCTATTGAGATAATGAAATAACTTTTTAGATCTCC
The DNA here is from genome assembly GCA_963277665.1 of Viscum album. Taxonomy (NCBI): domain Eukaryota; kingdom Viridiplantae; phylum Streptophyta; class Magnoliopsida; order Santalales; family Viscaceae; genus Viscum; species Viscum album. The sequence goes on along the minus strand of OY728161.1, from coordinate 1,828,103,935 downwards.
CATTATAGAGAAAATATATTCAATTATTTAGAGGTTGAAATAAATATTCTAGTTAAATTTATCCAAACTGGGACAATTCTAAGAAATAGTGAATTTGAGAAAGTACTATAGTCAGATATTCATATTCTATATATGCTACTAATTGAAAACAAATTCAACCGACCTAGTTACATATTTATATATATGTATTATTCCTACCATAATTTTTGGATATCCTATCCTTAGAGAAGAACTCTCACCTTTCTATTTGAGAAGTATGGAATAGAGAAAAGTGAAGTTATGGAAATTATATTCCATGGGATAAATAATCTTGTAGATGGGATAATTAATAATATTGTTGTCATGAACCATTATAGGCTACCATAAAACTTGACACATAACCCTACTTTTGGAATATCCTAAAGGACATTCCCAATTCCCCCCCACCCTTAGGCTAGAGACTTGTTATTGGGCATCAAGCATCACATTTGGGAAATAATTCACCCATAAGAATCAACCATAAACAATCCACATGAATAGAAAAACACATCATAACCAACATTATTAATAAAAGAGATCAAAGAAAACACTACAATAATAGTTCAACGTTTATCATTTTTAACTAAAACCAAAATAAACAAAAAGGGGAGTGTAACCAACTATACAACTAAGCCTCTATGCAAGAAGAGGGTCAACGCCCTCATTCCACTGGCACCAACACCAACCAAAATAGAAACCACTAGTAACTAGTTCCACCATCACCATCAGGGAACTGCATTATTTTACCAGGGTCAAACATAACAAGTTCTACATGCACACAAGAGTGGTTATATGGTGTGATCCAATGTTCCCAATAGGATATCACCAAATTATATTTCATATAGGGAAATTATAAGAAAAATTAAAGTGCTAGTTTTTAAGAAAAAGAATGATACAATTTTAAATAAAATATTCATTGAAATAAAAAGGAAATACATGAAAAAAATATATGAATGATAAGTATAACATGAGAACCATGGTAAATCCCTAAGGAAATAGGGTTAATAGGGTTATAGGATCCTCATACTCTTGGTGGTAAAACCATCTCCCGAGAACAATGACCATACTAAAGCTACCATTCCCCATCACATAAATGTTTAGTTAGTGTTGTTACATAATTATATATGGGAGACTAGGCCTTGGCCTTATCAACTCTCCTAACTTACTAGACCTATTCTTCCCACCTATTCATATAGGATTACCTTATACTCAGTTCTATTTTCCATTTCACATGAACCACCTCTTACCAAGTCACAATTCCAACATTATAAACACACATGGAAAACAACCACTTTTCAATAAGAAAGTTTTTATTAGATCCTACACACACCAAAACCTTTTGAAAACATGATTTTCACCACCCAAACAATTTAATAAACCATTTAAAATCTAAATCAAGCATATTAAACTCATAAAATATTATCAAAACATGGAACCACCTACCTCTCACTTGTACACTTCTGGAAACATGTTGGAAACTATAACTGAACCAAGGATGAACCCTATAAAAGATAGAACACATCATAACCATCAAGATACAACCCAAAGAAACAATACTAAATTCATGTTGGGTAAAAATATTTTTTGTACAAATGAGAAAATAATAAATATGGTGAAATATACTAATAAGAATTAATAAAATGGGAAAAGAGGGGGATTACTTGGAGAATTATTGAATAATAAACACAAAATCATCCAAATATTGAATCCCAAGGGAGGAAGGAAGAAGGGGGAAGTGAGACAAGGGATAGGTTGTCTGAATGGGAGAGTCATGGGTGATTTGGGGTTATAATAAGATAGGGTAAAATCATAATTTCAAACTTTTTAAAGATCTGTAATGTCACACAGTTTGGCTGCACAATTTTCCAAATTATGCCCCAACTCTATGGCACCTTTTTCTAAGAAGAAATTTAGCCACACTATTTTTCCTGGAGGGGGATAATTCCTTTGATCCTAGCTATTAATCTCAAATATAGACACTATAAAAGGCACATGGTTATCACTAGAGGGGCACACACTCATGATCTAGGTTGTGCGACCTAGATAGTACCTCTATCCAAGGTACATGGTTTCCATTGGGCTGCCTCACAGTTTCTATTAACTGTGCACCAACTATACATATCCTTATATAAGACTCGTAAACCTTCATTTAACTAAAAACATATAGGTAAATCTCATAAAAAAATATATAACCAAAAATAAAATAGAAAATACCTAAAAAGAAACCAAATATTTGATGATTCTTCCTACCGTGAAAACTTTTTTCCCTCAAAAAGTCTAACTGAAGTATAATCAGAGAATAGATGTAGATAATGATACTCCAACTAATAATTCCACTCTAATGTCACATGTTAATCATTATTGTTGAACCCTCTGGAATTAAGTGGATTTATTGTGTTTTGATAATCCCAACCATTCCTTCTTTTTATCTTGATTATTCTTAATAGATTCCAAATATACTTTAATATATGTTGTTACTTTCATTATGCTTAAATTAAGTATTTTGAATTATCAGATATATGTTTACTATGACTTAACTCATTCTGCCAAGTGAATGCTCAAACAGTTTTTAGCTACCGTTATACCCTAGCTACCGATACATAACAGTAGCCACCATTATGGATTAGAGCTACCGATATCGAATAGAGATACCGATACGGAGTTCACCGATACATCACATTCACCGGTACTCAAATATCACTGCTACATCAAAGTCTACCAATACGGTACATCAAATCTACCGATAGAGTTACAGTTACAAGCTCACCGGTACTCAAGCCTACCGCTACATCGAAGTCGACAGCTGCTGATACAGAGCTACCGATATGCTGAAGTCCACCGTTATGCAAAGTTTACTGATAGAAAGCTATCGCTACTGTTACAAGGCAGAGCCACAGCTACCGATAGAGAGTTACCGCTACTGGTAAAGGCAGAACCACAGTTACCGTTACAAGTCCACCGCTACTGATGTGATCAAGTCTATCAACAGACACGTCTACCATTACAAATGTCTACCGATACTCAGACCTACAGACACCCACTGTAACACAAGTCTACCGATATCAAGAGCTACCGCTCAAGAGACAGAACCCGACACTACTTCAATTTTTTTTATCATTATTTAATCTAACCAACAGTCATATCAGGTATATTTTAATACACTGAAATTTATTTAATGTGTGCTGTTGGATGTCAGGGAACCGTACCTCGTACCTGCAAAAAGTAAATCATCTTTTTCCGGAGCACGTGGTTTAACTAAAGGAAGGATGCTACTACAAAAGAGCATGAATAGACGAATACAGAGTGAACACAGGCTGTGCGAGACATAGACGAATACACGAGACATACAAAACACGAAGTGAAGAGCTGAGAACGAGAACATAACACAAGAGCTTCATCGACTGTCTCTACACTTGAAAGTCAAAGAAACAGAAGATACTCTGTTTTCCAGACAAAAACCAGAAGAGGACTCAGAGAGAATTCTGATCAATCAAAGGAGTCCAGAACTACACGACAATCACTAGAGCCATTTCTAAACTCTAAATATTTGCTCAGTGATTTATCTTTTTACATATTTAGCAGTGTGTGTTATATGCTGTATTTTACACACGCACTATCTCCTGTACTCTAACTGGAGGATTTCTAAATCCTCACTCAACTCTCTTATATCTTATTTCCCATTGGGATATAGTGGTAGAGGTCGTGTGACCTGGACAGCTGGTTTCTGTTGTTTTTGTTCCCACGGATAATAGTGGTAGAGGTCTTGGACCTGGACAGTTGTATACTGTTGTAATCCCCGATCCAGGGTGTGGATCACTTTTATATAAATTGTTGAGAGGACTAAGTCTCGGCTTGAGACTGAAACTCTTGGTTAAACCTTCTGTGTTATTTATTTTCAAAGTTATTTTTATTCCGCTGCTAATACTTTAAAACCAAAATTGTTTTAAAGCTACTTTGATAATTAAACTCGCAAGTGTTTATATTAGTTGTAAATCAGTAAGTTAGTTTCAAAAGTTAATCAACTCTTTTGATTTGATTAACTGGGAAATAATCAATCCCTTGAGACCCTAACAGAACCTTTACTTTGGTATAAATTCACTACAGTTTAATTCAGTATTTTATTTGGGGGTTTTAAGACAAAGTCTTTTTAAAAACAGAAATTTTAATTGGAACTCAATTCACCCCCCCTCTTGAGTATCCACTCCGACCAACAATTGGTATCATAGGTTGTTTAAAATATATTGTACTCTGTTTATCAACTGTGATTTTAGTTGTATTTTAAAGTTCTTAAAATTTCTGTTATTTCTAAATTTTTTATCTCTTCAAAATCTTTGCTTATAGTTAGCTGTCATGGATAATAGAATTGAAGGTGTTGCTACTAATAGACCACCATTTTTCAATGGCACTAACTATGCTCAGTGGAAAATCAAGATGAAAATTCATTTAGAGAGCATGGGTTTTGATATTTGGACCGCTATAGAATCAGAATATAAAATTCCTACTACTGTTAGAACTACTTGGAATGAAGATACTAAGACTGCCTACAATAATAATTGTAAAGCTATGAATGCTTTGTACTGTGCTCTAGGAGATGAGGAATTTAATAAAATATCTGCCTGTAAAACTGCTTATGAAATTTGGGATACCTTAGCTGTTTCTCATGAAGGAACAACTAATGTTAAGGAAATGAGATTGAACACCTATACTATTAAGTATGATAATTTTAAGATGAAGCCTGATGAACCCATTTCTGATATGTATCTCAGGTTCAATGAAATTGTCAACACAATGACTTCCCTGGGAAAGGATGTTCCAGCAAAGGAACAAATCATGAGAATTTTGAGATGTCTACCTGAAAGATGGAGAGGAACCTCTGTCTCCATTAGAGAATCATGTGACATTGGAGAACTGCCAGTCAAGGAACTAATTGGAAAACTAATGATGTATGAAGAGGAACTCAAAGTGAACAAAGAAGAAGATGATGAACCTAGAATAAAATATGTTTCCTTCAAAACTACAACCTCAAAGAATAAGGATAAGGAAAAGCTTCAAGCTATTAATGAAAGTTCAATCTGTGAAGACAGTGAGAGTGATTCTGATAGTGATGCTGAGATGGCTCACATTGCTAGAAAGTTTAATAAATTTTATAGGAAGAAGAAGTTTTTCAGAAATTCAAACTGCAAAGGTAAGTATGACAACAAGGGACATTGAAAAAGGATTGGAAGAAATCTGACAAATCAGATGAAGTTGTCTGCTATGAGTGAAAAAGGAAGGGACACATAAAAGCAGACTGACCAAAGCTAAAATACAAGAAGAAGTATGAATACAAGGATAACAAGTATAAGAAATCCATGAAGGCCACTTGGAGTGCTTCTGAGGATAGTTCTAGTGAATCTGAAGTTTCTGAAACTGAACACAGAAACAAGGTGAACATGTGTTTTATGAAAAACACTTCTAAGGTAACTTCAGAAACTCCTGCTTCTAATTCATATTATTCTGGAGATGATTCTGAATGTGATAACATGTCTAAATCTGAACTGTTTGAATATTGTGATATGTTAGAAGAAACTTGTAGTGAGCTGAAATACAAATACAAAGGTTTAAAGAAACAATATGCTTTAACTGTTAAACATAAATCTGATCTGGATATTGAAGTAGAAAATAATGCTTAGTTGCTTAAAGAGAATACTGAACTAAAATTATCTAATGAGCAACTCAAGAAAGACTTAGAGAAATTTACCAATGGTAAATATACTCTTACTCAAATGCTAGGTAAGAAAATAGCACCTAGATACACTACTGGTATAGGATACCAACCTGGACAAAGGAAAATTACCCAAACTAGATTCATTCCTAAATCTGGACAGAATGTAGCTAGCTCTGGAACTTCATATGCTTCAACGAGTTATATTCATAGTTATGGATCTAATAAGGTTTATCTTTCAAAATCTGTTGATTCTAGAAATTTTATGAGACCCATTAGACAAATATGGGTACCTAAAGTGTTATTGGATAACCTGTCTGGACCCAAGAAAATCTGGGTACCAAAATCATTTCCTGTTTAAATCTGTTTTGTAGGAAACCTGCTTAAAGAGCTCCTGTAAAAAGACCTGGTACTTGGACAGCGAATGTTCAAGACATATGTCAGGAGACTTCTCATGCTTTAAAAGCTTAGTCAGAGTTGATGGAGGGTTTTTCACGTTTGGTGATAACTCAAAAGGAAAAATCATTGGCTTAGGCCAGATTGGTAACACTGATTCAGTATTAATTTCTAAAGTTTTATTTGTTGATGGACTTAAATACAATTTGTTAAGTATTTCTCAGTTATGTGATGATGGTTTTTATATTAAATTTGAAAATTATTCTTGCAATTTTTTTAATTCTAAAAATGTTTTAGTGTTTGCTTCTTTGAGAAATGAAAATGTTTATGCTGTTGATTTAAATTCTTTAGCTAAGCAAAATATTACTTGTTTAAATGCTTTTCATAAAGAGTCTTGGCTTTGGCACAGAAGATTAGGACACTGCAATGTGCATTCACTTAGAAAACTTTCTAGGAAGAACTTAGTTAGAGACCTACCCAAACTTGAATTTCCAGCAGACAAAGTTTGTAATCCCTGTCAAAAGGGAAAGCAACATAAAGTTTCTTTTAAATCAAAGAAATAAGTGTCAACTTCTCAACCTCTCGAGTTGGTTCACATGGATTTGTTTGGACCTTCTAGAGTTTCTAGTTTAAATGGGAAGAATTATGTCTATGTTCTTGTAGATGACTTTTCTAGATATACTTGGGTATATTTTCTAGCTCACAAAAGTGAAGCATGTTCTTGCTTTGTAAAATACTCCAGGTCTGTAGAAAACCTTAGTGGACTTAAGATTAAAACTCTGAGAAGTGATCATGGCCGTGAGTTTGAAAATCATGAGTTCAAATCCTACTTCTCACACAATGGCTATAGTCACAATTTCTCTGCCCCTAGGACACCTCAGCAGAATGGTGTAGTAGAAAGGAGGAATAGAACCCTGCAAGAAATTTCTAGAACTATGCTTAATGAGTATGACCTACCCGTTTACTTTTGGGCTGAAGCTATAAATACAGCTTGTTATGTTATTAATAGAGTCTTGATCAAACCTGTTCTTAAGAGGACCCCTTATGATTTGTGGAACCATAGGAAACCTAAGGTTAACTACTTCAAAGTTTTTGGATGCAAAGTCTTTATTCTTAATACTAAAGACAGTCTCAACAAATTTGTATCCAAGAGTGATGAAGGAATTTTCCTAGGTTACTCTACTTCTAGTAAAGCCTATAGAGTTTTTAATAAGAGAACCAAATGTGTGGAAGAATCTGTTCACATCAAGTTTGATGAAACTGATCCACATGAACCTAAGACCTCTCTTGAAAATCTTGAAGATGATCTCTCTGGTTTGAACCTTAATGATAAGGACAGTGGACCTGTAGTTAAAACATCCAGTTCTGGAAATTTTCCAGACCCTGCTTCTGTTGAACCTCAACCTGTAGATGAACCTGAAATCTCTAGCCCTACCTTTTCAAGACCAACTAGGATTCTAAAGAACTATCCTTTAGATGCTGTCGTAGGAAATCTAGATAGAGGAACACAGACTAGAGCTTCTCTAAGAAATCAGGTTGAACATCAAGCTTTTCTTTCACAGTTAGAACCTAAAAATGTCAATGATTCTATCAATGATGAATTTTGGGTAACGTCTATGCAAGAAGAACTAAATCAATTTGAAAGAAACAAAGTCTGGAAATTAGTAGAAAGACCTAAGGACACTATCACCATAGGCACAAAATGGGTGTTTAGAAACAAAGTTGATGAATCTGGAAACATCATTAGAAACAAAGCTAGGCTAGTTGCACAAGGTTACAATCAAGAATAAGGAATTGACTATGAAGAAACCTTTGCACTTGTAGCTAGATTAGAGTCTATTATGATCTTACTTGCCTATGCATCACATCTGAATTTTAAGTTATATCAAATGGATGTGAAAAGTGCTTTTCTAAATGGTTTTATTGTTGAAGATGTCTTTGTAGAACAACCACCTAGTTTTTCAAATCCTCATTTTCAAAATCATGTTTTTAAACTTTCTAAAGCTTTATATGGTTTAAAACAAGCTCCAAGAGCTTGGTATGAAAGACTTTCAAACTTTCTTATTTCAAAAGGATTTACAAAAGGAATAGCTGATCCCACTCTTTTTATAAAAAGGATTTCAAAAGATGTATTAATAGTACAAATCTATGTTGATGATATTATTTTTGGATCTTCTAAAAATTCTTTATGTACTGATTTTTCAGAAGTTATGCAAAATGAATTTGAAATGAGCTTAATGGGAGAGCTTAAGTATTTTCTTGGTTTTAAAATCTTTCAAACTAAAGATGGTATTATTTTAAATTAAAGTAAATATACTAAAGATTTGTTAAAACGTTTTGGTTTGAATAGTATTAAGGAAAGTGCTATACCTATGAGTACCACCTGTAAATTGGATGTTGATGAATCTGGGAAACCAGTTGATCAAACTAATTACAGAGGTATGATTGGGAGTTTACTTTATCTTACTGCTAGTCGACCAGATATTATGTTCAGTGTATGTATGTGTGCTAGATTTCAAGCTAATCCTAAAGAATCACACTTGTTGGTTGTTAAAAGAATTTTTAAATATCTTAAGCGTACTATGAATTTAGGTTTGTTTTATCCAAAAGGACAATCATTTGACTTAACAAGTTATTCAGATGCTGATTTTGATGGCTGTAAGTTAGATAGGAAGAGCACATCTGGAACATGTCACTTACTTGGAAAATCCCTAGTATCATGGTGTAGTAAGAAATAGAACTCAGTTGCATTGTCTACTGCTGAAGCAGAATACATCGCTACTGGTAGTTGTTGTGCACAGATTCTATGGATGAAACATAAACTACTGGATTATGGATTTGACTTTAAACATGTTTCAATCAACTGTGACAACACTAGTGCGATTAATATCTCTAAGAACCCTGTGTCTCACTCTAGAACTAAACATATTGATGTTAGACACCACTTTTTAAGAGATCATTATCAAAGAGGTGATATAACACTTGAATTTATAGGCACTGCACTTCAATTAGATGATATTTTCACAAAGCCTTTAAGTTCAGAAAGATTAAGTTTCATTAGACACGAATTAGGAATGATAACTTATCCTTAAACTGTTAGAAAAAAACCTCACCATTAGAGAAACCTCGCCGTTAGAGAAACCTCACCGTTAGAAAAACCTCACTGTTAGAGAAACCTCGCCATTAAGAGACTTTACCGGTACATCTCGCGCTGTTTTAAAATTCTGTAAAGTTGAGTCATCAAACCGTTATTTATTTTATTTATGATTTATGTGATTTATGAATCCTAAATGATATTAAAACTCGAACTAGACTCACTCAATCTCACCGCGAACCTGTCTGCTCGAATTCTCCTAAATTTAAACCTCTCGATCTTCAGAACCCTAGCCTCCAATCCGTAATGGCCCACGTCAAGAGACCCCAAGTCACAGATGGGAGTGATGAGCTGCAAGTGAAATGACAGAAAGTATCGAATGCCAGTGGAAGTGGAAGTGGAAGTGTAGCTCGAAGGAATCCAATAAACCCACATCTATCAAGGAGAGAGATGGTTGTTGAAAAATAAGTGTATACAGAATGGATGATGGAAAGCAAATCGTTAGTTCTTAGATTATTAGAAGAACAAGGTTGGCTAGAATGCTTCGCGAACAACAACGGACCTTATTATCCAGGACTAGTGAAAAGGATGAACTCGGAAGTCTCTTCCCTAAAACATGAACTTCAAACCATCAAAACTGGAAAGGCACTCATGCCTACACAATACATTCCACAACAAATAGTAAGGGAGAGTCAAGTTACACTCAAACAACTCATGAACAACTAAAGGTTGTGATTGTTTTAAGAAGTGGGAAATCAATTAAGAAACCTAAACAACTAATTCAGAACCCATATAAAGATTCAAACTTGGATAAAAATTCAAATGAACCAAATGATAAAACTAAAAAACATGATAACATTGTCAAAGAAACAACTCTTCAACAAACAACCCCACAACCTGCACCATTTCCTCAATGCATGATGGGGAATACCAAGCCTGAATTGAGTGAAACATTGTGGGAAATATTCTCACAAGTCAAGTTGAACATTCCCCTTCTCGATGCAATCCAAACCATACCTGCCTACTCAAATTATCTTAAGGAATTGTGAACTTTTAAAAGAAAATTTTCACATAAAAACCAAGTCCTTTTGGCTGCTAATGTGAGTACCACTATTCAAGGGACCATTCCTCCTAAGTTGAAAGACTTGGGTTTCCCTTACATCAATGTTGAACTAGGAGAGAGAAAATTTGTCAAGGCCTTGTGTGACCTAGGTGCTAGTGTCAATCTCATTTTCTATACTGTGTACTTCCAGTTAGGTCTAGAAGAGCTCTAACCCACATCTGTCACACTTCAAATTGTGGATCGTAGCATTAGGGTTCCAAAGGGGATTTTAAAGGATGTTCTGGTAAAGGTTAAAAACTTCATCTACCATACTGACTTCATTGTCCTTGACAACCATCCAAACTTAGGAAATAAGGAACAAACCCTTATCATACTTGGTCGTCCTTTCCTTGCAACAATCAACTCTGTTATCCGATTTCGAAACGGGAACATGACTATCACCTTTGGAAACATGAGTCTGGACTTGAACATCTATAATGCAAGCTCACAAATAGGGGATGACGAGTACATTCATAAAGTAAACATGATAGGAAGCATTGATAATGAATCCATAGAACATCAAAGAATATTTGATGGATTTTTAAGTCAGGATGATATTGATTTCCTTTGTTCACGTGAAGGAATTTTATCTCCTTGGATTGAATCATTTTCAAATTGCTCTTATGATGAAGTCTTAGGTCTAACAATCAGTGAAACCTTTCAGGAAACCACTTTCATGGAGACCGATCAAACTTCCTTCCCTAAATCTGATCAAACCAATATTGTAACTAAAATTTCTACACATGGGGATTCGATTATATCTAAAACTCTAGGAAAAAATCGATCTTGATCCAATGTCCCAATATTCTGCTGAAATTTTGAACCAAACTGATCTTAAATTGAATGAAATTCTCGCTTCACTCAAGTATGCCTTCCTAGGGGACAATCAAACACATCCTATTGTCATTTTTTCTTATCTTGAAGCCAATCATGAGAGGATGCTTATAGATATCCTTAGAAAACATAAGAAATCCATTGGTTGGACCCTGTCTGATATTCCTGGGATTATACCACTAATTGGGACTAATAGGATTGTTCTAGAATCTGATTCAAATCCATGTCATCAACCTCAATGGAGACTCAATCCTAATCTCGTAGAGGTAGTAAGGAAGGAACTTTTGAAATTTTTAAAAGTTGGCATCATCTATCCCATAGCTGAGAGTGAGTGGGTGATCCAAATCCAAGTGGTTCCCAAGAAGGCAGGAATCACAGTGATAACCAATAAGGATGGATAGATTCTTCCAACTAGGGTGAGTAGTGGTTGGAGAGTTTGCATCAACTATAGGAAGCTAAACTCATTTACCAAGAAGGGACATTTCCCCTTACCATTCATTGACCAAGTCCTTGAGAGAGTGGAATGTCATGCCTTCTATTGTTTCTTAGATGGGTACATGGGGTACAATCAAATTGAGGTGCCCCTAGAGGATCAAGGGAAGACTATATTTACCTGTCCATTTGGAACCTTTTACTTTAAACGCATTCCCTTTGGGTTACTCAATTCCCTTGAAACCTTCCAACAGTGCATGATGGGAATCTTCCCAGACATGGTGGGGGATTTTCTAGAGGTCTTCATGGATAACTTCTCTATGTTTGGGGATACATTTGAGGGATGTCTGAGGAATGTGGAGAGAGTCTTGTCAAGATGTGAAGAAAATAATCTGGTCCTAAACTAGAAAAAAATACATTTCATGGTTAAATAGGGACAAGTTTTAGGCCATCTGGTCTCAGGTAGGGGGATTGAAGTTGATAAAGCCAAGTTTTACATCATTTGTCACCTTCCATCACCTAAAAATGTAAAGGAAGTGAGGTCTTTATTAAGACATATTGGTTTCTATATAAAGTTTATTAGGAATTTCAGCTCTATTTCTCAACCACTTTGTGCTCTATTGGTGAAAGATGATCCATTTTTATGGACATAAAGTTGTGAGGAATCATTCTCTACACTCAAGTCAACTCTTATCTCTCCACCTATCATGAAATCTACAAATTAGAAACTTCCTTTTGAGCTCATGTGTGATGTGAGTGACTTCGATGTAGGAGCAGTCTTAGGAAAATGGTGTGAGAAAAATCCATGTGTCATTGCTTATGCAAGAAAATCATTAAATGATTCACAAATCAACTACACCACCACTGAGAAAGAGTTGATTGCTATTGTCTTTTCCTTAGATAAATTTAGGCCCTATCTCTTAGGATCACCCATCATTTTCTTCACTGACCATTCATCCTGGAAATACTTTTTCCAAAAACAAGATGTCAAGACTAGACTGATTAGGTGGGTCCTTCTCTTACAAGAATTTGACCTCACAATCAAGGAAAAAAAGGGTGTTGAAAATGTTGTAGTTGATCACATCTCTAGGATGGAATTCAAAGATAGTTCAAATCACCTTTCTGTGTCTGATTCATTCCCTAATGAACACCTATACTCTATGAGTGACTGCCCTTGGTATGCCGACATAGCCAACTTCTTAGTTACAAGAGTCATTCCAAAATTATTAGGGACTCAAGCTTGAAGTAAATTCCTTTTTGATGTTAGGCACTATGTTTTTGATGATCCATACCTCTATAAGTTCTACCTTGACCAAGTCATTAAGAGGTGTGTCCCGAAATCTAAACAAGAATCCATCCTTAAATTCTGTCATAGTGAGGCATGTGGAGGTCACTTTTCCTCTAAGAAAACTTCTGCTAAGGTTCTTCAGTGTGGTATCTTCTGGTCCACCCTCTCAAGGTACTCCTACACATTTTCTCAAATCTGTTCTAAGTGTCAACAAGTAGGGTCCATCATAAAAAGGAATCAAATTCCACTCATTCCCATCTTAGTGATTGAAATCTTTGACTACTGGGGAATCGATTTCATGGGTCCCTTTCCAAAATCTAGGATATATTTGTACATTCTTTTATCTGTCAATTATGTCTCCAAATAGGTTGAGTCCATTCCTAAAAAATCCAATGATCATCAAACTATGATTATATTTCTCAAGTAAAACATACTATCTAGATTGGGAATTCCTAGGGATATCATTAGTGATTGTGGAACTCATTTCTACAATCATCCTTTCTCAGCACTCATGGAAAAGTATGGAATTTATCACAAAGTGTCAAGTGCTTACCACCCATAGACCAATGGTCAAGATGAGTATGACAGTCAAGAAATCAAACAAATTCTTGAGAAAACTATTAATCCATCTAGGAAATATTGGTCAAGAAAAATCTTAGATGCTCTTTGGGCCTATCGAATCGCATTTAAAACCATTTTAGGAATGTCCCCATATAGGTTGGTTTATGGAAAAGCATGCAATTTTCTAGTGGAAATTGAACATAAGGATTTTTGGGAAATTAAGAAAATGAATTATGACCTCTCATTGGCCGGAACAAAAAGGAAATTAGATATCAATAAACTTGAAGAACTTAGGATGGAGGCTTATGAAAATTCAAGGATCAATAAATAAAAAGTAAAAGCCTACCAATATCGAAACCTTAAAACCAAACACATTGAACTGGGAAAACCTGTTCTTTTGTATAATTCTAAAGCTCACTTACACCTGTGAAAATTGAGGTCTAGATGGTCAGGTCCATACATAGTGCATAAGGTGTACCCCCATGGGGATGTTGAAATTTAAGATCCCACCAATGGTCAAACATTTAAAGTTAATGGTCATAGAGTCAAACCATTCATAGAATCATTCCAAAAACATGAAGTTGATGAATAATTATGTGAACTAACCTTAGATAACAAAAATAATTAATCAATTAGGGGTCCAAGTTGAGATAATGACTTTAAATAAAGTGTTTCATGGGAGGCAACCCGTGGTTTTCAAGTTTCCATCATTTTTTTGTTTTAATCAACTTTATATTTCAAATAGGATTAGTGGATCATTTTGATATAATTTTATTCTACCTCACATTGTTAAAATGTTCTTCTCTTATGTGTATAGATGGGTATGAAAGGGGAGCATTGTATTCATCTATGTCATGCGATGTGATCCCTGAGTACTGCCTTACCCAGAAATTAAAAAGAAGACAATGTATCATCAGTTTGTTTTAAAAAATATATATAAAAACAAAAAAAAGTAAAACCATAAAAATGATGAGACTTGGTATTAAATAAATTTTTGTGTTGTTTGTTTTGTCTGGTTTGTTCTTTATTGAATGGTTTAGGGACTATTTTGGGTGATACATATTCAATCAAGGAGGTTTCTACATCTCCCATGAGAACAAAGAGTGATTTGGGAGCACCACAATCATCATTATGAAGCCACCAGTTGAACTTGTTCTATGCCCTTTCCAACTCATTCCCCCCACCCACTTTCTCATCCCTTTTCTTTTTAAGAAACTAGGGACAGTTTCATTCTAAGTTGGGGGGTGTGTAAACAAAATTTTTGTTAAAAAAACAATGATAAAAAAAGAAGTAAAATTCCTTTATCATTAATATAATAACATCTTTTCTCACATTAAAACTACATAGAAAATAATTTTTATTTTCTTGACTCTTAATTTAATTCATGATTAAGTTTACAAGAATTGATTTTAGAAGTTTGGTTGTCCAATGAGAATTTTCAACATTTTTATTTTCATTTATTAAATAAAAATGACACAATGCGCATACTCTAGACTGTGGGGTGCTAATTTGAATTCTCGGGGTCCCATAATAAATAGCATAGGCTGGTTTGATTTTTATGAATAATATGAGTATTCAAAAAATAGAAAATAAAAATAAAAATAAAATAAAATAAAAATTTGCATGTAGAGAAATGGATTGATAAAATGCGAGGCTTTTGGCACTTGAGGATCATGACTCTAAAGTTTTCTAGCCCGGAGTTTTTTACTCTATCTCTATTTATGTTAATATGAATTTGTTTTTTATCAAGTTAACTCGAGATTATGCCTGAGTATGTGGGTTTCACTTGGTGCCCTAAGGCCTTTGAGTCTGGGATTCATTGACAAAGTCTTGCTACATGGGTTAATTTGATTAACTGCAATCTCAATTAATATGGAAACATTACAAAAAAAATAAAAAAAAAATAATGATGAATACTCATATTAGGATTAAATTTGATTCCACCTAGAGCTTCCATGATTTCCCTCTTGAATGAAAATGAACCCCCATATCTATTGTGATTCACAACACATCATTTCACCTAATTGAGTTGGATGAAGTATAATGATGGATTTGATCAAAGAAATGGGATTGGTATTGGGATATACTTTTAAATTTATATTGTTTTAAATTATTTTGATAGGTTATAAAGATATATTTGTGTGTAGTTTACATTGTGAGCATTGTTTGTTATAATGTGTTTAAAAAAAGAATTCAAATATAATCTTCGAATTATTTGCTCAGGAATAGAAAATCTCAAGTTGGGGGTATGATTAGACAATAAAAACACATATTTTAATTAAATTTTAATGGTATTAAATGTTCATTTTTGATCTTATGGTCCTGAGTTAGTGGATTTTAATTTTGAACATCTATTCTCATCATTTGTGCACTTCATGACAAATGTACACCAATTTAGGCCCAATGATTCATCTGATTTTAAGGGATGTAATTATCCATATTTTAATTTGATATTTTGATAAATGTATCTACACTTCAATATGAACATTTTTTATTCAGGTATCAATGGAGGATTCATAAAGGATGATGGGGATATTTGGTGATGAATAAAAACAATTCTGGAGAAGGCAGATTGGACACCAGCCCACTGATGATAGTGTGGGGCCCACAACACAGGCCCAATAAAGCCCAAATTTTGTGGGATACTAGAAGAAATATATAGAAACAAATAATTTTTCAAGATATGGTGCTAATTAGTCCTCCATAGTGGTTATTAAGGTGGCCCAAATAGAATATCAAAATCTGGGCCAGAATCTGCGGCCCAGAATGTTATCCCAATAAATCGGCTATAACTCCAGATCCATGACTCCAAATAGGCCCAAATTTTACAGACGTCTAAAAGAAATCCAGGAACACAAAAGACTATTTTATGGCCCACCTATATTCAGCGATATTCTTTCCCATACAGGACGATCTTTTCATGGGAGACAAGGAGGATAAAAAGTCAAGGAGGGAATCAATTTCTCCACTACTTTCCACCACCCTAAGGCCTAAATTAATTTAATAATTGGCCATAAATTGATTGATTCTCGTCCTAAGGCTTCAAAATTTCTTATTTAAGGTAGTGGTGGTGAGGTGGAAGATGTCAATTGTTTTTTATGTAATGTTATTATGCCAAAGTTCCTTTGTAATGTTTTCAATTGCCATGTAAGTTTATTTTTGTATTTCTATGCTCTTAATCAACATATTTCTCTTCTATTATTCTCATTTCTTCATTAAAACTATATAATCACAAATCATAGTGATATATCAGTGTTCTGGTGAATTATTTCTTACATAGGTGTGAATTTTTTTCACACACATGGAGGAGTGCTCATTATTTCCACATTTTTAATTTCTTCAATCCAATTCTTGTAAGACATCTTCTTCCCACCATTGAGAGTAAACCATCAATAGAGGGATAACCCTTTAATGGGTTTATTGTAGGAAGATTAAAAGGCTGGATTTAATGTTATTTTATGAATGAAGTTTAGTTAATTGTTTAACTAATTTAAGACTTCCATTCTTCGGTTATTTCCACTCTTCATCTTCACTATGTTTGAGGAAGATAAATCCAAGTACTAAAATGACCATATACCTTGGAGAGATCATGAATTTGGTTCTCTAAGTGTTTGGGGGTTTATTAATTGAGTTTATTTAGCATAAAACCAGAAAATGATGAAGGTAGTGTTATTTTGAAGAATGGATTCATCAAGAATTAATAAAACCAAAATTGTCTAAAGAAGTAAAATTCATTCAATCCACCCCGAGCATAATCCTAAGATCAACCCATTTTCATTTAATTGAATTCACTTAGGTTTATTAGTGTTATTTTAAAACATCTAAAATTAAAACCAAGTTGGCCACTTCATAACCAAAAATCCATCTCATATGTTATGTATCTTAGGTATCTTATTAGATCTTAGTGGATTCGACAACCCAAGCTAGACTACAAGGACCATTCTAACTTCATCTCTTGGGTAAATTTGAGCATGAATCAATTGAATTTTTCTTATAAAATTGAAATAAAACAAGTAAAAATATTTTCTCGTGTGCTTTAACTTTATAGAAAAAGAATTCATCAACTTTATGAAAAGTACTTTGAAATAAAAAAATTATCCTTTTACCTTCATTTCTAATGAATGGTTTTTCTTTTCACCCAACCCATATTTATGGTTTTATGATCATTAACTTATCAAGACTGTGTTCTATATCACTCTCTATTAGTCCTTGGATGTTAGTTTTATACTCCATGTATATGTTTTAACTTTACACCAATATTCTTATTATTTAAGAACCCGGTTATGTGTTATGTTGGGAAACCTTTATGTTTCTCACTTTCCCTTTTCATAGGAAGTTTTATTATCCCTTTGTACGATGTGAGTTTTCAATCAAGGTGTTTTCAAATTTTGAACCTTTTTTTACCAAGATAAAATTTATAATGTTCAATTTATTTAAGGGGTTATAATGTAACACCAAAATATTTTAGAATATATTTTACTTTAAATAAATTTTATGTATTTGATAGTTTTCTTGATACACAACATCGAGCTTAAAATGAACTGCGATATATTATGACATAGATGTTAAATTAACAAGTGTAAATAGGATTAATGAAATTATAAAATATATATATATATATAAATGTTTTACTTAATTAAAATGTATTATTTAATTCATAATACATAAGTACTCAATTATTAGTAAAGTTTTTTTATATTTCAAAAATATGTGTACTTCAAAAATGGGTTTTATTTCATTTTGTGTGAAAAAATTACAATTAATTTATACCACTTTCAAAAATTAAATTTGATAGAAATGAAATAATTTTTGAATTCATAATATCAAAATTAACTTAGATTAAAATTTTTTGATTTTTTTTTAAATGGTTGACTTTTCATTGAATAGTGAAAAATATAGATTTTTCAAATATTGTCATTTCTTTTCATTAAATCAAGTAATTTAAAGGTCCCATTATATTTTTGGATTTTGTATTAAAGTTAAATTTGATCGATTTATTTTATAATAATCTAAATAATTACATTTTAATTAGAAATATTCATGATTTTGATATAAATTAATTTTTATACTTAAAACCATATTTTTCTAAAAGTTTTTTTCATTACATTTTACACATTTATATTAAAATTGATTTCTTCCACTTATATAGATTGAATCTTGAAAAATTGATACCATATTTTGAATTATGAAGTTAAAATTTAGAAAATAGGACCTTTTTATTTTGGTCATTATGAATAGAAACCATGGAAAATATTTGTCACATCGGTACGGGTAAAATGGGTAAATGGGGTTAAAACCATGAGATAAGGTCTCAAAATCAACCCAACACTTGACTTCATTTAATTGTGTAGAATAAATTCTACAATTTACATCCCAAATTAAAATATATGGAATTTTGGTGAAATTTTCTCTTGATAATGAAATTTATATTATTTTTAAGTAAATAAAATTCCAAAATGTCACTCTCTTGACTTTAATATCTCTAAAAAATAAGGATAAAAAGATGATAAGTTTAGTTTTAAAGGTTTATTTGAAAGAATAATTAATTTTATTTATCATGTTAATTTATTTATAATTTTTAGTGATTGGATAATTACCTTAAATGTTTATGCAATACTGACACGGTATTTATTTAATTAATAGAAAAAATAAAATAAATTATTTTAAAAATATTAAAAGTAATAAAATTTGGGTGAATTTTTGTGTTCGATGAATTTCATGAATAAATATAACATATTAGAGATGTTTGAAAGGTTTATATTTTAATTCCATAATTATCTTGATGAATCTAAAGTCAAAGTAAATGAATAGTGTCAAAAATGATATTAATGATATTAATGATATTTTATAAAAAATAAAATTTTATTAAATTATTTAATAATCATAAAAATATTAAAATGGGAAAATTATGATGAGAAATGGTCAAAAACGTCACTCATTTTCCATTTATGAGCTAATTGTAAACTTATAAGTAAAATTATAGCCCTTTAATATTGAAAAACGTGTTACCTCAATTAAGGTTAGAATCGATTAATAAAGGGGTTAAACCAAAAGATAAGGTTTAAAATGACACCAAAGCCTGTCTAAATTTCATTGGATTATGATATTTAAACCATAAACTCTTTTTATCCAAATTCATGGCTATTTGGAAGCATTATACATGAGAAATACATTAATTATATTTTAATCATTTTGGTAATTCCAAGTGTGTCATTTCACTCCCTTATAAAAGGAAACCCCTTATCCCATTTATTTTCACATAATTAATCCATATAGATCTAACAACCCCTGAATAATTCTCTTCTAAAATTACTTATTCATGAATTATAAGTTTTGGTCTTCTTAAAAGACCAATCAAAGGGTCCTTAAGAAGGGATCTAAGGAAGGTCTTTCAAAGAAGTGGTAATTGTCTTACCCAACCTATTTCAATTTATTTCTTCCTCTATCACCTATAAATATGTTCTATTCATCATAAAATAAAAAATTTGATATCCTAAATATATTTAAATGCTATTATTATCATTGAACCACCAATATTCACCCTTTATCCCATAAAATGGTAAGTGAAAGTATCGATTGTGTGCACGTGTGGACCACCGCCTCCATGTAATGATACAATTTCGTCATCAGATTTCATGGATGGTTATTATGCTATTTTTAAATTTTATATATGGTATTTATGGAATAATTATGCTTCTATAATTATAATATCATATATAACTTCCTATCTATTGTAAAATGATAATTTCGTTTGTGCGTACGTCAGGATTACCACCTCTATGAAGCGTTGTGATTTTTTTCATTTCTTCTTTAAATGGATTGTAATAATGATAGATAAAATGAATATATAATATATATATTATATATTAATGATTATGTAAATGTTAATTTTTATTTACCTTTCTTTTCACCCATCCGTCAAAAAGTGAAAACAGCATTCATGCGTACATATGGCCTACCATCTCCACAAATACTATATATAATAAATAAATAAGGTATTTATATCCTGATTAACATTATGAAGATAATGGAACCATGATCAAAGTAAAATTATCGAAACTACCGAACAAGAGTTCTCATGAAAAACAAAACAGTTAACACCTAGAAATGATAATTTTAATAAGGAATTATTAATATATGTGTGTTAAAATGTTATAAGTTGATCATATATGATATTATAAGTATTTACATGACTCTGGTATATAATTATAATAAATTTAAATTTATTATACAGGAGTTTAAAGTGTTTTTTAAGCAATTATAACTTAAGGTAATGGATTTTCATCTCACTTTTACTTATGTTTGATACATTCCATATTCACCACTTGTTTATTTTATGTGGTATATATACTATCAATTAATGTATTTTATGATGCTTATCATGAAAATTATTGGGATATACATGTTCATCTAAGCTTATCTCTTCCATGGGGTTTTGATTTGAAAGTTACCAAAGTTGTAAGTGATTTATGTTACAATCTCATTGTTCATCGATTTTATTTATGATTAAGTTTACGATGATGAAATTTTATGGCCTATCTCTCAATAATATAATGAATTTTCTTCTCCTTTATTTATTTCTTAAGATTACATGTTTTCTATTCATTTTCCTCTCTTTAAGTACTCAACAAACCAAAAGAACATTTTTAAGAAAACTGGCTTTATTTTCTCTTTGATTAAAAATATTTTTTTCTTCCATATCCATGTTTTCTAAAATGTTTTCAAGAATGTTTTTACTAATCTAAAATTATTTTTTAAAGTATTTTTTTCCCATGTTTAAATTTTAGAAAAAAAATCAAATGAATCTTCTTTTCATTTTTTGAATGAGATACTTTTGATTGTTTACCAAAAATGTAAAAGAAATATTTATTTTAACATACAACGCATAAACAGAATTACGTTATCATGAACATTCAATATTTTGAAGCTTACTTTACAAGTTTCCAAGGTTATTTTCAACTAAATTTTTTTCCTTAATATTTTTGAACTTTTTAGTTTTTAAATATGCAATTTAAAAATGAAAAGGTTATTTTCCTCAATAAATATTTCAGTGATTTTTTAAATAAATTTTTAATCTATGATAAAATATTTTAATTTTACTTATGTTTTAATAGTGATATGATCCAATTATACCATATTTATTATTTATCTAGATGGTTTGTGGTTATGATGATGAAATATTGATAAAAACTATTTTATTTTCCATGGGTTAAGTTATGATGAATATTTTTATAATCTTATGGAATAAATATGAATGGATTTAGGATTATGTGATGGGTGGGCCTAAAATTATATATCCCTTTGATTAATTTAGAAAATATTAATGTTCTATTAGACCAAAGGGTACATGGGAGGTTATCCCAAGATCGAAAGAGGGTACATGGGAGGTTATCCCAAGCTCGAAAGAGGGTAAACGATAGGTTATATCAAGCCTGAAAGAGGGTACATGGGAGATTATCCCAAGCCCAAAGCAAGTATGCAGGAATTTATCCCAAGACTAACATGTTATGAATGTCTTGGTGGGTAGGCTTGACATAATATTTCTATGATTATGATTATGTCACACTTTATGCCACACTTTTATGACATGATATTATGATAATATTATTCATGTCTTATGAACTTCTAAGATTTATGCCATGACTCATGTTTATGATCTAAGAATTGTTGGGTATGATTTTTAAAGGTTAATATCATGGTGTTATACACTTTATGATTCATTTTATTTTTAAATGAACATTTATATTTTCCCTTGTTTTCCCTTATTGGGCATCATAACTCACACTTTAATATGTTTCTTTTCCCTAGGATATGAAAAATATATGATGTGTCTAAGAAGGGTTCTAGTTGTGAAGAACTAAGAGGGATATGATTTAGATGTTTTATGAACTACTTATTTATGTATCCAAGTTTCTAGAGACACTAAACCTTTCAGTTCTTATGTAGATCATGATTTTATTTAATAAATATTCATCTAATAAGATGTAATATTTTTGTATGAAAAGTATGGGTCGCTATAGAAAATTCCAAGAATAATATAAAAAGAGATAATCAAGGGATAATCATGATGAGATCATCCTACCCAAAAAGATGATCCATAGTTACTTATATCTTGTTTTACTTACATAAGATAATATGGGGGTAATCGTGTTGATCTCAACAATACCCAATTGAATGATTGAGGTCTTTACAAGTGCCACTTTGGAAGGAATCTAAAACTTAGTATTTGAAGGGATCCAATATCACCATATTATCTCGTGTTATTACCTTTTATGTATTCATTATTCTAGTGATTTAGTTTGGAATCATATTCACTCCACCAAAATAATATGTTTAAATCATATTGATGTGTAACCCTTTACACAACCCATAAGTTTGTGTTACACACCCAAAAATAAAAGTCAAGTATATTTACACATATCCAAATCCATCATATGCATATGGTATATAAAAAATTCATATAAAGGAATAGAGTTATATGGGATTGAAAATCTCCACATGAGTAATCCTAGAGCGACATATATTCAACCTCATTCAGCTTTTTAGATAAGGTATAGCCTTCAGGCCAGTAGGTAGTCGGAACCCAAATCCCTCTACCTGATGATACTTTACTCAAGATATAATTCAATTCATCATAACTCTAAAAACAAATATGCATAAACTATATTCAATAAATAAATTAAATTTCATAACTTCAATTACAAACTAAGGTAAAGTTAAACAAAAAACTAAATTCATTTCCATACATATCATGTAATGTAAGACTCTATTTCTTAGAAGCAGTTTAACATTTAAACTAAAGAATACATAATTCATAATATAAAAGGTTTATAACTATGAATAAAATAAATAATAAACTTTTAAATAAATGAAAAATTAAAATATTTAAACATGAGATAATCATTTATAAAAAATCATAAATAAAATATAATTATAAACATTTTATAATTTTATATTTAATTATGAGAGCTCAGTCAGTGTGTTGTATCACTGATAAGTGTAGGGGTGAATCAGTGATACTATTTTTCTTTTATGTTTCTTTTCAATTGAAACAACCTTCATCCTCTCTTAAAGATTTCAGTTCCCTATTGAAAACAAAACCAACACACATCCACAGGAACGAAGTGATTTACAAGGTTCGTTATTCAATAAGAATAGCTACATCCTTGGTATGGTTTAGAAATGATCCAATACCATACAATCCACTATAAATCAATCCTTGGATTACAATGAGTAGGATATACCCTTACACTCATGTGTCACTATAAAAAAATCCCATTAATGCGTGTGCACCCTCTTAACACAAATAGGGTAATACAATTGTTATGTAACAACTCATGGTACCTGCGCTTATTTTCAATTCAACAAATGTATTCAATTGAAACAAAATTCTTCAATTCCTTACTTAGAAGAAAGGTAAGAACCTCCTATACTTTGTTATAAAAACTCAATCCGATTTTTCTGGGTCCAAGTTTCCCAGTATGATTCCTCTGAGTACAATTCTCCTTGATACAATTCTTCCCAGTCTGATTTTCTTTCAATAGAATAAAATAGAAATTAATTGGCACCACTTTAATACCTAAGTATGATAAAACTCAGTACGATTATTCCTCGATCTAAGAAACCCAATACAAAATCCAGAAGATGGTTAATCCAGCTCGATATGATGATCAGCCGAATAAAAATTCACTTCTCTATCAAAACCTCATCAACAAAAGATCGGTACAAATAATTCTTCTTCTATATAGAAACTCAGAGATTCTATCTCTACTATAGTGTAATTTCAATCAAGTATAGTGTACTTTTCTCCTTTTATAGGTGACCCAAAACAATTTTGGTTGGGAATACCAAAAACTTTCCCGCTCACCTAAATTCACCCAAAATGAAATTTCCCCTAAAATCTCAGAGCAATTATGGCTTCATCAATGCTTCTCGATTCTTCTCAAAACTTCTACAATCTTCACCTCTTTTTCTCCAGATTTCAATTTCAACTTCCAGACTGATTACAATTAATGAGTACAATTTTTCTCAATTTGGTTTATTCAATATAAATATTTGTATCCATTGAAAACAAATGTATAAAGAAATAGATACCATTATGATTTACTGAGAATGAATCTCAGAATCGATTTGAATCAAAATATTTCATTTGAATACACAAATCCCTATTGAAAATTCATTCAGTAGTCTCCTTATCCTTTTTTTCTTTTGAACCACTTGAGGTTAAAAACTTCACCTTCTCCTCTTCTCCTGACCTAGTTGGAAATGTACAAAATAATTCAACCCTTCTAAAATGTTTGACTACATTGTTGGTCTCATTTACTCTTTCTCTTCTCTTGACCCAGTTGAGACACCACTTCAAAGGATAAACAAAGTAAATCAATCAATCATCCAACTCATCCTAATTAAAATATGCATAGTACGATCTTTATGATTATGATTGGTCTGAGTACGGTCATTTTTGGATACGATCACTTTTGGGTACAATCTTTTCTAGGTTTGATCTTTTTTGGGTATGAAAAGTTTATGGCCTATCTGATGGATTAGTCAGATGATATAGTAAATCAGTATCACCTCTTTCATGTGGATACAATTGTTTTGAAAAACAATTGGTATCACTTTTTTCTCTTCAATCGACACCGCCTTTCAATTGGCACTACCTATTCAATCAACATCACCTTTTCAATTGGAACCACCTTTTCAATCGATACCACCTTTCCAATCAGTATCACTTTTCCAATCGGTACCACCTTTCTTATCGGTACCACCTTTCTAATTAGAACCATCTCTTACTCCACATTTCTTCCATAAATCTTACATCATAAGTTCTTGATTCAACTAATGATTTTTATGAAATAAAAAACAGCAAAGCATTGTCATAATTAATTCATTGTAGTCACAGAGACTCCGATTTTTCATCAAAACAAACACTTCTTTATCATCATATTTAGAGTGAATCTGATGAAAATCAATTCCTCATTATGATCTCCTCCAATTCCAGACCCAAGGCAAGTCTGATCAAAACCTTTTCTTCTAAAATAGATTCTTCTCATTACGATGGAATTTCATAGTGAGTACGATTCTTTTGAAAACATGAGTATGATTCTTTTCAAAACATGGATTCAACTATTTTGAAAACATGGATCTGATTATTTTGAAAATAATCCTCAATACGATTTTTGTTATAAACAAAGTGAGGTTATTTCTAAAAAAATTCCTTGAAAACAAAATACAATAGTTGAATGAAAAACACCTTTATCATCAGCTTAGTCTTAACAATCTCCCCCTTTTTATTTTTTTGTCAACCAAGTTTCATAAATCACTTAACTTTTTATCCTAAATTAATAGATTACATATCAATAATTCTAAGCCTACGTGATCTAAATCATTGTAAGAAATAAGAATCATTGACAGCAAAGCCATGTTGTCCAAAAGTAGTGATTATTACAACATCCTCATCATTCTTCCTCATCTCTTCTTCACCCTTCCTGTAATACAAAACAATTTCTTTCCTATAACCACTCAAACAAACAGTTAGAATAGTTCACTCACAAAACAATGTTGAATTCATAGCTTACCCGCAACTCTCTCTTTTATACAATATATTTATGAAACAATACAATTATCTCCCTTGAAAATACAATCTAAAGGTAAGATGGGAGATGGGATAGAAACACATACCTCAACCTTGAAGAGAAAGAGGTTGGACACCCATGTTCAACCTCAATTTTGAGAATGATTCATTCGGTAAAGGTTTTGTGAAAATTTCAGCCACTTGTTCCAATGTTGGAACATACTCTAGCTTCAATAAATTCTTCTCCACATGCTCTTTGATGAAATGATATTTTATATCAATATGTTTTGAATGATAATGTTGAACTAGATTCCTAGTGAGATTGATTGTGCTTTGATAATCACAACCCAAGAGCAGGTACAACTTCACTTCAACAAGTAGATCTTCTAATTGAGTTATCATCAACAATAGTTGAGTAGTGGTTTGAGTATTAGAAATATACTTAGCTTCATCCATACTGAGAGTTACTAAATTCTATTTCTTTGAATTCCAGCTAACACAATTCTTTTCCATAAAGAATGCTCCACCAGATGTGGATCTTTTATCATCAACATTTCCTACCCAATTTGCATCTCAATACCCAAAAAATCAATACTATATGAGTTGAAATACCTAATACAAAATTTAGTTGTGCCTTTGATGTATTTGAGAATTATATTTCTAGCAATAAGATGTGATTCTTTTGGAGCACTCTAAAATCTTTCACATAAGGTAAGAGCATAAACAATGTCGAGTCTTTAGGTAGTCAAATATAATAGGCTTCCAATAATCTTTTGATACTATTTCTAATCAACTTATTTTCCTTAACCATATTTGGAAAACTTTGTTCCCACTAAAATAGGTGTGGAAAAAGGTTTTGAATTTTTCATGTCAAACCTCTTAAGAAGTTCTTTAGTATACTTTTCTTAGGAAAGAAAAATTTACTTCTCCTTTTGAAAGATTTGTAACCCAAGAAAGAATTTCAATTCCCCCATCATGGAAATTTCAAATACCTTCTTCATTTATTTAGAAAATCTTTCATAACTTTTTTCATAATTACCATAAAATATAATATCATAAACATAAACAATTAAAATGATAGAATACTCTTGACTTTATCTGATATAAATATTGTTATCCAATATTCTTTTCTTGAATTTCATTTTCCTTAAGCAAGTATCCAATTTGGAATACCATTCCCTCAAAGATTGTTTTATCTCATACAAGTCTTTCTTCAATATTCATATATAACTTTCATCTCTTACAACAATAAATCTATAAGGTTGTTCAATATAAACCTCCTCTTCAAGATCACCATTTAGTAATAAAGATTTAACATTCATTTGAAAGATCTTGTAGCCTTGTTGTGTAGCAATAGAAAGAAAGATTCTAATTGTTTCCAATCTGGCCACCAGAGAAAATGTTTCATCAAAATCAATTCTTTCAATCTGTGAATACCCTTTGCAAACCAATATTGCTTTGTTTCTTATAACTTAACCTTCTTCATTCAACTTGTTCCGGAAAATCCATTTTGTGCCAATGATGTTTTTGTTTTCATGTTTGGGTATAAATTCCCATGTATTATTCTTTTCAATCTGATCCAATTCTTCATTCATGGCTTAAACCCATTCTGGATGCTCAAAATCTTCTTTCACATCATTCAGTTCAACTTTTTAATACAAAGAAGTATGTGTGATGGCATTTGTTGTTCTTCTTTTTTAGACCTTTTGATGTTGATAACCAATTATATTTTGATCTTCCACCTGTTTCCTCATCCTTGGATGAGATTTTTGAGTGTCTTCCTCGTCACTAGAAATAGATGAGTTCATTTCTTCTTCTTGAGAAGTATTAAAAAAATGTGTATCCTTATCAGAATTATTTTCTTCAACTTTCTCAACTTCCTTGTCTTATTGAGCATGTTTCTCTTTCTTAGATCTTTCAATCACTTTCACATCAACTGAATAAACAATTTTATTTTTTTCTTTGTTGAAGCATATGTATCCTCTTCCTTTTAGAACATATCCAATAAAGATTCCATCTTCACCTTTTTGCTCAAAATTTCCATAGTTTCCACATTTATTCTTTATAATTCATGGACTCCTAAAAACCGTTAACTGTTTAAAACTTTAATTTTTTCCATAAAACAATTAATATGTATTTATACCTGATTGAGTCCTATAGAAATAGTGGTTCTGAATATACATATTAGTGCTCATGTATTGTATCCAAAAGTAATGTGAAAGGCCGTGTTTGAGTAACATAGTTCTTCCCATTTCCACCAAGCTTCTATTATTTATTTTAGCAACCCTATTTTTTTGGGGAGTATATGGGGAACTATACTCATGCTGAATTATAGTCTTCTCAAGATAGTATTCAAACTCTTCACTTTGATATTAACTACCATTATATATTCATAACTTCTTCACTGAATAATCACATTCTTTCTCAGCTTTCCTTCTAAAACTTTTAAACATTTTCAAATCATATGACTTGTATTTCATATACATAAAACAAGTAATGTGAGTAAAATCATCCATGAAAGTAATAAAGTAATTATCTCCATTTGTTTATTGTTTTCTCATCAGCCCAAAAATATCAGAATGAATCGACTCCAGGGGTTGTCTTGAACAAATATCAACCTTCTTATGCACATTATTTGTAATCATTCCTTTCTAGAAGATAGTGTAACACCAATCTCTTCTTCTTGGAAAATCATGAATGTCTTGAACACTATCTCTTTTGGATAACTTTATCGTGTTTCTTTGACACATGTATCCTAACCTTTTATGCCACAATTCATTCTCTTCCACCATGCTCATGTAACAAGAGTTTTTTCTATCACTAACCTAAAACAAATTCCATTTTGTACGCTGGCCTCTTGTAACAATTTTCTCATATTCTTCACTCTTCACAAAAAAACTCATCTTTCCTAAAGATAACATTTTTACCCTCATCGTACAATTTTGAAACACTTTTAAAATTTTGTTTCATCTCATCAACATATAATATTTTCTTGGATATCATTTTTCTTTTCCAATTATGGCTAATCCAATACCTTTGATTTTCAATGATTTATCATTGAAAATTTTCATGGTACCTTCTTTAGAATATTCCATATTTTTCAACAATTTCAAGTCTCTTATCATATGATAAGAACACCCACTATCGAGTATCCAAGGTTGTTCTCATTTTATGGATTTCAATGCAGTTTCAACAACAAGAGTCTTTTCTTAATTCTTTTATTTCTTCACCTTTAGCTTCTGAGAATTAAGAATCTTTTTCTGAGTTGGAAACAATATAATACATCCTTTTTTAAGGTGTCTAGGTTGATCACATCTTTCTCAAATAGTTTCCAAGGGTTGGAACCTATTTTCAATATTTACTTCATTTTTTTTTATATTTCTTTACAACAGCCTTCTTAGACATCTTTTTTTGAGGGAATTAAATCCCACACAAGATCTTCCTTTCATAAACTGTGGAATAATAGTAATGTTTTTGGTTAAACCAACACATATTTTTCATATGTATGAGTCCACTACAATACCATCAATATCCATAAAATGATTATTTTCCTCTTAAACCTCCTTACTGACTAGAATTATGAGTATATTTTTTAGTCACCTTCTTTTCATTTTCAATCGGACTCTTTTCCTTCTTTTTAGCCTTAATAAAATCAGAAGTATTTGAAACTTTTCTGAATCCAGATAAAACTTTTTAGACTCGGGATGTTTTGTAACTTATGAGTTCTTTACTTTGGCCACATACATAACTTTCTCAACATTCTTCTTTTCAGAAACAATTTTATTCTTCTTATCACCCTTTGAAGGTGACTTTTGTTGAAACTTCTCAGGTTTCTCATTACAAGAACATTCACCAACTTCAGAGATAGAGTTTTGGAAACTTGTACTTTTCTCTTCAACTTCATAAAGTTTTTGTTGGAAAATATATAACTTTTCTTCTATTTCTTTCAATTTCACTTCTAGATGATCATTATGATTCTTTTATTCTTTAATATATTTCTTAAAAACATCAATATCTTTATCTTGCTTCACTTTATCATCAAAAAAATAATCTTTATTGATTGATAATTCATCTTCTAACTTTTTTTTATTTTCAAGACTTCTGATCTTTCTCAAAAATTATTTCATTTCTTCTTTCAAATGTATTTCAAGTTGATTTTATTCTTCTTTAAAACTACTGCTTTTTGAATTATTCATCATTTACTGTTGCAATAAAAGTATTTTCAATACCATACTCAATTGATTTTTTAGATTTAGAATCACTACCTTATTCTTCTTCATCTTTCTATAAGAAACTTATTCTTTTTTATTTGAAGAATTTCTTTTCTTTCCCTATGGATTTGAATTTTTTTTTATCCCTGTTTCTTCCATGATATTCTTGTCTTTATTTCTTCTTCATCACTATCCTATTAATTATTTCTTCGAGGAAAATTAGCTACAAAGTGACCAACTCTTCCACATTCAAAAAAATTCAAGGGAAGTTCCCCTTTGTATTTCAATGTACCTATTTTTAAAAAATTTAGAAAACAAGGATAAAATATCATTGATATTTTTACATGCCTTATTTTTCAGAGTCAGAATCACCATCTTATTCTTCAATAAGAATCTTCTTTGATTTTTCCTTATTTGCAACCTTGAAAGATATTTCTCTATAAACTTTTTTTTCTCTTCATAGCTTTATATCTTCTCATTTCATAAGTAATAAGAGTGCTATGAAAATTTTCAAGAGATAATGTTTCAGGATCTTTGTCTTCTAATTAAGAAACCTTTTCATAGAATTTGTCGGGTGGGATTCTCAATATATTTTCAACAACTATAGATTCATCTAAATTTTCACCAATACATCTGATATTACTCACAATTTCATTTACCCTAGTAAAGAAGTCCCTAATAGATTCATGTTCACCCATATTCAAGTCTCCATACTTCAATCTCTATATTTAAAGTTTTTCCTTTTTGACTTTTGTATTGCCTTCGTATATTTTTTTCAATTTGTCCCATATATCTTTGGTTGTGAAAACACCTTTCACTCTTAAGAATTAACTTTCATAAAGTGATGAAAATATAGCATTCTTCTCCCTTACATCATTCTCCATATTCTTCTTATCAACAGATATAAGGGGATATTTATTATAAATGAGTGGAAACCCACTGTTGCAGCTTCAATAACATCATAACTGATAGAAATAAGACAATAAAACATTTTATCCTTCCAGATATGATAATTCTTTCCATAGAAGACCGAAATACCTTTATTATTCACACAGTTCAAATTCTCTATCAGTAAAGAATAAGCAAAGGGAATCAACCCTCTGATACCAGTTGTAAGACCCTAGTCAGTGTATTATATCACTGAGATGTGGAGGGGGTGAATCAGTGATACTATTTTTATTTTATGTTTCTTTTCAATTGAAATAAACTTTTCCTCCTGTTAAAGATTTCAATTCTCAACTAAAAACAAATCCAACACACATCCACAGTAACACAATGATTTAAAAGGTTCATTATTTAATAATAATAAATACATACTTGGTATGGTTTGGAAATGATCCAATACCATAAAATCCACTAGAAATCAATCCTTGGATCACAATGAGTAAGATATACCCTTACACTCATGTAGCACTATGAAACAATCCCACTAGTGTGTGTGCACCTGATAAAACACTATTTTGTTGAATATTTTATTGATAATAAATGAAATAATTTCCTCACATTGTGTTAAATATGTTTATTTATAAAATATTTGGGATTTGATCATTCATTTGAAAATTTGGTGAAAATTCCAATTTTACCCTTAATAGTGCACTGTAGTATTTCGAAGATAAATATTTTTATATTTATTATTTGAATTTGAAATTTTGTAAAAGTGTTCCTAACTTAATTTTCTAAAACTTTAATTCAGGAAACTAGAGCTAATAAGTGCATTTGGATGGAGTAAATGGGCCATTAAGACAATGGTGGTCTGGACTCGGAAGAATGGATATGGGTTCTGTATTTGGGCCATATCTTCTTCATCCGGGCTTGGATTGAGCCCAAATTTTGAGGAACACTCGGGGACATTATTTATCACAAATAATCCTTATGGAAGGCCGG
Organism: Viscum album; assembly: GCA_963277665.1. Classification (NCBI taxonomy): domain Eukaryota; kingdom Viridiplantae; phylum Streptophyta; class Magnoliopsida; order Santalales; family Viscaceae; genus Viscum; species Viscum album. The sequence goes on along the minus strand of OY728161.1, from coordinate 1,828,071,837 downwards.
TCAATTCACGCGTTTTAGAGGTCAACTATGCGGTGAAACTTGGAATAAAATATTTGGCCGAGTTTTTCATTTCACACTTAAAAAGTTATGTATCCTTAGCCCTCACAAACTCTATTTAAAGGGGGTTTTAACTCTTTGAGAGGGTTGGTCGAGGCTTTGTAAAGGTTTGGACGAAAGGGTGTCTCTTGGGAGCCCCTTAAAACTCTTGGAATAAGTAAGCCTTTGTGTAAACCTCTCTTCCAAAAAGGCTCTCCTCTCCCACCTCTTCTTTGTATTTCTTTTACTTCATGTTTGTTTCTTGAATTTTTCTTCAAATGATCTTCTGTGTTCTTACCTCTTATTCTTCTATTAATATTATTAATTGGGTTGGAATCAAGAGTGTAGATATGATTGGGTTCTACCCTTTCAATCTTTTGCTTATGCAAAACATCTCCATGATGATTACGCCACCCATGGAAGAGTAGTTCTTTTTAATAATCAATCGACCTATATCCTTTTTCATTCATTTATTTTGAATCAATGAGCTAATGTAATTCACATAATATGATCCATTAATTGTGTTTTTAAATTACAAGAAACTAATCAAGCAATTGAACAATTAATACAAAACATGCGAGGTCGAGATTTTGTGTAAATTGTGAGAGCGCGATCTTAATCGGTAATACAAGACCACACGGGATAAATTTGTAGAGTTCAAATATAATCCCTAAACACAATTCATCCTCATTTCCAGAATGGATATGTTCTCTAATTAACCACTAACCATAATCTATCCTTAGAACAACAATCAAAGCAGGGTGCTGCGATTGCGTGTTCCGAAGCTAGCCTAGGGTTTAAGTAATTTCATCTTTGTGGTTAAGTTAACTCTCGTAGGGTTCGAGGGATAAAAAATTAGGGGATCAAAATTAAGTGGATATTAATTTAAATTATAATGATTAATAAATGATTGAAGAGGTATAGTTAGATCGATTACACCTTTTAAAATAGATTTCTAAAAAAACATCTTTTTGTTGTGTCATTTCAATCGAACTTCATTTCAAAACTAAAAACAAAAAAATATACAATCTTCTTCCAGCAAACTTCTTCTAGATTCGTAAACTATAACCAACCTCCATCCTTTCAAATAGTGTTTTTATTCTCTTTTATTTTATTTTTATAATACCTTTAAAAGTTGTTTTAAATCTACTTCCTCCTTTGAGAGATGATCTTGGTCAGCCACTCTGTTGCACCTAAGTACCCCAAAATCACACTAATCATTTGAGGGCGCCCACGACAGCGCTCTATCAAATTGGCGCCATTTCTGGGGAGAAAAGTAATTTATTCAACCATTTAGAGGTATTTCTTTTATTTTTCATTTTATTATTTTCTTCACCTCTCTCTTTCATCTTTACCCTTTCTCAAGTTTTCATTTTTTTTTTCATCCTCTTCTTTTCCTTTTGGACCATCAACTCAAATTCTCATTTTTATTTTACTATGGTCCACTCACTTTCTTTTAATTTTTATTTGATTTATGACATTAACTAATCCCAAAGATCTCTTAGATATTGACCCTGAGATTGAACGTAGCCTTAGGGCTCGAATTAGATATTCTCAGTCTACGAGAAGTTTCAATATTCAACCAGTTGGTGAATTCCTCTCTTCTGGAAACATAGAAATTGGAAGAAATTCAAATTCAAACATAAAAGAGGAACTAATGGCTGGAAATAATGGAAATGAACTTAATAGAACCATTCGAGAATTGGTTGCACCTGATATTAACTATCAACCAAATTGTATTGCATACCCAAATCTCGAATCGGACTTTGAACTAAAATCTGGGTTAATTCACTTACTTCCAAAGTTTCATGGCCTCTCTGGTGAGGATACCAATAAAAATTTGAAAGAATTTAATGTGGTTTGCTCAAACTTGAAACCAAGAAATGTATCTGATGACCAAATCAAATTAAGAGCATTCCCATTCTCACTTGATGGAGATGTGAAAGATTGGATGTATTATTTACAACCTGAAGATGTAACTTGTTGGAACGATTTGAAACGTCTTTTCTTGCAGAGATTTTTTCCAGAATCAAGGACAACATCCATTCGTAAGGAGATCTTGGGGATCAAGCAAGCACAAGGGGAGTCAATGTATGAGTATTGGTATAGATTCAAGAAGTTGTGCGCAAGCTGTCTGCATCACCAAATCAGTGAGAAACTCCTCATCCAATACTTCTACGAAGGACTCACACCCATGGAGAGGAGCATGGTTGATGCTGTAGCTGGAGAATCATTGGTGGACAAGACACCAGTAGCTGCACATGCATTGATCGACAAGATGGCCCAAAACTCCCAACAATTTGGTGATAGAGGTACACCACATGTCAGGGGAGTACATCAGGTAAGTCCTTCTTCTCTTGAAAGTCATTTGATTGATACAAAGTTGGAAGAATTGACCACTATGGTGAGGCAGATTGCTTTGGCTCAAAAGACATCCCAACCCATTCCCTCAAGGCCTTGTGGAATTTGCACTGACACAAGCCATCCAACTGATTGTTTCCCCCAACTACAAGAAACAGAAGATTGTGCAGTAGTATTCCCAGGGAGACCATTTCAGCAGCAACAACAACCATATCCCCAAAAGAAGTTTGATTCATTTGCTCCAAAATACAACCAAGGGTGGAAGGATCAATCAGACATGAGGTATGGATCTGGACAACAACAAAGGCCACCCTTTCAACAAAACTTCCAGCATCCTCCGCCTTACCAGCAGGGTTTCCAACAACCCCAAAGGAGATTTGAAGCTCAAACATCAACAAGCCAACAACAAGGGAATCCTCCACCAAAGGTAGATTCTAATACTGATGGTCTTTTGAAGTAAATTGTTCTTAATCAACAGAATGAGCTGAAGAGTCAAAGTTTGGAGCAGAGGGAGTTGAAGACTCAAATGAGCCAGATTTCCACCGCCCTCCATGAACTTGTGAGTAAGAATTATGGAAATATACCTTCCCAACCCACTCCAAATTCAAAGGGGAATGTTAGTGCCATCACATTGAGAAGTGGGAAGCAAATGAACGATACATTTGGACCTACCATTCCACCGGGATTCACCTCTACTCCAGAGAATCCGCATTCCAAACCAACTGATGAGAAATCCAAGGAGAAAGATAAAGGTAAGAAAAAGATTGATTATGTTCCTCCTAAACCCCTTCCTTTTCCAAACAGGGTTGTTCAAACCAAGAATATGGCTGAAGAAGCAATGAAAAAAAGAGGTTTTGGATACATTCAAGCGTGTGGAGATCAACATTCCTCTACTTGAATCCATTAAGCAAATCCTAAGGTATGCCAAATTCTTAAAAGAACTCTGCACCAATCGAAGAGGGCTCAAGGGAAATGAGAGGATCAACCTTGGAAGGAATGTATCAGCACTCATTTCACCAACTCTAGAAATGCCAAAAAAGTGCAAGGATCCAGGGACATTCACCATCCCATGCACCATAGGGGAGTTGCACTTTTCTGATGCACTTTGTGATTTAGGTGCTTCCATAAATGTGATGCCTCACTCTGTATTCTCTTCCTTACAGGTTGGTGAGTTGAAGCCAACAAGAGTAGTGGTGCAGTTGGAGAATAGAGCTACGGAATATCCAGAGGGAGTCCTTGAGGATGTACTTGTCCAGGTAAGAGACATGATCTTTCCAGCAGACTTCTATGTGCTTAACATGGAGGATGATCAGGTAAGTTCTCATGCCCCCATTATCTTAGGTAGGCCCTTCCTCAAAACTGCAAAAACTATCATAAATGTCAATGAGGGTACACTTTCCATGGATATTGGAGATGAAGTTGTGATATTTAATGTTATGGATTCCATGAAGTACCCCTCAGAGGACCATTCTGCTTTTGTTATCTCCCATTTTGAACCACCAAGTAAAAACACCATGGAATTGGATTGTCCTATGCTTAGGGAGATTATGAGTATTGGTTCTAGTTTGATGTCTAAGAGTACTTCCACACCCGTTTCTAAGGAACAAGACTCTCTAAGATTTGATTTTTAAATGGAGTCATTATAGCATCCCGCATTTTTATAACATAAACTTTCATTACATTACACAAAACTGAGGATCTTTAAGGTTTAGTGTCTTGGAAACTAGGAACATAATACATGAAAACAACATAAAACATTCCTCTTAAACACTTGAAAGGCTTCTCCTTATGTTCATCCTAGGTTCATTACTTCATCTCATAACCTGGGGACATACATCAAAAGAAAGGGTGAGCAAAAGGCCCAGTAAGGGAAACAAGATGAACATTTTACATGTGAACTTGAGATACTTCAATAAGGACATGAAATGAACTTTAAGGCGTGAGAAAGAAATCATGAGGCATTTCATAATAAAAATAAAATTTTTCATAACTTGAAGATGTGGCTGCAACATTTAATATTGACAATCGTTTCGTTTCACCAAGGTCCATCCCCAAGGTGTCATTAAAAATTACCAAGGTTATTCACCAAGGCGTCGTTAAAAATAGTCATCTCTAGAGATTAAGTCTTTACCCAATGCATTGGAGCGCTATCAGGGCGCACCCTTAAATTTTATTTTATTATCATGTGAGCCACATATATCATCATCAAACATTTCATAAAGAACCCATGTAGCACAAAATAAATGGGTTTCATTTCGTAATCATAACGTTTTAAAAACTGCTTTAAAGACATGATCTTTACATCACTTTAAAACCCACAAAAAAGGAAGGTGGGTCTCATGTATGTAAATCCCATAATTTAAAATAGAACATTTTGGTATATATGTGAATACCCCTTTAGAAGAAAGATCTTTGAGTATTCACTTAATAACATAAAAGAACTTTAGAAAAAGAGAGAGACATTTTGAGATGGAAATTCTGCAGCATAACGGCTATGTTACGAGGTTTTAGAAGACATTAAAAAGAGAGGGAAAATGGGTCAAACATTCATAAATGACCCATAAAACAGTAGATGGACAGAATAAGAAGGATACATGATCATGGTAATGAAATTTCAAGGACATACCATTTGAAATTAAAAACATGGAAGAAAGACAAAAATTAGATTTCTCTTATGAAAGTTCGGCAGCCTAACGACATTACTTAAACTTCAAACACAATGATTTGAAAAGATCAAATAGGTTCTCTCATCATGTGAACATAAGAGTTCAGTATGATAGATATAGAGATAATGCCCCAACATAATTAAAAAGGAACTTGAAAGACTTGACATGAAAGTAGAACTTTGAAAAGAATGAGAAGGGTGAAAGAATCCCCTAAAAATTCGGCAGCCTAACGGCGCCACTTAAAACTTCAAAATACTGAATTGAAGAGATCAAATGGGGCCTCTCATCATATGAAAATAAGAGTCCATTATGATAGATATAGAGATCATACCCCAACATAACAAAAAAGGAACTTGAAAGAATTGACATGAAAGTAGAACTTTGAAAAGAATGAGAAGGGTGAAAGAATCCCCTAAAAATTCGGCAGCCTAACGGCGCCACTTAAAACATCAAAATACTGAATTGAAGAGATAAAATGGGGTCTCTCATCATATGATCATAAAAGATCAGTATGATAAATTTAGAGATCATACCCCAACATAAGAAAAAGTAACTTGAAAGACTTTACATGAAAATAGATCTTGAAAAATGAGAAGGGAGAAAGAGTCAGTTACAAAAAATTTCGGCAGCCTAACGGCGCCACTTAAAACTTCATAAAACGAAATAATGAGAGTAAGAGGGGATCTCTCATTATATGAACATAAAAAGGGCAGTAAGTGGAGTATAAAATAACATCCTCCAACATAAGAACATGTAGCATAAAAGGAATGACATAAAAGAGATTACTTGAAATGAAAGAGAGAGGTCGGATCCCTTACCTTAAAATGTGACTCTTGAAACTCAAAGTTTTGGACCTTGAGAGCTTGGGGGCACCTTGGGAGGACTCCTTGGGAGGTAAAGAGACCAGAACTTCGTTGGTGGATAGTTGGGAGTGAAAACCAAAGGAGGAATGGGTGGGTATTTATAGGGAAAGTGAGGGGACAAGGCATTAATGGCCAAGGGACACCTCATTAGTGGTTTTGGAAAAACCATGGGCTTGCCCATGGTATTTGCCGATGGTATTGGCCACTTGGGACACCTCATACCTTATCGTACTATTCACAATTCGACCATATTGAATATATACTTAATACATCATTTAATGATGTCATTAGACACTCGTAACTTAAAAACTGTATTTTCACTATTCATCGAAAATTCAACTTTCTCAGAATAATCCCAAAATTTCACCTTAACCAAATATCAATGCTCCGATTTCAAAAATGAAATCCATTTTATAAAAATATTTTTCTAAATATTTTTAATTAAATTTTTAATTAAAAACACTATTCATCGAAAATTTATTTTTTTCAGAAAAATCCCCAAAAATTACCTTAACATAATATCGATGCTCTAAGTTCAAAAATGAAGTCCATTTTATAAAAATAATTTTCTAAATATTTTTAATTAAAATTTTAAATAAAAAACACTATCCATCTGAAAAAACTAATACTTGAATAATAATTTATGAAACCGTTATTTAACCATTTTATTGAATCACATTACTTAATCAAAGTGCCTAGCTTATTTTAGTACTTTCTTTAAGTGAGATTACTAATCCATTTGGACACATTATTAATCCTAATCATAAAATCACTATTCATAATTTACTATTCATCAAAAATCAAGTTGATCTTATTAGACTCTAAATTTCGTACTGAACATAATTGCAGAAGACCATTTTTTGAAAATCATTACACATTTTTAATTATTTAATGTTTACATAAACATATTTAAAATATCCTTTTTCTAAAATTCATCCAAAATATGCATACTATATTTATCCAGTCATTTGAAAATTCATAAAAGAAATCGAAATTTTTATTTAAAACAAAGGATTACACAAGACAGTTACGGTCTCCTTACATAGCCCCTTATCACACCAGCATAGGACCTAAGTGTAAGGTGTGCTAAGGTGAGAGAATCCGAGGGAGGCTCGGCCAACATCGCACGAGTAGTAATTTCTATTAGTTTGAACTTCTCACGAAGGCGATCCCGTTCTAGATTTATACGATGAAGTTCAGCTTGGGTTTGGTCCAGAGCAAAGCCCAGTGGTGCTACCTCCTTCCCAAGTTTTCTTAGATGGGATTCGATCGGTCCAAGACTACTGGGTGAGGCCATCGAATCTTCTTTCTATATTAATTAACCAAGATTGCTTGTATTTAGAGACAATAGTCAAAACATTTAGTTTCCAGTGGTCATATTGACCAATGGTCAAATAACAATCAAAACCCAATAGTCTCATTTTAATTATACTCATGTTATCAAATGAAACATTTTTTTGAGTATAAAAATAAAATAAAATAACACATAAAATTAGGAAACAATATTTATTTAAAATTTTGGGTTGTTACAGTCATATTCTGATTTTGATCATGTGAACTCTGATTATGACATGGTTATAGAGTATGCTGATAGATTTGATGCTTTATTCTCTGATTGTGATGATTTTTATTCTGATACTGATGTTCATTGTGCAGATATGTCTGTTGCATCAATTTCTTCATCCATACATCACCCCCCTACATTGGAACTCAAGCCTTTGCCCCCAAATCTTAAATATGCATACTTGCTGAGTGGTGATAGATTACCTGTTATCATTTCTAATAATCTCTCTTTTGAACATGAAGAAAAACTTTTGAATCTATTGAAAGATAACATCAGGGAGATTGGGTGGACCTTGGCTAACATATTAGGTATTAGCCCCTCAATTTTCATGCATAGGATTCTCTTGGAGGATGGGGCTAAACCGGTGAGACAACCACAAAGGAGACTCAATCCCACCCTCCTGGAAGTTGTTAAAAAAGAAGTTGATAAATTGCTCGAGGTAGGTATAATCTTTCCCATTTCATATTCTCAGTGGGTAAGTCCTATTCAGGTTGTGCCTAAGAAAAGTGGTGTTACTGTTGTTAAAAATGATAAAGATGAGTTAGTTTCAATGAGGGTGCAAAACAGTTGGCATGTGTGTATTGATTATAGGAAACTAAATCAGTCCACTCGCAAGGACCATTTCCCCCTCCCATTTATTGATCAGATACTTGAGAGACTAGCTAGGAAGACACACTATTGTTTCTTGGATGGATTTTCTGGATATTTTCAGGTTCCTATAGCTCCAGAGGATTAGGAGAAGACTACATTCACCTGTCCCTTTGGCACATTTGTCTACCGGAGGATTCCATTTGGACTTTGCAACGCCCCAGGTACCTTCCAGAGATGCATGGTGAGTATTTTTTCTGATTTTATTGAGACCTGCATGGAGGTATTTATGGATGATTTTACAATGTATGGGTCTTCATTTGATGAATGTCTAATTAGTTTGGGAAAGGTTTTGAATTGTTGTATTGAGAAGAATCTAGTCCTGAACTTTGAAAAGTGTCATTTCATGGTAGAGCATGGCATTTTCTTAGGGCATGTAGTGTCAAAACATGGGATAGAGGTTGATAGATCAAAGGTAGATATTATTTCATCCTTACCATACCCTTCATGTGTTCATGATGTTAGATCTTTCTTAGGGAATGCAGGATTTTATCGGTGCTTCATCAAAGACTTTAGTAAGATTGCTCTTCCTATGTCAAGATTACTTCAAAAGGATTATGATTTTGTGTTTGACGATTCTTGTAGGACTTCCTTTGATGATCTAAAGAAGTGTCTGACCACTCCACCTATCATACATCCCCCACGGTGGGAGATTCCTTTTGAGCTTATGTGTGACGCCTCCAACTTCACGGTTGGAGCGGTCTTATCTCAGAGGGTGGAGGGACGTTCACATGTGATCTCTTATGAATCAAGGACATTGGATTCATCCCAATCAAACTACACTACCATAGAAAAGGAGCTTCTTGCTGTCATATTTGATTTAGATAAATTCCGTTCATATTTATTGGGATCTAAAGTAGTTGTTTTTTCTGACCATGCAGCTTTGAGGTACCTCCTAAAGAATCCAGATGCAAAGCCACGACTTATCCGTTGGATGATCCTTCTTCAAGAGTTTGACATCGAGATAAAGGACAAAAAGGGATCAGAGAATTTGGTGGCAGACCACATGAGTAGGCTTACTCACACACTAGAGGAAGACACCTTGGATCAGGTACCACTTCGGGACACTTTCCCCGATGAGCATCTCTATACCATCTCAGGTACGCATCCTTGGTATGCTGATTTAGTTAACTACCTTGTTGCCTCTGAAATCCCTACAAATTTAAAGAAACATCAAGTCCAAAAATTAAAGAGTGAGTCAAGATTTTATGTTTGGGATGATCCATACTTATGGCGCATGTGCAGTGACCAAGTTATTAGGAGGTGTGTTCCTGATCATTAGTTTGAGTCTGTTTTGCAATTATGTCATACACTTGCATGTGGTGGACACTTTAGACCCCAACGGACAGCTAGGAAAGTTTTAGACTCTGGATTATATTGGCCTAGATTATTCCATGATTCCCATGTGTTTTGTAAGTCATGCTCTCGTTGCCAACACACTGGAAATATTTCAAGGAGACACGAGATGCCCCAACAACCCATTTTATTCTGTGAGAATTTTGATGTTTGGGGAATTGATTTTATGGGCCCTTTTCCTAGTTCCTTTGGTTTTTTGTACATTTTGGTTGTTGTTGATTATGTGAGTAAATGGGTGGAGGCCAAGGCCACCAGGACTGATGATTCCCATGTTGTTGTGGATTTTGTGAAGCAACAGATTTTTTGTAGGTTTGGAGTACCAAAGGCCATCATCAGTGACCAAGGGACACACTTTTGCAATAGAAATTTTTCTTCCCTCCTTCGAAAGTATGAGGTGGCACACAAAACATCAACACCATACCACCCCTAAACAAATGGCCAGGCTGAGGTTTCAAATCGTGAGTTGAAACAAATATTGGAGAAAATCGTGTAGCCAAATAGGAAGGATTGGAGCAAGTGCTTGGATGATGCATTGTGGGATTATAGGACAGCATACAAGACCCCCATTGGTATGTCCCCATTTCGGATTGTGTTTGGGAAAGCATGTAATCTCCCCGTGGAAGTTGAGCATCGGGATTATTGGGCTATAAAGAAATGCAACATGGATTTGGCCCAAGCTGGAATTCAAAGGAAGCTGCAAATCCAAGAGCTTGAGGAGATTAGATTGTCATCATATGAGAACTCAAGTCTCTACAAGGAAAGATCAAAAGTATATCATGACAAAATGATCCAACAAAGGGAGTTTCATGTTGGAGAGAAAGTCCTTCTCTACAGTTCACGACTGAAGTTGATGCCTGGTAAGTTGCATTCCAGATGGTTAGGTCCTTATATTATATCTAATGTTTTTCCTTATGGTGCAGTGGAGATCACACAAGAGGACACTGGAAGGAGATTTACAGTCAATGGGCAAAGTTTGAAGAGATGCATTGAGGGACTTCCTACTGATGTAGTGGATTTTATCACACTACATGACCCCATCATCACTTGATCACATCAGGTTGTTCCTAACCCTTTCACTTTTATATTATTTGTCCTATTTAAAAATTCTGCATTTCATGTGCATATATCATCTCATGGGTTCACATTGAGGACAATGTAATATTTTAAGTGTGGTGGAGGGAACCTTTTAGTTTAGTAATTTCAATTGTTTTCCTTTAAAAAACAAAACAAAAAAGTGTGTGTGTGTTTTTCAAATTTTGTGTGTTTATTTTTTTTCAATTTTCTTTGTGTTTTTGAAATTTTTGAGCTGAAATGATTCTCATCACAATTTTGAAATGCATATCAATGAGTGAAACAATTTATCCCTTGAAACTAAGCTTAAATGAATGCTGAAAATGATTTTGTTTCAAGTTCAAATATTTAGTAATTTCATGGAAAGTACACCGAATTTTGAATCCCATGCCACATCTCACTGTCTTTATATTTGAAATCACTTTCTTGTGAGGATTCTAAACCATTATTTTCGTATTCTTTACATTATCCTCACTTCTTGAGAGAACCAAACCATGCTTGATTTAACCAGAATTTGATTTATTCCTGTCAAAACTTGAGGGTTTGAGATACTTATGTTTGGTTGAGGAATTTATTTGGTATTAAAGCCCCTATTTCAGAGAATCCTTTCTTATAATGGCCTACCTTGAATATTTAATCCTTTTAGCCCTTAGAAGCCATGCACAGCCTATTATGTTAGCCATATTACAAGCCAATTTTCCCTATCCAACCAACTCTTAAAGTGAAATTGCATAATCTAGTTGAGCTTAAGTGTGGGGGAATCTATCTTGTGTTGTGCCACCACATTCTGTGATACTTTGGGTGGAAAATTAAATTCTGAATAGATGTGTTTGCTGCTGAATAAATTCATTATATTTAAAGCTATGCCTTTTCTAGAGCTTTCATGACAAGTGAAGCTGTGACTTTTCGGGAGCTTCTAATTGAGGTGGAAAGTTGTGCCTATCTGGAGCTTTCAAGAAAATCATGTTTGAGAAGATTGACATTTTTTATGCTGAAATGATGAATGGTGTAAAATTTTCATGACTTTTCATGATGATGGAGATGAATTGATACTATGGGTATTGAGGATAAGACCATATTTAAGTGAAAATTAGATTAATGCAATTTCTCTTCAAAAAGAGTCAAGCCCTCCTCATTCAGCCTCAGAATTTTTCACATCTAAATCCTACCAACCGAAAGCCACAGAACAACCCTAAAAAGTCTTCATGATAAACATATGTCCTTGACTCACATCGGGTGGCGATGTAGGAATATATCAAGCCTATGGTGACCCTTGTATGAGTTTGGATGAGAAAGACATTGCAAAAAAAATTGATATCTGTGTGATGAGAGAAAATTCAAGCGAGGTAAGTGTTTTGTGCATGGGAGGATAGATGAAGTGGAAATATATTGAATAATATAAATGAAGAACTTGAAATAATGGTTTTTTATGAGGCATGATATATTTTTTTTCTTGGTGTATAATTGTTTGATCTCAAGGATATGTGTTTTAAAATTGGTTTTGATTTGATATTGATGTTTACTTGACATGAGGTTTTGCTCAGGAGTGCAAAAGGGTAAGTGTGGGGGAGTTGATAAAACACTATTTTGTTGAATATTTTATTGATAATAAATGAAATAATTTCCTCACATTGTGTTAAATATGTTTATTTATAAAATATTTGGGATTTGATCATTCATTTGAAAATTTGGTGAAAATTCCAATTTTACCCTTAATAGTGCACTGTAGTATTTCGAAGATAAATATTTTTATATTTATTATTTGAATTTTAAATTTTGTAACAGTGTTACTAAATTAATTTTCTACAACTTTCATTCAGGACACTAGAGCTAATAAGTTCATTTGGATGGAGTAAATGGTCCATTAAGACAATGGTGGGCTGGACTCAGAAGAATGAACATGGGTTCTATATTTGGGTCATATCTTCTTCATCCAAGATTGGATTGAGCCCAAATTTTGAGGAAAGCTCGGGGAAATAATTTGGAACAAATAATCCTTCTGGAAGGTCGGTCAATTCACGCGTTTTGGAGGTAAACTAGGCGGTGAAACTTGGAATAAAATATTTGGCCGAGTTTTTCATTTCACACTTAAAAAGTTATGTATCCCTAGCCCTCACAAACTCTATTTAAAGGGGGTTTTAACTCTTTGAGAGGGTTGGTAGAGGATTTGGAAAGGTGTTTCCAAAATGGTGTATCTTGGGAGCCCCTTAAAACTCTTGGAATAAGTAAGCCTTTGTGCAAACCTCTCTTCCAAAAAGGCTCTCCTCTCCCACCTCTTCTTTGTATTTCTTTTACTTCATGTTTGTTTCTTGAATTTTTCTTCAAATAATCTTCCGTGTTCTTCCCTCTTATTCTTCTATTAATCTTCTTAATTGGGTTGGAATCAAGAGTGGAGACAATATTGGGTTCTACCCTTTCAATCCTTTGCTTATGAAAAACGTCTCCACGATGATTACGCCACCCATGGAAGAGTAGTTATTTTTAGTAATCGATCGACCTCTATCCTTTTTCATTCATTTATTTTGAATCAATGAGCTACTGTAATTCACATAATATGATCCATGAATTGTGTTTTTAAATTACAAGAAACTAAGCAAGCAATTGAACAGTTAATACAAAACACGCGAGGTCGAGATTTTGTGTAAATTGTGAGAGCGTGATCTTAATAGGTAATATAAGACCACACGGGATAAATTTGTAGAGTTCAAATATAATCCCTAAACACAATTCATCCTCATTTCCAGAATTGATATGTGCTCTAATTAACCACTGACCATAATCTATCCTTAGAACAACAATCAAAGCAGGGTGTTACGATTGCGTGTTCCGAAGCTAGCCTAGGGTTTAAGTAATTTCATCTTTGTGGTTAAGTTAACTCTCGTAGGGTTTGAGGGATAACAAATTAGGGGATCAAAATTAAGTGGATATTAATTTAAATGATAATTATTAATAAATTATTGAATAGGTAGAGTTAGATCGATTACACCTTTTAAAATAGATTTCTAAAAAAACATCTTTTTGTTGTGTCATTTCAATCGAACTTCATTTCAAAACTAAAAACAAAAAAAATATACAATCTTCTTCCAGCAAACTTCTTCTAGATTCATAAACTATAACCAACCCCCATCCTTTCAAATAGTGTTTTTATTCTCTTTTATTTTATTTTTAGAATACCTTTAAAAAGTTGTTTTAAATCTACTTCCTCCTTTGAGAGACGACCTTGGTCAGCCACTCTGCTGCACCTAAGTACCCCAAAATCACACTAATCATTTGAGGGCGCCCACGACAGTGCTCTATCAGCACCCTCTTGGCACAAATAGGGTAATAAAATTGTTATGTATTAACTCATGTTACATGTGCTTCTTTTCAATTTAACAAATGTATTCAATTGAAATACAATCCTTAAGTTCCTTACCCAAAAGAAAGTTAAGAACCTCCAAGACTTTATTATGAAAACTCAGTCTGATTTTTCTGGGTCCGATTTTCCCAGTCTGATTCCTCCAAGTACGATTCTACTTAATACAATTCTTCTTAGTCTGATTTTCTTTCAATAGAATACAATAGAAATTAATTGTCACCACTACAATACCTGATTACGATAAAACTCAGTATGATTATTCCTCGGTCTGAGAAACCCAATACAGAAATCTCGAAGCCAATTAATCCAACCCGATACGATGATCAGCTGAATAAAAATCCACTTCTCTATCAAAACCTCTTCAAAAAAAGATCAATATGGAGACTTCTTATCTCTAGAAAATCAGAGCTTCTCTCTCTATTGTGGTGAACAGTACTACATCGTCAGTCAAGTATAGTGTACTTTTCACCTTTTATAGGTGACCCAAAACATGTTTGGGTAGAAATCCCAAAAACTTTCCCGCTCACCTAAATTCACCCAAAATGCAATTTCCCCTAAAATCTCAGAGTAATTATGACGTCGTCAATGCTTATCGATTCTTCTCAAAACTTCTACAATCTTCACATATTCTTCTCCAAACTTCCATTTCAGTTTCCATATTGATTACAATTGATGACTCTGGTTTTTATCAATCTGATTTCTTCAGTATAAATATTTGTATCAATTGAAAATAAATGTATAAAGAAATGGATACCATTATGATTTTCTGAAAATTAATATCCGAACCGATTTGAATCAAAATATTTCATTTTAATGCACATCTCCCCCTTAATAATTCATTCAAAAATATCCTTCTCCTTTTTTTCTTTTGACCCACTTGAGATTCAAAACTTCATATTCTCCTCTTCTTATGACCTGGTTGGAAACGTACAAAATAATTCAACCCTTTTGAAATGGTTTACATAATTATTGGTCTCATTTCCTCTTTATCTTCTATTGACCCAGTTGAAACCCCACTTCAAAGGATATAAAAAGTAAATCAATCAATAATCCAACTCAACCTGATTATGATATGTAGAGTACGATCATTCTGAGTATGATTGGCTTGAGTACGATCATTTCTAAATACGATCAACTCTGGGTATGATCTTTTCTGAGTTTGATCTTTTCTAGGAATGAAAATTTTATGGTCTATTTGATGGATTAGTCAGATGCTACAGTAAATCAGTACCACCTCTTTCATCTGAATATGATTGTTTTGAAAAAAAATTGGTATCAATTTTTTCTCTTCAATCGGCATTGCCTCTTCAATCGTCACTGCCTCTTCAATCGGCATCACCTTTTCAATCAGCACCATCTTTTAAATCAATACCACCTTTCCAATCGGTACCACCATTATAATCGGAACCACCTTTCTAATCATCACCATCTCTTACTCCCCCTTTCTTCCATCTAGCTTGCATCATAAGTTCTCTATTCAATTCATGATTTCTATGAAATAAAAAACAGCAAAACATCATCACAATTAATGCATCGTAGTCATAGAGACTCTGATTCTTCATCAAAACAAACACTTCTTTCTCATAGTATTCATAGTGAATCCGATGGAAATCAATTCCTCATTATGATCTTCTCCTATTCCAAACCCAAGGCAAGTCCAGTCAAAACCTTTTCTTCCAAAATATCTTCGTCTCATTACGATAGACTTTCACATTGAGAAAGATTCTTTTGAAAACATGAGTCCAATCCTTTTCAAAACATGGATCTGATTCTTTTGAAAACATGGATCTGATTCTTTTGAAAACAATTCTCAATACGATTTTTTTCATAAACAAAGTAAGTTGATTTCCAAAAACATTCCTTAACAACAAAAGACAACACTTGAATGAAAAACACCTTTATCATCAGCTTGGTCCTGACATTAACATTATAGACATTCCATAATTTTGAATATAAACATTATATATTCATCCCAATATTAAATCTTTCATATTATTAATTATATGGAATTTCATTTTAAATATATGATATTTTATGAATTAAAAACAATTTATAATCCAATTTTTATTATGTAAACATTTTACATAATATAAATACCATATAATTTGTATTATTTAAACCTATATCATATCAAAAACTCTTGATTTAGTTTAAATAATATCTCAAATAAGGCCATTTAATTTGAAAAATTCAAATTAATTAATTATGAACAATTTATAATTTAAATATAAACATTTTATATGTTGACCTTATTTAGGTAATTTTTGACTCTATAAATTATGCCTTATGATTTCTAAATAAAAATTTTATTTCTAGATCATAGGACATGTCATATAATTTGTTAAAAGGTATTTAAAATATTGATAATTAATATTTGGAATGTTTTATAAATAAATGTTTTATAAACATTTATATACAATTAATTATAAATAAATTATAATTAATTAATTAATTAACCTTTTATAAATTAAAATATTCCCAAAATACCCTCAATTGTGATTAATAAACAATTTAAAAATAACAAGCAAAGTTAGAAAAAAAATAAGCTTTTTCAGTTTACCCATACACAGTAAAGGTGGCCTATGTAGAGGTAAAACCCTTTACATTTATGTAGCCCCTTCTATGTATGGGTAAGGATAACCCTTATGTTGACCACTCTAAATAAGGATAAGAACTAATGACCCTTACATAGATCACTCTATATAAGGGTAATTCTGAATGACCCTTACCTAGACCGATCTATGTAAGTGTATAGTGGGATGACCCTTACGTGGAGTAATCAGGATGACCCTTATGTAGACCACTCTATGTAAGGGTAACCCAAGATGACCCTTATGTAGAAGCATCTACGTAAGGGAAATCCATGATGACCCATATGAAGAACTCTTCTGTGTAAGGGTAATTTGTGGTGACCCTTACGCAAAATGCTTCTACATAAGGGTAATTCAGGATGAACCTTACATGAAATGCTTCTACATAAGGATAATCCATTTTACCTAGAATTTACAGAAACCAAAAACATTGCCCTATTTTTGTTTTTTTTCCTTCATTTTAGGCAATATTTCATAAATCTAACACATAGGGTCATTATGACACCACTAAATGTAGAATCAATTTTATCCATTGCCCAAGATCACCCATGCAAGATATATAAAATGTGTGATAAAATTGAAATGAAGAAATACTGTGAATCAAGGATGTTGTACACCGAAGAGCATATGCAACATTTTGACCACCATCCACTACTACAAAACAAGCCTTTAACAGCATTGGCCTTTATCAGTGTTAGAAAAAAAAGATGATAAAGGTACCTTTATCAGTGCTAAAACAAGTTTTGATAAAGGGTGCCTTTTATTAGCACTTTTTTTAGATCTAAAAAAATGAACCCTTTATCAACACATTTTTTAACGCTGATAAAAAAGCAACCTTTATCAGTGTATTTTTTAACACTAATAAAGGGTGTCCTTTATCAGTGTTTTATATTTAGCGATGATAAAGGAAACTCTTTATCAGCACTTTATTTTTAGCGCCCATAAAGGAATCCATTTTTAGCGCTTTTTTAGCACTAATAAAAATATGAATAAAATGAAATAATTGAATAAATAATAAATAAAAATGATTTTATTAAAATAATATTAAAAAAATTAATTAAATAATTATTGATAAAAATGAATAAATTGATTATACTATATATAAATTATAAATAGTATATATTAAATATATATATATATATGTAAAATAAAAATTAAACAAATAAAAATTAAAAATAAGTAAATTGGTAAAATATTAAACATTTTATTAATTAAATAATTATTAATAATGTTAATAAATAATATATATTAAACATATAAATATATATGAATGTATATAAATATGATTTATATAATACAAAATATTATTTATGCTTTAAATTAAATAGTAATATATTTAGTGAATAATTGTTTATAATTAAAAACTATTATGAATTAAAAATACTGACTAATTATATAGAGTAATGAACATAATTGAATGTCATTTGATTTTTCAATTTAACATAGATCAAATGTATTATATTGATTTCACATGTATGTAATTAATGCATTTTTATATACATGCGCACACTCACAAATATTTTTTTGAGAATTTAATCAATTTATATTATTTATTTTATATATATTTATTTACTGTGTTTTAATATTTTCAATATGTATTCATCTTTATTTCAATATATATCCATTTTTTAATTATGTATATTAATCAAACTTATCCAATTTTTTAATATTGTACTCATTTTTAATTAATCAATTTTACTCATTTTTATCATGCATGCACTTATGATTAAATATTAATTAATAGTGTTAAAAATACATTTGTAAAAAAATATTTATAAATAAATATATTTATAAATGTATATTTACTATTTTTATACATTATAATTATAAATAAAAATATAATATTTGTTTAAAAAGTATTTATATAATTATAAATAAATAATTATAAAAATATAATAAATTTATTTAAATAATGAATATATTTACTATATTTATATATATATAATTATATAATTATGTATAATGATATAATTATTATTATTTTAAAAAGTATTTATATAATTATAAATAAATAATTATATATTCAAAGAATTATAACATTATTATTTTATAAAAATTATTATTATAAGTATTATAATTATATATAATAATTATACTTTTTTTAAAAAGTATTACTTTTTTAAAATAAATTATGATAAGTATTTAATCAGCGCTAAAAAATCGTTGATAAAGATTCATTTAATCAGCGCTTATTAACTTAGCACTAATAAAAGGTATCTTTATCAGTGCTTATTTATAATCGCTGATAAAAGTGTCCTAATCTATTTTAAAAACCCTAACCACTGTGACCCAGTTCTTGATATCTGAAGCTCTCAGCGGAAGTGATCTTCTGTCGGTGCTCCTCATTGACGAATCCAAGCTCAAATCTAGGCTATAATCAAGGCTCCAACTATTCCAAGGCTCGAATCCAAAGCTCGAGCGATTCAAGGGTGGAATGAAACCAAGGCTCGAAAGAAATCTAGTTTTTTTATATCTCTAATTTCCCTCGGTTATCCACTAAACCTTATCATCCCACATCTATGTATCCCAACAAGTCCAGTTGCACTATCCTATAATAAAACAACCTAAAATTCATTGTTTTTTCTTTTGAATGAGGTCAGAGCTTCTTAAATAAGCCTCTGTTGTTTAGATTAAAACGAAGTATAAAATATTTACATTTTCAATCGATATCTGTATCTAGTTTGATCTCTATGACATTTTCTTATTTGTTTTTATTCTGTAAACGTCAATGAAAAATAAAAATGCATATAAGTGGAGCCAATAACAGCTTGCTCAGCAAGCTACATGCTGAATGAATGAATAAAATATAATCCATTATTTTTTATCAATAAGCTATAAATTGAAGTATTTCTCAACAATTTGGCTTGGCCTTCATCATTCTTTTAAGTGATGCATGTCCTTCTTTCATCTTAGTGGTATGTTGCACACAAATATCAGTGAGAGCAAGTGAATTTTTCTACCTAGAAGAAGAAATATTCTACAATCAATGAAGATTATCCATTTTATTTTTATGTTTAGATTTTAATAGTAAATAAATTTATTTTTATTATACGAAATTATTTTGAAGATAATATTTTTTTTAGAATTATAATATTTGAAAGAGATTAATTATTTATTTATTTTAACATGATTTATTTTTCATAAGGGAATTTATTTTCATATGTAAAAA
Source organism: Viscum album (assembly GCA_963277665.1). Lineage (NCBI taxonomy): Eukaryota > Viridiplantae > Streptophyta > Magnoliopsida > Santalales > Viscaceae > Viscum > Viscum album. The sequence goes on along the minus strand of OY728161.1, from coordinate 1,828,052,154 downwards.
AAATTCTAAGAATTTTTCTTATAAAATTTATATTTCATTAGAATTATAATAATTATATTTGATTAGTTATTTATTTAGAATAAGTTATTGCAAGTGATCATTTTTGCATTATGTAAAGACTTATATTTTAGATCTAGGAGTTCCCCTTTCACACTATCCATTCTTTATTTTGAGCCACTTTTCCATAGTCAATGAGTTTATTACTGAACACCCACTTGGTTCTGATAATATTCTTGTCTTCCAGCCTTGGAACAATTTCCCATGTCACATTGTTCATATTCAGATCAAGCTCCACATGCATATATTTGATCTAATTATCATCCTTGTCAGTCTCTTTAAATGATTTAGGCTCTAATTGGGAAAAAATGAGGTTTTTTGTAAAGTCTTACTCTGAGTTTTCACTGAAAATTTCCGATCACCAATGAAATTTAATTCATTGATTTCAGTCTTTCTTGTATTTATTACAGTTGATAAAATATATCCATCTTTGACATGATAACCCACTCATTAATCCATTTTAAAAATTACTTCATTTCTTTCATGACACATCTAATAAACACTATGTATGTTTTACTTTAATCCATATAAAAATACATCATTCTTTAACATTTCCTTTTGGTTCCACCCTTAGGAATATCTTATTACCATCCATGTAATTCTCACAATTGGGAAGCATTACTCATTTTAGAGAACACAATGGAGTAAAACTTCCATCCTCATCAGTTGCATCTCCCAAACAGTTATTATTTCAATTTGTTTCTTGGGACTCATCTCTCATCTATTTTATGTTTCTTGTACTACTCTAAAAAGTAGTCATCATATGGATGACTACTTATTTGATAATTTAAATAAACATAGGTGCATGTCCACAAGATGTGGAGGATGAGTTCCAAACAACAAAATTCAATGACAACTATTCAGAAGATGAGCTGATGAGGATGAAAATTGTCTATAAATTTCACCTTTGGATGAATTCAGAGGATACCATAGTGGAGTAGTTCATTTATTAAATTCAATTACCCATTTTCTTCAAAGCATACTAAAATTATTTGAAATAATAAAATATTGAGTTTCCCTTATTATAATTATCTATAACTTTCACCTTTGATAATGAATATCTTATGTGTATTTATTTATTTACTGTACAAAATGAATATTTTATTAACCCAATAGGATATCTTTACTTTATCTCAGACAATTCAAAGCTTTAATCCAATGTATCTTATTTTCTCCTCATCCTCCTCACTCATTGATTGATTATTCCGCGAGATCTATTTGCATCTTTTTTATCATCATTCTTGATTTACCATTAGCATATCCCTGTGGTCAATAATGTTTTCATAGTAAAATCATTATCCATAGAATTAATGTATTGTTTTATACTTATGTTTAATTTATTTCTTTTTAGTATTGCTCATATAATAATTATTTTCTTGTACAAGTGAATTATTTTGTTTGAGTTGGGGTAGTTTGTTCAAAGATTCTCATGCTCATGAGGGATTGGACTTCAAACCTGTAACTAATATAATGACAACAAGGAAGTGTTTCAAGAATGCATACAACCATCAGAAAAAGGTGAATTCCTACTTACTACTTATTTAATTAATTTTGTCATCATTTTATCTAATATTAGTAAGTTAATTTCCTTATCATTTTTATCTAATACTTATTTTTGTTTTTTTACATATCTTTTGGGAAGTCATATTTTGATTTCAACTATCTATAATAAGCCACAAAAGAGATAAAATGATTCTTTCTTCCAATGTAACCAATTTTTCTATTTTCATTATCTTTCTTTGTCATGCTGCCAACACTTCATATTGATTCAGTGTTGTTATTCAAAAAACATTTCTCATTGTTGAAATCTATAATAGTATAGGAATATCATATGTCCATTGTGGTGACTTATCGTGATATAATGGGCACATGAGCTTCATCTGCTCTTCTAACTTTCAACAATGAGAAAGGTTTTTCAGCTAAGAACATTGATATAATATGCAATGTTGTCAGTTCGACATATAAAGACAATGGAACCATGTTTACATTGGTAGTTATAATTTTTTTGAGACTTTGGGATGTGTAGGAATCAATCGCACCTCAATCTGACACATGATGTGACTTGTATGACTCCAAGTGCTTCTTTTTATTTAAAATTGAATTTAATTTTAGTAAAAAGGACAACTAACATACTCAAAAATGAGAAAACATATTCTGATAATTTTTATACTTAGGGAAATGATCCATAAGTCATATGGGACATTTAGGAATCAGTCTCACCAAAATTTGATGCATGATGTGACCGTTATGACTCAATGTGTTCGTTATCAGTTTAAAATTGACAATTTATTTTAAAAAAAATCACTCACTGAAAACAAAAAAATGCACTATAATTTTATTAATAATTCATGAAATCGATTCATAAGTCATTTTTGATGTGCAGGAATCAGTCTCACATCAAACTGATACACGGTGTGATCGGTATGAGTCAAAGTGTGTGTTTCTAATTTAAAATGAAATTTTAGTAAAAAAACAAGTGACATACTCAAAATCAATCAAATGCATTTATATTATTTTGATACTTTAGTAAAATGATACATAATTCATTTGAGACGTGTAGGAATTAGACACACCTCAATATGATTCACGGTGTGAGCGATATGACTCCAAGTGCATCTTTTTATTTAAAATTAACATCAATTTTAATAAAAAGGACAAATGACCTAATCAAAACTGAGAAAATTCATTAAAATTGTTTTTATACTTTAAGTAAATGATCCATAAGTCATTTGTGATGTGTAGGAATCAGCTTCACCTCAATCTGATACACGATGTGTCTGGTATGACTCAATGTGTCTGTTATCAATTTAAAATTAACAGTTTAGTTCAAAAAATGTCACTCATTGAAAACTGAGAAAATGCACTTGTATTTTATTAATAATTTAGGAAATTGATTCATAAGTAATTTTTTATGTGTATGAATTGGTCTCATGTCAAATTGATACATGATGTGATCGCTATGAGTCAAAGTGCGTGTTTCCAATTTAAAATGACATTTTAGTAAAAAAGACAAGTGACATTCTCAAAACTGAGTAAACACATTCAGATTATTTTTTATACATTATGAAAATGATTCATAGTCCATTTGGTATGTTTATGAATTATCTGCACCTCAATCTAATGCACAGTGTGACCAATATGACTCCAAGTGCGTCTTTTTATTTAAAATTGACCTCAATTTTAGTAAAAAGGACAAATGACCTACTCAAAACCGATCAAACGCAATAGGATTGTTTTGATAATTTAGGAAAAAGATCCATAAGTCATTTGTGATGTTTAGTAATTCGAAACACCTTCATACAACACACGGTGTGAATGGTATGAGTTCAAGTGTGCCTTTTTATTTAAAATTGACATCAATTTTAGTAAAAAGGACAACTGGCCTACTCAAAACCAAGAAAACGCATTTGGACTATTTTTATACTTTAGGGAAATGATCCATGAGCCCTTTTTTGATGTATATAAATCATTCACACCTCACTCTGATACAATATTTTCCCGGTATGAATCAATGTGTCTGTTATTAGTTTAAAATCGACAGTTTAGTTCAAAAAATGTCACTCACTGAAAATCGAGAAAAAACACTTGTATTTTATTGATAATTTAAGAAATTGATTAATAATTCATTTTTTTATGTTTAGGAATTGGTATCATGTCAAAATGATACACGATGTGATCGGTATGATTCAAAGTGCGTGTTTCCGGTTTAAAATGACATTTTAGTAAAAAAGACAAGTGACGTACTCAAAATCAAGTAAACACATTCAGATTGTTTTGATAATTTATGAAAATGATTCATAATCCATTTAGGATGTGTAGGAATTATTATCACATCAATCCGATGCACGGTGTGACTGGTATGACTTCAAGTGCGTATTTTTTTTTAATTGACATCAATTTTAGTAAAAAAGAAAACTGACCTACTCAAAACTGAGCAAACGCATTCAGATTGTTTTGATACTTTACAAAAATGATCCATAATTCATTTTTGACATTTAGGAATTAGACTCACCTCAATCCAATCCACATTGTTACTGTTATGACTCCAAGTGCGTCTTTTTATATAAAATTGACATCAATTTTAGTAAAAAGAACAACTAACCTACTCAAAACCGACTAAACGCATTCTAATTGTTTTGATACTTTAAGGAAACAATCCATAAGTCATTTTTGATGTGTAGGAATCATACACACATCAATATGATACACAATATTCCTGGTATGACTCAATGTGTCTGTTATCAGTTTAAAATCAATAGTTTAGTTCAAAAAATGTTACTAAAACCCAAGCAAACATGCTCGTATTTTCTTAATAATTTAGTAAATTAATTAATAAGTCATTTGTAATGTGTAAGAATTTATCTCACATCAAAATGATACACGATCCGATTGGTATGAGTCAAAGTACATGTTTCCAATTTAAAATGACCTTTTAGTAAAAAAGACAAGTGACATACTCAAAACTGAGTAAATGCATTCAGGTTGTTTTGATATTTTATGAAAATGATACATGAGACATTTGGTATGTGGATGAATTAGCCTAACCTCAATCTGATGCACAGTGTGACCTATATGACTACAAGTGCATCTTTTTATTTAAAATTAACATCAATTTTAGTAAAAAGGACAACTGACCTACTCGCAACTGATAAAACACATTCTGATTGTTTTTATACTTTAGGAAAATGATCCATAATCCATTTGTGATGTGTAGGAATCAGTCTCACATCAATTTGATACACGATGTGTCTGGTATGACTCAATGTATCTGCTATCAGTTTAAAATCAATATTTTAGTTCAAAAAGTTTCACTCACTGAAAACTGAGAAAATTCACTCGGATTGTCTTTATAATTTAGGAAAATGATTCATAATTCATTTGTTATGTGTATAAATTGTTATCACATCAAACCCACACATGATGTGACCGGTATGAGTCAAAGTGTGTGTTTCCAGTTTAAAATGGCATTTTAGTAAAAAAAGATAAGCGACATAATCAAAACCTTGAAAACATATTCAGATTATTTTGATGCTTTAGAAAAATGATCCATAAGTAATTTGTGATGGGTAAGAATCATCCACACCTCAATTTGACATATGGTGTGACTGATATGACTCCAAGTACATCATTTCAATATATAAGTGTCATTTTAGTTTAAAACATGCATCACATCGCCAAAACCAAGCAAACAAGCCTAGATTATTTTCTCATAATTCTATATGCTATTACATAATTAATTTCCTTATCATTTTTATCTTATACTTATTTAGTTAATTTTTACAGAGATAATACTTGAAGACGAACAAGAAATGGTGTGGCATGCAAGAATCAACTGAAACTCAATCCAACACACATAGTTCCTTGTATGACTCAAAGTTTAGTTTAAAATTAAAATTTTATGTTAATTTATTTATTTATATTATTATTAACATAAGAATTGTTTTCTTATATAGGTAATTTTTTTCTCGATCATGGGTTAGGATCAAAAGACAAAGGAAGACTGTTGTTTTTTAATGTATGTAATAATTTGTACTTATGTGATTGCATAAACCAATGTTTAAAATTTCTATGATGTAGAGTTTTTTTTCTTCCATTTGTGTTGTAGATTTTATTTCATTTAAATTATGTATTCGTACTTGATTTTTCTAATTTCGTGGTACTTCTGGTGCTGTAGTGTGTTGTCACATCACACTACACTGGTGTTGTAGTGTGATGTTATAACACACTGCAATATGCCCCTTTATCAGTGCTTCTAAATGTGTTGATAAAAGACTATGTATTTTAATCTCATTCCAGTAATCAGTGCTTCTCGAGAGCTGATAAAGGCCATTTTTAGTGATGTTAAAGGCCTATTTTGTAGTAGTGATCGTATGGGATTGAGAGAGATCACTTAGGGTAGCCAAAAGACATCCCCTCTTTATGGTGTATCCATGGGTTTAATATAATCGCATGTCATACATGTGGGACTCTCCATCCTCTATGATGTGATGGAATCTCATTATACAAAGGAGGTACGAGAAATAGAACTTCAGGTAAGAAGAGCCTCATCCAAGCATTCACACACAACCAGCCATCATATGCCTTGGATTTATAAAGCCACAAGGATGCTCCTCAGGTTGTTGCTGCATTTACTCATGCATTATAACACATGAGTAAATGCCTCAGTTGTTTTCATGTAACACATGCATGAAATGAATTCCCCATATGTTACGTCTTATGCAATGAACCATAATGACAGCATGGGTGGAAGGTTGATCATATAGAGTTTTCATGCATAAAATATTATTTCATGCATGTTGTATGAGTGGAAGAAGTATCATGAAAATCGTATCTTCATGTTGCCTTTCAAAATTCCATGTAATATAGCTTACTGTATCATATACAAAATAAGGCTTTATAACATACCACCTTCAAGTGCTATTCTGGGGAACTATTTTTCTACTTCTTGAGTGTCATGGGAATCTATTTCCTGAGTGTCATGGGATCAGGTTCCTAATAATGTGCATCATCACATGTCCGAACATTGAATGGTATGTAAATAAGAAATGTATTTTATTTTAAATTTATATAATTTCTAATTTACTATATTATTAAATATCTACAAGATTTATTGTTTCATATTAATGATATCATGAGACCCTCCATTTGGAAGGCATGAGAGGCTTGCATGTGTGGATGTCTCCGTCAATTTTTAAATAACCTTCAAAATAGAGTCATAGAGAGAGTATATGTGACTATATTTGATGACTCTTTTGTGTTTCATTGAACCGATTATGTCTCTGATCAATCTTGGGAGTGATTGTGCACTTATTGGATATGAGAGACTTTTAGGAGGAGATCATTTTCTGATTGATGGAATTGGGGAAGACAGGATGTCACACACAGATTTGGGAGTCATACCTTTAGTATACATAATTAATAGTTGATAAGTAATATTATTTAATAATTTATATGTGAATGTGAACATGTGTTTATTTATTTAATACTAAATGTATATGATAAATTTATGTAGTCTGCAGTTGATCCAATTATTATAGAGTTTGATGTGTACAAAAGGATATACACTGATAGTAGTACTGTGTAGATTGCTGGTGAGAGACAGTGATATATTATGGCTAGTATTTCTTTTTTAGTTTTTTAAATTAACATCATGTAAACTTTTTTACCTTTTAAATTTATATTTATATGTTTATAAGAGACATGTGATATTCAGATTTCTTAGATGTGGGAGAGTCATGTCAAGACAAATGGTGGGGATGGGGTCTCGTGCGAATCGTGTTTTGACAGGGCAGCTTGGTTGTAGGTGATAGAGAGTGGTATTGAGAAAGGTTGGGTGATTGATATTGGTCCACGGTCAACTTTGTCCAGTTACTATGGTACTAAAGCGATGTCATCATTTAGATTGAAGGGAGCTCATGTGGGATCATTGTCATTCGCTACTATAGAGTATGAGGCAAGGTTGTGAGTTCAGGGTGAGACTATACAGAGGCTTACCAAAGAGTGGGAAGAGGTATTCGTTCATGGTCGACTTCGGCTATTTACAGTGCACAACTGGAAAATGAAATATTTAAGATGGGTCATTTACGATAGTATCTTGTCATAAATATTCATTTTCAAATGGGTCCCATCGTAAATGACTTGTTACAGAAAACGGCGTCACAGATAAATTTTTTTGCGACAAGTACGTATCCCATCACAAATAATTTTTACCCATATATAAAAAATGTCATTTTTGAGGGGAAGATTCACCCGTCGCAAATAAGTATTTACGATGGGTGAATCTTCCCATTACAAAAAAAGTAAAAAAATAAATAAATAGTATAAAAAAATAAAAATTTAAAATTTAAAAAATTAAAAAATAATAATAATCGTAATAATAATAAAATCACAACAATATAAAAAATGCACTATATAAAATTGTAAATATATGAATTAATAAAAATATTACAAAAAATATATACATTCAAATGTTTATCAAAATAAATGTGAAAAAAAAAATACATAAATCACTGAGGGGGTCATCTGGAGGAGGTGGTGAAGGGAACTTCATCCTTAAACCCTAAGTCTGACGTCGCATGTATTCCATCATCTACTCGTGTTGTTGCCCCTTCTATCGACGCATCTCCTCTTGTTGTTGATGTTGTTATTGTCGATGGAACACTTCTTGCTCCCTATGCATGGTCTCTATAAGCTCGCCTTGAGCTCACAATTTCTCTTTATACTGTGCAGCAGATGATGATGACTCTTCACGAGCTCCCCTCAAGCTGGACGACGACATCACAGCGGTACCATAATAACTCTCAGGCGTCAATTGAGAGTCGATACCAATAACTCAGCATTTCTCAAAGGTATACTGAGCTGTCTGCATCCATGCAGCGTCATCAAATCCAGCTGCACTGGTGCTTTGATCCTCAGTCTCGACCTGACTCTCATCATGTGTCTGAGAAGTCGTAGGCTCATATGACTCCTTCAATTGCAATTTAAAATTAAAATATTTAAAATATTATTTGTAGTTAATTTTAAAACTCAAAAAAATATACTAACCACAATATGATCCTGGTGACCACCTGTAATCTCTCCAGTGACAGGATCGTTGTACATCCTGTTATAAACGTTGAAATCCATAATATCGGGATGTTCGACTACCTGTATGAGTATAAAATAAATGGTTCATATTTAAAATTATATAAATTATTAAAAAAAGTATTTACCATATGCCGTTGATGTGTACTGAATGTACGACTACCATCTCGATGCACCACCTCCCGCCACCCCTGGTTCTGTCGAACTAATGATGATCTCTTTTGAAAACTAGCTCTCACCCAGTATGAACATAATCCATCTCAAACCTAAGATGAGATGTAATATGTTCGGTGGGTGCGGCAAGAATGATCAAAATATGTGACTCCCGCTTTCTGCATGGTTTTCCTCCTCAGATTGTGTAAAAAATGACGGTAATTCTCACGCATACAGACCTCTCATACCTCCCAAATAAATGTCCATGTGCTATCATCGACGGAATACTATAAACCCTATAAATAATTAATAATATCAAGTTGCTAATTAAATAAATTTCAAAATAACTATTATTTATTTACGTATCATCCAATGATCAAACATGTGGTGTCAAACATCAATGGGAATCTGATCTCATCTCACCCATGTTCCAGAAAAATAATTTCTCAATATAGCACTCCTCTTTCCAACATCTATATGCGGAAAGCTATGAAAAAACAGAACCAATAATCAAACAATTAATATATAAATTAATTAATGAAAATTAATGAAAACTAACTAAAATACACAACTAAACATACCTCTTCATGCGTGGATCGAACTCAAGGTGTGGACATCACTCAGAGATAGGGTCGTGAATCATCAATCTCGTAAGACTATGACCCCTCCGAGTCATCGTTGAACCGCCAGCAGTCTGAGTGTTAGATGATGTAGCGTCAAACTCGTCACCATGTAGTGTAGCCTCATCCAACTCAAGAAACAGATCAGATAAGCAGTCGTCGTCCATCTGAAACATGAAATAATTATTGTCAACAAATAATTGAAAACAAGTATTATATATAGATATATATTATATATGATTATAACCAGTATTTAATTGTGTCAGTCTTCATCTATATCCTCATCTTTGTATATGATGGTGTCAATATCTTCATATTCCTCCTCAATATCATTAATTTCCATATGAAGATGAGGATATAGATGAAGACTGACACAATTAAATACTGGTTATAATCATGACTGTAATGTTATAATAGTCATAAATTTTACAACCACTTCAAATTTGCTTATCTTGCAACCAGGATATGAGGTGTCCTCGATAGACTTCAACAACTCATAAAATTAAGATGATTCCAACTCAGGAGTTAAATCAATATCATTCTAAGTTTTAGTTTGTTGAAAAGACAAACCAACCGCATCATGTACTAAATTTTCAAACCATGATGGATCTGAAATCAAATTATTAGTATCTTCTTCGAAACTACGTTCACTATGTTGATACCAAAAAACATAATCTTTTCAAAAACCAAAACACAATAGATGACCCCCAACATTGTCAAATGTTTCAAACCTCCTCATATCACATTTCTAATATGGACTTTAATTGTCCCTTCTGAAAAAAAAAATTATGGTTTTGATGATGCAAATGATAAAAAAGTTTCAACACCTTCAATATATACAAGATTTATTCCAGAACTGTTTGGATTCCTGTGATGATTTATCCAACACGATCATGTAATAAAGATTGTCGTTGACTTCCTTATTCCATGTTTCCCTAAAAAATATAAAATAAATAAATTGTTTATGATTAATTTCATATAAGAAAAAGATGATCCAAAAAGAGTGGAAAATTAAAAAAATATAATTTACTTGTAAATATTGTCAATTTTATCTATTTACCGCTTATTTTTACTGATTACCGCTAATTTTTACTAATTACCATTAATTTTTACTAATTATAGTGATTTAATGTTCTATTTTACTAATCTTTACTAATTGCTGCTAATTTTTTCTAATTAGCACTAATTTTTAATAATAATAGTGATTTACCTTTAATTTTTACTAATTAATTCTACTTTGCTGGTAATTTTTACTAATTAATGCTACTTTACCGGTATTTTTTAATAATTATAGTGATTTATCACTATTTTTTACTAATTCCCGCTAATATTAACTATTTACCGTTAATTTTTTACTTATTATAGTAATTTAATGTTCATTTTTACTAATCTTTACTAATTACCACTAATTTTTACTAATTTTTACTAACTACAACTAATTTTTAATAATTATAGTGATTTACTATTAATTTTTCCTAATTACTGCTAATTTGTACTAATTATAATGATTTAACATTAATTTTTACTAATTTATCGGTAATTTTTACTAATTACCGCTAAATTTTATTAATTATAGTGATTTAGCATTAATTTTTAATAATTATAGTGATTTATCGCTATTTTTTACTAATTATCGCTATTTTTTACTAATTACCGCTAATTTTTACTAATTACTGTTAATTTTTACTAATTGTAGTGATTTAATGTTCTTTTTTACTAATCTTTACTAATTACCGCTAATTTTTACTAATTTTTTCTAATTACCACTAATTTTTAATAATTTGAGTAATTTACCATTAATTTTTACTAATTAATGCTACTTTACGGTAATTTTTACTAATTATAGTGATTTATCATTAATTTTTACTAATTACTGCTAATTTTTACTAATTATACTGGTTTACCGCTAATTTTTACTAATTTTTAATCATTTTCACTAAATTTTACTAAATTTTACTAATCACCGCTAATTTTTACTAATGACGCTAATTTTTAAAAATTATAATGATTTACTGTTAATTTTTACTAATTGCTACTAATTTTTACTAATTATAGTGGTTTAACATTCATTTTACTAATTACTGTTATTTATTAAAAAATATTATAAATTATTATTACCTATTACTAAGATCTGTACATTATTCCTAAAATCTATTAATTAATACTATTTATTTATCAATTATAAGTAATTACTACTAATAACACCCACTTGCTGATAATTAAAACAAATTATTGCAAATTAAAACTATTTACTTTTAATTAAAAACATTATTGCTAATTAAAACTAAATATTCCTAATTTACAATAACCATCGCATGTACTCCATCGTCTACTTGTGTTTGGTGCTCCCGCCATCGATGCCAAAATTTGTCATGCTCGTCACCTGAAAATTGACGAACTATTTCATTTTCAGTTTTCTAGTAATTTATAATAATTTATATTATTTCATAATAATTTATAATAATTTATACTAATGTAAAATATTTTTATTAATTTATTCAAATTTTATGTTTAGATTTTTTTATAAATTTATAAAAAATGTTATTAATTTCTAATAATTTATATTAATTTATACTATTTTATATTAATTTATTATAAATTATATCAATTTACTAATTTTTTCAATTTATAAAAATTTATTACTAATTTTTACTCATTTATTACTAATTTTTACTTATTTATTACTAATTTTTACTAGTTTATAACAATTTATTGCAAATTATTACTAATTACCTCTAATTATGACTAATTGCCTCTAATTATTACTAATTACCCCTAATTATTACTAATTACCCATAATTATTACTAATTATCACTTATTATTACTCATTTTTATTAGTTTATAAAAAATTATTACTAATTACTACTAATTATTACTGATAATCACTAATTATTACTGATTATTACTAATTACCACTGATTATTACTAATTATCACTAATTATTACAAATTACCACAAATTATTACTAATTACCACTAAATATTACTTAATTTTTACTAATTATTACTAAGTATTACTAATTATTACTAAGTAATACTAATTAAAAGTAATTAATACTAAATACTTTTGATTAAAAAAAATATTAATAATTAAAAATAATTACTATTACTTAAACTAAAAAACTTTAAGCAAAAGAATATGAGAATAGAGGAGAGGGGTGTTCAGAGAAGCATAGAATGAAAAAAAAATCGAGGGGGTATATATAGATTAGATAATTTGCGACGGGATTCCCATTGCAAATAGAACCGCCATTATTAATTATGTCGGCGATAAGAGTTTTTGCGACAGAATCCGTCGTAAATACCCTCTGCCGACAGTTTATTTGCGACGGGAGATAATTCCTTCACAAATAACAAATAATCGCAGAAAATATTTGCAACAGGATTTAACTTTCGTCGCAAATAATAATAAAGACGGGATGGTATTTGTGACAGGGGTATATTCCCGTCGCAAATAGCATTCTTGGGGTTTGGCGCGCTCTCCGTGCCAAAGGTATTTGTGACGGGAAAACATCTTCGTCAGAAAAAAAAAAGTTTTTTTAACTATTTGCAATGGGCGACAAGCCCGTTGTAAATAGCCCTTTGCAGAAGGCCTTTTTTTCCCGTGGTGGTGGGACTGGAGCTATATCGTCATTTAGCTCGAAGGAAGCTCATGCGGGATCGTTGTCCTTCGATGCTGCGAAGTATGAGGCGAAGTTGCAGGTTCAAGACGATACTATACACAGACTTATCGGAGAGCAGGAAGAGCAATGACACCAAAATGAGCAACAGGAGCAACACCATAGGCAGATGGAGTATATGTGGTGACGTACACGTAGTTTGGGGATAAAGTTCTCTATTGTCTGATGGAATTGATCACTTGTCGTCTCGGTGACATTATTATTACATTCTTTTTTTATGAACTTTTTTTGTATTATATATGTGTTTTGATTTTATAATAAAAGTTCATTTACATTTTTTATTTTCCAGTACTTTTTAATTGTTTTTTTTTTTTTGAGTTATTTGGACAAATTTAATTTTCCATGGCAAAAACTATTTGTGACGAAATTGTAAACTCGTCGCAAATAAGTTGCCAAAAAGTTATATGCGATTGACTTCAAAATCCGTTGCATATAATATAACTCTCATATTAAATGTGATGGTGATCCACAAATAATAGTAATTGCGATGTGATTTTAAACGGTGCTAGCTCTGGCAAATTCTAGTTGTAAAAAACATTATTTTCATAATTATGTGACTGTAAATAATTCATCACTCATGTGAGTTGAATTGAATCATCATTACATGCTAGATAATGTCATTTACTCACCTACATACTCTGTAGTGGGTCAACGAATTAAAAATTGCATATTTCAAGTTAATTGAGTAATATTTTTTTAATAATTAAACATCTTTTCCCATAATCATTTATTAATTAATTATTATTATTTAAAAATAATAATTCTTGTTTTTATTAGGTATTTAAAATGCATGGTTATTTCTAAAAATGCCGCTTGTAAAAAAAATTATATTGATCATGATTCTTACAGTTGAGATATTTGACGATAACTGCATGTCTGGATAATTTCAACTTCTAATGGTAATGCACATGCATATCCTTTATCCGCTCGTTTTTTGGTTTGTATTTTGTCTCTGGTTTTGCATATAGAATACTTATTACGATCTCGATTCTTACAAGATGGGAATGACTTATGAATGACAACTGGGAAGATCACTAATAAATTTAAACAAAATAAAACATATTGAAATAATAAGCATATTTTAACACTTCATCTCATTCCTCTACACTAGATGCACTGTAAATCACAACACCATAAAATAAGGGATTGGGGAGGCAAAAAAACAACTAGAGAACCTCTTTTGCCAGCCTCACCGGTTTCTCCTTTAAAAACGCCATATCGCCATTCGGTGCAGTTAACAGATGACGATCAGCATCGTCGTCTTCACTCCCGACTGTTGCCAATGACGCATCCGAATCTGACCCGTCTTCTGTTTTCCCACATATTTCAAATCAACAACAATTTTAAGTGCAGAAAGAACCTGACTGCAGTAATCTGAAAACTCACCAGAACAGGCTGGACCATCAGGTAGATGCCTGACTGCAGTCATTTGAAAACTTTCTGGCAGTAAACAAGTGCAGAAAGAACCTGAAACTTCAAAGAAAAGAGGAGAATCTCATCATGGGAAACCAATCCACATTCCCAGGACCAAGTGCTGGAGAGACAAGGAACCCAAGGCTCACCTAATCGAGCCAACCGGTTAACCCAACCAGGGATTGGCTTTCCAGTGAGGTGCATACACACTTCATTAGTAAAATGGTTACAATTCTTCGAAATTAAATGGTAAGAGTCCCCATGATACGTCCTAGCAAGTTGCTCCACCAACACTCGAAACTCTGAATGGGACATGTCAGTCCAGCCTACAGGTACGGACCTTCTGAAGACAAACCCAGGACAACTTCTTGGTTCCACTTCAAAAACCCCACTGGATGGATACTCATGTGCTCCATATCCATATTCCAAACCATGCACTGTCATCAAAATTAGGCACAAGTGTATTATGAAGATGTATAATACTCATAACCCAAGTTCATTATATTTTTAAATTTTTAAAAATCAACTTTAAAAAAAAAAATGGGTCGGGGCAGCCAAATCAGGACTCCAGGCCATTTTTACACTGTCGACCAAGTTCTAAATCATGAAAGTTTTGCCTTTACGAACAAAAAAGTGCTTGCCAAGGGATACCCCAATGCTGATAGGCATTACATGAAACAACTTTGCTGACAAAGGCCTGAAACTTGGACACCAGTAGAGAGGCATTACTCAAGAATCCTGGGGTGATTTTACACATTAATAATTGAAAAAAAAAAACTACCCATTTGCTGTATGAGGGAGATCTTAAAGAAGCCTCCAAAATTTCATTTTAATCAGAACAGTTATCTGACTTAACCATGCAATAGCTGATGGCTCCCAGATAAATTTTGAAGGTGGTGCATCCTTTTCTGAATTGCTAGTTCAGAGCACTTCCAAAACTAAAGTACAGCAATATGAGATCAGATTAGAAAGTGATTATCATACAACCAAACGCACAGCCCTAGATTAAGACAGGCAGAGAGAGGGGGGGGGGGAGCGATAAACACAAACACAAGGACTGACACATTGATACTTCATAAGGTGGGCGAAGTTTCAGAAATTGATCTTTAAAGCCATTAAAAAGAAAATGAAATACATTGATTATAAACCTCTTCATAGCTAATAAAATTTTTAAACAATGTTATTGTTTTAAGTGGCCAAAGAAATAATATTCACAAAATAACGTTAAAATGTCTATTTAACATAATAAATATCACTAAGCACAGAACAAATTATTTCAACTAGCAATTATCCTAGATTTTTCCCAACAAAACAACACTTTGGCCATTAAAAACAGAAAATTAGAAGAAAAAACACCAGTCCAGGTGGGATGCCCTCATAAAAAAATGGTTCCTTATTGTTTAAAGAATAACAAATTTCAAAACCTAAAAAATCAGGATAGGCAACTGCCCACATATTGACAATGTTGTGTTGTAAAAGAAGTTGGAAGTAGTCAGAATTATGCTACCAGCACTTTCTGTTTTGTGCCAAAACAGTCCCACGCAAGACTCCAGTTTTTCAGCGATGGACTGTTCCTACATCAATTAAGCAATCGAGGGGGTTTCTATGTTGTGCTGTAAAAGAAAGAAGAAGGAAGTTACAGGTAGTTAGAATTCTGCTAGCAGTTAGATTTCTGTCCACTAATGAACTGAAATTGACCGTTGATATGGAGGGAAAAAATGCACTGTCCATTTGTTGTTGTCCCAATAGAAACAATAATTATTCTTGTTTGGATAATCACAACCTTATTATATATGCCTTTGATTGTGAATGTTCGGTGTTTTGGGTGAGAGGAAGTTGAAACCAGCAGATATCAATCACTCAGGTAATCCAAGTAAATCGGTTACATGATTTGATGACGTGCACACGATTCCAATTGTCAAATTGAGATAGAGATGGCTTCAAGTCTGCTTGAAACAATCATGCAAGCAATCTTCAGATCACGCATGCAATTCTTAAAAATCGCCTATGCAACTCTGAAGAATCGCCTGTGTGATGGATGAAATATCTGCATGATTGTAAAGTCCTTGAGGTGGACAAAAGACTAACACGTTTTCAAGTCAATTCTGAAATTACCTATGTGATTGATGAATCACCCTCACAATTCTAAAGTCATTGACGTGGACAAAAGTTTAATAGGTTTTCAAATCATTTCTGGAAGAGAAGGGATTGTCCACATGATGCAGCTATCGCCTATGCAATACAGATGAATTGCTTAAGCAATTCAGAGATTGGACAAAAATTAAGCATTTTTCTTCAAATAACGAGTCATGCTTAGGCGATGTCCAAATCACCTATGCAATCTTGAAGGAAGTCAGACATCATGAAGAGAAGTGACAAATCTAATAGATATATGTGCACTCAAGCACCATGCCGCGGCCAGCGATTTGGCCACACCACTATATGCGATATGAAGGTTGTGGCATGCGATATAGGTACATCTCTTAGAGCACTATGCATGAAATAACTAGCAATGTGAAGCGTTTGATACGAGTAATGCAGTGTATATTACAAAGGCTGCATACAATATAGGTATGTCACTTAGGGCATTAGGCATGAAATAACTTATGATGTGGAGCGTTTGATACCAGTAATGCAGTGTATATTACAAAGGCATGCGATATAGGTATATCACTTTGAGCATTATGCATGAAATAACTAGCCATGTGGAGCGTTTGATACGAGTAATGAAGTGTTTATTACAAAGGCATGCGATATAGGTATATTTAGAGCATTATGCATGAAATAACTAGCAATGTGGAGCGTTTGATACGAGCGATGCAGTGTATATTAAAAAGGTTGCATCATGTGAAGCGTTTGTGGAACATTCAGGCTTTTACGACCCTTGCAGTATCCAAGGGTACTTACATAAAGAGAATCAAACCAAGAGAAAATATGGGTGATTCCTGGTGCCTCTAAACTCCAAAAGCTGAAGCTCTCCTTTTCTTTCTTACTTATCCGAAAGGAGACGCTATTATACCGTGGGGGAAAAAATTATTCCAAAAGAGTTTGAGGATTCACACATCCAGTAGATACCTACACAGAAAGGAGTCTTTTGATTGTTGTTTAGAAATTTTCAAACAAGTTGTGACGGAGATTCAGACAGACAGTAAAAGTATATTCTTCATTTATATTAAATTCTTCTCAACCTCTCATTGCTGATCTTATGGCATGAGTGTTTGATTTTTCCGCTGAGTTTGGATAAGTTTTCTGTCCTTCAAAACCCAACAGAATAGCGAACCTCCTGGGGTTCAAGGAATATTGTTTCTCAATGCTTCTACATCATCCAAAATAACATAAAGGAAATAGAAGAACTGTTAGTTGAGCATTTGATTGGATTGATAACGAATGTCCTGAAACGAAGATGGCAGATGTCATATCAAAGCATGTGAGTGTTTATGCAATAGTAGAGAGTTGTTCTTTAATTGGGCATCTCACAACCGCATAGTATGAGGGAGTAAGGGTGTCTCGATACCTTTAATGCAAGGGAAATTACATGTCTCACTGCCGCATAGTGTAAGGGAGTGCATAGTGTAAGGGAGTTGTTCAGGTGTCTCACCGGCACTGAAAATGAGGTAAATTTAGAGTGTCTCGATATCACATGGTGTGAGGGATTGTATCCAAGAATCTTGACAATCTCCAAGTTAAGAGATGGATTTCTTGCTTACCGGATAAAATCAAGTGTAATCAAAAAACGAGTTTCATAGAGGAACCTTTGATCCAAGAAGATCAAAAAGAATTGATTAAATCGCATTGGTCGAACCACTATAAATCTTATGCATTTTGTTATTGTACTTTCATAGAGGAACCTTTCAATAAGTGCTATCAAATGGAGCCTTAGTAACCCTGCCACAAAACTGGCTTTGAGCTTGAGGTAAGATTCTAAGAAAACCATTGATATGTAATTCATCAACAGAAATACCAGTTGATGCGGAAACGTCAGGAGTCGCAGCGACAAAACAACAATTCAAAGAAGAGTAAAAGGAAAAAAAACAGAACGAGAACACAAGGATTTAAGTTGTTCGGGAATAATCCCTACGTCCACAGAGAGACAAAACTTCACTATATGTCGGAAGCACAATTTTACAAAAGATCTCTCAGAGTTTCTCACACACGCACTGAAACCCTAGCTCAAAAATGGGCTAATGTAGAGGACGAAGCACTATCCCACCAACTGTCGGAAAGTCCGCTGTGCTACAGTGAAAGGCGGTCACCCAAGTCAAAAGTGCTACAGTGGCTGCCGAATGGGAATCCAAAGAGCTACAGTGTTGTTGACTCCGAAGTCCGCGCTGCTACAGTGTCTTGTCAGTGTCGGTCGGTCAGCTCTGCTACAGTGGTCAGAGCTGCTACAACCCTCAAAATTTGGGTCGGGGCCTTCAACCCCCGGAGCAAGGGCGCATTGCCCCGGCAAACCCCAACGAGGTCACCGCGGAGCTCGACCCGCGAAAGTTGCGGGCTGGTGCACAGTACAGACCACAAGCATTCAGCCCAACCGGATCAGGCTACACCAATCCAACACCAGTGCTCCAACACCCAAACCATACACACACTACACAAAAGAAATTAGAAAACAAGATTTCCCTCACAAAAATATATATATATATATATGCTGAACACAATTTAAATAATTAGTCCAGAAGTCCAAGAATATAACAATTGGGTAGCACATCAAGTGAACATTATAGAAAACAGCAAGCATGAAATGTGTTAAAAAAATTATCCAAAGAAAATTCTTCAGGTGTAAAAAAACTGATACTAGCATGGGTGCATGCAAATAATTCTTCATGTGTGAAAAAACTTTTCTTTATTATGAAAAACGCATAAGCAGGTCTATTCACCAGTATTGAAAAATATTCATTTGAAAATATGCGTTTTAAACATTCAATGATTTTCCACTTTAAAATATTTTGCGTAAACAATGACGTACTTTTCATTCTAAAATGGATATGGACTATTCAATGAGGACAACTCTTCCGTATCTTACCCAACATCTATGTTTGGGAAGGATTAGACCCCATGGCATGTCATGCAACAAAAAAAAATACCAACATTAAACCAGATACTAGCAACAGGTACTGAGATTTCTAAATGATGGGCTTTAAAGTACATCCATGCAAATAGACAGATTTTATTTATTCACTCTTTTTTTCTTTTGAAATACTAGACTAAACATTAGATTAAATTAACTCTAATAATAAAAAAAATACTCAACTCGGTTATCCTGATTACAATAAATCCTACTTCAGCTAACATGACACGATACAAGAAATTCATATATAATAACAATTTCCCCTGCAACAATAACAACAAACAAGTCTTAAACAACAAACAAGTTTTAAACCCAATTAAATGGGGTCAGCTACATTAATTAAATGTCATCAATTAGCTCTATTGAAAACCATATTTTCATTGAAACTAATTAGAACAAAATCATCTTGAATGATTTGTATAAGGGTCCTTTTAGGTCTAAAAAGTGAATTTATCATTAAATTTACTCTATTAACAAGTACATTCCTAGGTCTTCTTCTAACATGTTCAAACCATCTTAATCAAGTCTTAGTAACTTCTCGCCAATTAGCTCTACCAAAGACCATATTTTCATGGAAAGTATTAACAACAACATCATTTTGAATGACTTGCTTTAGTGATGCAGCACCTTAATGTTGCACTTTCTGGCCGAGTGCCCCACATGGGGGATTTTTGAATTCTTTTGTTTAATTATTGTTTTGCCCTCTAGCTTAGGAAGGGCAAATTAGTGTTTATTTGTTCTAAGGTTTAAAGTCTATATAAATAGGGTGTCAGCAATCCATTGAACTCAGCTTTTTCCATATTAATAAAATTCCTCGGAGTGATCTTTTCATTTGAGCGTGTTTTACTCGAGTTCCTCGCGTAAGTGCTCATTTATATCGCTGCACTACATCATTTAGTATCCTTTTTGGCCTCCCTCCACTCCATCTAATTTGTGCATTTGTCACCAAGTCTACCCTATTAATAGGTGCATCCACTGGCTTTCTTTTTAGATACCCAAATCATCTTAATTTTGTCAAGGTTGTCTTTTAGTCAATCGGTATCACTTCAATTTTCTCTAGTAAATATTTATTTCTAACCTTAACGATTTTTCTATATCCACATATCCATCTTAACATTTTCATTTTTGTTGTCATTATGTTCAAATGGTCTAATTAGAAGTCAACACTCGCTACCATGTTGGTCTAACAATCATTCTATAAAATTTTCTCTTCGATTTCAAAGGAATTTTACCGTCACAAAGCATATACCCGAAATTCTAATCCGTTTTAATTATCCAATTTGAATCCTATGAGGCATTTGCATATATTTCTCCATCACACTACAAAAAAGAAACTAAATATCAAAAACGATCTATTTTTAGAATGATGTGAACTCGCAATCTCACATCCATGTCATTGTTACATGCGTTTTTGCTAAAATTACACTTCATGTATTCTGTATTACCTGCTTAGATGGAAATCCCTCAATTATAGAGTCTCTCTCCATAAGTCTCACTTACTATTGATTCTCTCCCCGGATTATCATCCGCAAAAAAGATACAATTTGGTACCACATTTTAAATGTGTATTGTAAGTACAAAGATACAATTTGGTACCACATCTTAAATGTGTATTGTAAGTAAATCAATGACCAAGTAAATAGGTATGAACTTGAACGTTGATTTGGTCCCACGGAGACACGAGTACATATGCTCAATGTCTTATTTTTTCCAAAAAAGTTTAACGGTGTGGGTCATAATTTTAATGTCTCTATAATTTAAGCAACATAGAATATCTCCTTTATATTTGTACACGGGTACTAATGCACTCTCACAATTTTCCATCCCAGCATAAAACTATAAGAATATGCAAGCCGTTTAAAATCACTTAGAGTGATACTCTAAAACACAGCAAGAGTTCAACAAAGACTACAACAAAGGATAACTACTAACCAAAAACAAATGCATAAAAAAAGAGAGGGCAAAAACACACTTGAGTTGGTTGGATCCAACTCTTACATCCATGGACACCATAACAAAACCATCCACTGTGCTTCAAGAGAAGAAAATGTAAATGGGTTCAAAATAAGGGGAAGGGCCAAACAAATCTCAAAAGGGGGGAAGAGCCAAACAAATCTAAAAGGGGGGACAAACAGGCCAAGAGGCCCAATGTCAATTTTATGGCAATGCACTCGATCTCGTAACCCAAAAAGCTTATTTATAATGCTCACCTTACCTTATCCTTGTTTCAATGTGAAACAATAAATGATCACACAATAATTCTCACAATAACTTTGCGATAATTCAGTCATAGAAATATGAGTCTAAGGTGACAAATTTGATTCAAAGGTCTCAATTTAAGGGCTAATTAAGACACACGTTACAACAATCAACCGTGCCTTCAAATCCTTCGCATCAAAATATTGGAAAAGAATAGGTAAACTGTGTTGAGACCAGAATGTTGGGGAAGATTATTGAAGACCAGAAGTTGTGGAGATAGTGAGGGAACCCCAAGAAGAGATGTTTTCCAAAGGGAGAGTTTGTTGTAGTAAAGATCAAGTGGATATGACCTGATGACTTCAGTGTTGACTTTTGCTATCAACGCATTTCTCACAACGTGAATCATATTCAATCTCAAGTGATTCATGGTGTTTCAGTTAAGGTGAAGTTAGTTTTGAAGCTTGAAAGAGCTTGGAAGAAGTTTGGAAATGAGAAGATAGGTGAAGTTGGTTTTGAAGCTTGGAAGAGCTTGGAAGAAGTTTGGAAATGAGAAGATGGATTTTAGGAGAAGTTCTGGTGTTGCAGATGAAATCACGCCGCAATGCAGAAGGTCGCACCAAAAGGCATGGTACGTAAGATTAAAATCTGCTGGAGTAAATCACGCCGCAACCTATGCGGTCACACTGTGATTGAAGTCTAAATCTAACGATGCTCGAGCTGCTCTTTCATGTCATGGAAATCACACCGCAAAGGAGACTCGTTGCGCCGTGAAGTCCAAAATCACATCACCGCAAGGAGGCCATGAAAAAGCAGTGCTCTTCTGGAATGGAGGTTCCAGAGTGTCACGCCGCAGTGTTATTGATCACAACACAACGCACCTGGATGAGAAAATCGAGTGGATCGGGCAAGAGATATTTGCACCGTGAAGGGACAAATTGTGCCTTGGAGCATCGAATCACACCGTAATGTTCAGACATTGAAAATTTGGAGCTGCTCTGGAATAGAAGGAATTTCAGGGTTCACGCCGCAATATAGAAGGTCACGCCGCAATGGAGTGGCGGTTTGAAAAGCAGTTGAAGTGTAACTGCAGTATCACGCCACAATGTACCTCATTGTGCCGTGAAACTCATGGTTACACCATGATAGATGTCAGCATCCAAAATCCGAGTTGTTCGCTGATGTGGCTCAATTGGAAAAGAAATGGGAGCAGTTGAATTGTTTGAATTTGAATTTGGAATCCATATTTGAATTTGGAATCCATATTTGAATGAAGAGGGAAAATGCTTGTTGTGTGAGTGCAGAAAAGGAGAGAGAATAGAGAAAAAAGGAAAAGAAGAGGAAGAGGAAGAGGAAGAGGAAGAGGAAGAGGCACAACAACTTGATGTCAGTCTATTTTGTGCGCATACACTCTTGTTACATTTCAAATTATATATCATTGTTTGTGCGGGAACACATTACACAAGTTGGGACTCACATTGCATATAATGAGTTCAAGGATAATCCTTGCTCGTTGTATCCAAGATGTTCAATCTAGTGGATCGTATGATCACAAATGATTTAGGATCAAGCCAAGGATGTATTGACAATACAAGTGCATAAAAGTTTAAACCGGAAGAAGAAAAGTTAGTTGGAGAATCCAACTGTCTCTTTCTAATAGAAAACCAAGGTCATTGAAACCTAAAAGGTAAAATCATGAAGGGAGGAGTATGTTTCCATATGATGGAATCGTCCTCGATACATATTTAGAAAATTATTTGGATAAAATAAATATTATTTTTGGAATTAGAACGTTGAAATGATAAGAGACCTCGTTCACTCTCATTAAACCATTTTATGAATCTTTAAGTACTATCGTTATGCTACCAAAATTTCACTGCGTTTTTTCCATGTCAAATCTTTGTATTGTGCATACCATAGCTATTTCCACTCAAGAATATTCACCTCGACATACCTATACCTATTTGATTGGGGACCTCCATGTATGTATTTCACATTTCCTTGATTGTGGAATTAAATGTGATAAAATGTGATCTCATGTTGAATGATCTATGTGACACACTTATACATGTACATGATATGAAAACGACGGGTGCACCCAGAATTATATAACGCTCCAATGCATTGGGTAATGTTTTAGTCTCATGAGACGTCATGCAAGGAATTAAGGAGGGAACCTAATCCATCACGGGACTTTGTCTACCATGTTGTGATGTCTTCGCGGTTAGTCTTGACCTATGTTTATGATGTCATGTTTAAAGTTGTTGTCACTTTCTCATATTGCCTTTATACTATCATGTTATATTATGCCTCTTTGTTCATGTTTATGATTCTCGCCCTTTTTATGTCCTATTTAATTGTATGTTGTCTAACATGTTATACTTTCTTCATGTTACGTCGCTCTTTTCTTATGTATGTACTCAGGTTATCGCATGCAGTTTTAGAGGATCGATGATTTCTAAAAGCATGTTGAAGAAGTTTTTGATAATGTTGTCGTATCTCATGTTCAAGATGTTATGTTATGTACCTAATTCCCAAAGATACTAGACTTCTCGATCTTTCAGGTTGTATTATGTGTATTCTTGCGTAATAAATCATGAATTAATGTGTAATAAAGACAAGTGTTGTCATAATTAGTATCAGAAGAAAATTTAGTTATTTTGGGATTAGGATTAGAAAACTCTAGCGAAAGCCTTAGGGATAAGATTAAACATAAGAAAACATCCCTAAATTTTGGTAAAGTATAGAGTAAGTGGTTTCCAAGCAAATACATCCATGTCTGGATACTACAAGTGGATGTGGTTCTGACACAAATATAACTAGGGGTAAAACCCGAAAACACCACATCGAGCTAGACTCAATTGGGAACTGGTACACGAAAACAGGTCTTGCTACACACCTTGTTTGACACTCACGGGGGATATGATTTGGTGAATTCACAAACTCATTGTGAACCATTATTAAGGGAACAAAAATGCCCATAAGAGTTTATGTTAGGAAATATATCAAGGATAACTTAGATTGAGGCATATCGTTAAAGTAAAAGAGTGGATACCCAATCCCCAAGGTTCTCTCTAAAGGAGCCCTTAGAGGTTATTTTATAAGGAATAATAAAGACCACGTCGGACAACAAGTCCGATGATATAGATTCCAACCCTCCCCCACAAGCTAGGTGTACCTAGCTTGGACACATAAAGAAAAGAGACCAAAGCAAAGACAATACAAAGCAAACAAGAAACGCTGCAAACACTCCCCCTCAAGCTGGACATACCCCGCTTGATGACAAAACAAGACAAAACAGAATAAAAGCTAAAGCGTTATGGTTGTTGCTCCCCCTCAGGAAGGTGATGGATGATGGTGCTGAAAAAGATTGGTTGTTAAGCCGGACAAGCGGACCGGTCGACGGAGCGTCAGGAAATCCGCACTAGCGGGGTCGGTCGTCGGAGCGCTGGGAAATCCGCACTGGCGGGCCGGTCGTCGAAGCTCTGGGAAACCGCAGGAGGAAACCGACATGGAGGCAGGGCTGCCGCAGGAGGAGGTCGGCATGGAGGGAGCAGCGGACAGGGGAGATCCAGTCACGGCTGACTGGATCTGGCCGAACGGGAGGGAGCAGCGGACGGCGTGGTGAGCAGAGGTCGCTGGACTGGAGGGACGGAGGGCGACGCGCAGCAAGCACTCGCGATGGGGGTCGTCCGGTAGGAAGGAGAGGCAAAGGAGTCGTCGCAAGGAGAAGTCGGCGATAGGATCCGACCGGATCGGACCAGATTTGGGAGAGGGGAGGTCGCTGTGGGAGGTGCCTGCGGGAGGGCGACAGGAAGGGAGGACGTTGCGCACAAGGGGTGTCGTAGGGAGGGTGTCGCTCGAGCGGGATGGAGGGTCGCGCGAGGGAAGCAGTGCCGCGCGGTGGACGAGATTCGTCGGGGTGGCATCGTGGAGGAGCCGCAGAGCCGGGAAACCGCGCTGCACAGGGAGGGAGGTGTCGGTCGTCCGCGTCGGAGGCGGGGAAACGTCGGAGGCAAGGCTTGGAGTCGCCGGGAGGGCGCGACGGAGGCGGGGGCTGGGGACCGCGAAGGAGTCGAGGAGCTGGGAACCGCGACGGGAGGAGAAGTGCGCAGCGGGGGGGGATGCGCCGCGCTGATCGGGAGGCGGAAGGAAGGGTGGGGCCGGACAACGTCGGGAGTCCGCAGGGAGGGCAGGGTCAGACATAACCGGGAGTCCGCAGGGGCCGACCAGGGGGCGACGTTGATGGTGGCCAAAGGGCTTGGGGCTGCCCCCCCCCACCAGGGGGAGAATCCTAGAAAAACCAAGGACTTGAAAAAAAAATGGGAGGGAGGCTTGGGTTGGATTAAACCTCCTCTAATACCATGTTAGAATGATAAAAGGGGAATGGATACCCAATCCCCAAGGTTCTCTCTAAAGGAGGCCTTGAGGTTATTTTATAAAGAATAATAAAGACCGCATCGGACAATAAGTCTGATGTGGGATGCAGACTCCAACACGTATAAATTCATAAGTTAAGGAAATACATGTAATTTATAAGTTACTCCTTTAATGTTATTGGATTCCCGTTTATAAGTTATTCCTTCAATGTTATTGGATTCTCGTTTATATGTTTAATAGTTTAAAGATATTCATCCCTAATTTTCACTTTATTCTAGCCAATGGCCAGAAATATGAGGAACCAAGTAAACAACCAATGTGAAGGGCAATGTGATGACTGCCCAAACGAAATGCTCAACCCGATGGGAGCAGGAATCGCGAACTTTGTGACAATACTCTCTCAGTTGACTCAGGATCTGAATAGAAACCTAAATCAAGAGGAACGTCCAAATCCCCCTAAGAAAGAACAAGCTGCAATTGAAACCTTTATGCAAGAAAGACCTCCGACTTTCAATGGATCATCTGACCCCTTAATCGCAGAACAATGGATCAATTTCATTGAGAAGATCATCTTCATCTTTCAATGTTCTGAGCAAGAGAAGGTTATACTGGTTGTTTATCGTATGGAGGGAGAAGCTAATCAGTGGTGTACATTGATCAAGAATACGAAGCCTGGGGAAGAGATAGAAGCGATGGGGTGTAAGGAATTTCGAAAAATGTTTTTCGACAAATATTTTCCCTGCACTCTCCGACTTTAAAATGGAAAGGGATCTTCTTGCCCTCAAGCAAAAAGACGATGAATCCATTGGGGCGTACGAGGCAAACTTCACAAGACTTGCACGATACACCTTCAGATTTTTCATTACCCCTGAATGCAATGTTGACCGCTTCTTTGGAGGGCTAAAACTGAGCCTAGGAAAAGCCCTAGCAATCCGAGACTTTGATAGCTATGAGAAAATTGTCTGGTGTGCCCTCAAAGTCGAAATAGAGATAAGCGAATCGCAAGGGTCTCACGGGGATAAGAACCGGAAAGTGAAGTTTAATTATGGGGGTGCGATGGAGAAATCTAACGGTGGTAAGAAATTTCAACATCTCATTTGTCAAAAGTGCGGAAAAAAGCACCCCGAAAATTGCCTAAAAGGCACCTAGCTAGCAATTGTCGACGAGAGAAACCCACCAATGTAATGGAAGAAAGGAATGCTCCGGTCAACCCTAAGCCTTTTTTTAATGTTTTAACTGCAAGGAACAAGGGCATTTTGCAAACCAATGCACTAAGCCAAGGGTGGTCGAAGACAATCAACGCCAACAACTTCCAAGACAACAAAGGTGAGCTTATGCCATTACAACCGCTGAGATGAATCCCGACAATGAAGTGGTGACGGGTACGCTAGTTATTCAGTCAAGAATAGCGAACGTACTTTTTGATTCTGGTTCTACGCAATCCTTCAAATCACGCAAGTTTAATATAACTTTTCAAACACTCCCACAAAGCATGGAAGTAGAGATGTCGGTGAAAATGGAAAATGGGGCAATTATTGCATCCCAAATATATAACTCCTCCCCTATCAAAATTTGTGGGTTGAACTTCTCAGCGAACCATGTGATCCTCTCTTTAGTGGAATTTGATGCAATCCTGGGTATGGATTGGATTTCATTATATAGAGCCCACATAAATTGCCGCGAGAAGTAAATCACTCTCCATATCGCGAATCGTCCTCTGATTTTGTACAAGTACAAGGAAGAGGATGAATCTTCTTTAGCACTAACATCTCAAGCATTGTTATTATTGCCCTACAAGTAAGCGTATCTAGCTCAAATGATTGAGTTTAAAGAAAAAATCATCCTTGAAGACATGCTCATTGTGAGGGAATACGCTGATGTGTTTCTCAACGAATTGTCTGGTCTTCCTCCTAACCGAGAGGAGGAATTCTTAATCGAGCTTATACCTGTGGCGTTACATCGTTATCTAAGACTCCATATAGAATGGTTGTTATGAAACTTAGGGAACTGAAGAAACAACTACAGGAGAATCTGGATAAAGGGTTCATACGCCCAAGTGTTGCACCGTGGGGTGCACCGGTCCTCTTCGTCAAGATGAAGGATGGGTCAATGCGTCTTTTCATTGATTATCGTGAGCTCAACAAGATCAAGATCTGTCACGGATTGATGACTTGTTCAATCAGCTACGAAGAGTCCAATACTTCTCCAAGGTGGATCTTCGGTCAGGGAATTATCAAGTAAGGGTGAAGAAGGAAAATATCCCCAAGACTGCTTTCAGTACAAGGCACGAACACTATGAGTTCATAGTAATGTCATTCGGGCTCACTAATAATCCATCAATTTTCATGGACTTTATGAAGTCTTTAGAGATTACCTTGACAAATTTGTGGTAGTCTTTATAAACGATATACTAATATACTTCAAAAGCAAGGAGAAGCAAAAGAAGCATATGAGAACTATGCTAAAAACATTACGAAAAGAAAAGCTTTATGCAAAGTACAACAAATGTGAGTTTTGGTTTAAGGAAGTCTCATTACTGAGGCATATTATCACAAGTAATTAGATATTTGTGGACCCTTCAAAGACAGAGGCGGTTGAAGGATGGTCGAGACCAACATCTGTGACAGAAATTCGTAATTTCCTTTGATTAGCTGGCTACTATCATCGATTTGTGAGAAATTTCTCACGATTGTCAAACCCTCTAACCAAGTTAACTCGGAAGGGGGTCAAGTTTGTTTGGAATAATGAATGTGAAAAGAGCTTTAAAGAGTTGAAAAAGAGGTTTATCATTACACCTGTACTTGCACTACCCGTAAGTGGGGAACTTTTCGTAGTATACAACGATACTTCGAATAAGAGTTTGGGTTGTGTGTTAATGCAGAATGAAAAAGTGATAGCCTATGTTTCAAGGCGATTGAAGGTTCATGAACAAAACTACCCAACGCATGACTAGAGTTTGTTACAGTGATCTTCGCCTAGAAAATCTGACGGCATTATCTCTTTAGAGAAAAATGTGAAATATTTACGGATCATAAGAACCTCAAGTATATAATCACACAGAAAGACCTGAATATGCGCCAACGAAGATGGTTAGAGCTAATTAAGGACTATGACTGCTCAATCAACTACCATCCTGAAAAAGCAAATAAAGTGGCAGTGTAGAAAGGATCCGGCAATTTTGTCATTAATGAGAATTGAGAAGGATCCGGTCTTTTTAGACTTTAAAATGATGGATATGGGAATCATAAAAGAATGAACATCATCAATCCTTTCACAAATGATTGTTCAACTGTCCCTTCTGGAGAGGATAAAGGATGCTCAAAGAGACGATGTGGAAATTCAGAAGAAGGTGGAAGCTATAAGAACAGGGAAATCCTCAGAGTTCAAAATTAATAAAGGAGTTGTAAGATTTGGGTCATGACTATGTGTATCATCAAACCCTGAGTTAAAAAATGAGCTATTGGATGATGCACATAGCTCGACCTTCTCCATCCATCCAGGGAGCACAAAAATGTTGAGAGCATGCTCAATTGATTTCAAAGGAGGATGAGATCAACATCTTCCTCTAGTCAAGTTCTCATACGTAGAATGGTACCGAATTCCTACCTCAAAGAGAGGTGGAGACATTCATTTATAGATATAGAAAAATAATTACAAGAAAGTGGAATTTGATGTGGGCGGTGTTGTCAAAGGCGTGCGCCTTGGCGTGAGGCGAGGCGAGGCGACCTCAACAAGGTGCGCCAAAGGCGCGCGCCTCGTGCGCCAACCCAAGAGGCGGTGAAGCGCAAGGTGCCGTAGAGGCGCACCAATTGTTGTTGCTGGAGAAATCGGGGGAAACCAGTTGCTGCTTCGAAAATCGGGGGAAACAAAGGAGGGAAATCCTAGGGCGAAAATCGTGGGCGACCGGATGGAAATCAGGGTGGTGGCAGCGGAAATCGGGGTGGCGATGGAAATCCGAGGTGTAGTGCAGCAGTGAGGGAGATCGCGAAAAACATGGGTGGGAGGGAAGGATGGAAATCGGGGGTGCAACAGAGGGCGATCACAGAAATCATGGGTAGGAAAGATGGAAATCGAGGTGCAGCAGTGAGGGCGCTAGTGGAAATCCTAAGTATACTCGAAATCGGGTATTTTTTTCTAAAAATGAGCAGGTATATTATAGCGTTACATATATTATTTAATATATTAATAAAATAATTGAACTAAACTCTATAAAATTAGAATCACCTTGCCCAAAATACACAGCGTCCAAAATACAAATCACATCGCAGCAGCAGCAGCCATCTGGCAACGTGTAGCAGCAGGCATTCAGCGACGCATAGCAGCAAGTATCCGACGACGCGCAATGATGATGAAGCTTTTCATTAATGATGAAACTTCCATTGATGATGATTTTTATGTTTAGGTTCTCAAGGATTGATTATTTGATTATGATTTAGTTAAAAATTATAGTATGTATTTTAATTTGTATTATTTTGATTGAATTTAAGTTTTTTTTTAATTTAAAATATTGTTGAAAACTTTACATATTTAATTATGTGTGCATGAGCCTTAGTTACACCTCGCGCCGCATCCCCAAGCGGTCTTTGCGCCTTATTGCGCCGCGCGCATTCGACAACACTGGATGTGGGACTCAGAGATACAATTAACCGGATCTAACACTCCTCCTCAAGCTAGAACATGTATAGCTTGAAAAATAAGAGCCCCACCAAAAAACGGAGACACCAAAATAAGACCGCACACCCCCCTCAAGTTGGTTCGCAGATAATGTGGATGTCCATCTTGGTGCAAAGAGAGTCAAGTCGAGCTCCCGGTAAGCCTTTGGTGAAGATGTCGGCAAGCTGATCAGTCGTCGGAATGTAGCTGGAACTGATATGTTGTTGCTCAAGGTGATGACAAAGAAAGTGACAGTCTGCCTCAATATGCTTCGTGCGTTCATGGAAGACTGTATTGGAAGCAATCTTCGTGACTATCGGATTATCACACCAAATATGACCAGACGTCTGTGGCGGGAAACCAATTTCATGAAGAATATGATGAAGCCAAAGAATTTCAGTAGTGACCATGGTCATTGCATGATATTCAGATTCAACACTGGATCTGGAGATGACAGTTCGTTTCTTGCTTCACCATGAGATTAAGTTGTCAGCTAGGAAAACGGCAAACCCAGAAGTAGACTTTCGAGTTGCTAAGTAACCAGTGGAGTCAGCATCACAGAAGGCCTCAATATTCAGATGATCATGATGTGAATACCGAAGACAACGGGCAGGGTCTTCCTTAATGTACTTGACAATGCGAAGAATAGCATCTCATTGGAATTTCGTCGGATGTTCCATGAATTAGCTAACCTTGCTGACAGCACGGGCAATATCCAAACGAGTCATGGTAAAATAATTGAGTTTGCCCACAAGACAACGATACCTCTCTGGGTGAGAATGTGGGTTTGTGGCATCATGTCGAGACCGTTCCCCGGGTTCAAGAGGAGTGTCCACGACAATTGTCTGAGACAAACCAGCATCCTGCAAGATATCTGGTGCATATTTCCATTGGGAAAGAAAGATGTTTGGAGAACGGGAGACTTCAATGCCAAGAAAGTATGTCAGGGGACCGAGTTCTTTATTGCTAATAGAATTCCATTATTTCTCTCTCTTTGCTTAGATACATATCATCATTTGTCACAATGTGAATCATATTCAATCGCAAGTGATTCATGGTGTTTCGGTTGCGGTAAAGTTGTTTTGATGCTTGGAAGAGTGTGGAAGAAGTCTACAATTGAGAAGATGAATTTTAGAAGAGGTTATGGTGCTGCAAATGAAATCACGCCGCAAGGCATGATATGTAAGATTGAAATCTATTGAAGCGTAAATCACACAGCAACCTATTTGGTCACGCCGTGATTGAAATCTAAATTTGGCGATGCTTGAACTGTTTTTTCATGTCATGAAAATCACGCCGCGAAGGAGACTTATTGCGTTGTGAGGTCCAAAATCACATCGAAGCGAGGAGGTCGTGAAAAATCAATGCTCTTCTGGATTGGAGGCTACAAGGTGTCACGCCGCAATATTATTAATCACGACGCAATGCACCTGGATGAGAAAAATCAAGTGGATCGGGCAAGAGATGTTTGCGCCGTGAAGGGATGGATTGTGTCGTGGAGCGTCGAATCACGCTGCAATGTTCAGGTCGTGAAAATTTGGTGTTGCTCTCGATTAAAAAGAATTTCAAGGTTCACACCGCAATATAGAAGGTCGCGCCACAATGGAGTGACGGTTTGAAAAGCAGTTGAAGTGTAACTACAGTATCACGCCGCAATGTACCTCATTGGGTCGTAAGGACCATGGCTGCACCGTAATGAAGATGGTCACGCCGTGATGGATGTCAGAATTTAGAATTCGAGTTGTTTGATGATGTGGCTCAATTGGCGCTTCTTGGGTTGCTCCAACTCGATCCTTTAAGTCACTTGTATTTAAGGGTGACTAGAAGACCTGGATTGAACTGATGGCTGGAAAAGAAGCAGAAGTTGTTGAAGAGGAAGTTGTTTGAATTTGAATTAGGAAATCATATTTGAATGAAGAGGGGAAATGAATGTTGTTGTTTAAGTGTAGTTTAAGAGACGGAGAATGAGGGAAAAAAAGAAAGAAGAGAAAAAGAAAAGGAAGAGGAGAAGCAAGAGGAAGAAGCACAACAACTTGACAAAAGTCTATTTTGGATAAAGACTCTTATTGTTACGTTTCAAATGATATATCATTGTCTGGGCAGGGGCATATCAAGTCGGGAGACACATTGTGCATCGCGAGTTCAAGGATAATCACTACTCGTTATATCCAACATGTTGTATCTAGTGGATTGTATGATCACAGGTGATTCTGAATCATGCCAAGGATGTGGTAATTCGTATTGAGTGGTGAACCTTGTAAAAATTATGTTGTGTTTATTGTGTTTGTGCCTTGGAGTTTGTGTGGTTTGTGTAGATCGATCTTGAAGTTCACTTTAAGATGTGTCAAAGATTGTTCGAAGAAGGAACGTAAAAGAAAATGAATTCACTGACTCACCCCCTCCCTCCCAATCAATTCTCGTTGTTCGCGTGGATCCTTTTCATACAGCACCTACTCAGGAAAACATTCCACCTGCTTCTAGGTAGATTCTAATAATCTTTGGGCAAACTTCACTTGTTTCAACTAGGCTACAATCTTTGAAGACTAAGCCAAACCACGTATTCATATTTTTCCAATGCTCTACAAATTTGTCGTCACTTGTTGTTTGAACATGATGACGAAACTCAAAATTTTAACCATGAAATCTTCGGTCTCCATTTTTTGTTGTTTTACCAGGTTCCTAGTGTTCCAAACAAATAGCACCTGAAAGGTATTTCCTGTGACAAGTTTGCAGGGCATCACTTCATCAATACCCTTAAATAAATTTATTACAAATTATACTATCCAACCAATGAACACAGAAGCTAGCAACTTTTAATAGCTGATCAACCCTACTTGTTGTGTGGTGCAGCAGAAGCTTAAAAAAGCCCGCAATAAAGGATGCTAGCTATCATCCAACAAGATAAATAAAAAACAAAACACATCAAATTACATGGTTTGGTCCAAAAGCTCACATCCATGGGCACTGCAACAAATCCATTTACTATGTTCCAGGAAGAAAAATATAAACGAGCTCACAAAGAGGAACACCCAAACAAATTCCAAACGCATAAATAGGCTCAATGTCCAATTCTCCACTAGTCAACCCTATCCCTTAGCCAAAGGAGTCCATTGACAGCTCTCACTTCACCATTTCCCGATACAATTCAATGAGGGGCAGCAAATGACCACGTCATAGGCTCCCACAATTACTCCACAATGATTTAGCTAGAGGTAATAAGTCACGTTTAAAGGGCTAATAATCCCTAGTTTAAGGTACAATCAAGCAACGCATTACAAAAAATATGCTCCTACAAACTATGATGCACGCTTATATGCGGGTTTGACTCAATTAAAACAACACGGTTTAAATTTCCATATTTTCCACCAAACGTGGAATCAGAGTACCTTCAATTCCGGAGTGGAAGATGCCGAGCCCAAACCAGTAGAGGTAGTTATTGAAGGGCGTAAGATCGTAGACGTTGAGATACAGCATTGCTTTGCTCTGCTCCTTCGACGGGGCCGAGCTCCACCTTGAGCAAGAAGGAAACAACCGCATCTCATGTAATCACCAGCATTCACGATTCTCTAGCAACCCCAACCTCAACATTAGCCAAAGACCCGAGACAACCTAGAATTTGAGACCCATAGTTGCACTCCAAGTTGAGCCAGGGAAATCATAGACTTCGGACGTCAGCCCCGTAACATTGAACCTGTATACGAGAGATAACCCAACCCTGCAAAAGCTTCAAAATAATCAGTACGGAGCGTCAGAAAGAAGGGAGAAGCGGTCATAAGATGTTGACCATCTGCAGAACCCACGGCATCGCCGATGCGAATCCCTCCAAAGGAAGTGGGTGGAGGCGGCCTTATCTAGTAGTAATACGAGGCCTGATCGTCCAGCTCTGTTCTTCAGAAAAGCGGAGACCGACTCGTAAACCGCGTCCCGGGTAAAAGAAGCCCTCGTACGCGTACAACCGAGTAAACAATGTTTAAAAACGGTTATGTGCCCATTTAATTGTATTGTCAAACATTCTTAAATTAAATAAAAAAATTATGGATCGTAAAATGATATTATTGGTGCAAATATTTTGATTCATTAGATAGTATATTATTATTATTAATTTACATGATTGGATTCGGGTTTGCAGTGTTCTATGAGTACCACCTTAACCTCACTTGTTTATAAATCGGTTTTCAATTTGTTACTCTAACCCGATTTAATCGAGTAATATGAGGCCTAATCATCAAAAAGTGAAAATTGGCTTGTTTATAAACTGGGTTTTCAATTTGCTACTGTAATTCTAATTAATCGAGTCGGATGGGGTGGGGTACCTGGTTAACGGGTACTCTGGTCCTTATTTGTATTTTTTAAAAAAGTTCAATACTTAATTATGATTTAATGCTAAAATTGACAATTAAATAACTTGCAAAAATATAGTTTTAACTAATATTTTTGAAAAAAAAAAGTAAAACCATTCAAGACACCAAGTATAATTCATTAATAATCAAACTAGCCATGACATTTTTTTTACCTTTTAAGAATAATGGGAATGAACTTGCAGCACCCTCAAACCTGCGCTCTTGGATTCGGTGTCGAAAACACATGACTTACAACACCAACTTTGATACACATATATGGTTACAATATCTTTCTCACATTTGCAATTTAAGGACCTTTAAGTTTGGAGTTTCAGTGGTTTGAGACAAAGCATAAACTACTAAATCTCAAGTCTTATCAACAAATGAACATTTTTCACACTATATAAGAAGCTAATTAATCTGCAATGAGTCCTCAACATCGCCCATGAATTCTCCATACAAAATATTCTTTTAGGCTTACCATACTTAATGATTTCTTTTATAATCCAGGGAAATGGAAACATAAGAAGGGGTGAGTTCATGTAACGACCCGGAATCATATCAATGAAATTTTTCTTCTTATGGTTATTTCATATAGTAAAAATCACATAAAAACACTTAGAAAATACAATACAATCATTATAAATGAAGAACAAATGAAATAAGAAGTATCTCTAGAAGTTAAGGAACATGTACCGATGAAATAATAACTTGACATTTGGAATAGTAATGTGGTCATTAGAAATAGTAACATGACCAATAAAATAGTAACTCCACCTATGAGAGTATAAATAAAATTTGGGTATCTTATAAATGAAAATATAATATATTTATATTTTGATATAAGTAACTAAATGTTTTAAAAATAATAAATTAAGTGTTGTATTTTTATAAGTCATAAATATTTAATTACAATTTTATAATTAATATAATGATTTAAAAGAAAATTTATTTTCATAAAATAGATTCATATATTACTAATTTGTTGTATTATGATTATAAGATAATTTTATGAGAGCTTAATTAATTTTTCAAAGTGCTGTAAAATCAGTTATAATTTTAAAATTGGTATTTTTCAAATAAATGATGATTTTATTTAAAAATTAAATTTATCATATTTAGAAAACCATTTTCAAAAAGTAGATTTCATTTTTGAATTCTACACATAGAAAAATGGTTATGGTGAATTATTGGGATTTTTCTGAAATAGTTGAATTTTTTGTGAATAGCGAAATACAATAATTTACAGTATATATACATTATAAGATAAACACACTATTCTTTGAGTCATGAATGATGTAAGCACTATAATATTGAACTTCTCTTCATTATTTTAATATATTTGGTGATAATGCTCAAACTATTCACAGTCTTGAGCCAAAATAATAAATTAATGAATAAAATAATGAGAAAACATTCATCTCCTCTACTATAAATACCACCTCCCTCGTCACCTCTTATCCTCAAACCTTCCAAGCTTTGAGGCTTGTCCAAATTCTGCACAATCCTCTTCCCAAGCCCTCCCCCACTTTCAGGATCCTTTAGTCTCAACAAAAGACCAAAACCAATCCTCTTAACGAGGTTCTCAATGAGGATATTTCGAGAGGTAAAAATATTTTTTCATTTCTTTTATTTTATTTTTCTATCCTTCTCTCACCTTCCCTGTTCAAAGTGACATGATAAATCCAGTATCTTTTATATACTATAATATTATTATGTCAATGGAAAATCCACCATCAAATTCTCTTCTTCTTTTCCTTTTATTTTAAAGATGAAAACATCATTTGTGAGGTGTCAATTTACGGCCTTTGTGGATGACGTGTTTTTGTTTTTCAATTCTGCCTTCAAGGATGGTCATAAAACCATTTTTATGGTTAAAATATATTACAATATATATATATATATCATATCTTATCTAATATTCCAGAACCAATATATATACATAATACTAACTAATTAAACAAAACTAGTTTATGATGATCGAAAAAACACTAAAATAATCCAAACGATTATCACTAACGTCTTATCTAATGAATCATCCTTATTATAATTAACCAAATGACTTATATAACCATTTAATATTCTGGATGTTCATTAACAACATATAACTACAATTATGGATATTTATTTTCATTTCACATGATATATCGTACATGTATACAAGTGAACCAATCGTGAAAACCAAGGAAACAAACACTTCTGAACAATAAAATTGTATCTTACAACTCATCAAAAAGAACATAAATAAACTCAATAAAATTATACCAAATCAAATACACATAGAAAAGGTTATGAATTAATTAATGAATAGATTAAATGTGATTACCCAGGACATTAAGTGCAAGTGCATAACGCTTTCAGACATAAGGTAAGACTTTCTTCCTGAACCTCCATTTTCATCCAAGTTATGTTTTTTTCCCTCTTTACACCAATGAAATTCTTCATTATTTTTATATACTTATTCTAAATTCTATTTATATGTTCCAAACTCACGTATCTAGATCAATTCATCTTTCTTTGATGAGGAAATTCATATTTTATAAGTTTTCCTTTTCAATTCCTCTTGATAAACAAGTCTGATTAAAGGGAACTTCTTGATTTCTTACCCATTTTCAAGTACCATCCATAATTTTTTTTAAGAAACCATTATCTCTCTAAAATCACTAATTTTGTAATAAAAAACTACATTTTTTTTCATTTCTAATTTCATACAAATACAAATGATTTTTCTAAAAGAACTCTTCTTTGTAAAGTAAAAATGGTATTTCTCTCAAGAATTCCTCGATGATTTTATTAGGGTATTTTTATCTATTTTAACACATCTATTGAATCTTATTCTTTATTGATATTGATATATTATGATTATCATCTACCATATTTTATTAAATGGTTTATGATCAGTTTGACTGTGGATGTGCTACTTTGATACCATTCACCATATTACTTAGAATAGTTAGAGATTATGTTTATTGATTGGGGAAGGTTATTTACATTTCATATGCATATGTTGTTTATGTTTAACCTAATTCATATGAGAAATGCATTAGACTTAGTAAGTGATGGTCAGGGCATGATATAACCCCTTGATGCATCAGTAGGTCTAATGAAACAAAACATAAATGGATTTTGTCCAAGGTCTTAACCATTTATTTTCAGATGTCT
Organism: Viscum album; assembly: GCA_963277665.1. NCBI lineage: Eukaryota > Viridiplantae > Streptophyta > Magnoliopsida > Santalales > Viscaceae > Viscum > Viscum album. Next base: position 1,828,013,849 of record OY728161.1, on the reverse strand, counting down.
TGGTCGAGGCCTCAATGGTATGTTTATGATGTTTGGAACTATGCATTCTCTCATTATGATATTAGTAATTGATAATCCATGTAATTATTCAACTAGTAGAATATCTATGGTTAAGATTCATTCTCATGTGATTATTCATATGACATTATTTATTAATCTTTTATTCTCACCATATTATTCCCATGATTATGTTTTAATGGCATATGTTTTTAGTCATTCACCATACCTTATTGTTTATATTGGTTTCTATTGTATTAATTACCCTTATTGAGCATCTGAGTTCACCTCTTTCTTATGTTTTATTTTTCCCCAGGATGCGAAGATGTATATTATAAATGATATGCAAGGATAATCTAAGAATTATGGATGTTTTCCAAAGGAGTTATTATGTTGTTGTTTTTCCTTTCAAGTTGTAATGTAAAAACTTATGTATGTATCTAGTTTTCCAAAAATACTAAACTATTTGGTCCTTTAGGATGTGTATTCCTTGTTTATTATACCAATGTAATAAAGTAAGGCACCGACTCTGAGAAATTGGGGTTGGGGTCTTTGTAGTTAGTATTAGAGGAAGTTTAGTAGAAAACTTGGAAACTAGATTTAGAAAACATTGATTAGGGAAAAAAATCCTAAGATAAACTTTGAGGATAAACATATAAGAACATCCTATAATTTTGGTAAGGTAGATATTATGTGGGTCTTCATAGCAATACATCTCTGTCTGGATACTACAAGTGGACATGATTTTGGCACAGATGTACCTAGGGGTAACAACTCTGACAAGGTGTCTCGGGCCTAACCCAGGGTAACTTGGTACACGAAAATGGGCCTTATTGCACACTTAGTTTGACACTCTCAGAGGATATACTTAGGATAATTCATATTTTATCTACAAACCATTATGATGGATTTAAAATTAAACACATCCCCAAAGAAACCATGTTTATTATTATGAGATTAGTTATGCATAAATTTCCAATTTATGTTAAGTGTTTTTCTAGTTTGAAAATTATGCATTATAATTCATAACCTAATTTAGTGTATGCCATTATTTATAATTTACACCTAGTAGAATGAATGGAAACTGTATCAACGTGCATATCCCATATAGGGATTGCCCTCCTATGTAAGATAATGATGTTGATACTCGAGTTGTGACCAGTGATGAGCAACTTATAACTATACTGGGAAAGCTGGATCAGGTTATGAACAATAACCTTACCCATATAGAGTATCCTAATCCACAATGTAGAGGAGCAATGTTATACCACTTTATGCGACAACAACTTCCATCATTTAATGGGGCTACAAATCCATTTGTAGCGGAGTAGTGGATAAGTTCCTTAGAGAAGATATTTCTTACTTTGGGAAGCAATTAAAGGGAGAAGGTTATCATGGTAGTTTATCAACTCTCAAGAGATGCTGATCAATGGTGTTCATTGATTCAAAACACAAAGTAGGATGAAGAAATTGAAAATATGGAATGGAAAGATTTTAAGAAAAATTTCCTAGAAAAATATTTTCCTCTCGAACAACGAGCTGATATGGAGGGGAAAGTCTTGAGTCTGAAACAAAAAGAGGATGCAAAAATTACAAATTAAAAAACCAACTTTACAAGGTTAGAAATACATCTTAAGGACTACGTACATAATCCAAGGAGCAAGATTGATCGATTCTTTGATAGTTTAAAACCATTCCTCTGAAGGGAATTGATCTCCCAAAATTTATCATCATACAAAGATATAGTCTCATGTACTATAAAGACAAAGAAATAATTCTATAAGTCTTATGAATTTAAAGGAAACCAAGATAATAAGAGAGTGACAGAGTAAATAATGGATAAAGGGAAGAATAAAAAATGGAATTTTTCAACGTGCGATACTTGTTTAAGGAAACACTCTAGTGCGTGCTTAAAAGGAAAAGAAGTATGTTGTAAGTGTGGAGAAAAAGGCCATCAAGACCATGATTTCAAGGGAAAGAAAGAAGCTACCAATATTCAATGCTAAAATTGTAGGGAGATGAGACATTATAAAAATTATTGTCCTAAGCGTTAAGGAAACTTGTCCCAAAAAAGGGAAAGGGAGCAATGCCAAGCTTATGCGATCACAATTGCGGAGATTGAAGTTCCTAATGATGCAGTGAAAGATACTTTAATCATTTACTCAAACTTAGAAAATGATTTACTTGATTCTGGATCATCACATTCTTTTATATATTCCCAATTTTCTAAGAGAATTAGACATTTCCCTTTGATTTAATAAAGGAGTTTTCAGTCAAAACTCCTAAGGGAAGTATCATTGCAACAAAGATGTGTCGGTCAGTCCCCTTTACGACACATAAACATACTTTAGTTGCAAACCTTATCACCATACCTATGGTTGATTTTGATATAATACTTGGTATAAACTGGATTTCAAAATATGTTTCAAAAATATATTGTAAGAAGAAGAAAGTTACAATTTGTGAGGAAGATGCAGAATCCATTATCTTAGTAGTAAAAACTTCATCATCTGGTTCTCATCCAAATCCACCTCCAGTAGCTCTTCTAAATGAAATTCTTAGGGAGGACGAGAAAACATCATATATGGATCTTAAAATTGAAGATGTACCAATTGTGCAAAAATACATTGACATATTTCTAAAGGATTTACCTGGATATCCTCTAGAGCAGGAAGTTGAGTTATCTATTGATTTAATTCCTAGTGCAAGACCTGTATCAAAGACTCCTTACAAAATAGCCACTATGGAATTAATAGAGACGAAGAAACAACTAGAGGAATTTAGTGGTAAGGGATTTATTTTCCCTAGTTTTTCTCTATGGGGAGTCCCTATTCTCTTTGTTAAGAAGAAAGATGGATTCATGAGGCTTTTCATTGATTATAGAGAAACTGGTTCTATTATAATAAAGAATAAGTATCATCTACCTCACATTGATGATTTATTTGATCAACTTTATAAAGCTCAATATTTTTTGAATATTGAACTTCAATCTGGATATCATCAATTACGTGTGAGGAAGGAAGATATTCCAAAGACAATATTTTGAACCAGGTATGAAAATTATGAGTTTACAGTAATTCCATTTGGACTGATTAATGCACCCTATGTTTTTATGGATCTAATAAATAAAGTGTTTAAGGAATATCTTGGTGAATTGTTTCTGGTATTTATTGATGATATATTGATATATCCCAAAATCTATGAGGACCATGATAACCACATGCAGATTATTCTAGAGACTCTTAGAAGAAAAGAGTTATATGGAAAGTTTAGCAAGTTTGAATTTTGGATTCAAAAAGTTTCTTCTCTTGGCCATATTATCCCTATAGATGAAATCTCAGTTGATCCTGTAAAGACAAAGGAATCCCATGAATTACATACACCAACAAACATAAATGAGGTACATAGTTTCATTGGTTTAGAAGGTTACTATCAGTTTTTCGTTCAAAATTTTGTCTGATTAGCTAAGTTGTTAACCAAGATTACTCGTAAAGGGGTTAAGTTCGTATGAACAAAAGAATGTTTTAAAGAATTGAAGATAATATTATAAAATGCTCTGATCTTGTCTCTACCATCAAGAAATGGTGGATTTGTGATTTATAGTGATGCATCAAAGAAATGACTTGGTTGTATCCTTATTGTAAGAATATGGGTTTTCATACGAGGTAAGAATCCTTTCCTTTTCGGTTTAATTGCCTTGTTATGTCCTTATGTGAATACTTAACCTGATCACGGGTGTTTTGGAGGTGTATGGGGCTTGTTCGAAGGTCGGAACCATGTTTTGGGCTGAAAATGATCTGGCGCATAGTTTGTGCACGACCTGTGCATAATTAATACAAACCGTACAAGAGGTCTGAAAAGTGAAGGTTTTGGGTAGAGTGGTTCCACACAGTTACCGCACGATTAGTCAAACCATGCAGGGTAACCATGCGAAGTGGCCCTCTTAGGCAGAGAGGTGTGCACATTTTCCGCATGGTTTGGGAAACTGTGTGGGTAGACCGTACGACCCTGTTGTGTTTTTTTTAATTTTAAATTAAAATTTAATTTTCCTTTTTAAACCCATTTGGTGTTTTCTTATCCCATGCATAGAGGACCTCCAAAGTTCACCCTTTTGGCACCTAGGCCAGGAATCAAGCCCTGCTCTCCGTCTGATCTTCATTTTGATCACCGATCGTCTCTACGAATCCACATCGGTAAGTCCTACATTCCTTTTTAGTCATTATCGATTCTTCGGAACAACGACTGCGCTATTTGGATTTAGTCTCATATGCCTGTTTCGCACGGAATTCAGGGATGACCTCCTGGACGGGAGATTCAAATGTTCCGATCGGTTTCTAGCGGGTTTGTTCGTAGAACCGGAAACATCCAATGATTCCACATCCGTTTGGACCTACTTTCCAAAGGTAGGCGCTCATTAGCTTGTGGACTGATGAGGCTTAGTAATTTGCATTGGTTGAGAAGATGGGAGGTCGGACTCATCACACCTTTTTGAGGGGAATTATTGTCTACTCTGGGACTCTCTTTATAGATTTAAGTTATGTTCGTGAATCCTTATTACATTACCAAGTATAAAATGAGATTTCTTTTAGTTTTAACAATCAATGATTAAATATGTAAGAAATTTAGAGAATCTTTTATATGTATTCGAGGTTCTTCATCAATAGAGAATCATCTGTATCTATTTAGAGATTCTTGGTCAATGGTATCCTTCAAAACATTTATAAAAGTCTCTTGGTCATTATGATGACCAGGCTGGTTTTAAAGCCACTCAGTGGGGCACTTGAAGTTTATCGTCATTCAGAAGGACATGGATTATTTCAAAGTTGGGATCGAACCCATAAATGGGCTACCTACGTATCCTTTGTTTTGGAAAAGGAATCAGAACCCACGTAGTTCGAGCAATGGAGTATGGCGTTTATGATTGATGGCTCAAAGAAGAATGTCATAATTACTTTTACACTCTAAGCTCACGTGAGTCATGCTCGGTGTGAGAAACAAGAGGTATTGGTAAAAATTAGACAATTGTGCCATGAAAGATGCAATCATAAGAAATTGTTTGGGGCTTATGTATGTATGACTGCCCAGATAGATGAAGGTTTAGGATTTACTTTTAGGGAGAAAATCCAGGAACAGGGTCCATAAAGGTATATGTGCTTCATGAAGATTTTGAATACTCTAACTTGGGACTTATTCCTGAAAAGGAAACCCAAATTAGGAGAGGATTGATAATTGGGTTTTACTCCTGAGAAGGAATCCCATATCAAACGTAATTTAGGACTGGTTAAGAGAAATTAAGGGACTTGGGGTTTACTCCTGAAGAGGATGCCCATAATTATGACTGGGACTTACTCCTAAAAAGGAGGCCCAGGTTAGGGGACTTGGGGCTTACTCCTAAAAAGGAAGCCCAAGATTATAACTGAGTCTTATTCATGAAAAGGAGACCCAGGTTAGGGATTAAGGTTTGGGGCTTACTCCTGAGAAGGATGCCCATATTTGAGATTGGGGCTTACTCCTAAAAAGGTTGCCCAAATTTGAGATTGGGGATTACTCCTAAGAAGGATGCCCAAAATTAGAGGACTTGGGGCTTACTCCTAAGAAGGATGCCCATATTAAAGGATTATGATTGGGGCTTACTCCTGATGAGGATTCCCAAGTTAAGGAATTAAGGTTTGGGGCTTACTCCTGAGAAGGATTCCCAAGTTTGGGAACTTTAAGAACTTGGGGCTTACTCCTGAGGAAGATGCCCAGATTAAAGGACTTATAACTGGGGATTATTCCTGAAAAAGGAGACCCAGGTTAAGGATTCTCTCATCTTAAAGGATGAGGTTGAATGAATGAACTCTCAATCTTTGGTGACATAAAGATGTATAAATCACTAGGTTTTGAGAGATATTCCACCGAATTCCTTTCAGATAAGGAAGTCAAATCAAGAAATCATGCCATAAATGGATTTGAAGAGTATCTTGAAGACTGAATCTTGAATAGGAAAGGTGAAATGGCTTAAGAGGGGTAAAATGGGCAAGATGGGCACCCAAAAAGGTAGGGGCGCACAAGTCTTGAAAGGCGCGCAAGTCTTGCATGGGAGCGCAGGTATACCTGCGCGGCATGCGGGGTACTTGCGCGATTTTCAACCAGCATTAAAATACTTGAGCGACTCTTTATTAAACCCTTTAGAATCCTCTTGAGGTTCTCCCAGAAAAGGGACGCGCAAGTTCTATTGGAGGAATAAGGCAGCGCGCAAGTGTGACCAGTTCCTTTAAGGGATGGCCATTCAGGCGCGCAAGTGTTGATGAGTTTCAACACTTAGGCCTTCCTCCCTCCCTTTAGATCTTCCGTTCTAGGTAAGAAATTACCTTAGAAGTGTTCCAGAAGTTTTGATAAGAGACTTGGGCGTCGGGAGCTTCAATCCGAGTTTCTGGAAAAAGATCCTCCCGAATGGGGGGCCCATAGGGTCTATTTATAGGCAAAAGAAGGCCCTGGGCAGTTACCGGGCAGTTACCACTTAGGTCGCACAAGTCACTTGCGCGACCAAGGTCGTCGCGCAAGTGGACTTGCGCGACAGTGAGATAACTTGCGCGGTGCAGTTGCTTTTGATCCTGTGTTCATGCCTTTGTCGATTTTTGATGTTTTCTTCAAAGGATGAATCACTTTGAGCTCAGATATTCCCCTTTTCCGATCTTTAGATTCTGTGACGAAAGGAGCGTCAACAAAAGTCCCCCCTCAGAGTTGGATCCGAAGAGAAATGAGGATTTGACTCTGAGGAAATCGAATCCATCCAAAGGAAAAGAGGGCGCGCAAGTCTTCAGGGCACAGAGGGCGGCGCGCAAGTTTGCGTCGCGCAGGCCTTAAGCGCACTGGGTACGGCGCGCAGATAGGCCTCCTGGCCTATAAATACATGGCCTCACCTCCGTACAAGCATCCGGATTTCCGGACTTCATACCTTCGAGCTCTCGCCGCGCAGGTCACCTTAGCCGCACAGGTTGCTATGTTTTCTAGTGTTTTCCTTGATGTCGCGCTACTGTAAAGGTATCTGTACTTGCGCGGTTTATACTTGCGCGTCAAAAACTAGCGCGGCACACGAATACTTGCGCGCCATTGTTTAGACTTGCGCGCCTTAATGCCTTAGCCATTTTTCAAATTTCTTCACAAATTTTATGAAAAATAAACCTATTTAAGAGTTAGTTTATTCATCTTTTGTGCAGATTCAGTGGTTCCCAAGGGAATTGGAACGGCTGCTGACCTGGCTAGCAAGCGGATTGATGACATGATGAACATCATTGGCCACGATTACTATGATATCTGTGACAGCACTTTCCCAGATTTGGCTAAGTACTTGAAGAAATATCATCTTAACTTTCCACAGAGCATCTTCCTGTCTCTATGTGGTCATGGTCACCTGCAAGGAGTCAATATTCCAGATGCAATGAACTATACACCTGAAATGCAGCTGCACTGCTACTCCTTCATTTCGGTTATGCTGTGCATTAAGAGCAACAACAATGGTGTGAACTTTCAAATTCTTCCTCCATGTTATTTCCTTGCAGATATGAAAATGGCAAACCCATGGGCTGAAATGTTTTTCACTACCGGTTGGTGGAGAGAATACAAACATGGTATTAGAGAAATATCTGAAAAGAGTACTCTCTCCAAATGGCTCTTTACTTCCAATGCTCCATTCTCAAATCCATGTATCCATATTCCAAGTCTCTTGGACAGAAACAGAGTCACTATTTGATCAGCAGAAAATTTTCTCAAATCGCACTCAAGAACATCCTTTTACAATTGTTCCAAGAAGAGCTGGTATCACTGCATCTCTTTTTGTATCCAGTTGAAATGAATGAATTCCAGGTGGTTGCTGATGAAGCTCGGGATGCTGTAAATCAAATGAAGTGTTATGTTGAAAGCCTCTTGTAATTCTTGAAAAAGAGAAGAGACTCCAGTCTGTGGATGTCCTTCTAACTCTTGTGTATCAATGAAAAATACTTTTGTCTTCAATCATTTGTACCTGCATTCTTTCATTACCTGCTTCAATTTTACTTAAGCCAATGGGCCTAGTAAGCATAGTTTGATTTTTACTAGGATTATTACAAATAATCCTACAAACTTTGAACCTTTTAATTGCTCAATATTACCTAAATCATACAAAAATGTATATTTAATGAGCTGGAACTTGACTTTTATTCAGAGTTCCTTTGTCTTTTGTGGGCAGTTTAAAATCATGCATGCCGGACATAAAGGGATAATGTTTAAGGTCGAAATAGATTTGACCGAAATGTACTAAAATTGATTCAATTCCTTGACAATTTATCTGAAAACATATTACCATACTCGAGTATGAGGGAAAAAATGTAAACTATGGCTTAAGAATATTTGAATCTGAGGAATGATATGAAAAAGAGCTAAAAGGCATTAGAAGAAGTAGTTTCCAAGAATGAAGTTACTATTATTTAACAAAACCCGTTAGGGGGTTGAAATATGCAGGGCCACCTAAGGGCATTGGCTGCATGGTTAAATAAATAGCATCTTTTGGCTGACAAGTCTGTTATGTGGACTGTTTATGCAAGGCCACCTATGGGCACGTGCTGCATAGTCAGGCAAAAGAACTCCCAGAAATTTACTTTCCTAGTGCTAAAAGCCAGTGACAGTTTATGGAGATTCAAATTTTCTAAAGTATAGAGTTTGTTGTATGGAAAGAGGTACTTGAATATGGAGAAGATATTTCTGAACAAGAATATCGAAGAACTGGATGAATATCACTCCTACGAAGGTCTGACCCAAACGTAGGGAAGAAGAATAAACCATAGACTTGAATACTTTCAGATCATGAAAAAGGATATGGGACAAATATGTTAAGGATGGCTATTTTTTGCGGATCCCTACATACTTTCGTTTAAGACAAATAAGGACAAAAGATGCATTCTTCCCAAGAATGAAGTTACCATCATTTTACAAACCCGTTAGGGGGTTGAATTACGCAGGGCCACCTAAGGGCATTGGCTGCATGGTCAAATAAATAGCATCTTTTGGCTGACAAGTCTGTTATGTGGACTGTTTATGCAAGGCCACCTATGAGAACGTGCTGCATAGTCAGGCAAAAGAATTCTCAAAAGTTTGACATTTTTGTGACTAGAAGTCATGAAAAGGGTTATGAAGATCTGGAAATATTTAAGGTTAGGATTATAAAACATAAAGATGGGTATTGTCCAATGTATATAGAGATACATAGGTCAATGATAACCATAATCATGTTGTGGCTGGGTCTTGAATTGAAACTTGTACTTCACTACGTATCTCATAAGAATGAGAATCAAGCCATACGTAGTTCTTGAAATGCAGTTTAACGTCGTGCAGGACGAAATTATGAGAAATCTTAGTTTAGGGTCATAGAATTCGGACCAAAATAATGAATACACAGTGTGCGTTTTCGTGAGGACTTTTCAGCTAAGGGACTGAAAGTGAAATTTGGGGTTAGGCCCAAATGACTTGGGGCTGGATTTGAGGGATACTCGAACGTTCCTACGTATCCCATAAGGATGGGAATCAAGCCCACGTAGTTCTAGAACCACCCTTTGTACAAATTTGGTTCGTACATGTGAAGGGTGAAATGGGACTTTAGTGCAATGATGGTTTAACCTAAGATAAAAAGTTTAGGCATTACCATGTATGCACGTAGTCTTTTAAAATGAAACATGATTGAAAAAATCAATGTCAATAATAGTTCTCTCTCAAATGAGGAAATCAAAGAATATTGTAGTTTATTGTCGTACCAGACAAAAGTGTTGTATAGTTTAACGTCATATAACAAGGACGAAAGTGAATCAATGTAAAGATATTGATTCCAGGGGCGGTTTCACGAATCAACATCATATGAGATGGTGGTGAACCGATGTGAAGAGATTGTTTTTGGGCTTGAACCCTGGGAGGTTGCCTACATACCCAGCCTAGAGGGCAAGGATCAAAGTCCGTGTAGTTCAATTAAAGAATGAATTAATGATCAAGTTGTTCTTGGGGACAACGATCTAATAAAAAATGTTGTTGGGACTTACACATGATTAGCGGCCCAAAGAGAGTGTTATGGTTGATGTTTTCTCTAAGCTCACATGAGTCATACTCGGTGTGAGAAACAAGAGGTAACAATAACCTTAACGATGCATAGTTTAATGTCATGTAGGACATAAAAAAGGGACTATGCAGTTTAAAGTCTTGCAGTTAGGACTATTGGTGCTGCATAGTTTAGTGTCATGTAGCAGGGACAAAATAACAGTTTAATGTCATGTAGGACATATCAAGGAATTTCTGTACAGTTTAGCATCATGTAGTTTAGGACGATGGGGACAATACAGTTTAATGTCATATTGGACGTAAGGGGGACTGTACAGTTTAATGTCATGCAGTAAGGACAAAATAACACACCATTTATGTTATGTTGGACGAAAGTGCGAATAGTTTAAGGTCATATGCCTGGACCGTGGATGGTGCAGTTTAATGTCATGTTGGACCTTTGAGATTGTATAGTTTAACATCTTTCCGGACGTAAGGGATTTTTATACAGTTTAGCGTCATGTAGTTAGGACGTCACAGTTTAACGTCTTGCTGGACGTAAGGGATTTGCAAATAGTTTATGGTCATATACATGGACCAGGGATGATGCAGTTTAAGGTCATGCTAGACGGTTTAGGGAACTTTTTCACAGTTTAATGTCGTGTGGGATGAAGTTGCAGTTTAAGGTCATACTGGACCATTGCTGTATAGTTTAACATCATATAGCAAGGACGAACTGGTGCTGCACAGTTTAATGTCATGTTGCGGGGACAAGTTATTTTCTACAGTTTAACGTCATGTTGGACGAAAGTGCAAATAGTTTAAGGTCATATGCATAGACCGTGTGGGATGATGCAGTTTAAAGTCATACTGGACTATTGCTGTATGAACCACTTGTAAGAATCTTGGTTCTGGGAACCATATTTTGTGTTTATACAAAATATTTCTTCAGAAATCTGGCATTGGTTGGAGTCGTGATGAGTTCTCCATCCATTGAGATTAATGAATAAGCTCCATTGGAGTAGACCTTATGTATTGAATAAGGTCCTTCCCATTTTGGTTCAAGCTTGGGAGGCTTCTTTCCTAGTATCATTGGTGCTCTGAGAACCAATACCAATTCTCCCTGAATGAATGAACGAAGACGAACTTTTTTGTTAAAAGATCGTGCTATTCGATTCTGATAGATTTCCAAGTGGTGCAAAGTGTACAATCTTTTCTCATCTAACTGTTCCAATTCATTCAATCGCTTTTGGGATTGCTCATCTGTAGATAACTGATCACAAATGGATATTCTGAGTGAGGGAAATTGAACTTCAATTGGCAAGACTGCTTCTGTTCCATATACCAACGAATATGGAGTTGACCGCGTTGCATTGCGAGTGGTAGTCCGATAAGCCCATAAAGCATGAAAGAGTTTATCAGGACATGACCTCTTATCTTTATCCACCATCTTTTGCAGTATATTTGAAAGAGTCTTGTTAAAGGCTTCTATTTGGCCATTGGCCGCCGCATGATACCGAGATGAATGGTTGGATTTAATGTTGTATTCTTGATACAATTTCCTCACCTCAGAAGAACAGAAGTTGGTGCCGTTATCCGTCAATATGGTATGAGGGACACCAAATCTAGTAATGATGTTAGATTTGATGAAGCTAACAATGCATTTAGAACTGACTTCTTTGAGAGGTACTGCCTCTGCCCATTTGGAAAAAAAATCAGTAGTAGTAAGAATGTACTTAAACTGCTTGACCGTAGCTGAAGGGTAAGGTCCCACCACATCCATTCCCCATGTGGCAAATGGCCACGAGTATTTAGCTGTATGAAGCAACTTTGGAGGTTGATGAATGAAGTTGACATATACTTGGCATGAATGACACTTCTTTGTGAAATAAACACAATCTTGTATCATTGAAGGCCAAAAGTATCCAAGCCTTCGAATTTGATCAGACAGTCTATGTCCAAACTGGTGGGCACCACAGACTCCTGCATGCACTTCTTTTATGACAGCCATTGTCTCTTCACCATCAATACATCTGAAGAGAACTCCATCAAAACCACGTTTGTAGAGAATTTTCTCTAGGTGGTTTGGGCTATCATAAAGAGTAAAATTGACCACACGTCGCCAGATTTGTTCTTTCTCGGCTCTATCAGGTGGAAGTGTTCCATTTTGAAGGTATTCCCTGATAGGTGACATCCATACTGTAGTATGACCATATGGTTCAGGAATGGGACTAATTTCATTAATTTCCTCTGTTCTGGCTTGAACATAAGGTGAAATTGCACGACGGTGGGCAATACTGATGGTTGTCTCGTCCCGATTTGGATCTGCTAAAGCTGTGGCTATATTAGCCAGTGCATCAGCTTGAGCATTTTGTGATCTTGGGACATAAGAAAATGTCGGTTCTGAAGGGAATTCCGACATTAAATCTCTGACGTAATCATACAAAGGGATTAATTCTTCTTTTCTGATGGCATAATCCCCATTGACTTGTTTGATTACCAGGTCTGAATCACCTTTCACCTTTAAGTGATTCACTTGTGCTTGAAGCGCTAACTCCAAGCCTGTAATGAGAGCTTGGTATTCAGCTTCATTATTGGTACCACCTTCCCACAATAAAAAGGAATAAGGTAACACTGCCTTATCTGGAGAAATGAGCACAATTCCTAAACCAACTTTGTTGAATTTAGGATTTTCCATTTTCTTCCCTGTTGGACTTCTGGAAGCACCATCAAAATACATTCCCCATGTTTGAGGACTCTCTTGAATAGAGAAAACTTCCTCATCAGGGAGTTCAATATCTGAAGACGTGTCTTCCACTGAAGGATGTTCAGCCAGGAAATCAACCAGAGCTTGGCCCTTAATTGCCTTTTGAGACACATACTGAATGTCGAATTGCTGCAAAATAACTTCCCACCTTGCTAGACGTCCTGTAAGCATTGGAAGACTAAGGATGAATTTGAGCGGATTATTGCGAGATACCAATTGGACCTCGTGATGTTGCAGGTAGTGTCTCAGTTTCTGAACTGCAAAGATTAATGCCAGGCAGCACTTCTCAATACTTGAATACCGGGTTTCTTCTTCAAGCATAGTTCTACTGAGATAGTAGAGGCTATTTTCAATCCCAGCATCATTATTTTGAGCGAGAAAGGCACCCAATGATCGCTCTAGAGCTGTCACATAGAGGATAATCGGTCTACCCTCAACAGGTGGCATGAGTACTGGTGGACTCAAGAGGTATTTCTTGAGAACATCAAATGCTTCTTGACATTCTTCAGTCCACTGATAAGTGACTCCTTTCTTCAATAATTTGGTAAAGGGTAAACTTTTTCCTGCCAAATTGGCGATGAAACGCCGAATATAGGCTAAGTGTCCTTGAAGTCCTCTTAATTCTTTCAAATTCTGAGGAGGTGACATACCAAGGATTGATTTGGTCTTCTCAGGATCGACTTCAATACCAGAATGACGTACAACAAAGCTGAGGAATTTTCCTGAGGTTACCCCAAAAGCACATTTTAAGGGGTTCATCTTCAAATTATGTTGTCGAAGCTTGTGGAATATGAATTCCAAATCAGCCAAGTGATTAGAACGTTGTTTGGATTTAACCACCAAATCATCTACATAGAATTCAACAAACTTCCCTAAAAGAGGTTTTAAGATATGATGCATGGCACGTTGATATGTTGCACCTGCATTCTTTAAACCAAAGGGCATCACCCGGTAACAAAACACACCTTGAGGGGCTCTGAAGGCTGTAAATTCCTCATCTTCTGGGGCCATTCGGATCTGATTATATCCGGAATATCCATCCATGAAGGAAAGTACTTCATAGCCAGCCGTCGCATCAATTAAGAGTTCTGTAATCGGAACTGGGAAATCATCTTTAGGACAATACCGATTAAGATCTCTGAAATCGATGCAAACCCTAATTTGTCCGTTCTTCTTCTTTACAGGGACAATATTAGCCAACCACTTGGGATATTGAACTTCTCTGATGAAGTTGGCTTTGATCAGCTTATCCACTTCAGCTTCAATTTTGGAAGCATAGGTTGGGTGTGTTCTTCTCGTGGCTTGCTTAAATCCTCGATGTTCTTTTGGTAAACCCAAATGATGAGTAGCAACATCAGGATCAAGCCCAGGCATTTCTGTATAATTACAAGCAAAAATATCTTTATTTTGCTTTAGAAAATAAATATACATCTCTTGCTCTTCAAGGGTCATGGCTGCACTAATTAAAGTGGGGCGTGGATCTTTCTCTGTACCCAGATTTACTTCTCTGAGTTCATCCACAGTGGTAGAGATACCCTCTTCAAATGCTGGAGGAGCATCTCTAAGATCTTCCTCTTCCTCTTCATCACGTGCTATTTCTTCCGTTTCTACTTGCAAAGTAGATGACAAAACGAAATTCTCATGATCATAAGAGATGTCAAAATTTTCACATTTTGAAGAAGAAGCTTCCATTTCCGACCCTATTGATGATAAAGGGTCTTCTTTGGGAAATAAAGAGGAGATGATGGATTGAGAATCGACATCATTATTCACCTTTGGTGTTGCTATAACTTCTTTTGGCATGATTAGCGAAGTATAGACTTGTTGGACTTCAGCAGATGAAATGAAAACGTCACCACTTATGCTTTCATCACTGCTTGGTAGGTTACCAATTTCTCCCATGTTGTCTGGCTCGATTGCCGTAATTGAAATTATGGATCTTTCCATAAGAGTATTTTGATTTGGGCCTATTTTGTCAATTTGACTGATAGGTAACACATAATCTGTACTCACATGTGTAAATGGATTTATTGGAATTTTCTCCAAACCATATGGAGCATTAACTTTGGTAATTTCCTTCATTGTAGATTTTTCTCTTCCCTTCATGTGATAAAATTCCGCCTCAATGTATTGAGACTCACATGTCTTGAACGGGGCCTTATCACCATACAATGTTCCAACTTGACCATTGAAATAGTATTTGAGACATTGATGGTATGATGAAGGAATATCTACATGCTGATGTAGCCAGAGTCTTCCAAGCAAGATATTGAAAGCTGAGTCTTGATCAACAATCATGAAATCCGAATTGGATACAAGATCTCCAAACTGAGTTCTGAGTGTAACTTCTCCCAGTGGTTCTTGTTCATTTTTATCATATCCTTGTAACATCATGGTAGAAGGAGATAAATCATATTCCGTGAGGCCTAATCGACGAAGTGTACGAATGGGCATGAGGTTGACTCCTGAACCATTGTCAATAAAAGCTCTTCAGATATCTACACCATTGACTTTTCCAGATAAGTACAAAGGTTTTATGTGCCCATGCACAACATCATCTTCATCTTTATCAGTAAAAGATATCACTGTATGGAATTCTGCAGGATTATTCTCTATGTGATAGACTTCAGCTGCAGCAATTTCAGCTTCAAACTCCTGAGGACTTGACAAAGATTCGATGAGTGCTTCTCGAAGATCTTTTGACAGATTCAAAGAATCCAAAATTGATAACTTGGCTGGTACTTGGGCCAAGTGTTTCAATATATCATACTTTTGATCTAGAGGTCTGCGTTTCCCA